>JAQPPZ010000282.1:0-2400000 GCA_028583015.1 Wollemia nobilis
TCCTCCCTAATATTTCTCCTAAGCTTTCTAAGTATTGGTTATTAGTTTATGTATTTAAGCAATGTATTTTTGAACCTTTCAAGGCAAATGAATATCAAAGATTATATTTTGAGCTCCTAACTTTTTGGTTCTATATCTGGTATCAGAGTGGAGGGTGTCTAGGGCTTCAAGGCAAGCTAGGCACAGATCCTGAGGCATAGATCTCGAGGATGTCCACATGTGAGGCATAGATCTCGAGGAGATTGAGAGGGCCCGTAGAGCACGAATCGAGGCGAGGTCGAGAGGAGGCCTACAAAGAGCATGCGGTTCAAGGTTGACCAGTTGACCAAAGAACACCAAGCATGATTCGTTAGGTGACTGATAGGAGACTTGGCGAAACGCAAACCAGAGGTGGACACATAGCGAGCAGACATCGAGGCAGACACGTGGACACACGAACTAGAGGAGAGCTGACTGGACATAAGGCGATGTGGCAGGTGACATGGCAGACAAATAAGAAACTAGGGCAATGTGGCACGAGGAGATTGGCTAAGGAAGTTAGCAAAAGGGCGGTCACCAATTACCCGAAGGTAATCGATAAGCTTTGTGTATTTTTTGATTATAGTGTTATTTCTCCTTTGTACAATGAATGTGGGATAAAAGTACAAGTTTTTGTTGTTGTTTTGCGCATGCTGCGATGAAATAAGGAGGCAAGCCTCCCTTGCATCCTCATCGGGCCACACAGCTCGATTGGCTCAAGGAGCCAACCTTAAGGTGCTCACCCCTAGTAGGTCGTGGGTTCGAAACCAGACAGTGACGAAGGTTTTAAATTTTTTTTTTGGTATACTTGCCCCGAAAGCTTAGAAATACAGGTGTATGGTGCTTGAGTCCCATCGGCGGTAGAAGCTGAGTTGGTAAGAAGGCTTTGTTTAGTGAGAGGAGTCGCGGGTTTGACTCCTGCAGGCTTAAAAAAAATTTAAAAAAAAGTTTTTTTTTCTTTCTAAAGTTTTTTTATATATTAAAAAGAATAATTTATATTATATTTAATAAATTAAAATAATTATTATTTTTAAAAAAATTTATAAAGCATTTTTTTTTATTTTTAAATAGAAATATAGATATCTTTTTAGTACAATAAAAGGAGAAAAAGAACATTGCCTAAGAGGCAATTTATGTAAGAGGACTCGAAGGTGGAAAATTGTGATAATTTCTTTGTAAAAGTCCGAGAGAGGTAAAACATTGAAGACTAGGAATTTATAAAAAGAGGCAAATTGAAGGGCAAAACTCATGATTCGCTCCACAAGATGTTATCATGCACTTTGTGCACTTTTGGTAAGAGAGAATGCTGAAAGCTTTGATGAAAAAGTATGAGCTTATGGGCTTCATACTGTGTTTAGTCAGTTGTAGAACACAGTAATAGCACACCAGAGGCATTCGGACTTAGGGTACGAGGCAGACTCTGAAGATAACTCCTTTGGGAGTCAATTTGAGCAATCCAAATCCATAGAAGTTGCACCACAAGAATCTGAATATACTAATTACAATAATTCAGTAGAAATTCTAGAACCAGAATCACCTGAGATAATATTGATCAGTGACGACGAAGAACAAGTAGCAGATAATTTTGTGAATCAAGAAATAGCAGTGCCACAACAAGAGGAACAAGCAATCAATGAAAGAGTGAATCAAGTCATATTTGACTTAAATTTGTAATCTCTTATTTCTTATTCTTTCTTCCTTCATTTAAAAAGCAGAGTGCTTTATTGTAACCGAGAAATAAAGAGCGTATTTTAGTTTATAACAGCTATGGCCTCACATAAAAATCTACCTATTCCAGAATTCAACGGATATGATTACGAGTATTGGTCTATAAAAATGAAGACCTTAATCATAGGGAAAGGTTTGTGGGACATAGTGGAAGAGGGTTACACCAAACCCATAGACTGGACAATATTAAGTGTCGCAGATAAGAAAACAAAGAAAGAAGCACAAAAGAGCAACTCCTCTGCTCTTTATCATCTCCAAGCAGCATTGGAGAAGAGTATATTCCCTAGAATAGTCGCTTGTATAATTGCACAAGATGCTTGGAAAGCTTTGAAATACGGATTCCAGGGAAGTGATCAAGTGAAGCAAGTGAGGCTTCAAACACTAAAATGAGATTTTGAAAATCTCAGAATGAAAGAAGATGAAAAAGTAGGTGATTATTGTGTCAGAGTGAAAGAAGTAGTTGATAAAATGGTTACTCTTAGCGAAGAAATTAAGCCTGAAACAATTGTAAAGAAAGTGTTACAAACACTTCTTCAAAGATGGAATCACATAGCCATAATCATAGAAGAGTCAAAAGATATTTCCACTTTAACATTTGATGCATTAATTGGGTCGTTAATGTCTCATGAAGAGAGATTACAAGAATCTCCTTCAACCAGCTATGGAGGCGATGATAAAGCCTTCACATCCAATGAAAATACTAGAAGAGGATGTGGAAGAGGTCAAGGCGGAGGCCAATGAAGAGGTAGAGGCAGAGGCAACTATAGAGGAGGCAATCATAACAGATGAGGCAACTCCAACAGAGGAGGCAATCAGAATAGAGGTGGAAACCAAAATCGAGGAGGAAATCCAAGATGAAGTGGAAATCAAGGACGAGGAAGTGACAAGTCTAAAACAACTTGTTTTAACTGTGGCAAGCCATGTCACTTTGCTCGTGACTGTTGGTCAAAATCTTCTCAAGGCAGCAACAGTCAATATGGAAATTATGGTGAAGAAGATGATACCTCTAATATTTTTCTTTCATATGGACAATCAAAACAAAATCTAAATGACACATGGATTTTGGATACTGGTTGCTCAAACCATATGAGTGGCAAAGAAAATCTATTTGCTACTCTAGATTCCACTTATAAATCCCACATCAAGTTAGGGTATGATAAATCTTTGCAAGTCGAAGGCATTGGAGCCATGGATGTTCCAACAAAAGAAGACCTAAAGAAAGTGAATGACATCTACTACACTCCAAAGCTCCAACACAATCTGCTAAGCGTTGGGCAAATGATGGAGAATAATTACAAACTTGTTTTTGATGAAGGAAAATGTATCATTCTTGATAAAAACAATTGTAATCATGTCATCACACAGGTCCCAATGACCAAGAATCGATTATTCCCTATCAAATTTGGTGAGCCAGGGGGAGCTCAACTTGCAAATGTAGCTTATAACTAATCCAAGTGTACTTTGTCACTTGCGATATGGTCACCTTAATTCCGCTAGCTTGAAACTATTAACTTCTCAAGATATGGTGACAGGACTTCCCAAAATGAATAAACAGAAGGAGGTCTATGAAGGATGTGCTTTGGGAAAGTACTCAAGGTCTAAGTTTCTAAAAGGACAAGCATGGAGAGCTAGCTATCCACTTTAGTTAGTGCATTCAGACATCTGTGGTCCAATGCAGACAAAGAGTATTGGAAACAATTCCTATTTTCTCACTTTCATAGATGATTTCTCTAGAATGTCTTTGGATTTATTTCTTGAAACATAAAGATGAATCTTTTGATTGCTTCATAGATTTTAGAAACAATGTAGAGAAACAAAGTGAGTATTTTGTAAAATGTCTTAGGACAGATCGAGGAGGTGAGTACTCCTCAAAAGAATTCTTGAAATATTGTAAAGCAAGTGGGATCAAAAGGTAATTCACCACTGCCTATACCCCACAACAGAATGATGTGGCAGAGAGAAAGAACCACACCATAGTTGAGATGGTGAGAACGATGCTTCAGACTAAGCATCTAACTAATATGTATTGGGTTGATGTTGTAAGAACCAGTGTATACATTATAAATAGAAGTCCCACTTCTAGTTTAGATAGCATCACTCCTTATGAGGGGTGGTATGAAAAAAAAACAAATGTAAAGCACTTCAAATTTTTTGGTTCTTTAGCATATGTGCACATTCTTGATGAGAAAAGGAAGAAGCTTGATCCCAAAATTCAAGCTTGTATATTTGTAGGGTATTGTGAGTCTACCAAAGCATATAGACTCTACAATCCCAAGACTCATAAAATTGTACTTTCTAGGGATGTAATTTTTGATGAAGGGGGAGAATGGGGTCATCAAAGAATTTTTGTGAGTCCCATGATGTAAATTCTTCACAGGTACAACAAGTGTCTCCCAAGAAAAGCAAAGGCACACCACCCCCTCCAAGCCCAAGCAGGAGTACTACATCAAGTACTTCAACCGCCACTCCAAGTCCTTCTACACAGAGATCAGTAAGTTCTTCACCGATGGACATTGATAGTGACTCTCCATCAAGAGGCAAAAGAACTTTACAACATCATCCATCCTTTCAAATGTTGGATCGAAATTTCCAAAGAATATTCACTAGAAGCCAAGCTAGTGAAATGAATACAGTTTTGCAGCAACTTGAAAATTTGCAATTGTATGGGGATGATGACTCCCATGATCCTAATGGAGATGTAGTCAATTATGCTTTATTGGCTAGTGCATAACTAGAACCGACTAGCTATGAGAAGGCTTGTACTAAAAATGTATGGCAAGAAGCCATGGAAGAGGAAATAACCTCTATAAAAAATAATGATACATGGGAGCTAGTAAAGCTACCCAAAGGAAAAAAGTATGTTGGATGTAAATGGGTCTACAAGACCAAATACAATGCTGATGGAAGCATTGAGAGGCACAAGGCGATATTAGTAGCAAAAGGTTTTACTCAGAAATTTGGCATTGACTATGAGGAAATGTTTGCTCCTGTTGCATGACAAGAGACAATCAGATCAGTTCTTTCCTTAGCTGCCCACAAAGGATGGAACATTCAACACATGGATGTGAAAAGTGCTTTTTTGAATGGATACTTGACTGAGGAGGTTTATGTTCAACAACCTCAAGGCTTTCAAGAATAAGGAAAGGAGAACCTTGTTTACAAATTGAAAAAGGCACTTTATGACCTCAAGCAAGCACCAAGAGCTTGGTACTCATGCATTGACGACCATTTCAACGAGTATGGATTCACTAGAAGCAAAAGTGAACCAACTATGTACTACCTAAAGCATGGTGTAGACATTCTCATAGTTTGTTTGT
The DNA here is from genome assembly GCA_028583015.1 of Wollemia nobilis. NCBI lineage: Eukaryota > Viridiplantae > Streptophyta > Pinopsida > Araucariales > Araucariaceae > Wollemia > Wollemia nobilis. Next base: position 5,064 of record JAQPPZ010000282.1, read on the forward strand.
ATGTAGATGATCTAATATTTATGGGTAGTAACACTAAAATGAATATGGAGTTCAAAAACTCCATGATGAAGCAGTTTGAGATGAAATATCTCGGTTTAATGTGATACTTCCTAGGCATGGAAGTGCATCAATCAAATAAGGGGATCTTCATATGTTAACACAAGTATGCTCGAGACATGATCAAGAAATTTGCCATGGAGCAGTGCAAATTAGCTGCAACTCCAACTAGACATGGAATCCAATTGAGCAAGGACGATGAAGCACCAAAGGTTGACATGACCACTTACAGGTGCATGGTTGGGAGTCTGATGTTTCTCACCAACACAAGGCCTGATATTCAATATGTTGTTTCTCTAGTTTCAAGGTATATGGCAAGTCCATCTGAGCTGCATCTACAAGCAACTAAAAGAATCTTAAGATATGTAAAAGGTACATTGGATTTTGGAATCCATTACCACAAATGTAATTCTATGAAATTAGTTGGCTGCAGTGACAGTGATTGGGGCAGCAATATAGATGATAGGAAATCTAAATCAGGGAACTGTTTTAGTCTAGGGTCAGGACTAATCAATTGGAGTTCTAGGAAGCAAACTGTTGTAGCATTGTCATCTATTGAGGCTAAGTATATAACCATTACACATGCTAGTACTCAAGCCCTATGGTTGAGAAAAGTCCTTGAAGAAATTGAAAAAATTCAAAGTGGTCCAACTCGACTGTATTGCGATAACATAAGTGTCATTCAGTTGGCATACAATCCAATCCACCATAGCAGATCAAAGCATTTCGATATGAAGTATCACTTCATCCGAGACATGGTGGAGCAGCAAATAATTGAGCTTAAATATTGCAGCACTTTGGATAACATTGTAGATATCTTCACCAAAGGCATGGCTAAAGCTCAATATATAAAGCTAAGATACTGTATAGTCAGTCCTCTCAACTTTAAAGGGGAGAATGTTGGAAGTTAAAATGGTAAAATGGTAAAAATTTGTTTTACAACTATAAGCTTTGGACCTTACCATTTTACCTCCTTGGACGACAACCGAGTCAACAGGATTGGACGACAGGAAGAGTTTGACTCCAAATTCATTTTTTTCTTTCCTCCCTATTTTCCTTCCTCCCTAATATTTCTCCTAAGCTTTCTAAGTATTGGTTATTAGTTTATGTATTTAAGCAATGTATTTTCGAACCTTTCAAGGTGAATGAATATCAGAGATTATATTTTGAGCTCCTAACTTTTTGGTTCTATATTTTGTTTATGGTAAAAAAAATTTGATGGTATAAATATTACACAATAGGCCATACATTCTCTTCATTCCATAAAAAATTCAAGTATGCTTATGAAATTAGATATGAACAAAGCACATGAAAGGGTTTTCTAGAGTTTTCATGTACATGAATTCTCAAAAGGTTTGGTTTGATTATAGTTGGTACGAATTGACTAAATATGTTATAGCATTGTAACATATTATATTTTAATCAATGGTTCTCCTCTTGATTACTGTAAAGACATCTTGTGGACTTTTTAAGGGTGATCCAATATCTCCTTGTCTATTCATTATTCTTGTGGAGGCATTAAGGAGAGATTTCTCCAAGGCAAAATTGAAAATAAAATCAAAGGTATTCAAGTTGCAAAAAATGGTCTCTTTGAATCTGATCTCCAATTTATTGATGGCACTTTGTTTTTGGGCCATCTCTCAGTTTATGAGGCCATGGAGTATAAATCAATATTATCATTATATGAGAAGGCAAGTGGACAATTGGTTACTACTAAAAAACCCTAGATTTTTTCATTAAAAGTATCCTACTTTTACAAAGATTTATTGTGAATATTTTAAGGTTTAAAATTGAAAAAATTAGGTCCGAGGTGTAGACCAATTGGTTCATCCAAACCCCATAAGGGGGGCGGAGGTCCAAGGTTTAAATCTCGGGCCTCGTCGGACTGAACGCTTGTCCCTTTCCTGGTGCTTTCAGCGGCGTAAAAGGTTTAAAATGATTGTGGCATGGTGGTTATAGGGGTGGACTGCACGAAGATTTGTGTGGCGGCTTCCGGGGCAGACATCGCAAAATATTGTGGCGGCCATAAAAGCTGGACAGCCTGCTCGGATTCGTGGCGGCTACCGATTCCACCATGTAAATACAAAAAAAAAATTGAAAAAATTATATTAACCTACTTGAGTATTCTTTTGTCTCATAAAGGAAATAAAAATGAGCTTTAGGTCTCTTGTTTGGATAGAATGAAAGCTTGTTTGGTAGGTTGGAAAGGTAAGTTATTAAACATGGCAAGAAGGTTACAACTCATACAGACTACATCATAATCCATCCTTATTTATATGATGCCACTCGCAAGATTGCCAGTAGGTATAGCATCAAATATTGATAAAATTTAAAGAACTCTCTTTGAAAAGGATGCAAGGAAAAATTTTCCTCTTTGTAAGTGGGATAGGTTCTATAAAGGAAAAAATGTTGGAGGAACAAGCTTGCTAAATTACAGACTTATGAGTTTGGCATTAAAGACAAAGCTTGGGTGGAGAAAATTTGAAGATCAAGGAAAGAATTGGGAAAAAGAATCATTTCCGGTTCTATTGATGTAATGAAGTTATCAAGGAAAAGAACCCTACCCGAAGGATCATCAATATGGAAGTTCATACCAAATAGTTTACAATTGGTTAGTAGTTCATTACATAAAAAATATTTTAACGCCAGATGGAAGAAATATTGAGGAAAGATAATGAGCCATAGGATAAGCTTGTGCAAAATATTACATCAATTATCACACAAGGACAAAATAATAATTTGATGAAGATATCTATGGAGGAGCTACATGAAGTAATTTTCTCTTTCCATCCTAACAAGACACCTAGCCCTAATGGATTTCCTACAATTTTTTTTCAAAAAATCTAGGATTTATTGAAGAGTGATATATTAGTTGTAGTTGAAGAGGTTTGGAAAAGGAAGGGTATAATAAATGATATGTCACTTTTATTACATCAATTACCAATAAATGCAAGACAAAATATTTTGATAATTTTCATCCAATAAGCCTTTATAATATGATTTATAAGATTATTTGGAAAATTATGCCAAACAAGTTGAAAGGTATTCCAGATTTTGTTTTCTCAGAGGAACAATATGGTTTTGTTCATGGTAAAATTTTTTTGATGGTATAAATATTACACAGTAGGCCATACATTCTCTTCATTCCATAAAAAAATCAAGTATGCTTACAAAATTAGATATGAACAAAGAACATGATAGGGTTTCCTAGAGTTTTCATGTACATGAATTCTCAAAAGGTTTGGTTTTGATTATAGTTGGTACGAATTGACTAATTATTGTTATAGCATTGTAAAATATTATATTTTGATCAATGGTTCTCCTCTTGATTACTTTAAGTCATCTTGTGGACTTTTCCAAGGTGATCCACTATCTCCTTGTCTATTCATTATTCTTGTGGAGGCATTAAGGAGAGATTTCCCCAAGGCAAAATTGAAAGAAAAATCAAAGTATTCAAGTTGCAAAAAATGGTCTCTTTGAATCCGATCTCCAATTTATTGATGGCACTTTGTTTTTGGGCCATCTCTCAGTTTATGATGCCATGGAGTATAAATCAATACTATCATTATATGAGAAGGCAAGTGGACAATTGGTTACTACTGCAAAACCCTAGATTTTTTCATTAAAAGTATCATATTTTTACAAAGATTTATTGTGAATATTTTAAGGTTTAAAATTGAAAAAATTATATTAACCTACTTGAGTATTCTTTTGTCTCATAAAGGAAATAAAAATGAGCTTTAGATATCTTGTTTGGATAGAATGAAGCTTGTTTGGTAGGTTGGAAAGGTAAGTTATTAAACATGGCAAGAAGGTTGCAACTCATACAGACTACATCACAATCCATCCTTATTTATATGATGCCACTTGCAAGATTGCCAGTAGGTATAGCATCAAATATTGATCAAATTTAAAGAAACTCTCTTTGAAAAGGATGCAAGGAAAAAATTTGGTTTCCTCTTTGTAAGTGGGATAGGTTTTGTAAAGGAAATAATGTTGGAGGAACAAGCTTGCTAAATTATAGACTTATGAGTTTGGCATTAAAGGCAAAGCTTGGGTGGAGACTATTTGGAGATCAAGGAAAGAATTGGGAAAAAGAATTATTTCAAAAATATATCGGTTCTATTGATGTAATGAAGTTATCAAGGAAAAGAACCCTACCCAAAGGATCATCAATATGGAAGTTCATACCAAATAGTTTACAATTGATTAAAAAAAAAAACATATTAGATGGTTAGTCAATAAGGGGAATTATATGCAAATATTTGGTTTGATGCTTGACTAAAGCCTTATCTTCTTAACTTTGACTCAAAATGACAATCGTCGGCTTGGGCATGCCTAGCTTGTAAATATCCAAAAGGTCAAAGACTATATTAATATGAGCAACAAATCCAGATCATTGGATTTCTATTAGTAACCTTGTTGAAGGAGAGGAACTCAAACAAATTATAGATGAACTTCAAAGTATGCTTCAAGAGTTTTATTTACTGATTTTTACAAGAAAGGATGATTTGGCTTGGAATCTATCAAAAGATGTAGGATGCTCAGTAAAGTTGGAATATGAGGATTTAGAGCAATCAAAATTTCTTACTATCAAATATTTTCCTTGGAAGAATAATTGATCACTAGAAAATCTTCCTAAGGCCTCAACATTCCTTTGGTTAGTAGTTCAAAGCAAGGGTTCGCGGGGCTAGGTAGATTGGTAAGTAAGTGGGCACTTACCAAGAGGAGACCTAGGTTCAAACCTTGTGGGCATGCCCATCCTAACATAGGAAGTAGTTTGATATGAATCCTCTAAGTGCGTGCCAGACGATGATCGACGGTCTCCATCTCACGTCGAGTCCACAATAACGAGACAAATAGGCTAGTTGGGCACCTCCTCTGTGGTTTGAACCCTGCGCTGGTAGTTACTAAAAATAGTGGTTGTTACCAACTCCCCTATGAACCAAATTCTTACAGGAGAGAGTTTGGAAAGAAGAGGTATCATGAACCTTTTAAATATGTCTTGTATGAGAAGAATTTAGAAACATTAGATCATTTACTTCTTCATTGTCCCTTTGCTCACACCATTTGAAAATATTTAAAAAAATATAAAAATATATTAGATAGCTCCAACATTGAAAGAGTTGAAATGTTGGATTAATGACCTTGTGAAAATCATTTAGAAAAATAATGGTTTCCCTTTATAAAATTTCTTACCCTATGATGTCTAAGATTTTAGCAAAGATCGCCTGGAAATGGATGGAGTCCTTTTTTCGACCATTTTTGCATGCTCCTTTAACTTGGCTTCACAATCTGTTGGGATACATTTACAGGAGAGATGGTGGGGTACATTTACATTTACAGGAGAGATAGAGGATGACATGACGCCCTTGCCCTTGCGGCGCTTTGCCAGTGGATGTGATTACATCCACGTGGTTGCCAAATAGTATCCGTTTTGGAACCGCAGCCGAGCCCACCACTTCATGCTGTCCTGCCCTGCCATGACTGGGTATTTCCTCTCCCTCAAAATTCTAATTATAGATTTAATTTACAATTTAAGCTGTGTAAAATTTAATATTTGATTTCTATAATGCTAACTTTTTAGGTATAAGCATATCATGAAAACACAATTTAATGTAATTTAAGCAGTGTAAAATCTAATATTTGACTTCTGTAATGCTAACTTCTTAGGTATAAGCATGTCATGAAAACACTGCAGGCAAGTGCGTCTTCATATTTAAACTACTCAGTCTGTTAATATTATTTATTTATTTTCGGGTGGGTGAGATAGGATAGCTAAGTATAACCATGGGAATTATCTCTTTAGGCGGCACTCCATCAATTCTATTTTATAACAGATAAATCGCATCAAATATTAGTTTATACAACCCTTGGGACATCTAGATCCAGATCTGAACTCCTCCGTTTTTCATCTTCTCCAATATCAATTTTTTCATCTTCTCCAATATCAATTTTATCATGAAAATTCTCATTGAATTCAATGATACATGATTAACCACAAGCATCATAAAATCATAATTTACTTTTTAAAACAAGCTCCTTATTAAATTTTCCATAGTCATCCATATTTTTAACTTAAACATGAAATTTAATCGAGTTAGATGTCCAATGGTATATAATAATAAAGTACACTAGTCTTAGCAATAATAAAATGAAGGTAGCATCTAATTAGGTGAGCAAAAGCACGACACTACAAGGATACCTTGCATGAATGAGAACACAAGTATAGTACAACAATCTTTCAATAGAGTGGTAGTGAAAGAGTTCTCCAATATAAGAATCCCAGTGCCAGACTCCTGTGAAATTGAGTGGAGGACCACGTGTTTACAATAATCTGAATAAATCTTTCATGGTAGAACGCATTTCACATAAATATGATACATTTTGTGAGAGTTACAGGAGTGAGAAATGAATTAGCTATCATTAAATTATATTTATGACACACAATGACAAGAATGATGACCAACCATAATGACTTATTACAAGCACATAAACTAACGAGGAAATGTGGCAAATGAGTCATAAGAGGAAGAAAGGCATAAAAGAAAGAGAACAGCCTCATGAACCACATATGAAAAATAGGACCCGCATTATCTTTCGACGTTAGAAATACAATTCCTACATATAGGAATTAAACATTATGCATGCAGTTTCAAAATTGAAGCATGTTTGAAGCTTCTTCCTACTTAGTTACTTGAAAAGGATAAAAATCATAAATGATGAAAGATTAATATATGGCTACTGAGTATGTCTTTTCAAAATTCTAAGTGCAGTATGTCTTTATAATATACTAAAGCATTAGTGGCACGGTTACCCTTTGGATGCTTTGCAGGCAGCATTCAATTAATGGTAAAATTCGAAATCCTTAAGTTGCCTGTCGATTGTGAAGACAAGCAATTTCCACACCCAAAGCATATGTACCAGTAATAGCTCCCTTCCTTTTTAGAGTCATCATTGTGTTGTTAACTTGCACCTTGCAGGGTTGTCTTATTAGTTCAAGAAGCACCTCTCTTCTACTTGTCATTCTAAGAATTAAAATACAAAATATCCATATGAAGTAATACACTTCTTAAATGCATAGCAATTGCATGTTTATCTAAAATAGAATTATAAGGAATGTGCACAGAAAAGTGTTTATGAGAAAATTATCACAAACTATTTAATATTAGACAAAATTCCTTTCATTAGCCATTCACAAGGGTCTTCTGGACCATATTTTTACCCTCATGAGAAACAGATCTACCAGTTTGAAGAGTCTCTTTAATTGATTTTAACATAGATAAGTTATGTTAAGTTGTCATTTACAAGTAAGCTGTTTCCAGCTAATAAATGAGTTATTCCATTGCATCCCTATAAAACAATGCATCAACCCATGGTCTTCTAAGAGTTAATTTATTCTTTCTATGTTGATCTGATTGCTGACCTGATTCCTGGAATGCTCAAGGCTCCATTCCATTTTTAGTTTTAGGATCACACATTCATCTGCTAACCAAATGCAAATAACATAGTTTTGGTTTGATAGCATGCCCATTTTTCACCAGGTTCCATATTCCGATTACCATGGTTTATATGGCTATGGTGAAGATTTAATATGTCAATGCTTAAGATGTATGATGTCAGTTGTAAGCAGAATGTCTTCAACTCTATATGTCTAATTTTTCTTCAACTGTTTACAAATCCTTCTTGGGCCCTTTCTAATTTTCCTTTTATTCAAATTTTGCAATCATCTACAGACTACCAAGGATTTCTCTTTGACAATTTACAATAAAACCAGGTTCTTTCGTGGTGTGCTGAAAGTGAAATACTATAACACTGAAAGAATTTCACACAAACACATGATGATGGCATTTGCTGAGTTAAAAAAATACAAAAAATAAAACAGATCACTGAATTCCAGTATTTTGCCTCCATCTCTTGTTTGAAGTCTACATGCAAATATATCTTTTTAATATTAGTGGATTCTTGCAATATTACTTTATGTTTTTTCTAATGAATTAGCCTTTCATTCCCAATCCTCTTAGCCTGTTCTTCTTTTTGTCAACTCACCCAATGCCTATAACTGCACAACTTCAATAATTTGGCAAATGACATTAGCCCACAACATCCTTCCAAATGTTTCATGTTCATGATCCTTCTCATTCATGTTTCTATCTGTTCAATGAATCGTTTTCTTCACTTCTTTATTGTACTGCAAGTCATCCAGCTTATATAACAATCACAATATTGGAGTGCATCGCCAACCATGAACACCATTGTATGCTCTAGAAAACTCACTGCTCAATTCTGTAACTAAGGCCTCAACCTTAGTTTAGATCATTCATCATATATAGCATTCCACATTGTTCTTTATATGGGAAAGATTCAACCCAACCTCCAAACCCCCTTATTTGGTCTAAACTCTGATTTCTTCGTACATTTATAACAACTGCTCAACACTTCTCTTTTACAATGCAATCATTTAAGTTTTGAAAAGTTATACCACTTGCTGAACAAATGAGATTATCCCTTTGTTAACAACCCCAACATTTATACCTTTCTAGAATAGACGAAGGGAAAGGACATGAAGCATTCCCTCATCCTATTCAAGTTAGCCATTTTCCAACTCGAAAAAGATGAAAGAATAAAGTGGGGACTCGGTAATGAGGGGTCTCCTTGGGTAGTAGTTATCCTATTCAGTTATCTGAATGCTGAGTTATTAGTTATTAAGAGCCTATTTATTCTTGAACAGGGTAAGATTATTTCCTGAATGAAGGGCCTGTCTAAAAGGTGAGGATGAGCATGAACAGCACCAACTTTAGAAAAGACGAGTCCTTTTGAAGGATTGTGCTGTCTATAGCTCATCTCCTCTTAGAGAAGTCTAGCAACATGGCAATGACAGGTCACACAGTCCTCTCTGGCTAATATTACATTTCATTCGGTTTCTTATCTATAGAATGAGACTCCATGTATTATCTTGGTAATAAAAGGTATTTCATTTGTGCAATATTCAGATACAAATGGAAAGTTGGTTTAAGGATGAACTTTACCAGGGATAGCGGACAGAATCATATATGCAATTGTTCACAAAAATAAAATATGAACTGATCATTAAGCTATCCATTCCAGTCTGCCCTTTCAGATACAAATGGGCAGCTGTTTTTAGGATGCACATTACCAGTGGACAGAATCATATATTCAGTTGTTCACAAGAAAAAAATATGACCTGATCATTGAGTCATCAGTTGCAATATGCCCCTCCAATTATCGAAAACCTGTCCCCACTTTCACCCACCCCACTCACACAAACGCCCTTCACTGTGAAGGACAAACACTTAGCATTGGAAACAGGTCTGTTCACTACCTCCCTTCAAGAGTATTTATTCTATACAAGGGAGGTTCAGGTTCATTCACGAGAGCTTGAGATAGGGAACCCGTTCCTGACATCGAATCCGAAAGAGGCTCAGGCTCATGTTTATTTCCTTCCTTTTCCTTTCAGCCCTTGACAGGAGAGATGGTGGGATACATTTACATTTACATTTACAGGAGAGATACTCATTACATGACGCCCTTGCGGCGCTTTGCCAGTGATTACTTCACGTGGTTGCCAACAAGTATCCGTTTTGGAACCGAAGCCTCGGAGCCAACCACTTCATGCTGTCTTGCCATGACTAGGTATGGGTATTTCCTGTTCCTCAAAATTTTAATTATAGATTTAATTTACAATTTAATTACGTCTAGAGGCGTTCCTACAGGGGTGGGAGGCAAAGAGGTCATACATGTCACGTTGTAAACAATTTTTTTTTATTAAAAAAACCGACATTAACAAAAACATTATAAAGGATATATATCTAAAAACACCAAGAGTTATCAATCCCGAGGCGCCTATCTTGAAGATCACACCCCCAAGAAATGAGATAGGTTCGAGATTGATAACTCTAGGTGTTTTTAGATATATATCCTTTATATCTAAGCTAGTGTAATTTAAGAGGTGTAAAATCTAATATTTGACTTCTATAATGCTAACTTCTTAGGTATAAACATGTGGCAAGTGTGTTTTGATATTTAAACTAGTCAGTGTGTTAATATTATTTTTTTCTGTAATAACTTTTGATATATTTGACTTTTATAATGTTAATTTTTTAAATAATTTTTTTTATCATTAAATTTCTTTCAAATTGTTAACAGTTTAAATGTTTTATTTATTATTAATTTTTTTTCAAATATTTTTTAATAAAGGATGGAATTAAGTTCAATTTTAAAAGGATCTTTTCGGTGCTTAATAAGCGTTTGCATTGGGCTAATAACCCTTTGCAGAATCGGGTGTAAGTCCCGACCGCTAAACTAGGGGAAGTAATTGGGCTAACATCTCTGCCCTAAAACTCATTGTGAGGAGTACCCTAGGATTTTTTTTTTAATCTTCATTTATTTTCAATATTATTGTTAAATTATTTAATTTTTTTTTGATAAAATATTAATAGACCGCTAAACTAGGGGAAGTAATTGGGCTAACATCTCTGCCCTAAAACTCATTGTGAGGAGTACCCTAGGTTTTTTTTTTTTAATCTTCATTTATTTTTAATATTATTGTTAAATTATTTAAATTTTTTATTGATAAAATATAAATAGAAATAATTTTTTAAGAGAAGTTTAATAATTTTATTTATATAGTTGTTATTATGATGAAATATAATATAGTATTGCTAGCTAGGGCATCCAAACTTCCAACTTGCCCATTCATACTTTCAGTAAGGACTTTCACAAATGACTTTCTTTCCCTGTTACCTAGATTTTCTTCAAATGAATCCTTTAAATTCTCTTAATATCTGAAGCAAAAAATGACACTTCTTCCTTGATCATACTTTGCTTTCTACTTTCTGCTTTCCTGCTCACACTTCCTGCTCATTCCCAGCTCGTGCTCGCACTCGCTTTTGGCTGCACTCCCTTTTTGAGTCGCGCTCGCACTCCCGTCTAGCTACACTCACTCCCAAATTGCACTCACACTCTCGCTTATGGTTACACTCACTGAGTTTGCTTCCGATTGCACTCACTCTTGGCATGTGCTCATCCTTACTTTCGACTGCGTTCACTCGCACTCACTCCCAAATACACTCGGACTTAAAATAAACCTCCACTGAGCTCATCACTCCCCCCATAGTGCATAGGCATTAACTTGTTCATGTCGTCATTGTCTTTTTTAAGGAAGCTATTAAGGAAACAAGCCTCTGGGGCTGGATGAATAAACAAAGCTGTCTACTTTTTATGCTTGTGACATTCTGATGGAATGAGACTGCTGGGCTGTGTAGTGTCAACTTCACCAGTAAACCACAGCTTCTTTGACATGAAAGTATTTTTTTTGGTTTTGCATTATTGCAAGCTTACATCATTGATAGCAAGAAAAGCCCTTCTCTTACATAAAAGGGTATCTGGCAGACTCTTCACTTAAGTATGGCCATCAGCTTTTGACAGCTGCACACCCATTCAAGGTTGACTTTACACTTAGTCTAGACTATATCTTAACAAAATGCCCGTCAATATAAAATCTAAGAAGATTATTAATTATGTAGTCAATATTAACTGTGGTCTTTTATGTGATATTGTCAGATGAAAACCTACTTCTTGCATTATCCTTGAAACTAATTCCATATTTGGCTAGCTAGTATGCTCTCAGTCAAAATCCTTCCATTCAATGGGCTGGCAACAAAGTTTGAAACTTCCATACCAAATAAGCAGGAACCAGTCCCAAACTGGAGCACACAAACAAAAGATAGTATCTTGGCCTTATCAGCTATATCCTCGTCCAAAGCTGTGACATGCATACGTAGAAACTATCTTTGAGTAACAAATTTTAGAGAAGCCCTGAAATATTTACTAACCTGAGCAATATTAGCCTGTTGACCATTACTCTTCAAATATCTTAATTCTGAACTTCAGATCCGTTAGTTCCATTTTGACTGCACAACAGAGGTCTTATATTAGTGACCCTGATACACTGAGCTTCTCCTATGATATCCCTTCTTGTCTTCTGGATTCGTATGGATGCCACTGTCAAGCTTTATCATGGGTCTTCCAGGAGAGAAGCTACAGAAAACACAACCTTTCCTTAATTGTGGCTGTATTCTCCCTCTCAAAATAGTCCATTTTTCAAGAACGGTACCACTAAAGCCAAGCAGATCATATTTGGTGTTGAATTTCATATTACCTGCCACCTTAAATTCCTATTACCTGGGAATGAACTCTCTTTAAATAAGGTTGTGATTCTTTAATCTCTACATTCATTAAAAATTCAATACTCCATTACTGCCATTATGGTATATTAATGACCTAAGAGTCTAATGTTTCTCATCATAGATGCGAAGAACAACATAGTTGATTGTTGAGGAAACTTGATACAAAGAGAAAAGAGATTTTATTCATCTAAGATGTGATATTTAGGCTACACTGTATTGTTTTCATTCAGAAAATGTGGTTGATGCTTTTAGAATGGATGGCAACATTCTTAAAATTCAGTTGATATATGTGGACGATTGAGGAAAAGGATGGCAATATTCTCTAAATTCTGGGGAAAGGATGGCAATATTTAAATTCAGTTGATGAATGTGAACAGTTGAGGGATTAGTTTTTGTTATTTTGAGATGAGATATTTAATCTATCTTGTATTATTTATCTTCTTGATCCAAGACCCAAGTATCATCTATAGGATGTCTTTGATAGCATGGATTGTTGTTCGATGGTGGTAATAGCGTGAAGAAGATAAGACTTAAAATCCATTGCCTCTTGGCAAGCAACTTCTCGACATTATGGTACCAACCTTTTGTGGGTTAAAAATTGAGTGTGAATTTACTAACTAGGGATGGTGCATGGAAAAGGAAAATAAAAAATGGAGGAAATCCTCAAGATAACCCTATCACAATTGTCCGGGGTAGCGGTAGCGGACAAAATGGTAAGTCAGTCTCTAGGGGTTGGGTGGATTGGTAAGTTCTTATTAAGAAAAGATCTAGGTTCAAACTTTGGGGGCATGCTTGTTTGTGCAAAGGTAGTAGTCTGACCTGAGTCCGCTGACTGCGTGTAGCTCAACGACGGCGGGTACCAATCCCGAGCCACCGGTGATACCTATTCACGTCGGGTTAAATAACAACGAGTTGGTATAGGGATTATAAAGGACAACCTCAAAATTTGAACCCTACTTTATAGTAGAAAAGGATTGTAGATATAACCAATTCTCCTATGTATAAAAAAACAAAATGGTAAGTTAAAAGGTCTTGAGTTAAATATTCCAAATCAAGAAACTTGCCCCAACTAGATTTCTCCTAAAATGGTTATTAGTCAAAAGTAAAATGGTGAAATATTATGTTTTGAAGAGGATAATGGCAATCTCCTAATAGGATTGCCCGCCCTAGATTTCTCCTAATAGGATTGCTCGCCCTAGATTTCTGCACAAGAAAACTGCAGGATAAAACCCTAGTCGTTACAGTGAACATCTTGAGGAAATATTCGCTCTCACTAAACTATCGCATCACTAAGCCGAGCTGGGAATATAACCTACACGCGGAGCGTCTAAGGAGGAGGCGTTATCAAGTGTTACAAGCACCACTGCGGCCTACACGTGGATGTTGTGAAAGTTAAGCATCATCCGTCCTAGCTACTAGCCATTACTGGGTCTGTGGAGGAGACAAACAGGGAGAGCCATTACAATGAACGAGCATTAAGCGACAATGCTCGACTGTGGATATGGAATCGGCCTGTTCGAAAGCTTGCGATTGTAATGGTGGTATGTAACTAAATCTTGAATGAACGAGGGTTTCTATGTTCCTGTTTCGCTGTTGTATCCTGCAAATTTTCTTATCCGTGGTAGAGAACCATGTTTTTGTATTAGGATAAGGCTTTCACTTGAAGAATTGAGGGTGTTTAGGTCGATGCTGTATTAGATTGTGTTTTGTGGGTAGGGAAAGAGAGAAGAGGGTTCAGAATGGGTCTAGATTGATCTAGGATAAAGTTTTTTTTTATTAAAATTTAATATTAATATTAATATAGGAAATGGGTGGGGTGTCCCTGCATTCTAAAATATCCATCCAAATTTGGAAAGGCTAGGTGTACGAAAATGGGAAGAAAGGGTAAGGGTCTCGTCAGGCCAGACACTGCCATCATTTGGGCAGAGATTTTGTAAGTAGGGATTGTTTATTGGGGTTTATTGTGAAAACATCTCAGGCATTTGTGTGCTTGATTTCTTTGTTGTTTTTGTGCCTTTGCGATTTCATTTCCTTTCTAATACCATCTGCTGAAGAGACCAGTAGCTCCCTGTTAGACTAGAAGAGTTCAGTCCATCATTTTTTTTTTACTTTCAATGGTCAAAATTTTTAAAGCATGTGTGCACTGTGGACCTCGTCCTTCTTATTCACGGAAGGTCATTTTTGATGCGTCTCTCCAAGAATAGGTTTGAAAGTCACGCAAGTTTTTATATATATCGAATGGGAAAATGTCAAAGTTGAAAGAATATGGAAAACATTATCCCTTTCAAACTTAGTTGTTTGATAATAATTTGAAAAACATACCAAAGACTATTTTAATCATTAAACTTTTGTACTCTTTTAGCTTTCAAATTAATTTGTTTTGGTTTTTAATTGAAGAAGACGGTACTTTACACGCCATTTGTAGATGATGATCGATGATTAATGTGTCACATGTATACCAGAATATAGATAATTTTTTTTAGTATAGTCAAGGTGATGGTCTGGTGTATTTCTGGAAGCATTAAAAAAATTCATTGAAATTAACATAAACAATGAAATGAACGGTTTATAACTCTAATCCTGTGGGAAACATCATCATAGCTGTGTGAATGAGCTTGTTAAAAAAATAGTTTATAGCTCTAATAAGACCTTATTGGAACATGACTTGATGATTACAAATCATTTATCCCCTTTGTCAACGACATCATGTTGGCTTCTTTTGTTTTGTGTGAATACTATAAATTGTGAGCCTCAACCAACAAGAACAAAAGTCAGCACTTAGATTTTTGTTTTCTTCCTCTAAAGGTCATGCCCTAATGGAGCAAGGCCATAATAGTTACCAGGTGACATGCATCAAAAGACATAGTAACCTAACATAGGAAGTTGACAACTATGCAAGAGTAAGAGACTTTATGGGCCTTCATCAACTACTATAAATATGTGTCCAAAAAAACAATGTAATAAGACTTATCATTCATGATAAGCCAATGCCAGTGAGGACTTTCTTTAAGACAAAGCCCAAAAAGCCCCTATTAAAGATGAGGGTGATTCCATAATCAATGCAGCTACCACTTCGGATCTTGCTCCTCTACAATTCTTGGTCCCATATTCTAGGTGAGCCATGAGAGAATATTTCTGTGATAATGGAATGCACGCACCGATTGTCAGAGGGTGGGCTTATAAAAACAAAGTATGGTTAGATGTCGGGAATAGTGGTATCACATCCTTCACATCATACGACTCGTTTTAAGGCTGGTTGTTGGGTTTAGAGGCGAAGGAGATCAACTGGCAATTTCTCTTTTTAGAAAGGGGGGCCCTCTCCCCACCCCCACCTTTTCAATTTCAATTTAAAAGGGTGGTAAGCGAGGATTATGGATAGTGTTTTGTGTCTATGTAGCGATTGGGCAGAAGCGCTCGATTGTGGCACAATTGGTTCAAATTCTCTACCTTCCCTAGCAATCCGCGTTTCAAACTGGAGGAAGGAAGAGGCGAGGTTATTTAAAAGCCCTAGGTTTTCCTGACATCGAATCCGAAAGAGGCTCAGGCTCAGGCTCATGTTTATTTCCTTCCTTTCAGCCCTTGACAGGAGAGATGGTGGGGTACATTTACATTTACAGGAGAGATAGAGGATGACATGACGCCCTTGCCCTTGCGGCGCTTTGCCAGTGGATGTGATTACATCCACGTGGTTGCCAAATAGTATCCGTTTTGGAACCGCAGCCGAGCCCACCACTTCATGCTGTCCTGCCCTGCCATGACTGGGTATTTCCTCTCCCTCAAAATTCTAATTATAGATTTAATTTACAATTTAACCTGGTGTAAAATCTAATATTTGATTTCTATAATGCTAACTTCTTAGGTATAAGCATGTCATGAAAACACAATTTAATGTAATTTAAGCAGTGTAAAATCTAATATTTGACTTCTATAATGCTAACTTCTTAGGTATAAGCATGTCATGAAAACACTGCAGGCAAGTGCGTCTTCATATTTAAACTACTCAGTCTGTTAATATTATTTATTTATTTTCGGGTGGGTGAGATAGGATAGCTAAGTATAACCATGGGAATTATCTCTTTAGGCGGCACTCCATCAATTCTATTTCATAACAGATAAATCACATCAAATATTAGTTTATACAACCCTTGGGACATCTAGATCCAGATCTGAACTCCTCCGTTTTTCATCTTCTCCAATATCAATTTTATCATGAAAATTCTCATTGAATTCAATGATACATGATTAACCACAAGCATCATAAAATCATAATTTACTTTTTAAAACAAGCTCCTTATTAAATTTTCCATAGTCATCCATATTTTTAACTTAAACATGAAATTTAATCGAGCTAGATGTCCAATGGTATATAATAATAAAGTACACTAGTCTTAGCAATAATAAAATGAAGGTAGCATCTAATTAGGTGAGCAAAAGCACGACACTACAAGGATACCTTGCATGAATGAGAACACAAGTATAGTACAACAATATTTCAATAGAGTGGTAGTGAAAGAGTTCTCCAATATAAGAATCCCAGTGCCAGACTCCTGTGAAATTGAGTGGAGTACCACATGTTTACAATAATCTGAATAAATCTTTCATGGTAGAACGCATTTCACATAAATATGATACATTTTGTGAGAGTTACAGGAGTGAGAAATGAATTAGCTATCATTAAATTATATTTATGACACACAATGACAAGAATGATGACCAACCATAATGACTTATTACAAGCCCACAATATCCTTCCAAATGTTTCATGTTCATGATCCTTCTCATTCATGTTTCTATCTGTTCAATGAATCGTTTTCTTCACTTCTTTATTGTACTGCAAGTCATCCAGCTTATATAACAATCACAATATTGGAGTGCATCGCCAACCATGAACACCATTGTATGCTCTAGAAAACTCACTGCTCAATTCTGTAACTAAGGCCTCAACCTTAGTTTAGATCATTCATCATATATAGCATTCCACATTGTTATTTATATGGGAAAGATTCAACCCAACCTCCAAACCCCCTTATTTGGTCCAAACTCTGATTTCTTCATACATTTATAACAACTGCTCAACGCTTCTCTTTTACAATGCAATCATTTAAGTTTTGAAAAATTATACCACTTGCTGAACAAATGAGATTATCCCTTTGTTAACAACCCCAACATTTATACCTTTCTAGAATAGACGAAGGGAAAGGACATGAAGCATTCCCTCATCCTATTCAAGTTAGCCATTTTCCAACTCGAAAAAGATGAAAGAATAAAGTGGGGACTCGGTAATGAGGGGTCTCCTTGGGTAGTAGTTATCCTATTCAGTTATCTGAATGCTGAGTTATTAGTTATTAAGAGCCTATTTATTCTTGAACAGGGTAAGATTATTTCCTGAATGAAGGGCCTGTCTAAAAGGTGAGGATGAGCATGAACAGCACCAACTTTAGAAAAGACGAGTCCTTTTGAAGGATTGTGCTGTCTATAGCTCATCTCCTCTTAGAGAAGTCTAGCAACATGGCAATGACAGGTCACACAGTCCTCTCTGCTAATATTACATTTCATTCGGTTTCTTATCTATAGAATGAGATTCCATGTATTATCTTGGTAATAAAAGGTATTTCATTTGTGCAATATTCAGATACAAATGGAAAGTTGTTTTAAGGATGAACTTTACCAGGGATAGCGGACAGAATCATATATGCAATTGTTCACAAAAAAAAATATGAACTGATCATTAAGCTATCCATTCCAGTCTGCCCTTTCAGATACAAATGGACAGCTGTTTTTAGGATGCACATTACCAGTGGACAGAATCATATATTCAGTTGTTCACAAGAAAAAAATATGACCTGATCATTGAGTCATCAGTTGCAATATGCCCCTCCAATTATCGAAAACCTGTCCCCACTTTCACGCACCCCACCCACACAAACACCCTTCACTGTGAAGGACAAACACTTAGCATTGGAAACAGGTCTGTTCACTACCTCCCTTCAAGAGTATTTATTCTATACAAGGGAGGTTCAGGTTCATTCACGAGAGCTTGAGATAGGGAACCCGTTCCTGACATCGAATCCGAAAGAGGCTCAGGCTCATGTTTATTTCCTTCCTTTTCCTTTCAGCCCTTGACAGGAGAGATGGTGGGATACATTTACATTTACATTTACAGGAGAGATACTCATTACATGACGCCCTTGCGGCGCTTTGCCAGTGATTACATCCACGTGGTTGCCAACAAGTATCCGTTTTGGAACCGAAGCCTTGGAGCCGACCACTTCATGCTGTCTTGCCATGACTAGGTATTGGGTATTTCCTGTTCCTCAAAATTCTAATTATAGATTTAATTTACAATTTAATTACGTCGAGAGGCGTTCCTACAATGGCAGATAGGGGGTGGGAGGCGAAGAGGTCATACAAGTCACGTCGTAAACAATTTTTTTTTTATTAAAAAAGCCGACATTAACAAAAACATTATAAAGGATATATATTTAAAAACACCGAGAGTTATCAATCCCGAGGCGCCTATCTTGGAGATCACACCCCTAAGAAAGGAGATTGGCGCCTCGAGATTGATAACTCTTGGCGTTTTTAGATATATATCTTTATATCTAAGCTAGTGTAATTTAAGAGGTGTAAAATCTAATATTTGACTTCTATAATGCTAACTTCTTAGGTATAAACATGTCAGGCAAGTGCGTTTTGATATTTAAACTAGTGAGTGTGTTAATATTATTTTTTTCTGTAATAACTTTTGATATATTTGACTTTTATAATGTTAATTTTTTAAATAATTTTTTTTATCATTAAATTTCTTTCAAACTGTTAACAGTTTAAATGTTTTTTTTATTATTAAATTTTTTTATTAAAAGATGGAATTATGTTCAATTTTAAAAGGATCTTTTTGGTGCTTAATAAGCGTCTATATTGGGCTAATAACTCTTTGCAGAATCGGGTGTAAGTCCCGACCGCTAAACTAGGGGAAGTAATTGGGCTAACATCTCTGCCCTAAAACTCATTGTGAGGAGTACCCTAGGATTTTTTTTTTTAATCTTCATTTATTTTTAATATTATTGTTAAATTATTTAATTTTTTTTTGATAAAATATTAATAGACCGCTAAACTAGGGGAAGTAATTGGGCTAACATCTTTGCCCTAAAACTCATTGTGAGGAGTACCCTACGATTTTTTTTTTTTAATCTTCATTTATTTTTAATATTATTGTTAAATTATTTAAAATTTTTATTGATAAAATATAAATAGAAATAATTTTTTAAGAGAAGTTTAATAATTTTATTTATATGGTTGTTATTATGATGAAATATAATATAGTATTTTGATGAAATATAATATAGTATTGCTAGCTAGGGCATCCAAACTTCCAACTTGCCCATTCATACTTTCAGTAAGGACTTTCACAAATGACTTTCTTTCCCTGTTACCTAGATTTTCTTCAAATGAATCCTTTAAATTCTCCTAAGATCTGAAGCAAAAAATGACACTTCTTCTTTGATCATACTTTGCTTTCTACTTTCTGCTTTCCTGCTCACACTTCCTGCTCATTCCCAGCTCGTGCTCACACTCGCTTTTGGCTGCACTCCCTTTTTGAGTCACGCTCGCACTCCCGTCTAGCTACACTCACTCCCAAATTGCACTCACACTCTCGCTTATGGTTACATTCATTGAGTTTGCTTCCGATTGCACTCACTCTTGGCATGTGCTCATCCTTACTTTCGACTGCGTTCACTCGCACTCACTCCCAAATACACTCGGACTTAAAATAAACCAACTCATTATAATAACTAAGAAAAACAATTAAATTTTTGTCCCAAAAACTAATTTTGGCTTTAACATTAAATCTCTTTTCATATAGGAAAAAAATAACTTCCATAGCAACCTCTGCAACCGTAGCGTTTGTTGGCGGGGTTTCTGCTGGTGGGACGGGCGGGATTTCCCAGGCCCCCTCTGGGGACCTGGAGCAGGGTGAGATCCCTCCCTCGAAGGATGGACCCAAAGGCCCCGACCAGGACCCTGGAGGGAATACCGACGCCCCTCTGACGTACCTGGAGAAGGTCACGGGCAAGGCAAAACCTAGCCCCATAGCAATCGCAAACCATCCCCCTGTGACCGTATCAGGAGAGAATATGGTCTTCCCCGTCTCGTTCATGGCAGAGAAGCTCTCCAACGAATCCCTCTCTCTGGTAGGCAAGTTCGTGGGAGGGAGACCTGATATGGAATCCATACGAAGATGGGCTAGTTTCAAATGGCGAACGACGGGAAGCCTTCAGCTGGTGGCCCTCTCCCAGGGTTTCTTCTTGATCTGCCTAAACAACAAGGATGATTATGCTCGGATCCTCACTGGGGGACCTTGGTTCTTTGGTAGGAAAAGTCTATTTTTAAGAAAATGGGGGGAAGACTTCAACCCCCGAACTCAGGACATCAACTTTGCACCAATCTGGGTCCGTCTCCCAGAGCTTCCCATCCAGTTCTGCTATGAAGATATCCTTCGGTGGATAGGGGGTTACATTGGGGAACTCGTGGCGATTGACCCTGCAACAAAGGCCCGATCCCGCATGGGCCATGCCCGAATCTGTGTCAATGCCAACCTTGCCTCCCAACTCCCCACCCGCTTAAACCTCATTTATGGGGACTTCCATTGGTGCCAAGCTTTTGAATATGAGAACAAACCTGCGTTCTGCATTGAATGCAAATCCCAGGGGCACCTCCGATCTCAATGTCCATCCCTCAAGCCCCAGCAGGAAGCTCCAGTCAAAGCTCCCCCTCCCCCTCGTTTCAAGCAGACCCAGGTGGGAGAGCGCAACAATCGTTCCAAAGGAGTCGGAAGCACCCAACCGGAAAGAGATAAAGGGAAGCAGGTTGTTCACCAGGAACCCCTCATCAGCAATCCTCCTTCAAACTCTGATCAGGTATGTTCTATGTTCGCTTTCCCTAACAGATTTGGGCCCTTAAGCTTTGCAAATGACGAGGTTCTCTTCCCTGAATCCATCCCTATGCAGAACCCCTCCACCCATCCCCTTCCTCCTCCCTCCTCTCCCAACTTC
This sequence comes from Wollemia nobilis, assembly GCA_028583015.1. Classification (NCBI taxonomy): domain Eukaryota; kingdom Viridiplantae; phylum Streptophyta; class Pinopsida; order Araucariales; family Araucariaceae; genus Wollemia; species Wollemia nobilis. Next base: position 26,383 of record JAQPPZ010000282.1, read on the forward strand.
GGGCCTTCTGCTCCCATCCCCGCCATCCCCCTCCCCCCATCATTCCCCAGCCCGATCCCTTGTTTGATCCCAACCCCGTCCTCCAGTCGGGGGTGCCTTGCCCCTCGGAAGATCCCCTGTCCCCATCCGGTTCCTGTCCTAAATCCTTAGAAGACGCTTCCAGTCCCTCCCATTCTAAAGCGGACTTTAGCTCCATCATCACGAGAAGCAGGAAAGGCCCCATAGACATCGGGGCGAAAAGAAAAGAGGCCGACCATCCAACCAAGAGCAAAATAAGAAGGATACCGATGATCAGATCGTGAACGGAGTGCAACTAACCCTGTGCCCTACACTATTTAACCAAGCTAAGGATGAGACTAAGAATCCCAAACCTCCCCCTCTTTAGAACAAGGGAGGCAAAAAATCCGTTAAAGTATCCAGATGAAGATCCTATCCTGGAACATTAGAGGTCTTAACAGCATGAGTAAACAGAGGTTAGCTCGCACCATAAGGAAAGAGTACAAACCTTCCATACTCATCCTTCAAGAAACCAAAACCGATGCTGAAAAAACTCACAGTATAGTTCAAAAAATTTGGAAAAAGGGCCAATGGGCTTCATCCCCAGCTGAAGGATCGGCGGGAGGCCTCCTGTGATTTTGGGACCCTAAAAAGGTAGAAGGCAGAGTCATCTCCTATTCCAACAGGACCCTAAACTTGGTTTTCTACTGCAAAGAAAACAATTTCACTTGGGTGTTGTCCAACATCTATGCCCCTAACAATCCCATGGAAAGATGCAGCATGTGGAGATCCCTGTCTCTTATGAAGGATGCTTTCTCCAACCTTCCGTGGATGGTAGCGGGTGATTTCAATTCCCCCCTCTTCCACTCCGATAAGAAAGGGGGTGCATGCACTCCCTCCAAGAGCATCATGGACTTCCAAGAGTTTGTCTCAGAGAATGAGCTTATGGACATCCAGATCAGAGGTAGCCAATTCACCTGGAGCAATAAAAGGGTTGGGGCTGAGCACATCCAAGTCAAACTGGATCGGTTTTTCCTTTCTCAGTAGGCCATTCCCCTATTTGGAGACACATCCTTGATCCCTCTTCCCATAATAGGCTCCGATCATTCCCCTCTCCTCCTGGAATCGAATAAGGCCCCATCCTTCAAAACCCCTTTCAGATTTGAGAACATGTGGATCCATCACCCGGACCTAAAATAGAGGATTGGTGAGTGGTGGAATTCCCCTATCCCAGGATCAGCCATCTCTCAGGTCTCCCAAAAGCTGAAGTCCATCAAAGAAAACCTTAAAATATGGAACAGGGAAGTGTTTGGAAATATCTTCAAGGCCAAAGAGGAAACGTTAAGCCAACTCAAAATGTTAGAACAACAAATCCAACATGATCAGTGGACCCCTCAGCTGAGAAATGAGGAAAGACAGCTTCTAGCAGAATATCACAACATTCTTGCCAGAGAGGAGACCTTCTGGCGACAGAAATCCCGGGCTCTCTAGCTCAAGGATGGGGATGCTAATACAAGGTTCTTCCATGCATCTACTTTACGCAACAGAAGCACAAACAAGATCAAGGAGCTCACCCTAGAAGATGGAACTATCACTCAGGATATCTTCAAGATCCGAGAGGAAGCCTCATCCTTTTTCAACAACATGATGGGAGTTGCCATCCCCACCAACACTGCTGCCTAGGAAGCCCTGCTAGAAAACATTCCCCCCTTGGTCACCCCCGAAATGAATCAATCTCTGATCCAACCCCTGTCTGAGAAGGAAATCAAGAGTGCCTTATTTTCCATGAAGGCTGACAAGGCTCCAGGTCCGGATGGGTTCCCCCCGCTTCTTTCAGATTTTTTGGGATATAGTGGGAAAATATGTTTGCAATGCCATCATGGAGCTTCAACTCACCAAAATCATCCCTCGAGGGACCAACTCCACCTTCATTGCCCTGGTCCCTAAAAGCCCCCAGTGCAAAACCATGAATGATTTCAGGCCTATTAGTTTGTGCAACATCATCTACAAGATCCTAACCAAGTCCCTCGCTCAAATATTGAAGAAAATTCTCCCCTCCATCATTGATCCTTGCCAAGGTAGCTCAGTTGAAGGAAGATCCATTACTGATAGCATCATTTCCCTCCATGAAATGCTCCACTCAACCCTGTGCAACAAGAAAGCGGCCATGTTCCTAAAACTGGATATTAGCAAAGCTTTTGATAGGGTGGACAGGGATTTTCTCTGAAAGTCCTGTCCCGGTTTGGTTTTCACTCAGAATGGATTAACCTCATTAAGGGATGCATCTCAGATCCATGGTTCTCAGTTTTAGTCAATGGTTCGGCTGCTGGTTATTTCCCTAGCCTCAGAGGAATCAGACAGGGGGATCCCTTATCCCCTTTCCTGTTTATCATCCTTGCTGAATCCCTGGGCAGAGCTTTCAAGCAGGCGTGTGTGACAGGGTGTATTACAGGGATCAAGGCTTCTTCAGAATCCCCTCCCCTGTCCCATCAACAGTTTGTTGACGATACCATCATTGCAACCATAGCCTCCATTGTCCAAGCCAAATCCATCAAAGGGATCCTTGATACCTATGCCTCTGTTGCAGGCCAGGAGATCAACTACCTTAAGAGCAAATGTTATTTTCTCAACACTCCAGGCAATAGGCAGTGGAAGATTGCTCGCATCCTTCAATGTTGCATCGCGGATCTTCCCACCTCTTACCTGGGTCTACCCCTGTTCACCAAAAGCCCGAAAGAGTCTATGTGGGACAACGTTATTGACAGGATCAGACGCAAGCTTGCAGCGTGGAAAGGCTCCCTTCTATCTCAAGCAGCCAAAGCAACCCTTACCATGGTTGTCCTCCAAAGCATCCCAATCTATTTCATGTCTGTTTTCAAAGCTGCAACTTCGGTTCATTTCAAAATTGAGCAGATCCAAAAAAAATTCCTATGGGCGGGTCCAAAAAACACCAAAAAATTTCATCTTGTGAGCTGGGATAAGGTCTGCCAACCGAAGGACAAAGGAGGCCTCGGGCTGAGAAGGTCTGCCAACATGAATCTAGCCCTTCTGGCAAAGCAGGCCTGGAAACTGTTTACCAACTTCAAAGTGGAATGGGTCTCAACGGTCCAGAGCAAGTATCTCAAAGATATGTCTTTGATGGACAGTAACATCCCTATTAATGGATCTGCCTTCTGGAAGGTCATTATTCAAGCAAAACCTCTCATCATCAAAGGCTCCCGATGGCAGCTAGGTAAAGGATCATCCATCAACTTCTGGGAAGACACGTGGCTTAAAGATAAACCCCTCAAGGAGTTCTCTGAGTTTGCTAAAATTAGACCGGGTCTAGAGAGAAGATGGGGAATCAAGGTGAAAGATTACATTGACAGGCAGGGTCAGTGGAAGACTTTCCCAGGTAGGGCGGGGGACCATCTGTCTAATTTGCTCAGAACTACCATAATTCCCACCTCTGCCACCCCGGATCTTCCGATTTGGGCCGGGACGGACAATGGGGATTTCTCGGTAAAATCAGCTCACTCCCTCTTGGTTAGCCCCCGTGACTCCCCGATCCCTTTTACAGCTGTATGGATTAAGCGTCTTATCCCTAAAATTGGTTTCTTTGCTTGGACTACTATCCAAAACAAAGCCCTCACCACTGATAACCTCATGAAGAGGGGAATCCCGGTCCCCAATAGATGCCACCTATGCTTATCCAATTGGGAGTCCGTTAACCACTTGCTAGTTGAGTGTGATTTTGCTAAGGAAGGCCTAGACTTCATTTTTTCCACCTTCCAAATTTAGTGGGCCCATCCTAAATCCCTCGTGGATTTGTTCATCCAATGGCCCACCCCCTTTCGGCATCCCAAGGTGGCCTTCTTGTGGAAAATCTGCCTCCATCACTTTATCTGGCAGGTGTGGCTAGAGCGCAACCGCAGGGTTTTTTCCACCAACTCAAACAACCCTACTTCCACGGCCATTAAATCCCTAGCCTATGCTTCTAAAAATTTTCAACTTCTCCCTTGGCCAAGCTTCCCGCTCAGCCAGGGGAAAGCCAACATCATCAATTCCCTCAACATTCCCATCCCCACCATGCCCCTTCCTACTCCCCATCCCCGCCTCAAAGCTTGTTGGAATCCCCCGACGGAGGGATGGTTAAAATTCAATTTTGACGGGGCGTCTAAAGGGAATCCTGGTCTGGCAGGAGCAAGGGGTGTTGTTCGGAACCACCTTGGGAAGATAGTCTTGGCCTTCGCAGAGAACCTTCACCATCAAACCAACAATGTGGCCGAGGCTTGGGCTCTGTGGCGTGGTCTCCAATTGATCAGAAACACTTGCCTCAAAATTCTTGTTGAAGGGGATTCTTTAAACATCATTGGCTACATCACATCCAATAGAATTCCCTCGTGGAACATAAGACCACTGATCCAGGAAAGTAGGGAATTATTGCGTCAGCATGTCCAAGTGGAAGCGAACCACGTGTACAGGGAGGCAAACGGGCTGGCTGACAGGTTAGCCAACTTGGGCATAGGTCAGACGCCAATGATGGTGTGGCACGATTCCCCCCTGCAAGATATTCTTCAGCTGGCGCTCACGGAAGCACTTGGCAAGTCCTATAAGGGTCTCCACGCTAACCAATGATGTCTGTTTCCAATGTTGTGCAGGTGATTCTCTAGGTCTTCCTCCATCATTTTTCCCTATGGAGCGTGGCGCGTTGCCACCTCATGATTAGTCGGCCTGCTAACACCCATCCTAATCATAACTATGAGTGGGACTTCCTGTCCACCCTTGCTGCTTACCAATGTTTTTCCCCATATCCCATTGCAGAGATTTTGGTTGCTCCCTCGCTTGCCCTCCCTCCGTCGGCCACGTCTGCTTCTCCCTCCCATAACATCATCGTCACCCATGCGGATATCATCCCAATGTCCACTCCTTATCCCTGTCATCCTCGGATTGGCAGTCGGCCATCCACCTATCCTTCATCCACTCTCCTCGGCTTGACCCTTCCGCTTCCTTCCTCCTATTTATCCCTTGCTCGTCGTCTGTCCATCGACGTCCCATGCAAGCTATTACTCTGGCCAATTTCCGCCTCCCTTGCACCACCTTTCGTTTTTAGTCCTTCCCTTTCCGCCATGGCCTTCGTAGAACCAAGCTCTCTCCAGCTCGACTCTCTGTCAATTGCCTTTCTGCAAGGCTGTAGGCTCTTTACCCTGCTATCCAAATTCCGTGGAGTCGAGGATGACATTACTGCAGATTTTGTCCGCACATGGTCGAATGGCCATGTTTGTGTTAGAAATATTCGCTTCAAGGTTACTCCTCAGCTGATTGGAGAGATTGTGGCTTTGCCCCTGACGGGTCGTTTGGTCCGCCATGACAAGCACTGTTGGGAGCCAGAATTGGAGGGATTCCCAAATTACCAGAACTTCCTATGGGATGGAGTGGCCCTGAAGAGAGAGTCCCTCCCTGATCCTTTCCCCACTGTCGCTATCCCTCTCATGCAGTATTTGGCTTGTGACGACCCAAACAAACCGATGGCCAGTTTTCACCTTGCTCTAGTTAATCACATCAGAGGTTTCAAACCCATGAATATCCCAGGGTTTCTTCACCGCTCCATTCACCTTTCCGTGGTTGCCGCTCGTAAAAAATCCGCCCCTCCCTCCCACCAGGGTCTTTTCGCCATTATCTTTTACCACGTCATGTCCAATCCCCCCATTGTGGCGACCCCCTTGCAGTCGAGCCCCCCTTGTCCACCTCCCCAAAGCCCTGCTCACTCTCTGTCCAGTGAACCCTTGGACAGTGAAGAGGTTCCCGCCACCCCTGCTAGTGCTGCTGCTTCTCCAGCCAAACCCTCCGCGTCAGCCAATCCCCCCGCTTCCCTTCCCAAACCTTCTGCTTCCCCAGTCAATCCCTCTGCGTCCCCTCCCAAGGTTGCTGCCTCCCTTGCCAAAACCTCCGCTTCTCCGTCCAATCCCGCTCCCTCGACTGGCAAAAAGACTCCCCTAGGCAAGCGTAGGGTGAGAACTGAAGAGGCTTCCCCTCATGTCCGAAGATCATCCCGCACCAAAAAACCCAAGGCCGAGTCGAGCCAAAATTCCCCCCTCCCCTGGAGGGTGACGACGTCAGTGGGGATTCGGCTCCGACCTCTGGCATTTCAAACCGGCTGACAAGAATGTTCCTCAGAAGCTTCATCATGGCGTTTGAAAGCGCGAGCTCGGCTCTGAAACAAGCCCTCCAACAGAACGTTGATCATGCAGGTGAGGAGGTCTTGGAGATTGATCCCTGACCTGCTTCAAAACTGTATCTTCATGCAGGTATCCAGAGATCCCTGTTCGGGTGGTAGTGCGCAGGTTTTTGACTCCATGGTTTTTTGTGTTTTAAGATTATCTATCTTTAGTAAGGGCCTTAGCCCGATCCTCGGTTTGTTTCTGTCTGTTTCGTTCAGCCCCTGCGTGGGCTTGCAGTCCAATTCTACCGGCTTTAATCTCCCCTGCGAGGGAATTTTGTCTGTTGTTTCCCCTGCGCGGGAATGGTACTTTTCCAGTGGGTCCATCCCTTTTAGAAAGGGATTTTGTAGTATCAAAGAATTCCCGGCTACTATAAATGTTTGTACATCTGGGGTGGGGACCCAGTTAAAACCCTTATAAATAATATCTCCAACTTACCAAAAAAAAAAAATCTCTTTTCATATATTTTATTCCTATCCTTCAATATTTCAATAACCATTTTATAGCTGTGACTATATAAGAATTTAGAGTACATCCGAATTATTTATGTTATATTCTTCATCCCATCCCACTATTTTGTGCATGATGTAGCCATCAAGGTTTTTAATTTTTAATTTTTTTTAATATATTAGTAAGTGACCTTTGTTTCTCAGGGACATGAACAAAGTCTAGCTATAAGCTGCGGAATTCAAAATTAATAAAATAAAATGAGCTATTAGGACGGGAAGGGTAAGGATGATTATATGATAAGATTACAAAGGAACAACATTCAGTTGCCAGGTGAGTGGGGTTTTATACTCTTCACTTGGTTGCAAAAGGCTGATTGGATTTCACTAAAACATAGTGGTGATGTTTCTGCCCCAAATTTGTGCAAGTTATGAATGGTTCTGCTGATTAGATGGCCAGATGATACCATGGCTTTACATGGCATGCTCTAATTTTTTAGTTATTATGGATTCTGCATCCTCGGCCATGTTCTGTCCATCTTATGCCTCTGTTTCAGGTCCTTTCTATTCTTCTTCTCACCCCTTTGGAAGTAATAAAATCACAAAATCCACATGCCAATACAATGCTATGAGATATCTCTACAAAGTGTGGGTAGAGCTCAAATTCACTGTAGTGGTTGTAGAAAGACCCTTATCCATCACTGCCCACATTGAAGTCCTTGGAAATATCATCATTTTACAATAGTGAAAGCCAAAGGTTGAAGGTTTATGCCTTGAGAAGCCCTAAAGGCTTTGGCCCCCCTTCTGCAAAGAGGACTAAGAAGAAAAAGAGAATGTTAGAAGATGAGGAGGAAGAAGATGATGAAGACAAGGAAGAAGAGCCAGAGGATGCTGTTATTCCAGAGATTGTGACCAATAGAATGATCAAGAGAATGGTGGCGTCTGTTGGAGTGCCCTTAGCCATTGGTCTCACTTTCTTCCCACTTTTTTACTACATGAAGGTGGTCTTGAAATGGAGTGTGCCCGATTGGCTTCCTTTCATCACATCTTTCTTCACATTTGGTTCCGCTGCATTGGGGATAACGTATGGCATCATGTCCACTGGCTGGGATCCCTTGAGGGAAGGATCTTTTCTCGGTTGGACCAAGGCCCAGATGAATTGGCCAGTGTTTTGGCAGTCCGTATGGAAAAGGGAACAGAAATAGATTATATCAACTCTTAGTAAGTTCATTTTATTCAGATATAAATACATTTTCTGTGTTGGCTTTCCATTGCGAAATGTATTCTCATTTAAAAATATATATATTGCCAATTTGCCAGTGTTTCCAGAGATTAAAAATATTCATTCAACGATTTTATATGACTTAATTGATCGCCTTTTAGACACAGCAGGGGTTTTCACCAAGAGAGATATCTTGTGAAAAGCATCCAAGACTTGCAAATAGTCATAAGGTATGTTGCCGTTAATCACACTTGAATTCGTGATAGGTAGTGGTCTTTTAGAAATGTCCGCCTTTGTTAGGATATAATATAGTTAACTAGTTTGACCTTTCCGCTACATGCATCTAGGGCTATCCCAAGATATCATGTTTCTGGTTTTAACATCATCCATAGTCCACAGGCAAGCATGTTGCTTGTACAATATCTTGGATGCATAGCTCCCAACAAAATCTGCCCTTTGCTCTTGGTAATCTTTACTGTTGTTTCCTCTTTCTTCTTATAAACAATCAAGCCAACCGTACTTTATGGAGAATCTTTCAGTTTTCATTTTAGCAGAGTTTTTTTTGCTTTATACAATTCTGGTATTAAAATCACTTCTCTACATTGTATGAAAACAGCATCAAGAAAGAAGCCCATAGCTAAGAAAACGTCAATGCAATTGAAAAGTTCTTAAAGGGAATGTGTGACTGCTTGGGTCATGGAGAGGCAAACATGCTGTATTATAAGATGAACCTCAATTGGGAGTTTAATAGCATGGGGCTCAAGTTTTATGTGCAGAACATTCCTTGAAGTTATTTTGATGTATACACTCTGGATTCCATCCCATAACCATTGGATATAACTATATAGCCTTTAACAAAGCACTGCACTTATGGACAAAATCTGCTTCTAGGTTGGTGGAGTGGATCATATTGACTTGTACCATCCTCTAACGAAGCATTGCACGAATGGACACACTTCTGCATCTATGTTGTGGGAGTGGGTCCTATTGAGCTGTAGTCTTGCACGGTGCTCAGCTGCTATTTAGACTCACATCTTGTCCATTCATACACTTTTCTGTGAGAACTGAATACCCACAATCACACTAGCCATCCACTGAGCTCATCACTCCCCCCATAGTGCATAGGCATTAACTTGTTCATGTCGTCATTGTCTTTTTTAAGGAAGCTATTAAGGAAACAAGCCTCTGGGGCTGGATGAATAAACAAAGCTGTCTACTTTCTATGCTTGTGACATTCTGATGGAATGAGACTACTGGGCTGTGTAGTGTCAACTTCACCAGTAAACAACAGCTTCTTTGACATGAAGGTTTTGTTTTTGGTTTTGCACTATCACAAGCTTACATCAAAGCCCTTCTCTTACATAAAAGGGTATCTGGCAGACTCTTCACTTAAGTATGGCCATCAGTTTTTGACAGCTGCACACTCATTCAAGGTTGACTTTACACTTAGTCTAGACGATATCTTAACAAAATGCCTGTCAATATAAAATCTAAGAAGATTATTAATTATGTAGTCAATATTAATTGTGAACTTTTATGTGATATTGTCAGATGAAAACCTACTTCTTGCATTATCCTTGAAACTAATTCCATATATGGCTAGCTAGTATGCTCTCAGTCAAAATCCTCCCATTCAATGGGCTGGCAACAAAGTTTGAAACTTCCATACCAAATAAGCAGGAACCAGTCCCAAACTGGAGCACACACACAAAAGATAGTATCTTGGCCCTATCAGCTATATCCTCATCCAAAGTTATGACATGCATACGTAGAATCTATCTTTGAGTAACAAATTTTAGAGAAGCTCTGAAATATTTACTAACCTGAGCAATATTAGCCTGTCGACCATTTCTCTTCAAATATCTTAATTCTGAACTTAAGATCCTTTAGTTCATCTACAGACTACCAAGGATTTCTCTTTGACAATTTACAATAAAACCAGGTTCTTTCGTGGTGTGCTGAAAGTGAAATACTATAACACCGAAAGAATTTCACACAAACACATGATGATGGCATTTACTGAGTTCAAAAAATACAAAAAATAAAACAGATCACTGAATTCCAGTATTTTGCCTCCATCTCTTGTTTGAAGTCTACATGCAAATATATCTTTTTAATATTAGTGGATTCTTGCAATATTACTTTATGTTTTTTCTAATGAATTAGCCTTTCATTCCCAATCCTCTTAGCCTGTTCTTTTTGTCAACTCACCCAATGCCTATAACTGCACAACTTAAATAATTTGGCAAATGACATTAGCCCACAACATCCTTCCAAATGTTTCATGTTCATGATCCTTCTCATTCATGTTTCTATCTGTTCAATGAATCGTTTTCTTCACTTCTTTATTGTACTGCAAGTCATCCAGCTTATATAACAATCACAATATTGGAGTGCATCGCCAACCATGAACACCATTGTATGCTCTAGAAAACTCACTGCTCAATTCTGTAACTAAGGCCTCAACCTTAGTTTAGATCATTCATCATATATAGCATTCCACATTGTTCTTTATATGGGAAAGATTCAACCCAACCTCCAAACCCCCTTATTTGGTCTAAACTCTGATTTCTTCATACATTTATAACAACTGCTCAACACTTCTCTTTTACAATGCAATCATTTAAGTTTTGAAAAGTTATACCACTTGCTGAACAAATGAGATTATCCCTTTGTTAACAACCCCAACATTTATACCTTTCTAGAATAGACGAAGGGAAAGGACATGAAGCATTCCCTCATCCTATTCAAGTTAGCCATTTTCCAACTCGAAAAAGATGAAAGAATAAAGTGGGGACTCGGTAATGAGGGGTCTCCTTGGGTAGTAGTTATCCTATTCAGTTATCTGAATGCTGAGTTATTAGTTATTAAGAGCCTATTTATTCTTGAACAGGGTAAGATTATTTCCTGACTAAAAGGTGAGGATGAGTATGAACAGCACCAACTTTAGAAAAGACGAGTCCTTTTGAAGGATTGTGCTGTCTATAGCTCATCTCCTCTTAGAGAATTCTAGCAACATGGCAATGACAGGTCACACAGTCCTCTCTGCTAATATTACATTTCATTCGGTTTCTTATCTATAGAATGAGATTCCATGTATTATCTTGGTAATAAAAGGTATTTCATTTGTGCAATATTCAGATACAAATGGAAAGTTGTTTTAAGGATGAACTTTACCAGGGATAGCGGACAGAATCATATATGCAATTGTTCACAAAAAAAAATATGAACTGATCATTAAGCTATCCATTCCAGTCTGCCCTTTCATATACAAATGGACAGCTGTTTTTAGGATGCACATTACCAGTGGACAGAATCATATATTCAGTTGTTCACAAGAAAAAAATATGACCTGATCATTGAGTCATCAGTCGCAATATGCCCCTCCAATTATCGAAAACATGTCCCCACTTTCACCCACCCCACCCACACAACCCCACCCACACAAACACCCTTCACTGTGAAGGACAAACACTTAGCATTGGGAACAGGTCTGTTCACTACCTCCCTTCAAGAGTATTTATTCTATACAAGGGAGGTTCAGGTTCATTCACGAGAGCTTGAGATAGGGAACCCGTTCCTGACATCGAATCCGAAAGAGGCTCAGGCTCATGTTTATTTCCTTCCTTTTCCTTTCAGCCCTTGCGGCGCTTTGCCAGTGATTACATCCACGTGGTTGCCAACAAGTATCCGTTTTGGAACCGAAGCCTTGGAGCCGACCACTTCATGCTGTCTTGCCATGACTAGGTATTGGGTATTTCCTGTTCCTCAAAATTCTAATTATAGATTTAATTTACAATTTAATTACGTCGAGAGGCGTTCCTACAATGGCAAACAGGGGGTGGGAGGCAAAGAGGTCATACATGTCACGTCGTAAACAATTTTTTTTTTTTATTAAAAAACCGACATTAACAAAAACATTATAAAGGATGTATATCTAAAAACACCGAGAGTTATCAATCCCGAGGCACCTATCTTGGAGATCACACCCCCAAGAAATTAGATAGGCGCATCGAGATTGATAACACTCGCGTTTTTAGATATATATCCTTTATATCTAAGCTAGTGTAATTTAAGAGGTGTAAAATCTAATATTTGTTTTTTATAATGCTAACTTCTTAGGTATAAACATGGGAGGCAAGTGCGTTTTGATATTTAAACTAGTGAGTGTGTTAATATTATTTTTTGTTGTAATAACTTTTGATATATTTGACTTTTATAATGTTAATTTTTTAAATAATATTTTTTATCATTAAATTTTTTTCAAACTGTTAACCGTTTAAATGTTTTTTTTATTATTAATTTTTTTTCATAAATTTTTTTATTAAAGGATGGAATTATGTTCAATTTTAAAAGGATCTTTTTGGTGCTTAATAAGCGTCTGTATTGGGCTAATAATCCTTTGCAGAATCGGGTGTAAGTCCCGACCGCTAAACTAGGGGAAGTAATTGGGCTAACATCTCTGCCCTAAAACTCATTGTGAGGAGTACCCTAGGACTTTTTTTTTTTAATCTTCATTTATTTTTAATATTATTGTTAAATTATTTAATTTTTTTTTGATAAAATATTAATAGACCCCTAAACTAGGGGAAGTAATTGGGCTAACATCTCTGCCCTAAAACTCATTGTGAGGAGTACCCTAGGATTTTTTTTTTAATCTTCATTTATTTTTAATATTATTGTTAAATTATTTAAATTTTTTATTGATAAAATATAAATAGAAATAATTTTTTAAGAGAAGTTTAATAATTTTATTTATATAGTTGTTATTATGATGAAATATAATATAGTATTTTGATGAAATATAATATAGTATTGCTAGCTAGGGCATCCAAACTTCCAACTTGGCCATTCATACTTTCAGTAAGGACTTTCACAAATGACTTTCTTTCCCTGTTACCTAGATTTTCTTCAAATGAATCCTTTAAATTCTCCTGAGATTTGAAGCAAAAAATGACACTTCTTCCTTGATCATACTTTGCTTTCTACTTTCTGCTTTCCTGCTCATTCCCAGCTCGTGCTCGCACTCGCTTTTGGTTGCGCTCCCTTTTTGAGTCGCGCTCGCACTCCCGTCTAGCTACACTCACTCCCAAATTGCACTCACACTCTCGCTTATGGTTACACTCACTGAGTTTGCTTCCGATTGCACTCACTCTTGGCATGTGCTCATACTTACTTTCGACTGCGTTCACTCGCACTCACTCCCAAATACACTCGGACTTAAAATAAACCAAATCATTATCATAACTAAGAAAAACAATTAAATTTTTGTCCCAAAACTAATTTTGGCTTTAACATTAAATCTCTTTTCATATAGGAAAAAAATGACTTCCATAGCAACCTTTGCAACCATAGCGTCTGTTGGCGGGGTTTCTGCTGGCGGGACAGGCGGGATTTCCCAGGCCCCCTCTGGGGACTTGGAGCAGGGTGAGATTCCTCCCTCGAAGGATGGACCCAAAGGCCCCGACCCGGACCCTGGAGGGAATACCGACGCCCCTTTGACGTACCTGGAGAAGGTCACGGGCAAGGCAAAACCTAGCCCCATAGCAATCGCAAACCATCCCCCTGTGACCGTATCAGGAGAGAATATGGTCTTCCCCGTCTCGTTCATGGCAGAGAAGCTCTCCAACGAATCCCTCTCTCTGGTAGGCAAGTTCGTGGGAGGGAGACCTGATATGGAATCCATACGAAGATGGGCTAGTTTCAAATGGCGAACGACGGGAAGCCTTTAGCTGGTGGCCCTCTCCCGGGGTTTCTTCTTAATCTGCCTGAACAACAAGGATGATTATGCTCGGATCCTCACTGGGGGACCTTGGTTCTTTGGTAGGAAAAGTCTATTTTAAAGAAAATGGGGGGAAGACTTCAACCCCCGAACTCAGGACATCAACTTTGCACCAATCTAGGTCGTCTCCCAGAGCTTCCCATCCAGTTCTGCTATGAAGATATCCTCCGGTGGATAGGGGTTACATTGGGGAACTCGTAGCGATTGACCCTGCAACAAAGGCCCGATCCTGCAAGGGCCATGTCCGAATCTGTGTCAATGCCAACCTTGCCTCCCAACTCCCCACCCGCTTAAACCTCATTTATGGGGACTTCCATTGGTTCCAAGATTTTGAATATGAGAACAAACTTGCGTTCTACATTGAATGCAAATCCCAAGGGCACCTCCGATCTCAATGTCCATCCCTCAAGCCCCAACATGAAGCTCCAGTCAAAGCTCCCCCTCCCCCTCGTTTCAAGCAGACCCAGGTGGGAGAGCGCAACAATCGTTCCAAAGGAGTCGGAAGCACCCAACCGGAAAGAGATAAAGGGAAGCAGGTTGTTCACCAGGAACCCCTCATTAGCAATCCTCCTTCAAACTCTGATCAGGTATGTTCTATGTTCGCTTTCCCTAATAGATTTGGGCCCTTAAGCTTTGCAAATGACGAGGTTCGCTTCCCTGAATCCATCCCTTTGCAGAACCCCTCCACCCATCCCTTTCCCCCTCCCTCCCCTCCCAAATTTGAGCCTTCTACTCCCATCCCCCTCCCCCCCATCATTCCCCAGCCCGATCCCTTGTTTGATCCTGTTGGTTACGAATCTGCCATGAGGAAAGGATTTGGTATAATGCGCCCAGATTTGCCCACCAGATTGAAAGGCCGGAAGGAAGGAATGCCTTCCGTGCCAATCTCCGGAGAAGGCCGACTTCCTGTGGGGTTTTAGTGTTTTAAGCTAAGAGTGCAAGGAAAGGGATACAAATGCGGAAAGAGAATCCAAATGTGATTGGAGTTGGGTGGGGGGAATAAGCAGCACGACAACGATCAATCATCACTACTAACAACAATTAAACACAAAACACACCATAGAAACTACAACTATCATTCATCCTATATATCCTCTATCTATGCATTCCAGGAATACTTAATCACCAAATACTGGAGTCCAGAGTTCAGTACAACAGTAAGCAATGAAATAAGAAACATGAGGCAGAAATGACAAGGAGAGGCAAGCATACAAAATGAAGACGATGAAGCGAGCCAAGTATGTATCTTGTATTTAGAAGCAAACACACAGCTACAATGGTTCCCTAGCAGTATATTCCCCTTCCACCCTTTACAATGAAATGATGTGGCTATTTATAGCCCAAGTTTCCCCCGATTACAATTACGGGCACAAAGTCCCAGACCAGACAATAGCTGACAAAAGCGGCTGAAGAGCTGCTGATGCTGACTTCTGTCAGCGAGGACTGTACTTGCAACAAGGTCTCCCTGAAAGCTGTACAACTACGTGGCAGTGTGTCGGGTCAAACCCCTGGTCAGTAGGAATGCGGGTAGCTGTGGTAGATGGAACTTTACATCAGCTTAAATGGGGGCAGCAGGCATAGGCAATGCGGCCCATGCTTGTCCTTTATCCCGTCATATCTCGACTCGGATCCCGAGGCTGGACACTTGTCGGATTCTGATGAGTGACACATGTCTGCCTTGAAAGGCAGTTTGTCCAACTTCGCCCGGAATCAGAGCGCTGTCGGGTAGCGCAGGCGGGAAACAACGCAGTTGGGGAGGCCTTCGTGCCTTAGCCAATTTCTGGCTTGCTTGATGAATTTTGCCCAACTGCGCACCGGTCAAAGGGCGCACCCAATTCGCTGTGAAGACGGGTTGCGCACCGATACTTAGCTGATTTTACCGCTGTTCGGACTGCGCACAAAAAGAGGAGTGCACCCCGGCTTCGCTGCGAAGTCGGGTTGCGCACCAGTACTTAGCTGATTTTACCGTTGTTCGGACTGCGCACAAAAAGAGGAGCGCACCCCGACTTCGCTGCGAAGTCGGGTTGCGCTCCAGCACTTAGCCGATTTTCTGCTCACTGCTTTCCCAAGTGCGCACAGGCAGAAGAGCGCACCCCGACTTCGCTGCGAAGTCGGGTTGCGCTCCCACACTTAGTCAATTTTTGCTCCGTTTCAGCCTGCCTTTGCACTTCGCATCCCCTACTACGCTCAGACTTGAGGGCGCACCCCGACTTCGCTGCGAAGTCGGGTTGCGCCCTAACACTTAGAATTTTTCAGGGAACACTTGCTCAGTTTTGGGAACTTGACTGGGGGAAATACAAGGGGAAAAAGGGAGGAATGAAACTGCAGGAAAGGGGAAAAGGAAAGATGGAGAAAGGGAGAAAGAGGAGGGAAGGAAGAGCAACACACTTACAAAATTTTGAAAACATGGCACCCCGTGCAAAATGTGGCAACAGATCCCAACCCCGTCCTCCAGTCGGGGGTGCCTTGCCCCTTGGAAGATCCCCTGTCCCCATCCGGTTCCTGTCCTAAATCGTTAGAAGACGCTTCCAGTCCCTCCTATTCTAAAGCATACTTTAGCTCCATCATCACGAGAAGCAGGAAAGGCCCCATAGACATAGGGGGCGAAAAGAAAAGAGGTCGACCTTCCAACCAAGAGAAAAATAAGAAGGATACCGATGATCAGATCGTGAACGGAGTGCACCTAACCCTGTGCCCTACATTGTTTAACCAAGCTAAGGATGAGTCTAAGAATCCCAAACCTCCCCTTCTTCAGAACAAGGGAGGCAAAAAATCTGTTAAAGTATCCAGATGAAGATCCTCTCCTAGAACATCAGAGGTCTTAACAGCATGAGTAAACAGAGGTTAGCTCGCACCATAAGGAAAGAGTACAAACCTTCCATACTCATCCTTCAAGAAACCAAAATCGATGTTGAAAAAACTCACAGTATAGTTTAGAAAATTTGGAAAAAGGGTCAATGGGCTTCATCCCCAGCTGAAGGATCGGCAGGAGGCCTCTTGTGTTTTTGGACCCCGAAAAGGTAGAAGGCAAAATCATCTCCTATTCCAACAGGACCCTAAACTTAGTTTTCTACTGCAAAGAAAACAATTTCACTTGGGTGTTGTCCAACATCTATGCCCCTAACAATCCCATGGAAAGATGCAGCATGTGGAGATCCCTGTCTCTTATGAAGGATGCGTTCTCCAACCTCCCGTGGATGGTAGCGGGAGATTTCAATTCCCCCCTTTTCCACTCCGATAAGAAAGGAGGTGCATGCACTCCCTCCAAGAGCATCATGGACTTCCAAGAGTTTGTCTTAGAGAATGAGCTTATGGACATCCAGATCAGAGGTAGCCAATTCACCTGGAGCAATAAAAGGGTTGGGACTGAGCACATCCAAGTCAAACTGGATCGGTTTTTCCTTTCTCAGCAGGCCATTCCCCTGTTTGGAGACACATCCTTGATACCTCTTCCCAGAATAGGCTCCGATCATTACCCTCTCCTCCTGGAATAGAATAAGGCCCCATCCTTCAAAACCCCTTTCAAATTTGAGAACATGTGGATCCATCACCCGGACCTAAAGCAGAGGATTGGTGAGTGGTGGAATTCCCCTAGCCCAGGTATAGCCATCTCTCAGGTATCCAAAAAGTTGAAGTCCATCAAAGAAAACCTTAAAATCTGGAACAGGGAAGTATTTGGAAATATCTTCAAGGCCAAAGAGGAAACATTAAGCCAACTCAAAACGTTAGAACAACAAATCCAGCATGATCAGTGGACCCCTCAGTTGAGAAATAAGGAAAGACAGCTTCTAGCAGAATATCACAACATTCTTGCCAGAGAGGAGACCTTCTGTCGACAGAAATCTCGGGATCTCTGGCTCAAGGATTGGGATACTAATACAAGGTTCTTCCATGCATCTACTTTACGCAACAGAAGCACAAACAAGATCAAGGAGCTCACCCTAGAAGATGGAACTATCACTCAGGATATCTTCAAGATCCGAGAGGAAGCCTCCTCCTTTTTCAATAACATGATGGGAGTTGCCATCCCCACCAACACTATAGCCCGGGAAGCCCTACTGGAAAACATTTCCCCCTTGGTCACCCTCGAAATGAATCAATCTTTGATCCAACCCCTGTCTGAGAAGGAAATCAAGAGTGCCTTATTTTCCATGAAAGCTGACAAGGCTCCAGGTTCGGATGGGTTCCCCCCCGCTTCTTTCAGACTTTCTGGGATATAGTGGGAAAAGATGTTTGCAATGCCATCATGGAGCTTCAACTAACCAAAATTATCCCTCGAGGGACCAACTCCACCTTCATTGCCCTAGTCCCTAAAAGCCCCCAGTGCAAAACCATGAATGATTTTAGGCCTATTAGTTTGTGCAACATCATCTATAAGATCCTTACCAAGTCCCTTGCTCAAAGATTGAAGAAAATTCTCCCCTCCATTCATTGATCCTTGCCAAGGTAGCACAGTTGAAGGAAGATCCATTACTGATAGCATCATTTCCCTCCATGAAACGCTCCACTCAACCCTGTGCAACAAGAAAGCGGCCATGTTCCTAAAATTGGATATTAGCAAAGATTTTGAAAGGGTGGACAGGGATTTTCTCCTAAAATTTTTGTCCCGGTTTGGTTTTCACTCATAATGGATTAACCTCATTAAGGTATGCATCTTAGATCCATGGTTCTCAGTTTTAGTCAATGGTTCGGCTGCTGGTTATTTCCCTAGCCTCAGAGGAATTAGACAGGGGGATCCCTTATCCCCTTTCCTGTTTATCATCCTTGTTGAATCCCTGGGCAGAGCTTTCAAGCAGGCGTGTGTGACAGGGTGTATTACAGGGATCAAGGCTTCTTTAGAATCCCCTCCCCTGTCCCATCAACAGTTTGTTGACGATACCATCATTGCAACCATAGCCTCCGTTTTCCAAGCTAAATCCATCAAAGGGATCCTTGATACCTACGCCTTGCTGCAGGCCAGGAGATCAACTACCTTAAGAGAAAATGTTATTTTCTCGACACTCCAGGCAGCAGGCAGCGGAAGATTGCTCGCATCCTTCAATGTTGCATCGCAGATATTCCCACCTCTTACCTGGGTCTACCCCTGTTCACCAAAAGCCCGAAAGAGTCTATGTGGGACAACGTTATTGACATGATCAGACGCAAGCTTGCAGCGTGGAAAGGCTCCCTTCTATCTCAAGCAGCCAAAGCAACCCTTACCATGGTTGTCCTCCAAAGCATCCCAATCTATTTCATGTCTGTTTTCAAAGCTGCAACTTCGGTTCATTTCAAAATTGAGGAGATCCAAAAAATATTCCTATGGGCAAGTCCAGAAAACACCAAAAAATTTCATCTTGTGAGCTGGGATAAGGTCTGCCAATCGAAGGACAAAGGAGGCCTCGGGCTGAGAAAGTCTGCCAACGTGAATCTAGCCCTTCTGGCAAAGCAGGCCTGGAAACTGTTTACCAACTTCAAAGTGGAATGGGTCTCAACGGTCCAGAGCAAGTATCTCAAAGATATGTCTCTGATGGACAGTAACATCCCTATTAATGGATCCGCCTTTTGGAAGGCTGTTATTCAAGGAAAACATCTCATCATCAAAAGCTCTCGATGGCAGCTAGGTAAAGGATCATCCATCAACTTCTGGGAAGACACATGGCTTAAAGATAAACCCCTCAAGGAGTTCTCTGAGTTTGCTAAAATTAGACCGGGTCTAGATCGAAGATGGTTGACAGGCAGGGTCAGTGGAAGACTTTCCCAGGTAGGACGGGGGACCATCTGTCTAATTTGATCAGAACTACCATAATTCCCACCTCTGCCACCCCGGATCTTCCGATTTGGGTCAGGACGGACAATGGGGATTTCTCGGTAAAATCAGCTCACTCCCTCCTGGTTAGCCCCCGTGACTCCCCGATCCCTTTTACAGTTGTATGGATTAAGCTTCTTATCCCTAAAATTGGTTTCTTTGCTTGGACTGCTATCCAAAACAAAGCCCTCACCACTGATAACCTCCTAAAGAGGGGAATCCCGGTCCCCAATAGATGCCACCTATGCTTATCCAATTGGGAGTCCGTTAACCACTTGCTAGTTGAGTGTGATTTTGCTAAGGAAGGCCTAGACTTAATTTTTTCCACCTTCCACATTTAGTGGGCCCGCCCTAAATCCCTCGTGGATTTGTTAATCCAATGGCCCACCCCCTTTCGGCATCCCAAGGTGGCCTTCTTGTGGAAAATCTGCCTCCATCACTTTATCTAGCAGGTGTGGCTAGAGAGGAACCGCAGGGTTTTTTCCACCAACTCAAACAACCCTACTTCCACGGCCATTAAATCCCTAGCCTATGCTTCTAAAAATTTTCAACTTCTCCCTTGGCCAAGCTTCCCGCTCAGCCAGGGGAAAGCCAACATCATCAATTCCCTCAACATTCCCATCCCCACCATGCCCCTTCCTACTCCCCATCCCCGCCTCAAAGCTTGTTGGAATCCCCCGCCGGAGGGATGGTTAAAACTCAATGTGGATAGGGCGTCGAAAGGGAATCCTGGTCTGGCAGGAGCAGGGGTTGCTGTTCGGAACCACCTTGGGAAGATAGTCTTGGCCTTCGCAGAGAACCTTCACCATCAAACCAACAATGTGGCCGAGGCTTGGGCTCTATGGCGTGGTCTCCAATTGATCAGAAACACTTGCCTCAAAATTCTTGTTGAAGGGGATTCTTTAAACATCATCGGCTACATCACATCCAATAGAATTCCCTCGTGGAACATAAGACCACTAATCCAGGAAAGCAGGGAATTATTGCGTCAGAATGTCCAAGTGGAAGTGAACCACGTGTACAGGGAGGCAAACGGGCTGGCTAACAGGTTAGCCAACTTGGGCATAGGTCAGATGCCAATGATGGTGTGGCACGATTCCCCCCTGCCAGATATTCTTCAGCTGGCGCTCACGGAAGCACTTGGCAAGTCCTATAAGGGTCTCCATGCTAACCAATGATGTATGTTTCCAATGTTGTGCAGGTGATTCTCTAGGTCTTCCTCCATCGTTTTTCTTTGTGGAGCGTGGCGCGTTGCCACCTCGTGATTAGTCGGCCTGCTAACACCCATCCTATTCATAACTATGAGTGGGACTTCCTATCCACCCTTGCTGCTTACCAATGTTTCTCCCCATATCCCGCTGCAGAGATTTCGGCTGCTCCCTCGCTTGCCCTCCCTCCGCCGGCCACGTCTGCTTCTCCCTACCATAACATCATCATCACCCGTGCGGATATCGTCCCAATGTCCACTCCTTATCCCTGTCATCCCCGGATTGGCAGTCGGCCATCCACCTGTCCTTCATCCACTCTCCTCGGCTTGACCCTTCCGCTTCCCTCCTCCTATTTATCCCTTGCTCGTCGTCTGTCCATCGACATCCCATGCAAGTTGTTACTCTGGCCAATTTCCGCCTCCCTTTCGCCACCTTTCGTTTTTAGGCCTTCCCTTTCCGCCATGGCCTTCGTAGAACCAAGCTCTCTCCAGCTCGACTCTCTGTCAATTGCCTTTCTGCAAGGCTGTAGGCTCTTTACCCTGCTATCCAAATTCCGTGGAGTCGAGGACGACATTACTGCAGATTTCGTTTGCACTTGGTCGAATGGCCATGTTTGTGTTAGAAACATTCGCTTCAAGGTTACTCCTCAGCTAATTGGAGAGATTGCGGCTTTGCCCCTGACGGGTCGTTTGATCCGCCGTGACAAGCACTGTTGGGAGCCAGAATTGGAGGGATTCCCAAATTACCAGAACTTCCTGTGGGACGGAGTGGCCTTGAAGAGAGAGTCCCTCCCTGATCCTTTCCCCACTGTCGCTATCCCTCTCATGCAGTATTTGGCTTGTGACGACCCAAACAAACCGATGGCCAGTTTTCACCTTGCTCTAGTTAATCACATCAGAGGTTTCAAACCCATGAATATCCCAAGGTTTCTTCACCGCTCCATTCGCCTTTCCATGGTTGTCGCCCGTAAAAAATCCGCCCCTCCCTCCCACCAGGGTCTTTTTGCCGTTATCTTTTACCACGTCATGTCCAATCCCCCCATTGTGGCGACCCCCTTGCAGTCGAGGCCCCCTTGCCCACCTCCCCAAAGCCCTGCTCACTCTCTGTCCAGTGAACCCTTGGACAACGAAGAGGTTCCCACCACCCATGATAGTCCTGCTGCTTCTGCAGCCAAACCCTCCGCGTCAGCCAATCCCCCCGCTTCCCTTCCCAAACCTTCTGCTTCCCCGGTCAATCCCTCTACGTCCCCTCCCAAGGTTGCTGCCTCCCTTGCCAAAACCTCCGCTTCTCCGTCCAATCCCGCTCCCTCGACTGGCAAAAAGACTCCCCTAGGCAAGCGTAGGGTGAGAACTGAAGAGGCTTCCCCTCATGTCCAAAGATCGTCCCGCACCAAAAAACCCAAGGCCAAGTTGAGCTAAAATTCCCCACTCCCTTGGAGGGTGACGACGTCAGTGGGGATTCGGCTCCGACCTCTGGCATTTCAAACCGGCTGACAAGAATGTTCCTCAGAAGCTTCATCATGGCGTTTGAAAGCGCGAGCTCGGCTCTGAAACAAGCCCTCCAACAGAACGTTGATCATGCAGGTGAGGAGGTCTTGGAGATTGATCCCTGACCTGCTTCAAAACTGTATCTTCATGCAGGTATCCAGAGATCCCTGTTCGGGTGGTAGTGCGCAAGTTTTTGACTCCATGGTTTTTTGCGTTTCAAGATTTTCTATCTTTAGTAAGGGCCTTAGCCCGATCCTCGGTTTGTTTCTATCTGTGTCGTTCAGCCCCTGCGTGGGCTTGCAATCCGATTCTACCGGCTTTAATCTCCCCTGCGAGGGAATTTTGTTTGTTGTTTCCCCTGCGCGGGAATGGTACTTTTCCAGTGGGTCCATCCCTTTTAGAAAGGGATTTTGCAGTATCAAAGAATTCTCGGCTACTATAAATGTTTGTACATCTGGGGTGGGGACCCAGTTAAAACCCTTATAAATAATATCTCCAACTTACCAAAAAAAAAAAAATCTCTTTTCATATATTTTATTCCTATCCTTCAATCTTTCAATAACCATTTTATAGCTGTGACTATATAAGAATTTAGAGTACATCCGAATTATTTATGTTATATTCTTCATCCCATCCCACTATTTTGTGCATAATGTAGCCATCAAGGTTTTTAATTTTTTTTTAATATATTAGTAAGTGACCTTTGTTTCTCAGGGACATGAACAAAGTCTAGCTATAAGCTGCGGAATTCAAAATTAATAAAATAAAATGAGCTATTAGGACGGGAAGGGTAAGGATGATGATAAAGGAAACAACATTCAGTTGCCAGGTAAGTGGGGTTTTATACTCTTCACTTGGTTGCAAAAGGCTGATTGGATTTCACTAAAACATAGTGGTGATGTTTCTGCCCCAAATTTGCGCAAGTTATGAATGGTTCTGCTGATCAGATGGCCAGATGATACCATGGCTTTACATGGCATGCTCTAATTTTTTAGTTATTATGGATTCTGCATCCTCGGCCATGTTCTGTCCATCTTATGCCTCTGTTTCAGGTCCTTTCTATTCTTCTTCTCACCCCTTTGGAAGTAGTAAAATCACAAAATCCACATGCCAATACAATGCTATGAGATATCTCTACAAAGTGGGTAGAGCTGAAATTCACTGTAGTGGTTGTAGGGAGAAGAAAGACCCTTATCCATCGCTGCCCACATTGAAGTCCTTGGCAATATCATCATTTTCCCATAGTGAAAGCCAAAGGTTCAAGGTTTATGCCTTGAGAAGCCCTAAAGGCTTTGGCCCCCCTCCTGCAAAGAGGACTAAGAAGAAAAAGAGAATGTTAGAAGATGAGGAGGAAGAAGATGATGAAGACGAGGAAGAAGAGCCAGAGGATGCTGTTATTCCAGAGATTGTGACCAATAGAATGATCAAGAGAATGGTGGCGTCTGTTGGAGTGCCCTTAGCCATTGGTCTCACTTTCTTCCCACTTTTTTACTACATGAAGGTGGTCTTGAAATGGAGTGTGCCCGATTGGCTTCCTTTCATCACATCTTTCTTCACATTTGGTTCCGCTGCATTGGGGATAACGTATGGCATCATGTCCACTAGCTGGGATCCCTTGAGGTAAGGATCTTTTCTCGGTTGGACCGAGGCCCAGATGAATTGGTCAGTGTTTTGGAAGTCCGTATGGAAAAGGGAAAAGAAATAGATTATATCAACTCTTAGTAAGCTCATTTTATTCAGATATAAATACATTTTCTGTGTTGGCTTTCCATTGCGAAATGTATTCTTATTTAAAAATATATATATATTGCCAATTTGCCAGTCTTTCCAGAGATTAAAAATATTCATTCAACGATTTTATATGACTTAGAAAATTAAATGATCGCCTTTTAGACACAGCAGGGGTTTCCACCAAGAGAGATATCTTGTGAAAAGCATCCAAGACTTGCAAATAGTCATAAGGTGTGTTGCCGTTAATCACACTTGAATTCGTGATAGGTAGTGGTCTTTTAGAAATGTCCGCCTTTGTTAGGATATAATATACTTAACTAGTTTGACCTTTCCGCTACATGCATCTAGGGCTATCCTAAGATATCATGTTTCTGGTTTTAACATCATCCATAGTCCACAGGCAAGCATGTTGCTTGTACAATATCTTGGATGCATAGCTCCCAACAAAATCTGCCCTTTGCTCTTGGTAATCTTTACTGTTGTTTCCTCTTTCTTCTAATAAACAATCAAGCCAACCGTAATTTATGGAGAATCTTTCAGTTTTCAGTTTAGCAGAGTTTTTTTTGCTTTATACAATTCTGGTATTAAAATCACTTCTCTACATTGTATGAAAACAGCATCAAGAAAGAAGCCCATAGCTAAGAAAACGTCAATGCAATTGAAAAGTTCTTAAAGGGAATGTGTGACTGCTTGGGTCATGGAGAGCCAAACATGCTGTATTATAAGATGAACCTCGATTGGGAGTTTAACAGCATGGGGCTCAAGTTTTATGTGCAGAACATTCCTTGAAGTTATTTTGATGTATACACTTTGGATTCCATCCCATAACCATTGGATATAACTATATAGCCTTTAACAAAGCACTGCACTTATGGACAAAATCTGCTTCTAGGTTGGTGGAGTGGATCATATTGACTTGTACAGTCCTCTAACGAAGCATTGCACGAATGGACACACTTCTGCATCTATGTTGTGGGAGTGGGTCCTATTGAGCTGTAGTCTTGCACGGTGCTCAGCTGCTATTTAGACTCACATCCTGTCCATTCATACACTTTTCTGTGAGAACTGAATAGCCACAATCACACTAGCCATCCACTGAGCTCATCACTCCCCCCATAGTGCATAGGCATTAACTTGTTCATGTCGTCATTGTCTTTTTTAAGGAAGCTATTAAGGAAACAAGCCTCTGGGGCTGGATGAATAAACAAAGCTGTCTACTTTTTATGCTTGTGACATTCTGATGGAATGAGACTGCTGGGCTGTGTAGTGTCAACTTCACCAGTAAACCACAGCTTCTTTGACATGAAAGTCTTTTTTTTGGTTTTGCACTATCGCAAGCTTACATCATTGATAGCAAGAAAAGCCCTTCTCTTACATAAAAGGGTATCTGGCAGACTCTTCACTTAAGTATGGCCATCAGTTTTTGACAGCTGCACACCCATTCAAGGTTGACTTTACACTTAGTCTAGACGATATCTTAACAAAATGCCTGTCAATATAAAATCTAAGAAGATTATTAATTATGTAGTCAATATTAACTGTGGTCTTTTATGTGATATTGTCAGATGAAAACCAACTTCTTGCATTATCCTTGAAACTAATTCCATATTTGGCTAGCTAGTATGCTCTCAGTCAAAATCCTTCCATTCAATGGGCTGGCAACAAAGTTTGAAACTTCCATACCAAATAAGCAGGAACCAGTCCCAAACTGGAGCACACACACAAAAGATAGTATCTTGGCCTTATCAGCTATATCCTCGTCCAAAGCTGTGACATGCATACGTAGAATCTATCTTTGAGTAACAAATTTTAGAGAAGCTCTGAAATATTTACTAACCTGAGCAATATTAGCCTGTCGACCATTACTCTTCAAATATCTTAATTCTGAACTTCAGATCCGTTAGTTCCATTTTGACTGCACAACAGGGGTCTTAAATTAGTGACCCTGATACACTGAGCTTCTCCTCTGATATCCCTGCTTGTCTTCTGGATTCGTATGGATGCCACTGTCAAGCTTTGTCATGGGGCTTCCAGGAGAGAAGCTACAGAAAACACAACCTTTCCTTAATTGTGGCTGTATTCTCCCTCTCAAAATAGTCCATTTTTCAAGAACAGTACCACTAAAGCCAAGCAGATCACCTTTGGTGTTGAATTTCATATTACCTGCCACCTTAAATTCCTATGACCTGGGAATGAACTCTGTTTAAATAAGGTTGTGATTCTTTAATCTCTACATTCATTAAAAATTCAATACTCCATTACTGCCATTATGGTATATTAATGACCTAAGAGTCTAATGTTTCTCATCATAGATGCGAAGAACAACTTAGTTGATTGTTGAGGAAACTTGATACAAAGAGAAAAGAGATTTTATTCATCTAAGATGTGATATTTAGGCTACACTGTATTGTTTTCCTTCAGAAAATGTGGTTGATGCTTTTAGAATGGATGGCAACATTCTTAAAATTCAGTTGATATATGTGGACGGTTGAGGAAAAGGATGGCAATATTCTCTAAATTCTGGGGAAAGGATGGCAATATTTAAATTCAGTTGATGAATGTGAACAGTTGAGGGATTAGTTTTTGTTATTTTGAGATGAGATATTTAATCTATCTTGTATTATTTATCTTCTTGATCCAAGACCCAAGTATCATCTATAGGATGTCTTTGATAGCATGGATTGTTGTTCGATGGTGGTAATAGCGTGAAGAAGATAAGACTTAAAATCCATTGCCTCTTGGCAAGCAACTTCTCGACAGTAAGGTACCAACCTTTTGTGGGTTAAAAATTGAGTGTGAATTTACTAACTAGGGATGGTGCATGGAAAAGGAAAATAAAAAATGGAGGAAATCCTCAAGATAACCCTATCACAATTGTCCGGGGTAGGGGTAGCGGACAAAATGGTAAGTCAGTCTCTAGGGGTTGGGTGGATTGGTAAGTTCTTATTAAGAAGAGATCTAGGTTCAAACTTTGGGGGCATGCTTGTTTGTGCAAAGGTAGTAGTCTGACCTGAGTCCGCTGACTGCGTGTAGCTCAACGACGACGGGTACCAATCCCGAGCCACCGGTGTTACCTCCTCACGTCGGGTTAAATAACAACGAGGTGGTATAGGGATTATAAAGGACAGCCTCAAAATTTGAACCTTGCTTGATAGTAGAAAAGGACTGTAGATATAACCAATTCTCCTATGTATAAAAAAAACAAAATGGTAAGTTAAAAGGTCTTGAGCTAAATATTCCAAATCAAGAAACTTGCCCGCACTAGATTTCTCCTAAAATGGTTAGTAGTCAAAAGGAAAATGGTGAAATATTATGTTTTGAAGAGGATAATGGCAATCTCCTAATAGGATTGCCCGCCCTAGATTTCTGCACAAGAAAACTGCAGGATAAAACCCTAGTCGTTACAGTGAACATCTTGAGGAAATATTCGCTCTCACTAAACTATCGCATCACTAAGCCGAGTTGGGAATATAACCTACACACGGAGCGTCTAAGGAGGAGGCGTTATCAAGTGTTACAAGCACCACTGCGGCCTACACGTGGATGTTGTGAAAGTTAAGCATCATCCGTCCTAGCTACTAGCCATTACTGGGCCTGTGGAGGAGACAAACAGGGAGAGCCATTACAATGAACGAGCATTAAGCGGCAATGCTCGACTGTGGATATGGAATCGGCCTGTTCGAAAGCTTGCAATTGTAATGGTGGTATGTAACTAAATCTTGAATGAACGAGGGTTTCTATGTTCTTGTTTCGCTGTTGTATCTCGCAAATTTTCTTATCCGTGGTAGAGAACCATGTTTTGTATTAGGATAAGGCTTTCACTTGACGAATTGAGGGTTTTTAGGTGGATGTTGTATTAGATTGTGTTTTGTGGGTAGGGAAAGAGAGAAGAGGGTTCAGAAGGGGTCTAGATTGATCTAGGATAAAGTTTTTTTTTTATTAAAATTTAATATTAATATTAATATAGGAAATGGGTGGGGTGTCCCTGCATTCTAAAATATCCATCCAAATTTGGAAAGGCTAGGTGTACGAAAATGGGAAGAAAGGGTAAGGGTCTCGTCAGGCGAGACGCTGCCATCATCTGGGCAGAGATTTTGTAAGTAGGGGTTGTTTATTGGGGTTTATTGTGAAAACATCTCAGGCATTTGTGTGCTTGATTTCTCTGTTGTTTTTGTGCCTTTGCGATTTCATTTCCTTTCTAATACCATCTGCTGAAGAGACCAGTAGCTCCCTGTTAGACCAGAAGAGTTCAGTCCATCATTTTTTTTTACTTTCAATGGTCAAATTTTTTAAAGCATGTGTGCACTGTGGACCTCGTCCTTCTTATTCACGGAAGGTCGTTTTTGATGCGTCTCTCCAAGAATAGGTTTGAAAGTCATGCAAGTATTTATATATATCGAATGGGAAAATGTCAAAGCTGAAAGAATATGGGAAACATTATCCCTTTCAAACTTAGTTCTGTTTGATAATAATTTGAAAAACATACCAAAGACTCTATTTTAATCATTAAACTTTTGTACTCTTTTAGCGTTCAAATTAATTTGTTTCGGTTTTTAATTGAAGAAGACGGTACTTTACACGCCATTTGTAGATGATGATCGATGATTAATGTGTCACATGTATACCAGAATATAGATAATTTTTTTAGTATAGTCAAGGTGATGGTCGGGTGTATTTGTGGAAGCATTAAAAAAATTCATTGAAATTAACATAAACAATGAAATGAACGGTTTATAACTCTAATCCTGTGGGAAACATCATCATAGCTGTGTGAATGAGCTTGTTAAAAAAATAGTTTATAGCTCTAATAAGACCTTATTGGAACATGACTTGATGATTACAAATCATTTATCCCCTTTGTCAACGACATCATGTTGGCTTCTTTTGTTTTATGTGTGAATACTATAAATTGTGAGCCTCAACCAACAAGAACAAAAGTCAGCACTTAGATTTTTGTTTTCTTCCTCTAAAGGTCATGCCCTAATGGAGCAAGGCCACGACAATTACCAGGTGAAACGCGTCGAAAGACATAGTAACCTAACATGGTAAGTTGACAACTATGCAAGAGTAAGAGACTTTATGGGCCTTCATCAACTACTATAAATATGTGTCAAAAAAACAATGTAATAAGACCTATCATTTATGATAAGCCAATGCCAGTGAGGACTTTCTTTAAGACAAAGCCCAAAAAGCCCCTTTTAAAGATGAGGGTGATTCCATAATCAATGCAGCCACCACTTCGGATCCTGCTCCTCTACAATTCTTGGCCCCATATTCTGGGTGTGCCATGAGAGAATATTTCTGTGATAATGGAATGCACGCACCGGTTGTCGGAGGGTGGGCTTGTAAAAACAAAGTATGGTTAGAAGTCGGGAATAGTGGTATCACATCCTTCACATCATACGACTCGTTTTAAGGCTGGTTGTTGGGTTTAGAGGCGAAGGAGATCGACTGGCTCTTTCTCTTTTTAGAAAGGGGGGCCCTCTCCCCACCCCCACCATTTCAATTTCAATTTAAAAGGGTGGTAAGCGAGGATTATGGATAGTGTATTGTGTCTATGTAGCGATTGGGCAGAAGCGCTCGATTGTGGCACAATTGGTTCAAATTCTCTACCTTCCCTAGCAATCCGCGTTTCAAACTGGAGGAAGGAAGAGGCGAGGTTATTTAAAAGCCCCAGGTTTTCACTTATTTATTAGAGAGGCCCCTCTCAATTCTAAAGGTGAATAGAATAGGTTAGAGTTATTCGATCGGACTACCTTAAAATAGTACATAAATGACCTCTCCCCCGACCTCCTGATCTCTCCCAAACGATCGACACGAAACCAAACATTTTGAAAATGGAATGGATTTGCATGCCACCTCAAAAGGAGGAAGAGGTTGTATTGCAAGCAAAGTGTGCAACCAAATGTGATCTTCCCAGTTTAGAAATGCCTAAGTTATTGTAGCTTAAAATAATATATTTTATTTAAATTTTGATCTTATGTTATTCAAAAAATGGTGAATGAAGGTGTAACTATGAAGAAATTAAAAGTTCCAGTTTTTTTTATTTGATAGATATTTAGTTTCTTACACTATTTTTAATTATAGTTAGCATTCTATTTTAAAAAAACTATGCTTAGCAAGAGATTCCAAGGAACCCAAAATTCCAAAGCGACCAACTAGAGGCCTTGTGAAAATTATTAAGAAAGGGGCCTTGTGATATATCATTTAGAAAGATAATGGTAGGGCTTTTCAAAAAGTTGATTGTTTCATTTATTTATTTAGTTTAGAGGAAACGGTCAAGGAATCTCATTGACATGTGTCTTACGAAACTCTTCAACTTAACGGTTGTGTTTTCAATTTCATTCTCTCCTCTCGTAACTATAAATCCCATGCCTCCGTCTCGGGTTTGTTCACTGCAAGCTCTTCTTCCTTTGGGACAAAGAGATTGCAGCCGCGACATTCCCTTTCTCTTTTCTTCACCTAAGGAAATTAATTGTTCTACCGTTTCTTTAGCTTACAAATTTGGATTTCAGTGAATTCATAGATCAAATCCAAGGATGACGAAGGTCCATTTGGAGAACAGTAGCGTTAGTATCAGCAGTACTCCTACAGAAGGAAGATTAAGGAGACAAATGTGCAGACCAACAACGTTGCCACTGCTTGAGGGTGCAAATGCAAATGGAAACGGGGATGGGAATCATCCAATCCACGTGGAAGGGAAGTTGGGCCATGTCGGCAACTCTTTTCCTACTCCATGTCACTAGCGGAAGGCTATGGAGGCGATGCAGTGCACAACCACTTCGAGGAAGTGAAGAGGATGATGGAGGAGTTCAAGGGAGCTTACAAGGTGGTTTTGCGCGGGACCATGCTGACAGTGGCTCAAGTGACGGCGATAACGCGGCGGGCCGAGGTGAAGGTGGAGTTGGACGAGGTGACGACCAAGGATAGAGTGGAACGGAGTGCTGAGTGGGTGGCCAACAACATTTCCAAAGGAACCGACACGTACGGATTCACAACGGGCTTCGGCTCCACATCTCATTGATGGATGAGCAAAGCGATGGATCTGCAGAGAGAGCTAAATTTTCTAGGGTTTAGCAGGTCTCAAAGAAGTCGAAAGAAAATAATGATAATTATTATTAAAAAATACTAAGGATTGACCTAGAAGGCGGTGTTCATTCACTGCGGGATTGCAGGTTCGTAGGAAACGGTCAAGGAATCTCATTGACATGTGTCTTACGAAACTCTTCAATTTAACGGTTGTGTTTTCACTCTCTCCTCTTGTAACTATAAATCCTATGCCTCCGCCTCGGGTTTGTTCACTGCAAGCTCTTCTTCCTTTGGGACAAAGAGATTGCGATTGCGACATTCCCTTTCTCTTTTCTTCCATCAAAGGAAATTAATTGTTCTACCATTTCTTTAGCTTACAAATTTGGGTTTCAGTGAATTCACAGATCAAATCCAAGGATGACGAAGGCCCATTTGGAGAACAGTAATGTTAGTATCAACAATACTCCTACAAAAGGAAGATTAAGAAGACAAATGTGCAAACCGACAACGTTGCCACTGCTTGAGGGTGCAAATGCAAATGGAAACAGGGATGGAAATCATCCAATCCACGTGGAAGGGAAGCTGGACCATGTCGGCAACTTTTTTCCTACTCCATGTCACTGGTGGAAGGCTGCGGAGGTGATGTAGTGCAACCACTTCGAGGAAGTGAAGAGGATGATGGAGGAGTTCAAGGGAGCTCACAAGGTGGTTCTACGTGGGACCACGCTGATAGTGGCTCAAGTGACGGCGATAAAGCAACGGGTCGAGGTGAAGGTGGAGTTGGACGAGGCGACGACCAAGGATAGAGTGGAACGAAGTGTCAAGTGGGTGGCCAACAACGTTGCCAAAGGAACCGACACGTACAGAGTCACAACGGGCTTCGGCTCCACATCTCACTGGCGAACGAGCAAAGCGATGGATCTGTAGAGAGAGCTGAATTTTCTAGGGTTTAGCAGGTCTCAAAGAAGTCGAAAGAAAATAACGATAATTATTATTAAAAAATACCAAGGATTGGCCTAGAAGGCGGTGTTCATCACTACGAGATTACGGGTTCGCAGGACACGCTCTTTGACAACATGGGGAGGAATTTCTTCTAGTGCTGCCACATCCGGGGCTCCATCGACTTCGTCTTTGGTAATAGTAGGTCCCTCTACGAGGTGAGCCAACTTGAGGTTGCGAGTTCAAATCTCTGCACCGCAATGAGATTTAACGGTTTTGTTTCTTGGTGTTTTGACAGAATTGCGTGCTGCGGGCCACTGTGGGGGGCTATGGAGCTGTGGCGACTTCTCAAAGAAATTCTTCCCTGCACGACTTGACATGACTTCCTTTGTTGTTGTTTTCATCAAATGACGACACTGCTCTGACGACAACCTCTTAGTTGACGCGTCTGATGACTCCCTCCTTACCGACTTGCTTAACGATAACTTTCGATGCATATGACGGTTCCCTCATCGATGCGTCTGACGACAACTGTTGACGTGTCTAACGACTTCTTCCTTATCGACTTGGCTAGCGACAATTGCCAATGTGTCTAATGACTTCTTCCTTGTCGGCCTGCCTAACGGTAACTTTTGATGCATCTGACGACTCCCTCCTTGTCGACCTGCTTGACGGTAATTGTTGGAATGTCTGATGGCTAGGTCGCTTGTTGGTGAAAGGAAAATTATGATAGAAGATGTGACTCCTCGCAATCACAAAAAAATTGCTTGTTCTTCCATCTCCCTGTGTTTTGACTATAACTCTTTGATAAGGTTGTCCGACTACGAATGTCGTAGCAGAAATATCTTGCAAATGCATAGTGAGTCTGGAAATCTCCACGAAGACTTATTATCTGCCAATTGTCTACGGCTTAGGGTGTCCTTCATTTTGTCTAAAATTTTTTGATGCATAGATTTCTTGCTAGCGAATCTCCAGCTCTAGCTTCACTCGCGCGAATGCTTCAATCTGCAAACAATGAGCATTCCTTCCCTTGGCCATCCAATTTATAACTTGGGCCCATTGTCGTTGCTGCCTATGCAACAATTTAGCAATTGGCACTTCTTGCTTCAACTGTCGGATGTGTGCCACTTTGCTACTTTTGCATGTAATTGTCGTCCTTTTCTAATTTTGTCTTTTCCTTATTTCATCTTTTTCCTTATTTTGTCTTTTTTTTTACTTGCAACTTCTTCCCTTAAGTCATTGGCGTTGCGTGAAGCGCATGGCAATGCCTATGCGAACTTCCAACATTTTTGTCGATGCTCCTTCCTATCGATGACTGCC
Organism: Wollemia nobilis; assembly: GCA_028583015.1. NCBI lineage: Eukaryota > Viridiplantae > Streptophyta > Pinopsida > Araucariales > Araucariaceae > Wollemia > Wollemia nobilis. Next base: position 59,529 of record JAQPPZ010000282.1, read on the forward strand.
ATTTTCCTCACTCACCGAGTCCTCATTGTCATAAATTGATTCTGTTTGTTGCCTACTACGATGGTTCCCTTGACTTCAGGGTATCTTCGATTGTTGATCTTGTCTTTGATCATGTCTAGTCCTCACAATACGCCAACCTGTCTTATCCTCCTCTCATTGTCGACATCTTCTGTCCATCGATAGACGGTGAGAAGATCGAGGATCTGTTCTATTGTCGTCATCATGACGGATCTCCTATCTACTGTTATCTCTCTTGCGTTGGACTGTCGAGTCTCCCTTGTGTTGGACTATCGAACTCCTAGCTATCTGGATTCGTCTGGTTTCTCAATCATTCTTAACGACATCTTTGGTTCCCACATGCTCAATGAGGTAGGCCTAGTAGCCCATCCTCATGAACTTGTGTTTTCTTGTTTTGTACTATATCTGTGAATAGCCTTTACAACCTATTATACTGACCAGTCGGCCTATGGGTAGCAAGAGGGAATTTCTTCTCCTCGAGCTACTAGGAAGGAGACCAACCGAACTCCCCCCTTGGTCAGGTACACTTGGGTTACCCAAAAGTCTTGTCGAACTCCTTGGATTACTCATGTTACCTTGTTCCTTGCTTGATTTATTGATTCTCCTGTTGTATGTTGTCCTTTGCGATTTTGGGTTTTAGGTGACATTTGCCTTAGGAGTCTCAACCTCCTATATGCTCGCAACAATCTTCTTTGCCACCTTGCCTCTTCAAAGTGTCTTTATGGTTCACATTGTGCTAATGCATCCCTATACTGATCTGAGAAGGTAGAGTCAGTGCTTGAATCATTCCCTTTGCTTGTTGTGTGCATAGGCCACCTGGACATTTCCTGCACTCTCCTTTGCAATCTCCTAACTTCTCTTCTCTGTCTTCTCAATTATCATGCAACAACTTGATACTCTTGTACCTTTGGTCTCCCTTGTGGTCCTCTTTTTGATTCATTATCGCCATTTGAATCATTTTCCATTCTTTCTTCCTCCTGAGGTACTAGTGGTTCATTATTTTCAATCACTTGAACCATTTCGAAAAATCGTACCCTGACTTGCTGACTTCAAGCTTCGTCTCTTTGTCTTCTCCGATCAATGTTGGGACTTGGGTATGGAGTGTTAGGATCCCTAGGAAAGTTTTCATTGCTGTTTGAATCTTCTATCCATCCTTCGTTCCTAGGTTGTTCACGTACTTCTCTAACATCTCTCCATAAAATGGCAGCAGTTTGTTCTTTACTCACCCGATGTTCTATATAATCAGCAAGAGCTTGTTGAGATTTATTCTTGATTCTTCCTTGAAGCTCAATTGTCTCCTCTTGCTTTGGTGGCATCATGTTCCTTTATCTCCTAGAACATCATGTCAATGGGGAGGTAGTACTAGAAGAATTTTTTGTATTCAATTGAATTCTCAACGTCTTTGAAGAGGAACTACTAGAGTCTAAGGAGAATAGGCTACTTTTCGAAGGTGCTTCCTCATTGCTATTTGCACTTTCCCTTAACTCCATCGTTTGTCTCTCCAGTTGTTGATCAAATTTGTTCAACTCCGCTCTTCGTAATTTGTCTTTCGTTCATTCTCTGCATTTGTTTCATCTAGCTTGTGAATCACCTATTCTCTCATTCGTGCATTATGTATTCTCAGGGTTTCTTTCGTATTCTTTCAGTAACTAATTGTCTCCTTAATCATCTGTTGCAAAATCTTTCATTCTTCATTCTGAATCTTATCCCCTTCATTATCAGAGACGAGGGTCTTGTTCTTGTAATGCGACATCTGTGAGGGCTCGAAGTCTTTTTTCTCCTTCATTACTCAGAAACCTTATGTGAACTTGTAATCATCTACATTCCCTATCTCAAGGTTCCAATTTCCTCTGTTTGATTACAAGTTCCCCTTTTGCTCTGAATAGTCATTCTAGGTTCATTTGATCTTCTTCTCTAGCGATTCTACTCGGCTCTCCATGTTCGTGGTTGTAGCTCTTCTGTCATTCTTCCAGAAGATTCTCTTGATGATTCCAAGTTTATTACATTCACCTGCACTTGTGCCTTATACACCTTCAACTTAGAACCATTTATAGTTTTGAGGTAAACTATACCATCCAATTTCCTTAGTCGAATAGCCCCATTGTCTAGTACTTCTTCCACTTGGAAGGGTCCAAGCCATAAGGTCTTCCATTTGCCTAGCTTGACTTCTCATTTCCCATTATATTTGAGCACTAAATCACCAGCTTTCAAGTCCATTTTTTGCAGGTTCTCTTGAGCGAGTCCTTAACAACTAGTCTGCTATTACGTGCTTCTTTCCTAGCCTTATTACAATGCTTGATGGTCTATTTAAAAGGCAAATGGGTTGGCTAGTAGGTAATGCCTAAACTTTTATATTGCATAAACCATCCTCAATGTTTCCTGTTTTGTTGTTTTATAATTCTTCTTTGCCCTTGACAACAACTGACTTGCAAAATAAATGGGTTGGTCCAATCTAGACTGCCCATCTCCCAAGGCATAGCCAGTTGCAAAGTTTGAGGCATCTACGTGAACATGGATCTCCTTCTTCCAATTTGGATAAACCAGGATAGGTTCTTTCTCCAAATGTGCCTTCAATCCTTCAAAAGCCTCTTGTTGCTCCTCCTCCCACTTGAAAGGATCACTCTTACACGTGAGAGCATCTAGTGGATGGGCAATTTGTGCGTAGTTCCTAATAAACCTCCAGTAATAGCCCACCGTTCCTAAGAAGGTTTTCATGGAACTTACGTCATATGGTTCTTCCATCAACAATATTACCTGAATCTTATCTGGGTCTGGCTTCAAGCCTTCTTGACATACAATATGTCCTCATAGTTTCTCATATGGCACCATCAAGACACATTTTCCTAGATTCAGTGTGATATGTGCTCTCTTGCACAAACTCATGCATTCTTCCAATGCCTTCAAGTGTTCCAGTCCTTGGCCATACAGGGACCAATCATCCAAAAGGCTTTGAAATTTTCTATGAACATTTTATCAAAAATATACAAGATGATTCTTTGAAAGGTAGTCGATGCATTACATAGTCCAAAAGGCATGCGGTTATATGCATATATGTCATTTTCCACTATGAAAGTGGTCTTCAATTTATCTTCTTCTGCAATGTTGATTTGGTTATAGCCCGAAAATCCATCCAAAAATGAATAGATCTTGTGTTTGGCTACTTCCTCCAATATGGAGTCTATGAAAGGAATCGGGAAGGGATCTTTTATAGTTACGACATTCAGACTCTGAAAATCCACACAAATCCAAATCTTGTTTGCTTCTCTTTTCAGGGTAATCACTATAGGTGACACCCATTCACTTGTCATAACTTTGAATATAATGCCTGTGTCTAGCATCTTCTCTATCTCGACATTCACCAAAGATGCATACTTTGGATTCATTTTGTATGGTCTTCATACTAGTTGTGTACCTTCGATCAAAGGAATCTTGTGTACACAGTTCTGGTGGCACTTCTTTCAAATATTTGTAGGTCCATGCAACCATGTCTTTATACTCCATAAAGATCTTAAATGTTATTGCTTTGAGCACAGGATCCTAATCATCTCTACACTTGATCATCTTCTCCTCCCCTTCCTTGCCAAGGTTAATCTGCACCATCCTTGGTCCTTCGTAATTTGATAGATTTAGGCTCTTCTACCACCTTTAAAACATAAATGGGATGAGTTGGTGTGTCTTCAATTACCACATCACCCATAGTATATTCTACAAAGTTTTTTGGAAATGCCACTTTTCATTTTCCTCATCCTTCTCTATTGCTGATCTCTTTTTGCTACATTGACCTTATTCTGGCTCCTTTTATTTCTCTTGGATTTCGTCTTCTATGTGGATGCATAAGCATTGAGGTGTGAATACCTCATACTCATAGTCTTCCATTTTCCAATGAAGTAGACCTCTGTTGTCATCCCTCTCGTCTTTTGTGTACTCCAATTGCAACGCTCCAATAGGTTCATATCCTGTTTTGCCATCTGATGATGAACTTTATGATTTGTCTGAGGTTGCATGGTCTTGGCTGAAATACCGATTCTTCATGTTAATCATGTACTTATGCTGGCCTTTCTTAAAAGTGAGATATTTCTCCCAGTTATGGTTTACTCTCACCATTCTTAGCCATCTATGTCCAAGCAATGCATCATAAGTAGGTTTTTGCATGACCATCACTATGAAATCCAAGGTAAAATCTTGCTTCGCTATCTGCACTCTTTGATTCATCAGTACGCCTCTCGTCTCTATTTCGTACTAGTCTACTCCATATAATCTGAAATTCGAAGATCACAATGTGGGTTGTCCAATGTTTTTCCATGTCTTCTCAAGCATCATGTTCACACTTAATCCTCCGTCTACAATAACTTGAGTTAGCTTGTGGTCCAATATCTCCATGTGAACCAAGGTTGGCTTCTTTTTGGTTTCGATCATTAGGATTGTGGGATCAATGAATTGTTGTTGTTTGACATCGGCTACTTCCCGAACTTCTTCTCTTTTTCTTGTCTTTATCATTTCACCAACCGTGGTATATAATTCGGGCACTACACTAAGTAGACTTGATACTTTAACTTCTATGGTTGTGCTCACTACTTGTGTCGCCAATGTTGGGACTTGCTAACTTCAAGCTTCAAGCTTCATCTCTTTGTCTTCTCCGCTCAATGTTGGGACTTGGATATGGTGTGTTAGTATCCCTAGGAAAGTTTTCATTGTTGCTTGAATCTTCTATCCATCCTCGATTCCTAGGTTGTTCATGTACTTCTCTAACATCTCTCCATAAAATGGTAGTAGTTTGTTCTTTGCTCACTTGATGTCCTATACAATCAGTAAGAGCTTGTTGAGATTTATTCTCAATTCTTCCTTGAAGTTCAATTGTTTCCTCTTTCTCTGGTGGCATCATGTTCCTTTATCTCCTAGAACATCTTGTCAATGAGGAGGTAGTACTAGAAGAATTTTTTGTATTCAATTGAATTCTCAATGTCTTTGAAGAGGAACTACTAGAGAAGGAGAATAGGCTACTTTTCGAAGGTGCTTCCTCATTGCTATTTGCAATTTCCCTTAACTCCATCGTTTGTCTCTCCAGTTGTTGATCAAATTTGTTCAACTCTGGTCTTTGTAATTTGTCTTTCGTTCATTCTCTGCATTTGTTTCATCTAGCTTGTGAATCACCTATTCTCTTATTCATGCATTATGTATTCTCAGGGTTTCATATTCTTCCTGTAACTAATGTGTCTCCTTAATCATATGTTGCATAATCCTTGATTCTTCATTTTGAATCTCATCCCCTTCATTCTCAAAGACGAGGGTCTTGTTCCTGTAATGCGACATCTGCGATGGTTCATTATTCAGAAACATTATGTGAACTTGTAATCATCTACATTCCCTGTCTCGAGGTTCCAATTTCCTTTGTTCGATTATAGGTTCCCCTTTTTCTTTGAATAGTCATTCTAGGTTCATTTGATCTTCTCTAGCGATTCTACTTGGCTCTCCATGTTCGTAAAATCACATCCCTGGTCGTAGCTCTTTTGTCATTCTTCCAGAAGTTTCTCTTGATGATTCCAAGTTGATTACACTCACTTGCGCTTGTGCCTTATACACCTTCAACTTAGAACCATTTATAGTTTTGAGGTAAACTATACCATCCAATTTCCTCTCCATTGCCTAGTACTTCCACTTGGAAGGGTCCAAGCCATAAGGTCTTCCATTTGCCTGGCTTGACTTCTCATTTCCCATTATATTTGAGCACTAAAAGTCTAAATCACCAGCTTTCAAGTCCATTTTTCATAAATATTTTTCATGCCAAAATTTACTTCGTCGTTGGGCAAATCTTTGTCACCCATTGTGCCATCACCCTCTTTTCGCCTAGTTGTACGAGTGTTGTGAGCCTCTCTTCCATGCTCTCCTCATCGCTTAGGCGATTCTCAACAGCTAGTCTCAGACTCAGTACCAAGAATTCAACTGGTACAATCGTCTCTTGTCCATATATCAACTGGAAGGGTGTATGATTTGTTGTTGGCTTGAAATTTGTCTTGTACGCCCACAAGACCGCTAGTAATTTTTCTTCCCAATCGACGCCCTCCACGTCGCATGTCTTGTACATGATAGAAACCAAAACCTTTTTCATTGCCTTTGCTTGCCCATTCGCCCTAGGGTAGTACAAGCTAGACAACGAGTGGAAAATCCTACACTTTGCGGTTAGGTTTTGTATAATCTCATTGACAAAATGACCTCGCCTATCACTTGTCAATTGTAAGGGAATCCCAAACCTGGTAATAACTTTTTCATACAAGAAACAAGCAGTGTTTCTTACAGAATTATCTGGCAGAGCCCTTGCTTCTACCCATTTCATCAAGAATTCTGTTGCCCCTAGAATATATCGACATCTCCCTTTTTGGCTTGTTCAAAGTGGTCCCACAAAATCCAATCCCCACCTTTCAAAAATTTAGTGGTTCTATAGCTACCATAGTAACTAGATGATGGCTCCTCCATAAATGTGAGGGTTTGGGATCGATGTACGGATTCCAATCAATATCTTACCTAAAACTTATGTTTAGGCATTGTAGGGAATTAGTTAGGAATTCATATGGTACGCAAATAGAATAACCTAATCCGAACCTATCTGTGGGCAACTGGTATTGCGATTTGAAAGGTGTTATGTGACCCTGCTCATAGAGACCTAGGCTATTGCCCTGCCAATGGCAACGATCGAAGTAACATAGAGCATAGTCAGGGTTTTACAGGTAATAGATATTTCCTATGAATGGATCATCATCATGATGATCTTCAGGAGAATGACTTGAACCTCCATAAATAAAGTTGGTCTGATTGGGAGGTATGCCCATAGGTACCACCATTCCAATGGGAAAATAGGGGATGCGAGGTCTCCCCATATCTTGTGTAGACTCGGTGATAGGTGTAAAGGTCACATTCTGCACTAAATACTCTGCAAGTCCTAGGTTGACTAAATGCACTGTTACCTAAGGAGCGGATGATCCCGATGACAAAGTGGGGATGCATGTTGAGGTAACTCCTCTATTAGGATGGGCGAATCTTCCTCTTCCATGGGAATAGGAATCTCTGCAGTTGAGACATGGGGAATGATTTTAGGATCATCGACCATGGGTGCCTTTAGCTTATGTTTATGTTTTGGGTCAACCGATGAATATGGTTTATCAGAAACAGGTATCGGTTTAGGCTCTGTTGGTGACACTGATGTAGAAGGATCAACCTAAACTGTTTTGGCTTTATGATCTAGATGTTTGATAGGCAAAGATGGTATTATGTCTAGATGGGTAGAGGGTAGGACGAACTTGAAGAACACAAGCTTATACTGAGAGGGGGGTGAACAGTATAAGACCAACTTTTACTTTTCTTTCCCAAACAATATTATCCAATATTATCAATGGCAATATCAATAGCAGTAATCAAAGCAATGCACAAATCATCACACACAAGAGAGACACAAATTTAACGTGGTTCACCCAATGTGGGCTACTCCACGGAGAAAATATTTCTACTAAATTTTCTCAACAAATCTCTTGGGAATCAATTCCCTATTACAATGTTTATGGACCTCTATCCAAAGGAGACACCAATCCCCTATGCTCTGATTTGTGGATCTCTCTCCACAGGAGAACTCTTTCCCCTTTTCTTTGGTTCGTGGAACTTGATCCAGGAGAACTCTATCTCCTCAACTGGTTTGTGGATCTCTCTCCATAGAAGAACTCTATCTCTCTCCCCTATTTGGTTCACGGATCACACTCCATAGGAGAACTCTTTCCCCTTGCTCTGGTTTGTGGATCTCTCTCCATAGGAGAACTCTTTCCCTTGCTCTGGTTCATGGATCTCTCCAGGAGAACTCTTTCCCCTTTCTGGATCTCTCTCCATAGGAGAACTCTATCCCCTCTGCTCTAGTTGGTGATCTTCTAGAAGACTTCTACCCCCACTGCTCTAGCTTGTGGATCTCTCTCCACAGGAGACCTCTGTCCCCACTACACTGGCTGATGGATCTCTATCCACTGGAGACTACTATCCTCTTTACTCTATCACCTCCAAAGCTTACTCTCAACTCTATCTCAAATCTACACCAAAATCTATCCCAAGTCTAGCACAAATCTGCTCTAACTCTCTCACAAATCTACACCAAAACTCTATCTCAAATCTATCCCCAAGCCTTAACACAAATCTTGATCAAATCAACCAAACCTACTCTCAAATCTATCTCAAAACTATCCTCAAGCCTTAACACAAAGCTTGATCAAATCTACTCTCAATCTATTTCAATTTCAAGACTTGCTCAAATCTACCTTCAAGCCTTCTCAAAATACTTGCTCAAATATACCTTCAAGTCTTCTCAAAAGACTTGCTCAAATATATCCTCAATACTGCTCACAAAACTGTACCAAATATTTCCAAACCTTGCACACAAACAAAGCTTATATCTTTTTCAGAAATGCTTTCTTCAAACAAAATATATTCTACTCAAAATTCATTTAACCTCTGGAACATATAGAGAATGATATGCACTTGCAAATAGCTCAATATGTTCTACTCAATCATTAAGTCTATCGCTTTCACATGTCTCACATTTATTGCTCTTTTAAAGATAGATCTAGTCTAGCATATGACACCTATCTTCTTGATGCACACACTTGCTTTCACAAATCTGATTTCTAATGTTTGCACATTCACTTTCAATATCACTCAAAACCAATGCTCAAAAGCTTCACACAATCATTCAAACAATGAAGCACAACTTGCTCACAAACCCTAACATAGGTGTTTCCACTTTCTTTCAACAAGGATGCACAATGTAGATTTCAAAACCTAACTCAAATATTTCCAACAATGCTTATCAAACAATCCTTTTCTCTCCACCTTATGTTCCAAAACATTCACTTCAACAAAACACTTTAAACAAGGAATGATGTGCCCATACCTCTTAATTTGCTTTTATGGAGATATGTCTTCAAAACATGTCTCACCAACAACCAATTCTCTTTGTGCCACTTCAAAGGTTAGATAGCAAGATTCTATCTCAAAAATATCCACATGAATTTTCCCTCAATAAGGTGCTCAATGAATTCTGAAAATAATGTTCTAGGACTCTTCTTTTGTTCTCAAGGACAATGCATTAAACCTCAACAAAATTCTCTCAACAATTTCCTTTTTATAAAGCAAGAATTACAAACAATAACATCACCCTTTACACCTTTTATCTCCCTCTATCATAAAATAATTTCCAATCTATTTTAATGTCCAAGAACAAAGAATTACAATTCTAAATAAACCATTTACAAACTTATCACTCCAACCTTTGCATTTAAGATAACTAGCAGCAATACTCTTTAAATATTATGCAAAAATTTATTTCTCCTTATACCTCCTATATGCCAAACTATACACCAAATCACATCCACCAAACATACACTATAGCCAACATTTAATTAAATTTGGAGCATACCTTATAAAAAAATTAATTCCTTGCTATCACGGATGGGAATCGACCCTCCGACCTCAACCTTCTAAGCGCAACGCTCGACCGCTTGTGCTAGCCAAGCGGTTGAGACCTAACCCTTGGCCTCCACATTTTATTTCTTGCTGCCTTCGATGAAAATGAAATAAAACACTTCAAACCAATGCTAGGGGGAATCGAACCGCAAACCTTTCCTCTACCAACACCTTACGCAGGACCCACCTACCACTTGGGCTACCAACCCTCGCTGAAACAAAACGTCCACCTCCTTGTCCTTATTTGTTACCGCTTGCTCGATGAATGAGTTTTCAACACTTTTCACTACACTCCACGATCGATTAATTCTTGCGCATTAACATTGGATACTTGGAAAATAATTTAGCTCCTCCCTTTTATATGCATTCAAAGCATTTCTATGACGTCGGTGAAAACCTTTATTTACCTTCATTTAAATTTGAATTTTGGTGCCCTTTGCCAATTTCAAATTTAATTTTATATTTAATATAATATTTAACTTTGTTTAAATATTATATTATTTAACTTTAGTATTTAAACAATACTTTTGCATGGAGTCCTTCATCAACTTTTTCATTTTCCTTTTAATAAGCCCTTTTGGCTTAATTATTATAATATTAAAATATTATAATATTTCTATTTTCTTTTAAAAACATTGGCGTAAACTTTTGTCTTCAACCTTTTAACCAACCTCTTTGGCTTATAATATAAAATATTATAACCATTTCTTTTTACCAATTTTCTTGTATCAAAATGAACTTTGCCTTGCATCAAACACTTGACATCAATGACAACATAATTACTCAAAATTTCCAACAATCTCCCCCTTTGTCATTGATGGCAACCCTTTTCTAAAAATTCATTTTTCCTTCCTTTTCCAAATTTGCTCCCCCTGACTAAATGCTCTCTCCCTTACTCAAATCTCTCCCCCTTTGACATCAATGGCAAAGGGACTCCTTTGGGGCTAAATATAAGACTCTTAGCTCAGCCCCCTCCCCACCTCCTCTCCTTGAGGTGATTAATTTTGGGGTGGGAGTATTTCTACTCCCAGAATACAATGCTCTTTTTCTTTGTCAACCTTCTTTCTCAACATACCCTTTTGATCCTTTTGAGTGTCCCTGTTCTTGCTTGTCTCTGGAAGCTCTGGAAACTCTGTTCTGCACCACTTGGCCTTATGCCCTAGATTATTGCACTTGTAACACTTAATGTTGTAGTTCATAGAAGGTACAAATATCTTGAAGTTCCTCCTGGTGAAGCCATACTCATTTTTGTCATGAACCCTGCAGTGGATTGCTTTATGACCAAATCGATTACAAGAGTAGCAATACCCTTGAAAGAGATGTCCATATTTGAAGTTCCTCTTAGTAAAACCATATTCCTTCTTTCCATGAGTCCTGCAATGCATAGCCTTGTGACCAAACCTGTTACATGAAAAGCAACGTCCTTTGAAGAAATCTTGCCTTGAACCCACTGGTCTCTTAGTCCTTTCTTCTTTGTGATGATCCATGTTCCTTGTTTGTGCATTGTTTCCTTTCTTAGTGAAGCTTCTATTCTTCAACTTATCCTCATAAGTCTCAATTTCTCCTTCACTCTCTTCCTCTAAAACTTCTTCTTTTGAGCTTGAGCTTGACCCTTCTTCTTGTTTCCCTTGTCCTTCTTCAAAACCAAGTCCTATTTTGATAGATGAAGATCTTTGTGCATTGATAATCTTATCCAAAGTCTTTGAACTTTTCCCAAACCTGTGTAGCTTGTCCTTAGAATCTTTCACTTCCATCCTTAGTGAAACTACCTCATGTTCTAATCTTTCACATTCTAAGACTTTTACCTCTAAATTTTCTTTAAATCTCCTTGTCTTAGCTATTGAGTTTGTCAGGTCTTGTATAAGATTTTCTTTTTCTTCATCACATTCTTGAACTTGAGCCTTGAATTTTGAATTCTGCTTTCTAACCTTTTTCAATTCTTTAAGAGCAGCAATAAGTTCTGCTTCTAGATCTACTGTGCCTTCCTCTTCATTTTCTGAATCTTTTTCTACTCCTTGGTCTTCAAGAGCATCTTCATACTTTTCAACTTTACCTTCAACAGGAGCATTTTCTTCCTCTCCTATTGCCAAAAATAGAATTTCTTCTTCTTCACTATCTGAGGGTCTTTCATCACTATCACTTGAAGCCTTGCTTCCCTTATCAACATAGAAACTCTTCTTGTGCCTTTGAAAGAACTTATTTTCATGCTTGTTTTGACCATACCTATTTTTCTTTTCATACCTGGATTTTCCTCCTTCCTTTTTCTTATGATCATATTTCTCTTCACTGCTATTGCTTCCAGCTTCTGGACAATTAGATGCATAGTGACCAAAATTTCCATAATTAAAATATTTCACTATTTTCATACCTTTGTGCTTTCTTGAGTCCTTCTTGTTTCTTCTACCATAGTTAGCTTCTTCATCACTGCTTGACTCACCACTTGATTCTGGTTTCTTATCCTTTGTCTTCTTTGATGCTTTGAAGGCTACCTCTTTCTTGGAGTTGGGATCCTTTACTATTCTCATCTCATAAGCTGTGAGAATTCCATGTAACTCATCCATAGTCAACTGATCAATATCTTTCATCTCTTCTATAGCTGAAACTTTTCCATCATACCTTGTAGGAAGTGACCTTAAAACTTTTTGAGCAACATTGGATTCTTCAATTTCAAATCCAAGTCCACGCATGGTATTAACAATCTCATCCACATGAAGTAAGTATGTAGCAATGTCTTCCTCATCTTCCATATTCAAATCTTCAAACCTTTTCTTGTGGTTTTGTAGTTTTGCCATCTTGACCTTTTTATTTCCCTCATAGGTTTGCTTCAATTTTTCCCAAATCTCTTTTGCTGATTTGCAATGCATAACTTTCACAAATTCTGCTTCACGTAATCCACTTAAGATTGCATTCATAGCCTTGGCATTATTCACATGTAAGAGCTTACCATATTTATCTATGGGAGGATTAGTTGTAGGTGTGAACCCATCCTCAACTGCTTGCCATGTCTCATATCCTTGTGCCATCAAGTAAGTCCTCATTCTTATGCTCCAGAAAGCATAATTATTCCCATCAAACAATGGTGCCTTATTTTATGAAGATCCATTCTGAGATGCCATATGTGTTCCTGTAACCTCTTCCTTCAAGTTGTTAGACTCTTTCGAAGGAACCCGCTCTGATACCAATTGAAGAACACAGGCTTATACTGAGAGGGGGTGAACAATATAAGATCAAATTTTACTTTTCTTTCCCAAATAATATTATCCAATATTATCAATGGCAATATCAATAGCAGTAATCAAAGCAATGCATAAATCATCACACACAAGAGAGACACAAATTTAACGTGGTTCACCCAATGTGGGCTACTCCACGGAGAAAATATTTCTACTAAATTTTCTCAACAAATCTCTTGGGAATCAATTCCCTATTACAATGTTTATGGACCTCTATCCAAAGGAGACACCAATCCCCTATGCTCTGATTTGTGGATCTCTCTCCATAGGAGAACTCTTTCCCATTTTCTCTGGTTCATGGAACTTGATCCAGGAGAACTCTATCTCCTCAACTGGTTTGTGGATCTCTCTCCACAGAAGAACTCTATCTCCCAACTAGTTCATGGATCACACTCCATAGGAGAACTCTTTCCCCTTGCTCTAGTTTATGGATCTCTCTCCATAGGAGAACTCTTTCCTTGCTCTAGTTTATGGATCTCTCTCCATAGGAGAACTCTATCCCCTCTACTCTAGTTGGTGATCTTCTAGAAGACTTATACCCCCACTACTCTAGCTTGTGGATCTCTCTCCATAGGAGACCTTTATCCCCACTACACTAGCTGATGGATCTCTATCCACTAGATACTATTATCCTCTTTACTCTATCACCTCCAAATCTTACTCTCAACTCTATCTCAAATATACACCAAACTCTATCCCAAGTCTAGCACAAATCTACTCTAACTCTACTCACAAATCTACACCAAACTCTATCTCAAATCTATCCCAAGCCTTAACACAAAGCTTATCAAATCAACCAAACCTGCTCTCAAATCTATCTCAAAACTATCCTCAAGCCTTAACACAAAGCTTGAACAAATCTACTCTCAATTCTATTTCAAGTCTTCACAAGACTTGCTCAAATCTACCTTCAAGCCTTCTCAAAAGACTTGCTCAAATATACCTTCAAGCCTTCTCAAAAGACTTGCTCAAATCTATCCTCAATATTGCTCACAAAACTATACCAAATATTTCCAAACCTTGCACACAAACAAAGCTTATATCTTTTTCAGAAATGCTTTCTTCAAAAAAATATATTCTACTCAAAATTTATTTAACCTCTGGAACATATAGAGAATGATATGCACTTGCAAATAGCTCAATATATTCTACTCAATCATTAAGTCTATCGCTTTCACATGTCTCACATTTATTGCTCTTTTAAAGATAGATCTAGTCTAGCATATGACACCTATCTTCTTGATGCACACACTTGCTTTCACAAATCTGATTTCTAATGTTTGCACATTCACTTTCAATATCACTCAAAACCAATGCTCAAAAGTTTCACACAATCATTCAACCAATGAAGCACAACTTGCTCACAAACCCTAACACAGGTGTTTCCACTTTCTTTCAACAAGGATGCACAATGTAGATTTCAAAACCTAACTCAAATATTTCCAACAATGCTTATCAAACAATCCTTTTCTCTCCACCTTATGTTCCAAAACATTCACTTCAACAAAACACTTTAAACAAGGAATGATGTGCCCATACCTCTTTATTTTCTTTGATGGAGATATGTCTTCAAAACCTGTCTCACCAACAACCAATTCTTTTTGTGCCACTTCAAGGGTTAGATAGCAAGATTCTATCTCAAAAATATCCACATGAATTTTCCCTCAATAAGGTGCTCAATGAATTCTGAAAATAATGTTCTAGGACTCTTCTTTTGTTCTCAAGGACAATGCATTAAAGCTCAACAAAATTCTCTCAACAATTTCCTTTTTATAAAGCAAGAATTACAAATAATAACATCACCCTTTACACCTTTTATCTCCCTCTATCATAAAATAATTTCCAATCTACTTTAATGTCCAAGAACAAAGAATTACAATTCTAAATAAACCATTTACAAACTTATCACTCCAACCTTTGCATTTAAGATAAATAGCAACAATACCCTTTAAAATATTATGCAAAAATTTATTTCTCCTTATACCTCCTATATGCCAAACTATACACCAAATCACATCCACCAAACATACACTATAGCCAACATTTAATTAAATTTGAGCATACCTTATAAAAAATTTATTCCTTGCTAGCATGGATGGGAATCGACCCTCCGACCTCAACCTTCTAAGCGCAGCGCTCGACCGCTTGTGCTAGCCAAGCGGTTGAGACCTAACCCTTGGCCTCCACCTTTTATTTCTTGCTACCTCCGATGAAAATGAAATAAAACACTTCAAACCGGTGCTAGGGGGAATCGAACCGCAAACCTTTCCTCTGCCAGCACCTTACGTAGGACCCGCCTGCCACTTGGGCTACCAGCCCTCGCTGAAACAAAATGTCCACCGCCTTGTCCTTATTTGTTACTCGCTTGCTCGACGAATGGGTTTTGAACACTTTTCTCTACACTCCTCGATCGATTAATTCTTGCACATTAACATTGGATGACTTGGAAAATAATTTAGCTCCTCCCTTTTATATGCATTCAAAGCATTGTTATGACATCAACGAAAACCTTTATTTACCTTCATTTAAATTTGAATTTTGGCACCCTTTGCCAATTTCAAATTTAATTTTATATTTAATATAATATTTAACTTTGTGTTAAATATTATATTATTTAACTTTAGTATTTAAACAATACTTTTGCATGGGGTCCTTCGTCAACTTTTTATTTTCCTTTTAATAAGCCCTTTTGGCTTAATTATTATAATATTAAAATATTATAATATTTTCTCTTTTCTTTTAAAACCTTGGCGTAAACTTTTGTCTTCAACCTTTTAACCAACCTCTTTGGCTTATAATATAAAATATTATAACCATTTCTTTTTACCAATTTTCTTGTATCAAAATGAACTTTGCCTTGCACCAAACACTTGACATCAATGACAACATAATTACTCAAAATTTCCAACAAAAATCTCTCAAATTGTCAACTTGGTTGACATATTTAAAGGGCTCATCTTTTGAAGGGACGACATGAATGTTTCCTTCATGAACATACTTGATGCACTGATGAATAATGGAAGTAACACATTTTATATTGTGAATCCAAGGTTGACCAAGCAAGATGTATTGCATGGAGCCTTCAAGCATATGGTGTAAAACAGATATGGTTTTCAATCCTACTTGGATGGGTAACACAATGGTACCAACAGTCAAGCATAATGCATCATTAAACTCTCGTAAGGTGAAAGTTAATGCTACAATGTGCAACTGTGGAATGCTAATGTTTCCTAAAGCACTCATTGTTATGATATTAATTGACAACCTTGTGTTATTCAATACTTGCTTGAATGAGATACGATTATACAAGTAATAATATGCAATGGTGGATCTACTATATTAGCTGAAACTTTCTTGATTTTGTTATCATGAAAGGTGATCACTAGTTCTTTGCATTGTTGGATGTTCCCCATAAAATTTATTTTATTTGGGCCCTAAGGCTATAGTTCGATGGATTTTAGGATTTCCATAAGCACTTCCCTATGTCTAGGAGATTGAACAATAAGCTCATATATCGAGAGTTTAGCTAAGGTCATTTGTAGACTCTGAGTTAGTCTATTTTTGATGGTGATCACCGGTTGTGCTAGTGGGTCTGGTAGGGGTTTTGTACTGGCCTTTGTTATGGTGTAGTAGGTATTCTGATGGGAGTTGTAGGTGGCTCTGGTTGGTTGTATCTTCTATTACCAGTCACGATATTTATCGTAGCCACAAACCCCTCTATGGGTGGCTTTGTGTGAATATTATTAACATGGATTGTATTATTCCCCCTAGCCTCATGGTTGGGCAAAGGTTCTTTGAATATACCCAAGTTTTGATTATCCATGGTGAGAGGGTTCTCAATTTGCAACTGGTCCTTATCGAGCATATTCTATACTAAGTTTTTAAAACCATAACACCCTTCAATATCATGCCCATTCATACGATGATAGAAGCAATACAGGTCCTCTCTATGCCCTTTTGGTTTAGGGCAGTTTAGGTCTAACAACTTAATTTTGGGTAAGGTGAATGCTTTTGCCTCGCATAGTCTACTAAATAGTGACGCCAAGGACTCGGGTAATGGCGTATACTAGTGAGGTGGACGTCGTTGTTTGTCCTTGCCTTGGTTTTTATTGCACTGATTGTATTGTGCAGGGGGGGTTGAGCCTGATAGTTTGGTTGTTGTTGGCTCTTATCCACTTTTGAAATATTCAACACAACTTGATTAATAGGTGTAGATTTATCCTTATGCGATTGATTGCATGTTTTCTTATTATTCCAATCCCTTTTACAAAGTTTCAAATCTCTCTATTGGACCTTTATGTCTTCAATAACTTTAGCTTACACCAAAGCCTCCTCGAATGTTGTGTATTGTTGTAGCTGAAGCAACAATGATATGTGTTTAGCACAACTCTTGGTGAACATCCAAGTTAGTTCAGATACAGGGATGGTGAATAGGATTTTGGACATAATCTTCTGCCATCTATTCTCGTAGTCCATAATCGGCTCATCATCCTATTGATTCAAACTTGACAAGTTGAAAAGGTTAGTCTTCTTCTTGATGCCGAAGGAAAAACATCCAAGAAAAGCGTTTTCTAGCTGTTCAAAGCTAATGATACCGTTCCTTGGGAGTTGATTGTACCACTCAAGGGTAGCGCTTGAAAGGATAATCAAAAAAGTTTGCAACAAGGCATCATTATATTGCAACTAGAAACATAAATTCATAAACTCGTCACATGTTCTTGTGCATCATTGTCACCCCAAAATTTATCCAGCTTAGGCATCTCAAAGTGTTCGAGATACGTTGGACTCGGTATCGACAGACAAAGGGGTTGGTTATGGATTTTTCTCAAAGTGGGATAATGATAGGTCATTCCTTGTTTCTCAAGGGATTTAATTCGCTAAGTGAGCACTTTGTACGCTTTATATGAAATGATTTCATCCTTCTAAAGAGGTCTTCGGGGAGCAAGCGGTGGTAGGTTTCTATGGGAATGAGATGGTCGATTGAAGTCATCAAAAAAGTCCATAGAGGATGGTTCAGGATACAACTGCTCCTGATCATCTCGTTCTGATTCCTCACATTGGTCATGCTCTAACGGATTAGGATCAAGGTGCGACTGTTGCCTAGAAATATGTTGTGAAGTTTAGTGAGGATGCGTGTTAGGTTGCCTAACAGGTAGCTCATGGTGAGATGTAGTACCTCTCGTATTATGTTATTGCCTATATTCACTAGGTGGGGGTAGTTCTACTTGAGCTAATCTATTTGATCACTCTTCTTGTTCCTTTTGCTCAAGGATTCATTGTTCTTTGAGGTGGTGCTCGTACAAACATTGGCGATGCAACCTTTGCCATTTTGTGTGTTCTTCCTCTAAACGCTCATGCTCAATGCGCAAGTCCTGCAATTGATCTTGGAGTAATTGCTCTCTTTAAACTGTGTCAGACCTATGTAATCAATCTAATCAATCTGTTGTATAAGGTCTTTTACTGTGTAACTTTGTACGAGGAGTCTTGGCAGTGTTGGTTCTAGCAGAAGGTATGGCTAACATTTTACCTTTGTCTATCGAGGCCGCATTGACATTATGTTTGACTCTATGCTCAATGCCCTCATGTGTGGATGGGGTAGTTGAATTACGTGGGTGCTTGGAGCACTCACCTTGGGCATACATATGTCGCACTACATCTTCGCTATGCACACTCTCTGAACGAGAATGGGCAGTCGAAGTGGCCCTATGGGTTTACCTTCCACCATTTTGATCTATGGAATTAAGTTGATGGGTTCTCCATGGTTGGTTAGGAGGCGTACCTATTTCACTAATACTACAGAATAATACGAGATCTATTTCATGCTCGAAGCGATGTGAAGCTCTTGTGGGTACGCAAGTAGCTGCAACCCCTCTATTTTGCCCCTCATTGGGTGGGTTTGATCTATCACCATCATGTGATGATTGAGGTCTAGAGACACCCTCATTTTGGTCACAAGAAATTCTTGCATTTGGTCTTCTAGGTGGGGTTTCTTGGTGAGATCCCTCATGTATAGATTTGTCTCCTCTAAGACTACCTAAACGTTGTTCAGGTATATTTTGGGTAGGTGGGCTAACTCTAGTATGGTTTGTACCCTCTGGTGCATTGGGTGTTGTCTCAGTCGTATACTGAGCATGGCTCTGTGTGGTGACCATAACTTTGTGAATTATCTCATATGTAAATTTTAAAAAACAAAGTAGACAAAACAATTGTCTCTTTTAAATTTTCTTTGTGTTTCCTAAGAACTGGACTGTGTGTTTTTTTTTGTTGTATACATTTCCACTTGCTCATACATGTTTGAAGATGGTTGATGTAATTCTTAATTTGTTCAAAGGATTTCACCTGCATGCTCACACACATGTATTTGATGATAAAGTTTGGATCATGAATCCCATCAGACTATGGAGATGAAACCCATAATTGATAGGGGGACACAAGTCCTACCGATCCTCACCCAATTCGCCAGAGGTAGCGATATACCTTTCAAAGAACAATTCAATGGTTTTTGGAGTCGGTCTTGGCCACGAACGGGTTCAAAAAATAATTCTCAATATGCAAGCCAACCAAGTGGTAGTGACATCCATTGTTGGTCTTGATCAATTGGTTGCATGTGAGAGGCCAACTCAACTAATTTTTAACTTTGAAGCATGGTGTGTGAGTTGTTCATTTTATTTTAACCAAAAAGCAAAGATGCATAAAACAACACACCATGATATTTCAACTACATGGAAATAAAATAGCGGTTTAAATTTAGAAATGATGCATGTAAAAGATATTTTAATTTCAAAAAAGGCAATGCAGAGCTAAAATGCAATAGCTTTTTAGCAGGCTACAAATAGGCAAATTCTACACTCAGATCTAATAGTGACCACCTCTGTGAATAGCGGGCCACATTCATGGCTACTATATATAGGCATAGTCAGAATTTTAGTCACTAGATTCTAAGGTGGCTGATAGCAAAGGCTGCTATCCCCAGAAATGGCTAATAACAAACAAGGAAAACCTAGACATTTTACCTTAAATATTTCTCTATGTTTGCTAATTAGTGCTATTCTGAAACATTTTCAATAACACACAGTACAATAACAATTTTAGTGCCACTTATAGGGGTAGCTTAAGTTAGAAGATGTTGTTGCACTCTGATTCTCTGTGTTTTTCTCGTAGTCATTGATGATCAGGGCAACGGTGG
Source organism: Wollemia nobilis (assembly GCA_028583015.1). Lineage (NCBI taxonomy): Eukaryota > Viridiplantae > Streptophyta > Pinopsida > Araucariales > Araucariaceae > Wollemia > Wollemia nobilis. The sequence continues at coordinate 79,458 of JAQPPZ010000282.1, forward strand.
AGCTAGCTACTAAAGCTAATGGCGATGGTGACTGTTAACCATGGTCGCTTAGAGCAGTGGTACCTGTGATAAAAAATGATAGAAAACATCATTCAGTAGCAGAAAAGAGTGAGTCTTGCACGTGATCACCACTAAAATATTGCTAAAAATCTAACACCTAAAGAAGTATGAAATCAAATTGACAAGATAACATCATATAACCAATGCAAAGCAAAAGAGATAAAAGAAATGGTGCCCTTATTTATTCATATTTACAAATTGCTCTTTACATCAAGATTACAAGATATCCCTCTGAGGGATTAACCAGTTTGATACATATTACAATCAATAATTCAAATGATAGGTGTCTTTAGTAGATCTTTAGAATCCCCCTCAATTGATTCTAGAGGGTTTCTTTGGTGACCTCTCCTTTATTATGCTAATGAAGATAATCTTGAAGATGATATACTTCCAATGAGGCTTGTAACCTGCACACAAGGAAACCTACAAAGCATCAATAGCAAGAGTAAAGCCTCTCAAGATGAGGCCATTTCATGATTATTGCAAAATATGAAGCAAATACATAAAGAAATGATAAGATGCATGAAAATACTGAAATGAAATGCATAAAACTAAAGATAAATGCTTCTAATATAGGGTAAGAGATCAAATAAAAGCAGCTAATAACAAATCTATGGACTAAAACAAAGGATAATATATTTTAGTCCATAGTCATTGATGGTCAAAGCAGCGGGCTCTGTTAGCCACTGTCAACGTCGGTGGTGGTGCCTATAGACTGCTATTAAAAACAACAGTCATGGGATTGAGGCTCTATTCTCTAAATTTTAGGCCTAATGACGATCAATTCCAACATTGAATTGATGTGCAAGGGTTGCTTGTATCTCTAAACACAATTTGGTTGTGGAATTTGCTTCAATCCATGGCAATTAGATGCTTGAATAGGCATATAGTTTGATCCTCAAGCTTTGATGATCTCCATTGAAAATACAGATGTCATTGCACAATTGGGTAGCACTTCGTTGCACCTCAAAGGGATGTAAAGTTGCTTCTCAGTTTGGTAGAGCTCCACTATGGCAATTGCACATCAAATCTTCCAAACTTATCTTGTAAATTTGAGGCCTTAAGTAGACTCCTAGAATTCTCATCCTAGCTTCTCCAGGTAGCCATGAACAAGATTATGTTGGGCTTGGGTCTTTGAGGTGAACCTTCTAGATGCTTTGATTCAATAACCGTTCAAGAATTCATTATATCCCAAGTAGCTCGAGTTTGTTATAGATTCAATCGCTATCGATAGGTGTGGCTATGGATATAGCCACTATCGATATCAGTGGTTAGTCCGTGGTTGCTCACAATATCGGTAGTGGTAGTGGCTACCCCTGATGACATTAGCAGCTAAGGCTAAATAGGACTAGGGTACCCTAATTGAGTGGTTAAAACCATTATTGGATCTTGTAAAGGTCCAAGATCAGTCACATGGCCTGAAAAGGTGTCCATATGAGTAGCCTCCTAAACATGATGCATTTTAGGTATCTATAATTTCTTTATTTTATGGAAATATAATTCTCTCTTTCTCTTAAGACACTTTGATTCTTTGTTTCTCTTGAGATATGTTTGTATGTCATAAAATTATAAATAGGTAAATGCTCTATTTCTCTAAATACATTGTGATTCTCTACTTCTCTTAATACACTATAATTCTTTGTTTCTTCTTATTTTTAGAGAATATGAGTTCAAGAAGAATATGTTTTCCCCTGTTCTCTTTGGTTTGTTGAGTGACTATTTTCATGGATTTTTTAGCTAGCTGAACTTTATCTTATGACACTATCGTCCTCTATCTGTTCCACTAATACTATGATTTTCTAGTCTATTTAGTACTTTAATATGATATTTTTCCAAATTTGTATCTCTCTCTCTCTCTCTCTCTCTCTATATATATATATATATATATATATATATATATATATATATATATATATATATAAGTTCTTTTTCTTGAATTGATTTGAATTTGTATATTAATTATTTTTGTTCTCTTATTAGTTATAAATGTTATATCCAGAAAACAAAATAGTGGTACACACTGAATAAATCATGATAAAGCCTACCTAGAAATTGGTAGGTATTTTCTTGCAACCAATCATCAATTTATTGTAGTTACAATATTATTTTGATGCCTCACAGTAGTAAGATCTCTTCAACATTTTATTAATTTTTAAATTGAAAAACATTTTCTTTACAATTAAAATGGCACCTAGCGATGGAAAGAAGGGAGGCAAATCTTCTACTGAAAAGAGTATCCTCAAATATTTTAGCCATATATCAAAATCCAATGAGCCATCGACATTTCTGCAAATTCAAAGTACAGATGATTTTTACCTACTAAACAATTAGTTGTGTATTATGTAAAATATTTTAAATATTGTTTTCTTTCTCAAATAGTTAATTTTTCAGTATGTATCTCTAGCCATATTGCATGATGATATGAATCTTTTTTCTGTTTGTAAATTTTTTTTGTTAATCCAAAAATGATAAAGAATATTATTGTATGCAGAATGCTCCACTTGAAGATACTTCTCATCAGGAGATGCCTTTTAATAAAAATTCTCTTAACAATGAAATGCAACAAACACTTGAAAATAATTCTCAAAATGACATGCCATTTTAAAATGAAAGCAATAAAAAAAATACAATACAAACTTTTGGGGAATCTTCAACCAAAAATTCTAAAAATAGAAAGGTATCTAAATGAGCTATTGGAAGGTCATTTTAGGTTGAATGGGTATCAAAATTTCTCTTTATAGAGCCAGTCCTAACTAAGGATAACAAAGTCAATCAAAAAGAATATAGATGCAAAATTGTAGTTGGAAACTAGGTAAGGATCATAGGCTACAAATAAGATAGATACAATAGAAAAAAAATTGTGGTAAAGTTTATTCAAAAGTTATAGAAAGTGGCGGAGGTCCAAGGTTCAAATATCGGGCCTCATCAGGTTGAACGCTTGTCCCTTTCCTGGTGCTTTCAGTGGCGTCAAAGGTTTAAAATTATTGTGGCATGGTGGTTATAGGGGTGGAATACGTATAGATCTATGTAGCGACTTTTGAGGTCGATAATGCATAATACTATGGCAACCATAAAAAGTTGGACAACCTTCCCGGATTCGTGGTAGATACCGATTCCACCATGTAAAAAAAAGTTATAGAAAGTGATGGAACAATTAATAAAATAGTTAGATGGAAGAATGTATCAGAATGTATGCATGTTAGATATGCAAAAGAATATGATAATCACTTGAAGCTACAACAATCTCTTTTTGAAAAATGTGGAACAATTGAAGCCCAATTTCATAAAATTCATAAGATCACTTTAGCTTCAAAAAGTTTGGAGTTTGTTGTTGTATATAGTATTCTCAAAAGAGTAGTCCCGTGTTCGATTTTATTGATTATAAGCACCTATTTCAACTAGTTAATGTGCAAAACCCTCCTAGTTCCTATTTGTTAGATCGAAGTGGTTGGAAAATGGTAAAATATCTATCATTAGTTGAGGAGGACCTAAGAGAGAAAGTAAAACTTACCAAATTTATTTCACTTCCAATTGATGAGGTGATAGATGTGGACAACACATCTTGGATTTGCATGCATGTGTACACATTACAAAATCCTGTAAGGCAACCTAGTTTGCTAGGATTATAGGATTACATAAGATGGTGGAAAGTTCAAATGTAGAAAATATTTACAATGTTGTTGTAACTAGTTTAAAATATATTGTAAGAATGAATGATATAGACATAGCCCAAAAGTTAATATGCGTTGGAGCTGATGGTGCTACTATAATGCATGGACACAGGATTGGTCTTTATGTTCAACTCCAAACATTCATTACCCCATATATGATACCCATTCATTGCATTGCTCATAGAGTGAATCTTGCATATAAAATCATGAGCACTTTTAAAAATGTTGTGAGAGTGGAAGACCTCATTCGTGAAATACATGTTTATTTTTTGTGCAATCCAAAAGGGTTTGCAGAGTTTTAACAGTTTGCATTAAGAGTTACAGAAGAAAAAAAATTGTTAAAAGATGTGGATACAAGGTGAATTTCATTGTATGAAACTGCACACGTAGTTTTTACAAAATATCAACCGTTAATGGGATTTATGTATGCAAATCGTAGAGAAATTAATAAGGCAAAAGTTTTATTATTCTGTTTGACTAACTTGGAAACCCTTTTAACATTATGTGGTATTCTTCCAATGTTACAAGAAATGAACAGATTGATTAAAATCACACAAGAAAGATCTATCTATATTGTTGATATCATGAGGATGAGAAAGCAAATATGTATGATTATTGACAAGTTATGTCTTCGAAAGAAATTTTACAGATCCCTTGTTTAATAGTTGAAAATTTTAACAATCCACTAAGCTTCTCAGGTTGGTTTTTGCTCAGAGAGAAAATTTCTTCCCTTTTATCAATTTTTTATAGTAGGCATTTATTTCCTTGATAAGGACCTTTGCCCAAAATTTTTAATCCTTCATTTTTTTGATAGTTTGATGCAAACTATCCTTAATTAGCACATCATAATCATCAAAAATTAAAACTTTTTCATCCTCAGTTTGAGGACCACGGTTGTTGGTGTTAGAAGGCGACGATGAAGTTTGATGAGCTTCAAAAATGTGTTGTGCTTATAGTGCTTGAAGCACCTCTATTGCTTTAAACCCTTCGATGTTGCCCTATAAAAGATAATCTACCTCTAATGGTGGTTCATCTAATCCTAAGCTCAAAATATCTTGCAACAAATAACCTATTGAAAATGACATGGTTGGAAATGTAGACTATGTTTGGGTTTGTGCCTCCCATGATCTTGCTCCAACAAGTTGTTTTCCACCCATCTGACCTCACATTAATTGCTATTATTATTGAGGTTATGGTTGTGGTTGTGGTTGTGGTGGTCGTGGCAGCATCATTTTCTTCCTTCTTTCAATAAATTGTAGGGAGGGACCTAAATATATTATAATAAGATATTATTAAATAAAATTAAAGTGGATAAAATTAATACATATCATTAAAAAACGCTTACCCGACAATAAGATCTCTTGCTCCCCTCTAGCCTATAAAGGAAATCGAGTGTGGGTGTAGGGGTGGAGCGTAACACTGAAAACATATGAAAAAATAAAAATAAATATAATTTCAACTAAATAGTAACGGTAATGAATCAAAAAACTTGAAATAATAAACTTACCTATCATTGGTGTGGCATGACTAGATTCACATTCCACGACATGTGTTTACATATTTGGATAAGAAATGGGAGAATAAGCTAGCTTCGAACCTTTATGAGGCCTTTGTTGTGGTGATGTTTTAGACACTATGGCTTCTGAATCACCACTGGCCTCTTGCATGTGACCCTTAATAACAGTATCCTGTTTTTTTCATGCCTTGGATGCCTTACTCTACATTTAGGTGTAAATAAAAAGTTAAAATATAAATAATAAAAACATGCTAAAATATAAAAATTATTTGAAGGTGAAAAATGGAATAATTACCTTCAACTCTTGGGGGGTCATAGTAATGCTTTGTAATGTTAGGTGTGTTATAGTCGATACACCAGTATCCCACAAATTATGAAAACTTTCATAATAAAGTGCTAAAATATAATTTATTGAGGCTATCATAGTGGTGGTCCTTGATTTTGTTTGAACATAATGGAGCTATGTTCTAATGCGATCTAAAATATATATACATCAGTCAAATTTCTTGTGGTCAAGACAATGAACAATTTAAGCCAATGACCATAATAGAATCTTCATTCTTCCAAGCAGAAATAGTATTGCTTGGAAGAACTCAAGAATTACCTTGAAATCATTGTTCGTAACTGAGGTATTAGTTAACCCTCTTTTGGAATTCCTCGTGAAAGTTGCAAAAACAATTAGATGATAATTGACATAACAAATTTTAAATTATGAAGTTTAAGATAATCAAGTGACAAGAATTATACCTGACAATAATTTTGAAGAAGTATCATAGTTGGTTACCAGGTAAATCTTATCATTGTTAGAGAGAGGGAACTCCTATGAAACAAGAGCGAAACCCTTGTGCAGAAGACCAGTTAATATCTTGATATAAGAGGTTCTGATCGTGAAATAAATTCTTCTATTCTTTACTATTAGATTGACCATCATAAGATCATTGTCATAGACTTCAATGATATTGTATTGAATAAATTTATCCATCCTGAAATGGGGCATAGAAATCAAACCCTACAAACCTGCATCATTGATCCATGAATGGTCGTTCCTAGGGGTGGTTAAGAAGTTTGAAAATGCGAGATAAATTTGATTGAATGAATTTTTTTGAGGTTGTCGATATGGTGGCCATTTCTCGAAGTATTTAGAGTAGGGTAAACTTCACTTTGGAAAGGTGCAGGGTAATGGTCACTTGGGGGAGGGAAGGATTCACTCTGATCTTGTGCAGACACGTGATGCCTTTTTATAGATAGAATTGACTAGGGCAGACACGTGACAACATGTTATTGGACATGCACTAGGCGGTGATTGATCGTGTGATGCGTGGCAAGGTAAACAATTTGTAAATGGTCAGTAGTCAGACCTTATTTTGCAACCAATATGTGGTTAGACATGGTTTTGCAACTACTGTGCAGTCGAATCGTGTTTTGCAGTCGATCCACGATCAGACTGTGTTTTGTATCTGGTTCGTGATTAGACCGTGTTTTGTAATCTATCCATGGTCAGACCTTGTTTTGCAATTGATCAATGGTAGGACGTAGTTTTACAATTGATCCATGATCGGATCTTGTTTTGCAATCGATCCACGGTTAGACCCTGTTTTGCAATCGGTCCTCAGTTAGATCATGTTTTGCAACTAATATGTGATTGGACCATGTTTTGCAATTGATCATCTTCCAGATCATGTTTTGTAACTAGTTTACGACTGGATCCTATTTTGCACTAGGTCTGGTCAAAACTATCAAATTTGCAAAAGTTTTATAAATTTTAGTAAAAAAATAAGGCAATTCACAATGTCTCCTACATTAAGTTGGTCAGGATTCACTAGGGTTTGAAAATAAATTCACCTTTTTTTACAATTACATTTCAGGTTTGATCCCTTATGCATAACCCTAGTTGGTGCTACTAACATGGGTATCATAAACATTGTCCACATGGATACCAATTACACCATAGTCTTTTATATTATTATCCTATTGCTTTATCTCATCAAAATCAGTATCTTTAGGCCATTTATTCATATGCTTGGGTATCCTTTCTTCATATCAAAGCTTTAATCTTAATTTTCCATGTGGCATAGTTTGGACCACTCAATTGGGGCACATGGTGATCCATACATTTTTTTCTAAAACTCAAAATTGATAAGTAGTTATGACTAGAACCAACACCACTAATGCAAAGACCTCAAAAATTATATGAAAAAAAAAGGCCTCAAAACACTTTAATTTTTTTGAAATTTTAGCCCTAAAATAGCAATAATTCACCCTAAAATATTTTAATTTGTTAAAGAAATTGTAGTACCTTTGACAAATGAGAAGTTGTCACATGTTGAAATGTGGGTGGTTGAGAGGTTACTTGATATGTGTTGACTACACAACTTATCTATGAACCACATTACACCACTTATCACTATCTAATTTGGTCTAAAATTTATGTGTCGCCAAGTCTAATATTAACTATATAAGCTACTGATCAAGTTTGATGTCATAACATAATGTGATTGGTCAATCCCACTTTATAGATTCCAAGTGGTATATGGACCACCATGTCAACCACTATATGAATAGCCATGTTGACCCAATCAAAACTTGCCACGGTGTCATCTCAAAGTGTGTGCCACTACCATGTGTTGACCTACATTACCCTAGATCTATCACCTCACTTACCATATATCACATCAAGATTTGTGCTCCTCCTACCAAGTTATTTATATAAACAACCATATTAGTTGCCAAATGTTGCCTTGACATGCATGCACCTACCAACCTAATTGTATAAATCACAATGTGTCATCTTGAGATTCATACCACCTCAATTGTATGAACTTACCATATTAGTAGCCATACATTTTATTTAGGAAGTGTGCACTTACCAACTTAGTTATATGGACTACCATGTATTGCCTTAGAATTTGTGCCACTTCAACTATACAAATTGCATGCTACATCCATATCACCCTACCATGTCATTGCTTCATGATAAAATGGATGACACATCATCAACTTAGGTATACAATGGTGCCACATCATCACATCATGAATGTAGGAGTAACATGTGCTGACATCATCATAAAAATATATGGGAGAGATTCAAACTTAGGACCTTCCATGGATAGTGTCTTAGACGTCTTGCTAACCACCTTTTGAAGTACCCAACTTGGAAGGCAAAGGGAAGAGATAAACAAAAACATACATACTAAAAATGTGTGCCCTCCTCTTTGTTGCCTATGATGTGTATCTACATTAGCATGGCACACGTGCAACTAATCATGCACCTTCCCAATGAATTCATGAAACATTCTCTAGAATATTTTGAATTCAAAATTTGAGGGAAAATGTAATAATTTTTCAAACATGGTTTTTAGGTCACTAGAGGCAAAATGACAAAAAGTGTTGAACTATGACCACCCATAAATTTTTAAAAAGAATCTAAAAATACCTATGGTTTATCCATATCTAGTATGGTTTTCCCTACACTGCCATTTTTTTAAACATAACCAATCAGGCCCTACTCTTATGCCTATGTAGCAACAAAATTATTAGACCATTTTTGTAACTTTGTCAAGTGACTTCAAGGTCTCTGATAAGCATGGAAGCCTACCCATGACTTCTTTGGTACTAGGGGTCTATCTAAAAAAAATTAGACTGTTCTTTTCTTCTCTCAGAATGACTAACCAATCTCTCCTCTCATTAGTGTTACAATTAATCATCAAAAGCTAAAAGAGAAAAGGAAATAAATTTTTCAAAAGTCTATAAAAAATGAGGTTTTCAAAAAATCTCAATCCATAAACAAGGGCATTCATATGGATTAAAAAAATAATAAGCAATATTGAGTTCCAATGAGAGGAACAATTAAACTTGTTGGTGAATATTTCTCCTAGAGTAAATATTTTGATTCCAATGAGATCATCCACTAGGGTTTTTTTTGCTAGAAACCCTTCTTTAGATTATGTCGTTGGCTTAAAAAAATATTCTCTATAAGCCCCTACTAAAAAAATTCTCAAGAGAAGCTAAAAGTGAAATCTACCATCTATAGAAGCAAATGAATAATCAAGATTTACACTCACTTTAATAACATGTTAGATTTCACATTAGTTTCCATAAATAAATGGAATCAAATATTATCAATTGTTTCTTGTCAAAAGAAATACACAATATATGATGGTATGTCCATAGACACCAAAATATCTTCACTAAAAAATAGTTAAAATTACAATCAAATCCATGATTAAATGATTGATGAGAAGTGATATTTACACCCTAGTACATGTTACCTTTAGGTAAAGGTTATAAGACCAACCATTAAAAATAAAATTACAAAATTACATTTTCAAGGTTTACATGGGTCCAAAGTGCAAATATAACAAAAGGTCAACCATGGCCTCAAGAGAAGCTTAGCCATCGCATATTTCAACATACTTGCTATGAAGAGGTTAAGGGTATCATGACCCTCCTTGAAGGACTTTGTGGCATGGGAAAACAATGTATTAATTGAGGAAGTTTTAGTACTTGGTTTTGTGCAATTGAGTTGTTGTATAATGTTAGTTGATATTGAAGGATATGATACTGTTAACAAGTTGCCCATGTGTAGGATCAGGTACTCTCATAGGTGGAATAAGTTGAGTCATCCACCAAAGGTGAGGGTACTTGAGGTTGGGGAAGTGATGATAAGGCAACTTGGGGGTAACACAAATGGAATACCTTTATATAGGTATGCATAATCAATTAGGTATAATCATCAATAATTAGTCACTTTGATCTCCAGATTGATAGCCTAGTAGCTATCATAAATTCCAGAGGCTGAGACGAGTGACTAGGTTGATGGAAAGATTTCCTCTTTTTGTCTATTGCACATGTTTGGTTGTCTTTTACTTCATCACTATTTGCCTCAATGTTTTGAAAAGAATTCATGAGTTGGTTGTCTTCATAAATCCATGTGTTGCTCTAACGAATAGAAGGATTAGTGAATGCTTTATTTTAAATAATAGTAGGTTTCATTTAAAATTTATGAATACTTTATTTTAAATGATAGTAGGTTTCATTTAAAATTTATAAATGCTTTAAATGAATATTGATAAAGTTTCATTTTTGAATAAAAGTGTTTATTTCAAAAGTATCAATAGAGTTCCATTATTAAATAATGGTAGCATGATGTAATGGATTAGTAAATGAACCCATGTATTTATATGTGTATAAGATACTTATTTAAATGATAATAGAGTTTTGTTTAATTTAGTAATGAAATTTTTATTTTTAAAAGTAAATTATGGATTTTCATTTAGAAAACGTTAGTATAAATGATAATTGAATTATATTTAAAAATAATACTTCTTTTAAGGTAGATGAAGTACGTGCAAGGAAGAGAAGCTTCCCGTGATAACTTCATTACTATGATATTGCAAAGTCTGCAAAGAATGATTTAAAAATGGGAAAGCCTTTCTTGTCATCCGCCAAGAAGATAAGGAATTGAATGTGGATAGGTGAGGGATTAATGAGGAGGAAGGCGGTGGAAAAAGTCCTTAGGTCATCGTGCTTCATGAGATAAGAAAGGATTCAGATTACGAGAAAAAAAAAAAGAGAATCATAAAGCAAAAGGAAGGAGAGGAGAGCCAACGAGAACCAACGACGTGCGAATTCATGAAGTAGAAACACAGTGTAATCCAGCCAAATGTAAGGTAGACATAATCGACTCCAATCTATCAGGTTGGACACTTAATAAAAACCTACTTATTTATGCTTAAATTGTATTGGTTTGCTTAGGTTGGTTGTTGTGTTTGTGCTTTACCTTGTGTTAGTGAGCACCCTGAGTGGCCATGACTCCTCTAAACCAGTGGCTATGTAACCTTCGTCTTGATCACGCTCTACCTAGGAGATCGACGACTTGAGATTCTCCATGGGATTAGCTTCCCATCGAATCACATTGTTTTGTTTAATCCAATTATGGGTAATCGACCCTACGATGTTCCTTTTGGGATGACGTTCAGGTTCTGGAAGTTTACCTAGTGCTTGGTAGCCGATGTCAGTCTCTTAGTAAACCAAGGTTGTTGTTGCTTCCTTTAAGCTTGGTGTAGAGCATAATCTTGTTGAGTGTTGGTGGGTTGGATTTCTTTACCACCAGTAGGTTTGTGTTTATCCAATTATTGAGGGTGTTGGTACCTCCGAGTGATTCGAGCTTCCTTAGGAATGACCAACAATGCCCGAAGGGAGATTGTCATGCACTGGGAAGGTCATCATTATTATGGCATAAACCCTTCATCCATTGACAACACCCATGAAGCCACTCACTTAGCCGCTCCTCTATCCACCCCTATCCAATAATATTCCAGGGTTTGAAATTGCAATCTCACCCACATTTACCCTCTTGACGTTAGGGTAGGGTGTGGATCCAATCTTGTTGATTGGGTGCTATCACACCAGCGTGGGTTATCATAGTTTCCTTACCTGGGGATGGATTAAATTAGTTTTTGAGTTTCGGTTATGAATATAAAGGTAGTTCTTTTTGTAATGATCTCAAGTTTTATTTATTTAAATTAAAAGAGTTTGATTTAAATGATTAGAAAGTGAAACGTGATTGTTTAAATTAAAAGAAAATAGTTTGATTTAAATGATTAAAAAAGTGAAACTTTGATTATTTAAAGAGTTTGATTTAAATGATTAGAAAAGTGAAACTTTGATTATTAAAAGAGTTTGATTTAAATGATTAGAAAAGTGAAACTTGATTGTTTAAATTAAAAGAAAATGGTTTGATTTAAATGATTAGAAAAGTGAAACTTTGATTGTTTAAATTAAAGAAAATAATTTGGTTTAAATGTTTTAAAGAAATGGGACTTTAATTGTTTAAACTAAAGGAATGATTATTTTGTAGATTAAGGGTATGGGACCTTAATTTGTAAAATGATAAAAATGAAGTTGGATTGTTAATAAATTAAAGCAGTGAGACTTTAATTAAATAAATAAATGTAAATGATTATTTTGTAGATTAATGGTATGGGACCTTGATTTATGGAATAAAAGAAATGGTTTATCAATGGATTGGGATAGGTGCTCTTGATTCATTAATTAAATGGTAGTTTGTTTGTAAACCAAAGGTATGGGACCTTAGTTTATGGAATGAACGAGAAGGGATTTACTTTTAAATTAAAGTAGCAAATCTTTAATTTAGTAAATGAATGAATGAAAGGATTGCTTTAGAGGTTAAAGGTATGGGACTTTATTGATTTAAAAACAAGACTAGGTTCAATTTAAGTATAACCGTGATCTAAAGGGTGCATGTTGAATAACTCTCTCAAGGCATTTGAGAGGAGATAATAAAAGTAATGATTCTTTTATGGTATCAACTATGCTATTAGATGGTTAAAGACTTGATTAAATTGTATAGTTGCAATTTGGCAAAGTAAAGAAAGTAAATGCATTTAGAAGCATGCCTATCTTGAACTATGAGTGCCCTAATCCCCTACTATCCTCAAATGATCAGTAGAAGAGTGGGAGGACCATAGTTACAGATAGACCAATGCACCAGTTTGCTCTCTACTTACATTTTATTTACTTATGCTCAATTAGACTAGATTTATAGGGAGATTTCCTTGGTAAAATTGATGTAATATGTTATTCATTTAAGAATGGAATATTTTTCCTACTTGCTTATATGTAATAATTGTTTACATGATGGAAGGTAGTTCTTTAAATGGCTATTAAATTATTTATGTTTTATATTTAAATCCCTTTCACTTAATGTTTATCTTCTTGTATGATGTTTCTTTTTTAGTATCTTTGCATGTTTTATAGGTTATATTTTGTTAGATTTAGTATGTAGATCTATCTTTTATCTTCTTGCTTGAATAACTTTATAAAGAATGAGTAACAAGTTCTAGGATGAACTTAGAGGATAACCAAAGGGCTTGAGACCCCCTTTAGGGTGAACATAGTGGACCTAAGGGATTAAGATCCCTTAGGGATAATGTTAACTAGGTTGTGGAAAGACCACGTCTGAGTTAAGATATCTTATCGAAAGACAAGATTGATAGCTTAACTTGCAGTACATATAGCATACCTATGTATTATGGCTTGCATAGAGTATGGATATGTGTGTACACCTTCTAATGGCTGAAGGTGATAAGTCTAGCTAATCGAGAATGATGAGATGGATGGACTTATTTTCATAACATGAGATATGCCTACATAGATGGACTTGCATGAGGGAATTCTTGTGAGGTGTAGCTCTTTGAGAAACTTAGGGTTGTTAAACATTAAGTTAATCTAAGGTTGGTTAGGGGTTTATTAATCCCTCTCCTTAGTCAATTTTTTTTCTTTTTATTCTGTGTTTCTTGTTTTCAGGGTTGTTACATTTAGTATCAGAGCTCTAGGTATGAGGTTATAGATCTTCTTATGTGCTAAAGAGATTTGGATGTCTCCAATGAAGGCTTGCTTAAAGGTTTAAGTTAAAGCTGGGATGACCTATAATATCTACTTGCTAGAATCTAATGGAAATTAATCCCAATAATGGATGAATGTTATAATACCTCAGTATGGGCTTTGGTATTAATGATACATCATAGTATTGGAATGTTATCCTGGTGAGATTGTTGATACTCTTGGTAAGAACTTTATATTGTAGCTTGAATTAGTGGTACAGTTTAAGGTGAAGTTGTAGCCTAATCCTTTTCTTGGTTGCACTAGGTCAAGATGCCACCTAAGGCCATAAAGGGGAGGCCTACGCCTCCACTTAGACAAACTCGAAAAATTAGTCTTGAAGAAAGGATCCAAAATGAGGATCCAAAAAATCCCAAGGGAATGGAGAATCTCGCTACTATAGTTGCTACCATGCAAGATCAGATGAGACAAGTGTTAGAAACCATTGTGAATAAAAATTTGTAAGCTATAGGTTCAGAGGTTAACCAAGTTAAGGGACTAACTATAAAACGATTACGAGCTAGAGCCCTCCTAGAAAAGGAAATGATAAGAGACCTAAAGAATGTTTGTATCTCCAAATTTAATGGAGAAGGAGAAGGAGATGCAACTAAGGCTTGGTTAAGGAAATTAGAAGTTTACTTCATAGTAAAGGGATATTCTCCAGGAACCTAGACCATTTGGGATACAATTTACCTTGAAGAGGTTGCCCTAGATTGGTGGGAAACTTATTATAAGGAAACTAAGATTGAACCAGTAGATATTCCATGGAAGGAATTTATAGTCATATTTAAAAATAGGTTCCTTACAGAGCATTTTTATGCCCTGAAATTTGAGGAGTTTGTCAATTTAAGGCAAGGAACCAATATGGTGGAGATATACTACAAAAATCTGATAAGATTGTTGAAGTATGTACCTACCTAAACTGAGAAAATACGGGTTCATAAGTTTACTCATGAGTTGGAATATAGGATAAAGCTTGATGTAGACATGCATGAGCCTAAGTCATTGCAAAAGACGTACGACCTGGCAAAGAATGCAGAGTCACACTTTTGTTACAAATATGACACCTTTTCTGAGCAAGATTGATAGGCACTAAAGATGAGAAATAGCGATGGGTTTGGAAAATGGGAGGGTGAACAAAGCCAAAAGGCTAAAAACCCCCAAAATCCTGAGAAGAAATCTAATGGAAATCAAAATAAGTTCAAGAATAACTTTTATAAGAAAGGCAACAACCCCAATAACGTTAAGCCTCAATCACAAAAACCGCAAACTCCAGTTCTAGAAATCAAAGAAGAGGAGCATAAGTCAGAAAAGTGGCAAGGACCCAAGGATGGGTGTTACCATTACAAAGGCCTGCATTTTTCTAATCATTTTCCACATCGACCAGGGCCAAGAACATCTAGTGCTAAAGGAAAAAAACATGCACACTAGATCTACGTTGCAATTGGGAATCAGAAGCTTGAGGGGTTGTTAGAATTTTCTAAGAATAGACATGCAAAGCATTACAAGAATTGTGAAGAAAAGTGTATAGCTGATTGCTTTATTCCATGGACTAACTTTGTATAAATAGCAAAGTTGATCATTGAGAGTCGGATTACAACAACTCAACAAATCTGAACTAGTCTAAACTGAGAGTTCACTTAACTCATGGAAGAGTGGTAACTCAAGTACGTCTATCCTAGCAGAACTTAAGAGAATAAATATTTATTCTAACATCCCCCCTTAAGTGATACTAGGGGTGAATGTAAAAAATGAGTCCCAGCAATAGGGTCTAATGAGGTACTCATGTACAATGAATCTTGTTGAAGAGATGGTAAAAAAAACACATGGAAAAAACCATATTTAAGAAAAGAGAAAGTAGAGGCATTTCTTCGAATGGCGAAGATTGTCCTCATTGAAAAAAAAATAAATGTGTCCTGGCAACTGGGCCTGATGATGTACTCATGTACAATTTTATTACATATAGGAGATATGGTGAAAAACCACATGGGAAAAAACATCTTCCAAAAAATACAATAAGAAGAAAGGAGAGATAAAAACCTATGTGCACCCTTCTAATGCATCTGCCTTAATCCAAGTTTCTCTCGCAACTAAATGTAACGGAGAGAAGGAAAGGATTTTGTGAAGATATCTGCAATTTGATTTTCTGTAGGAATGTACTCCATGTTTAGATCCCCTTGTTGAATATGTTGTTGAATGAAGTGTATGTGAATCTCAATGTGCTTGGTGCACTGATGTTCTACTGGATTTTTAGGCAATATGAATTGTGCTCTGATTGTCACACCAAAGGGTGATAGGTTGGTTATAGAAAAAACCAAATTCCCATAGTATCTGATGAAGCCAAAGAGCTTCTTGACTAGCTCAAATTGTTGCCATGTATTCAGCCTCTGTGGATGATAAAGCTATTGCCTATTTTTTTTTGCATGACCAAGCAATAGGTGAAGAACCAAGACAAAAAACATAGCCAGAGGTGGAACATATGTCTTCAACTGAACCTGCCCAATCAGAATCTGTGTAACCATTGATATCCATGGATTCGCCCTCATATAAGAGCCCAAAGTGAGTAGTTCCTTACAAGTAGCATAGGATTATCTTCGTTGCTTGCCAATGGTTGAAATGAGGTTGATGTGAGAATCTAGATATCAAGCCAATAGCATATGAAATATTTGGGTGAGTATGAGTGAGGTACTTGAAATTCTCTTATTACAATACCTATTGGAGAAAATAGAATAGTTTTGCCCTTTGAAGAAGTACAAATCTGATAGATCGATAGGATATTTGCAGCTATATTTGGGACATAGAGAACATTATTGATATACCCACCATCAATGGATATGTCACCTTGTCCTTTGACAGGGATAAAGGATGAGTCACCAACTTCTTTGCTACAAGTTGAGCTTGAGAAGATTGAAGAGAATGACTCATGTGAATAAGTCATATGATGTTGCCCCTGAATCAAGAACCCAATATTTTGATGGAGTTTTTATATTTTTGTCTTGAACATTTAAGGCTTTCCCTATTTTCTTGTTGATGTCTTTTTTGTGGTCCTTCATTGCTGCCTCTAGTTGTTGTAGTCTTTTCCAATATTTGTTCACAGAATGTCCATTATTTTTGCAATGTGTACAAGTTATAGTGCCTCTTTCTCTCTTTTTGAATTTTTCTTTAGTGGAGGTGGATGCTACTAATGCTTTTGAGGAAGAGGGAGAGATTTCATATTTTGCAAGTTTAGTTTCCTCTCTAGTTAACCTGTCACAAAACTCCTCTAAAGAGGATTTTTTAAAACTTGTACCAAGTGCATCTTTTGTGGACAAAAAAGTGGTAGCAAAAATTTGAAACACTCCATTTAATTTAGAAAGAATAAGATAGATGCATTGTTCTTCTGTTTTATCCTTGTCACTGCCTTTTATTTGAGTGAGGACTTCTTTAAATTTTGTGAGAAAGTCAACAATATTGCTAAAGTCTTCAGGAGATAATGTTGTTAACTCTGCCTCTAGCTGCATTGACCTTATTTTATCCACTTTATCAAACAAGTTCTTTAGTTTTTCCCAACTTTCAAATGGGGTTTTACATTCTGAAAATGTGAAACCATAAGCTTTAATTTACATTTGTGCTTATAATACCCATTGTTTCATATATCTTTCCTTTATGAACAAATTTTTCATATTTCTTTTCAAATTCAGGTTGCTTCTCTTTTGGCAAGTGTGTGAGCCTTTTTTGAGAAAAAAAATTTAATATTTTTGGCTTCCATGTATGATAGTTATGAGGGGTGAGAGGATCAATTGTATTCATTTTGCCAAAGAAAAATTGAAGTGAACCAATAATCCCCCCTTTAACTTCAAGGTCTTCTTAGAGAATACAATGAAGCTTTAGCAGAAACACCTATTTTAAGGAGGCAGCAGAAGCCGGACCTTTATACCAATATCTTCAGTTTACCGGCCCTTATGTGAGGGAAACTATAAGTATTTGAGGAGAATTGATACGTGGAACATGGGCTTATGAAGCAAGAGTAATTATCCAGACCTGTATACCGAATATTCTCAGTTACCTGCCCTTACATGAGGGAAACTATAAGTGAATGAGAAGAACGATACGTGGAACATAGGCTATTACAAGGATATGTGCTTTGAAAAAATTTCAAGTTTTGCTTGCTTTAGTGGTTAAATGTTCATTTGTTTTTTAAAAAAACAGTTGTGCTTGAGAACATTTAGAAGTTGCTGAAATGGAAATACAGAACTAAGTGGCTTCTAAATGTGCCACCAATTGATTCCACCACAAATATGTCATCTAAATCTACCTATTTAAAGGAATGGAGCAAAAGTAACTTTTGTGAAGAGAGCCAATGACCAAGGAAGATGCAAGGACCATAAATAACAACCCCCCCTAAAGTGTCGATTTGGTGCAAGAATTGGCACCTCCAAGAAAACCCCCCAAAAAAATACTTTTATTATGAGGTTACAAATTGACTTGTCATATCGTTAGTGGCCAAAATAGGCACAACAAAAAAATGACAATGGTCTTTTTATAGGAGGTTACACATTCGAATCACCAACTCTCTCAGAGTTATATGAACAAATTTGAATATCTTCCACAAAATGAACTTAAGAAAATGATAGTGGTCTTTTAATAAGGGCGCCACAAAGTCCTTAAAAGAACACAAGTTCTTGCAACACAAGTCCTCTTTGAATAAATATTCCAGCTTTGAAAAACAACACTTTGAACATCATACTGTTCTTAACAGAGAACGACGTCTTCCTGATATAACTGCATTTCAATGTTAAGCTTAAAACAAACCTTAAAAAAAATTGAAATATACCTGTCTTTTTCCTTTACGTTTGGCTTCAAGGAAGAACTTTTCCTCTATGTCGTGCTGCGAAGAGATGCATCAGTGGCAAAATCGAGTCGAACCCAATTGGGCCCTCCAAAAATACCTTCAATCTCTCTTGTCTTCAGCTTCATTCTGCGAAGTCCTCTGCGTCAATGGCAAAATGATTTGCACGTGAAAAATGTTGTCTTTCTTTGGATCTACAGAGGTAGTTCTTGAATGCTCCCTTCTCAGGATTTGTAGAACATGAATGTTCTCTCTTAGGCAACGTATTTTTATGTTGAGCACGAGGAAGAATACTTTCAGGCTGATGTTTCCCTCAGGTGACGTAGACGTGCTGCTACAAAAGGAGGGCACCAACGAACTGTGATGCGTTGTAGGAAGATAGACCAATAACACTCTAGGAATAACGAATGACTTCAAAGAATGAGGTAATCTTGGAGAGTAATAAGAGATAGAATAAAATAAATATTTCTTCTCCTGATAAAGACTTTGGAAGGTAAATGAGGAACGAAGGCGCTAGTAGATGATAGACATTCGACGAGAGGGAATCAAGAACCATCAGTCAAAAAGGATTGCTAACCGTTGAAGGTTTACGTTTGCTGACTTGAGTGGGCAGTTTGTCCACTGAAGTGCTCTAGTTGAAATAATTTATTGTTCCCTTAGTTACTTTCCATCGAATGAAGCCAAACGTAGTGCAATATCTCGCTTTAGACAACAGTGCAGATGCAGTTCAGATATAGAACGCAGCACGTGTCATCTCTTGCATTGGAAGAATATGTTCGAGCAGTAAAGGATGGTTTGCGTTATGAATCATGAAGGGCTGCGATGTACGTCGAGGAGTAAGTTGTCTCCTTCGAAAACGTAGATGGCAGCACTGCAAGTATGGCTTTGAGGTTGTAGATTTCTAAAAAAAATAGATATTGAAGCTCTCGTGTAGTGTAGCAAGTAAGAAAAATAAGAGGTCAATTTGCAATGCAAAATGGCCAAAAAAATATACTTCTCTAATATCACTATGAATACATTTATGAGGAAAAATCAAACTCTTCAATAGTGAAAAAAAAGGAGGCACCCTTTCTTATCTTTTGCAGTCTTGGAAGATGAATAAATCTATCATCCAGAGGAAGATTTCTACACAATATTGCAAAAAATATATAATTCTATTAAAAAATAACTATAAGCAAAATCCAAAAAAAAAAATGCTAGACTTGTAGCTAAAGCATGGAGTGGTCTACAAGATATATGTCAAAAAAGACAATGAACCAGTCCTAGAAGAGCCTTCAAGAGAGAATGTTGAACAAAGATCTATCCTGCTCTGGTACCATGTTAGAATTTCCCAAGAATAGACATGCAAAGCATTACAAGAATTATGAAGAAAAGAGTAGAACTGATTGCTTTATTCCATGGATCAACTTTGTATAAATAGCAAAGTTGATCATTGAGAGTCGTTGGATTACAACAACTCAACAAATCTGAACTAGTCTAAACTGAGAGTTCACCTGACTCATGGAAGAGTGGTAACTCAAGTAAGTCTATCCTAGTAGAACTTAAGAGAATAAATATTTATTCTAACAGGGGTAAACTACCCCATTGATTATAAAAGGTAAGATTTTTGATAAGGAAGTGAATATTTTAATTGATAGTGGGACCACTGATAGCTTCATTATTTGTAAGTTAGCATAGGATATGTCAAAAAGGCTAGGGTTTTGGCTCATGGATGGAAGGTTTGGACAAACCTACTTCGTAAACCAATATTTTTCTATGATAGAAATTTCTTTAGCTAGTGGAACCACAAAAGTTTGCTTATATGTAGCTCCACTTCATACCTTCAATGCGATCCTAGGGATGGATTGGTTACAGGCCCACAAAACCTTAATCAATTTCCAAGACAGATGGATTGAATATTCTGAAGGAGGTAAGGAAAGACTAATAATTCATAGTGAGCAAGGGGTATTCAAACCCCAAATTTTGTCATCTATGCAACTAAAGAAAGCCCTTAGGAAAGGAGGGATAGTCTATGTGATTAAGCTAAATGAAGTTGAAGAATACCAAAAGAAAGAGTTGTTGGAAACATACCCAATTTTACGGGATTTCAAGGATGTATTTCCTAAGGATTTACCTGGACTCCCTCCTTTGTGGGAATTTTATTTCACTATTGATCTTATGCTAGGAGCAGAACCAATTCATAGATCTTCATATAGGATGACTCCTATCGAGATATAAGAATTAAAGGTACAATTGCAAGGGTTATTAGAAAAGGGGTTGATAAAACCAAGTGTGTCACCTTGGGGTGCACTGATTTTATTTGTGAAAAAGAAAGATGAATATTTAAGATTGTGTATTGATTATAGGATGCTAAATAAAGCTACAATCAAGAACCGGTATCTCTTACCTAGAATCAAAGATTTATTCGGTCAATTGAGAGATGCCATGATGTTTACTAAGATAGATCTGAGGTCAAGGTATCACCAGTTAAGAATACATGAGGACACTCATAATATGACATTTAATATTAGGTATGGGCACTATGAGTTTACATTCCTACCCTTTGGATTGACTAACGTCCCAACTATCTTCATGAATTTAATGAACAATATGTTTAGAAGGCATTTGGACCAGTTTGTCCTTGTATTTCTTGATGATATCCTAATATACTCTCAAAACAAGGAAGAGCACAATAAACATCTCAAGATTGTGTTAGAGTTACTAAGGGAAAATCAACTCTATGAAAATCTGGCCAAAAGTGATTTCTATGTTTTAGAGGTACGATATTTAGGGCATATCATATCAATAGAAGGAATTGTTGTGGATCCATAGAAGATCGAAGCCATATTAAATTGGCCACCCCCTACTAATATTACTAAAGTAAGAAGCTTCATGGGGTTAATGGGCTACTATAGACATTATATAAAATATTTCTCAAAGATTGTTGCAGTAATAACTAACCTTCAGAAGAAGGGGAAGGAATTTAAATGGACATAAAAGTGTGAGGCTACCTTTACATTTCTAAAAAAGAAGCTCACTACTACATCCATATTGAAAATTCTAGACCCTCAAGGAGACTTTTTAGTATGCACTGATGTAGTGTTGGAAGGGTTAGGAGGAGTACTCATGCAAGAAGAGTCAATCGTAGCCTATACTTCAAGAAAGATTAAAAAGCATGAAGCTAATTATGCTACTCACGATTTAGAGCTAGATGTTGCGGTGCATGCTCTCAAGGTTTGGCATCACTATTTGGTGGGGAGACCTTTTGAATTGAAATCTGACCATCAAATTCTAAGGTACATATTTACCCAACCAATACTCAACATGATACTAAGAATATGGATTGAGTTTCTCATTGAGTATGAATTTGAAATTGAGTACATAAAAGGAAAATAGAATAAGGTTGTTGATGTCTTGAGAAGAAGGAGGTACATAGCAGCCATAACTAGAAGTCACATGAAGTTGATGGACCAAGTGAGGCAAGAGCAATCTCGTGATGAGTATTGCCTAAAAATTCAATCTAGAATGGATAGAGACCTTGAGGGTAATAAGGATTTTGGAATTATAGATGACCTTTTGTGTTACAAAGGTAGAATTATCATACCAAAATTGGGTGATTTAAGGAAGCTAATAATGCAAGAAGCCCATAGATATCCTTATTTTGCTCACCTCGAAGGGGCTAAAATGAGGGAAAACATGAGAAGAACCTTCTTCTAGGTAGGAATGAAGAAGGATATTACTGATTTTATCACTCGATGCCTCGAATGTCAAAAGGTTAAGGTAGAACACAAGTATCTTGTAGGACAATTGTATCCACATGATGTACCTACACAAAAATGGCAGGTCATATCTATGGATTTTAAAGTAGGTTTACCTAAAGACCAAGTACCAACATGATGCAATCCTAGTAGTAGTTGACAATTGATCAAAGTTACACATTTTATACCTGGGAGAACCAAGGATGACGCTCAGGTGGTGGTAAATAGATTTTCCAAAGAATTGTTTTGATTGCATGAATTTCTAGAGGTAATCATCTCAGACAAGGATTCCAAGTTTATTTTTTAATTTTGAAAAGTCCTTCATCATGCAATAAGCATGCAACTGAATATGATTTTGGCATACCACCCTGAGATAGACGGTCAAACAGAGTAGGTAAACCAAGTACTAGAGAACATGCTCCACATGTATTGCATGGATCACAAGTCTTGTTGGAAAGACTATATACATCTGATAGAGTTTGCCTACAATAATGGGCATCATTCATCTCTAGGAAAGGCACCTTTCGATTCCTGGTATGGATGAAAGTGTAGGATGCCATTGTCTTGGGATAACCTAGAGGATAGATTTGTGATTGGACCAGAAATAGTCAGAGAAATGGAAGATCAATTGAAGTTAATCAGCCAAAGACTCAAAGAAGTTGTTGATAGATAGAAGAGTTATACTGATTTGAAGAGAACTCTGAGAGAGCATTCGATGGGAGATAAAGTGTTCCTAAGGGTTAAACCAATGAAAAGTGTGATTAAATATATGAATTTGGATCCATAGTTTGTAGGGCCCTTTGAGATCACTGAAAATATTAGTTTGATTGCATACCAACTTGCTTTACCTCTTAATCTATCAAAAATCCATGACACCTTCCACATATCTTTGCTTAGAAAATATATTGTTGACCCTGAACATGTGTGGGATGTTTCTAATTTACAAATGGCAAATCCAGAGGCAATTGAAGTAATGCCAGTAAATATTCTTGAGTTTCATTCTAAGACTATGCGGAATTGAACTCTTGAGCAATGTAAGTTCTAGTGGGACCATTTCTCTAAAAGGAATACCACTTAGGAGAAAGTGGCGAATATGCAAAAATATTTTTCTTTTTTGTTTGAAAATTTTTAAATGTAATAATTTGCTTTTATTTGTGGTTATGGTTGTGTAAAACTAGGAATACCCAGGGCGGTGTTTAGTCCTATTGGGAGAGGATCCATGACCCTCCCTGAAGGACTTTGTGGCATGGGAAAAAATATATGAATTGAGGAAGTTTTAATACTTTGTTTTGTGCTATTGATTTGTTGTACGATGTTAGTTTATATTGAAGGATATGATACTACTATCAAGTAGATAATGTGTAGGATCAGGTACGCTCGTAGGTGGAATAAGTTGAGTCATCCACCAAAGGTGAGGGTACTTGAGGTTGGAGAAGTGATGATAAGGCAACTCGGGGGTAACATGGATAGAATACATTCATTTATGCATGCATAATCGATTAGGGATAATCATCATCAGTTAGTCATTTTGAGCCTCAAATTGATAGCCTAGTAGCTATCGTAAATTCCAGAGGCTAAGACAAGTGACTAGGTTGATGGAAATATTTCCTCTTTTTTTATGTTGCACATGTTTGGTTTGACTTTTACTTCATCACTATTTGCCTCAATGGTTTGGAAAGAATACATGAGTTGGTTGTCTTCATAACTCGTGTTGCTCTGACGAATAGAAGGATTACTGAATACTTTATTTTAAATGATAGTAGGTTTCATTTAAATTTTATGAATGCTTTATTTTAAATGATAATAGGTTTCATTTAAAATTTATGAATGCTTTATTTTAAATTATAGTAGGTTTCATTTAAAATTTATAAATGCTTTAAATGAATAATGATAAAGTTTCATTTTTGAATAAAAGTGTTTATTTCAAAAGTATCAATAGAGTTTCATTATTAAATAATGGAAGCATGATGTAATCGATTAGTAAAATAACCCATATATTTACTTATATGTGTGTAGGATACTTATTTAAATGATAATGGAGTTTCGTTTAATTAATTAATGAAAATTTTATTTTTAAAAGTGAATTATAGGAGGTATTAAATGGCATGATGTTACGAACTCAATCAATTAAATTCTTCAACTTCAGGTCCAAGGTGTAGACCAATTGGTTCGACCAAACCCCATAAGGGGGGTGGAGGTCCAAGGTTCAAATCTCGAGCCTCATCAAACTGAACGTTTATCCCTTTCCTAGTGCTTTTAGTGGCATAAAAGATTTAAAATGATTGTGACATGGTGGTTATAGGGGCGGACTACGCGAAGATCTTTGTGGCAGATTATAGGGTAGATAACATAGAATACTGTGGCGGCCATAAAATTCGGACAACCTGCTCGGATTCGTGGCGGCTACCGATTCCACCATGTAAATTAAAAAAAAAGTGAATTATAGATTTTCATTTAGAAAATGTTAGTCTAAATGATAATTGAATTTAAAAATAAGACTTATTTTAAAGTAGATAAAGTATGTGCAGGGAAGAGAAGCTTCCCACTGTAACTTCATTAATATGATATTGAAAAGTCTGCAAAGAATGATTTAAAAATAGGAAAGCCTATCTTGTCGTTTGCCAAGAAGATAAGGAATTTAATGTGGATAGGTGAGGGAGTAATGAGGAGGAGGGCGGTGGATGAATTCTTTAGGTCATCGTACCTCATGAGATAAGAGAGGATTCATATTACGAGAAAAAAAAGGGAGAATCATAGAGAGCAAAAGGAAGAATAGGAGAGCCATAGAGAACCAATGATGTGCAAATTCGTGAAGGGAAAATACAGTGCAATCCTACCAGAAGTAAGGTAGACACAGTCAGCTCCAATATATCAGGTTGGACACTAAATAATAACCTACTTCTTTATGCTTAAACTATGTTCGATTGCTTCGGTTGGCTGTTATGTTTGTGCTTTACCTTGTGTTAGTGAGCACCCTAAGTGGCCATGACTCCTCTAAATTAGTGGATATGTAACTTACGTCTTGACCACGCTTTGTCTGGGAGACTGATGGCTTGAGATTCACCGTGGGATTAGCTTCCCATTGGATCACACCTTTTTTTTAATCCAATTATGGGTAACCGACCCTACGACATTCCTGTTAGAATAAAATTTAAGTTCTAAGAGTTTACCTAGTGCTTGGTAGCCGATGTCAATACCTACTAGTGGAAGGAGTTTACATTGTTGTTGCTTCCTTTAAGCTTGGTGTAGAGCGTAAGCTTGTTGAGTGCTATTGGGTTGGGTTTCTTTACCACTAGTAGGTTTGTGTTTATCCAACTATTGAGGATGTTGGTACCTTCCAATGATTCGGGATTTCGTAGGAATGACTAGTGGATGCCCAAAGGGAGATTGTCATACATTTGGGAGGTCATCGTTCTTATGGCATAATCCCTTCACCCATTGACGATACCCATAAAGTCACCCTCTTAGTCATTCCTTTATCTACCTCTGCCCAATAAGATTCCAAGGCTTGGAATCACAGTCTCGCCTATGTTTACCCTCTTGACGTTAGGGTTGGGTGTGGGTCCAATATTGTTGATTGGATGTTGTCGTGCCATCATGGGCCGCCATAGTTTCCTTACCTAGGGATGGATTAAATTAGTTTTTGAGTTTGGGTCATGAATAGAAAGGTAATTCTTTCAGTAATGATCTCAAGTTTCATTTATTTAAATTAAAATAATTTGATTTAAATGATTAGAAAAGTGAAACTTTGATTATTTAAAGAGTGCTATTTAGATGATTAGAAAAGTGAAGTTTTGATTATTAAAAGAGTTTGAATTAAATGATTAGAAAAATAAAACTTGATTCTTTAAATTAAAAGAAAATAGTTTGATTTAAATGATTAGAAAAGTAAAACTTTGATTGTTTAAATTAAAGATAATAATTTGTTTTAAACGTTTTAATGAAAGGGGACTTTAATTGTTTAAACTAAAGGAATGATTATTTTGCAGATTAAGGGTATGGGACCTTATTTTGTGAAATGATAAAAATGAAGTTGGATTGTTTATAAATTAAAGTAGTGAGACTTTAATTTAATAAATAAATGTAAATGATTATTTTGTAGATTAAGGGTATATGACCTTGATTTATGGAATAAAAGAAATGGTTTATTAATGGATTGGGATAGGTGCTCTTGATTCATTAATTAAATGGTAGTTTGTTTGTAAACCAAAGGTTTGTAACCTTAGTTTATGGAATTAACGATAAAATATTTACTTTTAAATTAAAGTAGCAAAGCTTTAATTTAGTAAATGAATGAATGAAAGGATTGCTTTAAAGGTTAAAGGTATGGGACTTTATTGCTTTAAAGACAAGACTAGGTTCAATTTTAAGTATAGTCGTGATCTAAATGGTGCATGTTGTATAACTCTCTAAAGGCATTTGAGAGAGATAATAAAAGTAATGATTCTATTATGGTATCAACTATGTTATTATATGGTTAAAGACTTGATTGAATTGTATAGTTGCAATTGGTAAAGTAAAGAAAGTAAATGCATTTAGAGGCATGCCTATCCTGAACTATGAGTGTTGTGATCCCCTACTATCCTCAAATGATCAGTGGAAGAGCGGGAGGACCAAACTTACAGATGGACCAATGCATAAGATTGCTCTCTACTTACATTTTGTTTACTTGTGCTTAATTAGACTATATTTGTGGGGAGATTTACTTGGTGAAATTGATGTAATATATTATTCGTTAAAGTATGGAAGATTTTGAAAAAGGGTAGGCCCTTGGGCGTTACCTGAGAAACAGTGACATAGTTGAAGATATAGCCAACAACACCCAAAGAACCCTATTCTAGGAATTATGGATGGCCAACAGGGAAGAAACTAAGAGATCCAAACCCCCCTCGCAGCAAGGCAAAGGGGGCAGAAAACCCTCCAAAAGTTCCAAATTAAAGTCCTCTCCTAGAATGCAAGAGGGCTAAATGGGAGGTGGGCTCTTTCCTCTTCAGTGCCATTAGTGAAATCCAGGAGATCCCTGCTATGCTCAAGGTCCTCCTCGCCCCTGATCAGAAAGATGCTGCTAAGGAGGAAGGTCAAGCGGAATCCCAGTAGAAGTGGGAAGGTGACAGCAGGCAGTTGGACTACCTTTGTTTGTAATGGCTTCAGTTTGGTTCTATTTTTGCTATTTTTATTTACAGTTTATCTAGTATGTAGGGTGATGGGCTCCCAGACTATAATTTTCAGAATATATTAATTTTGTACTATTGGCACTAACTATGCCCAATGTAACAGGGATGGGACCCTTCAACCTGAATAGTCAATAAAAAAATTTTACCTACCAAAAAAAAGTATGGAAAATTTTCCCTACTTGCTTATATGTAATAATTATTTACATGATGAAAGGTGGTTCTTTAAATGGCTATTGAATTATCCATTTTTTATATTTAAATCCCTTTCCCTTAATGTTTATCTTCTTGTATGATGTTTCCTTTTTAGTATCTTTGCATGTTTTATAGGTTATATTTTGTTAGATTTAGTATCTAGATCTATATTTTATTTTCTTGCTTGAATAACTTTATAAAGAATGAGTAACAAGTTCTAGGGTGAACTTAGAGGATAACCTAAGGGCTTGAGACCCCCTTAGGGTGAACATAGTGGACCTAAGGGATTAATACCCCTTAGGGAGAATGGTAACTAGGTTGTGGAACTTGTTGAAAGACAATATTGATAGCTTAACTCACAGTACACGTAGCACACCTATGCATAATATCTTGCATAGAGTATGGAAATGCGTGTACACCTTCTAATGGTTGAAGGTGATAAGTCTAGCTCATCAAGAATTATGAGATGGATGGACTTATTTGCATGACATGAGATATGCCTACACAGATGGACTTTGTGAGGTGTAGGTCTTTGAGAAACTTAGGGGATTTGTTAAACATTAAGTTAATCTAAGGTTGGTTAGGGGTTTATGAATCCTTCTTCTTCGTCAATTTTTTTTCCTTTCATTTTTGTTTTCTTGTTTCTTGTTTTCAGGGTTGTTACAAAGGGTTTGAGTCCCCTCAACACTCAAAAGTGTCCCTTCTAGTATTAAATATGTGCATGTGTAACATCACCCAAAAACATGTAAATTTTTTAGGATACATGTATCAAGAAATAAATATCCACCTTTCATATATGATATTACACGTTAAAAATAAGCTTAAATACTATTTATCAATAGCAAAAAAATGAAATGTAAATTATAAATATTTCACCTATAAATTTTGATGACTTAAACTAACATTATTTAATCTCATCCACTATGTTATCTTAAGATATTAAAAATGTTTCAATTGTAAGCCAATTAATGTTAGATTAAATACTGGTTTTGAATTTGATTGTTAAAAAATGATTACTTTAAATTTCTAAAATATTAAAAAGTAATATGGAAAAAAAAATATTGTTAATAACCCTCAACATCAAAAGCACTAATTAGATCTTAACAAATAATAATATATGTTTTAATAACACAATGGTAATATCAAAGAGATAGTTTATGTGACTTAAAACTTA
Organism: Wollemia nobilis; assembly: GCA_028583015.1. NCBI lineage: Eukaryota > Viridiplantae > Streptophyta > Pinopsida > Araucariales > Araucariaceae > Wollemia > Wollemia nobilis. The sequence continues at coordinate 108,213 of JAQPPZ010000282.1, forward strand.
ATCTAAAATAATTATTATGAAAATATAGATAAAGTGATATTCATATGCAATATAAAATAATAAAAATATCTATGTATGTAAAGAGGTTTTTGTGTACATTTTACAACTTAATTCACATAAGAAATAATTTCAAGGATTTTATTTTTATTTTTTACGGGAGACCCATATATAAATCATATTTTCAAGTGAGATTATCTTTGGGATAATTGATTACTAAAACAAAGTTATTAGTCTATTTATTGAAGGGGTTGCAAGTTGAACATGAATTGTAAAAGTGGAATAAGATTAACCTGAAGTACATGGTTGGATTATTGGACAAATGCATGGTTTAGGTAAAGGAAATATTACATGTTAATTTAAATTTGAATAGTAAACTCCATTCATTTTATATTATGTAATGTGTATCATTTGTAGCTAGATGTGTTACTAATAGGTCTGATAATTTGACTTTAGGTCCCTTCTATGGACAAATTTCATCTTTGGGTGAAACTTCTCTAAATTTAAATTTTGTTCATACTTGAAAGATAAAATTAATAGAGCTAGGGCTTGAAAATCTGAATTGGAGGAATGTTGCAATGGTGTCGGGCCTATCACAAAGCGTGCATGCTAGTAACGTTTTTTCATCTAAAAATGATTGGAAGGAACAAGATTTTCCAATGCATGTCGGGAATCGTTTGTTAAATAAAAATGGATGTTTGGAATGATGTGAAGCCAAGCCGGTTCTAGTGGTTCAACTAGACTCGATGGCAGAATATGTGGATTATTTAACCAAGCATGCACTTATTGGTAAATTTATGGGCAACCGAATTTCTCTTCCCTTTTGTGGAGGCTTGGGTTAGGAAGACTTGGAACCCTGATATTGAAGTGGAGGTGATGCTGAGTGCGAATAGCTATTTTATGGTGGTTATATTTTGTCTTACAGATCGTAACAAAGCATTTGAAGTGGGTCTCTATTTCTATAACCAAGCTGGACTCTTTCTTAAAACTTGGCATGTGGGTTTCAACCCGTCAAAGGAGCGGTCATCACGGGTTCCAGTGTGGGTTTGGCTCCCATGGCTCCCGTTGGAATTTTGGAGAAACGACATATTGCATATGATTGCCCTTCTTCTTGGGAAGTCGATTGGACCATCACAACAGACAATGAAGAAAAAGGTAATTTTTGAACAATTTTATTCTAGATCTGTTGAAATACAGTTTGGATCATCTACAAGGGTTCAACAACTTGACTATGAAGCTCTTCCATTTCGTTGTTGGACCTATCATGAATACGGCCACCTACAAAAAAAATATCCTAAGTTTGTCCCGCCCGTGACTTCAAATCCTGGGTACTCTCAATCTGCACAAAATCTGGATAAAGAAAAAGCTTCAATAAAGAAAGGGGATCAGGATAAGGAAGGTTTTGTTCTTGTAAAACCCTGAAACAAAGAAGGGTAAAAAGAGCCCTTAAGGATGGCCAACTAGATGCTCTACTCAACCGTTTTGAGATACTAGATGATCTTGATTAGTGCATGGAGTTACCTTAAATATCGCTACTTGATGCAAATATAATAGGGTTGAATCAGATGTCTCTTATTGAGATGGAACCTAAGGAATCAGATCTAGTGGGTTTAATGAAGAACATATGGCTTTGGTTTCGAGTATAGGTGATATGGTTGGCTCTACCACTGGAAGGAAAACTATTTTGGAAAGTAGCACAGATATAGTTGTGCTCTCTCCTACTCAGGCACTGATGTAGTCATCCTTAGACTACAAAACTCCTATGATGCTAGGATTGCAGCAGAAAACAGTTAAAAAGGTGTTTCAGGTAATAATATAAATGTGGGTCGAAATAAATACCAGGACAAAATTAAGTTAATGGTGGAGACTTTGGTGGAGTCAGGCTTGGTGAGAACATTGGACTCCCATTTTTCTAACCCCTAGAAATGATTATCCTCTCATGGAATATAAGGGGGTTGAACAACATCCCCAGACAAAAACTTTTTTGTGATTTGATTCGTGTATATTCTTCGGATGTGGTGTTTATTCAGGAGATAAAATTGACTACTAATAGTATGTTCAATATTATTATCAAGTTGTGGATAAGGGGTCAATACCAGTTTATTGGCGCATGTGGATATGTTGGTGGTATTTCTTGTTTATGGGATTCGATTAATATCCTTCCTCTTACTTGGCTTTCCAGCAGATGTTCTATTTCAATGATCGGGTATAATAATAAATTTGGTAAAACCATCCTGCTTACAAATGTGTATGCTCCTATTGATTACAATGGTAAAGTAAATTTTTGGGAGCACATTGGCTTTGTGAGAAGTTTGGCTCCCCTATACCCATGGATTTTGGTTGGAGATTTCAATTCTATCACTTGTCTGGAGAAGGAACATGGTGGAGTTGTTCATCTCGAGCCTTTTTCTTCTATATTCAATGCTCATATCTAGGCCCTGAACTTGGTTGACATCAGGTCGGAGAATGGGATATTTACCTCGCACAATAGAATATGTGGGGAAGAGTCCATATCAGAGAGATTGGATAGGTTTTTTATCTCTATTTTTTGGATTGATAATAACAAAAGCTCAAGTTCTATGATGTTGGAGGGTAGGGGATCTTATCATTAGCCTATCAAACTCTCTGCTCTTGAGTTTGGTCTAAAGAAGAATCCTTCCTTTAAGTTTCAACTTATGTGGCTTTGGGATGCTAATATTTATGATTTCATGCGAGGTTAGTGGACCAATGGCAAATCTTCTCATGGTACCGCTATGTATTCCTTTCTGAAGTGGCTGCAATTTGTTAAGCATAAATTGAAGAAGTGGAATACTATATTTTGGGAACCTTTCCTTGGCTAAGTTGGTGGTTCTTAAGAAGGTGGAAGAAGCTTCAAGGAATATTAGAGTGTAGACACATAAAATTTATCCACTTTGAGTGGGCAATCTTCCTTAGTGCCCCTAAGAGGTCCTCAACCCCTGCCAAGAGTAAGGAAATACCTCTTTGCCTCCTTTATTTAATTTTTTTGTCTTTTAGCGAAATTGCGCCCCATATTTATGAGGCGTGAGTTCGTGCTAGCGATATCATGCCCCATCAAGACGGGGTGTGACTTTGTTGTTTTAAACCTGATTTTTAATTTTATATTATTTTATTATTGTGAGCCCGCTTAGACCCGTGTTTAAACCCTCCAACGTGTTTTGGCGTTGGTTGTGAGTTTATTTTGCCGTATTTTTCCCTCCAATTTCATCTATAAAAGGAAATATATTCTTACTAAATCAATAATATGAGATATGCAAAGTTTTAATGTGCGATCTTAGTGCGAATTTTTGATTATTGATTAAGCTCAAAATATTTATGATAGTTTGTTCTTCTTCCTTTGTTTTCTCTACTGCAAGCTAACCCCGAAGTGCGAATTTTGGATTGATCTTCTATTGCATGGATTGGATTGATTTGTTGTATGACATGGAGGATCCGTGGTGTAGTTCAAAGAGATAGAGTACCCACTTGGATACTTCAATATTCTATGCCTTCTTCTATGATGTCCATTAGGGTTTTTTAACTTTGTTTTTGGTATTTATTTCATCTTCTGCACTCACTTTTTATTTTTCATTAGTTTGCAGTGATATCATGCCTGACATTAGCGAGGTGCAACTTTGCCTACCCTAATTAGGGTAAATTAATCTGCAAAAGCAAAATTGTGTCCCATCCAAGCAGGGTATGACTTTGTTGTTGTGTTATCGCGCCCGCTCCAGGCGAGGCATGATTTTACCCTAGGGCACATTGGGGGCAATTTCCAGATTCTATTTTCACTGTTACATTCCATTTTATTTCTAGATCATATTGATGCACTCTGTTTTCTATTTTTTATTATCGTATTTATGTTTTATGATTAGTTCTCCAAAGGTCAATTTTCAATTTTGTATTAAAAGGTCATCTAAAAGGACCTAGGGAGCTTGACTTTTGTGCCTCCAATATCTATTACATAGTGGTCTAAGGAGGCCCCCTAATGCTAATTTTATTTTTCAGTGTTTCATGAGTGATCTTGCAGAAACAAGTATTCTTGATATCATTGGACAAGAGGCAGAAAAAGATAAATCAACCACCGGTCTAGATAAGTGATCTACTCATTCTATTGGTTGAAAATCTAATTTAATTATTGATTCTTAGACATTTGAAAGTGAAAGGCATTTAGTTTACATCTAAGGATAATTTTTGTGCATTTATTTTGTGTATTCTCTACTTTAAAGGTTTTCTGAAATTAAACCCTAGGTTAGTGAGCATCCAAAATAAAGAATCATTCTAGGATAGCTCTTGTATGTCTGCATTCTATTTTCAACTACATTATTCTGCTTTCTGCATTGTCCTTTATCTTTTCTATCTTAAATCTATAAAAGACAAACTTAGGTTTTTGTCTTGAAATTGAATACATCAAACTATCTCGAATATATTGAGGACTTGAAGTGAGTCCTTAAATCGTTCCTAGTGAACCCTTCCCCCTAGCACCGAGTGTAGAGTACAACATACCCCCGTGGTTCATCCCACAAAAGGTTTCCTCCTTGTGGATCCAACCTTTTTGTTTGGGAATTGTACGTGGTAGGGTAGTTTTCCCCCTCTACATCTTTGGTGAACCCGACGTGAACACCTCATTTCCTTTAAACAATAAGTAAGATCATTATATTGTGTGCCAAATATTCAAAAAGATAATTCTTTTATGTGTAAGTGCATAGGTTTCCTTTTAGTCTTAGTTCTTCTTCTTGTCTTACTCTTTTTTCCTCAATGGCTTTTGACCTTAAGGAAGGATGAAAACTCCTTAGGTTTGATGATATTTTTCATGAGAGTGATCAAATTGATAGAGAAAATCATAACCTATAAGAAGAGACTAATAGTAATTTTGATCATATCCAAGATTCCATTTGGAATATCATATTTAAATATTTTTATCATATATGGACTTTTTATAAGTATCATAAACATGCCTTGGATATGGCCTTAGAGGAAGAAGCATTACTTGAAAAGGATATCCCACCTCAAAATCCTTTGAGTGAAAATTTGAATCATGGTAATCAAACCCATCAACCTACTTATGCCACTACTATGACCACCAACATTGGAGTGAATCCACCAATTCCTCCAACTAGTAGTAGCACTCAAATTCATTCTCAATTTCCTCTTCAATCTTCTAACATCAACACTCTTTCCTTTATTCCACCACAAGTAAATCTGCCATTCTCACAAGGTACCACCTATAACAACAACCTTCATATGTCCAACCTAATTCAAGAGAATATGGGAAACATACATAGTAATTCAGAGATGCAAAATTTGGCAAATGTTGTGAATCAATTGGTATGATTCAACCTTCAGGGTTTACATACAGCTATAAAGAAATGTGTAGTCAGCCATTGGATCCTTTTTTTGCTACTAGACCTTATCCTACGCATTTTCCAACGCCAGTATTTCCAATCTATAAAGGGACTAAATATCCAATAGAGCATTTGAGAGGATTCAGGATAGCTTGTCATGATATTATTTATGATGATATGCTCTTATTGAAAACATTTCCAAAGAGTCTTGCTAGAATGACATTAGAATGGTATTATCGGTTGCCCAACTATTCTTTGAAGAGTTTTGAGAAGACTGCAGAGATGTTTGTTCATCAGTTTAGTGCCTATTATTGGACATTTTGAATATATGAGTTATCATTTATGTCAAGAGTGAGTGGTCATTGATGACAGGATTTCAGCACCAATCAATAGCAGTTTCAATGGGCAGCATCAGTTTCAGGTTCTCCAATAAATGCAAAAGGATAGTCCATTTTCAGTTAATCAAGACCCGGTTCCAGGAAGTCAGATGTGGTCCAAAGTGCAAAAGAAGAAGCCTAAGTGAATAATATTATAATATTTTTATAATATTATAAAGGGAAGTTTTAAATTAATTATAAATTAATTAATATAATTTTTATTATAAATTAATTGATAATTTAATTTACTTAAGTTATTTAAATTAATTATTAATTAATTTTATATTAATTATAAGTTAGTTTATGTTAATTTTAAATAATCCTAAGGTGGGTTATTAAATTAAAATTTGAATTTTGAAATTCTAATTCCTAGCGTCGACGTGGGAGCAAATTACCAAACGTGTATAAAAGGGGGACTACCCACCTTAGCAAATTACCATGCCTTCAAATTTAACTAATGCAAATTAATGCGAATCGTGCTGCATCAAAGAAGAGTGCTTTGTGGTTTTCATGGGAAGTCAACGGTGCACGGAGGCATAAGAGGAAGGAAGTCTTCCTTCCTTCACGTGGGCACCAATAGCCCACGCGGTGGGCTCCCAAGCGCTAAGGCACTTAGGCTTGGGGAGATGACGGTTTGACTCATGCTGAAACACTTTTTGGGGGAAGAAAAATGTATGCGTTAAATTTGAGTGCCGAAAATTTCGAAGGGATTAGTCGAGCAATTAAAATTTTAATTTTTGCATATTTTATTTGGTTTGTAAGGTTATAAGGGGAGTTATAAGGTTTATACAAAATTAATTTTTTGGTGTTATTTGTTTTAGTGTTTGGAAAGGGTAGTAAGGTGTTTTAGAAAGTTGTGTGGTGTTGGATATTATTTTAAGTTGGCATTTATAAGGTGTATCCAAGTAATTATTTATCATGTATGATTTGATGGATGTTAATTTTAAAAGGGAGCAATAAGGCATAATTGAGCTTTGATTATTTTTGTGTCTAAGGAATATTTTGAGAAAGTATTGGAGTGATATTTTGTCATCTAACCATTGGTATTGGAAAGAAGAAAATTGTGATTGAGACAGGTTTTTCTAAGGGCACTTTTACATCAAAAAAAGGTATGGGCACATCTTCCTAGTGAGTGATTGTTGAATATTATGACTGCAAAGTTGGAGTGAAAAGGATTTTTTGGTAAGCATTATTGAGTGTGTTTTACATTAATGCTTCAAGATTTTCTGGATTACAGAGTTGTTAATAAAACCTTGTTTTATAAGCATTGTTGTTGAAGTGATTAAGTTGAGTGAACTTGAACTAGAGTTTGCAAAGATCATGAGTATCATTGTTATGTGAGATTAGCATTGTTGTTGAAGCAATTGGTTGAGTGAGGAACTTGAACTAGGGTTTGCAAAGATCATGAGTATCATTGTTATGTGAGATTGGTTGTAAAGCATTGTTGGAACATTTGAGTGAAATATCATAAGTTTGGACTAGGGTTTGTGAGCAAGGATTATTTCATTGAGTGATTGGTTAAGTAGAGTTGGTTGAGCCTAGTCAAGTGGATGTGTTGATGTGATAGTTCAAGTTCTATGAAACAAATTGTTCTATATTTTGAATTGATTTGAGAAAGAGATTGTGTTGATGAATGTGAAATATATTGAGTCTCTAAAAATTCTCTATATGTTTATGTGATAAAAGATAGATTGAAAGTGATGAGATTTTGTGAGTGTGAAGCATATTGAGTATCTAACAATTATCTATATGTTTCTATGGTAAAAGAGTGATTGAAAGTGATTGAGTATTATGATAAGTATGAAGCATATTGAGTCTCTAACAATTTGCTTTATGTTTCTATGAGATTGGACAAGTTCTAGTGTGGACTTGTTGAGCAGATTTGAGGTAAGTCTTAGAGAAGACTTGTGGATAGATTTGTGTGAGCTTTTGTGGAAGCTTACAATACAGATTTGAGGAAAGAGATTGAGAGCAGATTTGGACAAGTTCTAGTAAGGATTTATTGAGTAAATTTGGATAAGTTCTAGTAAGGATTTATTGAGCAAATTTGGACAAGTTCTTGAGAGGACTTTTGGATGGATTAGTGTGAGCTTTTGTGGAATCTTACAAGACATATTTGAGACAAGTCTTTGAGAAGACTTGTGAGCAGAGTTGATTGATTTGTTCAAACCTTGAGTTAAGGTTTGGGAAATATCTAGCAGTGTTGATTTGTGATTGGATCAAGCTTTGTGTTAAGGCTTGAGGACAAATATTAGAGGATAGATTTGTGCTAGATCGAAGGACTATGTTTAGTACAGATCAGAGGATAGATATTGAGGATAAATTTGTGCTAGACCAAAGGACTATTTTTAGTGCAGATCAGAGGATAGAGATTGAGGATAGATTTGTGCTAGACTGAAGGACTATGTTTAGTATAGATTTGAGGATAAATTTTGGTGCAGATTTAAGGACAGGTTTGTGCCAGACCAGAGATAAATATTGAGCATATTTGTGCTAGACCAAAGGACTGTGTTTAGTGCATATTTGAGATAGATCTTTCAAGGTGATAGAGTATAGAGGATGACAATCTCCAATGGATAGAGATCCATTATCCAGGGCAGTGAGGATAGGTGTCTTAAATGGATAGAGATCCATTAGCCAGTGCAATGGGGGTAGCAGTTCTTCTAGAAGATCACCAGTTAGAGTTAAGGAGAAAGAAGTTCTGTGGATAGAGATCCATGAACTTGATTAGGGGATTGGTGTCTCCTTTGGATAGAGGTCCATAAATATTATAATAGGGAAAGGATTCCCAAGAAATTGATTGAGAAAATTTTAGTGAAATATTTTCTCTATGGAGTAGCCCACATTGGGTGAACCACGTTAAATTGGTGTCTCTATTGTGTGTGGTGATTTGTGCATTGCTTTGATTACTATTGTTGATATTGTTATCTATACATTGCATAATATTGATTGGGAAAAAAAAGTAAAAAGTGGTCTTATACTGTTCACCCCCCTCTTAGTATAATATTGTGTTCTTCAATTGGTATCAGAGCAGGTTCCTTTGAAAGAGTTTAACAACTTGAAGGAAAAGCTTTCAAGAACACAATGGATTTCAACACCAGTATTTGATGGAAGAGATTATATATTTTGGAGTATGAGAATGAAGATTCACCTTAAGGCACTTGGTAATGAAATTTGGGAAGCAGTTGAAAATGGATACATACCACCAGTTGATCCACCTACAGATAAGGAAGGTAAGCTTTTACAACATTACAATTGAAAAGCAATGAATGTAATTTTGAGAGGTTTGAAGAGAACAAAGTTTATAAAAGTTATGCATTGTAAATATGTAAAAGGAATTTGGGATAAGTTGCAAAGCATATATGAAGGAGATAAAAGTGTGAAAAAGGTAAAGATACAAAATCTCAAAGGACAATTTGAAGAATTAATAATGAAGGATGAGGAAAATATTAGTACTTATCTACTTTGGAAAGATGAGGTTATTAATGCCATGCAAGGACTTGGACTTGAGGTTGAGGAAGTTGATGTTTGTGATAAGATATTAAGGTCTCTCCCAACAAGGTTTAGTGAAAATATTTCAGCTATAGAAGAAGCAAAGGATGGTTATTCTTTGACAAGAGATGAATTATTTTGTATTCTTACGGCTTTTGATATGAGAACAAAAGTGGAACCTAATCCCCGGAAGGAATCAACCTTCAAAGCTGCTAAGAGGACAAAGGGTAAGAATTTAAAATCGAGTAATGAGTCATCCAATGATGAAGAAGCAAATTATGGTAGAAGGAATAAGGATTCAAGAAGATTTAAAGATGCAAAATCAATTAGATGTTTCAATTGTGGAAAGTATGGTCACTATGCAACTGATTTTTAGGAAGCTAAAAATAACAATGATGAAGAAAAATAGGATCATACGAACAAGGAATGAGAAAGATACAAGTACCAAAATAAATACAAGGATGGACAAGGAAAACAAGGAAAGAAGTTCTTCCAAAGATAGAATAGGAGTTACTATGCAGACAAGGCAAGTAAGTACTCAAGTGATAGTGATGCTAGTTTCTCAGATAATGATAAATATGAAGTCCTATTTCTGATTGAAGAAAAATAAGACGTTATGAAAAGGTCACCAATAATTCTCAAGTATTTTAGATGTGGTAATTTTGGACATATTGAAAATAGTTGTACAAGGAATGGTTTCAATTTTAGTGATGATGAATATGAGGATGCACTTGAAGGACTAGAAGAGAATATTCTAATGTCACTAGAAGAAGAAGGAGGTGATCCTATAGAAGATAAGTCAGAAGAGAATGAAGATGTTCTCAAAGGCAAACAAATAGAGGAAAAAAAAAAAAAAAATAGTTGATCTTGAGGGAGAGCTTATTTATGCTCTTAAAACTTTAAAGAAGGTAAGAAAGAAAAACTCCCAACTTGAGATTCAGTTTCAATAATGTGATGAAGAGAGAGGAAAGCTTATAGAGGATCTAAAAAAGTCAATGGCTAAGACAAATAAGTTCAAGGATAAGTTACAAATAAATTTCTTAGAATGTGAAAAGTTAGAACGAGAAGTAGATCTACTAAGGGAAGAGTTAGAAAATTCCAAGGATAAGCTACACAAGTTTGGAAAGAGCTCAAATATTGTAGATAAAATGATCAAGGTACAAAGAATATCAACAAACAAAATAGGTCTTGGTTTTGAATAGGCTCAAAATAAATGAGAAGAAGATTCAACCTCAAGTTCTGAAGAAGAAGATAGTGTAAGAGAAAGTGAGACTTATGAGGATGAGTTGGACAACAGAAAGTTCAACAAGGAAATGAACAATGCACAAAGAAGAAATATATGGAATAGGAACCAACATAGAGAAAAAGAGACTAAGAGACCAATGAGGTCAAGGCAAGAAATTTCAATGGACGATGTTTCTCATATCACAAATTTGGGAACATGGCTTCATAGTGCAGGACACATGAAAGATAAGAATATAGGAACTTCAAAAGCAGGTAGCTTTTCCATGGGTATGGCTACTCATGTAATCAGTTTGGTCACAAGGCTATGAATTGCAAGGTTCATGACAGGAAAATATATGGCTTCACCAAGAGAAATACAAAGACTTTTGCACCTCCAAGGATTAACTACATTAAGTGTTATAAGTGTAATAATTATGGATATACAACAAAGTGGTGTAGAGCAGACATTCCAGAATCAAGCATGAATAGGAACAGGAATAGGAATATGCACATGGACATGAACAAGAATAGGAATGTGGACATGAATAGGAATAGGGAATATGGATAAGAACAGGAACATGGACATGAACAAGAATAGTCAAAGGAATCATAAGGATTAGATGAGAAGGAAAGAGGATAAATGTAAATAACGATGCTTGTTGGGAGTAGAAATACTCCCACCCCAAAATTAACCACCTCAAGAGGAGGTGGGGGAGGGGCTAAGCTAAGAGACTCATTCTTATCCCCGAGCCCCAAAGGTGACCCTTTGCCATTTATGTCAAAGGGGGAGAGATTTGAGTAAGGGGGAGAGATTTGGTTTAAGGAGAGAGAATTGAGTCAAGGGGAGCAATTTCCCAGGGGGAGCAGAATAGAAAAAAGGTCAAGTTTTGGTAAAAATAATTGGGTTGCCATCAATGACAAAGGGGGAGATTGTTGGACATTTTGAGTAGATGAGTTGTCATTGATGTCAAGAGTGAGTAGTCATTGATGACAGGCTTTCAGCACCATTCAATGGCAGTTTCAGTGGGCAACATCAATTTCAGGTTCTCCAATAAGTGCAAAAGGATAGTCCATTTTCAGTTAATCAAGACCCGGTTCCAAGAAGTCATATGTGGTCCAAAGTGCAAAAGAAGAAGCCCAAGTGAATAATATTATAATATTTTTTATAATATTATAAAGTGAAGTTTTAAATTTATTATAAATTAATTAATATAATTTTTATTATAAATTAATTTATAATTTAATTTACTTAAGTTATTTAAATTAATTATTAATTAATTTTAATATTAATTATAAGTTAGTTTATGTTAATTTTAAATAACCCTAAGGTGGGTTATTAAATTAAAATTTGAATTTTGAAATTCGAATTCCTAGCACCAATGTGGGAGCAAATTACCAAACGTGTATAAAAGGGGGACTACCCACCTTAGCAAATTACCATGCCTTCGAATTTAACTAATGCGAATTAATATGAATCATGATGCATCAAAGAAGAGTGCTTTGTGATTTTTATGGGAAGTCAACAGCGCACGAAGGCATAAGAGGGAAGAAGTTTTCCTTCTTTCATGTGGGCACCAATAGCCCACGCAGTGGGCTCCTAAGCACTAAGGCGCTTAGGCTGGGGAGACGGTGGTTCGAATCACGAAACCATTTTTGGGGGAAGAAAAATGTATGCATTAAATTTGAGCGTTGAAAATTTCGGAGGGACTAGTTGAGCAATTAAAATTAATTTTTACATATTTTATTTGGTTTGTAAGGTTATAAGGGGAGTTATAAGGTTTATGCAAAATTAAATTTTGGTGTTATTTACTTTACTGCTTGGAAAGGGTAGTAAGGTGTTTTAGGAAGTTGTGTGGTGTTGGATATTATTTTAAGTTGGAGTTTATAAGGTGTATCCAAGTAATTATTTTTCATGTATGATTTAATGGATGTTAATTTTAAAAGGGACCAATAAGGTATAATTGAGCTTTGATTATTTTTGTGTCTAAGGAATATTTTGAGAAAGTATTGGAGTGTTATTTTGTCATCTAACCATTGGTATTGGAAAGAAGAAAATTGTGATTGAGATAGGTTTTTCTAAGGTCACTTTTACATAAAACAAAAGGTATGGGCACATCTTCCTATTGAGTGATTTTTGAATGTTGTGAATGTAAAGTTGGAGTGAAAATGATTGTTTGGTAAGCACTATTGAGTGCGTTTTGAATTAATGCTTCAAGATTTTCTGGAATAAAGAGTTGTTAATAAAATCGTGTTTGATAAGCATTGTTGTTGAAGTGATTAATCTAAGTGAACTTGAACTAGAGTTTGCAAAGATCATGAGTATCATTGTTATGTGAGATTAGCATTGTTGTTGAAGCAATTGGTTGAGTGAGGAACTTGAACTAGGGTTTTGCAAATATCATGAATATCATTGTCATGTGATATTGGTTGTAAAGCATTGTTGGAACATTTGAGTGTAGTTTGGACTAGGGTTTGTGAGCAAGGATTATTTCATTAAGTGATTGGTAAAAGTAGAGTTGGTTGAGCCTAGTCAAGTGGATGTGTTGATGTGATAGTTCAAGTTCTATGAAACAAATTGTTCTATGTTATGAATTGAGTTGAGAAAGAGATTGAGTGTTGATGAATGTGAAACATATTGAGTCTCTAACAATTCTCTATATATTTTTGTGATAAAAGAGAGATTGAAAGTGATTGAGAGTTTGTTAGTATGAAGCATATTGAGTCTCTAACAATTCTCTATATTTTTCTATGGTAAAAGAGTGATTGAAAGTTATTTAGTATTGTGATGAGTGTGAAGCATATTGAGTCTCTAACAATTATCTTTATGTTTCTATGATATTGGACAAGTTCTAGTGTGGACTTGTTGAGCAGATTTGAGGTAAGTCTTAGAGAAGACTTGTGGATAGATTTGTGTGAGCTTTTGTGGAAGATTACAATACAAATTTGAGGAAAGATATTGAGAGCAGAGTTGAACAAGTTCTAGTAAGGACTTTTTGAGAAGATTTAGACAAGTTCTTGAGAGAACTTTTGGATAGATTAGTGTGAGATTTTGTGGAAGCTTACAAGGTAGATTTGAGATAAGTATTTGAGAAGACTTGTGAGCAGAGTTGATTGATTTGTTCAAAACTTGAGTTAAGGTTTGGGAAATATCTAGCAGTGTTTATTTGTGATTGGATCAAGCTTTGTGTTAAGGCTTGAGGATAGAGATTGAGGACATATTTGTGCTAGACTAAAGGATTGTATTTAGTACATATGAGAGGAAAGAGATTAAGGATATATTTGTGCTAGACAAAAGGACTATATTTAGTACACATCATAGAACATATATTGATGACGGATTTGTGCTAGACCGAAGTACTATGTTTAGTGTAGATCAAAGGACAGAGATTGAGGATAGATTTGTGCTAGATCGAAGGATTGTGTTTAGTACATATTTAAGTATAAATTTTGGTGCAAATTTGAGGATAGGTTTGTGCCAGACAAAAGACTGAGATTGAGTAGATTTATGCTAGATCGAAGGACTATGTTTAGTGTAGATTTGAGATAGAGTTTTGAAGGTGACAGAGTATAGAGGACAATAGTCTCTAGTGGATAGAGATCCATTAGCCAGGGTAGTGAGGACAAGTGTCTTCAATGGATAGAGATCCATTAGCTAGTACAATGGGGGCAGTAGTTCTTCTATAATATCATTAGTCAAAGCTAAGGAGAAAGAAGTTCTCCTGTGGATAGAGATCCATGAACTTGATTAGGGGATTGGTGTCTTCTTTGTACAAAGGTCCATAAACATTATAATAGCGAAAGGATTCCCAAGAAATTGATTGAGAAAATTTTAGTGAAATATTTTTTTCATGGAATAGCCCACATTGGGTGAACCACGTTAAATTTGTGTCTCTATTGTGTGTGGTGATTTGTGCATTGCTTTTATTATTGTTGTTGATATTTCTATCTATACATTAGATAATATTGATTGGGAAAGAAAAGTAAAAAGTGGTCTTATATTGTTCACCCCCCTCTCAGTATAAGCTTGTGTTCTTCACCTATATTTAAAAGGAAGTAACAATGAGAGATTTATGATTTAAAACAAAGTAAAGAAGAAAGTTTTTCAAAAAAATTAGCTCGTTGGAGAAATTTAATTGGTCGATTAAGACATCATGTGTCTCAGAAAGATATGCTTGATATATTTATTGGTAGTTTACAAGAACAATTATCTTATGCTTTAGAAACTACTACTATCACATCTTTAGACCAAGCAATTGAGTTAGCAAAAAAAGTGGAACAAGCTCTCATTAGAAGAGGTCAACTCAAGATTAAAGAAGATAAGCCAACTAAGTCTCAACCTAAGAATAAGCATATAGGAGGTAATAGTGATAGTAGGCCTGTTAACAATGTCACTAATAGCCTACAAAATATTGTACTTCAAAAACCTCCTCAAAGGAACTTCACAAGACTTAATATCCCTATGGAAGCAGTTTTAAAGCAACTATTGGATGCTAAAGCAATAGAATTACCTCTAGTAAGACAACCAGATACTACAACTCATTGGTATAAAGTAGATCAACATTGTGCATATCATAGAGTAGAAGGACATTGGACTAATTCTTGTAAAAGGTTGAAACATGTGGTTCAAGATTTAATTGATGTCGATCGCATTGACACTAGTAGTTTTCAATCTTCCAACAACCAATAGAATCATAATAGAACAAGATAAACCAACCAAGTGTCCTATAAAAGTGTACCACATCAGTATAATAACAACATGGTTGGAATGATAATAGCTACTCCAGGAAAATTAGTACAGAATATGGATGATTCAACAAAGATCCCACTCTTAGAACTTCTATAGAATTCTCAAGCCCATAAAGAAGCTATGATAAATATTTTGAAGCAGCAACCAGTACCTCCAGATATTTCTCCTAGTGATATGGCAAAGGTTGTAGGTTCTCTCCGAAAGCCTCATCTAACATTTTTAGATAATGATATGGCTTCCTTAGGAGTACAGGAAGATTCTTCGCTATACATCACTGCTTACATTGGGGACACTCTCATCAAAAGGGTTATGATTGATAATGGTTCTTCACTTAATGTTTGTACACATCATTTCTTTCAAAAATTTGGATTGAAGAAGGAAGATTTGATTGCATCCAGTGACATCATTAAAACTTTCAGCAATGATTCTCAAGAAGCTTGTGGCACTATATTACTCCCTCTTAGAGTTGGACCCAAAATTTTGAAAACAATGTTTTATGTGGTGTCTTGTCCTACATCTTTTAATCTTCTTCTTGGGCGACCTTGGATTCATGCAATGAAGGTTGTCCCTTCTACTTTTCACCAATGTATAAAATTTGAATTTGAAAACCAAATCATTTCTATCATGGGAGATCCTCATCCATTTGAATTTTTCTCACCAGAGGATCTAGCCCAAATTAATTCATCATAGTCTTCCTCTAAAAATTCTTCTACAAATGTTCCATCACAAGATCAAGATGACTCTTCTTGTTTAGATCTTCTCTTTGATGAATCTCATCAAGGTTTAGAGTGGAGTGTTAAGGATGAGGGTCCACCCTCTCCTAAGGTCTTAACCCTAGAGTCATATGTCATAGATGAGGCTTTATCTCATAATGACATCGGCTTTGATGGGTCTATCCCTTGCGCAGCGCAGGTTGAGTCTTCTAGTTCTCAAGTGGACTTTGGTTCTATGTCTCCCGAGGACCTTGAGCAATTAGGAGTGATTCCTGCCCTACCTCCTCTTGAGGATGAGTTTTCCATTCTTATTGAGGAGACCATAGATGTGAACATAGGTTCTGAGGAAGCCCCTAGAATCCTTAAGTTAGGCAAAGCCTTGACCATGGACGAGCAGGAGCAATTGACCAATTTATTGAAAGAATATCAGGATATTTTTGCTTGGTCATATGCCGACATGCCAGGGCTTGATCCCTCCCTTGTCATGCATCATTTGGTAGTTAAGCCTAGTGCTAATCCTGTTAAGCAGAAACTTTGAAAGATGCATCCGAAGGTCACCCTTTCAATCAAGGAGGAGCTCCAAAAACTCCTTGACATCGGTTTTATAAAAGCCATCGACTATTCTGATTGGATCTCCAATATCATTCCTATAGCTAAGAAGGAAGGAACAATCAGAGTATGTACCAACTTTCAGGACATTAACTTAGCATGTCCCAAGGATGATTTTCCCTTGCCCAACATAGACCAGATTGTAGATTTCACTACCAAATGTGGAATGCTTTCGCTCATGGATGGTTTCTCAGGTTACAATCAAATCATGATTGCTCCTGAGGACCAGGCCAAGACAACATTCACTACTCCATGGGGTACCTTCTACTGGAAGGTCATGCCTTTTGGCCTTAAGAATGTAGGAGCTACCTATCAGTGGGCCATGACTTATATTTTCCATGACATGATGCATGATATTCTCCAGGACTATGTGGATGACCTTTTGGCTCATTCCTTAGAACGAAAGGATCATGTCCATGACCTAAGATGAATCTTTGAAAGGCTTCGACAATACAAGGTTCATCTTAAACCCGCTAAGTGTGTGTTTGGGGTCACATCTGGCAAGTTGTTAGGTTTCATAGTGTCTAGGTGAGGCATTGAAGTGGACCCTGCTAAAGTAGCAACTATCATTGATATACCTCCTCCTCGCACCCTGACCGAGCTCCATAGTCTGCAAGGTAAGTTGTAGTCTATCCGTCGGTTCATTGCCCAGTTAGCCGATAAGTGTCAGCCTTTCCTTCGGCTCCTTAAGAAGGATGTAGTTTTTCGATGGGATTTCGAGTGTCAGAAAGCTTTTGATGACCTCAAAAGATATCTCACCTCCTCACCTATTTTAGTTCCCCTTGTGCCTGGTAGGCATTTGTTGCTTTACATAGTGGCCACCGCTCACGCTTTGGGAGCCATGTTGGCTCAACATGATGATGAAAACAAAGAGAGAGCTATCTACTATATTAGTAGAACTTTGGTCAGCTATGAAACTAGGTACACTCCCTTAGAGAAGCTTTGCCTTGTCGTAGTGTTTGCTTCTCAGAAGTTAAGACACTACATGCTCAACCATAAGACATTGGTGATTGCAAAGTTTGATCCTTTGCGCTACTTGATGTCTAAGCCCCACCTGTCAGGTCGAGCTGCTAAGTGGGTGTTGGCCCTTAGTGAGTTTGATTTGACTTTCATAGGTCAGAAGGCTATCAAGGGTCAGGTGATTGTTGATCAGTTAGCCTCCACTCCCCTAGAAGCTACCCATCCTATAGTTGTTGAGTTTCTCGATGAGTGCTTCAATGTTGAAATTGAAGAGTCCGAGTCTTGGACTTTTTTTTTGATGGAGCTCGATGCATGAAGGGTGTTGGAGCTGGAGTCATTCTAGTTACACCACAAAAATAGCTCATCCCTTTATCCTTCAAGCTTCATTTCTCTTGCACAAATAATACTGTAGAATACGAAGCTTTGATCCTTGGTCTTAGAGCAGCCTTAGCTTTGTAGGTTAAGGTCCTTTCGGTCTTTGGTGACTCTCAACTTGTGGTTAATCAGATCAATGATGTTTATCAGACTCGGGATGATAAGCTTAAACCCTATAAGGAGATTGTTACCAAGTTGTTGTCTTCTTTTGAGTAGGTAACCATAGAGTCTATCCCTAGATCCTCAAACCGCCATGCGGATGCCATGGTTGTTGTTGCATCTTTGTTCCCTTTGGAGTTAGAAGATGATCAAGCTTCGATTATCATTCGACAACTCCAGGAACCTGCATCTTTGAGTTCTTGTTTGGATCCCCTAGAGTGTTTTACCATCGGAGATTCCCCATATGAACCATGGTATAATGACATCTTTAATTTTCTTAAATATGGCTCGATGCCTGATGGTTTAGATCATAATCAACGTAAGCTATTGCACAAAAGAGTGTGTCAATTTGTTATAATTGGCAATACTTTATATCGACGTTCTTTTGAAGGTATCCTTTTGTGATGCCTTAACTCTGATGAAGCCCGACTTGCTCTTAGTGATGCTCATGAAGGTTCATGTGGAGGCCATTTTAGTGGTAATGCTATTGCCAAAAAGCTCCTTCGAATGGGGTATTATTGGCCTTCCATGGAGAAGGATGCATGCGATTATGTTCGGTGTTGTGACAAGTGTCAATGCCATGATCATCTTATTCATGCTCCTTCTCAAGACCTTCGGGTGATATCTTCCCCTTGGCCTTTCTCCATGTGGGGATTGGACATTATCGGGAAGGTTAACCCAGTGTCTTCTGATGGTCACAAGTTTATCATTACTATGACTGAGTATTTCACTAAATGGGTTGAAGCCATGCCTCTAGCTACGGTGACTGGAACTCAGGTTTCTAAGTTCATCTTCAACCAGATCCTTTGTAGGTTTGGGATTCCTTCGATGATTGTTTCTGAAAATGGCACTCCTTTCAAGAACAAGGATATCCATAATCTTTGTGCTAAATACAAGATTCAACACAGATGGTCAACCCCTTATTACCCTCAAGGTAATGGGTAAGCCGAAGCATCCAACAAATCCTTGATCAAGATTTTGAAGAAGTTGGTTAATAAGACCGGTCGTGACTGGCATACTCAACTTTATCCTACCTTGTGGGCCTATCATACTAGCGTGTGTACTCCCATAGGGGCCTCACCATATGTCTTGGTTTATGGGTCTGAGGTAGTGTTTCCTTTTGAGCTAGAGGTTCCTTCTTTGTGCATCTTGTTGCAAGATGTTGAGGTCGGCGATGAGTTTCATGCAGAGCGTTTGCACCAATTGGAGTTGCTGGATGAAAAGTGCATCCATGCCTTAGAGCATTTGTGAGCCTATCAGGATAGGCTCTAGTGATCTTACTCTAAGAAGGTTCGCAACCATTCTTTTGAGGTTGGGGACCTTGTCCTCAAAGAAAACCAAAAGAACACTAATGCTCGTGTTGATCTTCGAGGTAAGTTTCAGCCCAACTGGTTAGGGCCCTTTGTCATAACAACTAAGTTTGGTTCTAGTGCTTATAAGTTGGCTTCTATGGATGGTAAAGAACTTAAAGAACCAATGAATATAATGCATTTAAAAAGGTATTATGCTTGACCTATTTTTCATATTGCATATGCATTTAGTTAGATCATGTTGCATGTTTGCTTGACATATTATGCATACTTGTCTATCATATTATGCATGATTGCCTATCATTATGTTCTTGCATATTGCTTGTCATACATTGCATCATTGCTTGCTCATGACTGCTTATTCATATAGCTTCTTGGGATTCATGACAATGGCATGTGATGATACCTAGTTAGGTCATAGCTCACATGCATTGCACTTTCACTAGGGTTATGATGCCTAGCGAAGCCCCAACCTAGGGCCCATGCATTTTCATCCCTTCTTCTCTTCTTTGCTTCCTTTGTTCTTTTCTTCTCTTCTCTCTTCTTCTTGTATTCCTTGAATTTGAAAGTTTTACAATGATCATCATTTCTCCTCCAAGTCAAGGAATGCAATCCTCTTTTGGTATGTCCTTGTCTTTTTGCATGATTCTTATTTCTCCTTTGTCTTCTTTGTTCAGATAAGGATATACATTCTTCTCTCTTTTGATTACACATTTCCTCCCTCTTGACTTTTCACTAGTTGAAACTTCAAGTTGGGGGTACACACGCACAATTCTTTGCTCCTCATTTTCTTCCTCTTATTTCTTCTAGCACATGCACACACTCACATCGTGTTATGCTCATATTGATTGGTCCATACATACATGCGCATACACCTTCTCAGGTAGTACTGGCATATACATTACATACATCATTTTACATCAGCATACACTATAACACCCCTATCGAGTTATGTCTCTCTTTGACTCAACGGGCCCAACACCCCATTACAGGATCAACTCCTTGGCCATTGACAGTAGGCCTCGACATACATCCTAGTGGGTAATCACCCCACAACAGTCACTAGTGAGCAACCACCCATAGCGGGTTACACTATACACTTCACTTATTGGTCCATATTCAGTGAGTACTACACCCATAACGGGTTCTTCACTCCATACATGGACCATATTTTGAGCATAACACCCTCTAGTCAGGGTTCTGATCTAGCTTCCTTCTCGATTTTAGATGGTTGACCTTTGGAGTTTTATCTTTGCCTTCTTCTTCTTTTTCCACTTCACAGTTTTCTGTTTCCTCTCTTCTTCCTCTTCTTCTTCTCCTCCCTTCTTCCCTCCTTTTCTTCCATGCATTTCATACTAGTTGCATTAGATTCATATTGTACCCAGTAATATTTGTTTTGCTTCACTTGTTTTGTCTCTTCTATCTTTTGCTTTCTCTCTTTTGCCTTTTTGAGTTTCTTAAGGAAGTTCCTTTCCTTTCAAAACTCGAGGGGGCACCCTAGCCATAGAGGCATTAATGGTAGTAATGTCTCACCCCTTTGCCTAAACCTAGCCACCCCTTCTTTGTGCTTGTTGTATGCTTGCTTGCAGGAGTCTACATCCTTTCTTTGATGCATTTAATAGGCCATAAATGCATCAAAGAGGGGGTAAAATGTAGACACGAAAAATTGACCCACTTTGAGTGGGCAATCTTCCTTAGTGCCCCTAAGAGGCCCTCAACCCCTGCCAAGAGCAAGGGAAGACCTCTTTGCCTCCTTTTTTTAATTTGTTTATCTTTTAGTGAAATCGCACCCCATCTTTACGAGGTGCGACTTCGCGCCAGTGATATCGCGCCCCATCAGGATGGGGCATGACTTCGTTGTTTTAACCTAATTTTTAATTTTATTTTATTTTATTATTTTGAGCCCACTTAGACCCAGGTTTAAACCCTCCAACATGTTTTGGCATCGGCTGTGAGTTTATTTTTCCCACCTTTTTCCCTCCAATTTCATCTATAAAAGGAAGGATATTCTTGCTAAATCAATAAGATGTGATATGCAAAGTTTTAATGTGCGATCTTAGTGCGAATTTATGATTATTGATTAAGCTCAAAATATTTATGATAGTTCATTCTTCTTCCTTTGTTTTCTCTATTGCAAGCTAACCCTCGAAGTGCGAATTTTGGATTTGATCTTCTATTGCATGGATTGGATTGATTTGTTGTGTGACTTGGTGGATCCGTGGTGTAGTTCGGAGAGATAGAGTGCCCGCTCGGATACTTCAATCTTCTCTGCCTACTTCTACGATGTCCATTAGGGTTTGCTTACTTTATTTCTAGCATTTATTTCATCTTCTGCACTCACTTTTTATTTTTCATTAGTCTGCAGTGATATCGCACCGACATTAGTGAGGCGCGACTTCGCCTACCCTAATTAGGGTAAATTAATCTATAGAAGTGAAATCATGCCCCGTCTAGGCAGGGCGTGACTTTGCTACTACGTTATCGTGCTCGCTCTAGGTGAGGCATGATTTTCCCTAGGGCACATCGGGGGCAATTTCTAGATTCTGTTTTCATTGTTGCATTCCATTCTGCATCTAGATCATATTGCTGCACTCTGTTTTCTATTTTCTGTTACTGTATTTCTATTTTATGATTAATTCTCCAAAGGTCAATTTTCGCTTTTGTATTAAAAGGTCATCTAAAAGGACCTAGGGGGCTTGACTATTGCACCTCCAAGATCTGTTACACAATGGCCTAAGTAGGCCCCCTAATGCTAATTCTATTTTTTAGTGTTTCATGAGTGATCTTGCAAAAATAGGTATTCTTGATATCATTGGACAAGAGGCAGAAAAAGCTAAATCAACCACCGGTCTAGATAAGTGCTCTACTCATTCTATTGGTTGAAAATATGATTTAATTATTGATTCTTAGGCATCTAAAAGTGAAAGGCATTTAGTTTGCATCTAGGGATAATTTTTGTGCATTTATTTTGTATATCTCTGCTTTAAAGGTTTTCTGAAATTAAACCCTAGGTTAGTGAGCATCCAAAATAAAGAATCATTCTAGGATAGCTCTTGTATGCTTGCATTCTATTTTCAACTACATTATTCTATTTTTTGCATTGTCCTTTATATTTTCTAGCTTAGATCTAGAAAGGCCAAACTTAGGTGTTTTTCTTGAAATTGAATACATCAAACTATCCTGAATATCCTGAGGACTTGGAGCGAGTCCTTAAACCATTCCTGGTGAACCCTTCCCCCTAGCACCGAGTGTAGAGTACAACATACCCCCGTGGTTCACCCCACAAAAGGTTCCCTCCTTGCGGATCCAACCTTTTTTTTGGGAATTGTACGTCGGTAGGGCAGTTTTCCCCCTCTACATAGAGATCATGGACTCACGAAGGAGCTTCTCTTTGAGGAATCTGAGGTTGCGAAAGAACTTTTTGAATGGGAGATGAGGGAAGAATTTTTTTGGAAATAAAAGGCTCGAGTGGATTGGCTTCAAGAAGGGGATAGGAACATAACCTTCTTTTTTAACTCAGTTAAGGCTCACTATAATGGTAACTTGATTTCCTCTCTTGTGAATTTCTCAAGGTGCCCTTCTCTCTTCTTTCAGGGAGATTTCAGAAGAGACTAGGAGGTATTTTTCCTCTTTTCAAGGAGGACCCCCCTCAAATGATGAGGATGAAAAGCTTATTCTAAATTGTATTCCCTTGATTATTTCTAGAGATATGAATGAGCACTTGATGGGCCCAATTTCCCTTGAGGAGTTGAAAAATGTTGTATTCAAGATGAAAAAGGGAAAGCCCTAGGCCTGGATGGATTCTCGATTGAGTTTTATTAGGAGTTTTGGGAGTTAATGAAATATGATATTCTGAAGGTGGTCCATGAGTCCCAAAAGAACAAACAAATGCTAAGGACCCTAAATGCTATCTTTGTGGTGCTTATTCCCAAAAAAAAGGAGTGAATTCTCTGGATATGTTTAGGCCTATTGCTCTCTGCAATATTGTGTATAAGATCATTACAAAAATTATTGCTGAGAGGCTGAAGATATGGTTGAGAAAAATCATCTCTGAGGAGTAAGGTGGTTTTTTTTTTGGCTGAAAAATCCTAGATAGAGTTTTTATTGCTACAAAAGCTATTCACTCGATGGAAACTTCCAAGGATAAATCTATGTTCATAAATTTGGACATGGTCAAAGCCTATTATTGGGTCAAATGATCATTTATTTAGAAATTTCTTGCTACTTTTGGCTTTGAGGAGGAATGGATTAGATGGGTGATGAGTGTTTCTTCTTCATTGTTCTTTGTTCTTGTTAATAATGAGTCGTCAGAGTTATTTGAAGCCTCGAGGGGATTAAGGCAAGGAGATCCTCTATCTCCTTATTTATTTATCATTATGGCAGAAGGATTGGAAAGACTGCTCAATTCTCAGGTTAGGCATGGTCTCATTCAAGGTTGGAAGTGGGATAGCAGTTCACCGTCTTTGCCACATTCAATTTGTTGATGATACAAATTTGCTAGGAGTTGCCACTATTAGGGAAGCTGGCAATATTAGACGGTCTCTTGACATATATCTTGGTGCTTCTAGGTAGTTGATTATTGAGAACAAGTCTTATATTTTCTTATTTAATATCCCTCCTCTTCTTCAAGCCTGCTCGAATTCTAATATTCTAGGTCGGGACTCCCCCCTTCATTTATCTTGGTATTTTGATTTTGTCTCATCCTCTACCTAGATCTTCTTGGTAGTCTATGCTTGATAAGTTTAGAGGGAAGGTGAATCACTAGACCGTCATATGGCTCTCCTTTATGGGTAGAGTGTTTCTTTTAAAATTTGTTGTTCAAGCTTTACTCATTTACAGGTGTTTTGTGCGAACAACTCCCTCTCATTTTATCAAGGATATGGATGCTTTGTCAAGATAGTTATTGTGGTATGGAAAAATTGCTCAATGTAAATAGAGTTTGGTTTGGTGGGATTTTGTTTATAGGTCGGTTCAAGAGGGAGGCCTTGGATAGTGACAAGCGAATCTTTCTAGGTAGGCTTTGGCTACAAAAATCTACTAGAGATGGTGTACTTCTCAAGATAATATTTGGGCTAAAATCTTATCTTGTAAGTACTTGAGAGGTATTTCTGAGGCTGATATCCCTAGAGTCAGCTTGGTTGGGAAAGGTTCAATTATCTAGGATACTCTGAAAAGAGGGGCTAGTTTAATTAAGCAGGGTTTGTTCTGGATTTGCAATCGGAAATTAGATGCTCTTTTATAGGAGGATTCTTAGGATGGCCACCCTCTTATCTTGACTCAATATCCCAGGTTACATTCCCTAAGCATTTTTTCTTGGAAGCAGGCTAGTCTTGTGTGGAGGACTTTAAAAGAAACCAGTATTTTCGTAATCTAGAGATGTATAAGTGGAAATATTCGTAGGAATGATACCAGGGGATATTGGCCAAGGATAGATATGTGCTTGCTCTTATTCTTATGGGGAGGCCTTGCTCTTTATTGAGGGGTAAAGAAATTTTGGCTTGGAATCCTGATCTCAAGGGAACCTACTCTATAGCCTATGGTTATCAGGTTCTTGATATGCAAAAGTTCGGGAGCCTCCCTATCACATGGTGGAAAAATATGTGGAATAGATTTTCTTGATCTAAATGTAACTTCTTTCTCTAGCTGGTAGCTCGTAATAAATGCCTCACTTGGAATAACTTGAGGAAGAGGAGATTTCATGGTCCCTCTTTTTATGTCCTTTGTGGTAATAATGAGGATGACTTTTCTCATTTATTTTTCCAATGCTCCCTTGCCAGAGACATTTGGCACCATTGGTGGAGTTCCTGGAACCATCCATGTTTTCATGTGCTCTCCCTGGTGGAGTTTTGGAGCAGTCTAGGTAGAACTTCAACTAATACCCCCTTCCTCTAGGTGGCTTGGAATTAGGGCTCTTCTTGCATCATTTGGTAGATTTGGCTCGAACAAAATCATCGCATATTTCAGGGTAGATATTTGGTTGTTCAACATATCTGGCAAAGAATCCTATGTAAGGTTCAAGAAACTATCCATAGCAAATGTGATGTGAATCCTCTTTTGGACTCTAGGGAGGAGGAGGTACGGTAGGCCCTTGGTCTCTTTGGGGTTGGTGCAGACTCTTCTCACCCTAACAGGGTTCCCTAGCTTAGCAAGAAAGTTCAAAGAGATGGTAGGTGGAGGTCGCCCCCTTGGAGTAGTTTTAAAAATTAATACTGATGGGTCGTCTAGGGGTAATCTTGGACATGCTAGAATTGGCGGTGTTGGGAGAGACTTTGCTAGCATGGTCAGATTTTTCTTTTCCATTTATAAAGGTGTTTATTCCAACAATTTTATGGAAGCTCTTGTGATTCTTGAGGCCTTGTAGAGGGGGTTTTCTCTTGGCTTGCGTAGGAGCATCTACAAGTCCGACTCTCAAATTTTGGTTAATATTTTAAACAACAAAAGGTTGGAGGATGTTAATTGGTAGTTGGCCTCTGTGGCCGTTTAGATTCTCAGTATTAGTGAAGAGTTTGAATTTATCTCCTTTGTGCACATACCAAGGGAAAGGAATGGGGTTGTTGATTATTTTGCCAAAAGGGCTTCTGAGCTTTTGAGTCCTTGGATTATGGATAACTGGGAAAGTCTCCCATATGGGGACTCTCAGCACCTCTGGGAGTTGATCCACGAGGATGTCCAAACTTAATGTGGTTTGTTCTTGTTGTCTTCTTCAAGTTTCGATCCTGTCTAGTGGTTTTAGCCTATTTTTTTTTTTATTTGAGTCTTGGTCGGGGGCTTCATTGTACTCTGTAATCTTGTCTTCTTATCATTCAATTTTTACCCCTTTATTTAAAAAAAAAGAAGATAAAATTAATAAATTGGTAAAAAAAAATTGGTTGTAAAAGCATGGTATTTTGACATAGTTCTAGCCTATTTTATGATATCAATTTCTTAATAGAAGCAATATACTCAACTTCATCAAAGAAAAATTACTACTTTGGTTTATAATTAGAGGAAGGTACAAATTAACAAAATATTATAAGTGAAATATAGAATAGGAATATAAGTTTTTCTCTTTAAAAAGTAAATATATAGATATATCAAATTATTTATTTTAGTAGAGGTTGTCCTCATTATTTGAAATTTTACTAAGACAAATTTTATATAAATGATAGATAATTCCATATAACATGAGGATTTTGAAAAACATTTTTTGAATATATCTTCTATGCAAATAGATCTAGGTGAAGATATAACTTTTATAATCTTATTGGTACTATTTTAATTTTAGTTTCTTTTCAACTAAAGAAGAATAAAACTTTTGATAAACTATTGTGAGTATATATATTAAAGAACCACACATCAATAAATTTTAGAATTTCTATATAAAATTATAGTAGAGAATGGATCTAGTGCATTGATGTGATTTGTAGTTTTTAATTTATTTTTAAAATTTCTATAGTTGCCTAAATATAATAGTATATTTTTACTTTCAAGAATACCCTTAAAATTTAATAAAATGTAACTATAATAAAAGTTATATGCTTAGAATCTATATTCCAATACCTATACTTATAAAAATTTAATTGTAAAATGATATGGTTTAACACATATGGGGTCTTTAAACTTGTGTTAGTGGCCTTGATAGCACAAAAGTTTATATATATATATATATATATATATATATATAATATAAAACTAAACAAAATTATACTTTTGAAATTTACATTCCAATATCTACCATTCAAAAAAATATTATAAAATTATATGACTTGATCTCATTTTGAGCCTTTCAATGTGTTACCAATGACATGACAACAATAAACTTACCTTATTTTATAATATGTTTGAATATGTCTCAAGGTGGACAACACAATGGTTTGGACTTTAGCTCTTCTTCAGGAGGTCCAAGGTTCAAACCACGACATGTGTGTGTGGGGGTGTGTGTTAATCCTCTATTGATAAGCTTAGCTCTTAGCCTTACAAGGGGTCATGGTTGGGATGGAAATGCTTAGCCATAAGGGTTGGCCATAAGGGTTTCTCATAATATCTAGATCAAAAAAAATGTTTGAACATCATTCTTTTAGCTTTAGTGTGAAAATGAATATGAACAATTCTTTTAGCTTTCTTTTGTGTACCAATGAACTCAATAAGTGGGTTGTGTATTTTAATAGTTTAGGGTTATTTGATGTTGTTAGGAATCCATTAGAAGCTTATGGGTCTTTATGGTTTACTCGACATAATAAACATAAAGTGTTGGAGTCCAAGTTTAGTAGACTTAATAGATTTTATGACACTAAAATTTTCTAATTCCAAATTTGGAAAGGGTTCAAGGATTGTTTATGATTTTAGCACCATAATATCTTATCATTTTCTAGTGATGTGTTTTCTTTCTATTGGTGATTCTTCCTTGCATTATACTACTTTACCTTATATGCTTAATGTATCACTTTAAGAGGATTCTAATTACATGATAGATTAAAGGTGGTATGAAATATTGAGGATAGATGTTTAGAGGATATTTGGATTGGATGGTAGGGGTATTAATTTTCTTAGGGTTTTTGGTAAGAGAAAGGCTAGGTTTTAATGAATGGCTGAAAAATCTATCCAATGGCTTTTTCTAAGGCTAAACAATATCTATTAAATGATCCTAAGTCAGTCTTTGTAACAACAATCAGTTGTAGCTGAATTTAATTTATAATAGTTGAAAAATTTTAGGGTTGTTGGAGCATGTATTAATTCTCAAACCCAATGAATTAGCCTTGGTGATAAAGGTTTAATTTGTTTTCACTTTTAAGAGGGAGTATAATTTTAATATTATGGATAATGGTGGAAATTTGGTTTGAGATGTGGAGGGTATAGCCCAAGTCTTTCTTGTGCACTTTCATAACATTTTTTAAGGAAGTTTTAGATTTCTTAGATCAATCTTTGATTAAGAAGTTCACGATATGTATTCACTGTAGGGTCTCAACTACACGCTAGAAATTTTAGTTTACTTGTTGAACCTTTTAGAGCCATGTGGGGACACATCAATCTAGATTTATTAATGATGCATAATATTGTAGAAAGGATGGGTTCTTTAGAGGTGTCATTAGCTAGAGAATTATCAAATTGATGCCTAAGAAAATAATACTAATAATAGTTTAAGTAATATTGTTGTTAAAGCCTTAGCTTGTACTGTTAATTTTATAGCACAACATATGGTAAGGTATGAACAAACTAGTCTTTTAAGGGTTAAATATATCATTGATAATTTGATATTAGTCTAGGAGGCTCTTGAATGGGTACCTAAACCTAGTCAAGATGATCTTTGATTAAACTAGATTATCATAGTGGATGACCATATTCATTGGCCATTCATTATTCAAATGCTTTAATGGTTGTATTTTGGTCATAATTTTAGATATAAAATTGCTCTTCTTTTGTCAATGCATCTATGAAAATTTTAGTCAATGGTTCTCTTTTTGGTCTTATAGTTTTGCAAAGGTCTATTAGATAGGATTGTCCTATTACTCAATTTCTTTATATGATTACTATTGATATGCTTGTGTACTTATTTAAGAGAAATGTTTATGTTAGACTTATCAAGTGGATTTCCTTACCTAATTATGGTCAAGTTGTGAAGTTACTTCTTGTTGATGATTTTATATTATTTTTACAAAATAATAGGAATTAAATTATTAATGTGATTGTTTTTTTATTGGTAAAAAAAGGGTTTTGAAAGGGACCCTAAACCTTTTACAAAGCCATTCAAAAAATTGGTAACCCTTCGGGGTCACCTTTAGAAATTAACCCAAACAGGACTACCAAACAGAAAACCCACAAACCCAAAGACCATCTTTGGGGACAATGAAGAAAAAGGAAAATAGAGCACAGGATAAAGAATCCTTGGAAGACAACAAGAAAGGTAGCCAAAAGGCCCCAATTACTAAGATGTCTCAAACAGACTCACAAAAACATCCACGGCCTCCTTGGCGCTCCCCTCCTTGCTGGACTTGATTGCATTCACCATTTTAACCACTTGTTGGAGGATGGTCCATATTGTGTTAAATGCCATGGACATATTCTCCAACATGTTCGCTAGGATGACTAATGGCTCAATGTTGGTTTTCATATTTCTTTTGATATCAAGCCCTGGTGGGATCTCCTTCAATCCTAGGTTTTGAGCTTGGATGGAGAACCATATAAATACTCTTTATCACTCTTGATAGAGATTCTCCTTTTGCTAGCTAAGGATTTACATCTAGCTGAGTGACACTAAGGTTACGTTTTTATATATGGTGAAGTAGAATCTAGAGCAGATTTTCCTTTGGATTTACCAGTGTCAAAAAAGGCTCTCCTTAGTCTCTTCATTACTCAGAGTAATCCATAGGGGACTGTCATGGTTGGGACCAAACTCATTAAGGTCATGAAGAATGTCAATAGTAGTGATAGTAGCCTTATGTGCCTCTACAAGCAAACACGTACTCACTCTAAAACTGAGCCCTCGAACAGTAACCCAACCTTTGTCCCAAGAGTTAGTAAACTCCATGGATAATTCAAGGTCAACCCTGCTAAAATTTTGTAAAAATGGTATAAACCCATGGTTGTTTAGTATTTCCTCGACATCAGCATCAAGATGCAGAGAGTCTGGCTCAAGCAATGCCATTACAAATTTATGAGCATTCACAAAGTTATTCGAGAATAAATTATTGTAGTCATTGTGAGTGATCAATTTAACTTGGATTCTAAGAATGAAAAGGACTCAACCATCATGGATGTGCATGTCACCATTTTTAGGGGTCTTATTTTTCTAAATCCATTGATGATGCTAAGAGGGATTAAACACATGAGCGAGGATGATGTTGAGATTCTCATGGCTAGTGACAATGAAGCTATAATTGAAAATTGATCTATTCAGGTTATAAGTGCCACTGGAGAAGGTGGTGAAATTAGTCCCTTCATTGATTCAAAGATGGTTACTGACACAGGGTGGTCAAATTTTTAAAACAGTTTTCCTTGAAGAAGGTTTGGCAAAAGTACCTTTGAAAAGGGATCCATTATCAACATAATCATTCTCAAGACTTGGTTGCCACGTATGATTGTGGGAACTTGACATTGGATGAAAGGAAGACAATATCCATCTACAATTTTGGAAGTGGTCCCTGGGACAGAAGGACCCGCTTTCAATATAATTATTCACGAGATTGGGATACCATCATTTTTCAAATAAATCATTCCTAGGATTGGATTAACACAACATTTCAATAAGATCATTTCTAGGACTGAATTACCACGTGTATTTATGAATATTTGAAATGAGGTCAACCAACTTTTTAAGGACCTGAGTTCTAATCTTGAGTTGAAACTTTTCAAAATGAACGTCATGCTGGTAGAAATCATGTTGATAAGGATTAAGCTAACAAGGATCATGCTAATAGGGTTAGCCTTATGTTTATAAGGATTACTATCCATGGAATAGGTATCCTTTTTGTACATAAGACACCAATCACGCTGAGGATGATCAATGAAAAACTCATGGTGTCTGGATTGCCACACCAATCTTGAAATGATATATAATAGTGAAATTATCTCATCATTGGTAGAAACATGAAGGCTTTCAGGATATTTATCACGCTAGACTTTAGGGATTCTTTAATCACTCCCAAGTTCGTAAGAATATCAGCAGCATTGTTCCCTTATCTGTACACATGTTGGATTACCAAGTTATTGTATTTGTGAAGGAACCTTTTGGACTCACCAATGAAATTACAGATACTCCAAGCAGGGGCTTGGGTTTCTTTAATATAATTGATTTACTTTTGATGATGAGGTGATCAAAATTGAGGCCATCCATGATTGAAAGTCCTTGGTAAAGCACTCTTGCTTTGCCCACATTGTTAGACTGAATGCCTATATTTTTAGCAAAGGTAAGAATGATTCTTCCTTGGTTATATTTGATAATGCCATCACCTCTCACCCTATCAAGATTACCTTTGGCTACACCGTCAAAATTGAACTTGAGCCAACCAACTGGAGGAGGTGACCATCTGATCATGGATCTATCGACAAGGGGTGTAGAGGGACTAGAGGGGATAGAAGGAAACTTAAATAGGGCACACAAATGATACTCTAGTCTAGCTCTTAGGATATTAGTAGACAAAACCAAATAGGCATTTTCAATGGCATGAGTGAGAACTCAGAGATACATAGAGTGGGAGTCCTTGGAAACATCACAAAACACTTTGTTATTCCATTCCAACTAGATTTTCCAAAGGTAATGGGGAAGACAAAAGGACCAAAAGGACTTGAGACAAAATTTGAGAAAAGGATTAGGCCATTGTTTGAACAAGTCTAAAATGGACATTGGTTGGACCCGAGCAAGACTAAATGTCTCAAAAATAAATCTAAGAACAAAAAGGGAAAAAGGGCACTCAAGAAACAGGTGGAGAATAGATTCCCAATTGAATTTACATAGGTGCCATTTATTAGGTAGGTATAAGCCTCTAGAAAAGATGTTATTTATGGTAAGGATCTTGTTTTGAACCCCCAACCAAAAAAAGAAAGCAATATTGGGTAAAAGGTTATTGAGCCAAAAAAGCCTGGAAGTAGACCAACAAACCAAGGGATGATCTTGGAGATGATAGGCATATTTAACAATGAATTGACCATTTTTGCAAAGTTTCAAAATATGAGTGTCTTGGGAGGGTCTGCTCGAGATAACACAAGTTTTGAGAAGATTGGTGAGTTATTTAGCAATAAAATTTTGCTCATTATTGAGGTCATTTAAGGGAATGGATTTCCACACTGAATACTGAGAGGATTGGAAAAAAAGTTGAATACCTTATCTTCAAAGAATTGATCAATGAAGAGCTTCAGGATAACCATATTTGGATCATTAATTAGTGGTTGGTCTTTCAACCAGGGGTTTTTCTAGAATTCAATGCATCTTTCACAACCTAGACACCATCTTAGCCAATTTCTAATAATGGTTCTAGTTTTTATGCATAAATTTCTAGAACCACAACCCATAAGGAAGAGGGTGATCATCAAGTAGGGAATTCTTCTAAAGGTATTTGCCTATGATGATGTTTATCTAAATAGTTTAAATATTTTTGATGATCATCCATCCTTGTTTGGCTATAAGGGCCATATTCATTTTTTCACCTTTCAAAAGCCCAAACCACCTTGATCTTTCTTGGTACAGATCTTATCCCACACCACCAAGGGAAACTTTCTATGGTCTTCAATCCCATACCAGAGGAATCTCTTTTGAATTTGTTCTATTCTTTGGCAAATGGAGGTTGGAGCTTTGAAAATGGACATGAAGAAGACTGGAATACTCTGAAACCATGCTTGAACAAGCGTGGCTTTGACTACTTGGCTCAAAAGATCCTCTCTCCATCCAACAAGCTTTTTAAGTATTTGGTGAATGACATTGGTCCACATGTTCTCTGTAGGATTACCTTGGAAGAGAGGAAGACTCAAGTATGTGGAAGGTAAGCTTGAGATGGTTCATCCTAATATTCTAACAATTTTGAGTTGTCTGTCAACATGCATATTTAGAAAAAAATTGCTTTTTTGAAAGTTGATCTTTTACCCAACAACTTCCTCATAAGATTTGAGAATGACTTTGATGGCTTTGGCCTTGATAATGGAAGATAGAGTCGCCAAGATAGTGTCATCATCGTGGGTTATGATATTAGTAACAAAATAAGCCCTTATACCTGAGATAGCGCCTAAGGAACATAGAACTTTGAGAGATTTGCAAGAGACTCTACAAGAATGATGAAGAGGAAGGGTGACAGAGGATCCCCTTGCCTTAGGCCTATAAAACTTTTGAAGTAACCTACTATGGAGCCATTGATGATGAAAAAAAACCAAGCAGATGTTAGGCATTCTTTTATCAAAGTAATCTAGTCAGCATAGAAGCCAAATTTGTTTAGGACAACAAAAAGTAAGTCCCAAGGGACTCTATCAAAGGCTTTGTTCATATTAATCTTGAGGAAGAGGTTAATTTTCTTGCTTTTGGATACAAAGTGAATGAGCTCATGGATGGTAATAATACCATCAGTTATGAGTCTACCCTGAATAGAACTTTCCTAACAAGGGTCAATAATGGATGTCAAAGCCTTCTTCAGTCTGTTGACAATGGTTTTGGAAATAAGCTTGTAGATGACATTGTAAAGGCTAATGGGCCTAAAGTTGTAAATGGATCGACAAGCATGTGATTTTAGGATGAGAGTGAGGAAGGTTGAATTGGTGTCTCTGGGTAAAATTTTTGGTCTTTTGAACATCTTTCATAGCTTTAGTAATGTCGGTGGCCAACAATATCCCAAAAGTGTTGGAAGAAGTGGGGAGGAAACTCGTTAGGGCCAGTGGCCTTGTCAGGAGACATGGAAAATAAGATTTCTTTAATCTCTTCTTGAGAGAATATTTCCAAGATGTGGTCATTAAACTCCTAGGAAATGATACAAGGGATATTATGGAGTACATTATGGGCTTAGGTGGAGCATGGTTGACATGGTTCGAGAATACTTTCAAAGTGAAAAACCACTTCATTCCTGAGCTCACTAATATTACTGGTGATGGACCCATCATTTCTAGACAACTCTTTGATTTTATTAGTGCTCTTGTGCCTAAGGGTTGAAGCATGGAAATATTTGGTGTTAGTGTATCGCTCCAAATTTTTTGCATCCTTACCTTCAGGCTAAAGGATCCGCGCCCGAAAGGAGGATGGGAAAAGGATGGGACAATACCTCGGACTGAGAGGCCCTTTGAAGGTCCCGCCTCTCGGGGGAGGGGTATTAAGGTGATTTTTCGACGGATGGTGGGGTTCACCAGGAAACGTTTAGTGGCAGTTTCCACGCCTAGGTTGGGAATGTGTTTGATGTGTTCAATTTTAGCTTTAAACATCCAAGTCCTAGGTTTGGCCAGATGAATCTAAGTTGTTCTATTATGAAAATGCAAATTAAATGAAGACAGAAAATAGATTTAAACAGAAAACAGAGAGAATAATTAAGTGAAGAGATCCATACCTGGTTTCGGATGTCTGATGGAGGTTCTAATTTTTGAAGCGGTCAAGATCGTCTGGAATTTGACAGGATCGTCTCCGATCCGACAGGATCGTTCGAGATCTGACGAATTCGTCAGACGAATTCGTCAGAGACCTGCAATCAGAGAAATAGATACAAAATACAGAAAATGCAGCTATACCAATAGAGGGCAATGATGTAGAATGACAACAATAATGTTAAAATGATAATAATAAACAAAACACGAGTGCATTACAATGATTTAATGACAAATCATGATTTTATTATGCATTAAGACTATATGGGTGAACTCCAAGATGCAGAATAATAAGGAATAACCATAGAATTAACTAAATGCAGAATAATGCAGCAGAAAAGAGTGGAGAAAGAATGCAAACTCTGGGCACTGATTGCCCCCAATGTTGACTGTAGTCGAAATCATCTCGGATTGGTACGAAATCATCTCGAATTGGACAGGATCGTCTGCGACGATCTGAGCTTGCTCCGGCTGAAGAATAACAAAGTTCCTGCAAGAAAATTCGAAAAGGGACAAAGGCAAACAATGGTCTAGGATATTCTAATGCATGTAAAACTCGAAGTGCAGAAAAATTCAGCCAGGGGGATGTCAAGGGGGGGCCTAAGGTTTAAATAGGCTTAGGAGGGAGGTTGGGAGGTTGGAGATCATCCCAATTTGGGAGATCTCCAACGGGGGAGGTCTCTAACGGTGCAGACGCGTCTCTGCCCGAGTTAGAGAAGTCGTTGAAACAGAAGCTAATTATGAAAAATTAGTTTTGGGACGAAATCGTCTGGACGTTCTGCTCCAGACGAAATCGTCCGATCTGAGGCGATATCGTCTGATCGGAGACGATATCGTCCAACGGTCAAAACAAACTCTAAAAATGGCATGGAAAATGAGGAAACGGGTAGCAGGCGGTTTGGGAGCGGTTTTGGGGTTAAAATTTGAATTTGAATTATTACTAAGGTAATTTTAATTATTTGCTAAGGTTTACTGTGCCAATTTTAGGGTGCTACATTTTGCCCCCTCTTTAGCGAATTTTTCGAGGAAAATGCGTTAAAGATGAGTTCTTCTCGATCTACGAGAAAGCAAAAATTATTCCCATTTTTAGGCGACGATTCTTGGTCGAATCGTACGACAGCTTACTATGGTGCCCCCTCCGTGTTTTTACCCAAATCGAACGTTTGAGGTAAAAACGCGAAAAAGCAAAATTTTAAAATGTTGTTAATTGTTTTTGAATAAAATTAAGAAAAATAGGGAAAAACCCTAATTCATTGTTACTGTTCATTTTCATTTTCTGGTTTCTGGAGCTCTGCAAACAAAATGGTCGAGACAGCGCACAGATCGACAGAGGTCCGGCGTGGGCTACGGGTAAGGGTCTAAACTTAGTTTAGAATGCTTTAATTTTGATTTTCTATGCTTTTTAGATTAATTTTTAATGATTTTTGAGCATCGCGGCCATTTTTGGGCCGTCGACGTCGTCGGGACGAAATCGTCTCGATATCGCCGATTTCGTCCAAGGGCGAAATCGGTGAAATGGGGACGATTTCGTCAAATAAGGGACGATTTCGGCTTGCAAAATCGGAGACGAATTTGCTCAAATTTTGGATGATATCGTCCAATAGTGGACGATATCATCATTGATGAAATTGAACTTGTTTTACTTGCATTTTTAATCACTGTTTTATTAATGATTTTTATTGTTTTGTTGTTTATGTTGCAGAGAGGATTACTAAAGAGCGAGAGAATGGAAATACGATGGGTGGAGGGATGACTTGGCCGCTCTATCTTAGGCAGAGCGAGATCGGTTGGCTCAAGTCGGCTTGCAGCATGTGGCAGATATGCCACGGGTTTCTACAGATATGGGGCTATTGATAGCCCTAGCAGAGAGGTGGTATCCGGGTTCTTCTTGTTTTCGGTTATCGACAGGGGAGATGACTCCCACATTAGAGGATGTATGGAGGATTTTGAGGATCCCCATACAAGGATGGTTAATAACTCCCATGGCCAATCAGGGCCACGTGATGATGCGACTGTGCGGAGATCCGAGCTTCGCCCTGGAGAAGGGCAGAGTGAACATCGAGTCGCTACGCCAGATGCCTGGGGCATCTAGACTGACATAGGTTTTGGCTGGGGTGGTAGGTGGTCTGCTGCTATGCCATCAGAGTGGATGCAGAGTACCATGGCTACTGACAGATGTGGTCTACGACATGAGAGACCACGGGTACAGGTTTGCTTGGGGGAGTTTTGTACTATGCCGATTGTATAGGATCCTGCATGGGGTCGTATACAAGGGCGGTCGATGTCTGGTTATGACATCACTACTACAGGTTTGGTGCTGGGAGCACATCATGGTGCGGAGGCCGATAGGGCTCCCACTGATAGGGATTGATGGGGAGAGGCCCCGAGCTTTCTACTGGTGGCTCCGGAGAGGGTCACAGCGGTGGATAGATCTGCCAATGTCCTAGAGACTACTTGACGACCTTGTCTTCGACCAGATCACCTGGAGGCCTTGGAGAGATCATCCAGGGTGGGCCGAGGATGGACAGGAGTTGGCTCACGTTAGGT
Source organism: Wollemia nobilis (assembly GCA_028583015.1). Classification (NCBI taxonomy): domain Eukaryota; kingdom Viridiplantae; phylum Streptophyta; class Pinopsida; order Araucariales; family Araucariaceae; genus Wollemia; species Wollemia nobilis. The sequence continues at coordinate 145,089 of JAQPPZ010000282.1, forward strand.
GAACCTGTTGGCTGAGGATGGAGAGGGGAGAGGTGGAGCTCCACCGCTACGACCGAGTTTTGAGGCGGTTCGGTCTACAACAGGGGATCCCATCTCTCAGAGACTACGAGTTTTCCTGGACCATCCGGGATAACACTACAGTTAGCGGGGCTCCAGATATGCAGCGCTTCTAGAGTCAGGACGCAGATGATGCCCCGATCCAGCCAGTGGATGGGGACGATGTAGGGGTAGCCGACGGCTACGATGCCTGGTACACAGGCATCCGCCCTCCTCGGATGATGAGGGCTCAGGGTTCGATTCACGTAGTTGTGCATCGGATGGGGAGGCGGTGCCAGGCGGCCATTGAGGTGGCACAGGGTCACGGTGGGAGAGAGCAGAGGAGGCCACAGGCTCAGCAGAGGCCGCGATAGCGGGAGAGGAGGGAGGAGAGACCCCCTTCTCCATGGAGAGAGAGGCCACCATCGCTCGATAAGGGCAAGGGTGTGGACATAGGAGAGAGTAGTGAGATGGCTACTCTCTGGGAGGAGACTGTCCGTCTCCTAGCATAGGTGCAGACTTTACAGGATGAGGCTGCATGCCACTCGAGCGAGGCTCGAGAGCTAGAGGAGGGCGAGCACTCGAGATTTAGCACGAGCTATTGCCCAGGTCACATTCTATCAGGCTATATACTACCAGATGGTGCCAGAGGGCGAGAGGGTACCATTGCCGGCTCATATTGCAGAGTCTGATCATGATGAGGTCATCGAGGACATCATCACGATCAAAGTCTAGGACTCATAGCACCACACGGACTACGATGGGGCCACCTCGTCCACCTCAGGGTGGGGGAGGAGATGAGGCTGAGAGCTCGAGGGGTTCTCGAGGCTAGGCTTCTCTACATATTGATACATAGTGCTTTATTATTGTAGAGGATTGAGTATGCCAAGATATAGATTGTGGCATACCAATCTAGTTTTGAGATGATGTACATATATTGTTGATATATATATAATGAGATATTTTTGATCATATGACTTGTCTTATGTGTTTGTATGATGCTTTAATGTTTTGGTGTGATTGATTTGATGATTCATGTAATTATGTCGTTTGGAAATATTATGGTTTGAATGTCATGCTTTTAAAATTTAAATGAAATAATCTGATGTAAACAAATTGGTTGTTTGTGATGTGATAATTTGATAAAAATAAAAAGGGACTTTTAACAATAATTTCAAAGGACATTGTCGCTATTATAGACCATTTCATGGAGTCGCCGCTCACTCGGTCGTCAAGCTAATCCCAGTATAGAAATATTGTTAAAAGTAAAAGAGTGCTTAAGAGACTGTCTTAAGACTTTGTTGTGATGATGCAAATGATGATGATGATGATGATTTGTTTTCAGATTTCCATGAAAATATTATGCATGAAATATTTTAAAATGATTTTTGCTAGGCATAAATTCCTAAGTGTGATAAAATTTTTGAATAATTCCCTAGGAATTATACCATCATTGCAAAATTGAAGTTTGACATAATGACATGAAATAGAATAAGTGTTTGTTTGTTTTAAAGCATAATTGTGTAACATAATGATTTAAGTCATATGTTTTTATGATTTTAAATAAATGGAAAATAAAATTGGTACAATGGTTTGCGCTAGGCATAGAATATTTAGGTATAGACTTATACCATCATCGCGAAATCCAAAGAAGAAAATAGATAGTTTTATTGCATGGTTGATTTTTAATTTTTGAAAATAGTCAGAAAATATGAAGATGAGGACTTGCGCTAGGCATAAAATTCCAATTTTGGTTTTGGAACTATACCATCATCGCGAAAGTCAAAAGTTATATATAAATGTAACTTTATTGCATGTTTTTGAAAATGATTTTGATTTTTGATAATGCATGTAGTTGTCTTTATACTAAACAACTGTTCTTCAAAGAAGAAAATGAATTTATTCCAAACAATTTGCAAAAATATTTCAAAGTATCTTAAAGACAAAAGTTAGATTTATAAGGAATCCCATGTGCATATGTGAGTTCATTACCAATCTTGATTTATCATAATGATACACAAAATCTCTCAAATACAAATGTGTGTGCAATTGCATTGTTCATTTACCAGTTTTGAGCAAGATAATTTGATACAAGTGATTTGAATGAACCAAATAAGTGTTCATTAACCATGATTTAGATGCATATAACCATACCGGACTACTATGTAGGTCGGGTTATCAAGAGCTAGCTAATCCATAAGCAGACATAGGTCTGTACAAAAGAAGGTCGCTAATGTGACAGACATATCACCATGCTAGGAGTTACCCAAGGCCAAGCGGGTTGGGCACAAACCACCTGTTATGGGGCTTACCTCACAGTTTTTGAATAATTGAGAATTCCAAGGATTCAAGCTCATCAACCCTTCTTTTCTTTTCAATGGGTAGGGAAAGGGATTTTATTGCTTTTGCTTTTGCTTTTTCTTTTTCTTTGCTTTCTTTTTCTTTTTTTTTGTACTTTTGTATTTTGGCTTGATATTTGAGATAATGCTGAAATAACTTTTTTCTTTTTCTCTTTTTCTTGAACTTTTCTTTTCTTCCTATGCTAGGGATACTTGCTCGGATTAGTTGTAGAGCAAGGGATTTTTATTCCGGGTAGGGGTGAGCTTGTCCTTTTGCCAATTCTCAAAGATTCTAGACCATGTGCATGATAGGATAGCAGGGGAAACTTTTCGCTCAAGAAACCACTTCTACTATGTAGCATAGCATGGACATTACAAATATAATCATTTTATTGTGAAAAGATATGCTTGGTTTAAGTAAATAACAAGATCAATTCTCTATGCTCAAACTTTATTTAATTAAATTTTGTGGACTTTGATATAAGAGAGATTAGTAATCATGCCAGATAAAATCAAGATATTTATTTTTGTGTTTGTGATAGTGAGGGATTCCAAATAAATGCTAATTTATCCAAAATAATTTGAAAATATAACTGCAATACTTCAAGAATTGACAGGTATGAAATAAAAGATGTTTTTGAAGATTTTGATAATTTTGATGTTTTTGTATTTTGATTTTAATTGATGAATTGAAAGAAATACAATGTGATTGTTTTTTTGAAATTTTTATATTTTTATATGAATTTTTAGATGATGGAATTGGTGGTATATACAAGATGATCTATATACACTATACAAGGTTATTTGAGTATAGCATGTCTAAGGTTGCTTCAAAATCAAAGGAGGTTTTGAAGGATAATTTGGTTGTGTTGAAGGTAAGAACAAAAGGTGATGAATAAAAGGTAGCGATAACAAAAGCTTTGTTATAATGTAGAATAATGTAGCAAAAGATTTGACTTTTATATGTGTAAAATTGATCATGTTACAAAATAAAATGTCAAGAAGGATAAGAAGGTTCTTCATTCTTATCACTATCTTCCAAGTCTTGATAAGATGGAGAGAGTATATGTGAAAGATATGCATGGGTGTTATTTGGTAAACAAGGATGATCATATATGGATGAAGAAAAGTGATGGATAGAAGGTAATTGTGACAATGGAGAATGTATAGACCTTGATGTTTCTTGAATTTCATTGTTAAAAGATTTTATAATAACATTTGATTCATTAAGATCTTCTTCCTTTATTTTGAGTTTTTGGAATAATTGATAAGTGCATAAATTAAGAGAGGAGCCATTATCTACCATGATAGTTTTAACAAGTGTTTCTTTACTAGATCCTGTAATGTAAAGATAGGAGTCTTCTTGTGGAGTAGAGGAAGGAATCTCCTCATCATAGAATGAAATATGGTTAACCTCAAGAGGGTTTACACCATTAATTATGTTCTTAGAGAAAATATGATGAGGAACAAATTGTTGGCTAGGTATCTTGAACAAAGTTTCCTTATGAGAACTTTGTAATACTTCTAAAAGGGATATCTTTGCTTGAGGATTAATCACTTGTTGTTGGCTATCAAAGTGGATTTCAGATTGAGATTTTGATTCTAAAGATGAGCTTTCTATGCTTACATTCCATTTTGGATCATTCTCTAGAGCCAAAGATAGTTTTGAAGGTTGGTCAAATGAGGAATCCATATCTTGAATATCAGATTGAGTTGATTGAACTTGAGGTTGCTCATTTGTAGTTTTTGTTACAATATTAATAATATCATCATGATGGGACACATTAACATGCAATATTTGATTGGTTTCTTGTTGTTGATAATTGAATAGGGGTTCTTGGGAGATCCCCATGTCTTGATTGATTATTGGTATTTGTTGTGTAGGAGTTTGATTGTTTCTTGGAGATTTATAATCAGTTGTAGATTGTAATTCCTTTATATTAAAAAGACCCTCATCAATCAAATCTTGAATTGCACATCTTAAATCTTTACAATTTTGTGTCATATGTCCATCTACTCTATGATATTCACAATGTAGCTCAGGTTTAAACCAATCTGTTGTGGTATCAAGTTGTCTTATGGAAGGGAGTTCAATCCTATTTGTGTCAAGTAAATGCTTGAGAATTATATCCATTGGTTGATTGAGCTTAGTAAATTTACGTGATGAAGGTTTTCGAGAGGTTTTTGATACGTGCCTTAGGAATTCAGTCATAAAAGGGCCTAATGGTTTCTCACCTCTACTTTCTTTATTATGGGTAGAATGATGACAGGAAGATTGCGAAGTAGGAGGTGAGTGCATGGTAGAATTGGAAGAATAAGTATTTTCTTGTTGAAATGGATGTGTTGTATTGAAAGAAGAATATTGAAAGGGTGGAGGAGGATTGTATGTGGATCGATAGACATAATATGGATATATGGGAGAATAGATAATATCATTATGAAGAGGATTGGCAAAGGGATTGTCCTGTTGGGGTAAGGATGAAAAATGAGAAAAGTGTGATGGAGGTGGTGTTGAATAGGGATGAGGTTGGTCATAATCAACAAATGTATTTAGCTGAATTCTTCCAACATTACTGATGGGCTCATATTGATTTGAGTAAAAACTCATGGTTTCTTTAGTACTTCTAAAAGTAATATTTAGTATCTACTATTTAGAATTGAATCTAAAACATACAAACTTGAAATGATGATTTTGTTACTTTTTTTTTTGTATACATATATATATATATTATTTTGTTTTTTTATATTTTTGAATCAGAAAGATGCCTATGTTATTCACGTCGGGTTCACCAAAATGTATCGCTCCAAATTTTTCGCATCCTTACCTTCAGGCTAAAGGATCCATGCCCGGAAGGAGGATGGGAAAAGGATGGGACAATACCTCGAACTGAGAGGCCCTTTGAAGGTCCCGCCTCTCGGGGGAGGGGTATTAAGGTGATTTTTCGATGGATGGTGGGGTTCACCAGGAAACGTTTAGTGGCAGTTTCCATGCCTAGGTTGGGAATGAGTTTAATGTGTTCAATTTTAGCTTTAAACATCCAAGTCCTAGGTTTGGCCAGATGAATCTAAGTTGTTCTATTATGAAAATGCAAATTAAATGAATACAGAAAATAGATTTAAACAGAAAACAGAGAGAATAAGCTAGATTAAAGAGCCATACCTGATTCGGATGTCTAATGGAGTTTCTAATTTTTGAAGCGGGTCAAGATCGTCTGGAATTTGACAGGATCGTCTCCGATCCTGACAGGATCATCTGAGATCTGACGAATTCGTCAGAGACCTGCAATCAGAGAAATGGATACAAAATACAGAAAATGCAGCTATGCTAACAGAGGGCAATGATGTAGAATGACAATAATAATATTAAAATGATAATTATAAACAAAAATATGAGTGCATTACAATGATTTAATGACAAATTATGATTTTATTATGCATTAAAACTATATGGGTGAACTCCAAGATGCAGAATAATAAGGAATAACCATAGAATTAACTAAATGCAGAATAATGCAGTAGAAAAGAGTGAAGAAATGCAAACTTTGGGCACTGATTGCCCCCAATGTTGACTGCAGATCGAAATCATCTCGGATTGGTATGAAATCGTCTCGAATTGGACAGGATCGTCTGCGACGATCTGAGCTTGCTCCGGCTGAAGAATAACAAAGTTCCTGCAAGAAAATTCGAAAAGGGACAAAGGCAAACAATAGTCTAGGATATTCTAATGCATGTAAAACTTGAAGTGCAGAAAAATTCAGCCAGGGGGATGTCAAGGGGAGGTCCTAAGGTTTAAATAGGCTTAGGAGGGAGGTTAGGAGGTTGGAGATCATCCCAATCTGGGAGATCTCCAACGGGGGAGGTCTCTAACGGTGCAGACACGCTTCTGCCCAAGTTAGAGACGTCGTTGAAACAGAAGCTAATTATGAAAAATTAGTTTTGGGACGAAATCGTCTGGACGTTCTGCTCTAGACGAAATCGTTCGATCTGAGGTGATATCGTCTGATCGGAGACGATATCATCAAACGGACAAAACAAACTCTAAAAATGGCATGGAAAATGAGGAAACGGGTAGCAGGCGGTTTGGGAGCGGTTTTGGGGTTAAAATTTGAATTTGAATTATTACTAAGGTAATTTTAATTATTTGCTAAGGTTTACTGCACCAATTTTAGGGTGCTACAGTTAGAATCCTCTTATTTCAGCCATAAAGCTCTAGATTTCTATCTCCATAAAATATCTTCTTAAGCTAGAATAATGTGATACTCAGATAAGAGTTTTTTTTTTCTTTTTCCCATAGCTCAAGGTCCAAGTTTTTATTTTTAATATGACCTTTGATGGCTTTGAGTTGGCCTACAATATCCTTCTTACATTAAAAAATATTCCCAAACATTTTTTTGTTCCAAAATCTAAGATTTGTATTGATGAAGCAGAGTTTTGGAATATTTGGGATATGGGTGTGTCGAAGAAATCTTTGCTTCACCAATCTGTAATTTAATTTTTGAGGTTCGAATATTGTAGCTATATAGATTTGAATCTGAATGGGGTTTTGAAGGATGAAATTGATCAAAGATCTTCAAGGATCAACAGATTGTGGTTTGAGCTAATTTTAGGAAGGGAAATAAGAGCGGTATTGTCGAAAAGGTGAATTGTTTCCTTGGATAGTAGGAATCTATCAAGTCTCAATTGAATGTGTTGACTACCTAGCCTCCTATTGCCCCATGTATATTTGGTTCCTTTTAAATGGATGACTATTAATTCATTCCCATCAACAAACTTAGCAAAATCTTCAAAAAAATCTTGGCATAATGGGAATCCCTCCACTTTTTTCAAATGGATAGAAGTGGGTGTTGAAGTCACCAGCCAACATCCATGATTCATTTCAAAAAATGTTTGTCATTTGACTCAAGGTATTCCATAAACCCAAGCATCCTGTGGGATTGTTGGGAGCATATATGTTACCCAATGGATTTTAGTATCCTTGCTATAAAAAATAATGTTGATGATCCTTTGTAAGGATCACTAGTGAGAATACGACTGGTATCTTGTGAATTTTTTAGCCTAATAAGAAAGAAACCACTGGGTAAAGCAATCAGTTCCATGTTGCCAATGGGATACCATTTAGAAAAATCCCATTTGTGAATGGATTCAATGTCCAAATGAGAACCAACAAACTTTCCAACCAGAGATAGGGAATCCTAGGCAACTAAAGATGCCATGATTTCGAGCGGGATAACAACCTCTCTACCATTTTGAAAGAAATAGTCTAGGCTTTGAAACCATTGGATGTGGATGACCTTGTCCTATTTTTTACTATATCTACGAAGGAGATAGAGGTGGTAATTCAAGGTGGGACAAGTGGATGGTCCCCCTGACACATATGACCTCCACTCCCCCATTCAGCCCATATTGGGAACCAGACACAAGATCATAGTCTCCTCCATCATCCGTGTCTAGTTTCCTACCTTTGTGAAATTCAAAATTTTAGGAGGGTATGTCTGCTCGAGGTGATATGCTTGCTTTTCTTGTTAATGTGATTTTTATTATTAAGGGTTTCTGCTAATTTTTTAGTGTAAATTATCCTCTTTTAAAAGAAATGTGTTATTGGATCCAAAACGAGCTAGCTGATTCCTAGGAAATAGAAATAGATTAAACATGGTGAAACAATTAGATATTTGGGCATTTTGTTTGGTTTTAAAGTTTCCCTAGTTAATCCTTGAAAATGACTTCTGGATATTTTTCACTATAAACTAGATAATTAGGTCAATGAATGTTGGAATATATTACATTATTTGGCACATGCTAATGTACCACCTTGGGTACATCTTTAGATTAGGAGGGAGAGTCCTAGATTAGAGTTTGAGTATTTACTTTATACAATGTAATAAATGCATAAGTATTTGTGAGTGTAATTTTTGCCTTGTTGCACCCACATACCTTTTGAAGGATTATGGTTGGTGGAATCAATAGTAATAGGTGGACCAAAGCAATGGGCGGATAGTAGATTAAAGCAGGGCAGAAGACAAGATGTACAAATGATCTACCCTTGGCCTTGGGCAGAATTATCCAAAAGACCCACCCACCTCTTGGGCAGACCTTTCAAGAAGTTGGAAAGGGTAAAATGGTCACATTATCCCACCCTTAGGGAAGACAAAGACTCCCACGCATCTCAGGCAAGAGAAATGAGCACAAAATGGGTGAAACTTCGAACAAATATTTACCCTCCTCCCTCGTGTCCCTACAGGAAAAAATAAGTACAAAGGAAGCTCCCACCTGACACGCAAAGCTCCCACCATCACTCAAATTTTGAACAGAATACGTACTCACTATCATAGCCATCCAGTACCAGATGCTCATACATAGAAATGATATATTTGAGGTGTGATGCTCCCAAGCTGATCAATGTTTATCACTAGTTGTCACAACCCGTTACCCTTGAATCCTATCAATAGGACATTAATTGATCTTGGGATCAATTAATATTCAACAAAAAGGGTCATATACCCTAAAGAAGTTTACAAAATTTTAATTTAGGAATTTTGAAGGAATTTAGGAGGGAAAATAATAAAAATAATTAAGCATGTTTAATGTTTAATAATAAGGTTAATTGCATTTAATCTTAATGCAATTAAATATCCAATTCTTATTGGACCAAATTAGGCACTAGTATTATTTAATACTAAAAGCCTATTCTATTTCCCTCATGGTATAACTTGGTTGGTGGAGAGAAAGGTGAGATTCTCTCCTCTATTGTTTAATTAGGGATGCTTTGGAGGGATGTGGACCAAAGGGGGACATAAAACAAAACAAAGGGACCACCTATCTTATCCTTAGTAGGACCCTTTCTTTCCTAATTTTGGCTTATACTCCACATGGTAGCTTTAGGATGACTAGAATGGTAGGTGGGATTCTTCCAATTTCAATCTTGCAACACCCGTCTACCAAATAGTAGTAGATCGCCAACCTTTTTATTAAAATAATTAGGTGTCCACAAAGTGGACCCAATTTTTATTGAACTTTAAAAGACTTTAGAATTATTAAAAAATATATAAGAATTATCCCATCCTTTTTGGAATTATCCATTTAGCTTCCCTACATCGGTGGAAATAAAAGGGAGATCTCTCCTATTATCATTAATAGTCCTAGCTTTGTATCTATTCTATACCTCAAAGGTATTGGTTTTGTATTTGTTCCCATGAAAAGGGAACACAAAACAAGGGAAGGTCACCTACCTTATCCTTATTTGGACTTCCTGGATTACCCTCTATGTGACATGATAAGTCTTAAGGACCCAATGCATATTTTAATAATAAAATAATAAGTCCACTATTTGGCCATAAGTGGGAAATTTTTCTATAAATAGAGGGAACCTTGGGAAGAAAGGAGTATTGAGGAAATCCTGGAGCTTAGGGAGTATGCTCTCCACTTTGGTGGATCAGAAACCAAAAAGCTTTGGGAGAGTACTAATATTTAGGTTTAGGCTAGGAAATCTTGGACTTAGGGAGTATGCTCTCTACCTTATTGGTAGATCAGAAACCAAAAAGTCTTTGGAGAGTACTAAGTCCTAAATTAAAGGCATTTGGCCAATATGAGTGGACTAAAGAGGTAGATATGGAAGTAAGCATGGACGGGAGAACCAAAAAGGAAGTAGGAAACAAGCTTTGGAGACTATCAAGAGTAGTCTAGTTCAACCCAACTTGGATCATGAGGTTGGATCTCTTCTTTGTGAAAGTTATGTTTGTTTTTGTAGGATAAACAAAATCATGATATTCAGCTTTTTAATTTATTGTGGGAATATCGTAGAATCTTAAAAGTATTGTGAAAATACTTGGATGATAGTATTCTTTTTATTATAATATAAAATACTTAGATAGTGAACAGTGAATAGTGAATAGTAGTGAATAGTAGATGAATAGTGGAAATATATAACCAATTGGTAGGGAAAGGAAAATAACACCATTTTTCTATATTTTAATGTAATCAAATGTTTGCAAATTTTAGAAGAATATTTAGAGGAAATTATGGGGTTTCCTCATTATATCCAATCATACGATTAATGACCATACATAGTATTTATGGAAATTGGTATGATTTGGAAGTTAGAACAGATGAGAGGAGATTGAATCCTCTCAAACCATGAAATCTATAATAAATAACTAAGGAAAGAATAGACAATGATCTATTCTTGTTTTGATGCATAGAAAAGGTGAGATAAATACTACCTTAATATGATTCAGGTTCTAAATAAGGGTGTATGGAGAATCCATTCTTGAGGAAGTTATAAGCTTCCTTCTTCATACACTTAGTATGGAAACTTAGAGAAGAAAATAATGGATTTGTATTCATTCTTGAGGGAATTTATAAGGTTCCCTCCAAAGTCGATGAGACTTCTCCAAAATATGATTCCAATGATTATCATAAACATATGTAAAATATTAACATTCATATGATGACTTAAAGAAAGGAACTGGTAGATTCCTTAATTGCATCATTGATTTTAAAGGAACAGGTGGATTCCTTTTTGGTATGAGAAATACCTTAATGTTATAATGATGACTTAGAGAAAGGAATTGGGAAACTTCCTTAATTGCATCATAAACATGAGATGGAATAATGGTATTCCTTGACTTGTATTTGATTAAAAGGGATCGGTAGATACCCTTCTATACTTGTAATCTTGGTATCTTAAGTTTATGAATATGAGGAAAGAATACATTTTGGAGGCTAGGTTTTTCCCGTCAGGGTTTTCCCAGGATAAAACATTGTGTCACTCTATTTTGTGGATTGATGTGTTATTTCTTGTGCTTTTACTTCCAAACTGAAAATGATATATGTGGATGAGATGGTTAAATGATATAACGGAATAGGTATGCATGTTTACAATTGAATACTATTCATTCAACAATTTTATTTATGATGCTAAGAATGTATGCATAGTTTCTAACATGTAGATGATTTAATTATATGTGTTTGTGTCATTTACTTTTCGGATTAAATTGGTTAAATGTTAATGATGAAGATAATTAGTTTTACTTCTTGTATTCAATAGATGTGTGGAATTCATAGAAGCTATTCATAATGGTATATAATTTTCGCGTAAGTGGATCTCTAATGTGATGTTTCAGATCTATGGTTATAATGAATATAATCTACCATAAAAGGGCTCCATTATGTTCCTAAGAGACTTAAAGTTATATGATCATACTTAAGATGACATTCCATGGATTCTTATCATGATTGTGATACTGTTGTCTTAAAAATCTCTTCTAGATGAGGAGGATCATCTCTAAGACCTATGAATAACCACTAATAAGGTTATTTCATCTATGATGGTTTTCCATTGGTGTGGTTCTCCATATTCAAGGCATTCACCTACGTATTTTTTTTATAGGTAACAGATTATTTACAGCGGGTTTTTTGAATAGGATCCCAAAACCTTAATTACAGTAGTAGCCGAAGCATTAAAAAAGAAAGCAAAAATATCGGCCCAGCCCCGGGGGCCCTGAAGACTACAGAAAACAAAAAGCCACAAAAAACCTTCACAAAACCGAGATTCTTCATAGAAACCAGCATCCACAAAAACCAAGAATCTTTGGGCCGACAAAGGCCAGATGGGCCCAGCTAACTGGGCCCTGAGACGTCCTCAGCCCGCTCGGACTAGCGTTGGACCTTGGCAGAGCTGTCCTCCAGCTTGCGACAGAGCTCAGACAAAGCCTTGGCGGCATGAGAAGCAGCTTGGGCAGCAGTGTTGAGGGATCCGATCACTGTTTCCAGGAGGCCTCTTAGCGCCAGGTTCTGCAATTTGTCGTCGGACTCGGAGCTGATCACGGTGGGTTCCGGGACCTCTGATTTAGCATTCTTGGAGCTCCCCGCAGCCCAGCTGGACCCGAGGGATGCCCTTTTGCGGCCAGAGCCAGGAGGCGGGGCCCCACCTGGGCCTTTGCTCGAAGCCCTGCATTTGCGGGTTGGCCTGCATCGCTTCAGGGAAGAGGAATCGTCGGGAGAGGGGGAGCCCTTGGCGGCAGGGGATCCAGCGGGAGAAATGCCTTCTTCAGGGGGCGGGATAGATGAGAGGGGGGAATGCTGTGCAGCTGGGGTTGGTTGGCCAGGGCATGCCTATAGAGGACAACCATGAGCCCTTGGTGCATGGGCCGGGAATGATTCCTGCGAGCGCGATCAATGGTCAAACCCAGGGAGTAGAAGAGGAAACACGGAGTGCTGATGAGGGTTGCTCCTCGAAGATGATTAAAGTAGCTTAAATGAAAGTTGTACAGTCGCTGCTCTGGATCGTCACAGGTAATGTATTGCATTACCGAGACGATGGCTTCGTCGAAAGGCATCGGGAGGTGAGAGCGGAGCAGGTTTGCTTTGTCCCACTGATGGTCTGGGAAGCGGGAGAGCTCCTCTTCCCAGTTGTGTTTGTCACGCCTGACAACGCGGCCTTTCTCTTCATGGTGGAGGCCGGTGACCTCCGTGAGGAATTCCTTGGAGACTTTGAAATGGAGGCCCTTGACTGTAACTTCGCCTTCGTTCCACGTATCCAGGAAACCCTGGGTGATTTCATCCTCATGGCCTACGAATTTACTAAAAAATGGGGTGAATTTTTTAGCATCAGAGAATAAGCGGGCGGGATCGCTCAACTCAAGGGCAGGAGGCTCCAGGAAGACGGTTTTGGAAGCCATGGGGGCCGAGCTGGCAGGGCGGGGACAGAGGGGGCAGAGAGTGCCAGACCAGGGGAGAAGGAGCAGGGGAGGGAGAGCACGACAGAGGGATGGGACAGCGAGGGGAATATAAAGGCCGTGCGGGGGCCTTTGGAGGGGGAGCACCGCCGGCTTTGGAAAGGGGCACACGCGGCTGGAAGCGACACGACGGGGAAGGGGCTGAGGGGGCACGCCAGACTGCTGACACGCGAGGAAGGGAATGGGCCACTGCCAAAGCGCCAGATGCCTAACTCTGAGCGGGGGAACGTCGGGAGAGAACCGCGTCGGACTGGACCGCGATCGGGTTGGCATGGCACGGGAATCCGTAGTCACAGAGATCGAAGCGGGAAGGACGGGGAGGTCCGGCATGCATAGAGAATTGGGACTGCCAGAGCTGCCAGCTGGCCAACGCGGGCATCTGACAAGGCAAGGGACACGAGCCGCCACGAGGGGGATCGGGATGATCCCCTCGCGGACAGGGTGGCCAGTCGACGGGTCGACACGGGGGCGAGAAGCCCCGGTCCTCAGAAGCGCACGTCGGGGGGACTTCGCCGCCCTGTCTCGGGGAAGCCTAGACACCAGTGTTAACAACATGGTCGAAATGATCCTGCAACACAATTTGGACTAGGCCTACAGGGAAGTGCGAGGACCAGGTGGTGAAATCTTCAGCGGTAATGGCTAGATTTGCCATGAAATCAGTAGCCCTGTTACCTTCTCTGAACACGTGCTGAAAGGTGTGATCGGGGAAGCCCTGAAGAATGAAGAGGGCCTCCCGGATGGAATTATGGAATCGCCAGGAGCAGGAATCAGGCTTGCTGGCGGCTCTGATTACGACTTGGGAATCGCCTTCGATGATGATTTTGGGGGGAGCCCCTGAGAGCCGAGAGACCACTGAGCAGGCCGACAGCTTCGGCAAAATTGTTGGTTTGTCTGCCCAGTGGGACCGCGAAGGCTGTGACCAGATTCCCGAAATAGTCTCTGATGACCCCGCCAGCCCCAGAGGCCCTGGGGTTGCCTTTGGAGGCGCCGTCGAAATTGAGCTTAAGCCACCCGGGGGGGGAGTCCACCTGGTTAGGGAGCGCCGGGAGGGGGCGGGAGGGGGAGCAGGGGGGGAAAGCTGAATGCCGAGGGAGGAGAGCAGGGAGGCTTCGCTCGATCGTCGGGGCTCCACAGAAAGGGGAATGAAGCGGGAATTCTCGGTGGCAAAGGAGACTGCTTTGGTCGCTAACCACTGGGGGGAGCAGGCCGGGGAGGAAAAGGCTCGCCTGTTACGCTCGAGCCAAATTTTCCAGAGCATATGAGGAAGGTAGGCCTTCCAGAGGAAGCGGAGAAAGGGATGGGCAAAGGGGGTGGGCCACTGAGACAGGAGATCAGAAATGGAATTGGGGGCCGCCCACTGAACGGAGAAATGGGAGAGGATGAGGCCCAGAACTTCGGAGGAGAAAGAGCAGTTTATGAAAAGGTGATTGGTTGACTCCCAGGCGGCACGACAGAGGAAGCATCTGTTGGGGATCTGGAAGCCCCTCTTGATCAGATTTTTGATCGTGAGGATTCTATTTTGGACGGCCACCCAAACGAAATGGCTGATTTTGGGGATCAAATTCTTGGCCCAGACCTGTTGGGTCGGGAAGGTGGTCGCTCTCGGGGTTCTCTGAATGTGGTAAGCAGACTTGACTAAAAAAATGTCGTTGGGAGAGCCATGCCACACGCATCTGTCACTGTCTCCGAAAGAAGGGATGACCATCGCACTGAGGATGCGCTGAAGTCTGGCAGCTTGAAGCGGGAACCTGGGGTTCAGGATGGGTTTCCAGATGGTCCGCCCCTGGAGCTGGGTCATGTAGTCAGACGCTCTGGGGCCTCGGTCCGCAAGCCCAGGTTTGAGGAGGAGGAGCTCCCTATCCGAACTCAGGGCATCGTCGAGAATCCATCTGTCCTCCCAGAAGTCAATCTTGGCACCGTCTCCAAGAATCCATCTGGTCCCTTGCTGAACAATATCTCTGGTGGAAAGCAGGGACTTCCAGAAGGCAGATCCGTCACGGGGCTGGGTGTCCTCGAGGAAGGGGTGGTTGTGGCAGTACTTCCTACGCACAATGCAAACCCATTCATCGGAGGTATTGGTGTGAACCTTCCAGGCATGTTTGGATAGAAGGGCCTTGTTCATGGGAACCACCCGTCTGAGCCCGATCCCTCCCTCTCCTTTGGGGCGGCAGACCAGGGGCCAGGAGACCAAGGGAATCCTTTTCTTGTCCTCGCAGCCCGACCAGAGAAAGCGTTTCTGAATTTTCTCAATGAGAGTAGCGATGGAGGCCAGAATTCTGAAGACAGACATGAAGTATATCGGTATGCTTTGGAGGACAGACGCCAAGAGGGTGGCTCTGCCAGCCTGCGAGAGAAGGTGGCCTTTCCAGGGGGCAAGTTTCCTTTGGATCCGCTCAATCACCCCATTCCATAGCGCCTTGGAAGATGCCCCTGTGAACAGAGGAAGCCCGAGGTAGGAAGAGGGGAGGGAGCCGGGGGAGCATCCCAGGATCCGCCCGATTTTGATTTGCCTAGCCAAGGGGGTGTTGATGAAGTAAATCTTGCTTTTTCGAAGGTTGATTTTCTGCCCAGCCGCCTCCTCGTACAGGGTCAGGATGTTCTTGAGGGCCTTGGCTTGAGGGACCGAGGCCGAGGATGCAAGGATGGTGTCGTCCACAAACTGCTGATGGGACACGAGGGGGAGGCCCTGCGCCAGCCTGATGCCCGAGATGAGACCGCGAGCCACAGCGTTCGAAATGGTTCATCCCAGGGCCTCACCAGGATAATGAAGAGAATCGGGGATAGGGGATCACCTTGGCGGAGACCTCTGGAACTGGGGAAGAACCCGGCCGGGGATCCATTGACAAGGATTGAGAACCAGGGGGAGGACACGCACTTGTTGATGAGTTGGACCCAGGAAGGGTGGAACCCAAATTTGAGGAGGACCTTGGACAGGAAGCTCCAATCGACCCTATCAAAGGCCTTATTCATATCAAGCTTGAGCAGGAAATGGGCCTTTTTGGATAGGACAGCTGAGTGAATGGCCTCGTGCATGATGATGACCCCATCTGTAATCATCCTGCCTTTGACTGAACTTCCCTGACAGGGGGCAATGATCAGGGGAAGGATGTCTTTGAGGCGGGTGGTCATGGCTTTAGTCAAGATTTTATAGAGGACGTTGCACAAGCTGATGGGGCGGAAGTCTGACAGGGATCTGGCTGCCTGAGTCTTCGGGATCAGGGCTATGAAGGTGGTGTTGATGCCTCTGGGGATGGATCTGGAAAACTATAGGTCCCGGATGGCAGCGCACACATCATGACCAACGATGTCCCAGAAATACTGGAAGAAGCGGGGAGGAAACCCGTCCGGGCCCGGGGCCACCTCAGCCTTCATGGAAAAGGTGGCAGCTTGGATTTCAGAATCAGACAGGGCCTGCACCAGCTTTGCATTTGCCATGGCCGGGACAGACGACGGGATGTGATCCAGAAGGGAATCAGCCACCTCCGAGGACATAGGAGGTCCGTCACCCAGGAGCTCTTGAAAGAAGTGGACTGCCTCGGCACGGATGTCCTCCTCCTTGTTGATGGTTCTGCCATTGCTATCAACAAGCTCGGCAATTCTGTTAGAACCCCTATTTCGGAGGGTCGATGCATGAAAGAACTTGGTGTTTGCATCGCCATCTTGGATCCACAGAGCGCACGACTTCTACCTCCAAAAGGTTTCTTCCCTGGCCAGGATATTGTGATACTCGCTGAGGGCAATGCGTTCCTCTTCCCTGAGCCCCGGCTCTTGGGAGCCTGCTTGGAATCTGGACTCAATCTCTTCGAGTTTTTTTTGGATAGCCTCCTTGCTTTCGAAGATGTTACCAAACACTTCTTTGTTCCATGCCTTGAGGTGCTCTTTGAGGCGTCTCAGCTTGTGGAAGACTTGCTCAGCGGGGCGACCAGGGACAGGGGGAGCCCACCAGCAGCCGACCTGGGCCCGGAGGTCGGGGTGGTGCAGCCACATGGACTCAAACCGGAAGGGTCTCCTGAGGGGGGCGATGATCAGTTTCGAGGAGGAGGGGGCTGTGGTCAGACCCAATTTTGGGGAGGGCCAGTAGGGAGGCATTAGCAAAAATGGGGAGGGCTTCCTTGGACAAGAAGACTCTATCCAATCTGACCTGAATGTGGCTGGGTCCCGCTCTCTTGTTGGACCACGTGAACCGGGCTCCCTTCAAGCTGACATCCATGAGCTCGTTGTGGGCGGTAAAGGCCCCAAAGTCATCCATGCTTTTGGTTCTGACCTCCGAGCCCCCGCACTTGTCAGAGGAAAACAGGGGGCTGTTGAAGTCCCCGGACAGGATCCAGGGCAGGGGAGCAAAAGCTTCTCTCATCGAACTGATTTCTTGCCAAAGCCTTGCTTTCTCAACGGGACTGTTGGGAGCGTAGACGTTGGACAGAATCCACGATCGCTTTGAATTGAGGCAGTGGACCAGAATGTTCATAATCCTGGGCGACAAAGAAATGAGCCTTCCCTCATAAGACCGGGGGTCCCACATGCACATAAGGCCCCCGGCTGAGCCAGCCACGGGGGTGGAGAGGAACTCGCAGTTGCGCCAGGTAGCATGGGCTATTCTCCGGGCAGCGACGTCATCTATCTTGGTCTCCTGGAGGAGGATGAAGGACGGGTGGTGGTCCCTGCGGAGTTGACCGAGGATCCTTTTCTTGGGGACCCCATTGAGTCCCCTGATGTTCCAGGAGATGAGCTTCATTTGGCACCCTTGAGGGGTCACCTGCCCCCCTTTCCTGCCTGAGCGGGGGGTTTGGATCGGGCGTCGTCCGCCTTGCGAAAGCTCGTGCCAACGTCGAAGAGCGTAGTCTGGGAGCCATTAGCTATGTCGTCCTCCGTGATCCTTGACCGTTGTTCACACAGGGTGGGCCGCCCTCGTTTAAATTTGCTGCCAAAATCTATGGCAAAGGACCTGCTCCGGGTCATTTTGGGGCTGACTTCGTCGGGCTCGGACGGAGAGCTGGCTTCGGTCTCGTCATCAGATCGCTCAGATCCACACATCAAGGGGGTAGGTTTCGGGAA
Organism: Wollemia nobilis; assembly: GCA_028583015.1. Taxonomy (NCBI): domain Eukaryota; kingdom Viridiplantae; phylum Streptophyta; class Pinopsida; order Araucariales; family Araucariaceae; genus Wollemia; species Wollemia nobilis. The sequence goes on from JAQPPZ010000282.1 coordinate 163,249, forward strand.
GGATGCCTAGGGGGCCGGGGTCAGAAGGGGGTGGGGGGGGAGGAGCGGGTCCCGGTAGCAGCCGGGGCTTGAGGGGAAGGAGCCAGAACGGGAGGCGAGGGGGAATCTGGGATCGGGTCCCCGGAGGGGTCGCTGAGAATAGGAATCTGGGAAAGGTCACCCTCCGAACTAGGCTCGACAAGGGGGGCCTGAGGGCCCGAAGGGGATACCTCCTTGTGGGAAGCGCTAGGGTCGGGACGAGGGGGATCCCGGGATGGGGCCCGACCAGAACTGCGCGGGGGTTTGGGATTAGGGCCTTCAGCCTTCCTGGATGTCGGGCATTGGTGAGGGAGGTGGCCTTGAGAGCTGTAGGAGGTACAGAAAGCAGGTTTATTTTCGTAGATTAGGGTTTGACGCCAGAAGGACCCAGAAGAGATGGTAACCGAGGAAGGGAGCTCAGATTCGAGATTGGCGTTAGCACAGAACCTGGCATGCACCATGCGAGAGCCAGCCTTGGTCGCGGGATCAAAGGCCACCAAGTCTTCGACCGACTGGGCAATGAGCTTTAGGACGTCTTCATGCCACAGATGAAAGGGAAGGTCCGGGAGGCGAACCCAGATCGGGGCAAAGTTGATGCTTTGGGTGCTGGGGTGAAAATCTGCACCATAACGTCTGAGAAAAAGACTCTTGCGACCCAAGAACCAGGGCCCGCCCGACAGGATCTTCTCAGCGTCCTCGTTGTTGTTGAGTTTGATAATGAAAAAGCCTTTGGACAGGGCAACCAGCTGGATATGCCCAGAGACCTTCCATTTGGTAGCCGCCCATCTGCGGATAGTCTCCATGTCTGGGCGCCCGCCCAAGAACTTCCCAACCAAGGAAGACGAAGATTCAGAAACCAGGGATGAATAAACCTCCTCCTGGATGGAAATGTGGGTGCCTTGAAGGGAAAGCCCTATGCCCAGGGCCCGAGCAGGGGTCCTGGAGCCCACCAAAATCTGTTGGTAGGAGGGTTTATGCCCTCCCGGGGCACGCCCTTGCCCAGGATCGGGGGGCTTCTTCCCGAGGCCATCCGTCGCGTCGAGGCCAGGCAGGGGCGCGGGCCCAGGATCCCGACCCCACCAAACCCACCATCCAGCTCAAGCGAGTAACCCCCTTTCGACCCCGCCATGGATCCGCCTGGACCGGGCCCGGGCCCGGACGTACCTGATCCTGACCCTGGTTTCGGTCCCGCCCAGGAACCTGCGCCCTGCTTTGGATCCGATCCCAGCCCTGCATCCGCTTCTGCTCCAACCCATGCTCCTGCTGTCGCTCCCGCCATCTCCCCATTCACCTACGTATTGATCTTGGTGGATAGTATGTTTATTGGTGATTTCCCTTCTATGGGATGAAACCTTACGCTTGGCTAGCGTTCTTATGCCAATGGGGTATGAGGGTTTTGTAGAAGTTGATCGCTTCTACCTTAAGAGACTCTAATCAAGTCTCAATAGCTCTTGATGCTATATGCCTTGATAAACTTTGATCCAAATGGAATGATTCTATCTTAGGTCATGATTATGTCTCTTGCCTCATGGAAAATGTAAGTGTTAAAAAAAAAATTGAGTGGTTGAGTAGTAACAATTGGGGTTGTTACAGTTGGTATCAGAGCCCAGACTAACTAATGGACTCTAGTTAAGGTCTAGGTTAGCAAAGACTTGGGGCATGAAACTAAACTCGAGAAAAACTTCCACAACTTTAAAATGCACACTTGGTAAGGATAAGGTCAGTGTATGAGATCATGATGTCTGAGTTCCTATTCCCCACGAGTAGATCCACAGTCGTTCGAAAGTGGAAGAGCTAAGTGAACCCTCCTGTATGGGTTTTAAGCGGTGTACCTTAGACTCTTTTGGAAAATCACTCGACATCTATGTCTTTTGGCTGCCTACTCCTTATCTTCAAGTGTGTCTAACAACTTGAGTTAGTGGAATAATCAAAATAATATTTTCATTAATTAATTTTGGCCTTAGGCCATGAGACTGAACATGTCAAATACAACGAACTCTGGTGGATTACTATTTTGAGTAGTATCACCCAGAGATAGTCGTGGACCTGAACCTTTACCATGGTTAGAGATACCACTCTCCTTGTTGTGATCTAATAGATATGCTTCACACTATTTAAGCACTAAAATGAGACATGACGTGACACATGTGGTATTAACCTCTACATAGGAGAATCTGATGGTAAAGGCAAAAGCACAAAACTCTTGACGAGAACGACTAAATTCAGTTTAGGAATTATCACCATAGGTGAATACAAGTGAGTTATTGCAAAATAACTACTGGAAATTTAAGAACAAGAGATAAACAAAACAATGTTTTCTTTGTTTTTATTTTTGATCAATGTTACAATACACTTTGGAATTTTTCCAATCAGAGGCTAAGGTGTAGGAAATGGCGAAAAAAGTTGCCCAAAAACAACACCAGAACCTGAAACTTCGATACGTTGGAAGAGAGTAAGGAGGGTGAAACTTCACATAAGTCCCCTCAAATATGAATTAGGTAACTCCACCAAGTAAACCTTAGAATCCCAAGTGTCATCGCCACATGCAGCTCCACCAAATTATTTTGAAAAGTATGCACCCGGCCACCCGGGTGGTGGTTGTAACAAATAATGAGTGCTAAGTTATTTAAATCGAAAGTGAACCTCTATGTCATGCATGTGGTATTATAACTTATAAGAAAACTAGTGTAGTTTTGAAATAGTTGTAAGGAGCATAGAAAACCACGTATATGGAACTAGTGTAAACCAAACACCGAAGTTGGAAGTATGATAATATAGAATTAATTGCAATTATCTCATATGACAACAAGGTCAATATGGGTACACTTTATAGCAATAGTATCGTACGATAGATGCGTTTTGCCAACAAAGAAGTAAGGTACGAAATTATCCATTGGAGTCATCGAAGGGTCGATGACAGGACATGAGGCAAACTAAGGAAAGGACACGTGGGTTATAATTATGAGTTCTAAGCACATGGAAAGAAGATTACTCTCTCGATAATTAGAGGAGAACCCAATAATTCAAATTTATGGATCTATGAATCTACGAAAATAAATGGGCCTCAAAATACTATTCAACGAATAAAATTAAAGTAAAAATCCAACATCGCAGAATGGAGTAAATCATGTAGAATTTATCCCAGTTTTAGAAACAGGAATAATCAAAACACTATTCATGGCAATGAATATCATATTTCTCGTATTAGGGTTTATCCTATTAATACTAGTGATCTTGGGAATAAACATCGTAGTGTGTCTTGTAATTATTTTACTCCTGCTATCTGATTTGTTGGTACATACTCTTTGAGTTATGGCTTCTGTAGATGTCAAAACCGATAGCGGTAATCCTACATAAATTTGACCATTAAAGATCATTAGGGCAAGATATCCTTTGAGGACGATCTTTCAGAATACCAATAATAGACTGGATGCGAGTGACTAGCAATGGTTGAAAGAAGTAGGATTTGAGGGAGCGGCTCGATTAGAGCCAATACATGTAGACAGATGTTATCTGTATGCCCTAGTAGAAATATGGGATCCCAATAGAGGGAATTTTCAATTACCCACTGGAGAAATTATTGTTATGTTGGAGGACGTATACAGAATATACCGAGTACCGATAGAAGGTCATGCAGTAACCGTTGCTAATGAAGCAAAAATGGGACATATTTTGGAAAGAGTGTTCGGAGCAGATTGAAGAAATGTGAACATCGATAGGGGGCGTATAGAGCATGAACTTCACTATGTGTAGGGTATACTGACACATAAGCTTGCGGTTATAATTGAGCTCATATTGAGTGTCATTCTGCCAGAATCCAGAAGTGCACATTTCCCTTGGAATTTATTGGGAATAGTACAAGACATAGTGGAAGAATCAGTAATATATGCATGGGCACCAGCATTATTGGACCAAACTTACAGAGAGTTGTTCGACTTAAGGACAACGATGAAAACTGGATTAAACTGTAGCACTTTGCTGCAAGTCTGGGCATGGAAGCACATAGTGATAACGAGACCCCAAGGGCTACCTTATGATGCACACCAATTTATGGGGCCAGAGATTCCCTATGCGTTAAGATGGCAACAAAAAAATGAGTGGTCTAAACGTAGACCCCTTGAGGGAAATAAAGAGCAATTTCGCTCTATTTGGGAGAATCTACACTCTCGTGATGTTATATGGAGACCTTGGAGAGAGGGCCCAGTTTGGGCAGGAGATGGTGTTCAACTCGCTTGAGTGAGGAGAGCAAGATGGTTGATCAGATGTACTAGTACGTAATACGAGTATTTTCAATATACTTGGGTATTGCGATGGTTCGATATTGCACAAAGAATACCATACCTGTACATGGTATATACGAGGAAGGGGCAAAAAACCATGATACCTCCACCAATAGAACCACTAGCTTCAGAATCTGATGAGGTTATATGGATACCTGAGGAAGATGATCCGGGCATGACCCCTGACTATGATATTTGGTGGTCCGCTCAGCGGCAACGTCAAGAGGAAGATTTTGGTGAGGAAGATATCTATAGAGAAGTAGCCAAAGTTGTAGAGGAGGGACACTCATCTAGGAAGAGAAATGAGTAAGAACCTTTTGAAATATGTGTGCACCAACGGTTGGATATAGGAGTTGGGCCATCCAACCTAAGAGAAAAGGAACCTACGAGGAAAGCGCAACATGAGGTAGATGCGCTAAAGAAACAAGTTCAACTGTTAGAAATTCAACAGTTGAAGTTAGTAGACAAATGGGCACAACAAAGGTTCAAGTTGGAGACTGAGAGAGAAGTCGCCATCTCAGAGCAAGAAAGGCTTCGACTAGAGTTAACACAAATGTGCCACTGGAGAGATACAATTGGGACAACCTTGCAAGTAGAGAATGTGCAATTACGCGATGGTAGAGATATATACCGAGTTGCATTCTTGACTTCTTGTATGGATGCACTTATAAGCCATGGTTTACTCCTTCCAGTATAACCAGTGGCTGTAGGACAACGTGAATAGGTAAATACAACTCAGGCAATTGGTCAAGCCACTTCTCAAGCAGTTTCTCCAACAGACTCTCAAACTGGTAATATAGTTAGGGAACTAGCAGGTGAAATATCCGAGGGGGAACAACCTTGAGATCCAAAACCATGAACCTAGAAAACTACATGTATGCCAATAAGTTTGGCCAAGTGTAAGCAAAAATTATTTGAAATATATATATTTTTGGTATTAGAAAAAAAGAAATATTGCATCTTCTATCATGAAAAGCTTATGTTATAGAAGAACACTAAATAAATTTGAAGAATGGATTGGTGTCCATTATTGGAGAAGGTATGGGACTTCTCCATGATGATATAGACCAGGGGACATCTGGGTGGATGCTCTAGTAAAAAAATGCATACTAGGATACGTGTGAATATCCTGAATTGAGACTTTGGAATTATGTTGTATCTTTGTTAGCACTTGGTTTTCTTAGGTTAATTCATGCCAAAGGTTAACCAAATTATACTGTAATACTCCTTGGTGGGAGTTTTGATCAAATTAACAAGATTTTTCATGTCTAGTAAGGTACAAATGCATAATTTCATGATATACTTGTAACATCATTTTACAAATTTTAATACTACAGTTCTCTAGATCAATTGTTTGTGCAATTTAAAATGAGTTAAAACTATAGTTTTATGTTAATATTGTGTATTGATGATGCTTTCAATACTTGTTGATATGTAAACTGGATGTTATATTGTTTACAAGGATATGGTACTGCTGATATTTTGTATTTTTGCAGGTCTAGGTGCTCTCATGGATGGAATATGAAGTTGGCCATCAAGGATGAGATGCAGGAAGTTTATAAAAATTTGATGATTCAAATTGTATAGCAGCAGGATGAATACTACCTTTGCTAATTAAATGTATTCAATTAAGGAAATTGTACAAACATAGAGGACTGTGTTTATTTTAAGGGGGGGTGTATGTCACGACCCGTTACCCTCGAATCCTATCAATAGGACATTAATTGATCTTGGGATCAATTAATGTTAAAAAAAAAGGGTCATATACCCTAAAGAAGTTTACAAAATTCCAATTTAGGAATTTTGAAGTAATTTAGGAGGGAAAATAATAAAAATAATTAAGCATGTTTAATGTTTAATAATAAGGTTAATTGCATTTAATCTTAATGCAATTAAATATCCAATTCTTATTGGACCAAATTAGGCACTAGTATTATTTAATACTAAAATCCTATCCTATTTCCCTCACGGAATAACTTGGTTGGTGGAGAGAAATATGAGATTCTCTCCTCTATTGTTAAATTAGGGATGCTTTGGAAAGATGTGGACCAAAGGGGGACATAAAACAAAACAAAGGGACCACCTATCTTATCCTTAGTAGGACCCTTTCTTTCCTAATTTTGGCTTATACTCCACATGGTAGCTTTAGGATGACTAGAATGGTAGGTGGGATTCTTCCAATTTCAATCTTGCAACACCCGTCTACCAAATAGTAGTAGATAGCCACCCTTTTTATTAAAATAATTAGTTGTCCACAAAGTGGACCTAATTTTTATTGAACTTTAAATGACTTTAGAATTATTAAAAAAATATATAAGAATTATCCCATCCTTTTTGGAATTATCCATTTAGCTTCCCTACATCGGTGGAAATAAAAGGGAGATCTCTCCTATTATCATTAATAGTCCTAGCTTTGTATCTATTCTATACCTCAACAATATTGGTTTTGTATTTGTTCCCATGAAAAGGGAACACAAAACAAGAGAAGGTCACCTACCTTATCCTTATTTGGACTTCCTGGATTACCCTCTATGTGACATGATAAGTCTTAAGGGACCCAAGGCATCTTTTAATAATAAAATAATAAGGCCACTATTTGGCCATAAGTGGGAAATTTTCCTATAAATAGAGGGAACCTTGGGAAGAAATGAGTATCGAGGAAATCCTGGAGCTTAGGGAGTATGCTCTCCACTTTGGTGGATTAAAAACCAAAAAGCTTTGGGAGAGTACTAAGATTTAGTTTTAGGCTAGGAAATCTTGGACTTATGGAGTATGCTCTCTACCTTGTTGGTAGATCAGAAACCCAAAAGTCTTTGGAGAGTACTAAGTCCTAAATTAAAGTCATTTGGCCAATATGAGTGGACTAAAGAGGTAGATCTGGAAGTAATCATGGATGGGAGCACCAAAAAGGAAGTAGGAAACACGCTTTGAAGACTATCAAGAGTAGTCTGGTTCAACCCAACTTGGATCATGAGGTTGGATCTCTTCTTTGTGAAAGTTATGTTTGTTTTTGTAGGATAAACAAAATCATGATATTCAAATTTTTAATTTATTGTGGGAATATCGTAGAATCTTGAAATTATTATGAAAATACTTGGATGATAGTATTCTTTTCATTATAATATAAAATACTTAGATAGTGAACAGTGAATAGTAGTGAATAGTGAACAGTGAATAGTAGATAAATAGTGGAAATATATAACCAGTTGGTAGGGAAAGGAAAATAACACCATTTTTCTATATTTTAATGTAATCAAATGTTTGCAAATTTTAGAAGAATATTTATAGGAAATTATGGGGTTTCCTCATTATATCCAATCATACGATTAATAACCATACATAGTATTTATGGAAATTGGTATGATTTGGAAGTTAGAATGGATGAGAGGAGATTGAATCCTCTCAAACCATAAAATCTATAATAAATAACTAAGGAAATAATTGACAAGGATCTATTCTTGGTTTGATGCATAGAAAATGTGAGATAACTACTACCTTAATATGATTAAGGTTCTAAATAAGAGTGTATGGAGAATCCATTCTTGAGGAAGTTATAAGCTTCCTTCTTCATACACTTAGTATGGATACTTAGAGAAGAAAATAATGGATTTGTATTCATTCTTGAGGGAATTTATAAGGTTCCCTCCAAAGTCGGTGAGACTTTTCCAAAATGTGATTCCAATGATTATCATAAACATATGTAAAATATTAACATTCATATGATGACTTAGAGAAAGGAACTGGTAGATTCCTTAATTGCATCATTGATTTTAAAGGAATAGGTGGATTCCTTTTTAGTATGAGAAATACCTTAATGTTATAATGATGACTTAGAGAAAGGAATTGGGAAACTTCCTTAATTGCATCATAAACATGAGATGGAATAATGGTATTCCTTGACTTGTATTTGATTAAAAGGGATCGGTAGATACCCTTCTGTACTTGTAATATTGGTATCTTAAGTTTATTAATATGAGGAAAGAATACATTTTGGAGGTTGGGTTTTTCCTGTTAGGGTTTTCCAAGGATAAAACATTTTGTCACTCTATTTTGTGGATTGATGTGTTATTTCTTGTGTTTTTACTTCCAAACTAAAAATGATATATGTGGATGAGATGGTTAAATGATATAACAAAATAGATATGCATTTTTACAATTGAATACTATTAATTAAGCAATTTTATTTATGATGCTAAGAATGTATGCATAATTTCTAACATGTAGATGATTTAATGATATGTGTTTGTGTCATTTACTTTCTGGATTAAATTGGTTAAATGTTAATGATGAAGATAATTAGTTTTACTTCGTGTATTCAATAGATGTGTGGAATTCATAGAAGTTATTCATAATGGTATATAATTTCTGCTTAAGTGGATCTCTAATGTGATGTTTCAGATCTATGGTTATAATGAATATAGTCTACCCTAAAAGGGCTCCATTATGTTCCTAAGAGACTTAAAGTTATATGATCATACTTAAGATGACATTCCATGGATTCTTATCACAATTGTGATACTGTTGTCTTAGAAATCTCTTCTATATGAGGAGTATCATCTCTAAGACCTATGAATAACCACTAATAAGGTTATTTTATCTATGATGGTTTCCCATTGGTGTTGTTCTCCATATTCAAGGCATTCACCTACATACTGATATTGGTGGACAATATGTTTATTGGTGATTTCCCTTCTATGGGATGAAACCTTATGCTTGGTCATCGTTCTTATGCCAATGGGGTATGAAGGTTTCATAGAAGCTGATCACTTCTACCTTAAGAGACTCTGATCAAGTATTAATAGCTCTTGATGCTATATGCCTTGATAAGCTTTTATCCAAATGGAATGAGTCTATCTTAGGTCATGATTATGTCTCTTGCCTCATGGAAAATGTAAGTGTTAAAAAAAAATTGAGTGGTTGAGTAGTAACAATTGGGGTTGTTACACTAGCTGCTTAACCAGAGGAATGCCAACCGATTAAAAGGATGAGGTAGCTAAGAATTGATGAACTAGGCAAAAATGTCAGAAGATCCAAAGGCCCAGATTGAACTAGATTTATCTACCTCCTTCTAGAAGGTCATCACTATCCTGAGGAACAACATACCAATTCGGTGCCTGTCAGCTTCAAGGGTTGTCTTCCTGCCTAATGTCATTAATGTTAAATTTTGAATTTAATATAAATATACCTATAAATAGTGAAATTTTGGTCATTCCTAAAAGTGGCTCTTTAGCCATTATAATTCCTATGTAAGGTTTTACCACTGTGTAAATATAGATTCAGCATTGTTTGGTCTCCGATTTTACCTTCTTGTTTATGTTCAATGTGTGAATGCTTATTTTTGTTTTAGTTATCTGGGTGGTCTCATATTATTTTGCTATCTAGATTTTATGGGATTCACTTAGTGACATGGGAGTGCACATTCATAAACATGGTTTGGGGGTTTATTTTTGTTAAAGCTAGTAGGATAGGAGCACTCTAATTCTGCATCCTAGATTTCATGCACCTAGCCTCTGGTTTTGGAATTTGCCCTCCACCCACCACTTAGTAGAGCTTGATGAAGGCATCATAGGCTAATATTTTAGGTTTTGTCTTTGTGTTTTTGCCCATGGTGATGTTCCTACATAGGTCTTGATGCAACTATACCCATCCTTGTGAGTTCTGGCTATGACCATTTTCCCATTTCTTTCCATTATTTTCCTTTTTCCAAACCCTGCAACGTAGATAGCTGGAACCACCCCTAAGTAACTAGCCTCATTCAGATATCAACCACCCTATATCGATGCGACAATCATTCTATGCTAGTGTTGGTCTACCACCACCTTACACGTGGTGTTGTATTGGCAACCAATAATTTTTTGCGAGTCTGATAGGAAAATCACTAAGTTTTTGTGTTTCAAGAAATCAATGTTTGGTGACACTCTAATTTTTCCATATCCTCTCAAAATCACCTGGCAACTCTAACTATGTGACACTTCTAGATCATGAGACCAGTCGTCCGTTCACATTGAAGATCCAAACATCCTGTAGGACTCAAGGTATGATAAACAACCTTGACCTCACTAATGAAGATAGCATGTTCATCTGGTGACTCCAACTCTGACTACCATATAATAATTAAGACCTCTAAATGTTGGTACCATGATGGGTCAGCCATATTTTTCCCAGTGGAATGACCTTGGTCCACTAAACTTGCAATACTAGCATGAGATTCCCAAGGGTGCCCTGAATTCCCTGACCAAGTATAATGGCACCTTAAAAATTGCTCAAGAACATCTTGAAGATGTTGCTGCACTAGTACCCCTCCATGGTATTATCCATGAAGACATCATGACCAGGCTTCTAATCTTATCACTAGAAGGAAGGATGCTATTATGGTATTGATCCCTTGGGCAAAAATCTATCTACTCATGGATGGATTTGGTGTGATCTCTCATCGCCACATTTGACAACTCCATGGATCTCTTCCAACTCTTAATGCACCTCTCATTAATCAAGAGGTAACCTTTCAAATCCCCCATTGACTTCAAAATTTGATTCGAAAGAAGCTAGAAAAGTATCCCCCCTTAGTACCAACCATCACCCACCCAGGCTCACCTATACTATATATGATCTCTTCGTTCGAATATAATCCTCCTACTACTACAATTTGGGGAAAGGAGATTCCCTCAAATCTTTCAGAAGGTCGTATGGGTAGAGCGACTCCTGCTTTAAGCATGAAAGATATATTCAGATGACTCCGCCCTCCCATCCCATTTTTCAACCATTGTTGTTCTCTTATCTATTGTACAACATCCACTGTAGATGCCATATCAAGTTGTGTAGGAGCTAGGGCTACAATATGATGAAACACAAGGGGTAGATTGCTTCTCAAGCTCATGTAGGAGAAGTGCAAGCACTAGTCTTGAAAGTGATACCTTTAATGCTTGCACCTTCTCCCAAAATGTGGAGGATTTGGACCAGGGTAAAAATTCCACCTACAAAGATGGGGTATTTTGCACCCTTTTTGTATCTAGGGACATGATGAGCAAGGGCCAAGTTGTCTCCACAACAAATTAGCTAATCAACACCTGGTTCTCGAGGAGGTCTCATCAATAGTAGGCTCAATAAATGAAGTCTACAAAAATAAGTATGTAAGGACGATTAAGGCGTGTAGAGCTAGGATATCATAGTAAGTGTATCTCGAGGATTGGCAATATCAGATCCTATTGCCAGATAAACCAGTGATAAAAAAGGCTCCCATGTGGTAAATCTTTGTGCCATATTAATCATCGAATGCATGAGTACTAGCATGCATGATGATCTACCACGTCACATATGGGATGTAAATTGGCAAGTGGCAGGAAAATACCAGTCTGACTTTGAGCAACGACTAAAGTACAATATGATCTGGTCAATACACTACAGATTTATTGGGTAATTTTCCCAAAGGTAATTTCAATATGGTGATATGCCTATCACGTTGCAATTTTGTGTAAATAGAATAGTTATTAAATAAAAGTGTAGAAGGCATGTGGTAATGTAAGTAGGGTACCATTAGACTATGGATGACTCCACGGTAACTGAGGTCCCAAGAGATGGGTAGGATGCAAAAAATCTCCTTCATGATTTGTATCCTCTTTGTGTTTTCCTCACGTTTTCTCCTTGTTTGTTGTTATAACCCCATATCCAATGGATCTAAGGCTCGATATTCAAGCATCTCTACAGAAAATATTGTAAAATATATCTATTGCTTTCTTGAAAGTAGTGTCCACTCCTCAAATAATGGGAAAATGGACTATATAAGGCCCTCAAAGGGTAGAAGCAACATGAGTTAAGGAACATGAACCTAATAATGATGCTCCGACTGAATATTCCTCAAAACATTGGAAATGAGCAAACAAGGTGTAGACACCAAAACCCAGGCATTTACAAAAGCACCATTTGCACCATATCATATTAATTTGCATAATAAAATACATGCCTAAGTCCAAACTTAGGCATATAAAATCCTGCACATAATTATATTTTCTAGATTTTATTAAATCTAGAAAATCCACCTAGGATACCTTATTTCCCCATGGGACATGTGTCCTAGCCACCACTACCCATCACCATACCACATCTCACACACTTTGTCCCTTCACATGGGACATCCTCCACACATCACTCCACTTGCACTCACTCATTAGCCACTTCACCATAGTTGCACTCACTCATTAGCCACTTCACCATAGTTGCACTCACTCATCCTCCACATTGCATTCCACTTGCACTCACTCATTAGCCACTTCACCATAGTTGCACTCACTCATCCTCCACATTGCATTCCACTTGCACTCACTCATTAGCCACTTCACCATAGTTGCACTCACTCATCCTCCACATTGCACTCCACTTACACTCACCCACTTGCCACATCTCCCTAGTTAAGTGAGGCACTCTAAGTGACTCACTCTAACTCCCCCTACCACATGGAAACCCTGGCTTGCCACCTATCCTTCCCTCCAAAGCCCTAAAATTGCTTATAAAATAAAAATCACCCCATCAAAAAAGGAGATCAAATATATACATTATCATGCTACTAAAATCATGTTAGAAGCTCACACACATCTCAAGGAAGATTTGAGATTTGTTGCCCTAGAGTGCTCTTTTGGAAGATTCTATTGTTCAGGCTTAACCACCTAGTCTATAGTTATGCAGTCTCAACCGTCTAGTCCTAAGTTTTGCAATTACAACTACACACCTCACAGTTACACTAAACACATTGAAGTTATCGATATCACATATCAGATCCATAAGTTTTGATTAGTTTTTATTAGCAAGGCATTTAGATCTATTTTTCTATGTTTTTTGCAAACGTACATGCGAGGGTTTTATTTGCATTTGATCTTCAATCACATCTACAGGTGCTACTAAACCCCCATGTGATTCTCTTATGTGTGCATGAAACACGCATCTAAAGTGGCAATCAAAGTTGGAGTGATCCGTTGTAGGATACGCAAGCCCACACACCACTTGGTTGTAGCAAAGGAGACCGAAGACACCAGCATCACTTGTATTTGGTGAAAATGGGCATTTCCCCTTTGCTTCCACCCATTGTAATCTGAGAACAAACAATATTGTAATCATACCCTTGTGTATTCGAGGAAAAGCATTGTAAACGGAGATCAAGGCTCCATTCAAAGATCAATACAAAATTAGTTTTATTGTGCATTTGTTTATTCTTTATTTCATTGTACGGTTTCATCTTATTTTCTTACATATATGTTCCAGGATTGACTACCAATCTTCTTTCAGTTTCACAACTCATGGATCAAGACATGACAATAGAATTCAAAGTTACCAATGGAAGAAAACAATGTCACATTATCAAACAAGGAAAAATGATAGCTTCAAGCTCCTATAAAGATAGTCTATTTATTTTGGATAATACTACAAATTTGGCTCTCTTAATTAAAACATCAGGAACAAAAGAACTATGGCATAAACATTTGGGATATACTAGTACATCATCTTTAAATATGATGGTTAAATATCAAATGGTTGAAGGGGTACCAAATATCTCTTGGAAATCTACTATTTGTCTAGAATTTTTAGCAGGAAAAAACATAGAGCACCTTTTGAACTCAGTCAATATAGGTCTCAACAACCATTAGAATTGATATATACAAATTTATGTGGTCCAATGAATGTTACTAGTATTGGAGGACATAAGTATTTTCAACTATTTGTTGATGATCATACTAGAAAAATATGGGTATATTTCATGAAGTACAAATCTGAAGCTCTTAGTTGTTTAAAACAATTTAAAATTAAATTTGAAAAAGAATCAAGAAATACTATCAAAACTCTTCATTCAAATAGAGGAGGTAAATTTGTGTCAAAGGAATTTGATCTATTTCTAAAATAAAATGGAATAAAAAGATAACTTACTACAATATATTCACCACAACAAAATAGAATTGCAAATAGAAGAAATAGATCTATTATAGAAATGGTAAGATGTATGTTGAAAGAAGCTCATCTTGATCTTCAATATTAGGAAAAAGCAATCAACACAACAATATACTTACAAAATAGATTACCTACAAGATACTCAAGAATGTTATACCAGAAGAAGCATGGTTAGGACAAAAACCAAATATTGAAAAGATAAGAATTTTTGGATGCAAAGCCTATATGCATATTTCAATATAGAAAATAACAAAATTAAATGAAAATACTATGGTTGGTATATTTTTTTGTTATGACAATGAATCCGCAGGGTATAGAATAATTGATCCAAGTACAAAGAAAGTTTATATAAGTAGAGATGTACTTTTTGATAAAAAGATCAAGGTTGAAACTAAAGAACAAAATAGAGATTCAGAATTCTTCTAAATTTCTCAGAGGAAGACTTATCAAATGATGAAATAGAGTCAGAATCTCAAGATGAACAAAGTGAATGTATAGAAACTTCTACAATTTCTTAAAGAAAGGAGTCAATATGGCTTAGGTCTACACTATGAAAATCAAAATTAGAACAAATACTTGATCTTACTACTACAAGGCCTCAAACTCGTAATCAAAGTAAAATAAATAGAGTAATGAGAAGTACTATAGTAGAACCAACAACAACACTTCAAGCTTTAAATAATCCACATTGGAAGGTAGCTATAGAATTAGAATATTCATCATTGCAAAAGAACAAAACATGGAATCTAGTAGAATTACCTCCAGAAAAGAAAGTAGTAGGTTGCAAATGGGTTTATAAGACTAAGTATAAAGTAGATGGGTCACTTGGACAAGTACAAAGCTCGATTAGTAGCAAAAGGATATACTCAAATAGAGGGAATTAACTACGAAGAAACATTTGCACTAATAGCTAGAATGACTACTATCAGAATAGAATGTGCTTTAGCAGCTCATCAAGGTTGGAAACTTCATAAAATGGATGTAAAAAGTGCATTTCTTAATGGTGAATTAGAAGAGGAAATCTACATGTCACAACCAGAAGGTTTTGTAGTTAAAATTCAAGAATATAATATTTACAAATTAAACAAATACTTATATGGTCTGAAGCAAGCACCCATAGCATGGAATATAAAAATTAACAATCATTTGTTACAACATAGTTTCAAACAAAGTACATCCGATTTAAGTCTATATACAAATAAAGTTGAAAATGATATATAAATTCTTATAGTATATGTTGACGATATAGTGATCACTAGAAGCTCTGAAAAACTAATAAGTGAGATTAAAAAGTATCTTGAGAAGGCAATTGAAATCATAAATTTAGGACTAATGAATTATTGTCTTGGTTTAGAGATTCATCAAAATATAGACAATATTACAATTACACAGTCAAAATATGCAGAATCTCTACTTGAGAAATATAAAATGAGTAATTGTAATCCTAAAGATACACCTATGGAACAAGGACTTAAATTATTCAAATATGATAGAACATCTTTTATTTCAGCTACTAGTTATTGACAATTGATTGGAAGTCTTCTGTATTTAACAATTACTCGACCAAATCTAATTTTTTTATAATTATCTTTCAAGATTCATGCAAGAACCAAGAGAGAGTCATTGGAAAGCTGCAAAGAGAATACTACAATATGTCAAGAAAACTACATATTATGGACTAACATATATGAAGAATGTTAAAGATAATTTGTCTACATGGATATTTAGACCCTGATTATGCTGGTTCTATTGATGATAGAAAGTCTACTTTTGGATACATTTTTTATCTTGGATTAGGATCAACATCATGGCATAGTAAGAAACATGTAGTAGCACAATCATCTACTGAAGTAGAGTATTGAGCAGCAAGAGATACAACTTGTGAATCTTTGTGGTTATAATATATATTTTTAGACATGAGAATTAAAAGAACTCTAACTCTAATCTATTGTGATAATCAAGGAGTACTCAATATGATCAAAAATCCAATAGTACATGAATGAACTAAGCATATTGAGGCACAGTATCATTTTATTAGAGATAACTTTCAAAATCATCATATCAGTCTAAAGCATATTCCTACAGAATAGCAGGTTGTATATATATTTACAAAAGCTCTAGGTTGAAACAAGTTCCAAACATTCAAAGATCATTTATGCAAATCAAGAGAATATCATATCAAATAATGTAATACAAGGGGTGTTGAAATATATTACATTATTTGTTATGTAAGTCAAGGGTCATTTGAGGTAGTCCAAAGGTCATTTGTAAAATCTATATTATGGACTCTTAGTTCCATATTTCATTGTACAAGTTTATGCAAGTAATAGAAAGAGCTATATGCATTGCTTCTTTTCCTTTATTTTAGTAGTTTATAGATTTTGCAATTGTGTTACTTGATTAGATAAAAGGATTGTAAAGCTAACAAAATGCAAGGAGTAACCTCACAAACACTTTCTTGTTCATGTTTCCCTAAAAACCTTAAAATACAAGGACGATCTTCCATAGTAACTACTTGTTTATACTTCCTTGGAAACTCTAAATTTCTATGGATATCCTCCATACACGTTTTTTTAATATGCTGCTCTTAAAACCTTAGAGTGCAAGGTCTACAAGAAGTAACCTCACAAACACCTTCTTGGTTATTTTGGACTAGAAACCTTAAAGTACAAGGATGATCCTCAGTAGTAATTACTTTCTTATATTACCTTAGAAACCCTAAATTTTTTTATATTCTCCATACACATTTATTTATTATGACGCTTTTAAAACCCTAGAGTGCAATATATACACTTTATACTACTTTCATTTTTATTGCAAGGAGAGGGTTTTTTTACTACTCGACAAAAATAAATATGATTGATCTAGATAAAATATGACCTCTTATGCCTCATTTGCTTTAAAATATGACTTATTATATTCTTTTGCAACTTAAATCCTTTTGAATTTTATATTGTGCATTGTACTTTCTGATCCCTTGTGTACTTTTTTTGCTATTGATTCAAGTAAATTGTAATGGCCTTTGTGATTTGATGATGCTAAGGGGTTATCTTTGTCACTTTTTTTGGAGTGGAAACTCCTTAATTTGACCCAACTTCTACTTTTATATGATCTCCTTGCTTCATTTTTAAGTTTTTCTCATACCAACATTATCCACCTCTATCTCCATCCTTTTCAATTTGCAATCGCTTACCATGTGTCTAGCCTCATAACATTTATGACATTAAAATATGATGTTCACATAAATTACTTGTTAATCTCATTCTCTTGATTCAAATTTAATCCTAATAGATTGTGGTAAATGTTTTTATCCATGGCAACGCATATTTAGGTGTATACAACATGTATTCACTCCTCAATAGTTGGTCCCTCTTGGATAAATTCCCCTAGAGTATAGCCAATATTCCTCAATATATCCTTATTAATAAGTTGATAAAAAATCCTAAAAAGCCTTTTAATAGTCTATGTATTTACACAAAAATTCTCATTCCATGGTCTTAAATATAATGCATCTCTTCCTCTCAACCATGGGCTACCATCCATTATTTTAAACCATGGGCTACCATCCATTATTTTATCTTTATTTTTGGAACTAGATAATATGGTAAAGAAAAATCCATTTCAAATGAAAAGCTATGGAGTAATTTGAATTTGATCCCCACTCTCACTTGATTCAATTTTGAATATTTGAAAAACTTACCCCCATACTAACTCTTTGCTTTTAAGAACCATTATATCATGCTCAATCATCTCATCCTTCATAATCATTTATGGTATAATATCTATTACTTAAATAGGGTGTAATATCATAATTAATAAATACATAAATAAGTATATTAAAAAAGAAATCTCATTGGGTCTTCTGCTGCCAAAATAAAAATTGAACTAAGGGAATTCAAGCATGGCTGCCATTGTGGGTGACCCATTTTATAAAATCCAAACAGATATTTTATACCATTTTATTTGCTCCAACAGAATGCCCTTGGTATGAAATAGGTGCAGATCTCAACAAGCTCATAGTTGACGGATTGAACCTTGCATTAAATATTCATAGCTAGAATTTTACCAAGTAGGGGCATCAAATATTTAGAGCTAGGATTGGGTTCCACCAAGGAGGGGAACTAAATATCCACAGCTAGAGTGCAAAAAATAAGAATATAACAAAAAAGAAGAAGAAGAAGATAAAAAATAATAAGAAGAAAAAGATGACAAAAAAGAAGAAGAGGGTGCAAATAAGTTTACAATTCCAATCTCTCTTTGTGACCATGGTGAACAAGAAGAAACGACACATAGAATTCACAAATTATTTGGATGATCAATCGTGAAATACGTTGGCCTTCAAGAAGCACTTGAAGCCTGACAATGCCATCATGGCTATCATCAAGGCCTTATTTGAGGCTACTAAGGAAGTGAAGCCTGAGACTTGAATCCTCACTGACCTCAACCTCTCGCATGCCTACCATGAGGTTGTGGACCTTAATCGCAATGTTGTAGAGAACATAATATGGTACACCATCGTCAACATCACTTGCACCATCCCTACTAGAAATGGCTTTGACTACAATGTACCATTGTGCAACAACACAAACCAGATGTATGTCCTCAAGTTGGATCGCATCATGCTCAAGGATAATTCCTTGATCTACCAATTTGGTAACGTGTCCTTTGCTTATAATACTGTTATCACCACCAAGATCATCTAGCTTGTCCACCAGCTCTACCACTAGGGCATCCACGTCACCAAGCATGACCTCTTCTACACTAATGTCAAGTTGTTTGAGGACCAAAAGTACTTGCATGTTGGGGTGCACCCGCTCCTTCCTCAATGTCATGGCCTTAGAAAAAGGTATCATCGTGGGATGCCTCATATTTTTTGATGACAATGACTGCATCGACTGCACTCGCATGGGCATCAGTTATAAGACCATCCCATCGAACATCGACCACATTGGCAACATCGAAAATGATACCTCATTTATCCTCCTTGTGGAAAAGAATGTATTCTTCATGTGTCTCACCAAGGATCGATTCTACAATCGATTTCTCTACATTATTATGATGGTCAAGGGGTAGCCTGATGTGGCAACACAACTCTTTTTTAGAAGCTAAAGATAGCGCTAAAGTTGTTAATGGCATTGGTGGACAATGATCCCTATAGGTTGAGGATTCTATCATGCTATGTGTGTGGCTCCAATAACATGTCCTACAACAGTTCAAACCTCACCACACCCAATATCAAGTGGTTCAAGGTTCGACCCTCCGACTTGGACAAGTATCATATTTTGGAGAAATACCAATTGGACATGATAGACCACGATATTCATATGGGGAAGGAGCTATTTTAGGAGGAATTTTTGAATAAGAGCCCTTCCTGGGTAGAGGATCTAAGCATCATAGTGAAGACAAAGAAGAAGGTCAAAATTCAAGCATTGAGCTCGTTTAGGTATAAGTACTTGTCAAAGGATTATCTACCCCTCAATATTCAATAGCAGGATTGGATTTAGTTTGATTTCATTTCATAATGACATTTGCCAGTAATGTTGACATGGTCTGGTGATGTAACGATAAATAACTTTGGTGCTCTGTGTCTTTTCAAATGCTTGTTAAAATTTCTTACTCTTTTATTGTTAAAATTTCCCCAAGATAAATGGATTGTTGTGTGGTTCTTTTTTATGGAGATTATCATTTATAGAGAAGTTTGCTTTATGTACTAAGAAAAGTGATTATGGTTCTTTAAATGATTAACCAAATTATTATGGAACTCTCATTTATTTATGAAGAACACAAGCTTATACTATGAGGGGGGTGAACAGTATAAGATAAAACTTTTACTTATCTTTCCAAAGCATTAATTTCATATATTATCAATTACAATAATGAAATAACGCATAAATCACCACACACATTAGAGACACACATTTAACATGGTTCACCCAATATGGGCTAAACATTCACGGATAAATATTGCTTATAAATTTCTTCAGTAAATTTCGTGGGCACCACCCCACAGGAGACACTAATCCCCTATTACAATGTTTATGGGCACCAACCCACAGGAGACACCAATCCCCTTTGCTCTAGTTCATGGACACCAATACACAAGAGACACCAATCTCCTCTGATCTAAAAATTGATCCAAATTTTCTCACAAATCTTGCTCAAATTTACTCTCAAATATGCTCACAAAACAACTCAAATATTCTCCAAAACCTGCTCAATATGCGTCAAAACCTATCACACAACCTACTCAAATATGCTTCAAAACCTATCACACAACCTACTCAAATCTTCTCACTCAACCTGCTCAACTCTGCTCATCTACTCCTAAATCTTGCATACATGCAATGCGAATCTATTCCCAAAACCAAACATAACAATCCACAAATATGCCATGCTCATCTACTCCCAAATTCAATCAAAAAATAATGCACATCCAATAATTTCTTACACCTCCCACTATATGACAACAAAAATATTTTCCTCAAACAAAACCACTTTGAGATAAGAATTAAATCACCATACCTCTAAATCTACCTCAATGATGATGATCTTCTTTTGCATAATCTTTACAAACATGTGTTGACAAAAATAATTTTCCTTTTGTTTGTCCCTTCAAAATCTGGTTAGCAACTATTTTTTCCTTTTATTGATTAAATATCAAATCAACCACTTTAACATCCCTTATCAAAAACATACACAATAAAGCTTAAAAATAACTCCTTATATCTCCCTTTTTGAAACTCACAATATAAAGCTTTATTAACAACTAAAACCCTTATATTTCTTTTATTAATTTTCAAAAAATGAAACCTTATACTAACATCATAACCCTTATATCTCCTTTTATTATTTGCAAAAATAAAACTCTACACTAGCACCATGACCCTTATATCTCCCTTTATTAAATTTAATAAAATAAAACTTTAAATACCTTGCACAACCATGACGGGATTTGATCCCCTATCCTCTAGAAGTGCAGCGTCCTCACAAGCGCTCATGACCGGTTGTGCTACCATACCAGGTGAAACCTAAAAGGGGCGTACAATTATTTGACTCCTTATAACTTTGTCTCAACTTCTTCAGCAAAACAACATCGAAGAGATTCAACCCTCTAACCAACTGCGCAATAATGCTCCACGCAAGCTAGACAACTAGTTGGGCTACCCAATAGGTAAAATCAAAGGGGCACGATATAATGTTTATCCTTGTCTTTGCGCTCCCTCAAACATCAAAACCACAACAAAATGATATCAAAGAGATTCGACCCTCTAACCTCCTGCACAACAGTGCTCCATGCAAGCTAGACAACCGGTTGGGCTATCCTAGTAGGTGAAACCAAAGGGGCACAATATAATATTTATCCTTGTCTTTCATAGCCATCGATTTTTTGTTTCTCTTCTCCTCTATTTGTCTCTCGCACTCACCATGACAGATTAATCAATTGCATTGCACATTGACAAAGGTGAAATAATACCTCATATTTATACATTTCCCATTGTCTTTGATTTCATCAAGGAGGTCGGCTCTTATTATTTTCTTTCAACTTTATATCTTCTCCAAATATGTCGACGCATTTTATTTTTCAAATACTTTAGGTTATAATATTTAAATCTATGATTTAAATATTATAATATTTAACTTTTAGACTCTTATATATTTAAATCCTTTGATTTAAATATGTCAAACCTTTGTCCCAACCTTTGTCCTTCTCTTTATAATATTTCAAGCCTTTGTCCAAACCTTTGTCCTTCTCTTTATAATATTTAAATTTGATATTTAAATATTATAATATATTTGCCTTACTTTGAAATATACTTTCCTTGCTTCTCTTGAAATATATCTTTGCCTTGGATGATTTTCCGTTGTTTGCTATTTATCAAGTCCATCTCTGACATTATTGATATATTGTCCAACCTTATAAACTTATCACCCTTGAAGAATATTTTTGCCTTGAATACCATGCACCTTTGACATCAATGACAACTCAATATTTCTAACAATCTCCCCCTTTTTCATTGATGGCAATCCTACAAAAAAAATATTTTACTGCAACTAGATTCACAATCTGCTCCCTCTGACAAGCTGCTCCCCCTTACTGAATTATCCCCCTTTGACATCAACGGCAAAGGGCTCGATAAAAATAAGATACTTAACATAGCCCCCTTACCACCTCCTTTTCTTGAGGTGATCAATTTTATTATGGGAGTAAAACTACTCCTAGCTTACTCTTGAGATACTCAAAAGTCTCCTTTGGTAGTGGTTTGGTAAACATGTTAGCAATATGTTCCTTTGTAGAAACATATTCCAACTTAAGTTGTTGATCAGCCACTTGCTCTCTCAAAAAATGATATTTGATTAGAATATGCTTGGTCCTTGAATGCATCATTGGATTCTTTGAAATATTGATGGCACTTGTATTATCACAAAGTATGGAGATCATATGCACGTGCTTAATTTGAAATCACTTAAAGTTTATTTCATCCATAAAACTTGTGTGCAATAGGCAACTGCTGCAATATACTCTACCTCTACAATAGATAAGGATATTGATGCTTGTTTCTTACTTAGCCAAGAGACCAAACAATCTCCAAGAAAAAATGCTCCTCCACTTGTGCTTTTTCTGTCATCAACATTTCCTGCCCAATCTGCATTTGTATATGCAGTGAGAGTGAAATTATTGCATCTCGGATACCATAGTCTAAACTCCATAGTTCCTTTAAAATACTTAAAGATCTTTTTTACTGCTTGTACATGTGTTTATTTTGGTGCAACTTGAAATCTTGCCACCAATCCGACTGCCTGCATTATATCTGGCCTTGTAGTTGTGACATACAGTAAACTTCCAATCATGGATATATACAATGTTTGATTTACCTCAGGAGACTCATCATATTTACTTAACTTACATCCTATAATCATGGGGGTACTCACAGGATTGCAATCCTCCATCCTAAATTTTTTCAATATTTCTTTTACATACTTGGTTTGAGAGAGAAATATACCTTTATCTGATTGTGAAATTTGCAAACAAATAAAGAAAGACAACTCACCAAGCATTGACATCTCAAATTCATTTTGCATACACTTTGCAAATTTCTAACACATCTTGTCATTACTGCCTCCAAAAATGATATCATCCACATAGACCACTACAATCAACAAGTCATTTCCTTCATTTTTGATGTATAGATTACTATCAGCTATACCTTTTATGAAACCTTGTTCTTGAAGATATTTATCCAACCTTGAGTACCAAGCCCTAGGGGCTTGCTTTAGTCCATAGAGAGCCTTATTTAATTTGCATACATAGTCTAGCTTATCTGTCAAGCTGAAACCAATTGGTTGCTCAATGAAAACCTCTTCCTTTAAGTAACCATTAAGAAATGTTGATTTTACATCCATTTGGTACACTTTGAAGTTTTTGAAACTTGAGAAATCCAAGAACATTCTTATGGCCTCAAGACATGCAATAGGATCAAATGTCTCTTCAAAATCAATCCCCTCAACTTGTGCATAGCCTTTGCACATAAGTCTTGCTTTATTTCTGACAACCTGACCATCTTCATTCAACTTATTTTTGTAGATTATTTTGGTGCAAATTACATTATTGTCTTTTGGACTTGGAACAAGTTCTCAAGTCTCGCTCTTTTCTATTTGGTCTAACTCTTCTTCCATTGCCTTAATCCAATATTAATGTTCTTACTTCATTGAAATTCTTGGGCTCAACTTTAGATAGCAAATAAAAATTTGCATGTTCACTTTTTCCTGTTATCTTCCTCGTTGTCTTTCTCTCATCTAGATTCCCAATAATCTGTTCTCTTGGATGGTTCTTTTGCACATACATAGATGGTGTCTTATCTTATGCCTTTCTTGAGAGTGTCTCATCTTTAGTTTCTTCACCTTCTTCTTCTTTGCAATTTTCTCCTTCTTGATACACAATATCTTGAGCTAGTTCTCTTGGATCTATTTCTTCATCAACTCTTATATTTACACTTTTCACAATTGTATGTGAACTTTTATTATAGCATCTATAGGATTTGCTCTTAGTGGAGTATCCATGGAAGATACCCTCATCACACCTAGAATCAAAATTAACCAAAATTTTCTCTTCTCGTCTAATGTAGCATTTAATTCCAAAAAAAATTGAAGTACTTCACAATAGATGGTCTTCCCTTCCAAAGCTCATATGGGGTTTTGTGGTGATTTACTCTTAATTGAGCTCTATTGATGATATAAATAGTTATATGAATTACCTCTCTCCAAAAAGCATCAGAAATCTTAGACTCATTTAGCATAGCCCTGGCCATACCTTGAATAGTTCAATTTTTTCTTTCAACTACTCCATTCTGTTGTGGAGTTCTTGATGCTGAGTATTATCTCTTGATTCCATGTTGTTCACAGAATTCTATAATTTTAACTGAAGTGAATTCACCTCCTCTATCTAATATAGGACACTTGATATTTTTTCCTGTTTAATTTTCTACAAGTGTCTTAAATGCCTTGAACTTTTCAAATGCTTTTGATTTTTCTTTTAAGAATGTTATCCAAGTCATTCTAGAGAAATCATAAATAAAGAACATGAAGTAATTCTCACCTTGTAAACTCTTTGTCCTTGTAGAACCACATAGATCAGTGTGAACTAGATCCAAAGGCTTGGATGAAGAAAGCTCCTTTGATTTGAAACCTGATCTTGTTTGCTTACCATGCTGACATTGTGCACAAATCGTGCTTAGGGGTTTTGCTATTTTGGGCAAATCTCTGACTGCCTGTTTGTTGTTTATTTTCACTATGTTGTCAAAGTTCAGGTGACCCATTCTTCTATGCCATAACCATATCTCATCCTCTTGTGATAAAAAGCATTTTTCTCCCTTAATTTATGTCAACATGTAGAGATTATTTGCAGTTCTACTGGTGTTTGCAATAAGCTTTCCTATCTTGGATTTCCTTATCTCACATCCATTTGGGTGAAATGTGAGTGTATGCCCTTGATCACATAGTTGACTTACACTTAGTAGATTGTGCTTCAATCCTTCAACATATAATACATTTTTTGTCCTTGATCTTCCATTATCCAAACTCAAAGTCCCTTTTCCAACAATTTTGGTAGAAGCATTATCACCAAATTTCACTGTTCCTCCATTTATTTCCTTGAGAGAGAGAAATTTGCTTTTGTCACCTATCATATGGCTTGAACAACCACTATCAATGTACCACTTATTTCCTTCATTTTGCACATGAAGAGTCATTTTTACATCTCTGACATTATTGATCTATTGTTCAACCTTATAAACTTATCACCCTTGAAAAATATTTTTGCCTTGAATACCATGCACCTTTGACATCAATGACAACTCAACATTTCTAACAATCTCCCCCTTTGTCATTTATGGCAACCCTAAAAAAAAATCTTTTACTGCAACTGGATTCACAATCTGCTCCCCCTGACAAGCTGCTCCCCCTTACTGAATTATCCCCCTTTGACATCAATGGCAAAGGGCTCCTTGGGGATAAAAATAAGATACTTAACATAGCCCCCTTACCACCTCCTTTTCTTGAGGTGATCAATTTTAATATGGGAGTAAAACTACTCCTAGATTACTCTTGAGATACTCAAAAGTCTCCTTTGGTAGTGGTTTGGTAAACATGTTAGCAATATGTTCCTTTGTAGAAACATATTCCAACTTAACTTGTTGATCATCCACTTGCTCTCTCAAAAAATGATATTTGATTAGAATATGCTTGGTCCTTGAATGCATCATTGGATTCTTTGAAATATTGATGGCACTTGTATTATCACAAAGTATGGAGATCGGATGCTCATGCTTAATTTTGAAATCACTTAAAGTTTATTTCATCCATAAAACCTATGTGCAATAGGCAACTGCTGCAATATACTCTGCCTCTACAATAGGTAAGGATATTGATGCTTGTTTCTTACTTAGCCAATCAACCAAACAATCTCCAAGAAAAATGCTTCTCCACTTGTGCTTTTTCTGTCATCAACACTGCCTGCCCAATCTGCATCTGTATATGCAGTGAGAGTGAAATTATTGCATCTCGGATACCATAGTCTAAACTCCATAGTTCCTTTAAAATACTTAAATATTATTTTTACTGTTTGTATATGTGTTTCTTTTGGTGCAGCTTGAAATCTTGCCACCAATCCGATTGCCTGCATTATATTCGGCCTTGTAGTTGTGACATACAGTAAACTTCCAATCATGGATCTATACAATGTTTGATTTACCTCAGGAGACTCATCATATTTACTTAACTTACATCCTGTAATCATGGGGGTACTCACAGGATTGCAATCCTCCATCCTAAATTTTTTCAATATTTCTTTTACATACTTGGTTTGAGAGAGAAATATACCTTTATATGACTGTGATATTTGCAAACCAAGAAAGAAGGATAGCTCACCAAGCATTGACATCTTAAATTCACTTTGCATACATTTTGCAAATTTTTGAAAAATCTTGTCATTACTACCTCCGAAAATTATGTCGTCCACATAGACCACTATAATTAACTAGTCATTTCCTTCATTCTTGATGTACATATTTCTATCAACTATATATTTTTTGAAACCCTATTCTTGGAGGTATTTATCCAACCTTGAGTACCAA
This sequence comes from Wollemia nobilis, assembly GCA_028583015.1. Classification (NCBI taxonomy): domain Eukaryota; kingdom Viridiplantae; phylum Streptophyta; class Pinopsida; order Araucariales; family Araucariaceae; genus Wollemia; species Wollemia nobilis. Next base: position 190,109 of record JAQPPZ010000282.1, read on the forward strand.
GCCCTAGGGGCTTGCTTTAGTCCATAGAGAGCTTTCTTCAATTTGCATACATAGTCTAGCTTATCTGTCAAGCTGAAACCATTTGGTTGCTCAATGTAGATATCTTCCTCTAAGTTACCATTAAGAAATGTTGATTTTACATCCATTTGGTATACTTTGAAGTTTTTGAAACTTGAGAAGTCCAAGAATATTCTTATGGCCTCAAGATATGCAATAGGAGCAAATTTCTCTTCAAAATCAATCCCCTCAACTTGTGCATAACCTTTGCACACAAGTCTTACCTTATTTACAACAACCTGACCATATTCATTCAACTTATTTCTGTAGACCCATTTGGTGCCAATTACATTCTTATCTTTTGGACATGGGACAAGTTCCCAAGTCTCACTCTTTTCTATTTGATCTAACTCTTCCTCCATTGCCTTAATCCAATATTTATCTTCACTTACTTCATTAAAATTCTTTGGCTCAACTTTAGATAGTAAAGAGAAGTTGGCATGTTCACTTGTTCCTATTATTTTCCTCCTTGTTTGTCTCTCATCTAGATTCCCAATAATAAAAACTTTTGGATGGTTCGTTTGCACATATCTAGATGGCGTCTTTGGTGGTGCCTTTAATGGTATTTTGGAGGGTATTCTTGAGAGTGTCTTCTGATTCTCATTTTCTTTAGTTTCTTCATCTTTGCAACTTTTTCCTTCTTAATACACAATCTATTGAGCGGGTTCTCTTAGATCTATTTCTTCATCAAATTTTATATTTACACTTTCCATAATTTTATGTAATATTTTATTGTAGCATCTATAGGATTTTCTCTTAGTGGAGTATCCAAGGAAGATACCCTCATCACACCTGGAATCAAACTTACCCAAATTTTTCTCTTCTCGTCTAATGTAGCATTTGCTTCCAAAAAATTTTGAAGTACTTCACAGTAGTTGGTCTTCCCTTCCAAATATCATATGGGGTTTTGTGGTGATTTACTCTTACTTGAGCTCTATTGATGATATAAATAGTTGTATGAATCACCTCTCTCCAAAAAGCATCAAAAATCTTAGAATCATTTAGCATAGCCCTGGACATGCCTTGAATAGTTATGTTTTTCCTTTCAACTACTCCATTCTATTGTGGAGTTCTTGTTGATGAGTATTATCTCTTGATTCCACGTTGTTCACAGAATTCTATAAATTCACCTGAAGTGAATTCACCTCCTCTGTATGATTTTAGACACTTGATATTTTTGCTTTTTTCATTTTCTACAAGTTCCTTGAATGCTATGAACCTTTTAAAGGCTTCTGATTTTTCTCTTAAGAATGTTACCCAAGTCATTCTAGAATAATAAGCAATAAAAAATATGCAATAATTCTCACCTTGTAATCTCTTTGTTCTTATAGGGCCACATAGATCAATGTGAATTATATCCAAAGGCTTAGATGAATAGAATTCCTTTGATTTGAAACTTGATATTTTTTCTTACCATGTTGACATCGTGTGCAAATCGTGCTTAGGGATTTGGATATCTTGGGTAAATATATGACTACTATTTGTTGCTTATTTTCACCATGTTGTCAAATTTCAGGTGGCCCATTCTCCTATGCTATAACCATATCTCATCCTCTTGTGATAAAAAGTATTTTTCTCCCTTAATTTTGCTCAACATGTAGAGATTGTTTGCAATTCTACTGGTGTCTGCAATAAGCTTTCCTATCTTGGATTTCCTGATCTCACATCCATTTGGGTGAAATATGAGTGTATGCCCTTGATTACATAGTTGGATTACACTTAGAAGGTTGTGCTTCAACCCTTCAACATATAATACATTATCTATCCTTGATCTTCCATTATCTAGGCTCAAGGTTCCCTTTCCAACAATTTTGGTAGAAGCATTATCACCAAATATCATTGTGCCTCCATTTATTTCCTTGAGAGAGAAATTTGCTTTTGTCATCTTTCATATGGATTGAACAACCACTATCAATGTACCATTGATTTCCTTAATTTTGCACATGAAGAGCTATTTATACCAACATAGATTTCTCTTTTTCTTGTTCCTTTTTCTTTTTCCAAACTTTGTAGGACATATTCTTTTGACCGTCCTCCTTACTTGATTTTAGAAGTTCAAGGAACACCGTTATACAACATTTAGTTGTATGCCCAAAATTATTACATTTTTAACAAATGATGTTGTAGTCCATGAGAGGTACAAATGAATTGAAATTTCTCTTGGTGAAGCCAAAATCATTCTTAGCACGGACCCTACAATGTACAACTTTATGACCAAATTGGTTACATGAAAAATAATAACCATGGAAGAAATATTGAAACCTATCTGATTGCCTTGGAGGATATGGCCGCATGGTTCTCTCATTGTTATTTCTGTGATGGACCTTGGTCCATGATGATGCTTTATTTTCTTCCTTATCGATGATTTCACATTTTAACATATCAGTATTGGTCTTAGACTCTTATTTAATTATTTTATTTGATGCCTCTATTCCTTTTGAGATTGACTCCTTTTGTTTCTTTTGACCTTCTTAAAAACCAAGTCTAGTATTTATAACTGAATATCTCTGTGCTTTGATAATATCATCCAAGATTTTTGTGCTTTTCTCAAGCCTCATATTTTGTTGTAGCTTATCATTAGATTTTTCCACTTCCTTTCTTAGAGAGACAATATCATGTTCCAATTTTTCACATTCCAACTCCTTTGCCTTTAATTTCTCAACCATAACTTCTTCAATTATCTTTGCCTCTTCAACCTTCACTTTTAATTCGATGAGATCATGTAGAAGCTATCTTTGTTTCCTCATTCTCATGTACTTGAGCCTTCAATCTTGATTTCTTCTTCTACCCATTCTTCAAGAGCAATAATAAGTTCCTCTGTCAACCATGGCTTCCTCCATTTTTGGTCTTTTGATTTCAACCATAGGGACATATTCTTTCACCTTAGTGGCCATGTGTGTTCTTATAATATTTTTAGTATTAGTTTAGTCTAATATTTATTATATTTAGGTATAAAATTTATATTTAAAAAGAAATAACTTCAAAATTATAATTGCAATAATAAATAAATACAGGACTGCCCAAACTATCGAACTCGTTTTGGCCATATCTCACTCATCCGAACTCGAATTGAGCTAAAATTTTGAGGGTAGATGCCTGAAAAACCCTAGAACGTCTCCACCAATTTTCATATCATTTGGAGCAACACAGATCCTAGTGCATCCCTATGTGTGAACGACATATTTGGCAAGCGGCTATGCGAGGGTTTCATCTGGGTTGAGTGCAAGCAGCTCCAGAGGTTGGTTTTTAGGGCCTTTAGGCCCTAGAGGCCAATATTTTTGTGGTTTATGCTCAATATTTTAGTAGGAAATGTTGCAGGGGATACAATATGGGTTAGAAATTTGTCTTTCAACAGATCATACTGTGAACTTGAGTGACAACGGCTTCCAATTTGTTGCACAAAAGAAAAGTGAAAACCATACCTTTCCACGACGTCTAGGGCAAGGATTAAAGAGATCACGAAACAAGTTTCAAGCAGTTGATCAAAAAATGGCTCATATCTCAAGTGAATCTGGTGCTAAGGTGCACCCACAAAATAATTCTACTATGAAAACCCCTATCAAGGGTAAGAATTTCGAAGACTCGGTCCCAAAAATGAATTTTAGGGATGCCCTTCATGGTGGACAGCCTCAGCCCAATGCTAATATCAATATTAGGGCTTCCCATAAACCTCTAAGAATGCCTAAGATTGATCCCAGGAAAATGGAGTCAGGATGTCTTAAAGCAGTTGATGGAACTCCTATTGTTAAGCTTGATATGGGTAACATTCAGACTGGCATTGAAGATTTGGAAAAAAGAGGACTAATTTGTCGGTTCGTGGGTTTTCATCCGAGTCTATCTACTTTCAAAGTCTGGGCTGCAAAAAGCTGGAAAACTAAAGGTGAGTTACAAATCTCTATTTATCCAAATGGTTATTTTCTTGTTTTATTTGCTAATAATGAAGATAGAGAGAAAACTTTTCAAGGGGGTCCTTGGTTTTTGGAAGGGCAGGGCTTTTCATGAAGCCCTGGCATACTAAATTTAAAGCCGAAGAAGAGATGCCTTCTATAGCTCCCGTGTGGGTTAGACTCTTTGGCCTCCCTATTGAATTTTGGAATCCTACTATTTTTTCTTCAATTGGAAACTCTTTAGGAACTTTTATGATGATTGTTGATTGTACTCAAAATTTTGAACATATTATTTATGCTCGGATTTGTGTTTTAATGGATTTTGACAAACCCCTACCTAAAAATATCACATTACAATTTGGGGAAGACACTTGGGAGCAAGTAGTGGACTATGAGAACATTCCTTTTCGTTGTAGAATTTGCCATGAATATGGTCATTTGGCCAATGCTTGCCCAAATAAAATTCCTGATCAAAAGAAAGAAGATATAAACTCAAGCAGGTTTCCAAATACCTAAGAAGAAGAACACTCAGAAAAAACTAGTTATGAAGGATCAATCAAAGTCATCTGCTAATATGTTTGAAATCCTTTCCACAAATGATGTCCCAAGTGAGGAAGAGGAAATAATGGAAACTGAAATCTTAGAAACACAATTTAAATATGAAGGGAAGAACTCGGAGACAAACCAACAAATCAAAGGTTTTCAACGAGAAAAAAAAAGGAGAAAATTTACACAAGAAAAACAATATTTCAAATGTCAAAACTTCAAATAATGCAGGTCCCAATATAGACTCCGTTGAACCATCTAGTAAAATTTTGGTTGTGTACGAGCATTCTTCAAGGTTAGAAGCCATCTCAGATTCAATTGGAATAAGTCAAGAAACAGGGAAAAAAAATTGAAGATGGATTCTAATCAAAAAGTAGGTCGCAAGACCAATCAATATCATATGGTAAAAGAAGGTGAAAAGCTTGTAGAGGAAGGTAAGATTAATGCCCTTCCCAAATTTTTTAGCCCTGGTATTAATGAAGATCATCACTTGGAATATTAGAGGACTCAAAGGGAGTCTTTCAAAACAAAATGAAATTAGAAGAATGATTCAAGTAAATCATCCACATCTTGTTTTCCTTCAAGAAACAAAGATGTCAATGGAGGATATGGACTTAATTGCCGATAAAATTTGGCCAGCTGGAAAAGTGGTTTCCCTCAGTTCCCAAGGGACTTCGGGTGGCATTGCTTGTCTTTGGGATCCAAAAGAGGTAGTTATTCACCATATGGTTGGCAGTTGGGGTTTGTTGGCTATAGCTATTCAAAGTAGACATTCCAACTAGATTATGCTTTGCATTACTGTTTATGCTCTGACTTCTTTGGAGGAAAAAAGAAGACAGTGGAAGGATATTACTCATATTATCTCTCATTTTCCTAAAGCTTGGATCTTGATCGGAGGAGATTTCAATACCATCCTCTCTCTGGATGAGAAAAGGGGGGAAATAGAAATTTGGACAAAAGCACCGACCTCATGAGCGAATATATTGCAAACCTCCATCTTGTGGATATCCAACCGAGATAATGGCCTTATGACTTGGTCTAACAGAAGGCAAGGCTTAGCTTGTATAATGGAGAGATTGGATAGGTTTTTGCTCTCTAAAAATTTCTTAATCCATGGTCACATTCCTAAAGTGAAGACTCTTAATAATGTTGGTTCGGATCATTGGCCAATCATGGTGGAAATGTGGAAAACCAATGTGAGTTTCTCTCCTTTTTGTTTTCAATTAATGTGGCTTAGAGACATTTCCTTCAGACCTCATGTGCAACAATGGTGGAAGGAAGGTAAACCTAGGCATGGGACTAAGATGTTCTGTTTTGCCAAAAGACTGCAATACATTAAATCCAAAATCAAGACTTGGAACTGGAAAGAGTTTGGGGATGTTCATAAAAAAAAACATGAAGTTATTGCTCATCTTGAAAATTTGAATAAGAAAATCCGTTTAGATGGCCTCACGAGAGAAGAGAAGTGCGAGATGAAATTAAACTCACAACTCGGTTAGAGGAATGGGAAAAAAGAGAAGAAATATTATGGAAGCAAAAATCTAGAATTCAATGGCTCAAAGAAGGAGATCGAAACACAAATTTCTTCCACAAATCTCTTCTAGCTCGAAGATCTCACAACTTTATTTCTTCCTTAAAATCAGATTCTAGAGATGTTGTTTATACTTGGGATGGCATGAACTCTATTGTTGTTGATTACTTTTCCAATATTTTTGCTGCTACTCCCCTTGACTCGACTTCACAACATAATGTTCTTCAAGAAATCCCTTCTCTTATCACTTCGAGGAGAACTCTATTTTGACTGCTCCTATTACTATCAATGAGCTTCAACAAGTAGTTTTTAAAATGCAAAAAGGGAAAACCCCAGGTCCTGATGGTTTTCCTATTGAGTTCTACCAAGAGTTCTGGGATATCCTTCATGTTGATTTATTAGAGGTGGTGGAAGAAGCCGGGAAAGCCAAAGAAATTTTGAAGGTTATCAATAAAACTTATATTACTCTTGTTCCAAAAGCTCAAGAGGTTGATCATATCTCGGCTTTTAGACCTATTGCTTTATGTAATGTTCTTCTCAAAATCATTACTAAAATCATGGCAGAAAGGTTGAAGCCTCTTTTGCATAAGATTATTTCCCCAGAGCAAGGGGGTTATGTGGAAGGACGTCAAATAGTAGATGAGATAGTTCTTGCTCAGGAAGCCATCCATTCCATGGATATGCAAAATTCTCCTTCCATGTTCATTCGGTTAGACTTATCCAAAGCTTATGACAGAGTGGATTGGCACTTCCTTATCAAAGTTTTGAGGCAATTTGGTTTCTCTAAGGATTGGATGGATTGGATTATGGGATGTATCTCTTCGGTTTCCTACTTAGTTCTTATCAATGGCAGGCCTTCTCGGTCTTTCCCGGCTTCCAGAGGTATTAGGCAAGGTGACCCGCTATCCCCTTATTTATTCATCATTCTTGCTGAATGCTTGGGTAGGACTATAACCAAAAAGAGGGAAAACAAAACCCTTGAGGGAGTTACCATTGCTCATGGAGCTAGACCTATCTCTCATCTTCAATTTGTGGATGACTCTACTCTTTTAGGTAAAGCTACGGTTAAGGAAGCTTCTAATATTAAGCAAATCATTAGCTATTTTTCTAAGGCTATTGGGCAGTTGATCAATGAAGACAAATCTAAAGTTATTTTCTTTCACTTCTCTGCTAGACAAGAATCCATGGTCTTGGATAAACTAAGATATAAGAAGACCTCTCTTCCAATCACTTATTTAGGTATTCCCATAAATATTCAAAGGCAAAAAAATAAATATTGGAATTGGTTGTTGGACAAAGTCAAGAAGAAAATTGGAAAGTGGACCAACAAGTGGCTTTCTTCTAGGGGTAGAATCACCTTGGTAAAATCAGTCCTTCAAGCTATTCCTATTTATGTTTCTTCCATTTTGAATATCCCAAAGGTTGTTCTTCGAGAATTGGATCAAATCGAGTCATCGTTTCCTTTGGAGTGGTACTAAGGAGAAAAGAAAATGGGCCTTGGTGAAATGGGATACTTTATGTCTTCCTAAGAGTGAAGGGGGGTTAGGATTACGGTCTTCAATTAATAACAACAAAGCTTTAGCTGCTAAATTATATTGGAGGATGTTGCATAACCCCAATGCTCTTTGGGCCAATAATCTCCGTGCTAAATATGTTGAGAACAAAAGTCCTGAAGACCTTGTTCGCTATCAACTTCCTACCAAAGGTTCTCCCATTTTAGCAGTTCTTAAGACTGGTGAGGATTTGATAAAGAAAAAATTATTTTGGATCATTCATAATGGTCAACATGCAAATTTTTGGACAGATTCTTGGGATGGTCACAAGCCTTTGATAACTCGGTTTCCCGATTGGAGGCCTTGGATGGAGGAGCTTCATCGAGCTAATTGGATAAAGGTGGCTAATTACTGTCGGTACCATATTGGTAATTCAAAGGTTGGTAGATATTGGATCCCTATTGAGGACTGGCCTATTCAAATCCTAGAAAGGCAAAGACAAGATATCCAAGGCATCCTTCATATGAGATCCCTCTCTTGGTCCCATGAAAAAGATTGTTTTGGATGGAACAACACTACTAAGGGTGAGTATTCGAGTTGCTCAAGGTTATTTGACCTTATGCCATAATAATCCCAACCATTCTTCGACATATTTTCTCGATTGTGGGCTCAAAAGCTCCGGCCTAAGGTGAGGTTCTTTAATTGGCTTTTATTGCATCGTAGGGTGCTTACTTGGTGAGCAACTTATGAAGCGTGGTTTTCATGGCCCTTTTAGATGTGAAATGTGTGAAGAGAATGTAGAAAATATCAACCATATTTTTATTGAGTGTACTTTAGCCTCCGAGCTATGGAGGAGAATGGCCACTTTACTTGGCTTACAGTGGTCCAATTTTTTTACTTTTGAACAGCTTTGGAGGGATTGGCCTAATCAAGAGGGTGTTGATCATTTTATTAGGCGAGTAGTTTGGATGGGTTCTACCATTCTTCTTTGGAATATTTGGAATGAAAGGAACAACCAAATTTTTAATCAAGATAGGAAGGATATTCACTATATTTGGCAAAAGACCATAGCCAACTTAGTTGAATCAGTCCATCATCTCCTTAATCACCCCCAAAACTCCCACCAAAGATGGGATCAAGTGATGCAAAGATTGAATATTAAACCTTCTAAGGGCAACCAACTTAAAGGGAATGTGAGTATTAGTAAGATGGATAGGAATAGAAATTGGCAACCTCCTCCTAAGGATTTTGGAAAAGTCAATACTGATGGAGCCTCTAGAGGGAACCCTGGAAAAGCCAGTGTGGGAGGAATTGGTAGACTTTCAGATGGCTCCCTGGTTTTTACTTTTGCTAAGAATTTGGGTATTCTTTCCAATAACCTTGCTTGAGGGGTATGGTATCCTTAGAGGCCTTCGGGAGGCTACTAAGGTTGGATGGGAAAAGGTGTTAGTTGAGTCCGACTCTCAACTTATGATTAATCTCTTGAAGAATCCTTCTAAGAATCATAAGGTGGATTGGAGAATAAAAAGAATTATTGAGAAGATTCAGTTAATCCAGATGGGATTTTTGAAAGTTGATTACAATCATGTGGTGAGAGATCAAAACAAGAGTGTTGATGCTTTAGCTAATTGGGCTTTGGACAAAGGTGATCTTACTTGTTATGGCCACCCTCCTATATGGTGGGCTTCTCAAATTAGGGAAGCTCTTCTTTCTATCATTTCTTTGGATGGCTCCAATTTTGAAGGTACCTAGTTTCTTCTTGTTTTTTTTTTTTTTGCTTCTCTTTGGTTCATTCAGTTTTTTTTAGTTCCCTAGCTCATTCTATTCTTTATTTTGTTTCCTCTGTTGATTCTTGCCTTAATAGTCTTCTGGTCTAGATAGGTCATTGTTTTGTTCATTTTTTATTTCTTTTTTCTTTTTTTTTTTTTGTTTAGTTTTTTAAGGTGGGTGGGTTCTTTTATTTTGTTTTGTTTTTGTGTTCTTTGTGTTGTTTTTTGTTGTTCTTGTGTTTTTGTTGTTTTGTTTTTTTTTATGTTTTTTGTTATTGTTCTTGTGTTTTTTTCGTTCTTGTTCTTGGGTTTCTCTTTGTTTGTGTTATTTCGTGTTTTTATGTGTGAGTGTTTTCTATGTTTTTTGTTTTTGTTTATTGTCTTTTGTTGGTTGTTTTTTATTTTTATTTTTATTTTATTTTTTAATTTTTTAGGTTTTGGTTGTGTTTATTTTTCATGTTTTTTTTGGGTTATGTCTTTGTAGTGTTCTGTTGTTTTTGTCTTGTTTGTGTTTTGTTATGTGGTTCTTGTGTTTTTCTATGTGGTTTGTGTTGTGGTTTCTTTTATCTTATTGTGCGTGTTTGGTTGTGCTTTTGTTTTTGACACACTCAAGGAGCATGTTTTTTATTTTATTTTATTATTTTTGTTGTTATTTACTTATTTTTAAATTGGTTTTGTGTGTTTGTTTGCTCCTTGAGTATGTCAAAGGTGGTAGGCCAGGTCCGAGTCCTAGGCATTTTTGGCGGAATGGATACCCCTGCCTCCTTGGGTCTTACCCGAAAGTGGCATCCCTTTTGGGATGTTTTCCACAAAAAAAAAAAATCACCACACACATAAGAGACATAGATTTAACGTGGTTCACCTCATATGGGCTACATACACAAAGAAATATTGCTTATAAATTTCTTCAATAAATTATGTGGGCACCACCCCACAGGAGACACTAATCCCCTATTACAATGTTCATGGGCACCAACCCATAGGATACACCAATCCCCTCTGCTCCGGTTCATGGACACCAATCCACAGGAGACACCAATTTCCTCTGCTTTGAAAACTACTCCAAATCTGCTCACAAATCCTACTTAAATTTCCTCTCAAATTTGCTCCAAAACCTACTCAAATATGCTCACACAACCTACTCAAATCTGCTCCAAAACTTGCTCAAATATGCTCACACAACCTACTCAAATCTGCTCTAAAACCTACTCAAATATTCTCACACAACCTTGCTCAACTCTGCTCATCTACTCCCAAATCTTGCATACATACAATGCTCATCTATTCCCAAAACCAAACATAACAATCCATAAATCTACCATGCTCATCTACTCCTAAATTTAATCAAAAAATAATGCACATCCAAAAATATAACAACAAAAATATTTTCCTCAAACAAAACCACTTTGAGATAGGAATTAAATCACCATACCTCTAAATTTACCTCAATGATGATGATATTTTGCATGATATTTCCAAACTCGTCTTGACAAAAATAATTTTCCTTTTGTTTGTCCCTTCAAAATCTGGTTAGCAATTCTCTTTTTCTTTTATTGATTAAATATCAAATCAACCACTTTAAAATCCCTTATCAAAAACATACACAATAAATCTTAAAAATAACTCCTTATATCTCCCTTTTTGAAACTCACAATATAAAAATTTATCAACAACTAAAACCCTTATATCTCCTTTTATTAATTTTTAAAAAATAAAACCTTATACTAACATCATAACCCTTATATCTCCTTTTATTATTTTGCAAAAATAAAACTCTACACTAGCACCATGACCCTTATATCTCCCTTTATTAAATTTAATAAAATAAAACTTTAAATACCTTGCACAACCATGACAGGATTCGATCTCCTATCCTCTAGGAGCGCAGCGTCCTCACAAGCACTCGTGACCAACTATGCTACCACAATAGGTGAAACCTAAAATATAGCTTTGTCTCAACTTCTTCAGTAAAATGGCATCAAAGAGATTCAACCCTCTAACCTGTTGCACAGTAGCACTCCACGCAATCTAGACAACCAACTAGGCTATCCCAGTAGGTCAAACCAAAGGGGTATGGTATAATTTTTAACCTTATCTTTGTGCTCCCTCAAACATCAAAACCATAGCAAAATGACGTCGAAGAGATTCAACCCTCTAACCTCCTACACAATAGTGCTCCATGTAAGCTAGACAATCGGTTGGGCTATCCCAATAGGTGAAACCAAAGGGGCACGATATAATATTTATCCTTGTATTTTGCTATCACCAATTTTTCGTTGCTCTTCTCCTCTGTCTACCGCTTGCACTCACCATGATGGATTAATCGATTGCATTGCACATTTACAAAGGTGAAATAATACCTCATATTTATATGTTTCCCATTGTCTTCGATTTTGTCAAGGAGGTCGGCTCTTATTATTTGCTTTCAACTTTATATCTTCTCCAAAGATGGAGGCGCATTTTATTTTTCAAACACTTTAGGCTATAATATTTAAATCTATGATTTAATAATATAATATTTAACTTTCAGACTCTTATATATTTAAATCCTTTGATTTAAATATGTCAAACCTTTGTCCTTCTCTTTATAATATTTCAAGCCTTTGTCCAAACTTTTGTCCTTCTCTTTATAATATTTAAATTTGATATTTAAATATTATAATATATTTGCCTTACTTTGAAATATACTTTCCTTGCTTCTCTTGAAATATATCTTTGCCTTGGATGATTTTTCGTTGTTTGCTATTTATCAAGTCCATCTCTGACATTATTGATATATTGTCCAACCTTATAAACTTATCACCCTTGAAGAATATTTTTGCCTTGAATACCATGCACCTTTGACATTAATGACAACTCAATATTTCTAACAATATCCCCCTTTGTCATTTATGGCAACCCTACAAAAAAAATTATTTTACTGCAACTGGATTCACAATCTCCTCCTTCTGACAAGTTGCTCCCCCTTACTGAATTATCCCCCTTTGACATCAATGGCAAAGGGCTCCTTGGGGATAAAAATAATATACTTAACATAGCCCCCTTACCACCTCCTTTTCTTGAGGTGATCAATTTTAATATGGGAGTAAAACTACTCCTAGCTTACTCTTGAGATACTCAAAAGTCTCCTTTGGTAGTGGTTTGGTAAACATGTTAGCAATATGTTCCTTTGTAGAAACATATTCCAACTTAAGTTGTTGATCAACCAATTGCTCTCTCAAAAAATGATATTTGATTAGAATATGTTTGATCCTTGAATGCATCATTGGATTCTTTGAAATATTGATGGCACTTGTATTATCACAAAGTATGGAGATCAGATACACGTGCTTAATTTTGAAATCACTTAAAGTTTATTTCATACATAAAACATGTGTGCAATAGGCAACTGCTGCAATATACTCTGCCTCTACAGTGGACAAGGATATTGATGTTTGTTTCTTACTTAGCCAATAGACCAAACAATCTCCAAGAAAAAATGCTCCTCCACTTGTGCTTTTTCTGTCATCAACATTGCCTGCCCAATCTGCATCTGTATATGCAGTGAGAGTGAAATTATTGCATCTCGGATACCATAGTCCAAACTCTATAGTTCCTTTAAAATACTTAAAGATTCTTTTTACTATTTTTATATGTATTTCTTTTGGTGCGGCTTGAAATCTTGCCACCAATCCGACTGCCTGCATTATATCTGGCCTTATAGCTGTGACATATAGTAAACTTCCAATCATGGATCTATATAATGTTTGATTTACCTCAGGAGACTCATCATATTTACTTAACTTACATCCTGTAATCATGGGGGTACTCATGGGATTGCAATCCTCCATCCTAAATTTTGTCAACATTTCTTTTACATACTTGGTTTGAGAGAGAAATATACCTTTATCTGTTTGTTAAATTTGCAAACCAATAAATAAAGACAACTCACCAATCATTGACATCTCAAATTCATTTTGCATACACTTTACAAATTTCTTACACATCTTGTCATTACTACCTCCAAAAATGATATCATCCACATAGACCACTACAATCGACAAGTCATTTCCTTCATTTTTGATGTATAGATTACTATCAGCTATAACTTTTATGAAACCCTGTTCTTGAATATATTTATCGAACCTTGAGTACCAAGCCCTAGGGGCTTGCTGTAGTCCATAGCGAGCCTTCTTTAATTTGCATACATAGTCTAGCTTATCTGTCAGGCTAAAACCATTTGGTTGCTCAATGTAAACCTCTTCCTTTAAGTAACCATTAAGAAATGTTGATTTTACATCCATTTGGTACACTTTGAAGTTTTTGAAACTTGAGAAATCCAAGAACATTCTTATGGCCTCAAGATGTGCAATAGGAGAAAATGTCTCTTCAAAATCAATCCCCTCAACTTGTGCATAGCCTTTGCACATAAGTATTGCTTTGTTTCTAAAAACCTGACCATCTTCACTCAACTTATTTCTATAGATTCATTTGGTACCAATTACATTCTTGTATTTTGGACCTGGAACAAGTTCTCAAGTCTCACTCTTTTCTATTTGGTCTAACTCTTCTTCCATTGCCTTAATCCAATATTAATCTTCTTGCTTCATTGAAATTCTTGGGCTCAACTTTAGATAGCAAAGAAAAATTTGCATGTTCACTTGTTCCTGTTATCTTCCTCCTTGTCTGTCTCTCATCTAGATTCCCAATAATCAGTTATCTTGGATGGTTCTTTTGCACATACCTAGATGGTGTCTTAGGTGATGCCTTTCTTGAGAGTGTCTCATCTTTAGTTTCTTCACCTTCTTCTTCTTTGCAATTTTCTCCTTCTTGATACACAATACCTTAAGCTAGTTCTCTTGGATATATTTCTTCATCAACTCTTATATTTACACTTTTCACAATTGTATGTGAACTTTTATTATAGCATCTATAGGCTTTGCTCTTAGTGGAGTATCCATGGAAGATACCCTCATCACACCTAGAATCAAAATTAACCAAAATTTTCTCTTCTCGTCTAATGTAGCATTTAATTCCAAAAAAAATTGAAGTACTTCACAATAGATGGTCTTCCCTTCCAAAGCTCATATGGGGTTTTGTGGTGATTTACTCTTAATTGAGATCTATTGATGATATAAATAGTTGTATGAATTACCTCTCTCCAAAAAGCAACATAAATCTTAGACTCATTTAGCATAGCTTTGGCCATACCTTGAACGGTTCTATTTTTCCTTTCAACTACTCCATTATGTTGTGGAGTTATTGATGCTGAGTATTATCTCTTGATTCCATGTTGTTCACAGAATTCTACAAATTTACCTCAAGTGGATTCACCTCCTCTATCTAATCTTGGACACTTAATCTTTTTGCCTTTTTCATTTTCTACAAGTGTCTTAAATGCCTTGAACTTTTCAAATGCTTCTGATTTTTCTTTTAAGAATGTTACCCAAGTCATTCTAGAGAAATCATCAATAAAGAACATGAAGTAATTCTCACCTTGTAAACTCTTTGTCCTTGTTGAACCACACAGATCAGTGTGAAATAGATCCAAAGGCTTGGATGAAGAAAGCTCCTTTGATTTAAAACCTGATCTTGTTTGCTTACCATGCCGACATTGTGCACAAATCGTGCTTAGGGGTTTTGCTATTTTGGGAAAATCTCTAACTGCTTGTTTGTTGCTTATTTTCACTATGTTTTCAAAGTTCAGGTGACCCATTCTTCTATGCCATAACCATATCTCATCCTCTTGTGATAAAAAGCATTTTTCTCCCTTAATTTATTCAACATGTAGAGATTATTTGCATTTCTACTGGTGTTTGCAATAAGCTTTCCTATCTTGGATTTCCTGATCTCACATCCATTTGGGTGAAATGTGAGTGTATGCCCTTAGTCACATAGTTGACTTACACTTAGTATATTGTGCTTCAATCCTTCAACATATAATACATTTTTTGTCATTGATCTTCCATTATCGAAACTCAAAGTCCCTTTTCCAACAATTTTGGTAGAAGCATTATCACCAAATTTCACTATTCCGCAATTTATTTCCTCGAGAGAGAGAAATTTGCTTTAGTCACCTATCATATGGCCTGAACAACCACTATCAATGTACCACTTATTTCCTTCATTTTCCACATGAAGAGTCGTTTGTACTAACATGGATTTTTTTTTTCTTTTTCCTTTTTCTTTTTCCAAATTTTTGAGGATGTCTCCTTCTGAATTGTTTGACCTTCCTCCTTTTTGCTTGATTCAGGAAACACTATTCTACACCATTTAGCTTTGTACCCAAAATTATCACATTTATAACAAATGATATCATAATCCATGAGAGGTGCAAATGAATTGAAATTTCTATTGATGAAGCCATCATTCTTCACACATACCATGTAATGTACAGCTTTATGACCATATTTGTTACACAAAAACAATAACCATGGAATAAATATTAAAACCTATTTTATTGCCTTGGATGATATGGTCGCATGGTTCTTTCATTGTGATTTCTATGGTCGCATGGTTCTTTCATTGTGATTTCTGTGATTGACTTATGTCCATGATGATTCTTTGTTTTCTTTCTCCTTGATGCTTTCACTTTTCAATATATTAGCATAGGTCATGGTCTCTTCTTTACTTATTTTTTTTGATGTCTTTGTTCCTTTTGAACTTGACTCCTCTTTCTGTTTCTCTTGACCTTCTTCAAAACCAAGTCCAATATTTATACCTGAAAGTCTCTGTGCTTTGATAATATCATCCAATATTTTTGTGCTTTTTTCAAACCTCATACTTTGTTGTAACTTATCCTTAGATTTTTCCACTTCCTTTCTTAGAGAGACAACTTCATAGTCTGATTTTTCACATTCTAGCTCCTTTGCCTTTAATTGCTCAACCATAACTTCTTAAATTCTCTTTGCCTCTTCAACCTTTACTTTTAAATCGGTGAGATCTAGTAGAAGTTTTTTCTTTGTTTCCTCATCCTCATGTACTTGAGCCTTCAATCTTGAATTCTTATTTCTAACCATTTTCAATTCTTCAAGAGCAACAATAAGTTCCTCTTCTATGTCAACCATGGCTTCCTCTCTATTTTTTGGATCTCTCTCTTTGATTTCAACCATAGGGACATATTCTTTCACCTTAGTGGCCATGTGTGTTCTTATAAGATCTTCCTTCAAGCTATTAGGCTTTCACGAAGGAACCTACTCTAATACCAATTGAAGAACACAAGCTTATATTGAGAGGGGGTGAATAGTATAAGATAAAACTTTTACTTTTCTTTCCAAAGCAATAACTTCAAATATTATCAATTGCAATAATAAAACAATGCACAAATCACCACACACATAAGAGACATAGATTTAACGTGGTTCACCCAATATGGGCTACATCCACAAAGAAATATTGCTTATAAATTTCTTCAATAAATTATGTTGGCACCACCCCACAGGAGACACTAATCCCATATTACAATGTTCATGGGCACCAACCCACAGGAGACACCAATCCCCTATGCTCTAGTTCATGGACACCAATCCACAGGAGACACCAATTTCCTCTGCTTTGAAAACTACTCGAAATCTGCTGACAAATCCTACTCAAATTTGATCTCAAATTTGCTCCAAAACCTACTCAAATATGCTCACACAACCTACTCAAATCTGCTCCAAAACTTGCTCAAATCTGCTCATACAACCTACTCAAATCTGCTCTAAAACCTACTCAAATATTCTCACACAACCTGCTCAACTTTGCTCATCTACTCCTAAATCTTGCATACATACAATGCTCATCTATTCCCAAAACCAAACATAACAATCCATAAATCTGCCATGCTCATCTACTCCCAAAAAACAATGCACATCCAATAATTCCTTATACCTCCCACTATATGACAACAAAAATATTTTCCTCAAACAAAACCACTTTGAGAAAGGAATTAAATCACCATACCTCTAAATCTGCCTCAATGATGATGATATTTTGCATGATCTTTCCAAACTTGTCTTGACAAAAATAATTTTCCTTTTGTTTGTCCCTTCAAAATCTGGTTAGCAATTCTCTTTTTCTTTTATTGATTAAACATCAAATCAACCACTTTAACATCCCTTATCAAAAACATACACAATAAAGCTTAAAAATAACTCCTTATATCTCCCTTTTTGAAACTCACAATATAAAAAATTATCAACAACTAAAACCCTTATATCTCTTTTTATTAATTTTTAAAAACTAAAACCTTATACTAACATCATAACCCTTATATCTCCTTTTATTATTTTGCAAAAATAAAACTCTACACTAGCACCATGACCCTTATATCTCCCTTTATTAAATTTAATAAAATAAAACTTTTAATACCTTGCACAGCCATGACGGGATTCGATCTCCTATCCTCTAGAAGCGCAGTGCCCTCACAAGCTCTCGTGACCAACTATGCTACCCCAGTAGGTGAAACCTAAAATATAGCTTTGTCTCAACTTCTTCAGTAAAATGGCATCAAAGAGATTCAACCCTCTAACCTACTGCACAGTAGCACTCCATGCAATCTAGACAACCAACTAGGCTATCCCAGTAGGTGAAACCAAAGGGGTATGGTATAATTTTTATCCTTATCTTTGTGCTCCCTCAAACATCAAAACCATAGCAAAACGACGTCGAAGAGATTCAACCCTCTAACCTCCTACACAACAGTGCTCCATGTAATCTAGACAATCAGTTGGGTTATCCCAACAGGTGAAACCAAAGGGGCACGATATAATATTTATCCTTGTCTTTCGCTACCACCAATTTTTCATTGCTCTTCTCCTCTGTCTATCGCTCGCACTCACCATGATGGATTAATCGATTGCATTACACATTGACAAAGGTAAAATAATACCTCATATTTATACGTTTCCCATTGTCTTCGATTTTGTCAAGGAGGTCGGCTCTTATTATTTGCTTTCAACTTTATATCTTCTTGAAAGATGTAGGTGCATTTTATTTTTCAAACACTTTAGGTTATAATATTTAAATCTATGATTTAATATTATAATATTTAACTTTTAGACTCTTATATATTTAAATCCTTTGATTTAAATATGTCGAACCCTTGTCCTTCTCTTTATAATATTTCAAGTCTTTGTCCAAACTTTCGTCTTTCTCTTTATAGTATTTAAATTTTTTTTTTGGTAATTATAATAATAGATTAATTGTGGGTTTTTATAAAGGATCCCAAAACCTTATGTACAAAATCAGCCTTGCTAAAAGATATTTCATTCCGGATGGCTGGGTAAATAGAGCAGTTCGTAAAAAATACAGGGAAATACAAAATTCCCGAAGGCCCCAGAAGACGTGGACAGTCCTAGAAATCTTGATCTTGAAATACATTAAAACAGAATAATAGCCGAAGACAATATATCAACAAACTTTGGGAGAAGACCTATGATACAAATTCTTCATCATGAGGGAATATCTGCCTTGGCCAAACTGTCCACCTCGGTTGGGAAACGAGAACGCCAAACAACCGGGCATGTGGTCATCAGTACTTTGTTGGCCAAGTGATCCGCCACCCGGTTACCTTCTTCGTAGATGTGCCCCGCCTCCCACCTAGCATGCCGAGAGAGGAGCATCCTAGCCTCGAGGATGATATTCAGGACCCGCCACAATGGGTCTTTGGAGCCACGAAGGTAGTTGATAATGTTTAGAGAATTGCCTTCAATAATTAAAGGCCTAGGATCATTCGATATGACCTGCAACCCTTTCAACACACCACGGGCTTCGGCAAAATGATTAGTCTAAGGGCCCAGATTTTCACAGTAGGCCAAGATCAGCTTCCTATTATGGCCCCTGACAAGCCCCCCGAAACTAGCGGGCCCCAGGTTGCCTTTAGCAGCCCCATCAAAATTAAGTTTGATCCACCCCAAAGGAGGTTTGGTCCAAGTGACCTCCCTACGGCCATTCACTGAGTCAACTCTGGAAGAGGAGCCAAGGTCCAGTATTTTGAAAATAATTGCCTCCCAAGGATTGTGAGGGCGGGAGCTGGGAATAGTTTTTGAATTCTCTACAGCAAAGGATAAGGCCCGCTGGGCAACAGAGGGAGCCATTCTAGGAATCTTGTCGAAGACTCTAGCATTACACTCCAGCCAAATTTTCCAGATGGAATGGTGAAAGGCAGCCTCACAAAGGAATCAGAGCTTAGAATTCATAAAGGGCTTGGACCATTGGAGG
The DNA here is from genome assembly GCA_028583015.1 of Wollemia nobilis. Lineage (NCBI taxonomy): Eukaryota > Viridiplantae > Streptophyta > Pinopsida > Araucariales > Araucariaceae > Wollemia > Wollemia nobilis. Next base: position 209,574 of record JAQPPZ010000282.1, read on the forward strand.
AAGTCATATTTAAGGGAGCGAGGGCAGCACTAGAGTACTTGGAAGGAAGACAACACACAACTTAGGACCGAATTGGAAAAGGGGCAATGCAAAAATAAGTGATCGGATGTTTCACAGTCAGCTAAGCAAAGATAGCACTTGTTGGGAATTGCAAGGCCTCTCTTGTGGAGATTATCTATGGTAAGGGCTTTGTTATAAAATGCAATCCAAGAAAAGTAATATATATTAGGAATAATCCCTTTCCTCCAAATTGCTTTCCATCGGGGGTCCACAGCAGCCTCACACGACAGAAGATCATAAGCGGACTTAACAGAAAACCGCCCATCCTGCGTGTTGCTCCAAATAATTTTGTCGACTCTTATGACCGAAGGAATTAACATCGATTGGAGGACACTGGATAAGAAATTCACCTCATTATCAAACCCATCCACCTTCGAAAGTTTCCACCGAGGGGGAAGGGAACTCCGGTCAATGCAATCTGAAACCTTGAGATGACTGTTTAGATCAATCTGGTCCCTCAAGCCAGCCAAGTTCTGATTTACAACGAGAGCTTCATCTGTAGCCCACTTGTCTCTCCAAAAAAGGATCGTGGATCCATCCCCCAAGATCCAACGAGCACCCTTGTTAATCACCGAACAGCCTTGAAGCACTGTCTTCCAGAAAGCCAAAGCTTCATGAGGAGACTCAGCTTCCAGGAGAGAATTTCCCCCAAGATACTTTATTTCAACTATATTGACCCATTCTGTCGGTGCATTAATAAGAATTCTCCAAGCATGTTTGGCAATTAAGGCAGTGTTCATGAGCTTGGATCTTCTCAATCCCATTCCCCCTTGGTCCTTTCAAAGGCAAACCTTATCCCACACCACCAGAGGAATTCTGGATTTTTCATCGCTGTCGGACCAAAGAAAATTCCTTTGAATCTGCTCGATTTTGGAATGGATAAACACAGGAAGCATGAAAACAGACATGAAATAGGTGGGAATTCCTTGAAGACAGGCTTTGGTGAGGGTTGCCTTCCCAGCTTGAGATAGCAATTTGCCTTTCCAAGTGCTAAGTTTCTTATGCAGCCATTCCAAAATTGAATTCCAAATGTTCCCACCGCCTCGCCCATTGCAAACTAGTGACAACCCCAAATAAGTTGCAGGCAGGGAATCAATAGTACAGTCGAGGATTCTGGCAATGCGAATTTGCCTACGCGAGAGGGTATTAACAAAATAAATTTTGCTCTTCAAATAATTAACTTTTTGGCCGGAAGCCTTCTCATACCGGGACGGAATGCGCTTGATAGATTTGGCCCGAGTGACAAACGCTCCGAGTGGATATGAGCGTGTCATCCACAAACTCGTTGGTGAGTGACAGGGATCAACTCCGGAAGTAGGCAGAATGCCAAAAATCTTGCTTCGACAGAGGGCTTCATTCAAATACCATCTAAGGACCTCTGCCAAAAGAATGAATAAAATAGGAGACAGAGGATCACCTTGTCTGAGGCCACGAGCACTCTGGAAGAATCCAGCGGGGGACCCGTTGATCAGCACAGAAAAGGACGGAGTGGAAATGCAACTGTTCACAAGGTCAATCCAGTGATGATGGAAGCCCAACTTGCAAAGGACAGCACAGAGGAACCTCCTGTCCACTCTGTCAAAAGCTTTATTCATGTCTAGTTTAAGGAAAAGCGCATCATTCTTGGAACATTGGGCAGTATGGAGGGTTTCGTGAATAGTAATGACGTCGTCAAGGATGTTTCTACCCTTAACGGTGCTCCCCTGAGCTGAACCTACTAAAGAGGGGAGGAGGGATCTCAGACGATTGGCAATGGTCTTGGTAAGAATCTTGTAGAAAACATTGTAGAGGCTTATGGGGCGATAGTTAGAAAAACTTTTGCAGGTGGGTGACTTAGGAATGAGAGCTAGGAAGGTAGAGTTGAGCTTCGGATGGATGGATCTTGATGCTTGGATTTCTAAGATAGCCTCGCAGACATTAGGTCCCACAACATCCCACATAACTTGAAAGAATCGGGGGGGAACCCATCAGGCTCGGGGGCCTTATCTGGTTGCATGGAAAAAAGAGCATCCTTAATCTCAAAATGGGAAAAAGGTTCTAGGAGTTTAATACTTGCCTCATGGGGGACTTTGGTAGGGAAATTAGCAAGCAAGGATTTCTGAACTTGGAGGACGCTATCAGGAGGAGCACCCAGCAAATCCTGGAAGAAGTCGACTACTTCGCTTTGAATTTCCTCAATCTCCATGGTAGTGCGCCCATCCTTACACAGCATCTATCTGATCTTGTTGGCCCCCCTGTGTCTCATGGTAGACACGTGGAAAAACTTCAAATTTGAATCACCGCTCTTCAGCCAGAGATCCCTGGACTTCTGACGCCAAAATGTTTCCTCACTGGCAAGAATGGAATGATAGTCCACCAGGAGGCTCTGTTCCTCCTCTTTGAGGCCTTCAGAATACCCTTCGACCTCCATATTTTCCTCTAAACTCTTCAAGTGCTCAGAGATGGACCTTTTAGACTCAAAAATGTTGCCAAAAACCTCCTTATTCCACACCTTTAAATTCTTTTTAATCATCTTAAGTTTTAGGGCCAGTATTTTGGACGCTGAACCAACCACCGTCACCTGCCACCATTCCGAAACCAACTGTTTGAAATCCTTGTGGGAAATCCACATGGACTCAAATCTGAAATGGATCTTAAACCTAGGCCCGCCAGTGGCCTCTAACAGAATGGGATTATGGTCCGACCCGATTCTTGGCAAAGCTGAGATTTGCAGCGTCGAGGAAGGGAATAGCTTCATGGGAAATGAGGAACCGGTCGAGCTTGACCTGGATGAGATTGCTCCCAATCCTCCTGTTGCTCCAGGTGAAGGACGCCCCCTTAAGTTCAATGTCTAGTAGATTATTGGATGAAACAAAATCTCTGAAATCCTCCATGCTACGGCTGGCCAGCTCAGCGCCTCCCTTCTTTTCAAAGGGATGAAGAGGGCAATTGAAATCCCCTCCCACAACCCACAGGAAGTCACTAAAACTTTCCCTCATCAGAGAGATGGTTTTCCACAACTCAGCTTGCTCCGAAGCAGAGTTCGAGGCGTAAAAATTAGTCAAAATCCATGAAAAATTATCAACCTTGGAGTGAAACAAGACATTGATAGTCCTGCTGGAAACCGATAGAAGACTACCCTCGACCTTGTCAGAGTCCCACAGCACCATGAGACCGCCTGTAGAACCTATTGCAGGGCTGGAAATGAATTTGGCCTTGGCCCAAATGGCCTTGGAAACCTTGACAGAGGCAGAGGCATCAGACTTAGTCTCCTGCCAAATGAGGATGGATGGGTTAGACTTCTTTCGGAGATCGGCCACCACCCTACGTTTGGCCGCTCCGTTAAGACCTCTCACATTCCATGAGAGGATTTTCATCTGGACATTTTAAAGACTTTCTTGCCTCCCTTTCCTTATTGGATGGGAGGTTTTGGGACAGGCGAATCACCCACCAGGGAGTCAGAATCTTCTTGAAAAAGCAACCACTGGGATCCATTTGCAATGTCTACTGTCGTTTCCTTATCCCTTCTTTCTTTGTTAAGAGGTCACCCCCGTTTTCTTTCACAGCCGAAATCCACCCCTTACTTTCGGCTTCTAGTGTTTCGCAGACTAATGTTGCCATGTTGTTCATCCCTCTTGCCCAGCAGATACTCTTCCAGCAGGGACTCGAGAGGTTTCTGGTTTTGAAAAATAGGGAAATCAGCCTAAGCAGACATACAGGAAGGAGACTGATCCTTTTCCACTTAAGGTTCTGGTTGGGAACTTGCATTGCACAGAACAACGTCCGACTCGGGGAGAATCCTAGAAGGATCTGGAGACTCAGGCACTGTCTCTACAGGGTGTTTCGGTTGTTTTCCTTCTTGCTCCAGGGGGTTGCTAGAAGCCCCACCCTTCATCCCCGGCTTTTGAAGAGGACAATTTGATCGAAGATGCCCCTGGGAACTGCACTGGGGGCAAAAGGCCAATCTATTTTCGTAGTTAATGACTTGCTTATGAAGAACGAAGCCTCCAGACCGAAGAGTGATGGAGGATGGAAGGTTCGCCTCCAAATCGCACGGGACACGAAGCGAGCTTGGACAAATCTGGTTCGAGGCCCAAGTGGGAGGGTCAATGGTGACCAACTCACCAATGGAACAGGCGATACCCCCGATAACATTTTCATGCCAGCAGAAAAGGGGAAGGTTCGACGACCTAACCCATATTGGGGCAATATTAATACTCTAGGTTTCGGGGTTAAAATTCATCCCCCACTTCCTAAGAAAGAGACTCCTGCGTCCCAGAAACCAAGGGCCCCCAGCCAAAATTTTATAGTAATCCTTCGCATTATTCAGCCTAATTGCGAAAAAACCCTAGGATAGGGCAGCCAGCTCCATATGACCCGAGGTCCACCATTTTCTTGCCGCCCACCTGCGGATGGTCTCCATATCAGGACGCCCTCCAATAAACTTCCCGATTAGGGTAAATTTTTCAAATTCGACGAAACTTGATAGGATTTCCTTCGGGATGTCCAGTTCATCCTCGGACGAAAAGAGGTCCTTAGTGAAAATACCATTTGGGGTTTCAGAAGCCACTGCCTCTGCATACGATTTTTGTTGGTAGTCTCTCCCTTTGTTAGGCGGATCCTTCTTGCATCCGCCTCCATCTTTGGGTAACTCCGTCGAGCCTCCATTCTTTGACTGCCCTCCCTTCGCCTTGCTGCGGCCCTCCAACTTATCGGTGCCCAGGTTCACAGTGCTGGCACTCCTGCTCCCGTGCCCTCCCGTCGCTACCTTCCCGCTCATCGCTGCCCCCCTTCTTCCCTCATAGTATTTAAATTTGATATTAAAATATTATAATATATTTGCCTTGCTCTGAAATATACTTTCCTTGCTTCTCTTGAAATATATATTTACCTTGGATGTTTTTTCGTTGTTTGCTATTTATCAAGTCCATCTCTGACATTATTGATCTATTGTTCAACCTTATAAACTTATCACCCTTGAAGAACATTTTGGACTTGAATACCATGCACCTTTAACATCAATGACAACTCAATATTTCTAATAATCCCCCCCTTTGTCATTTATGGCAACCCTACAAAAAAATTTATTTTACTGCAACTGGATTCACAATCTTCTCCCCCTGACAAGCTGCTCCCCTTACTGAATTATCCCCCTTTGACATCAATGGGAAAGGGCTCCTTGCAGATAAAAATAAGATACTTAACATAGTCCCCTTACCACCTCCTTTTCTTGAGGTGATCAATTTTAATATGGGAGTAAAACTACTCCTAGCTTACTCTTGAGATACTTGAAAGTCTCCTTTGGTAGTGGTTTGGTAAACATGTTAGCAATATGTTCCTTTGTAGAAACATATTCCAACTTAACTTGTTGATCAGCAACTTGCTCTCTCAAAAAATGATATTTGATTAGAATATGCTTGGTCCTTGAATGCATCATTGGATTCTTTGAAATATTGATGGCACTTTTATTATCACAAAGTATGGAGATCATATGCACGTGCTTAATTTTGAAATCACTTAAAGTTTATTTAATCCATAAAACTTGTGTGCAATAGGCAACTGCTGCAATATACTCTGCCTCTACAGTAGATAAGGATATTGATGCTTGTTTCTTACTTAGCCAAGAGACCAAACAATCTCCAAGAAAAAATGCTCCTCCACTTGTGCTTTTTCTGTCATCAACACTGTCTGCCCAATATGCATCTGTATATGCAGTGAGAGTGAAATTATTGCATCTCGGATACCATAGTCCAAACTCCATAGTTCCTTTAAAATACTTAAAGATTCTTTTTACTATCTGTATATGTGTTTCTTTTGGTGCAGCTTGAAATATTGCCAACAATCTGACTGCCTGCATTATATCTGGCCTTATAGTTGTGACATTCAGTAAACTTCCAATCATGGATCTATACAATGTTTGATTTACCTTAGGAGACTCATCATATTTACTTAACTTACATCATGTAATCATGGGGGTACTCACGGGATTGCAATCCACCATCGTAAATTTTTTCAACATTTCTTTTACATACTTTGTTTGAGAGAGAAATATACCTTTATCTGATTGTGAAATTTGCAAACCAATAAAGAAAGACAACTCACCAAGCATTGACATCTCAAATTCATTTTGCATACACTTTGCAAATTTCTTACACATCTTGTCATTACTGCCTCCAAAAATGATATCATCCACATAGACCACTACAATCGACAAGTCATTTCCTTCATTTTTGATGTATAGATTACTATCAACTATACCTTTTATGAAACCCTGTTCTTGAAGATATTTATCCAACCTTGAGTACCAAGCCCTAGGGGCTTTCTTTAGTCCATAGAGAGCCTTCTTTAATTTGCATACATAGTCTAGCTTATCTGTCAGGCTGAAACCATTTGGTTGCTCAATGTAAACCTCTTCCTTTAAGTAACCATTAATAAATGTTGATTTTACATCCATTTGGTACACTTTGAAGTTTTTGAAACTTGAGAAATTCAAGAACGTTCTTATGGCCTCAAGACGTGCAATAGGAGCAAATGTCTTTTCAAAATCAATCCCCTCAACTTGTGCATAGCCTTTGCACATAAGTCTTGCTTTGTTTCTGACAACCTGACCATATTCAGTCAACTTATTTTTGTAGATTCATTTGGTGCCAATTACATTCTTGTCTTTTGGACCTGGAACAAGTTCTCAAGTCTCACTCTTTTCTATTTGGTCTAACTCTTCTTCCATTGCCTTAATCCAATATTAATCTTCTTGCTTCATTGAAATTCTTGGGCTCAACTTTAGATAGCAAAGAAAAATTTGCATGTTCACTTGTTCCTGTTATCTTCCTCCTTGTTTCTCTCATCTAGATTCCCAATAATCAGTTCTCTTTGATGGTTCTTTTGCACATACCTGGATGGTGTCTTAGGTGATGCCTTTCTTGAGAGTGTCTCATCTTTAGTTTATTCACCTTCTTCTTATTTGCAATTTTCTCCTTCTTGATACACAATACCTTGAGCTAGTTCTCTTGGATCTATTTCTTCATCAACTCTTATATTTACACTTTTCACAATTGTATGTGAACTTTTATTATAGCATCTATAGGCTTTGCTCTTAGTGGAGTATCCGTGGAAGATACCCTCATCACACCTGGAATCAAAATTAACCAAAATTTTCTCTTCTCGTCTAATGTAGCATTTAATTCCAAAAAAAATTGAAGTACTTCACAGTAGATGGTCTTCCCTTCCAAAGCTCATATGGGATTTTGTGGTGATTTACTCTTAATTGAACTCTATTGATGATATAAATAGTTGTATGAATTACCTCTCTCCAAAAAGCATCAGAAATCTTAGACTCATTTAGCATAGCCTTGGCTATACCTTGAACGGTTCTATTTTTCCTTTCAACTACTCCATTCTGTTGGGGAGTTATTGATATTGAGTATTATCTCTTGATTCCATGTTGTTCACAGAATTCTACAAATTTACCTAAAGTGAATTCACCTCCTCTATCTAATCTTGGACAATTGATCTTTTTGCCTTTTTCATTTTGTACAAGTTTCTTAAATACCATGAACTTTTCAAATGCTTCTGATTTTTCTTTTAAGAATGTTACCCATGTCATTCTAGAGAAATCATCAATAAATAACATGAAGTAATTATCACCTTGTAAACTCTTTGTCCTTGTAGAACCACACAGATCAATGTGAAATAGATCCAAAGGCTTGGATGAAGAAAGATCCTTTGATTTGAAACCTGATCTTGTTTGCTTACCATGCCGACATTGTCCACAAATTATGCTTAGGGGTTTTGCTATTTTGGGCAAATCTCTAACTACCTGTTTGTTGCTTATTTTCACTGTGTTGTCAAATTTCAGGTGACCCATTCTTCTATGCCATAACCATATCTCATCCTCTTGTGATAAAAAGCATTTTTCTCCCTTAATTTATGTCAACATGTAGAGATTATTTGCAGTTCTACTGGTGTTTGCAATAAGCTTTCCTATCTTGGATTTCCTGATATCACATTCATTTGGGTGAAATGTGAGTGTATGCCCTTGATCACATGGTTGACTTACACTTAGTAGATTGTGCTTCAATCCTTCAATATATAATACATTTTTTGTCCTTGATCTTCCATTATCGAAACTCAAAGTCCCTTTTCCAACGATTTTGGCAGAAGCATTATCACCAAATTTCACTATTCCTCCATTTATTTCCTCGAGAGAGAGAAATTTGCTTTAGTCACCTGTCATATGGCTTGAACAACCACTATCAATGTACCACTTATTTCCTTCATTTTCCACATAAAGAGTCATTTGTACTAACATGGATTTTTTTTTTCTTGTTCCTTTTTCTTTTTCCAAATTTTTGAGGATGTCTCCTTCTGAATTGTTTGACCTTCCTCCTTTTTGCTTGATTCAGGAAACACTATTCTACACCATTTAGCTTTGTACCCAAAATTATCATGAGAGGTGCAAATGAATTGAAATTTTTATTGATGAAGCCATCATTCTTCACACGGACCATGTAATGTACAGCTTTATGACCATATTTGTTACACAAAAACAATAACCATGGAATAAATATTAAAACCTATTTGATTGCCTTGGATGCTATGGTCGCATGGTTCTTTCATTATTATTTCTATGGTCGCATGGTTCTTTCATTGCGGTTTCTGTGATTGACTTATGTCCATGATGATTCTTTGTTTTCTTTCTCCTTGATGCTTTCACTTTTCAATACATTAGCATAGGTCATGGGCTCTTCTTTACTTATTTTCTTTGATGTCTTTGTTCCTTTTGAGCTTGACTCCTCTTTCTATTTCTCTTGACCTTCTTCAAAACCAAGTCCAATATTTATACCTAAAAGTCTCTGTGCTTTGATAATATCATCCAATATTTTTGTGCTTTTTTCAAACCTCATACTTTGTTGTAACTTATCCTTAGATTTTTCCACTTCCTTTCTTAGAGATACAACTTCATATTCCAATTTTTCACATTCCAGCTCCTTTGCCTTTAATTGCTCAACCATAACTTCTTCAATTCTCTTTTCCTCTTCAACCTTCACTTTTAAATCGGTGAGATCTAGTAGAAGCTTTGTCTTTGTTTCCTCATCCTCTTGTACTTGAGCCTTCAATCTTGAATTCTTCTTTCTAACCATTTTCAATTCTTCAAGAGCAACAATAAGTTCCTCTTCTATGTCAACCATGGCTTCCTCTCCATTTTTTGGATATCTCTCTTTGATTTCAACCATAGGGACATATTATTTCACCTTAGTGGCATGTGTGTTCTTATAAGATATTCCTTCAAGCTATTAGGCTTTCACGAAGTAACCTACTCTAATACCAATTGAAGAACACAAGCTTATATTGTGAGGGGGGTGAATAGTATAAGATAAAACTTTTACTTATCTTTCCAAAGCAATAACTTCAAATATTATCAATTACAATAATAAAACAATGCACAAATCACCACACACATAAGAGACATAGATTTAACGTGGTTCACCTCATATGGGCTACATCCACAAAGAAATATTGCTTATAAATTTCTTCAATAAATTATGTGGGCACCACCCCACAGGAGACACTAATCCCCTATTACAATGTTCATGGGCACCAACCCACAGGAGACACCAAACCCCTATGCTCCGGTTCATGGACACCAATCCACAGGAGACACCAATTTCCTCTGCTTTGAAAACTACTCCAAGTCTGCTCACAAATCCTACTCAAATTTGCTCTCAAATTTGCTCCAAAACCTACTCAAATATGCTCACACAACCTACTCAAATCTGCTTCAAAACCTGCTCAAATCTGCTCACACAACCTACTCAAATCTGCTCTAAAACCTACTCAAATATTCTCACACAACCTGCTCAACTCTGCTCATCTACTCCCAAATCTTGCATACATACAATGCTCATATATTCCCAAAACCAAACATAACAATCCATAAATTTGCCATGCTCATCTACTCCTAAATTTAATCAAAAAACAATGCACATCCAATAATTCCTTATACCTCCCACTATATGACAACAAAAATATTTTCCTCAAATAAAACCACTTTGGGATAGGAATTAAATCACCATACCTCTAAATATGCCTCAATGATGATGATATTTTGCATGATCTTTCCAAACTTGTCTTGGCAAAAATAATTTTCCTTTTTTTTGTCCCTTCAAAATCTGGTTAGCAATTCTCTTTTTATTTTATTGATTAAATATCAAATCAACCACTTTAAAATCCCTTATCAAAAACATACACAATAAAGCTTAAAAATAACTCCTTATATCTCCCTTTTTGAAACTCACAATATAAAAATTTATCAACAACTAAAACCCTTATATATCTTTTTATTAATTTTTAAAAACTGAAACCTTATACTAACATCATAACCCTTATATCTCCTTTTATTATTTTGCAAAAATAAAACTCTACAATAGCACCATGACCCTTATATCTCCCTTTATTAAATTTTATAAAATAAAAATTTAAATACCTTGCATAGCCATGACGGGATTCGATCTCCTATCCTCTAGAAGCGCAGCGCCCTCACAAGCACTCGTGACCAACTATGCTACCACAGTAGGTGAAACCTAAAATATAGCTCTGTCTCAACTTCTTTAGTAAAATGGCATCAAAGAGATTCAACCCTCTAACCTCTTGCACAGTAGCACTCCATGCAAGCTAGACAACCAACTAGGCTATCCCAGTAGGTGAAACCAAAGGGGTATGATATAATGTTTATCCTTGTCTTTGTGCTCCCTCAAACATCAAAACCATAGCAAAATGACGTCGAAGAGATTCAACCCTCTAACCTCCTACACAACAGTGCTCCATGTAATCTAGACAATTAGTTGGGCTATCCCAACAGGTGAAACCAAAGGGCCACGATATAATATTTATCCTTGTATTTCGCTATCACCAATTTTTCGTTGCTCTTCTCCTCTGTCTACCGCTTGCACTCACCACGATGGATTAATCGATTGCATTGCACATTGACAAAGGTAAAATAATACCTCATATTTATACGTTTCCCATTGTCTTCGATTTTGTCAAGGAGGTCGGCTCTTATTATTTTCTTTCAACTTTATATCTTCTCCAAATATGTAGGCGCATTTTATTTTTCAAACACTTTAGGTTATAATATTTAAATCTATGATTTAAATATTATAATATTTAACTTTTAGACTCTTATATATTTAAATCCTTTGATTTAAATATGTCGAACCATTGTCCTTCTCTTTATAATATTTCAATCCTTTGTCCAAACTTTTGTCCTTCTCTTTATAATATTTAAATTTGATATTTAAATATTATAATATATTTTCCTTGCTCTGAAATATACTTTCCTTTCTTCTCTTGAAATATATCTTTGCCTTGGATGATTTTTCGTTGTTTGCTATTTATCAAGTCCATCTCTGACATTATTGATATATTGTCCAACCTTATAAACTTATCACCCTTGAAGAATATTTTTGCCTTGAATACCATGCACCTTTGACATCAATGATAACTCAATATTTCTAACAATCTCTCCATTTGTCATTTATGGCAACCCTACAAAAAAAATTATTTTACTAATGTAACTGGATTCTCCCCCGTACTGAATTATCCCCCTTTGACATCAATGGCAAAGGGCTCCTTGGGGATAAAAATAAGATACTTAACATAGTCCCCTTACCACCTCCTTTTCTTGAGGTGATCAATTTTAATTTGGGAGTAAAACTACTCCTAGCTTACTCTTGAGATACTCAAAAGTCTCTTTTGGTAGTGGTTTGGTAAACATGTTAGCAATATGTTCCTTTGTAGAAACATATTCCAACTTAAGTTGTTGATCAGCCACTTGCTTTCTCAAAAAATGATATTTGATTAGAATATGCTTGGTCCTTGAATGCATCATTGGATTCTTTGAAACATTGATGGCACTTGTATTATCACAAAGTATGGAGATCGGATGCACATGCTTAATTTTGAAATCACTTAAAGTTTATTTCATCCATAAAACCTATGTGCAATAGGCAACTGCTGCAACATACTCTGCCTCTACAATAGATAAGGATATTGAGGCTTGTTTCTTACTTAGCCAATAGACCAAACAATCTCCAAGAAAAAATGCTCCTCCACTTGTGTTTTTTTTGTCATCAACACTGCCTGCCCAATCTGCAACTGTATATGCAGTGAGAGTGAAATTATTGCATCTCGGATACCATAGTCCAAACTCCATAGTTCCTTTAAAATACTTAAAGATTATTTTTACTGTTTGTATATGTGTTTCATTTGGTGTAGCTTGAAATCTTGCCACCAATCCTACTGCCTGCATTATATCTGGCCTTGTAGCTATGACATACAGTAAACTTTCAATCATGGATGTATACAATGTTTGATTTACATCAGGAGACTCATCATGTTTACTTAACTTACATCCTGTAATCATGGGGGTACTCACGGGATTGCAATCCTCAATTTTTTTCAACATTTCTTTTACATACTTGGTTTGAGAGAGAAATATACCTTTATCTGTTTGTGAAATTTGCAAACCAATAAAGAAAGACAACTCACCAAGAATTTACATCTCAAATTCATTTTGCATACACTTTGCAAATTTCTTACACATATTGTCATTACTGCCTCCAAAAATGATATCATCCACATAGACCACTACAATCAACAAGTCATTTCCTTCATTTTTGATGTATAGATTGCTATCAGCTATACCTTTTCTAAAACCCTATTCTTGAAGATATTTATCCAACCTTGAGTACCAAGCCCTAGGAGCTTGCTTTAGTCCATAGCGAGCCTTCTTTAATTTGCATACATAGTCTAGCTTATTTTTCAGGCTGAAACCATTTGGTTGCTCAATGTAAACCTCTTCCTTTAAGTAACCATTAATAAATGTTGATTTTACATCCATTTGGTACACTTTGAAGTTTTTGAAACTTGAGAAATCCAAGAACGTTCTTTTGGCCTCAAGATGTGCAATAGGAGAAAATGTCTCTTTAAAATCAATCCCCTCAACTTGTGCATAGCCTTTGCACATAAGTCTTGCTTTGTTTCTGACAACCTGACCATCTTCATTCAACTTATTTCTGTAGATTCATTTGGTGCCAATTACATTCTTGTCTTTTGGACCTGGAACAAGTTCTCAAGTCTCACTCTTTTCTATTTGGTCTAACCCTTCTTCCATTGCCTTAATCCAATATTAATCTTTTTGCTTCATTGAAATTTTTGGGCTCAACTTTAGATAGCAAAGAAAAATTTACATGTTCACTTGTTCCTGTTATCTTCCTCCTTGTATGTCTCTCATCTATATTCCCAATAATCAGTTCTCTTGAATGGTTCTTTTGCACATACCTAGATGGTGTCTTAGGTGATGCCTTTCTTGAGAGTGTCTCATCTTTAGTTTCTTCACCTTCTTCTTCTTTGCAATTTTCTCCTTCTTGATACACAATATCTTGAGCTAGTTCTCTTGGATCTATTTCTTCATCAACTCTTATATTTACACTTTTCACAATTGTATGTGAACTTTTATAATAGCATCTATAGGCTTTGCTCTTAGTGGAGTATCCATGGAAGATACCCTCATCACACCTAGAATCAAAATTAACCAAAATTTTCTCTTCTCGTCTAATGTAGCATTTAATTCCAAAAAAAATTGAAGTACTTCACAGTAGATGGTCTTCCCTTCCAAAGCTCATATGGGGTTTTATGGTGATTTACTCTTAACTGAGCTCTATTGATGATATAAATAGTTGTATGAATTACCTCTCTCCAAAAAGCATCAAAAATATTAGACTCATTTAGCATAGCCTTGGCCATACCTTGAACAGTTCTATTTTTCCTTTCAACTACTCCATTCTGTTGTGGAGTTCTTGATGCTGAGTATTATCTCTTGATTCCATGTTCACAGAATTCTACAAATTTACCTAAAGTGAATTCACCTCCTCTATCTAATCTTGGACACTTAATATTTTTGCCTGTTTTATTTTCTACAAGTGTCTTAAATGCCTTGAACTTTTCAAATGCTTCTGTTTTTTCTTTTAAGAATGTTACCCAAGTCATTCTAGAGAAATCATCAATAAAGAACATGAAGTAATTCTCACCTTGTAAACTCTTTGTCCTTGTAGAACCAAAGACAATTTAGTTTGTATTAAAAATTTGAAATGAAACCACGAGTTGATTATACATCTTGAAGGTTGTATCTTGTTATATTATGCGGATTTAATAAATCGTGGACGTAAAAATAATAAGAAAGAAAGGATAATGATACTATGTATACTCTTCATATGTATGGGTCTCTGGATGGAATCGTACTTGCTTTGGGTAACCAATAAAGGATTGTTAATGACTCTTGAGATAGATTAAATCATACAAGGTATTTACAATTTGCAATTGGTATATAAATAATGTGCTAGAGAGATACACTAACACTTCATAAAGGAACATGATGGGTGTGGTTACTAGTTTAACTTAAATAAATGAGAAGAGAGTTACTGTTTTGTGACACGAAAGTAAATTGTGGAAAATAATCAAAAATTTTGGTTAGATGTATAGTTGGTTATCTCAAGTAAAGACTCCACGAAATAGTATTGGGAAGAGGCTTACTATCATAATGGCTAGCTCATCGCAAATATGGGAAGGATAGCTGATCCCTAGACACACCAAGCACCTACATAGATGGACTTATGTATTGTGTAAAGGATGGTGTGCTTCTTTCAATAGAATGAAAGAAGACTAGCTAGCTCATTGAGGTACAATGATAAATATGGTTGGTAAACTATAGACTTGCACCTAGTACACCTACATAGTCAAAATTATGTAGGATGTAGGGATGGGTGTGCCTCGAAAGCATCTAAGTGGAAATTCATTTGAGGATGGAACACACCTTAACTAGGAACTTTTGATAAAATATTGTTAAACTTAGGATCGTTCCTTTGATTAGGAGTAGGATCAACTCATGGTCAAAAAGAAAAAAATAAAACCATAGGGGATTGGAAATTTTAGGTTGTGAAATTTGGTATCAGAGCATGGTTCGTATAGATGTACGTTTCCTGTGTAAACTTAGATAGTGGTTTGTAACAAAATACATGCCATGTAAGGAATAAACTGTAAACATAGATCAACTATTGAATATAATTTTTATCTATCTAGTTAAGATAACTAGGTACTTAGTTGATAGTAGGAGAAATACTTCAAAGATGTAATTATGAACTAAATCCTACTATCTCTTATATGTGTGGCCAAGGACAATACTACCAAAGAGGAGAGGGAGTGTTGCCCCATTAATGAGGCAGACTCAGTAAACAAATGTAGAGGTTAGGACCCTGTATGTTGGTTTAGAAAATCCTAGTAATCAGAGGGAGGACCTTACGGCTATAGTGGCTTTACTTCATGAACATATGGAAACGTAGAAACAGTTGTTGGAAGTCATAGTGAATTGGGACTCATAGGCCGAAAACTCTAGAGTAGGACACAGTAATGAATCCATGTCAGAAGCACAACAAGCCAAAATTTGACTAGAGGCAGAGTTGGGTAAGGATATGAAGCACCTAAAATCCTCCAAGTTCAATGGAGAGGAAGGTGGAGATGCAATCGAAGCTTGGCTGAAGGAGATAGAAACTTTTTGCAACATAAAAAATTATTCCACTGGAACCCGAACATCATATGCCACTCTTCACCTACAATAAGTTGGCTTGGATTGGTGGGAAACATTCAATGGGAAAAAGGAAATTGAGGTTGTAGTGGATTTAAAATGGGAAGATTTTGTAGTAGCTTTTAAAGAAATATTCCTCACTAAACATTTCTATACCAAGAAATTCGAGGAATTCACCAATCTTAGAAAGTGAAATAAGATATTGGAGGTATATTACCAAAACTTTTTCAAGCTATTGAAATATTTGCCTATGTATAATGATAAAATAAAAGTACATAAGTTTATACTAGGAGCAGACCCTAAAGTGGGACATGAAGTGAACATGCGAGAACCTAGTACCCTTTAGAAAGCCTATGATTTGGCTAGAAAAGCTTAAACTTATCTTAAACCCTATTTTGACTATGAAGGTTTAGACGAGCAGGGTAGAGAGGCACTAAAAAAATAAATAGTGCATGCTTCATGAAGTGGGAAGGGGAAAAGGCAAACAAAAGCTTTTTTAGGTGGGTTAGAAGAAATGATAAGAAGCAGGGAAAGTTTGGGAAGAGGTTCCAAGGAAAGAATCATAATCCTAATAATCACAACAATGGTAATAATAGACCACCACCACAGGGATAGGCTAACCCCCCATTAGCAGTGAAATCAAAATATGAGCAGAAATAGAAAACACATCCAAGGCCCATGATAGGATGTTTTGAATGTGGTGGACCACATTATGCCAATAATTGCCCACTCAGAGCAAGATCGAGTTTGAAAGGAAAGGAACCAACTTATAAAGAACTTGCACACAAGGAACCTGCACACAAGATTTATGCAACGATGGGGAATCAAAATCTGGAAGGGCAAACCACTCCACTACTGATAAAGGGTAAGATATTTGATAGAAATGTTAAAATTTTGATTGGTAGTGGTGTTATAGATAGCTTTGTTTCCACTAGCTTAATTAAAGATATACCAAAAAGGTCGAGAGTCTTGGCACATGGGTGGAAGGTTGAGTATGGTTCAAGTAAACCTACTCTATAAACCAGTGCTATCCTATGGCAAAAATTACCCTACCTAGTGTATGACCATTGGATGCCTATATGTAGCACCATTACATGCTTTTGATGTAGTCCTAGGAATGAACTGGTTACAAGCACATAAGATTGTAATTAGTTTCTAGGATAGATGGATCAACTATATGGAATATGGCAAGAAGATACAAAGGGTGTATAGCCTGCAAGGGATTTTTCAACCCCAAATCTTCTCGATAATGCAACTTAAGAAAGTAATTAAAAAGGGATGAATGGTTTATGTAGTTAAAATAAATAAAATAGAAAATGAAAAGAAGTAAGAGTTGATTGTAAAGCACCTAGTACTTCAAGAGTTTAGGGATTTATTTCTAAAGGATTTACCTAGATTACCACCTAAACATGAAATTGACTTCACAACTGAGCTTCAACCTGGAACAGAGCCTATACATAGGGCTCCTTACAAAATGAATTCTATAGAGATGCATAAGTTGAAAGTGCAACTATAAGGGTTGTTGGAGAAAGAATTAATTAGACCAAGTGTGTCACCATGGGGTGCACTTGTTCTATTTGTTAAGAAAAATGATGGTTCCTTGCAATTGTGTATAGATTACAAGATGTTGAATAAGGTAACCATTAAAAATATATATCCTCTACCTAGAATTGAAGACCTCTTCAACCAGCTTAAAGATGCCACAATCTTTTCAAATATTGATCTGATATTGAGATACCCCCAACTGAGGATCCAAGAAGAGGATACCCATAAGATAGCCTGTAAAACTCATTACAAACATTATGAGTTTACTATATTGCATTTTGGTCTAACGAATTTTCCAGAAGCATTTATGAATTTGATGAACAATGTTTTTAGAAAGCATTTGGACCTATTTGTGCTTGTGTTCTTGGATGATATATTGATAAATTACCGAAATAAGATAGAGCATGATAGACACCGTAGGATCGTGTTGGAGCTGCTAAGGAAGAATCGGTTATACAAAAAAAATTCTAAGTATGAATTTTATGTGAAGAAAGTGCAATACTTGGCCATATTGTATCAGTAGAGGGGATCGTGGTGGATCCTAAGAAAATAGAAGCTATATTGAAATGGTCGTCACCCACAAATGTTATAGAAGTCTAGATTTTCATGGGTTTGGCTGGATACTATAGGCATTATGTGAAGGATTATGCCAAGATAACCTCTCTAATAACAAACTTTCAGAGAAAGGGGAAATATTTCAAGTGGATGGAAAAATATGAGGCAACTTTTAACTTGCTTAAACAAAAACTTACTACACCTCCCATATTAAATATTCTTGATCTTCAGGGTAGTTTTTTTATGTGTATGTATGCATCATTAGAAGGTTTAGGAGGAGTGCTCTCTTAGGAAGGAGTAGTGGTAGCTTATGGATCTAGGAAACTAAAATGACATGAGGTTAATTATGCAACCCATGATCTGGAATTGGCAACAATGGTATTCGCTCTCAAAGGTTGGTGACATTATTTGATGGGAAGATCCTTTGAGTTGAGAACAGACCATCAAATTCTAAAATATATATTTACTCAACCTTTATTAAATGCCAGGCAGAGAATGTGGATGGAATTTCTCATTGAATATGATATTGGCATTGAATATATTAAAGGGAAGGAAAATAAAGTTGTTGATGCACTTAGCAGGAGAAGACATATATCTATTTTTCTCACATCCATGTCGACTTGATGGAACAATCAAGGAAATGAAACATCAGAATGTGTATTGCAATCAAATTCAATAAAGGATGGAAAGAAAACCTGATGAGAACAAGGATTTTAGCGTCAAGGATGATTTCTTATGCTTTAAAGATAAGGTAGTAATTCCTTAAGCCAGTGGTCTGAGGAAAATGATCATGAATGAAGCACATATATCTCCATATTTTGTTCACCTAGGAGGGGTAAAAATGAGGGAGAATATGAGTAAAATTTTCTACTAGCTAGGAATGAAGAGGGACATAACAAATTTTATCGTCCAATATTTTGATATTAGAAAGTAAAGGCAAAACACAAACATCCTACAGGACGAATATACCCTCATGATGTACCTGCATAGAAATGACAAGTGATCTCAATGGATTTTATTGTGGGGTTGCCAAAGACCAAATTCTAGCATTACGTAATCCTAGTTGTGGTCGACAGATTGACCAAGGTTGTGCATTTTATACCAGGGAATACTAAGGATGATATCATGGTTGTGGCTAATAGATTTGCCAAAGAAATATTCAGGCTTCATGGTTTCTCGAAAGTGATTATTTCAGATAGAGACTCGAGATTTACATATGAGTTTTGGCAAGCCTTACACTGTGCCATAAGTACTAGGCTATATATCAGTTTTGCATATCATCCAAAAATGATGGGTAAACTGAAAGGGTGAACCAGGTATTAGAGGACATGCTTCACATGTATTGTATGGATTAAAAAACCTAATGGGAAGATTATCTACACTTGGTAGAGTTTACCTACAATAATGAACATCATTCGACCTTAGGCATGGCACCATTCAAAACTCTTTATGGCAAGAGGTATAGAACACTATTGTCATGGAATAACCTAGAGGACCAGGTTGGGATTGGACCAGATATGGTTATAGAAATGGAGCAATAGTTAAAGATAATCAAATAAAGGCTTAAAGTAGTCGTAGATCGTCAAAAAAGTTATGTCGATATTAAAAGGTCATCGAGAGAGTATGTTGTAGGTGACAGAGTGTTTTTGAGGATGAGACCAAGGAAGAGTGCTATTAAGTCCATAAAACTTTATCCTTGTTTTATTGGGCCCTTTGAAATTATAGAAAAGATCAATCATGTGGCATATCAACTTGCCTTACCACCCAGTCTATTGAAGATTCACAACACCTTTTACATATCATTGTTTAGAAAATACATTGCTAATCATGATCATGTGTGGGAATTTTCTAAACTGTATATGGTGGATCCAGAGGCTATAGAGGTTCGACCAATAAAAATCCTTGAGTTTCGTTCCAAATCAATGAGGAAAGAGACTCTAGAGCAATGCAAGGTTCAATGGGACCACTACTCCGAGAGAAATGCTACTTGGGAGAAAATAACAAATATGTAGAGACACTTTTTGTTCTTATTTGAAAATATTATATAATTGTGGTGTTATGTTTGAATTGTGATGAAACACAGAGGACTGTGTTAAGCCTAAGGGGGGTAGGATGGCATGACCCTCCCTTGGCAACTCTATGCATTTGATGCTTCCTTGAAACTGATAAGTTATATTTGGATGGAATGTTTGATTTTGTCATGTTTGATTTCGAAAAATCATATATTTTGTAGAAAATGTAATATTTTATGTTATTGATATGTTTGACAATTTCATGCTTATATGATGCTAGTAATTGTTTATGAAAGATTATGATATTACTAATTGATTTGCACTTTTGCAAAAAAAGGGTTTTTCTCATGGGTGAAAGAATGAATTAGCCACCAAGAATGGAATGGTTTGTTATGTTGTGTGTATCAAGAAAACTGAGTGAGAATACACCAAATTTGGATGAGATGTGTTGGGTGGCATGAATTTGTTACCTTGATTAGAATTTGGTTTTATTAGAGGAAATGACTCAAAACAAAGGAGGAATGATGGAGCATTGATATTCCCTTATTTATAGATATGTTGTCATTTTTAAGATGTTTCTAACAGAATTTTATGTTGCTTCTATATTTTGATAGATATATGAGTTGGGAAAATAAAATCAAATTCAGATAATGCCCACATAAATCCATTAACGATGTGTTTATGGATTTATTGAATGATTCCTTGGTAAGGAATATTACTTTGATTTTCATTAAAAACAAGGTAATACATTGGAAAGTTTTTGAGGAGGAACGTAACGACTTGGACAAGACAATTACTAGATGTGTTGGAGATTATCTTGATGGGTCATGCTTTGAAAGGAGTGGGCAATGAGTTGGGAGGAAATAACAAACATTTCCCATAAACGATCTAGGAGATATGGGCAGAAGGGAGAGACATCATTTTGGGAGGTAGAAGTTGGAAACAAAAGAAAAAAATGGGAGAGGAGGACTATGCTAGGAGAAGGATAAGGAAATCAGCAGATAGTTATCTAGACAAAGGTATCAAACTCACCTCACTAGATTTATCAGCATCATTGAGGTAAGATCATGACTCAAAGTAATGGTTTGAAGACTAGAGATGTTTTTTGTCAAAAAGATTCAATTTGGTTTCTAGAAAAAGAAATGGATAGAATATATATTATATCTTCTACTTTCCTATAAGTTAATAAATTATTGTGTCGGATGGAGCACGTATTTTTCCTAAAAGACTACCAAAAACTATTGTTGCTTACCTGGAGTTAATGATTCAAAATAAACTTTTGGAAAAAAACAAATGGGTTAGATTTGAGTTTAGAGTTGTTGGAGGTAAAAATCAACGTGCTTTGTGTTTAAGCATTGGTTGGTTCAAAAACAATAAAAAATATTACTCTTTTTCCTCAATTGCTATGAGAGTTTTGAGGGTTGTTTATATAGCTGGTGATACAGGCACTAAGGCTAAATGTAAACTAAGATATTAAACCTTTGATACCATATTTCGTGTGTAAGCTAGTGAAACATTGGTCTCAACTCCTGTAATGAGACTAGATGGTGAATTATTCTTACATAGAAATGAGAGAAATGAAAGTCAATATGGGAACCGAGGTAGTTCTAACACTCTATAGGAGAGTATTTAGCGAGTTGATGGTATTTTTATAACTAGACCATTAGGGAGTGCTTGTTTTTTAACTTATTCATACTGCAACTGAAATACGAGTATTAAGAACTGAGATTATAAGAAAACTTACTAAATACAATATTGAGGAATTGTGGATGGTATTTCGTTGGAAGTCTTTGATGCAAGCAAGTCTTAAAAGGTAAGATAGTGTGAACCCCTTTTATACTTGTATAAATGTAGGAACTAAGACGCAAAGGAAATAATAAACCTTTTGAAATGATCGAGGCTAATGATTATTGGCGTTGCTATAAACAAAATTTTGGACATGGGTTCATCTCCGCCAAAGAGAAGTAAAGTTCTCCTTTAGTTGCTCATAGGTTGTTCATTTTATAAAAACAAACGAACATAATCCCATTTCCAATGTGAATTTTGGAAGATAATACTTAAGTTGTGTTGAAAGCGAAAATCGAAGAACGCTGGGTGTAACGACCTGAGTGTTTAGAAGTATTAAAAATGAATTTTAAAAAAAGGTTGAAAGTTTTATATGATGAAGGTTTTAGGTCTTGAAGGAAATCCATAGTTAGAGAGAATAATTAAATAGAGCATACTGAACAAATTATGTTTGTATTTAAATAAAGTATGTGTTTTCATTAAAATATTTATAGGGTGTTGTTAAAGAGATAAAATTTGAAGCAGGAGATGGGGTGTATTTAACATACTCGAACCAGTTTCATATTCGTACCAACACAGAGAAATTAAATATTCCATGTGGACCGAAATGCAAAGATATTTACCTTTGGGTTTTGGGAATAAGAAAATTGTACAAGTATATCGATAGAGTAATTCATGTTGTATATCATTATGACTCTGGGATTCCTTGGTTGGAGATAAAAACAAAATGGGTTGTTTTACTACCTAATGTAAGAGTCAAGACATTTATGAAATTAATAAAGACTTTAATTTCAGTTGGGTTTTCCCTAGGATAAATGGATTGTTGTGTGGTTCTATTTTATGGAGATTATCATTTATAGAGATGCTTGATTTATGTGATAAGGAAAGTGGTTATGGTTCTTTAAATGCTTGACCAAATTATTATGGAACTCTTGTTTATTTAGTTTGTATTAAAAACATAAAATGAAACCACGGGTTGATTATATATCTTGAAGGTTGTATCTTGTTATCTTATGTGGATTTAATAAATCATGGACATAAAAATAATAAGAAAGGATAATGATACTATTTATACTCTTCATATGTATGGGTTTTTGGATGGAATCACACTTGCTTTGGGTAACCAATAAAGGATTGTTAATATCTCTTGAGATAGAGTAAACCATGCAAGGTATTTACAATTTACAATTGGTATATAAATAATATGCTAGAGAGATACACTAACACTTCATAAAAGAACATGATGGGTGTGGTTACTAGTTTAACTTAAACAAATGATAAGAGAGTTACTCTTTTGTGACACGAAAGTAAATTGTGGAAAATAGTTGAATTTATTGGTTAGATGTATAGTTGATTATCTCAAGTAAAGACTCCACGAAATATGATTGGGAAGAGGCTTACTATCAGAATGGCTAGCTCATTGCAAATATGGGAATGATAGTTGATTCTTATATGCACCAAGCACCTACATAGATGGACTTATGTAGTGTGTAAAGGATGGTGTGCTTCTTTCAATAGAATGAAAGAAGACTAGCTAGCTCATTGAGGTACAATGAGAAATATGACTAGTAAACTATAGACTTGCACCTAGTACACCTACATACACTACACCAAAAAAGAGCTTTGATGACGGCTAAATTAAGGTGGTTTTTTACGACGATAAAAAAACCGCCCTAATAGACCCTAAGAGGGCAGTTATAAATCATCGTCTTAGGGTAACTGCCCTCTTAGTACTATGAAGACAGTTATAAACTATCATCTTAGGGTGACTTAAGAGGGCAGTTTATAACCACCGTTGTAGGTATAAACCATCATAAAAAATAAAAAATAAAAAATAAAACACGGCAGTTACGAACCGCCGTCTTAAATTTTTTTTAAATTAATAGAAATAAAAGATGATGGTTATGAATCGTCATCTTGAAAAACTTAAAAAAAAAAGACGACGGTTATAATTCGTCGTCATAAAAAAAGTAAAAATATATAAAAAAAATAGTGGTAAGAGGACAATATATTTTTTCGATGGATGGCTTTAGTTGGGACAACCATTTGGCAGAAACCCTAGAGCACATGCGGCTAAACAACCTTAATTATAACTATCCAAAAAGCCTAGAGCACGGTGAGAAAAACCTACAACAGGATTCTCTCCTAAAGTTTTTTCGACATAAACCCTAGAGCACACCCTGCAATGGAGGCCAGAAGGAACAGATGCGGTCAAAAATTACATGGGAGGTGATCTCGAGTTTAAATATCATGTAAAAATAATACGATCCTCTCCTAAAGTTTTGTTGGTAGAAACCTTAGAGAACGTCCTACAATGGAGGCCAAAAGGAATAGACGTAGCCAAAATTTACATGGGAGGCGGTCTCATGTTCGAAGCTCATGTAAAAATAACCAGGATCCTCTCCTAAAGTTTTGTCAGCATAAACCCTAAAGCACGTTCTATGATGGAGGCCAGAAGGAATAGACAGCTAGAAATTACATGGGAGGCGGTCTCGGGTTCTAAGCTCATGTAAAAATAACCAAGATCCTCTCCTAAATTTTTTTTGATAGAAACCCTAGAGAACGCCCTACAGTGGAGGTTAGAAGGAACAGACATAACCAAAAATTACATGGGATAAGTTTTATCTGTAGAAACCCTAGAGCATGCCCTAAGGTGGAGGCCAAAAGGAACAGATGCAACTAAAATTTACATGGGAAGCGGTCTCAGGTTTGAAGCTCATGTAAAAATAAGTCAGAGATCATGAGCTTGACCATCACTCTCCTCTCAACCTAAAAAGTGCTCAAACCACTGAGCCTTCTATTGTTATTCTTGACTTTCAATGTATGTTATTCAACTCTTAGTTTAGCACAATTTTGGGCTTCGAGTGGATTCAATACAATTCCTTCTTGTAGCTGAAGAATTTATGTTTTAAGAAGTTTGAGATGATGTGGAAATATTTTGAAACCTTCATATGAGAATTTATGTTTTAAGGATTCTACTCTTCTTCCTGCCACTAGTCTCTCTTATTGTCTTGATGTGATAAAAGCATCTGGTCATCTCCTTGGTACAAAGGAGTTTCCTGCCAATTGCTAGTTATGCTACCTCACCCATTTAAAGTTAAATTTTTTGGTTCCTCGTTATATCCCTTTCTATTGGAGGGTAACCCTGCCTATTGGTGTTTTGGGCTTATTTAGGCCTCTTTATGTCTTCGAACTAGACTAACACCTCTTAAAATTGGATAACAAATGGAAGCACCTAAAAATGTTTAAATGGTAGTGAATTGAACAAGTTTACAACTCTTTGGTGCATGGAACCTACAAACTGGTTTTTATTGGTGTCTATTGATAACCTTTAGTGTATGTATTGTACCTGTTATTGATCTTCCATGATGTGTCTTTGCATTAAAATTCTTCATGGACCCTTGGAAGCCATTTCTGTAATTGTATTGTATCCCTGGATAATATAGCATGACAGGGCTAATTTTACCATGAACTTTGTCAAGAATTCTATATTCCAATCTGGTGTGTTGGGTAGGTTAGGACCTTGACATTATTAGATTATCTTTACATGAACTATAGCATTTGTTGATTTCATTTTTCCCATGATGTATTTGGGATGTTGTTGTTGAACAAACAAGGAATGATTAGAGCCTATTGATACAATATATTGGCTACACTTTCACAACAGTTTGGATGCAATTATTTTATGGCATATTAGCTGCACTTTTACAATAGATTGGCTATAATATTTTATGGTGTATTAGGTGCATTTTTTATTGCATATTGGCTGAAATTTTAACAACAATATTATATATAAAAGAGCAATATTTCTTATATTGTTTGTTGTTGTAACTTTAAGTTATATGGACTATTTTATTCTAGAAAAGCTCCTTTTTTTGGGACTTCCATTGGATTCAATAGAATTCCTTCTTATAGCTGAACAATTTATGTTTTAAGAAGTTTGACATGATGTGAAAACATTTTGAAATCTTTAGATGAGAATTTATGTTTTAGGGATTCGGTTCTTCTTCCTACCACTAGTCTCTCTTCTTGTCTTGATGTGATAAAAGCATTTGGTCATCTCCTTGGTACAAAGGAGTTTCTTTCCAGTTGCTAGTTGTGCTACCTCACCCATTTAAAGTTAATTTTTTTGGTTCCTCATTATATCCATTCCTATTGGAGGGTAACCTTGCCTATTAGTATTTTGGGCTTATTTAGGCTTCTTTGTGTTTTCAAACTATACTAACAACTCTTGAAACTGGGTAACCAATGGAAGCACTTGAAAACGTTTAAATGGTTGGAAATTTATCATCTTCAGTGAATTGAACAAGTTTACAAGTCTTTGGTGCATGGAACCTACAAACTGGTTTTGAATGGTGTCTATTGATAGCCTTTAGTGCATGTATTGGCCCTACTATTGATCTTCCATGATGTGCCTCTGCATTCAAATACTTCATGGACCCTTGGAAGTCATTTCTATTATTATCTTGTATCCCTAGATAAGATAGCGTGACATGGCTAATTTTACCATGAAATTTATCAATAATATTATATTTCAATTTGGTGTGTTGGGTAGGTTGGGACCTTGACATTATCAGATTATCTTTACATGAACTATAGCATTTGTTGATTTCATTTTTCCCATGATGTATTTGGGATGTTGTTGCTAAACAAAAAAGGAATGATTAGAGTCTATTGATACAATATATTGGCTACACTTTCACAACAATTTGGCTACAATTATTTTATGGCATATTAGTTGCACTTTTACAATAGGTTGGCTGTAATATTTTATGGTGTATTTGGAGCATTTTTTATTGCATATTGGCTGAAATTTTAAAAATTGTCTTATATATAAAAGAACAATATTTATTATATTGTTTGTTGCTATAACTTTAAGTTATATGGATTGTTTTATTCTAGAAAACTCCTTTTTGGGGAGGAGCTTCCAATGGATTAAATACAATTCCTTCTTGTAGCTGAAGAATTTATGTTTTAAGAAGTTTGAGATGATGTGGAAACATTTTGAAACCTTAATATGAGAATTTATGTATAGGGATTTGGTCCTTCTTCCTGCCACTAGTCTCTCTTCTTGTCTTGATGTGATAAAAGCATCTAGTCATCTCCTTGGTACAAAGGAGTTTCCTGCCAGCTGCTAGTTGTGCTACCTCACCCATTTAAAGTTAAATTTTTTGGTTCCTCATTATATCCCTCTCTATTGGAGGGTAACCCTACCTATTGGTGTTTTGGGCTTATTTAGGCCTCTTTGTGTCTTCGAACTAGACTAACAACTCTTGAAACTGGGTAACAAATGGAAGCACCTGAAAACGTTTAAATGGTTGGAAATTTGTCATCTTTAGTGAATTGAACAAGTTTACAAGTCTTTGGTGCACAAAACCTACAAAATAGTTCTGAATGGTGTCTATTGATAGCCTTTAGTGCATGTATTGGCCCTGTTATTGATATTCCATGATGTGCCTCTACATTAAAATGCTTCATGGGCCCTTAGAAGCCATTTATATGATTATATTGTATCCTTGGATAAGATAGTGTGATAGGGCTAATTTTACCATAAAATTTTTCAAGAATATTATATTCCAATTTGGTGTGCTCGGTAGGTTGGGACCTTGACATTATCAGATTATATTTACATGAACTATAGCATTTGCTGATTTTATTTTTCCCATGATGTATTTGGGATGTTGTTGTTGAACAAAAAAGGAATTATTAGAGCCTATTGATACAATATATTGGCTACACTTTCACAACAGTTTGGCTACAATTATTTTATGGTATATTAGTTGCACTTTTACAATAGGTTGGTTGAAATATTTTACGGCGTATTGGGTTTTTATTGCATATTGGTTGAAATTTTAATAACGGTCTTATATATAAAAGAGCAATATTTCTTATACCATTTACTACTATAACTTTAAGTTATATGGACTATTTTATTCTAGAAAAGCTCCTTTTTATTTGGTGAGAAGATTTTAAGCGTTTGCAATTTAACAATTTTCATCTAGTCACTACCTTGATATCCCTTCTACAGGGACTTCCTTGCATCTTTTGTTGTTCTAGCATATGCTATTATTGGAAAAAATGATCTTATCAATTGTATGTGATATAGTGCCATGAGTTTTTCTTCTTAGCTTCTCCTTTGGCTTGTTTGTTAATATGTGACAATAAAGTGCCCTAGTGCTATTGCTCTAGGTGTTGCACCTCACATGGCTCATACTCAATCAAGAACCAAGATATGGAAGGTTCCCTAGTGCTATTGCTCTAGGTGTAATTGACTCTACCTTTTGCATGAAGACAACCTCTATGCCAATGCCCGATGCATCAGGCTCTACCATAAATGGATGTGAGATATATGAAATGGTAGTATAGGGCTAGAAGACATTACCTGGATCAACCTTAATCATTTTTTGTTGGGTAAAAGTTGTAGTTTATTGAACCCTCTCAATTGTATAATATTTTTTTAGGGTGTGCCAAATATGGGCATAAAACTACGCCCAACAAGGTCACATGCCTGGATCATATTAGACACCATGGCACTACTAGTAGATTGTACAAAGTTGTTTTCTTTTGTTTTATTTTTCTTTTATAGAGGTTATGTGTGACCTTGATATAATATTTCCCACAGGTTGGTAATATGTACAAAAAAATATGAAGAAAGACACCACAAGCAGTTGAGGTTGTCACAACAAATCAGGAGCTAGTGACAGAGGCCTCACATGCTAGTAAGTACTATCAATTTGATAGTTTTGTTCAATAGTGGTTGACCTAGGCATATTAGAATTGATCATGGTTTTGTCGTTGACTATGGTGTATTGTAGCAACTGATGGAGGACACCAACTACATCGTTCTATTAACGAGAAAGATAAGAATGCAATCTATAACATAAATGAATCCAGTGGTAAGAATACTCGAAATGAGACTGGAAATGCTTTGACTAATGAATAAGGTATGTAGATCACACAATAAATTTGCTCGTGATGTTGGTTACTCGTTGTTGTCATAATGTATGGCATAATTATGTTTGGATGGTACCGACCTTATAGGTGTTGATGTTGGCTCATCACACACTTAAAACATTGAATATCGTAGATAGAGAGGTCAAACAAGATGTGCAACAGATTCAAGTAGCACAGATAAGGTGGAGATCATTTACAATCTAAATGGACAGCCCGTAGGAAAAATTTCGTTAAGTTTGCATCTTACTTGGGGGTGATTGCGAGGGATATTATTCCTATCACCCATACAGACTGGAGAGTAGTCCCAATGGAACTTATAAACCAGTTTTAAACACTCATTATAGTAACTTTCTGGAAGGATATTTCTATCCTTCTGTTCCAGAAACTTGCAAGATAAATTAATAAACAGAAATCAAATACGAACGAAGTTGTCA
The DNA here is from genome assembly GCA_028583015.1 of Wollemia nobilis. Classification (NCBI taxonomy): domain Eukaryota; kingdom Viridiplantae; phylum Streptophyta; class Pinopsida; order Araucariales; family Araucariaceae; genus Wollemia; species Wollemia nobilis. Next base: position 238,535 of record JAQPPZ010000282.1, read on the forward strand.
ATAAGGAAAATGCAGTGAAACGAATGGAGTAAATCAATGGCCACTTAAGGTGGGCACACCCTTGCGCAAACGCAGATGAATAATAATAAAGATATGAGATGATTCTTTAATTAAATTATTATGAACCCATATATAATGAATTTTACACAATTGGATAATATAGCCGACTCTTCATGTTTGGAGTGTAAGCCGACTCTTCATGTTTGGAGTGTAACATGACTCCCCTCCTCGGAAAGCTTTGTCCTCAAAGCTGGAAATGTCTGGAAGATACTTTCAGGTTCCCATGTGGCATCCTCCTCTGGTAAATCTTGCCATTTAATGAGAAATTCTTGAATCCGACGTGATCTCAGTCTTCGGGTTCTATGTTGTAGTATATCTTCGGGTTGGAGATGTATGCGTCCTTCCTCATCGAGCACCTGGTAAGTCTGATTGACTTTGTACTTTTTGACCAATTACTTTTTTGAGACATGAAACATGAAATACTGGGTGTATTCGTGATGATGTAGGTAGCTCTAATTGATAGGCTACTTCTCCAATGCGGCGCATAATTTTGTAGGGACCATAGAATCGTGGGGCCAACTTTTGGCTGGACTTTAACCTTAACGAGGATTGTTTGTAAGGTTGCAGCTTTAGGAACACCCAATCACCTATATCAAAGGTTCTTTCTGATCGGTGCAAGTCTTGTTGTTGTTTCATACGATTCTGTGCTTGGACTAAATTCTCTTTGAGGATGGTGAGTGTAGACTGCCTTTGTTGGAACCAATCATCCACTTTGGCTACCTTGGATGATCCCTGGACGTAATCTGCAATGGCTGGAGGTTTGGTGCCATACAATGCTTCAAATGGAGACATCTTAATTGAGTAATGGTAAGAAGTGTTGTACCACCATTCTGCCAATGCTAACCAATGGCTCCATTGGTATTGTTTATCTTGAGCAAAACATCTTAAGTACGTACCCAAACATTTGTTAACTACTTCTGTTTGACCATCTGTCTGTGGATGGTAAGCTGAAGACATGTTCAATTTGGTACCACTAAGGCGAAATAACTCCCTCCAAAAGTTACTAGTAAAAATGGGATCTCTATCACTTACAATATTTTTTGGCATACCATGTAATTTGAAAATTGAATCCATAAATACCTTTGCCACCTTGCTTGCGGAAAATGGATGTTGTAAAGCCTGAAAGTGAGCATATTTGGATAACCGGTCTACGACGACGAAGATTACTGTCCTGCCTTTTGATTTTGGAAGACCTTCAATGAAATCCATGGATATATGTTCCCACTGTCGTTCAGGGATGGGTAATGGTTGTAATAATCCTGGTGATTTGACTGTTTCTCCTTTATTGCGCTGGCAAACTTCACATTCTCCTACCCATTGTTTGACTTCTGCTTTTAATCCTTTCCAACAAAATGATTGTTTGACCCTTAAATATGTCTTCAAAAATCTTGAATGTCCTGCTGATGGAGAAGCGTGTGATTCATCGAGGATCTTTGATTTGAGTTCTGAATTATGTGGAATGTAAATGCGGTTCTTCTTCCGGAGGATGTTATCTTCATAAGAGAACAAAGGGTGTTTGGAAGACCCTATAGATAATTCATGAATTATCTGGGCAGTTTCACTATTGGACAACCATTCAATTTGTAATTGAGTTACCCATTGGGAGCAAGGACCTGAAATAGCATTGATGACTACTTCATCTTCATATTTTCTGGACAGCGCATCGACGACTATATTTTCCTTCCCTTTCTTATATTCGATAACGAAATCATAGCCCAGAAGTTTGGTTAACCACTTATTTTGTTCTGGATAAGAAAACCTTTGCTCCAAAAAATGCTTGAGGCTACTATGATCTGTTTTTTAAATGAAACGGCTATTGATTAGGTAGTGTCTCCATTTTTCTCCTGCATGAAGAATAGCCAACATTTCTTTTTCATATGTTGATCTTCCCAAAAAAATTTCGAAAAGTTGTTTACTTTCAAATGCCAATGGATGACCTTCTTGCATTAATATAGCCCCAATTCCTGTTCCTGATGCATCACATTCTATAATAAATGGTTTGTGAAAATTGGGAGTTGCTAATACTGGAGTTGTACACATGGCTTGCTTAAGAGCTTCAAAAGCTAGAGTAGCCTCTTTCGACCAACGAAAAGCATCCTTTTTTGTGAGTGCCGTGAGAGGTGCTGCAATCTTACCATAATTCTGTACAAACTTGCGATAGTAGCCCGTGAGACCCAAAAAACCATGAAGTTTCTTGATGGTTTTAGGTAAAGGCCACTCTTGAATTGCCTTAATCTTATTGGGATCGACTTTGACACCCTCATGTGAAACTATATGACCCAGATACTCGACTTCTTGAACACCAAAAGAACATTTGGAGCGTTTAACAAATAATTTTTCTTTGTGTAGAATGTGAAGGGCTTTATCCACATGATGTAAATGGTCCGTCCATGTTTTGCTGTATATGAGGATATCATCAAAAAAAACTAATACAAACTTACGGAGGAGTGGACGAAACACTTGGTTCATGAGACTTTGGAATGTGGATGGTGCATTAGTGAGACCAAAAGGCATGACCAAAAATTCGTAATGACCTTCATGAGTACGAAAGGCCGTTTTGGGAATATCTTCTTCTCTAACACGGATTTGGTGAAAGCCAGAGCGAAGGTCTAATTTTGTAAAAAATTTTGCCCCATGCAACTCATCTAATAGGTCATCTATGACGGGGATAGGAAATTTGTCCTTGATAGTGAGTTTATTGAGAGAACGAAAGTCAGGACACATACGCCAAGAGTTATCTTTTCGTCTAGCCAGGACTACAGGTGAGGAATAAGGACTAGTGCTGTGACGAATGACTCCATGATCCAACAAATCCTGAACGATCTGTTCGATTTCTGTCTTTTGTGGTTGAGGATAGCGATAAGGACGACTGTTAGGTGGGACACTCCCTGGCATCAAATGGATGGCATGATCATGAGATCGTTTAGGTGGTAATCCTTGAGGTTCTTGGAAAACCTCTTCGTAATGTGTTATAATATCTTGTAACTCAGGTGCAATAATATCCGAAGTTGTTGAAGATTGTTTTTCCAAACAATTAATTTGAGCTATAAAACCATATCCACCCTTTTTTAACATCTTCTCCATACTATGAGAGCTCACCATTTGTGATGGAGGAGTAGTAATGCCTTGTAAGCGAATGACTCGTCCATTTTCCTTCCATTCCACAAATAATTTTTTGAAGTTGAAACTAACTGTGTCTAATGTTTCCAACCATTCAACACCCAAAATGACATCAGAGTTCCCTAAATTCATGACAAAAAGGGATCCTAACCAGGTATAAGTTCCCATATTTATGGAAACTTGAGATGTGCGACCCACACATTGTGCGTTCACCCCATTGGCCACTAGAACCTGAAATTTGTCTTTGTTGGAAGAGTTAATGAATAAATTCAAAGCTTTTGTTGTTTTGATGTCGATAAAATTGTGGGTGCTACCAGAATCAATTAGCACATTCACCTTTTTCTGACGAAGAAAGCCTGGTACCTTGATGGTATGGTGGGCGGTTAAACCCATGAGAGCATGCACTGAAATTGCCATTGTATCCTCTTCTTTTTCGTCTATAGTACACGGTAGGTCTTCTGGCATAGGTTCTTCTGATTGGTAAGGTTCATCTTCTTCTCCTTCACAAGGATCACCTTCAATATGAAAGTTTTGTTTTTGGGCACAAGCTTGTTCCCTGGGGTGATGAGTGCGACATTTATAGCAAAAATATCTTGATGGTTGATCATTTCTACGAAAGGAATTGTTGCGATATGAAGGACGACTATATGTTTCCCACTGTGCAGACAACTGATGTCTCTTCTCGGCCAACTTGGCTATTCTTATACAACTGTTCAACAAGGTTGGATCGTGCATGTCTACCTCCACTCGAATACTTTCTTTCAAACCATTGCGAAAGGCACCTACCACTGTGTCGGGATTGAGGTCTGAGGTATATGGTAGTAAACTGGTAAACTCCGAAACGAATTCACTAACTGACCCTTTTTGTTTAAGAGATAACAATCTTACTGTGTAGGATGATGTAGCTCCGTCGTCAAATCTTTCTAAAAAAGAGGTAGTGAATTTTCTCCAGTTAATAATAGCTTCATTCTCTCGTTTAAACCATACAAACCATTGGTAGGCCTCAGTGCCTAATTTTGATGCAGCGAAAGGAACTCTATCAATTTCCTTAATTTGATATAAGTCAAGGATGCCTTCCATTTTGGCTAACCAACCACGAGGATCATGACCTTCAAAAGTGGGCATATCAATTCTTGGAAAATTAATATTAGGACCTCTTGGTTGGTGATAACCCGTGTCCCTTTCTTGATTTTGGTTATACCGCTGTCTTTGATAGCGATCCTTGTTATTATCCCAATCACCCTATTTTTGTTCCCAATCATCATTAGGATCGACAGTTTCTTCATTTCGTTGGGCATGGGAGTGATTTTGGGGATTAGTATTGGGATTAGGTTGTTTTTGTGCTTTCACAAGGTCTTTTAGGAGGATACCCATTTCGTTTATACTCTCTAGTATGCCTTGAAGAGACTCCCTATCAGATATGGCTGAATTACTTGAGTTTCCTTGCGTGATGTTTTCGTGAGTTGGGGAAGGATTAGTAGCCATAGGATCTACTAGTGGGTGGTGTGGATTATAACTACCAATTTTAAAAGGAGAAAGAGAATTTTTTGTACCTGGGCTGCGATTAGGTCTTCTTGTGTTGTTATTTTCCGAGCTTGATAATCGACCGTCAGCACCTTTTTTCCACTGTTTGCTCATGCACTTGTTACATAACCTGCTTGGGATTCCACGACAACTATCGCAAAATTTGGTGGACTTTAGCAAAAAATTGTGGGTTCCGCTTCAACTGTCGCTTCAACTGCGACGCGGATTTGAATGTTTCTGGTTCACCTCCGTAACCACCACTTTTGATGACTTCAACGATTATTGAGCAACTTTTGACGACTTATAGCAACTTTTGACGATTTTTAGCCAGGCACGACGGAACAGCTTTGACACGTGAGACCCCTGAACCGGACACGGACACTGCGACAGAACCGGACACGGACCTACGACAGACACGAACCGAAGACTGACTGACACGTGAGACACCTGCGATGACACGAACCGAACACGGACACTGCGACAGACATGAACCGAAGACTGACTGACACGTGAGACACTTGCGATGACACGAAGGACAACCTGATGCGAGACGAGACGGAGGACAAGACAAGACCGGACGCGAGATGACCAACGCGAGACGGAAGTGACGAGCGAACGGAGGACGCGAGGATCGAACGACACGGAAGAGACTACCAACGACACGACAACCAACGGAAAAACCCAATGACAACCAACGACACGACAACCGACGGGAGACCCTAACGACACGCTCACGACACGCGCGCAAAGACAATGGAGGATGTGACCGAAGTCACAAACAGAAAGGGGCGATGAATTCCTTATAAACTTTTAAACGCCCTTCCTACGACCAATGTGGGATAAATCGTGTAAACCCAAACCCGCAATAATATTTTTGCTGACGTCAGCCGACGATTTGAATTTTAAAAACCTTAGTCACTGTTTAATTAACACAATTTCACGCATTCTTATTGGACGCCGCTGTGGAGAAGGAATACTCTGCGTCTGATGTCCTGGCGTTCGGGTATAGGACCACGCACGAATCGAAACGCCTGTAGCGGACAAACAAAACACCAAATCACCAAATCGCTTGCAAATCGAAACTGGAATCGACGCGTTAGCGTTACTGAGTAGCGGAAAATTTGAGGTGAAACGCCTGTTATTTCCGTCGAACTGTATTTGTGCAACTCTGGTAAAACTCGTGACGCGACGCGAACTGAACCCGTTATGACGCAGCCGGATGGCGGAGTTGAAATAAAATCCCGTGAATCATCGAATCTGATACCACTTGGAAGGATATTTCTATCCTTCTATTCCAAAAACTTGCAAGATAAATTAATAAACAGAAATCAAATACGAACGAAGTTGTCAATAAGGAAAATGCAGTGAAACGAATGGAGTAAATCAATGGCCACTTAAGGTGGGCACACCCTTGCGCAAACGTAGATGAATAATAATAAAGATATGAGATGATTCTTTAATTAAATTATTATGAACCCATATATAATGAATTTTACACAATTGGATAATATAGCCGACTCTTCATGTTTGGAGTGTAAGCCGACTCTTCATGTTTGGAGTGTAACACTTTCTAGCCAATGGAGTTCATAGTGTCCATTTTTGAACACTTATATAAATGTTGCATCTAATAAGATACTACTTTGATGTAGCAAAAATATATCATTTCAGACACAATGAAGAAATGGGTCTTCACGACCATGGGATAACAATGACATGATCATAAGCATTGACTTATGAAAAAACACTATGATAAGTATGATAATGACGTAGATAGAATTGCTAATCTCCCACCTCGTGTATCACAAAAATATTGGAAAGCCTTTGTGAATAGCAAGAGCAACGTTGAATTTAAGGCAAGTACCAGCCAATATGTTATGGTAGTTCATATCATTGTTATGTTCATGTGAATTTTTTCGACCTTGCTCTCCCTAATGAATTAATTATATATTGGTTTCTTCGTTGTATTGTAGGTGGTGAGGCAAAGAAAGAAACAAAATAGATCTCACCAATCCATCATGCACACTTGCAATCGAACAAGATATGCTCGACTAGAGCATGAAATGGTATTCTATCATACTCGTCCATTATGTGACAAACATAGCTATATTGTTTTGTCGTATGACTTATCTCCATGTCTCTCCAACTATATATCTTGCAGAGGAAGAGCCAACCAAATGCGAAAACTCCACTATCAAGGGCAACTGTGTGGATAGAAGCTCATATAAAGGAGGATGGAGCTCTCATTTTACCAAAAGTTGCAAAGACAATCGTAAGTGACATTCCCTTGAAAATAGCAATGCATTGAACTTCAAACCATTGTTATATCAATTGTTTTTTGAACATGTTGTGAATAAACCATGCATGTGATTTTGCTAGAAAAAAAATGGTTGATGCAATGTCATCTGCAAGCACTGTAAATCAATATATTAAGGATGATGCCCTCACCAAGGTTTTAGGACCTGAAAGACCAGGTTTGGTTTGGGGTTTCGGTAAAGGAGTATCACCAATTGCTCTATTTGTTGGCAAGGGTTACATATAAAAGTTGTGCCAGATGCAAGAGCATACGGTATATAAAGAGCAAAAGTGGGAAGAGAAGCTTGTAGAGAGAAAAAAATGGATGGAAGAGAAGCTCGCAGAGAAAGATAAAAATCTTGAATATATTATGATACGACTTTCATAGATAGAGGTGTGTCAGTTTTTTCATGATTTCATATTTGAAATGTTTACATGTCGCACCCCTAAAGTTGTAACGATCCCTTGCATATAATTCCATAGGTAGCATCACTACATGCTACCCCTACAATTGAATACAACATCAGTGGTGGTGATCAAGGCACGGGTAGTTGCTCAATACCTTCTAGGCCATAGTCATCAATGGAATGACCATTATTTTAAATATAAAGCAATTGACTTAGTTTGTATTGTACACTATGCAGTGAATTTATTTGGGTTGTTGATTTTCCATGTAGGGACTGAAAATGACATCAATCACTCAAACTAAGAGAAGGAATTGCTACTTGAATCAGATCCATAAGGATAACATAGTGGTCGAAGGCATGGTGATTAGTACTGATCCTCAAGACCTTGTACATGGTCAATTTTTGGGTGAAGGTTATTGGAAAGTCAATGTGCACGTCGCCCATAAAGAGGAAAAAATATTGTACAAAAGGAATTATGAGATGGACACAACGAAGGATGTTGTAGCAATATTGTATAATGCTTTGACTTAACATCTAACATCAATGATTACAAAAGAGATTACCCATTTACTTCTCCATTAGTGGTCTATCTGCATAGTTGTTATTTTCATTTCCTTTAAGCTTGCATCAAACAAAGTGTTTTTGTAGTTGATTTTTCATTTCCTTTAAGCCTAATTAGTGTACTTCAAAAGTAGTTATAATTGATGGAAATAATTAACAAGTATTGTTATATATTTTTATTCTATTTTAGAAAATGCTAGTAGATAATTAATGGGTAGCCAAGCTAGGAGTGAGGCGAGTAGGTATCCTGAGCATGAGGTTGGCTATTCAGATAGGAGAAGATAATTTGGTAAAAAAAAAAAGAGAATACAAGTGTTGCTAGGGCATAGATGGATATTTATATATCTGACGAAAGTCTCAAGATACCCTCTCGCCTCATTTATGATGGTTGGGACGGGTAGGGATGTGTAGAAATCTACCCGTTATATAGAGGGCTCAGGTTGTCCATTCACCTATATCTGTAAATAAGAATTGCACTTGGAATAATAATTTTTTGTTTATATATAATCATAACTATTGACTTTGGAAAAGTGAAAAAATAAGAGACTTTGTAAATATAGACTTTGTTTTTGCTAGGTGATTGTAATCATCATTAGTTGGTAAGTGTTAAAAGTTATTAGAGATTACTTTTAATTTTAATTCTTTTTGCATTTAGAGTTTAAATTATCATCTATACAATGGCTTCAAGGCAATTGGATTACCCCTCAAATTTGATGTCTCTATTGTTGTTGTACTGCACATATGTAGAGCCTTGCTTCCATTGAAAGCTTGGTAATGCCACGAACTATTATGCAAATGTTGTTATGTACCCTTTAATTGCATGAGTGTTGGATTTTTTTTTTATTATATGGATGAATGAAGGAGTTTTGAAAGGATCTCCAAACCTTGTACAAAAAAGACTAATGGGATAGGCCCCATGGAACGAAAAGTCATGTCCTCCAGGGGATACGAGGAACGATTTTCCTTTAACATAAGGTTTTGTATCTGTTCGCTCAATCCTCGAAAGGAGGTCCAGGGTTCAAGCCTGGAGACCTATGTCGGATACACAAAAAACCTCCTAGCTAGCTTGAGGGGTATACCCAGATGAGATAGATCCCATGGAACATAAAGTCTTGGCCCCTACGGGATACTGGGAATAATTTTCCTTAATTAAGTTTTGGATATTCAAGTGTATACACCATGAGTGCTAGGGTAGTGAAGTAAAATATTTTATCAATACCATAGTAGTGCTAGGGCAGCGAAGAAAAATATTTTAACAGTGTCGCAGTAGTGTTAGGGTAGCGATGAGTGTTGGATTAATGGGATAGGTGATGTGTATTTTTTATGATCAACCCATGGCATTCTAATGATATTGAAGGTGACCCTCTCGTTAACATTACTTTGATGCTTGGTAAGGTTTCAATGCTCTGTTAAACCAAAAATCTTATCAATAAAGATGCAAAGATCAATTTGAAGATAGTTGACAGTTAGGAGCACTTTCAAATTTGAGTTGGAAAATAGAACCTATAATTGTACTATAGATCTAAGCTTTCAAAACATATTATGTCATTTTATTCTTTCTTTTCTCAATCATTTCAGTAGTTTTTTGTTTTGTATGTTCATTAAAATTGCAATATAGTTTTCTATTTTGTATGAGCCTGAAGCTATAGTGCTTGTTGAATATTTGACTTTCAGCCTCAGAATGAAATCCCTGTGATTTGGCTCAACACATGGAAGTTTTTTTAGATGTTGTGAAGCAAACTGGAAGTGATTTACTTTCAACTGATACCATGACACCTTTGTTCCAATTGACTGCAAGGCTTAATATTGGAACTATAATGAAACTAAAAAACTAATGTAACTTCATTGAAGATGGCTTCAAGAGAGGCCATCTTGGAGGACCTTGACACATCTTTATTGCCGCTTTTAAGTGAAGGTGGCAATATATTATTTTTCTAAAAAATAAAAAACTGCAAAACTTTAATTTGTAATTTATGGTTAATTGAAACATTTAGTTTTGATTATATTCTTGTGAATACATCTCTATTGCTCTTAAATTTGCAGACCATTGGACTACAAATTTTTGGTAATTTGTTTCTTAAGCAAGGTTTGTTTCTAACTTTCTGTTTACAAATATTTTTTTATTAATGATGAATAAATTTAAATATTGGTAGGGAATCATGTATGCATTTTTTTTTTTATTATTTGTGGAAAACATCCCAAAAGGGATGCCACTTTCGGGTAAGACCCAAGGAGGCAGGGGTATCCATTCCGCCAAAAACGCCCAGGACTCGGACCTGGCCTACCACCTTTGACATACTCAAGGAGCAAACAAACACACAAAACCAATTTAAAAATAAGTAAATAACAACAAAAATAATAAAATAAAATAAAAAACATGCTCCTTGAGTGTGTCAAAAACAAAAGCACAACCAAACACGCACAATAAGATAAAAGAAACCACAACACAAACCACATAGAAAAACACAAGAACCACATAACAAAACACAAACAAGACAAAAACAACAGAACACTACAAAGACATAACCCAAAAAAAACATGAAAAATAAACACAACCAAAACCTAAAAAATAAAAAAAAAATAAAAATAAAAAACAACCAACAATAGACAATAAACAAAAACAAAAAACATAGAAAACACTCACACATAAAAACACGAATTAACACAAACAAAGAGAAACCCAAGAACAAGAACGAAAAAAACACAAGAACAATAACAAAAAACATAAAAAAAAAAAACAAAACAACAAAAACACATGAACAACAAAAAACAACACAAAGAACACAAAAACAAAACAAAACAAAAGAACCCACCCACCTTAAAAAACTAAACAAAAAAAAAAAAAAAAAAAAAAAAAATTGAACATAACAATGACCTATCTAGACCAGAAGACTATTAAGGCAAGAATCAACAGAGGAAACAAAATAAAGAATAGAATGAGCTAGGGAACTAAAAAAACTGAATGAACCAAAGAGAAGCAAAAAAAAAAACAAGAAGAAACTAGGTACCTTCAAGAATGGAGCCATCCAAAGAAATGATAGAAAGAAGAGCTTCCCTAATTTGAGAAGCCCACCATATAGGAGGGTGGCCATAACAAGTAAGATCACCTTTGTCCAAAGCCCAATTAGCTAAAGCATCAGCACTCTTGTTTTGATCTCTGACCACATGATTGTAATCAACTTTCAAAAATCCCATCTGGATTAATTGAATCTTCTCAATAATTCTTTTTATTCTCCAATCCACCTTATGATTCTTAGAAGGAGTCTTCAAGAGATTAATCATAAGTTGAGAGTCGAGACTCAACTAACACCTTTTCCCATCCAACCTTAGTAGCCTCCTGAAGGCCTCCGAGGATACCATACCCCTCGGCAAGGTTATTGGAAAGAATACCCAAATTCTCAGCAAAAGTAAAAACCAGGGAGCCATCCGAAAGTCTACCAATTCCTCCCACACTGGCTTTTCCGGGGTTCCCTCTAGAGGCTCCATCGGTATTGACTTTTCCAAAATCCTTAGGAGGAGGTTGCCAATTTCTAGTCCTATCCATCTTACTAATACTCACATTCCCTTTAAGTTGGTTGCCCTTAGAAGATTTAATCTTCAATCTTTGCATCACTTGATCCCATCTTTGGTGGGAGTTTTGGGGGTGATTAAGGAGTTGATGGACTGATTCAACTAAGTTGGCTATGGTCTTTTGCCAAATATAGTGAATATCCTTCCTATCTTGATTAAAAATTTGGTTGTTCCTTTCATTCCAAATATTCCAAAGAAGAATGGTAGAACCCATCCAAACTAACTGCCTAATAAAATGATCAACACCCTCTTGATTAGGCCAATCCCTCCAAAGTTGTTCAAAAGTAAAAAAATTGGACCACTTGAAGCCAAGTAAAGTGGCCATTCTCCTCCATAGCTCAGAGGCTAAAGTACACTCAATAAAAATATGGTTGAGATTTTCTACATTCTCTTCACACATTTCACATCTAAAAGGGCCATGAAAACCACGCTTCATAAGTTGCTCACCGGTAAGCACCCTACGATGCAATAAAAGCCAATTAAAGAACCTCACCTTAGGCCAGAGCTTTTGAGCCCACAATCGAGAAAAGATGTCGAAAGAATGGTTGGGATTATTATGGCATAAGGTCAAATAACCTTGAGCAACTGAATACTCACCCTTAGTAGTGTTGTTCCATCCAAAACAATCTTTTTCATGGGACCAAGAGAGGGATCTCATATGAAGGATGCCTTGGATATCTTGTCTTTGCCTTTACGGGATTTGAATAGGCCAGTCCTCAATAGAGATCCAATATCTACCAACCTTTGAATTACCGGTATGGTACCGACGAGTAATTAGCCACCTTTATCCAATTAGCTCGGTGAAGCTCCTCCATCCAAGGCCTCCAATCGGGAAGCAAGTTATCAAAGTCTTGTGACCATCCCAAGAATCTGTCCAAAAATTTTCCTGTTGACCATTATGAATGATCCAAAATAATTTTTTCTTTATCAAATCCTCACCGAGTCTTAAGAACTGCTAAAATGGGAGAACCTTTGGTAGGAAGTTGATAGCGAACAAGGTCTTCAGGACTTTTGTTCTCGGCATATTTAGCACGGAGATTATTGGCCCAAAGAGCATTGGGGTTATGCAACATCCTCCAATATAATTTAGCAGCTAAAGCTTTGTTGTTATTAATAGAAGACCGGAATCCTAACCCCCCTTCACTCTTAGGAAGACATAAAGTATCCCATTTCACCAAGGCCCATTTTCTTTTCTCCTTAGTACCACTCCAAAGGAAACGATGAGTGATTTGATCCAATTCTCGAAGAACAGCCTTTGGGATATTCAAAACGGAAGAAACATAAATAGGAATAGCTTGAAGGACTGATTTTACCAAGGTGATTCTACCCCGAGAAGAAAGCCACTTGTTGGTCCACTTTCCAATTTTCTTCTTGACTTTGTCCAACAACCAATTCCAATCTTTATTTTTTTGCCTTTGAATATTTATGGGAATACCTAAATAAGTGATTGGAAGGGAGGTCTTCTTATATCTTAATTTATCCAAGACCATGGATTCCTGTCTAGCGAAGCGGTGAAAGAAAATAACTTTATATTTGTCTTCATTGATCAAGCTGCCTAGTAGCCTTAGAAAAACAGCTAATGATTTGCTTAATATTAGAAGCTTCCTTAAGCGTAGCTTTACCTAAAAGAGTAGAGTCATCCACAAATTGAAGATGAGAGATAGGTCTAGCTCCATGAGCAATGGTAACTCCCTCAAGGGTTTTGTTTTCCCTCTTTTTGGTTATAGTCCTACCCAAGCATTCAACAAGAATGATGAATAAATAAGGGGATAGCGGGTCACCTTGCCTAATACCTCTGGAAGCTGGGAATGACTGAGAAGGCCTGCCATTGATAAGAACTAAGTAGGAAACTGAAGAGATACATCCCATAATCCAATCCATCCAATCCTTAGAGAAACCAAATTGCCTCAAAACTTTGATAAGGAAGTGCCAATCCACTCTGTCATAAGCTTTGGATAAGTCTAACCGAATGAACATGGAAGGAGATTTTTGCATATCCATGGAATGGATGGCTTCTGAGCAAGAACTATCTCATCTACTATTTGACGTCCTTCCACATAACCCCCTTGCTCTGGGGAAATAATCTTATGCAAAAGAGGCTTCAACCTTTCTGCCATGATTTTAGTAATGATTTTGAGAAGAACATTACATAAAGCAATAGGTCTAAAAGCTGAGATATGATCAACCTCTTGAGCTTTTGGAACAAGAGTAATATAAGTTTTATTGATAACCTTCAAAATTTCTTTGGCTTTCCTGGCTTCTTCCACCACCTCTAATAAATCAACATGAAGGATATCCCAGAACTCTTGGTAGAACTCAATGGGAAAACCATCGGGACCCGGGGTTTTCCCTTTTTGCATTTTAAAAACTACTTGTTGAAGCTCATTGATAGTAACGAGGAGCAGTCAAAATAGAGTTCTCCTCAGAAGTGATAAGAGAAGGGATTGCTTGAAGAACATTTTGTTGTGAAGGTGAGTCAAGAGGAGTAGCGACAAAAATATTGGAAAAGTAATCAACAACAATAGAGTTCATGCCATCCCAAGTATAAACAACATCTCCAGAATCTGATTTTAAGGAAGAAATAAAGTTGTGAGATCTTCGAGCTAGAAGAGATTTGTGGAAGAAATTTGTGTTTCGATCTCCTTCTTTGAGCCATTGAATTCTAGATTTTTGCTTCCATAAGATTTCTTCTCTTTTTTCCCATTCCTCTAAGCTGAGTTGTGAGTTTAATTTCATCTGCACTTCTCTTCTCTGTGAGGCCATCTAAACGGATTTTCTTATTCAAATTTTCAAGATGAGCAATAACTTCATGTTTTTTTATGAACATCCCCAAACTCTTTCCAGTTCCAAGTCTTGATTTTGGATTTAATGTATTGCAGTCTTTTGGCAAAACAGAACATCTTAGTCCCATGCCTAGGTTTACCTTCCTTCCACCATTGTTGCACATGAGGTCTGAAGGAAATGTCTCTAAGCCACATTAATTGAAAACGAAAAGGAGAGAAACTCACATTGGTTTTCCACATTTCCACCATGGTGGCCAATGATCCGAACCAACATTATTAAGAGTCTTCACTTTAGGAATGTGACCATGGATTAAGAAATTTTCAGAGAGCAAAAACCTATCCAATCTCTCCATTATACAAGCTAAGCCTTGCCTTCTGTTAGACCAAGTCATAAGGCCATTATCTGGTTGGATATCCACAAGATGGAGGTTTGCAATATATTCGCTCATGAGGTCGGTGCTTTTGTCCAAATTTCTATTTCCCCCCTTTTCTCATCCAGAGAGAGGATGGTATTGAAATCTCCTCCGATCAAGATCCAAGCTTTAGGAAAATGAGAGATAATATGAGTAATATCCTTCCACTTGTCTTCTTTTTTCCTCCAAAGAAGTCGGAGCATAAAGAGTAATGCAGAGCATAATCTGGTTGGAATGTCTACTTTGAATAGCTATAGCCAACAAACCCCAACTGCCAACCATATGGTGAATAACTACCTCTTTTGGGTCCCAAAGACAAGCAATGCCACCAGAAGTCCCTTGGGAGCTGGGGAAACCACTTTTCCAGCTGGCCAAATTTTATTGGCAATTGAGTCCATATCCTCCATTGACATCTTTGTTTCTTGAAGGAAAACAAGATGTGGATGATTTATCTGAATCATTCTTCTAATTTCATTTTGTTTTGAAAGACTCCCTTTGAGTCCTCTAATATTCCAAGTGATGATCTTCATTAATACCAGGGCTAAAAAATTTGGGAAGGGCATTAATCTTACCTTCCTCTACAAGCTTTTCACCTTCTTTTACCATATGATATTGATTGGTCTTGCGACCTGCTTTTTGATTAGAATCCATCTTCAATTTTTTTCCCTGTTTCTTGACTTATTCCAATTGAATCTGAGATGGCTTCTAACCTTGAAGAATGCTCGTACACAGCCAAAATTTTACTAGATGGTTCAACGGAGTCTATATTGGGACCTGCATTATTTGAAGTTTTGACATTTGAAAGATTGTTTTTCTTGTGTAAATTTTCTCCCTTTTTTTCTGTTGAAAACCTTTGATTTGTTGGTTTGTCTCCGAGTTCTTCCCTTCATATTTAAATTGTGTTTCTAAGATTTCAGTTTCCATTATTTCCTCTTCCTCACTTGGGACATCATTTGTGGAAAGGATTTCAAACATATTAGCGAGATGACTTTGATTGATCCTTCATAACTGGTTTTTTTGAGTGTTCTTCTTCTTAGGTATTTGGAAACCTGCTGAGTTTATATCTTCTTTCTTTTGATCGGGAATTTTATTTGGGCAAGCACTGGCCAAATGACCATATTCATGGCAAATTCTACAACGAAAAGGAATGTTCTCATAGTCCACTACTTGCTCCCAAGTGTCTTCCCCAAATTGTAATGTGATCTTTTTAGGTAGGGGTTTGTCAAAATCCATTAAAACACAAATCCGAGCATAAATAATATGTTCAAAATTTTGAGTACAATCAGCGAGTCATCATAAAAGTTCCTAAAGAGTTTCCAATTGAAGAAAAAATAGTAGGATTCCAAAATTCAATAGGGAGGCCAAAGAGTCTAACCCACACGGGAGCTATAGAAGGCATCTCTTCTTCGGCTTTAAATTTAGTATGCCGGGGCTTCATGAAAAGCCCTGCCCTTCCAAAAAACCAAGGACCCCCTTGAAAAGTTTTCTCTCTATCTTCATTATTAGCAAATAAAACAAGAAAATAACCATTTGGATAAATAGAGATTTGTAACTCACCTTTAGTTTTCCAGCTTTTTGCAGCCCAGACTTTGAAAGCGAGATAGACTCGGACGAAAACCCACGAACTGACAAATTAGTCCTCTTTTTTCCAAATCTTCAATGCCAGTCTGAATGTTACCCATATCAAGCTTAACAATAGGAGTTCCATCAGTTGCTTTAAGACATCCTGACTCCATTTTCCTGGGATCAATCTTAGGCATTCTTAGAGGTTTATGGGAAGCCCTAAGATTGATATTAGCATTGGGCTGAGGCTGTCCACCACGAAGGGCATCCCTAAAATTCATTTTTGGGACTGAGTCTTCGAAATTCTTACCCTTGACAGGGGTTTTCACGGTAGAATTATTTTGTGGGTGCACCTTAGCACCAGATTCACTTGAGATATGAGCCATTTTTTGATCAACTGCTTGAAACTTGTTTCGTGATCTCTTTAATCCTTGCCCTAGACGTCGTGGAAAGGTATGGTTTTCACTTTTCTTTTGTGCAGCAAATTGGAAGCCGTTGTCACTCAAGTTCACAGTATGATCTGTTGAAAGACAAATTTCTAACCCATCTTGGATCCCCTGCAACATTTCTTGCTAAAATATTGAGCATAAACCACAAAAATATTGGCCGCTAGGGCCCGAAGGCCCTAAAAACCAACCTCTGGAGCTGCTTGCACTCAACCTAGATGAAACCCTCGCATAGCCGCTTGCCAAATATCTCGTTCACACATAGGGATGCGCTAGGATCTGTGTTGCTCCAAATGATATGAAAATTGGTGGAGACGTTCTAGGGTTTTTCAGGCATCTACCCTCAAAATTTCAGCTCAATCCGAGTCCGGATGAGTGAGATATGGCCGAAACGAGTTCGGTAGTTTGGGCAGTCCTGCGAAAAACGTCCCTCCCTGATTATTCACTAGCCCTATTTTGCTCTCCTTGATCAATCATGTATGCATTTGAAGCTAGTAAAAAAAGAGTCATTTGATTTTGGCAAGTCTTGAATTCTGAATATATATGGTTGGTTAGTATTGTTTCTTAGGAATTCAAAAAAGAGTTATCCATTAAGCACTGCTTAATTAAATCTTGTTAACAATTTTTTAATCCTAGTCAGATGGATATTTATCTTTTAGCTTATTTTTGGATTTTATTACCATCCCTTTGGCTTTAACCGAGTTGGACTTCAAAATGTATTTGTTGTTGTGTCTAATTAATTATCTTGTATATAACAAATCACGAAAAAAATCAAAAGTATGCAAGATTATTACAATTAGGCTTTAGCTGCCAAAATTTTAATGTTTGTTACTTTGGTCTCCCCTCTTCCTTCTGTGCGGGTGAATATATATAAAATTGTGCCTACTTTAAATTTTAAAATATTAAAATAATAAAAACTATTGAAACCAAAGCATATTTACCATCCAAAAAAAATCAAAGCAAGGTTCTGGCATAGTATAATTTGGAGTTGTGATTGTTACATGTGTGCATATTTGCTTTCAACAAACCCCATATGCGTCTTTGACCCATTGGAATATAATGCTTATGTTTGAAATGAAACTTTCTGTAATGGCATAATGGTTATTACCAATGAGTTAGTTGTTATTCAAACATTGGCATCTCGCACATCTTTAAGGGAACAAGTGAACATAAACCATGCAAGTATTAAAATTAAGCCCACATGCCCAAGTCTACTAGTAATGGTAAGTATGGAGCCCTCAGGTAAGTTCCATGTGCATGGGGTGTTCATGAATACAAAGTAAAGTAAATTAGTATGTTAAATAGTAAAAAAGTTGCCCCTTTACACTGAAGATTTATACACCCTTAGCGAATGAATGTAGCTTCTCGTAAAGCGCTTATCCAGTTATAAAAATTGCTTCTTTGTTTGGTAAAGAGAAGTTCAACCAACTTAGTTTGTGTGCCTTTCTCAATGTTTGCTCTTGCTTCCCTAGATCTTGCTTGATAATTTGAGGGTTTTCCTCTTTTGTCTTTGCCTATATCAGGAGTAGGTCTTATTATTCTATTCCTCAATATTCTTTCATAATTTTATTTTTCATCATATTTATCCTCACCTGGCTCTATTATAGAAGCTTTTGACTTGTCCTGCTCATTTTCTGGTATTTCCTTATTAATGGCAGAGGTATTAACTTCTAAAATTGCATTTTTTTTACCAAATTTTTTCTCCTGAAAGGTGCATGGTACTTCAAGAGAGTCTTCAAAAACTGATGAGACACATTCCTTAGGTTCATCGAGAATGTTCTTCCTTAAATTAGGATCATACTAAATAGATGATTCCTTGTTAATATGTTGATATTGTTGTACCGTGTCCTCGAAGTTTTGATCTATTTTTTCTTCATAGGCTAAAGCCTCAAAAGAGTTGGTATTTCTTCCAATATCCTTCCTTATTGGTCTCCACTATTTTTCTAGATCTATTTTTTGGAAGTTGAAAACCATCTTCATCCATAACCATTTGTAAGTCTCTTGCAATTTTCTACAAATTATTATGATGGGCTCTTCTTAGGGTATGATCTCTCAATATGCTCCACCTCATGCCATCTTCTACATCTAAACGATATGTTTTCATAATCTATAGTTTGGGTCCACATATTATCCCCATACTTAAGAATGATTGGTTCTGGTAAAGCTTTACTTATATCAATCATGACCAATATTCGAACATAAATAACCACGAATCCATCTTTTGTCATATATGAAATCTCAAGGAATTCTCCTATAGTGTTGCCTATTGCCTTGAAGGTATCTATTTCCAAAAATTCAATGGGTAACCCAAATATCCTAACCCAGACTCGTACTAGGGATATATTTACATTTTCAGGTGAAAAACCTTCATACCAGCGGGTAAGGAAGAGTCTTACTCTTCCCATAAACCAAGGACCCCCTTGTAGGATTCTTTCTATTTCTTCCCTAAAACAAAAAATGGCTAGGAAGAAACCTTTGAGAAGAAATGATAGAATCACTCCTGGAGACTTCCAACTCCTATCAATCCATTTCCTCAAGGCTGAAGCCCTTGGCCAATACCCGTTAAATTTACCAAAAACTACCATATTTCAGAGCAACAAGGATCTCTATGAGGTGCGCTCACTAACCTCTACCACTGGAGATGATTCTAAGGATTTAACTATAAATCGGTCCATGGAAAGGAAACTAAAACTCAAAATCTATTGAAATTTATCTAAATATCTTATAGCAAATATAGTATTTGATAAAAACTTTATAAATTTTTTCATGCACAATTTCTAAGATAAAGAAAGGGAAAAAAAAATTAGTTGCAAAATTCTTTGTCCAAACGTTTTGTCTCATTGAAGTCCTAGCCTTTCATTGCTCTTACCATCGTTCAAACCCTAGCTAACAAAAATTTGAAATTTCGTTTTTCATGCCTTGAAAAATTGTCATTGCCCTTGTTTCGAATGGTTGATTTCACTGGGTAGTATCTCTCTCAATATTACTCGGATTATTGCACATGACCATTCATTTTAAAGCTATTCAAATTCTGCACAAGTTGATTCAAAAATTAGTTGAATCGAATAACTCTTCGCAAAGATATGGCTCCTAAAATATGATACGTTGTTTTCAAGAAAAAACCTTAATCATTCGCATTTCACCATCTATAATCCTTGTTACAAGGGCTCTAATTTCATTTCCTTCTTTGGCTTCTTTTGACTTTTGAACCTTAGAGATTAACATTAACATGTATTTACTCATTAGTAGTTGGTCCCTCTTAGATAAATTCCCCTAGAGTATTACCAATATTCCTTAATACCTCCTTATTAATAAGTTGATAAAAAAGCCTAAATTGCCTTATCCATACTAAAAGCCTTTTAATAGTCTATGCCTTAAACTTCTCACTCCATGGTCTTAAATATAATGCATCTTTTCCTCTCAACCATAGGCCACCATCAATTATTTTAAACCATGGACTACCATCCATTATTTTATCTTTGTTTTTGAACTAGAGAAGATGGTGAAGAAAAATTCATTTCAAATGAAAAGCTATGGAGTAATTCGAATTTGATCCCCATCACTTGATTCAATTTTGAATATTTAAAAAACTTGCCCACATCTACGAAACTACATACTAACTCTTGCTTTTAAAAACCATTATATCATGCTCAATCATCTCATCCTTCATATTCATTTATGGTGTAATAGGTTTGCCACAATTTTACTCTTTTCCTTATCTTGGACTAGGGTACCCTTAGGTTTAATTGAGACTTAAAAAATAACTTTCCTCTCATTGTATTGTTTGTATTTTATTTTTTATTTTCATTTGGATTGCATTTTATTTTTTACTCGTACTTTCTAATTTTTTTATTATAATTTTTTATTCTTTGAATTTTACGTATAACTTGAAATAATAAAAAATGGTTTTAAGGGAATATAATATTGGTTTGAGCTTTGACTTTCCTTCGGAAGGTTCAAGGTTCAAACTGCGATGTGGGTAAGCGTGTGAGGGGGTGGGTGTGTGATGGATGTGTGTTAAATTCCCTGTTGATAAGTCCAACTCTCGGTTCTACGAGTAATCATGGTTGGGAGGAGTGTGAGGGGGTGGGTGTGTGATGGATGTATGTTAAATTCCTTGTTGATAGGTCCAACTCTTGGTTTTACGAGTAATCATGGTTGGGAGGAGTGTGAGGGGGTGGGTTTGTAATGGCTGTGTATTAAATTCCCCGTTGATAAGTCCAACTCTCGGCTTTACGAGTGATCATGGTTGGGAGGAGACTCCTCGACCTTATTCATCGGTCGTAAGGATTTATCACACTACTCAAATAAACAAATAATTTTTTTTTTTTTTAATTTGATAGTGTGAGAAACCCTTACGACCAATGCATAGGGCTGAGCAGGCTCTCCCCAACCATGACCCCTCCTAAAGCCGAGAGCTATGCTTATCAATAGGGAATTTAACACACAACCACCACACACCCACCCCCTCACATACTTGCCCATGTTACAGTTTGAACCTTGAACCTTTTGAAGAAGACCTAAAGCTCGAAATGTTGCATCATTCTTCTTAGAATTAAACCTTAATTAAGGAAAAAGAAATTCGTTTTCTGTATTCATTGGGGTTAGGAGTTTTCATTCCACGGAGTCAATTTTATTCGGGTATACCCCTCAGGTTAGCCAAAGGGTTCTTTTTTTTATATCCAACACAGGACGTCAAGTTTAAACCTCGAACCTTCTTTTGAGGATTGAAAGAACTTACCAGTAAGATACTTGATACGGATAAAACCTTGATTAAAAACTTCCTCATCTCCCCTGGAAACCAAGACTTTTTGTTTCACGAGACTTATCCCATCCAAATATACCCCTTAGGCTAACCGAAAGTTTTTTTTGTGTATCTTAGGCGCAACAAAAAAAAAAAAAAAAAAATTAAATAAATGAATAAATAAAAAATGACTCATTCCTTACTTTCATTTTGCTTCTTACTCACACTTTTCTTACTAATTAAAAAAGAAAAAGCTTACTCTAAGCTCATACTCATTCCCACTTTTATTATATCGTAACAATATTTCATTAAACTAATTATTATTATTATTTTTTTTGATATATAGAAGCAATGGTTGCAATCATGATTTTTAGTAACTACTAGCACAACTGGTAGGGTTCAAACTATCTAGGAAGGCTCCCAAGACTTCCACCGTCTCGATACATGGTAACCCGACGTGAGATGGGGATCGCCGAACGCACATGGGTTGCACCGTCGTCATCAATCTGGCGCACCACTCAAAAGAATTGGATCTGGGCTACTGTCTGTGCATGGGCAAGCCCATGGGATTGGAACCTAGGTCTCCTCTCGGTAAACGCCCCAACTTACCAATCCACCTAGACCCACGGACCATTAAATTACTTATTGATATTATGTTGTATTAATGGATTTAAACTAAAATCTCTTGAATGAAAAACCACATTTGAACTTTAAGTTAAGGCTTGTATATTTTTTATTCAAAGGTTATAGGTTTGAATCTTTTTATTCTCATATTTATAAGTTTAACTTTTAGAAAAATCATTACCTAAAATGTAAAATTGTAAAAATTTCTCATACTAAAATAACAATTTAATAATTTTAGTCCATGGGTTTAGGTGGATTGGTAAATTGGGACGTTTACTGAGAGGAGACCTAGGTTCCAATCCCACGGGCATGCCCATGTATAGCTAGTAGCCTGATCTAATTCTTTTGCATGTTGCACCTGACTGATGACGACGATCCTGCTTGTCTGACGATCCTCTTCCTACCACGTGTTGAACCAAACTGACGAAGACTGTGCAAACTTTGTGCATCAAGGTGGGTGTGTTGGAAGCCTTTAGATTACTAAAAATTGTGATTGTAACCAATTCACCTATATAACCAAAAAAAATAATTTAATAATCTTATAAATTTTTTTAATATATTAATTATCATCAATTTAAAAAAAAAAAATTATTTTATTATTTCGAGTGAGGATGCTCACAACAATACATATGATGGTCTTAAATCTCTAATCTTTAATGGTCTTCGGTGCATGTGCATGCCTATATTTAATTAACAAATAAATAAATATATTTAAAAAAAAATCTCATCGTGGCCTTCCGCCGCCAAAATAAAAATCGAACCCAGTGAATTAAGGCCTGGCCGCTACCGTGGGTTTTTAACGACCCATTTTGTAAAACCCAAACATATATTTTGTCCCAGTCTGTTTGCTCCAACGGAATGCCCCTGGCATGAAATAGGCGCATACCTCGGCAAGCGCGCAGTCGACGGATCGAACCCCGCCGCGGTGCATGAAATATCCGCAGCTAGGGTTTTCGCCAAGCAGGGCATCAAATGTCCGCAGCTAGGGTTGGGTTCCGCCAAGCAGGGGCACTAAATATCCACAGCTAGGGTTTCATCAAGCATAGAAGAAGAAGAGGGTGCAAAAAAGTTTACAATTCCAGTCCCTCTTTGCGGCCATGGCGGACAAGAAGAAACGCCACGTAGAATTCACGGACGATCTGGACGATCAATCGCGGAAGGCGCTGGCCTTCAAGAAGCGCCTGAAGCCCGACAGCGCCATCCTGGCCATCATCAAGGCCTTCTCTGAGGCCGCCCAGGAGGAGAAGCCCGAGACTCGAACCCTCGCCGACCTCAACCTCCCGCACGCCTGCCGCGAGGTCGTGGACCTCGACCGCGACGCCGTGGAGAACATAATCCGGCGCACCGTCCTCAACGTCACCCGCACCATCCTCGCTAGCAACGGCTTCGGCTACAGCGTACCTTCGCGCAGCAACGCCAACCAGATGTACGTTCCCGAGCTGGACCGCATCGTGCTCAAGGACAAGTCCTCGCTCCGCCAGTTCGCCAACGTTTCCTCCGCCCGCAAGACCGCCATCACCACCAAGATCCTCCAGCTTGTCCACCAGCTCTGCCACAAGGGCATCCACGTCACCAAGCGTGACCTTTTCTACACAGATGTCAAGCTGTTCGAGGACCAGAAGGACTCCGATGCCGTCCTGGATGACGTGTCGTGCATGCTGGGGTGCACCCGCTCCTCCCTCAATGTCGTGGCCTCGGAAAAAGGCATCGTCGTGGGGCGCCTCACGTTTTCCGACGACGGCGACCGCATCGACTGCACGCGGATGGGCGTCGGCGGCAAGGCCATTCCGCCGAACATCGACCGCGTCGGCGACATTGAAAGCGACGCCTTATTTATCCTCCTCGTGGAAAAGGACGCCGCCTTCATGCGTCTCGCCGAGGATCGATTCTACAACCGGTTCCCCTGCATTATTGTGACGGCCAAGGGGCAGCCTGACGTGGCAACGCGGCTCTTTTTGAAGAAGCTGAAGACAGCGCTAAAGTTGCCGGTGCTGGCCCTGGTGGACAGCGATCCCTACGGGTTGAGGATTCTGTCCTGCTACATGTGCGGCTCCAAGAACATGTCCTACGACAGTTCGAACCTCACCACGCCCGACATCAAGTGGCTCGGGGTTCGACCCTCCGACCTGGACAAGTATCATATTCCGGAGCAATGTCGGCTGGACATGACGGACCACGATATTCAGACGGGGAAGGAGCTATTGCAGGAGGAATTCGTGAAGAAGAGCCCCGCTTGGGTAGAGGAGCTGACCATCATGGTAAAGACAAAGAAGAAGGCCGAAATTCAGGCGCTGAGCTCGTTCGGGTTCCAGTACTTGTCGGAGGTTTATCTGCCCCTCAAGATTCAGCAGCAGGATTGGATTTAATTTGATTTTATTTCATAATGACATATTGCCAGTAATGTTGACATGGTCTGGTGATGTAACGGTAAAGAACTTCGGTGCTCTTCGCCTTTTTAAATGCATGTTAAAATTTCTTACTCTCTTTTATTGAATCCTTTGCAAGCTAATTTTGGTAAAATTTTCAAAATTTTGAGCTCACTGACCATATAAATTCCCCCCAAAATGTTAGGCATCTTTTTAAATAACGTATAATAACCGGATTTCCTGGAATTTATTTCATTTTCATCGATTCTCAGCTTTGTTTATATAATTTACAATTGAAATTTTTACATTTTATAGTAAAGCAATCAAAGTTTATGGATTTTCTCAGCCTATTAGCTATTTTTCCTAAAAATATGGAAATTCAGAACTTATTAAACAAGTTTCTTAAAGTAATGTATAGGATTGAAACTGGTCCCAGTTGTATTACACTAGCTTGACTATCTTTCGGTGAGATTCGAACCTGGCTTGAAAGCCATTTGATTCAGTAATGTATATTAGCACGTGGATTTCCCAATTAGTTGATTTTCATATATTCTCAGCTATTATATATATTCGTATTCTTTCTTTAATCAGTTAAATGGGATTGAAACCGGCTCCATTATTATATGCACACAGTAGTATTTCAACAGTTTGACAATTTATCCATGTATCTCTTGGCAATTAAAATTTAAGAAATATAATCAATTAAGCTAATATCATTTGTTAACATTTTTAATATACTTTACAATGAAAATAAGTTTATGGATTTTTTAACCTATTAGTTAATTTTCCTAAAAAATTTGAAATTCAGGAGAGTAACGTAATGAATATTAAGTTGCTAGATTTTCCAACATTTACAACTATTAATCCTCAATTCTATGTTTTCTATCAAACGGCAGCCTATTTTTTATAGGTTAAAATGGAAATATTTGAATTTTGTTTCTAAACAAGGGCCACCTCAGTAGAATGTTGTTGGGCTCTTATCCAGAATATCCAAGCTCAAATTACGGGGAGGATGGCTCCTGTTATGCCCTGGGGAGGTGGCCTTAGTTGTACTTTGCATTACTTCAACCAAAAAAAGAGCGATGAGAATTAGTTCCGTGTTAGTATATACTGGAGCACGTCAAACATTGATAGTAGGATTGAGAGCGACATGCAAATTTCACTGTGTCAAAAGAATATACACAATATTTGCATAAGTTATTGCAAGCAGCAATTATGTATTGTATTGAGTGATTTTTTTTTGTTTATTTTGATCTTGTTTGCAACCAATTCAAACAAAGTTTACCATCCTGCTTAGGTAAGTTTTATTCCATAACTAAGCTCTGCCTCCACGACAACAAGTTGAGTGGAATTCTGCCTTCTTCCCTCGGGAGTCTCACGTCTCTACAATACCTTTATCTAATGTCCAATCAGCTAAATGGTAATATCTCCGAATCTCTAGGCAATCTTTCATTGCTCTCCCTCTTAGATATTTTTTACAATCAGCTAAATGGTAATATCCCCGAATCTTTAGGCAATCTTTCATCACTCTTCCGCTTACATATTTCAGACAATCAGCTAAATGGTAATATCCCTAAATCTCTAGGCAAATATTTCATTGCTCTCCCACTTAGATATTTTTGACAATCAGCTAAATGGTAATATCGCTGAATCTCTGGGCAATCTTTCATCTCTCTCCTACTTAGATGGAAGGTATCTACTCAATAGATTTTTAATTTTTTAGATATTGCATTGTAAAAAGACGCCCTTACAGATGATTTGCTGTCAAATTTATGTATTGCAAGGACGAGGAGGTTTTCCATAGCCAAGAGGGAATTTCTCCATTAAGATTGTTGTCAGCCAAAGTTAAGCCCTCAAGAAGAACTGAGTTGAGATACACGGTGGAATTTGGCCATTGATCTTAACAGGATACCAATTCTAACAATCATAATTGAAAAGAGGGAATCCACATTGTGCTAATGTTTAAAACACAATTGGATAGAGATAATTTCTCTAACTTCGTGAGGTTGTGAAAAAATATTTTTTTAATCGTCTGGTTGTTGTTTAAGGAGAGGTAGAGATTTTGTATAGAAGATGACAATGCTGAGGAAGAAATGGTCTCGTTGAATGCATTGCAGGAAGCAAAGAGGGTAGTGAGAGAGGACAGCTTAGCAATTGATGAGGGAAGTGTCCCACTTAGTAAATTGTAGGAAATATTGAAGTAGGAGAGATGAAAGATTGCCCAAAGATTCTTGGATATTACCATTTAGCTGATTGTCAGAAATATCTGAGTGGAAGAGCGATGAAAGATTGCCTAGAGATTCAGGGATATTACCATTTAGCTGATTGTTGGAAACGTGTAAGTGGGAGAGCGATGAAAGATTGCCTAAAGATTCAGGGATATTACCATTTAGCTGATTTTCGGAAACGTGTAAGTGGGAGAGCGATGAAAGATTGCCTAAAGATTCTGGGATATTACCATTTAGCTGATTGTAGGAAATATCTAAGCAGGAGAGCCATGAAAGATTGCCTAGAGATTTGGGGGATATTACCATTTAGCTGATCGGACTTTAGATAAAGGTATTGTAGAGAAGTGAGACTCCCGAGGGAAGAAGGCAGAGTTCCGCCCAACTGGTTGTCATGCAGGTCGAGCTCAGTTAAGGAAGAAAGTTTACCTAAGCAGGATGGTAAACTTCGGTTGAATTGGTTGCAACTTAGGCATCTTTTTAGGTAATGTATATTAGTAACCGGATTTCCTGAAATTTAGTTGATTTTCATTGATTCACAGCTTTGTTTATATACTTTACAATTGAAATATTTACATTTAATGGTAAAGCAAGCAAAGTTTATGGATTTTCTTAGCCTATTAGCTAATCTTCCTAAAAATCTTGAAATTCAGGACTCGCTAAACAAGTTTCCTTTTTAGTGTATATTTTTTAATTGGTTATATAGGATTGAAACTGGCTTCACCCTTACTATATCATCACCACATAGTGGTATTACAACAGCATGGTTATTATATATGTATCTTTTGGTAAGAGTTGAGCCTGGGTCTCAGTCTTCTTCTTGAAAGTCGAGGATCCGGTTGAAATAATGCCATTTGATTCAAGTAATGTATATTAGTAAATGGATCTCCTGAAGTTTAGTTGATTTTCATCAATTATCAGCCTTTATATATATAATTTTTTTTAATTGATTAAATGGTTTTGAAACCGGCCCCATCCGTAGTATTACAACAGTTTGACAATTATTCATGTCTGTCATGGCCAGATTCTGGGTCTCCTCCATGAAAGCTGAGGAATATAACTGGTTAAGCTAATGTCATTTGGTAGCATTTTTTATATACTTTACAATAGAAATATTTACATTTTACAGTAAAGCAAGCAATTTTATGGATTTTTTAGTACTATTAGCTAATTTTCCAAAAATTTTCAAAATTCAGGAGAGTAATGTTAATGAATATTGATTTGCTAGATTTTTCCAACATTTACAACTATTATTACTCATTTCTATGTTTTCTATCGATCGGCAGCCTGGGCTTTATAGGTTAAAATATAAATTTTTGCATTTCGTTGCCAAAACAAAGGCCACGTAGCGGCTCATTATGTATGAGAGAAGTGGTTCTCTAGCCGTTTGTATATGCTTCAATGTGTTAATATATACTGGAGCAGGGCAAACATTGATAGTAGGATTGGGAGTGGCATGTAAATTTCACTGTGCCACAAGAATAGACACAATATTTGCACAATTTATTGCAAGCAGCAATTATGTATTGTATCAAGTGATTTTTTTGTTTATTTTCCAATCTGGAGATCCATCATATTGGGCTGAGAAGTGCTTGAATGAGATTGGTCTTAATGAAAACAGTTGCTTCTGTATACACAAAAGTCAGGATGGTTGTATCAGTCTGAGATTTTTAAGCCAGCAATACATTTTATCCATACACAGCTACCTTTGCCAGCAAACTCCTGGTGTGGACCATAACAAGAGCTCGTACATGGTGTGGAGATCCTTCAAATTGGAAGGAATATCTATTTTTTTCTGCTATTGTGTCAGTGACCGCCCTGAGTGAAACATACAATATTGAGAAGTATAAAAGATACACAAATTGTATAACAAAATTCCTTGTAGAAATAGTTTCTTGGAATGTGATGAATACAAAATATCATAAGATAGTGTTTGTCTAGAGGATTAATATGTTTCAGAAATGCCTCAATATAGTTACAGGGATTGCATTCACTATTGGATATTCAATTCAAGATTATTGAGTATCCTTGTAGGTATTCAATCAAAAGGCGGTTGAAACAACATAAAGGTAGAATTAGTAATTGGTCCCAGAATTTTCTTCATTTGTCTTTTCTGTGGAGCCATGGAATATGGTATAAAGGTCCATCAAAAGGTCATGAAAAATGCTTTTCTGCCTATTGTGGTTCTGTATGTTATGATGGATTTGTGACAATATACAGAAGGCACACAAACTATTTGATCAATGCCTCAATTGGATAAGTTTGGTGGACTGCAATGACTAATGGAAATGCATAAAATAAGTTTGTAAAATGTGGAAAAGTTGGAGCACAAAATGTTTGTCAAAATACAACATGAAATATGGTCTCAGGGTCTTTTTATGATTATAGTAGCCAAGTTGGCGATGTTGACAAGGCAAGACTTCAGGATTGGAGTCCTATTAGCAGTGACTTACAGCTTTTTTTAATGACTCCGTTATGCTATTATTGATGGGGGAAACTAAAAGATTCAAGGGCCACGCCCGAGTGATTACAGTGATCTTACCACTAATCACACCATGCTTAACCATGCTTTTTGGTTTTTTTTCTTCCCAAGTCAAAATTTCTTTATGTACTCTTGCAAAGACTCTAAGCATGCCAATTTAATCCAATGGAAGCAAAATTATCCCAAAAGACCTGTTGATATAATAATAAATAGCATTTGCTATGGATTGTTTCACAAGGAATTACCAGAGTAGAGGTTTTTGGTTTAAGTGGAGACACTTCTTAACCCACTCATATCCTTACAAGCGAATTAAGAATGCCAACGAAGTGAAGAAGCAATATAGGAAGACAGTCCAAAACACTTATTCATGTCATACAGCATCCAAAGGCCACAAATATGATATTAAAATCTGGATCTCCAACTTCTCCACTATGAGATGCAGTCTGTGAAATAGATCAAATCCCCTTTCTGTTGCTATACCTTATCTATCACCACACCTTCTAACAAAAGGATCTTTGTCATCCAATTCTTTGATCAGAAGCTCCAATTAATTCTCCTCTGATGAGCCATTGTCTACTGATCTCCTTCAGAAACATTTCCATTTTCAACATCCTGGTTGGCATCTGTATGCTTTGCATGATCTTTCCATTTATTTATCTCTTGCATCTATTTCATCTTGTCTTCCGTGCCAGGCCTGATAATTTATTCACATAAGGAAAGGAGCATTAAAGCTAAAGCATTGTATGCAATAATGAAACAAGAGATAATGACTTGAATAAAGTTGAATAATACGCAATTATGGCCTCTGTTATGAATGACCATGCAATTCTTATCAATAAGCAGCATAACTATTTTGCAGAGTCTCCAAACTCCAAAGGAAAAACTGATAATTGTGATATTGTTGAGGAAACCAGGTTTATAGCTCAAATTTGAAAAAGGAGAAACACAATAGACAATTTTTGAAACACAACAGTAGTTTTTTAGCAAGCAAAGATTGAAAATGCAAAAAGTTACATTTCACTTGTAAAATTGAAAAAATTGCAATTTGATGCTTACAAGAATTGTCGAAAGCAGAAAATGCTTCCCACCTTTGGGATTTTGACCCTTTGACAAAATTGACGTTAAATTGTGCCTTGCCAATCTATCTTAGCCCAATGTAATTTGCTAAATGCAAATCCTCTCCGAATATTATTACCATACATGAGGCAAAAAAATAATACTATTCTACAAAGGTTGTGAAATTACGCTTATTTCAATATATTGTGATGATATGAACAAAATAATTGACCTGTTTCCAAGATCTCATAGCAGGTAAAAAATAGATGTCAAGTTACGAAAAACTTGTAGAACAAAAGGATCCTGTTTGTGCTTTGGAATTTTGGTTGATCTTTGTTGAGAGCACAAGGTACATATTACAAATTTTAGCCACAACAACTTGTGACCATAAAAACAAGTCAAGAAGGCTTTAGTAAGTGCTTGGTGTTCTGCATGTTTGGGGTCATCGATCAACTTGTCTTTAATATGGCTTGCAACTTACAAGAATTTCAATGCTTGGTCTAACATAGTTTTGGATCAGTTGGCCATCTTTCCTTGAAGTGAGATTTATAATCAGGACTCTTCTTTAATATGGGGCTGTGCCCAGCTTTCTGTTTTTTATAAAGTGTGATAACTTTCATGCCTTGTGAAAGCATACAATTAACTTTGACATGTTCTTTCCTTGCTGTCCTTTAATCTTCCCAAGAAACCATTTCTCCAGGACATTTTGTTTAGATATAATACATTTCTTGCAATGGCAGTTGCAAAGTACTTGGCTTGTTTTTCAAAACCAATTCATGCTTTTGAGGCCAAGGCACAACGGACATTTTGTTTATATATAATACATTTCTTGCAATGGCAGTTGCAACGTACTTGGCTTGTTTTTCAAAACCAATTCATGCTTTTGAGGCCAAGGTACAACGGACATTTTGTTTAGATATAATACATTTCTTGCAGTGGCAGTTGCAACGTACTTGGCTTGTTTTTCAAAACCAATTCATGCTTTTGAGGCCAAGGTACAACACAATGATAAAACATTAGAGAACCAAGAGGGAGCATACTGCTTAACAATGTTCATTGTTCATGTTGTTTTAAGCAATTAGAGAGCCAGCTGTTGGCATATGCTTTTCTTGGAGAGGGCCATGGGTAGACATAAATGCTCTAGAAATTCATTTGGAATTTTATCCACAAAAAGCTTCCCAAATTCATCAAGCAAATCTGCACATTCCCAACAACAAAACGCTTTTATAAAAATGGAGAGAAATTTATTGTTGTTTTTTCATGTTATGATCATGTGGGATATTCAGTTGGCATGCCTATTTAAGTCACTTCTAGCTTTATAGGCAAGAAAAGGTCAACCTTTGCTCATGTTCTGAGATAATTGAAATATAAAAAGGTTTGTCTGTAGAAGCAAAAAAATTTATCAAAGAAAACAATGGGGTTATTCCTTTGTCTGCCATCTTTTATTAGGCTGACCGTGCATCCAATTGGGCAGATGGTGAGCAGGACACTGGTCGAAGCATGCTGGATTGGGAGTCGAATGAGTCTGTGAACAATGATGAATTGGATATGGACGATATCAAAGAAATGGGTCATTTCCAGGCATGGGTCCAGTCACAGTGCTAGTGTTTTGAAAAGGGCAATCTTAGAGGTGATTTTAATGGCAGGGAGATTTAGCCAGTTGGAAATGATAGGGGTGTAAGCTTGAGGAGATGTTTATCTTTTAGGCAAGAAGTGAAATCTAGCCATGGCATTTGACAGGGAGACATGCTTTGGAAGAGTGAAAATTTGAACCAAGAAAATTTTGATAAGAGGCTTTGTGGGAGGCAAAGTGGACAAAGCTAGGAGGTTGACATTGGCCAATGAAATTTAAAGGGCAGAGATTCTTTTGGAAAGGACAGTGCAAGGTGGGATTTAGATTTTAGAGACAACTACAAGTTTTAGAGACAACTACAAGAGGTTGGGGGTTAAAGTCGGGAGAGGCAGATTGGAAACCGTTATAGGGATGGTTTTCTTTGGAGAGGTGTTGAATAGAACTTTGCAGGTGGTAGGTGTTGAGATATATTTGGCAGGAATAGAAGCTCGCTAATTCAGGCACCTTAAAATAATACATGGAACAAAGTTGAATTTAGAGGGTTGCCTGTGCATACTTTAGAAGTTATGGAAAACCATATTCAAAAGATCCCTTTATGAAAGACTTTGAGACTTAATATGAGACATACATTTGTCAGGGATTTTGGTACAAAGATAAGACTCGTTGGCGGACAAATGATGAGTGTTTAAACTGATTTCTGTTGTACAATTTAAGAATCCTTTGAAGCTGAGCTTGAGAGGGTTCAAAAAATGAGAAAGCCCAGGATCATTCTTGGAAAGAAGAAGAAGAGAAAGCCCAGGATCATTCTTGGAAAGAAGAAGAAGAAGAAGAAAATAAGAAGAGAGGCAAAGTTAACCAAAGAAGGAGAGATCCAAATCAGAGTTGAAGCGAGGGTTTGGAGAGCAGAGCAACAATCAATGGAGGCTACTAAAAGATTCCAGGAAGAGAAGAGTCAATCTGGAGGAGAGAAGAAAAGAAGTTGCAAGATACAATCTGCTTGAGTTGGAGGAAAGAATTGCAAGGAGGCAGGCAGAAAGTTAATAGGAAGAAGAAATGCTAAACAATGATAAGTGGAGACTTCCTGATGGATGAATTGGGAAGGGTGAAGATGGCCTTGTCGAGCACATACAGGAGGTGGAAAGGCGAAGAAAGAAAACTTATCACATAACAAATTTTGCATCTTCTAAGAATTTAAATACAAGTGGGGCTTTTGATTCAGGGTTGTGATCTGGTTTATGGGAGACAAACTCATTTGCTTCTTATGGACCAAAGCCTCCAAATCATGGAGAAGAAATTTAACTTAAAATGGTAATTAATTCACACTTATTTTGCATACAATGGCTGTGGACCAGAATAATGGTTTTTAGAGTTCATATCAGCATTACATGGGGGAAGATCTCCATGCAGAGAGCTGTTTCAAGGTACAATGGTCAGGGTCTGCTAACATTCATCCCAAAATGGGGAAATTCGAAAGAAGGCAGGTAAATGATCACATGCCTTATTGGAGTGATCAAAGATGGAGTTCTGCTAATGATGGCACACAATATGCAACAATGTCTAATACAGAAACTGAATTGTTTGAGAATCCACAAGATGGGTATGCTGATATTGCATGGGAGCAGGAAAACAATGTTCTCTTCAATTCAAATGATTCCACAACATTAAGAGAATCCATAGTATGGGATAGAAATTTAGAATTCACTACAAATCATCCTTTCTGTGCGCGCAACATGCTCAGGGCAAATTACAAAATGTTCAAAGGTAAAACTTCATGCTACTAGGTCACTTTCTAGTGCTATAGGTTAATTTTTTCCTTCAAAAATATAATAGATGGTCTACATATAGCATTACAAACTTTTCTTGGGTTTCCAATGTGTATGCCCCAAACACTCTGGCAGGAAGAAATAGGGTTTATGAGCTATGGATAGTTTTTGGGGATTTTAACACACCCTTGTATCCTAGTGACAAGAAGGGAGACACTTTGGATTATTCTAATAGCATGGAGGAATTTAATGATTTTATCTCTAAATGCGAATTGATGGATTTGGATCTGAAAGGGGCTAAATACACTTGGTCTAATAGGAGGTTAGGAAGCAACTGCATTCCAATTAGATTGGACAGAGTATTAGCATCCCAGTCTTGGTTAACATCTTTTTTTTATTATTATGGTAAATGAAGGGGTTTTGAAAGGGCCCCAAACCTTTTACATTTGCAGAGGAGAAAAATCATTTCCAGCACCTACATATTACAAAATTTGGACTAAAAAGGAGCATGCTGCATACTTAGATACAACAATTTTGATTTAACTCTATCCCATGGGGATTCAATATTTACGTCGAGAGGCGTTCAGGGGGTGGGAGGCAAAGAGGTCATACATGTCACGTCGTAAACAATTTTTTTTTTTTATTAAAAAAACCGACATTAACAAAAACATTTAAAATATTTAAACTAAAACAATCGACTAACCAACCGTTGCAAACATTTAAAATATTTAAACTAAAACAACCGACTATTTTAAATGCACCGTTAACAAGCCTAATGCCTCAAGATTGATAACTCTCGGCGTTTTTAGATATATATCCTTTATATCTAAGCTAGTTCTTAAATTCAATCCATCTGGTTTCTTTAGAATCTTCAAGAGCTTTAATCAATTCTCTATTGGCTTCAGATTAGATCTCCAATTCTGCCTTGCTTCAATTCCACTTTCCTGAGATCTTCGAAAGCGTCCGCCTAGTCTTCATTCAAATTGCAGCCTTCTTTATTCAGCTCCTGAATCTCAGTTTAGTTTCCTTGAAAACTGGCCCCATGCTAATAGATCTTTTACAGTGATCAATTCCCCTAAGGCTTTGAAACTTCTAACTCAACAACATCAGAAGTGTTTTCCTCTTTCAGAGTTATAATCATCAAAGCCTTTGGGAAAACATCATTCCATACCTTGGATCCATCCATTTGAACTCCCATGTTTGCCATAACATCAGCCGCAACATTACCTTCCCTGTAGATGTGTTGGACCACAAATGACTCCATGCTTGATAGTATATTCACTGCATCCTGAATAATACTTTCAATACTCCAGCTAGTGGTTTGCTTGGCATTCAAACTATTAATGATATTCATAGAATCCCCTTCCACTATAAGCTTCTTAACATTCATCTTTTTTGCAAGCCTTAATCCTGTAATCATGGCTCTCGCCTCTGCTACATGGTTTGATGCTTGGCCAAAGTTCACCGCATAACAAGAGATCACTACCCCTGAGCTAGATCTCAGAACCCCTCCCCCTCCAGCCTTCCCTGGATTGCCTTTAGAGGCTCCATCAAAATTCAGTTTTACCCACTTTGGGGGGAGGAGTCCATCTCACCTTTCTCCTTGGCTAGCTAATCTGATTCCCTATAGCTCTCAATAGTCCCTAGTCCGTTGCTATTTCTTCCTCCAACTCATTTTCATAGATTTGGTTGTCCATATTAACAACCGCATTTTCAGCAATGGCAACTTTGATACTCTTGATAATGACCTCTACACTATTAGCCTTGTTTTGGAACACTCGTTTATTCCTCTCCCTCCATATTTACCAAATGAAGTGGGGTAAAACAAAGATCCAAATTTTCTTCAATCGGGGGCTATGATAAGGGTTAACCCAACTTTCCCATAAGGCCTCCAAAGACTTTGTTGTCACCCATTGAGTTTTAAGCGATTGAAGAAGCGCATGCCAAACCTCCAAAGAAAGGGGGCAATGGACAAAAAGATGATCAATTGTCTCCTCATCCCCACAACATAAATAACACCTATTAGGAATGATCATCCCTCTTCTTCTAAGATTGTCCACCGTCAATATCTGATTTTGCAATGCCAACCAAAGAAAGAAAGACACCTTTGACAAGAGATCTTTAATCCAAACTCTATGTGAGGGAAAATTCTGATTCTCCTTATCCCTTTCAAAGGCAAAAGCTGAGTTAACAGTAAATATTCCTTTAGGATTAGGACCCCAAAAGAACCTATCCTCTCCTATATTGAGTTGCAGATAGTAATGTTGTAAGCAGAGATTGAGAGAGTTAAGCCTACTTTGCATAATTGCATCAGCTCCTTCCAACTGCAACATGTGCCACACTTTGCAATTATCTTCCTCCTTGATGTACTCTTGAACCATGTTTCCATATTTTTGCTTTAAAGGTCGA
Organism: Wollemia nobilis; assembly: GCA_028583015.1. NCBI lineage: Eukaryota > Viridiplantae > Streptophyta > Pinopsida > Araucariales > Araucariaceae > Wollemia > Wollemia nobilis. The sequence continues at coordinate 274,516 of JAQPPZ010000282.1, forward strand.
ATGATGCACTTCCAATAATCATTAAAAATTAAAGGCCTCTCCGTGACCCATGCATCCTCCCAAAAGCGTATCTTATCACCTCTTCCCACCTGCCATCTTAAACCTTTCCATAAGAGATTTCTTGTTTTGATCAACTCATTCCACAAAGATGATCCTAAAGGTGGATTTAAGCTATAAGCAAAGGGGATTCTGTTCTCAAGATATTTTGCAGAGAGGATCTGAGCCCAACATTGATCATGTTCAATCATTTGCCGCCACCCCACTTTGGCCATTAAAGCCCTGTTCATTTGCTTCACTTTTCTGATGCCCAGACCGCCTTCTCGCTTAGGCCTGCAAACTTTCTCCCATGCAACCAAACTAATCCTCTGTTTCTCTTCTGCACCAGTCCAAAGAAAGTTCCTCTACATTTGCTCCAATTTCTCAGCCACCAATGCTGGGATTTTAAATAAAGACATCATGAAAATGGGCAGGTTTTGGAGGGTTGCCCTCAATAGCTGTAATTTCCCCGCTTGAGTAAGGGAAGAGCCTTTCCATCCTGCAAGCTTTCTATTGAATCTCTCAAGCACTGAATTCCAATATTCTCCTTTCATTCTACCTATAAAAAGGGCATTCCCAAATATACAATGGGGAAGCTATCCACTCTGCAACCAAAAATTCTTGCAATTTTATTTTGTCTAAGTTGGGGAGTGTTAACAAAGAACAACCTACTTTTCAAGAAATTAATTTTTTGACCTAAAGCTGTTTCATAGGTTTTGAGAATATGCATGATATTCTCAGCTTCCACAACTGATGACTTTGATAATATTATGGTATCATCAACGAACTGCTGATGAGTAATTATATCTGAAGATGATGCTGGCTGAATTCCTTTAATCAAGGTTGCATCTTTTGTTGCAGTTAAGCTCCTTCCTAGAGCCTCAACCACTATTATGAATAGATAAGGTGATATAGGATCACCTTGTCTCAACCCTCTTTTACCTGGAAAGAAACCTACTGGTTCTCCATTTACTATCACTGAATACCGAGGAGTGGAGATGCAAACCATGATCCAAAGCCTCCAATTTGCCCCAAAACCAAAATATTGTAGCACTTTATCCAAAAACTCCCAAGAGACTCTGTCGTAGGCTTTATTCATATCTATCTTCAACAGCATGCCTTCTAATCCTCTCATCTTCATAGAGTGTAGAGCCTCATGAACAATGATTATCTCATCCAAGATCTGCCTTTGTTTAACAAAACCACTCTGTTGGGGGGAGATAATCTTAGGTAAAATACTCTTTAGTCTATTGGCTAGAACCTTTGTCAAAATTTTATAAATGGAATTGCACAGGCTGATTGGGCGAAAATATTTTAGCATGTTTGCTCCTTGCTTTTTTGGAATCAAAACCAGGAATGTAGAATTCCATTCCTTGAGAATTGTTTTTTCTCGCTGAAATTCCAACAAAGCCTCTAACATATCGTTCTTAATAATCTCCTAGTAAATCTAAAAGAAACCATTTGGGAAGCCATCCGGACCCGGGGCTTTATCCTTTTGCATGCTAAAAACTGCCCTGTGCACCTCCTCCTCTGAGAAAGGATTGTCCAAAAAAAGGTTTATTTCACTATTCACCACTTGGGGAATATTCTTCAACAATTTGTTAACTGATTCAACATTTGTTACATCTTCCATGTTGAGGAGATTTTAAAAAAATGAAACTGCTTCCTTTCTAATATCCTCTTCCTCTTTTATTTCCTTGCCCTCTTTTGTCTTCAATATTCTTATTCTATTATACGCCCTGTGTCTAATAGTTGTGAGATGAAAAAAACGGGTGTTCCGATCTCCTTCTTTGAGCCATAAAGCCCTAAATTTCTGTCTCCAATGGAGTTCTTCCTGGGCTAATAAAGTGTGGAGATCAGACAAAAGCATCTTTTCTTTTCTATCTAATTCCTCAATGCGCCCCCAATTCTGAATTTGCTCTTCCACCTCTTCCAAACTAGCATTTAGATTACTTTTTCTCTCTTTTAAATGACCAAAAACCTTCTTGTTCCAAACCTTCACATTTTTCTTAACATTTTCAGCTTTTGAGAGACTTGGAACATTTTGGATCCCCTAATATCAATGTTCCACCATTCTGAAATATTTTGAGCTAAAGAAGGATGTGACATCCACATTAACTCAAATCTGAAGGGTCTACCTTTAACTCTTCTCCCCTCCAACACTTCCAAAAGCAGTGGAGAATGATTTGAGGTAATCTTTGGGAAGGTTTATAGTGAGTAAAGGAAAGTGATATGGATGGTCTGCAAGTCAAGCCCAAGGAAGGTCAAGCAGGAAACTCCGAGGAAGAGGTGAATAGTGACATAAACCTTTTTCTGGATAGTCCTTTCTCAAAGAAGGAGGTGCACAAAGCAGTTTTTAGCATGCAGAAGGATAAAGCCCCAGGTCCAAATGACTTCCCAAATGGTTTCATTCAGATTTACTTGGAGATTATTAAGAACAATATGTTAGAGGCTTTGCTGAAATTTCAGCAAGAAAAAACAATTCTCAAGGAATGAAATTCTACGTTCTTGGTTTTGATTCTGAAAAAGCAAAGAGTAGACATGCTAAAAGATTTTCACCCAATCAGCCTCTGCAATTCTATTTATAAAATTTTGACAAAGGCTCTAGCCAATAGACTGAAGAGTATTTTACCTAAGATTATCTCCCTCCCCCATAGAGTGGTTTTGTTAAACAAAGGCAGATCTTCGATGGATGGGATAATAATTGTTTATGAGGTTCTACACTCTATGAGGATGAGAGGATTAGGAGGCATAATGTTGAAGTTGGATATGAAGCCTACGACAAAGTCTCTTGGGAGTTTTTGGATAAAGTGTTGTAGTATTTTAGTTTTGGGGCAAAGTGGAGGTTTTAGATCATGGTTTGCATCTCCACTCCTTGGTATTCAGTAATAGTAAATGGAGAACTGGTAGGTTTCTTTCCAAGTAAAACATGGTTGAGACAAGGTGATCCTATATCGCCTTATCTATTCATAATAGTGGTTGAGGCTCTAGGAAGAAGCTTAACTGTAGCAAAAGATGCAACCTTGATTAAAGAAATTCGGCCAACATTATCTTCAGATATAATTACTCATCAAAAGTTTGTTGATGATACCATAATATTAACAGAGTCATTAGTTGTAGAAGCTGAGAATATCATGCATATTCTCAAAACCTATGAAACAACTTCAGGTTAGAAAATTAATTTCTTGAAAAGTAGGTTGTTTTTTGTTAACACTCCCCGACTTAGACAAAGTAAAATTGCATGAATTTTTGGTTGCAGAGTGGACAGCTTCCCCATTGTATAATTGAGAATGTCTTTTTTATAGGTAGAATGAAAGGAGAATATTGGAATTTAGTGCTTTGAGAGAATAGAAAGTTTGCAGGATGGAAAGGGTCTTCCCTTACTCAAGCGGGGAAATTACAGCTATTGAGGACAACCCTCCAAAACTTGCCCATTTTCATAATGTCTTTATATAAAATTAAAATCCCAACATCGGTGGGTGAGAAATTTGAGCGAATGCAGAGGAACTTTCTTTGGATTGGTGCAAAAGAGAAATAGAGGATTAGTTTGGTTGCATGGGAGAAAGTTTGCAGGCCTAAGCGAGAAGGCGGTTTGGGCATTAGAAAAGTGAAGCAGATGAACATGCCTTTAATGGCCAAAGTGGGGTGGTGGCAAATGATTGAACATGGTCAATGTTGGGTTTAGATCCTCTTTGCAAAATATCTTAACATAATACCCTTTGCTTATAGCTGAAATCCACCTTTAGGATCATCTTTGTGGAATGAGTTGATCAAAACAAGAAATCTCTTATGGAAAGGTTTAAGATGGCAGTTGGAAAGAGCTGATAAGATACACTTTTGGGAGGATGTTGTTAGGATCCCATCCTAACCCTTAATGTAATAACTTCCATGATGTAATAATTCCTAGAGAACGTGGGTAGTACCCATGATTAATATTTTGTAATGTTCTAAGTTTTAGCTTATGTAGTGCCTATGACAAATGGCACCCTTTTTATGTAACACATGGTAGATAGGTTATGTAAGGTGGCCTTGTGCATGTAATTCGAGTGGCATTGTGCATGTAATTCGGGTGGCATTATGCATGTAATCCAGGTGGCATTTTGCATGTAAGCCAACCATGGAAGGGAACTCTTTAAATACCCGAGAAGGCACCAATGTATTCATATTTTTGCAAGTTAATGAAGTGTTGAAGGAGGTTGCCCCCTCGAAGAGGCCTGCGATTCTATCTTATTGTGAGATTGTTCCTTTATGCAAATTTTTGTTATAATGTGTATTTTGTTCCGAATATTAATGTGATGTTTATGTGAGTTTATTTCCAAGCAATTGTGTGAGAGTGTGTTTATTTGAGTTTAATTTATAGTAGGATCCTAACAAGTGGTATCAGAGCGCTTTCCAGGGCCAAGTTCTACTGCAACTGAGATGATTCTTGCCAGTCATTTCACCTGTTAGGTATAATTGTCCTGTGTGTTTTTATTTTTGTTTTTCCTTTATAAAAAAAATCAAAAAAATAGTCATTTTTTCGTAGAAAATCAGAAAATACCAAAAAAAAAATAGTTTTTAGTTGAGTAGGTAGAAACCCTGTGTCGAGGGTTTTAAAATATCATGAAGGATCTATCATTATTGGCTAAGCTAGATAGCCCATACAACGTCTAGTGAAGTGAGGGGCGATCAGGCTCCAATACCCAGGCCTCAGACAGAACTCGCGCACGGACTTGAGCTCCCACGTATCTTCGGGTATATCGGGAGACCATCTAGGTTCAACAAAATTTTAGCCATTAGGAATATTTTTGGCCTTGTATTATCCATAGTCTATGGGACACAACATCCCGGATGATTACCCTCCCGTATTGTCAGAAAGGCAGGTAGTGTGCTCAAGGGTATGTGTGGAATCCTCCTTGGGTAGTGACCTGAAATATTGGTCCGAGCACTATTGTTCATCACTACGGTATAATAGAGGGCCTATGGGTGGTACATACTCCTTTGCCTAGCATTCCTTGGTTCTATTAAAACTTCAACCTGCAACAAAATCACAAACCAAAAACTCCTTGTTCATAAACCTGCATTCCAAATCCCCAAAAGTGAGCATATGAGAAAGGAATCCTCTACCAAAAAAATAGCATAAATTGCATGAATTCGAGATAGAATATGAGGGTGATAGTTAAGTTGATAGTCTGGAGAATAACAGTCAGATTTATAGTGGCAGTAACAGATAGGTCAGCACAGTCAGGTCAAAAATTGTAGTTTTCAGTGTTAGAACAGAACTGTCATAATAGTAACCTACACAATACAGAGAATATTCAGGCTAGTGAGGTAAGCAGTGTCAGAGAGACTGTCAGGGCTGAGCCAAACATTGAGCGAGTGACCAGAGACCAATTATAGATAGTGCTCCAGTACCCAACTTTTGCACTGTAGCTCAGAATCCAAAATCGTAAACATCGTTAGACTCGGTAAAACAGGAGTAAAAAAAAAGTTTGGGGTGCCAAAAAGTAGTGTTGTGAGATATAGCTCATTGTGACCACCTCTTCGAGCTGATCATTTTGATATATAGCACCCAAGCACTTTTTTGGACACTTACTAAAAATAGTAAGCCTTGAAACCTAATTCTATTTTTAGTAACTGGTCACAAAAGGTTCCAAAATGGCCCAGGGTACCCGTGCACATCAAAAAGAGCTAGAACAGATGGACTCCTTAACAAAATCCATTGAGAACTTGAACTTGGCAATTCTCTCCATAAGGGAAGAGGTTCAAGGTCTTCGTCTAGATCATGAGGCCACTAGCGCTCGCTTAGAAGAAACATTGATAGAAGTGGGTAGCAAGCTACAGAAGGGACCACTCAAAATAGAACACCAGGCTAAAAGTTCTACAAGGCATGACCATGACCCATCCTTTAAAATGCCAAAATTGGACTTCCCTAAATTTAATGGGAAGGATGTTGATGGGTGGTTATGTAGGGTTGACCAATTCTTTAGACTTCATAATGTTCCCATATATCATAGAGTTCAGATGGCTTCCTTCAACTTGGAATCTGAGGCTCTACACTGGTTCTAGTGGTTACGTCATTCCAACCCAAATCTCTCTTGGGAGGACTTTGAGTCCCAACTACTCACCCGATTTGGGCCTAGTGAGTATGAGGACTTTACAGGGGCCTTGACCAAACTGCAACAAACATCCTCAGTCCGTGACTACCAAACTCAATTTGAAAAATTGGCCAATAAGACAAGAGGATTGAATGAAGGGTTCTTCATGAGTTGTTTTGTCAGTGGGTTAAAAGGGGATCTCCAAGCTGAAGTAAAGATGTTGAAACCATAGTCCATGATGGAAGCTATCAGTTTGGCCCGTTTGGCCGAATCTAAACTCGCAGCCCAAAGGCGGCCATCGAGGTTTCCTCAAAATCGACCTTCATTTCCTTTTCGAGCCCAAAATTTAGTTGATAGTAAACCTGCTACACCTAAGCGACTGACTACAGAGGAGATGGATGCACGTCGTGCCCAAGGATTATGTTATAATTGTGATGAAAAGTTTTTTAAAGGACATAAGTGTGCAAACAAAAAATTGTTCTTGATAGATGTTGAGGAACCTGCTAACAGTGACCAGAGTGATGATGATGAGGACCCTCCTGAAACACCTTCTCCACAGGAAGAAGATACACAGGAGCCTGAGGCAGAGATTTTAGTCCATGCTCTTGCAGGCATTACTACTCCACAAACCATGAAAGTTGTGGGATTTTTCAAGGGCCAACGTCTTACCATCCTTATTGATTCAGGAAGCACACACAACTTCATTGATCCTCGAGTTGCTAAGCGGGCAAATTGCTATATCCACACTTGTAATTCATTCGAGGTCATGGTAGCCAATGGGGGAACATTACCTTGTAAAGGAAAATGCCGCAATGTCAAGATCAGGATAGGGGACTATGAACTCAAGCAGGACATGTTTACCCTCTAGTTGGGAGGATGTGATGTTGTTTTGGGATCTCAATGGTTGAGTACGTTGGGCACTATCAATTGGAACTTCGTAGAACTCTGGATGCAATTCTCCCAAAATGGACAGACACACTTACTCAAGGGCTCCCTTGCAGGAACACCCCACCTCATTAGTTCAAATCGTATGGAGAAAATGCTAAAGAAATCATCACGTGGGGTCATTGCACAACTCTTCTCCATCCAACCATCCACTTCTCTAATGGCTGAAACCCCATCAGACCTACAACTAGTTCTACACAAACATGATGTTGTCTTTGCGGAACCAACTACACTACCACCGCGTCGCTCTCACGACCATGCTATTCCATTGCTCCTGGGTAGCGCACCACCAAATATCAGACCATATAGGTACCCTCATGCCATGAAATCAGAACTGGAAAAATTGGTACAAGAATTACTCAAGGTTGGTGTCATCCGGCCTAGTACTAGCCCCTACTCCTCGCCAGTCTTACTTGTTCCCAAGAAAGATGGCTCATGGCGCCTATGTATTGACTACCGAGAACTCAACAAGACTACGATCAAGGATAAATTTCCTATTCCAGTGGTTGATGAATTACTCGATGAACTACACGGGACCATGTATTTCACCAAGCTTGATCTCCGCTCTGGGTACCATCAGATCCGGCTCAAGGATGAGGACATCCCCAAAACTGCCTTTCGCACTCATGAAGGTCATTATGAATTCTTGGTAATGCCATTTGGTCTCACAAATGCTCCTTCTACATTCCAAAGTCTTATGAACAACATCTTCCGGCCCTTTCTGTGGAAGTTCATCCTTGTGTTCTTCGATGACATCTTGATTTACAACCGCACATGGGAAGAGCACCTCAATCATGTGGATCAAACTTTACAACTGTTGGCAACCCATCAACTTTTTGCCAAAAAGTCCAAGTGTTCCTTTGGTCTGATTGAAGTAGAGTATCTGGGACACATTGTCTCACAGGATGGCATCAAGGTTGACCCTAAGAAGATTCAAGCAGTTCAAGAGTGGCCGAAACCTCGCACCCTCAAGGGACTTCGAGGATTTTTAGGGCTTACGGGCTATTATCACAAATTTATCTACAATTATGGGAAAATAGCTGCCCCCTCACCTCTATGTTGAAGAAATATTCCTTCACTTGGATAGGGCCTACTGACCAAGCCTTCATTGAACTCAAGCATGCTATGACCACCACTCCCATTTTAGCCATGCCATATTTCTCTAAACCATTTGTCATTGAAAGTGATGCTTCTGGTCGTGGTATTGGGGCAGTATTGATGCAAGAAGGATGACCTGTGGCTTTTACTAGCAAGGCACTCTCTGATCGTAATCTGGGGAAATCCACATATGCTAAGGAAATGTTGGCCATATTGCATGCAGTCACGCATTGGCGACCTTACCTCATTGGGCGTCACTTCTCCATCAAAACCGACCACCAAAGTCTCAAATATTTTCTGGAACAAAGAGTTGCCACACCCGACCAACAAAAGTGGGTGTCTAAACTCATGGGCTATGATTATGATATCACCTACAAAAAGGGAAAGGAGAATATTGTGGTTGATGCTCTTTCTCACCAAATGGAGACCATAAGTATGTTGTGTGCCATTTCAGCACCACTCCCCCAATGGATTGATTCCTTGCATCAAGAAGCACGTCAGGATGCAGATTTGCAAGCGTTGGTAGCCTCACTAATGGATGATCCAGATTCTGCACCAGGGTATAGTTGGAATGGCCATGATCTGCGCTACCATCAATGCCTGGTTCTACCTCATAAGTCCCCACTTTGAGAGCTCCTCATGAAGGAATTGCATGTCGCTCCCTCTGCAGGCCATTCAGGGTTCCTTAAAACATATGAGCGACTCAAGCGCACCTTCTTTTGGAAAGGTATGAAACGTGACATCCGCTCTTTTGTTGTTGCTTGTGACACATGTCAAAGGATGAAAGGTGAAACAGTGCGCTCTCCGGGCACTCTTCAACCACTGCCTATCCCAGATCAGGTTTGGACTGACATTTCCATGGACTTTATAGAAGGGCTACCTAAATCTGGAGGCAAGTCAGTTATTTTCGTGGTAGTGGACCGCCTTTCAAAGTATGCTCACTTTTGTGCCCTTGCCCATCCTTACACAACATCCACTATTGCACAAATTTTTCTTGACTCCATATTTCGCCTTCATGGCATGCCCACCTCCATTGTATCTGATCGTGATCCCACCTTTACTAGTCATTTTTGGCAAGAGTTGTTTAAGTTGCAGGGGACTCAGCTCAAAATGAGTTCAGCCTACCATCCACAAACGGATGGTCAAACAAAAGTTGTTAATAAATGCTTGGAAACCTACCTTCGTTGCTTTGTCTCAGATCATCCTACTCAATGGGCAAAATGGCTTTCTTTGGCCGAATGGTGGTACAACACTTCCTATCATACCACAACCAAACTCACACCATTTGAGGCAGTTTACGGGCGCCTTCCACCTACGCCATCCTCCTACATTCCTGGCAGCTCCAAGGTCCAGGTCGTCGACAATACTCTGAGTCAACACACCGAGGTCCTTCGCCAACTTAAGCAGAATTTGAACATGGCCCAGAATCGGATGCGCCAACAAGCTGATCAACATCGTTCTGAGCGTAGTTTTGATGTAGGTGATATGGTCTTCCTTCGCTTGCAGTCGTACAAACAATCATCCCTACAACTCCGTAGGTGCCAGAAGCTTGCTGCAAAATACTATGGTCCTTACCAGGTTCTACAAAGGATTGGCCCCACAACTTACAAATTGGCTCTCCCACCTACTTCCAAGCTTCATCCTATTTTTCATGTTTCCTCTCTCAAAAAAGTTGTGGGCACACAGGTACAGGTTCAATCAACACTTCCTGAATTGGATGAAGAAGGCTCCATATTACTTGAACCTGAGCAGTTGTTGGATCGTCGGACTCGCACTCTTCGCAACCGTACAATTACAGAGGTCCTTGTTCAGTGGCGGGGGCTTCAACCTGAAGATGCTACATGGGAGTCTCTCCACCAACTCCAGCAACAGTTTCCTCATTTCAGCTTTGAGGACAAAGCTTCTTCAAGGGGAAGGACATGTTAGGATCCCATCCTAACCCTTAATGTAATAACTTCCATGATGTAATAATTCCTAGAGAACGTGGGTAGTACCCATGATTAATATTTTGTAATGTTCTAAGTTTTAGCTTATGTAGTGCCTATGACAAATGGCACCCTTTTTATGTAACACATGGTAGATAGGTTATGTAAGGTGGCCTTGTGCATGTAATTCGAGTGGCATTGTGCATGTAATTCGAGTGGCACTATGCATGTAATTCGGGTGGCATTATGCATGTAATCCAGGTGGCATTTTGCATGTAAGCCAACCATGGAAGGGAACTCTTTAAATACCCGAGAAGGCACCAATGTATTCATATTTTTGCAAGTTAATGAAGTGTTGAAGGAGGTTGCCCCCTCGAAGAGGCCTGCGATTCTATCTTATTGTGAGATTGTTCCTTTATGCAAATTTTTGTTATAATGTGTATTTTGTTCCGAATATTAATGTGATGTTTATGTGAGTTTATTTCCAAGCAATTGTGTGAGAGTGTGTTTATTTGAGTTTAATTTATAGTAGGATCCTAACAGATGCATGGGTCACGGATAGGCCTTTAATTTTTAATGATTATTGGAAGTGCATCATTTTGCCTTTAAAGCAAAAATTTGTAAACATGGTTCAGGAGTACATCAAGGAGGAAGATAATTGCAGAGTGTGGCACATGTTGCAGTTGGAAGGAACTGATGCAATTATGCAAAGTAGGCTTAACTCTCTCAATATATGCTTACAACATTACTATCTACAAATCAATATAGGTGAGGATAGGTTCTTTTGGGGTCCTAATCCTAAAGGAACATTTACTGTTAACTCAACTTTTGCCTTTGAAAGGGATACGAAGAATCAAAATTTTTCCTCACACAGAGTTTGGATTAAAGATCTCTTGTCGAAGGTTTCTTTCTTTCTTTGTTTGGCATTGCAAAATTGGATATTGATAGTCGACAATATTAGAAGAAGAGGGATGATCATTCAATAGGTGTTAATGTTGTGGGGATGAGGAGACAATTGATCATCTTTTTGTCCATTTGCCCCCTTTCTTTGGAGGTTTGGTATGGGCTCCTTCAATCGCTTAAAACTCAATGGGTGACAACAAAGTCTTTGGAGGCCTTATGGGAAAGTTGGGTTAACCCTTATCATAGCCCTCGATTGAAGAAAATTTGGATCTTTGTTTTACCCCACTTCATTTGGCAGATATGGAGAGAGAGGAATAAACGAGTGTTTTAGAATAAGGCTAATAGTGTAGAGGTCATTATCAAGAGTATCAAAGTTGCTATTGCTGAAAATGCGGCTGTTAATATGGACGACCAAATGTATGAAAACAAGTTGGAGTAAGAAATAGCAGCAGACTAGGGACTGTTGAGAGCTACAAGGAATCAGATTAGCTGGCCAAGGAGAAATAGCAGCAAACTAGGGACTGTTGAGAGCTACAAGGAATCAAATTAGTTGGCCAAGGAGAAAGGTGAGATGGACTCCTTCCCTAGAGTGGGTAAAACTGAATTTTGATGAAGCCTCTAAAGGTAATCTAGGGAAGGCAAGAGCCATGATTACAAGATTAAGGCTTGAATATAAGATTCATGTTAAGAAGCTTTTGGTGGAAGGGGATATCATTAATAGTTTGAATGCCAAGCAAACCGCTAGTTGGAGTATTGAAAGTATTATTCAGGATGTAGTGAATATACTATTAGGCATGGAGTCATTTGTGGTCTAGCACATCTATAGGGAAGGTAATGTTGCAACTAATGTTATGGCAAACATGGGAGTTCAGATGGATGGATCCAAGGTATGGAATGATGTTTTCCGGAGGCTTTGATGATTATAACACTGAAAGAGGAAAACACTTATGATGTTGTTGAGTTAGAATTTTCAAAGCCTTAGGGGAATTTATCACTGTAAAAGATCTATTAGCATGGGGCCTGTTTTCAAGGAAACTAAACTGAGATTCAGGAGCTGAATAAAGAAGGCTGCAATTTGAATGAAGACTAGGTGGACGCTTCCGAGATCTCAGGAAAGTGGAATTGAAGCAGGGCAAAATTGGAGATCTGATCTGAAGCCAATAGAGAATTGATTAAACCTCTTGAAGAATCTAAAGAAGCTAGATGGATTGAATTTAAGAAATACTGAATCTCCGTGGGATAGAGTTAAATCAAAATTGTTGTATCTAAGTATGCAACATGCTTCTTTTTAATCCAAATTTTGTAATATGTAGGTGCTGGAAATGATTTTTCTCCTCTACTTAGGTAAAAGGTTTGGGGCCCTTTCAAAATCTCTTCATTTACCATAATTATTATAAAAAAAAAGCATTACAAGCCAATGGGAAAAATCAATAAATATGCCTTAGATAAGTTTTTACAAACCCATCAATGAATATGCCTAGCTAAATAAAAAAAACTATAAAACTTATGAAATAAATCATACAATTAGTTGAATAATAAATAAATAAATTTAAATAACTCCTCAACATTATACTACTTGAATATTAGTTGGATTGTTATCTCCTTTTCATAAACTCAAAATAAAATTTATTTGTATAGATTCAAGCTACATTAAATAATTATAAAAAAATAATACTATAAATAATTCTAAAAAAATTATAAATAATCTAAAGTTCATAAATATTTATTAAATTGAATACAGTCCAATTTCATTTCATAAGGTCAATTACATCTTTTAATGAATTATAAACTAGCTTCGATATACATTACATATATTTATTAAATATTGAGAGAGATTAAACTCAAGATACCTATTTTATAAGTTTAACTTTGAGTTTAATAACTCTCAATGTTCAATAGATATATGTAATATGTACCTAAGCATTTGGTTTGACTTAGGTTATTTGTCTTCATGCCATTTTTTTTATTATGGTAAATGAGGTTTTGACTAGGTGGTCAAACCGGTTACAAAATCCCCCATATTGGGTACCTTCCTAACCCCTACAAGATGTAGAAATATAAACCCTAACTGTATTACTCATATTATGGATAAAAAGGGCTTCAAGAAGCCAAATTTTGCTTCAAATCATTATCCCAAACTTTGTCAGTTTCTATATTACTAGGAGCATAGTGACTTATTTTGGTTAGATTTTTAGCATCATTTTAAGTTCAACATTTATACAAGTTTAGGGTTAATCAATTTGACACACAAAACATGGATGAGATAGTATTAGAAAAGACTACAAAGTTGGGCATGAACTAAACTTTTAAATCTAAAGATTCATGAACAAATTAAAACACATCTCAATAAGAACCAACATGGTTGGTGTTTAGGAATTCCTAGTTTATTAAACCAAAACAAAGGTTTAACCCATAGAGAAGGCTTAATCGATTAAATTGAATTTTCATGGTGTGGCTAAAAACATTAATAGAGTCATAGGTGTTGGTGGTGTATTTAAGGACCATAATGGAGAAGTTCCATTATCTTATACTAAAAACTATGGGACAACTATAAATAACTATGCAAAGGCTAAGGTCCCTTTGGAAGGCCTATTGATATTGTTAGAATAAATAATTGAAGTTCTAGATGCTAACTATGAGAAGGCACGCCTTTAATGGAAAAGGGTTTAGAGAATCTTAAAATACCAATTTAGGTTATAAAACCATGTTACAAAGCAAACATTCAATTGAGAAAAGAAGTGATATATCACATTTTATTTTTTGATTGGTTATATGGGATTGAAATGGGTCCCACCTATATTACATCATGACCACATAGTGGTATTACAATAGCTTAGCAATTATGTATGTATTGCTTGACAAGATTCAAAGTTGGTTCTACTCCTTGAAAGTTAAGGAATTTAATTGGTTAAGTTAATGCCAAATGATGTGAAACAACATATGCTTGTAATGACCTTTAGGTTGTATTTTTCTCTTTGAGTGGAGCATGGTTTGTAGTGTTATGAAATTTGATACATGATTTGGATATAACATTATTACACACTGCATTATACTAGGAATGATTGAAATTGGGTAACAATGGTACATTTATCCAAACACATTACAATTTGAATGAAAATATATACAAAATTTTATGTAATATCAATTTATTACATGCTATTATTTCTTTGAATCTGATGTCTAGATCATCCTTGGTGTATAAGTTCATTTGATGATATTTATGTCTTTTATACCTCATTAATGATAAATCATGATCTCTTCGAACTTGCAAAATGTAGACACCTAAAACACGTCATGTTTAGGAGACTACCCATATGGACACATTCATAGACCATATGAATCCTCTTGGACCTCTCCAAGAGTTAGCAGTGGTCCTAACCACTCAAAAAGGGTAGTTCTAGCCCATCCAAGCTTAGCCGCTCTCAAGCAGAGTGACCACCACATCTAGCCACTGAAGCTGACAATGACCACACCTAGCCACTGCTCTCGATAACGGCTAGCACCATGCATAGTATAGCCATGAATACGAGCCCAGATCACATAGTCTGACTACACCTTGCATTGTTTATGAGTAGATTTTGGCAAGGAACTCCCAGAGTTCCTCCTAACTACCCCTTCAATGCAGAATTATGATTGATGCTTTCCACCCAGGATGGTCAGTTGCATGCAAATTTGGCTTGGCTTCTCCAAGAAGCCAAGATCCAAATTTAGATCTAAAAGAGAGGGAATTCTACATATGGACTCTCCCAAAAAGCAAAAGAGAGAGAATTCAAATTGTGTGCAACGAAGCCCTATCAAAATGGAGAGCCAATCTACACCCCTTGGAGGAGCATTGGAGCACCATCCAGCTGAGCCATATCCATGCATCAATATTCAGATCCATTATTCACCACCCATCAGTGTACCAGACACAACAAGTGACCCTTGAACATCAATTGGAGCAAGGGAGATAGTGCTACAACCCCTGGTTCATGAGGAGAAGAGCTTTATATCATAATCGCTATCTCGGATAGTGGCCCATAGGCATATTTTAGGGCATTAGACATTATTTCCCTTTGTTCTAGCTTAGATCCATTACTACTTGATTTATTAATTAGTCATAGCTCAGATCTGATTTCTTAAATGCATTTACATCATATTTCTAAGCTTTCAATGCATTTATTATTTAATTTATGCTTGTATTTCAATATTATCATGATCATTTATCTTATTTATCATATTTTCTAATAAGAGCCTCCTTTGAAGAGGTAGCCCATACTACTTATTATGCTATGTTGTTTCCATACCTATAGATACAAGTTCACAGGATCAGTTCAAAGTATCCAGAGCATGAGATCCCTCTAGGATAAGATCAGGAGGAGGCATCTATAAGCCCTCGAACAGTTTGGTGTGCGAGATCGGGAGGCCTACGAAGGTGCACCATCCCCTTGCGAGGGATACATTCACCATTACCCCACTTGTAATATATTGTATCAAAATGAGTATCCCTCAGAGGGACGTACATGTAACCGAGATCTAGAAGCATTAATAAAAGAATATTTCATTGCTTATTATTTTTACATTATATGTGCTTGTGTGCTTTCTTTATTTTTCATTTGATATAATAACATTGCAAGTAGGGTAAGTGTGGTGCATGCTTCCGAGGTCGCACAGATGGTGATCATGATGGGACCCCCACTAGGTTTTTATTTTTTATCGATTTACTGATATTTATAGGTTTTTTGTGTAGGTTTGGCCGCTCGATTGATAATGACCCATAGGTTTAGCCGCTATAGTCGACAACGACCAGAAGATCTTAGTCACTCCTATAGTCAGTGGCCAACATCAACCACTCTAGTCAACAATGATCAAAAGAAAAAGTACTGCAGAGGGTAGAATTTCCATCATCAGACCAAGATTTGAGGTTGGTAGCATTCTCTGTTTCTCTGTGTTTTTCTGTCTAAATTTTTTCTAGAAAAAGCAACTTAAATCATATTTTTTATTAAGGAAAATATAAAGAAAAATGGAAAAATAAAATGCATTTGATGTTTCTTAGAGTTTTCTTTAGTTTCCTCTAGGTACTGCTAGGAATAATGAGCCTCTACTTTTAAGGTCTACCCTAGTCTCCAACGTGCTAGGCTTTTGTGTGTTTAGTTTGCTTGCATGCGGCCCAACTAGTGGCCATTAATTCATGAAGTAGGAATGCATTCTCTAAAGTTCATATAAGTTGAATACATGCATATTTCTAAAATGAAACATCTTTTATCTTAGGCATATAGGAAAGATCATGTTTGCTTGGTGATGCATTTTGTTTACATGCAAGGTTAAAAAGAACCCCACACACATCACATCTTATTTTTAACATCAGTGATGTTGGGCTCTCACATCCAACCCGTTGATCGAGACCAACAATGGAGGTCATTACCACTTGGTTGGCTCATGAGAAAGAGTATCATCGGGACCCATCCGTGGCCAAGGCCGACCCAAGAACTATATACCCATGGAAAATATGCATGTATTCCTCTTTGAGAGGTATATCACTGGACAACGTGTTAGGTGAGGGTTGGTAGTACCTATGCTACCTCATTGAGTATGGAATTCATTACCATATTTGGCTTGTGTGAGTATATAGGTGAAATCCCTTAAACAATTTAAGTATACCATCCAACAAAAGTGCAAAACATGATGAGAGTTAGCTTATATATTCAACAAATCAAAACACACAAAATAGTTTAGGGAACACACATAAATCCTTAAATGAGATAAACATCTGCTTGCTTTGCTTGTGTGGTTTAGAATTTACTTAAGAAGATAACTCATAAGTCATCATGGTATACACATGGAGCAACCACCCTCGATCCAATACCGAGGTGAGAATTGATGCTCCACACACTCATATCACACTAATATTGAGCCACCCACCCATAGTGTCATCGGATGAAGTTCGACAAGTCTTAGGGGTGACAACTCAACCCTTGGGGGGACTCCTCGAGAAACCCCAATGAGAGAGCCACATCCTAGTTCCTCATCACATAGACATGAGGAGGCCTCAAGGCCTCATTCATCATACAGACATGAGGAGACCTCATGGCCTCTCTCATCACTCAAACATACAGAGGCATCATGACCTCCCTCATCACATAGATATGAGGAGGCCTCAAGGCCTTCCTCATCACATAGACATGCAGAGGCATCATGACCTCCCTCATCACATAACATGTAAAGGCCTCAAGGCCTCCATCATCATACAGACATGAGGAGGCATCAAGGCCTCCATCATCACATAGGCATGCAGGGGTTGCAAGACCCCAAGCTTCACATGATACACATAGGATAGATCAGCCCACTAAGGGGTAAGACATTAGGGCTACACCTAGTCATAGACCCAAGACATCCTATAGCCTCCCTACATATGGGAGGGTACCCCTAGATTATGAGCTCATTGGTGCCAATGGGACTCCACGGGATCAGCCATGGAGAACCAGATAGCTTGATGAGTTGGATCAAGTTCCCTCAAGACCAGCTCCAAGAAGCATTGCTACCAAACATTCTACTTTAGGAAGTTCATATAGCATAACTACTAGACACACCAATGAACCAGGGGAAGCTTCAAAGTGACCCCACAGCACATACACTACTTTTGACCATGGGGGTACACAACACATAACATAATACATAGAACAAGTCACCCTAATAGACAAGGGCAAGAACATAATAGGAGCCTCCCCAAGGGGCCTAAACATTAGAACTCCTCACACGAAGTTAGAAAGGCATGAACCTTTAGTAGTAGGTCGATCCGACCGTATACGTAGGTTAGAAGAAGCATTATGCATCGAGCGAGAGTGTGTAGAAACTCTTGAGCAAGAAGAATAAAGGAAGAGGTACTATGCCTACAGGAGCAATGCTCGAGAGAGGAAAGAGCTGAGCATGAAGAGCTAGCAGAGAGGCTAGCTCGAGCTGATGTACACATAGGTGGTGAGAAATACCAACATGAGAGACATGTCGATTCTCAGTAGGAGAGAAGCACTAGACAAAGAAATGAGCGTACTCACCATGCTTCACAACATCAACAACACCTAGACCTCGAACAAACATAATTCAATGAGGAATAAGTAGGGATGGAAGATCAAGAATAGACATATCCTGAACCTCCATCCATGGTTATGGGGGATGAGTATAGATGCCCAAATTGAGAAAACATAAGATTACCTCCCTTACCACCATGAGTGAACCTTCAAGAACAAGAGATTATTTCTTTGAAGGCATATCAGATACTCACTGAGAGAGTCAAATCTCTCAAAAAATAGGACACAGGTGGGAGAAGCTGACATTGAGCAAGATACACAACCAGCCTCTATGCCCCTCAGTCCCGAGTCCTGCATATCCTAGGCACTTTGAGATGCCTAGGCTAGACAAGTTTAAGGGAGAGGAAGATGTACAAGAACATATTACCAACTTCATGAATGTATGCTTCCAGCTTGAGTAGAATGATGCCCTAATGCTAAGAACATTCATTATGATATTATCGAGTGCAACAACTCAATGGTTCAATCAATTTCCCAAGCACAACATCATCAACTTTGAGCAACTGGTGAATGCATTCCTTCGACACCAAGAAGAAGGTGAACCTATCTGATCTGGCCAACTTAAAGCAATATGATGATGAGCCAGTTATGGATTATGGGAATAGGTGGAGGAAAATCATGGTAAAATTATCATTCTCTATTCCCACTGAAGAGCTCATCCGAATGTTCACAAAGAGCTACACAAAACACATCTCACTATTATTACAACTATAGTAGTATGAATCATTCAAAGAAGCCTTGGCTCAAGCCAAGCTTATTGAGGACATAAAGGTTGATGAAGGAGACCTCAAGCTCTAGAACAAGGAGTGGAATAATGCAAACCATAACAAAAATCAATAGAAGTAGGCCAAGCCTACTCAAGTCAACCAGGTCATTTTAAGTATGCCAAAGGGAGGTAATGGCCAACAACCACAAAACTATCAGGCTCATCCCACCAGCTAATTATGACCCAAAGAACAACTAGGGCCAAAATAAGGAGCATCGATCACCTCGCTATTTCACACCTCTAAATGAATCGATGCAATCAATATTTAATCAGTTGAGCGAGGCATAGAGAATCAGATTTCTTGATGTACAACTTCTTGACCCTAATCATCCCAAGCCAAAGGGATATAGGGAAGATCAATACTACCCATATCATAGAATATAGGGGCATGACATCGAGACATGTATCGGATTCAAGAATGTGGTGCAAAACATGATTGAGAAGGGTGAGCTAAAAGTTGACAACCCATTAGCACCCGATAATAGAGATATGGGTATATTCAAGAACCCATTGCCAAATCATGAGGCCCCTAGAGATCAAGGCACCCAAGTCAACCAGGTTCGAGTTGAGCCACCCATTCAGGGATGCATCAAAATGGTTGAGATAGTCAATGTGGCAACTAGGAGTCGATGATATGGTCAACCATAGCCTCCAATGGCGCCTATTCATATCTCGACTGCACCTCGATAGAGATAGGTGCAAAACAATCCTCTAGGTCCACCAACATGACCTATGGTAACTATTTAGAGTAGACTAGAACAAAACCTACAAATGACTCTAGCCAAGTTGTCAATTTATGAGCTCATACAACAATATCCTAGGCATAAGGAGACTTTGATGGAGATTTTGAGATCAATCGAGCTCCAGCCCCAGAACCCAGATGCGTTCACACATTTTGTGGGGCAAGTGCAATAGTGCCAAGAGCCCATGATCCATTTTTATGATCATAAAATTAAGGTAGTTCCTACTACCTTAGCAGACCCACCTCTGCATATCATCACATCAATCAATGACATACCATTCAAGTGGGTTCTAATCGATATGGGCTCATCGATCAACATTATCACTACAAAGGCTATAGGGCACCTGAAGATCCCTAAGTCCAACATTATCCCGACCTCATACACGTTAAGGGCTTTCAATGATGCATTGTGCTCCATAGTGGGTACAATCATTTTACCTATAAAGGTAGGACATAAGACCATCCCCATGATGTGTCATGTGTTGGAAGGGGTGATGCAATACAACATCCTTCTAGGGCATCCCTAGATAAGGGACATGCAGTGCATGCCCTCAATCTTGCACCAATGCATCAAGTATGTGCATGAGGGACAAGTTCATGTGGTTCCATCCGATGAAGAGTCATTCAAGTACATGCATCAAGTCGACTTGCTAGGAGACTTTGTCCTTCCATCAACACATCTGTACATAAGGCCTTCATCCCCAACCATGCAGCCAAAAAACAAGAGCAAATCAGTGTGAGGTGACCCATCCACATCGGCACCACCTCCTACATCTAAGACTACTGGCACTTCTGAAAAGCCTTCAACATCTAAAGCAAAAGATAATCAAAAGCTGAAAGCACCCCT
Source organism: Wollemia nobilis (assembly GCA_028583015.1). Classification (NCBI taxonomy): domain Eukaryota; kingdom Viridiplantae; phylum Streptophyta; class Pinopsida; order Araucariales; family Araucariaceae; genus Wollemia; species Wollemia nobilis. Next base: position 294,919 of record JAQPPZ010000282.1, read on the forward strand.
AGTGAAGGAAGGACCTAAGGAGCTTCCAACTATAGCAACTATAGAAATTCTAAATCCCATGGAGGAGGAATATTCCTAGGACATAGCCGAGGAGGTACCTCAACCTACCTCACCTGCTTCATCAACAACATCATCTACACCGTAGGTGATAGTCCACTTAGCCAACATAGGGTTAGGTGAATATCTTGTGTAGAACGTGACTTTCATACCTATTATTGAGTCTACGCAAGACATGGGATGACCAAGAGTCCCAAATTTTCTAGTAGGTATAGTAGTTCCATTAGGGGTTCCCCCTAACCAAACCAACTTCATCTATGCTAGTTTGGACTATGCCCATACTACTTGATATTGAAGAGGATGAGGATGAACCATTCACCATGAATGTTCATTACTTGTCAAATCTTGAGTTTGCTCTAAGGTACTTTGAGTAGTGTCATTGGCATGGCTATGGCTTAGGTCTATACGAGCAAGGGCATCGACTTCCATTCTAGTCATAGTACCAACTGCCTACTGATAGGTGTGGTCTAGGGTATCAAATACAGAGCCATGATGATTCTTTGGTAGCCACCCTAGATAGGCTAAGCTTAGGGTTTGAGGAGGACATTGATTGGAATCCCTATCAACCCCCTAGCAGAAACTACTTGGGTGATGGATGGGTGTCTATGGTCAATATCACACCACCTGATGAGTATCACCCTAAATCCTCTCTTGAAGCATACCCATCAAGAGCCATCCTATGGGAGGACGAGCCAATCCATGGATATGAGTGAGAGGAGTATGATTATGTCTCAAGTGAGGATGAAGATGAAGTTGACCTAGCCTACCATGGGCCTCAATATGTTCAAAACCTTACTTGGTATAGGCCATGCAGAGAGTGGATACATCTCGAATGAGAGAAATCTAGAAGAGTGGCTATGAGTCAGAGGACTCAACAGAGATGGCCTACCTAGGGCCTAGACATGCGAGCCACATCATTGGGCCAAAAGTAAATGCCAATGGATTCTTCATAAGTGATGATGATTATGAAGATGAGACTGAGATGGCCTATCTTGGGCATCAATAGGTAAGTCACCACCCCATCCTAGGGCAAAACAAATGCCAATGGTTTCTTCATAAGTGATGATGAATTTGAGGATGAGATCGAGATGGCTTATCTTGGGCCTCATCACTTGCATCCAATCAATCAGCTTGTTGAGAGAGAGGTGATACTTCGTGCCATAGATCCTGACCTTCACTTCCTAGGAAGACCACCAAATCTAGACATCATCTATCGCATGGTCTTCCTAGATCCACCAACATTTAGAGAGCAATTGTTGCCTAATGATCCCATCATATCATCTATTCATAGACCAGATCCTGAGATCCCCATACCCCTAGAGCCACATCTTGGGTATGGAAGGTAGATCATTAATGAAGAGTTTCACCCATGTGGTCCTAGAGATTTCATTCCATCCATCAACATGATCTCCATTGATTTGACCACTCCACTTCACAACCCAATAGATCCTTCAAAACCATTATGTCTTAACTTAGATGCAATTGATTGGGATCATGCTGATTCACCCCTAGAGCCTAAATATTTCTTCCCTAATGAAGAGATGTTACAACCATTCCATTTTGCACCAGGCTATGCACATGATGTCTATCATATTGGTCTTGATTCTGATTCAGTTGGAACTATAAATCTAGTAGATGACATCCACTTAATCCCCACTCCTCACCAGCTTGAGGAGGGGTCACATATGGCAATAGAGGAGACTTTCAAAGTGGACATCAGTGATGATCCTTCTCAACCAAAGAAAGTCAAGTTCAGAGAAAGCTTATCTCTAGAAGAATAGGCCATCATTATTCCTCTATTGAAAGAGAGACCAAATATCTTTGCTTGGACCTACAAAGACATGTTGAGACTCGATCCAAAATTGGTTGTCCACAACCTTTCGCTAGACCCCACAAAGAAATCGATCAAGTAGAAGCTCAGAAAGATGCATCCAACCATCACTTTGATGGTTAAGAATGAGTTACAAAAACTGTTGGATGTAGTCTTTATTGTTCCCATCGACTATCCAAAATGGGTATCAAACATGGTGCCCATAGGAAAACTAGATGGAAGAATCTACATTTGCATAGATTTTAAGGATCTCAATAAGGCAACACCAAAGGATTCATTCCTATTGCCAAACATAGATGCTCTTGTAGATGCAACTGTAGGTCATGAGATGCTCTCCCTAATGGATGATTTTTCTGGTTACAATCAGATTTAGATTAAACCTGAAGACCAACATAAAACCACATTCACCACTCCATGGGGAACATTCTGCTACAAAGTGATGCCATTTGGTCTTAAAAATGTTGGTGCCACATATCAATGGGCTATGACATACATTTTCCATGACTACATGCACAAGATCTTAGAAGACTACATCGATGACTTACTGGCCAAGTCATTGCTACATGAAGAGCATGTTGAGACCCTCAGAAAGGTCTTCGATCACCTGATTGAGCACAATGTCAGGTTGAATCCCAAGAAATGCATCTTTGGCATAACTTCTAGAAAACTCTTGGGATTCATCATTTCTAAATGAGGCATCGAAGTAGACCCAACAAAGGTAAAGGCTATCCTAGAAATGGCCCCACCCATGAACATCAAAGAGTTGAGAAGCTTACAGGGCAAAGTAGCATCCATAAAGTGATTCATCACACAACTATCGGACAAATATCGACCCATGAATCGACTGCTACACAAGGGGGTCCCATTCTAGTGGGATGAAGAATGTCAACAAGCCTTTGCTAAAATCAAGAAGTACCTAGCAACATCACCAGTTCTAGCTCCACCAAGGCCAGATGTGCCATTCCTGCTATATATATCCACTACCAATTTTTCTTTGGGCACCATGTTGGCTCAAAAGAATGTGCAAGATAAAGAACAAGTGATATATTACATCAGCCGCACCTTGGTGAGCTACGAGATAGGATATGCATACGTAGAAAAGTTATGCTTAGCAGTGGTCTTTGCAACCAAGAAATTGTACCACTACATGTTGAGCCATACGATATATGTAATATCCAAACAAAATCCTTTGTAGTATATGATGAGCAAGACATATCATAATACACGTACTGCAAAGTGGATCATGCTATTGATAGAATTTGACTTGGAATTCATAAGCCAAAATTCCATCAAGGGACAAGTCATAGTTGATCAACTGGCTGAGGTGCCTCTTCAGAATAGTAGGCCCCTCACCATAGAACTTCCTGATGATGTAGTCTTTACATTATCAGAAGCACCCAAACTCGAAGAACCTAAAAATGAAGTTGACATGACTTTGTTCTTTGATGGTTCGAAGTGTGAGCAAGGAGGTGATGCAGGGATTATATTTTTCATGCCACAAGGTGCTCCAATGCCCTTGTCATTTAAGCTAGACTTCCCTTGCACTAATAACAACACCGAATATGAGGCCCTAATATTGGGTCTCCAAACAACCATCGCTATGAAAATCAAGAGGCTAAATATCTTCGATGACTCCCTCCTCATAGTCAACCAAGTCAAGGGACTATTTCAATGTAGGGATCCAATCCTGAAAGCTTACAAGGAGCTTGTTGACACATATCTAGCCCAACTAGAATGGTATGACATCGAGGCAATCCCTCATTCATCAAATAGATTTGTAGACACCATGGCATCTTTGGGATCCTTGATCCCTCAGAATCCATCTACTGATTTCACTACCATTCATGTGAAAATGCTCTCGCACTCAGTGATGCAGCGTGAGGCTTTTGATAACAAAGAATCAGTCAACATGATTCATATAGAGCTAGACCATGACTGGTTCTGTAAAGCCAAAGACTTTTTAAAGAAGGCACCTTGGGGGTCCTTGATCTCGTAGGGTCCTACGGAGAATGGTACCACTATTCACCACAAGGTTGTTTCTCAATCTGCATTTGTGCAAATCGAATTGTAGGAGGAACAAGTCATCTTATCTATTGAGGTTGTAGCCTATCAGGATTGGCTATCCTAGTTACAAGATTTCCTGAGGCTTGGAATTGTCCCATAGGGACTATCGCATGCTGAAATATGAGCATTCAAGAAAAAAGTGATAAGATATGTCTTGCTAGGAGGTATATTGTATCATCGAAGCTATGATGGAGTCCTCCTTCATTGCTTAGAGCCCCAAGAATCAGCTTGGGTGATTTTGCAAGCTCACGATGGTACATGTGGTGGCCACTTCAGTGGCATGGCCATTGTCAAGTGCATCCTTCGAATGGGTTATTACTGGCCCACCATGGAGAAGGATTGCTATGAGTATGTCAAGAAATGCATTAAATGTCAACATCATGCAAATATGATGCACTTGCCATCTCAGGCCTTACAACCCATTCAGGTGGCTTGGCCATTTTCTCAGTGGGGTTTCGATCTGATCAAAAATATTTCTCCCCCATATTTGGGCCGACACACGTTTATCTTAATGGCCATTGAGTACTTCACCAAATGGGTGGAAGCGGTCCCCTTAACCTCGATAATTGGACCTCAGATTATGGAGTTCATACTTCATAATATCATCTATCATTTTGGGGTCCCCTTCAAGATAATCTCGGATAATGGTCCATCATTCAAAAACAAAAATGTGTGAGCTTTAACGACCAAATACAACATTCAACATAGTTTTGTGACACCATACTATCCACAGGAAAATGGGCAAGCAGAGGCCTCTAACAAGATAATAGTAGCCATCTTAAAGAAGATGATGAAAGAAAATCATAAGGATTGGCATCTACAATTACCCCTGGCATTATGGGCTTATAGGACTAGCATGCGGATGCCCACTAGGGCAACACCATTTTTACTTGTATATGGCACTGAGGCCATTATGCCCTTAGAGTTGGAAATTCCAACATTGTGCATCGCATTGAAAGAGTTCATCAATGATGACACTACATGACAAGCTCACTTGGATCAGTTGACCCTTCTGGATGAACATCGCATCAATGCTCTTGAGCATATTCACATTTACCAGGATCATCTAACATGAGCTTATAACAATAAAGTCCATTTGAGAGACTTTAAGGTTGGGGATCTTGTGCTTAAAGAAAACCAACAGAACTCAAATCTGCCCCCGCACCTACGAGACAAATTTATGGCCAATTGGATAGGTCCCTATATCATCTCTGAGAAGATTGGACCTAGGGCATATCACCTAACATCGCTAGAAGGTGTTGAGGAGCCAGAGCCTCTCAACATTATTCATCTAAAGGTGTTTCACACATAAGCACAACAAAATATCAAAAACATTCAAATAAATTTCAAAATCACAAAAACAATAGAAAACTTTAAAACAAAAGCTCCAAAGGCATCTTAAAGCCCTTTGGTCAAATCACAAAAGGCTCCAAAGGCATCTTAAAGCCCTTTGGTCAAATCACAAAAGGCTCCAAAGGCATCTTAAAGCCCTTTGGTCAAATCACAAAAGGCTCCAAAGGCATCTTAAAGCCCTTTGGTCAAATCACAAAAGGCTCCAAAGGCATCTTAAAGCCCTTTGGTCAAACCAAAAGGCATATTATTTAAAAAAACATAAGCCCTTTGGTCAACTCACAAAAAGCCCCAAAGGCACCATAAGCCCTTTGGTCAACAACAAAACATAAAAGCACAAAAACAATTTAAAATCAAAAGTTCAAAAACATTCAGAATAATCAAAACTCAAAAACAATTGAAAGCATCAAAAATACAAAAACATTTGCATTATACTTGCATCCATATAGTTGCATTGCATTAGGCACTTTGCATCCATTACATTTACATTAGGTAGGTTGTGTTCACAATATTACAAATGACACCATGTTTGTACCTCAATCATGCATCTTCAAAATCCATCATCATCCATAACCCATGTGTGTAACTATGTTTTTCAACACAACCCCTCCTATTGCTATAAGGAATATACTAGGGTTTTTCGGTCACTCAACCATACCTAGTGGTTTTATCAAACTTTGTAGAAAGTTATCTTTGCTTTTAATAGATGAGGTTTGGTTTTGATAGCACCTGGTATATTTCAAAATCCTATCACTAATCAAAACACTAAAATCCTAGTTGGAACAAGGGAAATATGAATGCTGTGAAGTGGTACTAGGTATCCTAAGGTGAAAAGTTTATCTTGCTCATCCCCCTATGCGACCGGTTCGAAAATGTTGAGAATTGGAAAAAGGACAAGTTCACCCCTACCCAAAGAAATCCCTTGCTTTAATCAAAACAAGCAAAAATCTTAAACAAAGCAAAATTCAAAAACAAAATAAATAATGATTATCATCACTACATAAATCCCTTGCTCAAAAGAAAACAAAAATTCAAAATAAACAGTGATTTTCATCACTAAGTATGAGCAAGTATCCCAAATAAATATGAAGAAAAGAAGGGAGTATTGAACTTGAATCCCTAGAATTCTCAGCATGGATGAACCGTAAGGTATCCTTACGCACGATGATATGTCTATCACATTAGCATCTTGCTTTTGTATAGACCAATGTTTGCATGTGGAAGGGCTAGCTTTAGGTGTCCTGTATCGCCTAGTGGTCTAATCCAACTGAGTCCAACTTAGGATCAGGATAAACATTTGAGGATCCCCAATACAGCAATGGGTTGCATGAATCCCGCCTAGCACTGGGGTATGCTTATATTTTATCTAATATATTCATTTGCACACATAGGGATAATGAGTATCTAGGTCTTCATAACAAGAACTTTATCCTTCAGAAGCTCTGTATGATCAGTATACAACTTTTGATGGAGCAACTAGGGTGTTTGAGTCTCATGGAAAACCTCAAAAATCCTCTAATAGCAACAATTCATATCATCAATCACATCATCAACTTTCTTTAGGAGGTTTTGTTCATTAAAAGGTGTGCATGAGATAGGATAGATACCGGATGAATGTCAGCAATGACATTTAGATGACCACTGACTATTTTGGGTATATCTTTTAACTTACAGAAGCTTATAAATAAAGTACATACATATCACATCATCTCATCTCACATTTAGATGTTTAAATGATTAATTATTATTATAAGAGTTATTATTTATTCATGATTTTTATACATTCTGTGGTGTCATCCATTAGATTGTCAAAACTCATATCACATTCATACCATATGTTTTAAGTGATTAAAGCATACAGGTTCATTTACATTAGATCATCATCATAGTGCATTACACATATGGCATTCACCATATCATAACAACATAAGTTAGATGCATATAATAAAATCAAAATTAAACATGCATTTAACAATAAGCATTGCATCCATATAGGCATCCATCATCATAATGCATCTATACATCTAGATCATACCATCTAAAGCATACATCTATCATCTAGCTAAATGCATATCATACATCACATCATATAGCATAAAATCATAATACTGCATCACATAAACATAAAAGCAAAAACATAATAAATACACATAATGAGTCTCAAAATGTAGATATCATATATATATGTGTATCAAATAAGTACATAAGGGTACAAAATTGCCCATAGGCTACAACTGTGTAGGTCATCTGACCTTACACTAAAAAATAAAGCCAAATCAATGAAGCCATCAAGTTGGGCCTACGCCCTGCCTCGCCTCTACCCTCGGATCTATCCCTATGAGAACGATGGGAGCTAGTCCCCATAGTCCTCTCTATATGGGTCTTGTGGCACGGTAGTTAGGTGGAGCAATAGAAAAAATGTAAAGTATTATTAATTCACCAAAATGCAGTGTTTACAATGCTTAAATAATAGGAGAATTAATTGCCTTAGAAAACTTAGGGAATAGATAGGGAAGAAGAAAAATAGGGAGGAAAGGAGGAAAGGAAATAGGAGTCGAACTCCCTGCCGTCCATGCCGTCCAATCTGCCCAGTCAGCTATCGTCCAAGCCATCCAATCTGCCCAGTCAGCTGTCGTCCAAGGAGGTAAAAGGGTAAGGTCCAAAGCTTACCGTTGTCAAACAAATTTTTTACCTTTTACCGCTTTAACTTCCAACATTCTCCCCCTTAAAGTTGAGAGGACTGACTATACAGTCTCTCAGCTTTATATATTGAGCTTTAGCTATACCTTTGGTGAAGATGTCTGCAATGTTATCCAAAGTGTTGCAATATTGAAGCTCAACTATCTGTTGTTCCACCATGTCTCGAATGAAGTGATACTTCATATCGAAATGCTTTGATCTGCTATGGTGGATTGGATTGTATGCCAACTGAATGGCACTTATATTATCACAATACAGTCGAGTTGGACCACTTTGACTTTCTCCAATCTCTTCAAGGACTTTTCTCAACCATAGGGCTTGAGTACTAGCATGTGTGATGGCTATATACTCAGCCTCAGTAGATGACAATGCTACAACAATTTGTTTCTTGGAACTCCATGTAATTAGTCCTGACCCTAGACTAAAACAATTTCCTGATGTAGATTTCCTATCATCTATATTGCTGCCCCAATCACTGTCACTGAAGCCAACTAATTTCATAGAATTACATTTTTGGTAATGGATTCCAAAATCCAATGTACCTTTTACATATCTTAAGATTCTTTTAGTTGCTTGTAGATGCAGCTCAGATGGACTTGCCATAAACCTTGAAACTAGAGAAACAACATATTGAATATCGGGCCTTGTGTTGGTGAGAAACATCAGACTCCCAACCATGCTTATGTAAGTGGTCATGTCAACCTTTGATGCTCCGTCGTCCTTGCTCAATTGGATCCCATGTCCGGTTGGAGTTGCAACTGATTTGCACTGCTCCATGGCAAATTTCTTGATCATGTCTCGAGCATACTTGTGTTGACATATGAAGATCCCTTTGTTTGATTGATGCACTTCCATGCCTAGGAAGTATCGCATTAGACCAAGATCTTTCATCTCAAACTATTTCATCATGGAGTTTTTGAACTCCATATTCATTTTAGTGTTACTACCCATAAATATTAGATCATCCACATACAAACAAACTATGAGAATGTCTACTCCATGCTTTAGGTAGTACAAATTTGGTTCACTTTTACTTCTTGTGAATCCATACTTGCTGAAATAGCCATCAATGCGTGAGTACCAAGCTCTTGGTGCTTGCTTGAGGCCATAAAGTGCTTTTTTCAATTTATAAACAAGGTTCTCCTTTCCCTGTTCTTGAAAGCCTTGAGGTTGTTGAACATAAACCTCCTCTGTCAAGTATCCATTCAGAAAAGCACTTTTCACATCCATGTGTTGAACATTCCATCCTTTATGGGCTGCTAAGGAAAGAACAGATCTGATTGTCTCTTGTCGTGCAACTGGAGCAAAGGTTTCCTCATAGTCAATGCCAAATTTCTGAGTAAAACCTTTTGCTACTAGTCTCGCCTTATGCCTCTCAATGCTTCCATCAACATTGTATTTGGTCTTGTAGACCCATTTACATCCAACACATTTTTTTCCTTTGGGTAGCTTTACTAGCTCCCATGTATCATTATTTTTTATAGAGGTTATTTCCTCTTTCATGGCTTCTTGCCATACATTTTGAGTACAAGCCTTCTCATAGCTAGCTGGTTCTAGCTGAGCATTAGCCAATAAAGCATAATTGACTACATCTCCCCTAGGATCATGGGAGTCATCATCCCCATACAATTGCAAATTTTCAAGTTGTTGCAAAACTGTATTCATTTCACTAGCTTGGCTTCTAGTGAATCTTCTCTGGAAATTCTGATCCAACATTTGAAAATATGGATGATGTTGTAATGTTCTTTTGCCTCTTGATGGAGAGTCTCTGTCAATGTCCATCGGTGAAGAACTTACTGATCTCTGTGGAGAAGGACTTGGAGTGGCGGTTGAAGTACTTGATGTAGTACTCCTGTATGGGCTTGGAGGGGGTGGTGTGCCTTTGTTTTTCTTGGGAGACACCTGTTGTACCTATGAAGAACTTACATTTTGGGACTCATCATCAACAAAAATTCTTTGATGACCCCATTCTCCCCCTTCATCAAAAATTACATCCCTGGAGAGTACAATTTTATGAGTCTTGGGGTTGTAGAGTCTATATGCTTTTGTAGACTCACAATACCCTACAAATATACAAGCTTGACTTTTGGGATCAAGCTTCTTCCTTTTCTCATCAGGAATGTGCGCATATGCTAAAGAACCAAAAACTTTGAAGTGCTTTACATTTGGTTTCTTTCCGTACCACCCCTCATAAGGAGTGACACCATCTAAACTAGAAGTTGGACTTCTATTTAGAATGTATACACTGGTTCTTACAGCATCAACCCAGTACATATTAGTTAGATGCTTAGTCTGAAGCATCGTTCTCGCCATCTCAACTATGGTGCGGTTCTTTCTCTCTGCCACACCATTCTGTTGTGGGGTATAGGCAATGGTGAATTGCCTTTTTATCCCACTTGCTTTATAATATTTCAAGAATGCTTTTGAGGAGTACTCACCTCCTCGATCTGTCCTAAGACATTTTACATAATTCCCACTTTGATTCTCTACATTGTTTCTGAAATCTATGAAGCAATCAAAAGCTTCATCTTTATGTTTCAAGAAATAAATCCAGCACATTCTAGAGAAATCATCTATGAAAGTGAGAAAATAAGAATTGTTTCTGAGACTCTGTGTTTGCATTGGACCACAGATGTCCGAATGCACTAACTGAAGTGGATAGTTGGCTCTCCACGCTTGTCCTTTCAGAAACTTTGACCTTGAGTGCTTTCCCAAAGCACATCCTTCACAGACCTCCTTCTATTCGTTGATTTTGGGAAGTCCTGTCACCATAGCTTGAGAAGTGAGCAGTTTCAAGCTAGCGGAATTAAGGTGACCATATCGCAAGTGCCAAAGCACACTTGGATTTGTTATAGCTACATTTGCAAGTTGAGCTCCTCCTGGCTCACCAAATTTGAGAGGGAATAACCGATTCTTGGTCATGGGGACCTGTGTGATGACACGATTACAATTGTTTTTATCAAAAATGATACATTGTCCTTCATCAAATACAAGTTTGTAATTGTTCTCCATCATTTGCCCAATGCTTAACAAATTGTGTTGGAGCTTTGGAGTGTAATAGATGTCATTCACTTTCTTTAGTCCTTCTTTGGTTGGAACCTCCATGGCTCCAATTCCCTCTACTTGCAATGCTTTATCATCCCCTAATTTGATTTGGGATTTATAAGTGGAATCTAGAGTTGCAAATAAATTTTCTTTGCCACTCATATGATTTGAGCAACCAGTATCCAGAATCCATGTGTCATTTAGATTCTGTTCTGATTGTCCATATGAAAGAAAAATATTAGAGGTATCATCTTCTTCTCCATAATTTCCATATTGACTACTGTTGCCTTGTGAAGATTTTGACCAGCAGTCACGAGCAAAGTGACCTGGCTTGCCACAGTTGAAACAAGTTGTTTTGGACTTGTCACTTCCTCGCCCTTGATTTCCACTTTGTCCTGGATTTCCTCCTCGATTTTGATTTCCACCTCTATGTTGATTGCCTCCTCTGTTGGAGTTGCCTCCTCTGTTTTGGTTGCCTCCTCTATTTTGGTTGCCTCCTCTGTAGTTGCCTCTGCCTCTACCTCTTTGTTGTCCTCTGCCTTGACCTCTTCCACGTCCTCTTCCATTGTTTTCATTGGAAGTGAAGGCCTTCTCGTCGCCTCCGTAGCTGGTTGAAGGAGATTCCAGAAATCTCTCTTCATGTGACATTAACGATCCGATTAATGCATCGAATGTTAAAGTGGAAAGATCTTTGGATTCTTCTATAATTATGGCAATATGATTCCATCTCTGTGGAAGTGTTCGCAACACTTTTGTTACAATTGTCTCAGGCTTGATTTCCTCGCCAAGTGTAACCATTTTATCAACAATTGCTTTTACTCTAACACAATAATCATCGACTTTTTCATCATCTTTCATTCTGAGATTTTCAAAATCTCTTTTTAGTGTTTGAAGCCTCACCTGCTTCACTTGATTACTACCCTGGAATCCATCACTCAAAGCTTTCCATGCAGCTTGTGCAGTCGTACAAGCGGTGATTCTAGGGAATATACTTTTCTCCAACGTTGCTTGGAGATGAGAAAGAGCAGAAGAGTTGCTCTTTTGTCCTTCTTTTCATGTTTTCTTATCTACGGTACTTAGTGTTGTCCAGTCTGAGGGTTCTGTGTAACCCTCTTCTATTATGTCCCACAAACCTCTTCCTATGAGCAGGGTCTTCATTTTTATAGACCAATACTCGTAGTCATAACCGTTGAACTCTGGTATAGGTAAACTATTGTGTGAGGCCATAGTTACTAAAAAACTCTTTTTATTTCATGGTTACAATAAAGCACTCTACTTTTTCAAAGAAGGAAGGAAGAAGAAAGAAGAAAGAAGAGATTACAAATTTAAGTCAAATCTGACTTGATTTACTCTATCATTGATTGCTTGTTCCTCTTGTTGTGGGGATGCTATCTCTTGATTCATGAAATTGTCTGCTACTTCTTCTTCATCGTCACTTATCAATATTATTTCTGGTGATTCTGGTTCTAAAATTTCCATTGAAATACTGTAGTGTGTATATTCTGATTCTTGTGGTGCAACTTGTACGGATTTCGATTGTTCAAATTGACTCCTGAAAGAGTTATCTTCAAAGTCTGCCTCGTACCCTGAGTCAGGATGCCTTTGATGTGCAATTACTGCATTCTGAAGTTGGCTAAACACAATGTTGAGCCCATAACCTCTTACTTTTTCATCGAATCTCTCTGCACCTTCTCTTGCTAAAATTGCACATAAGGCATGATAACAACCATTTGGTCTTATCATCAATGCCTCTTTACAATTTTACAATTTTGATCCTTTATCTCTTTTACAAAAAAAAACTAAGCCTCTTAGGCTTATTACACAAGATTTCTACAGTTTGTGATTCCTCGAATCAAGTGAAAAATGAACCCTTCTATTACAATGAATTGCCTCTTAGGCAATATTCTCCTTCTTTTATAGTATTAAAAAAAATCTATATTGCTATTTAATAAAAAAAATAATTGCCCTTTAAAAAATAATTTTTTAAAAACAACTATATTTAATTTATTAAATATAATATAAATAATTAATTTAATAATATAAAGAAAATTTTCAAAAAAAACTTAAATTTTTTTTAAACCCTTGCAGGAATCGAACCCGCAACCTATCTCCTTCAACAAATCGTGCTTACCAACTCGGCCACCACCGCCGATGAGAACCAAAGGCAAAGAACATCAATTTCAAGACTTTCGACTTTTGCTTTCATAAAAAAATAATGAAAAAATGTTACCATCGGGTTTCGAACCTGCGATCTGCCAGGGGCGGGCGCCTTAAGGCTGGCTCCTCGAGCCAGTCGAGCTGCGTGGCCCGACGGGAAGGCAAAGGAGGCTTGCCTCCTTTATCTTGTCGTGGCCGTGCACAAGACAAAAAAAAATTAAAGGGACTTTAGTCCCACATCCACTGTGCGATGTCGTTTGAGGTGTTTAAAACCCTCAACGTGCACAATGTCACTCGATTGCCTTCGGGCAATCAGTGACCGCCCTTTTGCCTCCTTCTCGAGCCTGTCTCTCCTCGCCACGTCGCCTGTCGCCTTTGCTCGCCACGTAGCCTATCTTCTGGTCTGCCACGTCGCCTGTTGTCTGGTCTCTGGTCTGCGTCGGCCTTGCTCTCTCCTCGCCACGTGTCGATGTCCGGTTGGCTTCTCCTATGGTTTGCTCCTCCTCCTCGTGTGCTCTCTGTGCGGGCCTTCTCCCGACCTCACCTCGGTTCATGATTCGTGGGCCCTCTCGACCTCGCCTCGGTTTGCATGCTGCGGGCCCTCTCGACCTCGCCTCGGTTCGCGTGCTGTTGGTCTCCTCCGACCTCGATCCGCGGGCCCTCTTCGACCTCGCTCTGATACCAGATGTGGCACGGTAGTTAGGTGGAGCAATAGAAAAAATGTAAAGTATTATTAATTCACCAAAATGCAGTGTTTACAATGCTTAAATAATAGGAGAATTAACTGCCTTAGAAAACTTAGGGAATAGATAGGGAAGAAGAAAAATAGGGAGGAAAGGAGGAAAGGAAATAGGAGTCGAACTCCCTGCCGTCCATGCCGTCCAATCTGCCTAGTCAGCTACCGTCCAAGCCATCCAATCTGCCCAGTCAGTTGTCGTCCAAGGAGGTAAAAGGGTAAGGTCCAAAGCTTACCGTTGTCAAACAAAATTTTTACCTTTTACCGCTTTAACTTCCAACAGGTCCTAGTCCTCTGGCTAGATTGGACTGAAGACTACCTGATGTACTCCATGTGCTCTGATGTGACCCCCTTGTAGGTCTCTCTCGAGGAACAACACCTAGCATCTAGATCTACATCCTGGAATCCCACCTGTGGACCAAGGCAGTGAGGTAGGCCTGGTCTGACATGATCGTCAAAAGTCTGGTCATGTATTGGAGCCCGCAAGCATTGAGCCAACACTAGTATGTGTTGTCCATGTCGGGTAGGATATCCACAAGCAATTTTGTATCTCGAGCCCGCCTAGACATTATTTAGAAGTGTAAATTAAATGCCTAAATTAAATGCACTTACAAGCTAAAAGTAAGAATAAAACCAAAACGGTGCAAATTAAAACTAAGACAACCTAAGGCTACAAGCATAATGGCTAAATGCACCTAAACATTCAAAAAAATCAAAATACACACTTCAAAATTGCAAAAAAATCAATTAAATTGCTTAAAACTTCAAAAAAAAAAATTTAAGGCCTACATTCACCTAGCCACTTACGTTAGGAGTGGCCATGCAGCGGTCGCTGAAGCCTATAGTAGCCAACTGCCAACAATAAAAAATTTGACCGTTGGAATTCAGGTTGGTCATTGACGGTGACAACAACCCCTCTATGGTCAATTAGGGGCCGCTATGAGCGTCAACGACCATGGGGTGGCACGCCAATGACATTCCACCTCGGCCAAAAATCACAAAAAAATTAAAAACTACTAAAATAAAGGAAACCCACTACAATTAAACCTAGACTAAGCCTACCTATGGGTTCGATTTGTTTCCAATGGGTTTAGTGAGGTTCCTTTACCAAATTAATTAATTAGGTTTATTTTATCGAATTAAATAAATAAATCAGGGTTTGGCAAAGTACCCATGAAGCTCTAGCTCCTTCGCTCATAGATGCCTCCCCCTGCTCGGCCATGGTATCCAAGTCAGCAACAAATTCGACAACACTCTATATCACAATTGCACTTTCTCACCTTAGAGCTCAAAAGTGCAATTGACAACTAGCAATAATGAAAATTCAAAACCCTAGAATTTGCTTTTATATTTTCAATTTGTGCCTCGGCCGTTGCTGGCATTAGCGGCCCACACATCCTGGATTTTGGACCTGACAATGACCACGAAGAGGCAAATAGGGATTGCTGGACCTGACAGCGGCCAGAAAACAAAGAGGAATTGACTCAATTTCTCTGTATAAGGCACCTCAAAATGGACCTTTAATCACACCTAGTGGTCTATAAAAGTAAAAAATTGCATAAATACCAAAAAAATTACATATATCAAAAATAAAAAACATCATAAAATTCAAATTAACACAAAAAAACAAATAAACAAAATCTCAAGTGAACCTTGTAATCGGTTATTTACTCTTACACTTGGCGATTACAACGACTAGCGCTCCATGCAATTCAGCAAGTTGAGTAAATTACCATAAGGTCACTCAAGGCAAATTATTTATAGTGGAATTGAGAAGCTTCACTTCAATCTCGAAGAAGGCCATGGTGGTGAGACTACCCCACGGGAGCGAGAATCCATATCCTTTATTCCATAACATTTTCAGCAAATCATTGAGCATAATGATTCAACATAGGCTTAAATAGAATTGTTATCATCTTAATTCCCTAAGAAGGTCATTACGATCGGACCGCCCCATGGGATAGGGATGTGCAATTACTATAAATGGTTGAAATCACACCTGAGATAGGATCTGCCCTATAACAACAAAGTGAACCTCCTAAAGGGATCCAAATCATTCATATTGGTCAAGCAACTCGTTGCTTTATTAATTGTCCTTTCCTCATCGACTCGTCGCTTGAGGGGGTAGTCATAATATCAACAATCATAATCAAAGTCAACAAAAGATCACTCGATCATGTCAAATTACGTCTATCTTATGAATCATTGCCAAAAACTATCATAAGCTTACCCTTTGTTGGGGAAAAAAGCAAACGTAACAGTTAAGTTTGTAGATCTCCTCCTTTTGAACCTATAGTAGTAATAAAGCTACCTGATTTCCTGATGAACGAGTGCAAGCTTTTGAAAATTTAAGCCTTCCACCCTATTGAAAGAATTATTCTAGGATGCACACCCTTTATTATGACTAGGGCATCCAATGTTGATCAGATCAATGATCATCACACAACCTATAATGTGACCCTAGGTGGTCTATTTTTGCTCCAAGTTGTGTCTTCCCCACAGTGCATCCTAAAAAGGGGTATCTGTAGACACCTAAAACACACCATGTTTACGAGACTACCCATATGGACACATTCGCAGACCATATGAATCCTCTTGGACCTCTCCAAGAGTTAGCATGGTCCTAACCACTCAAAAATGGTAGTTCTAGCCCATTCAAGCTTAGTTGCTCTCAAGTAGAGTGACCGCCACCTTTGGCCACTGAAGCTGACAGCGACCACACCTAGATGCTGCTCTCGATAGCGGGTAGCACCATGCACAGTTTAGCCATGAATACGGGCCCAAATCACATAGTTTGACTGTACCTTGCATTATTTATGGGAAGATTTTGGTATAGAACTCCCAAAGTTCCTCCTAATTGTTCCTTTAATGCAGAATTGTGACTGATGCTTCCCACCCAGGATAGTAAGTTGCATGTAAATTTGGGGCTTTGCTTATCTAGGAAGCCAAGATCTAAATTTTAGATCTGAAAGAGAGAGAAGTCTATATATGGACTCTCCCAAGCAAAGCAAGAGAGAGAGAGAATTCAAATTGTGTGCATTAGAGCCCTGTCGAAATAGAGAGCCAATCTACACCCCTTGAAGGAGCATTGGAGCATCGTTCAACTGAGCCACGTCCACACATTAGTATTCAAATCCATCAATCCCCATCGCCCATCAGTGTACTAGACACAATAGGTGACCCTTGAACATCAATTGGAGAAAGGAAGATAGTGCTACAACCGTTGATTCGTGAGAAGAAGAGCTTCGTATCACGACCACTATCTCGGATAGTGGCCTACAGGCATATTTTAGGACATTAGATATTATTTCCCTTTGTTCTAGCTTAGATCCATTACTGCTTGATTTATTAATTAGTCATAGCTCATATATGATTTCTTAAACGCATTTACATCATAGTTCTAAGCTTTCTATGCATTTATTATTCAGTTTATGCTTGTATTTCATTATTATCATGATCATTTATCTTATTTATCATATTTTCTAATAAGATCCTCCTTTAGAGATGCAACCCATACTACTTACCGTGTTTTGTTGTTTCCATACCTGCAGATACAGGTTCATAGGATTAGTTCAAAGCATCTGGAGCACAAGATCCCTCTAGGACAAAATCAAAATAAGGAGGCATCTGTAAGCCCTCGGACAGTTTGGTGTGCGAGAATAGGAGGCCTATAGATGCACCATACCCTTGTGGGGGATGCATTCATTGCTACCCCACTTGTAATTTATTATATAAAAAATGAGTATCCCTAAGAGGTATGTACATGTAATTGAGATTTGGAAGCATTAATAAAAGAATATTTCATTGCTTGTTATTTTCGCATTATATGTGCTTGTGTGCTTCTTTATTTTTGTATTTGATATAATAAAATTGCAAGTAGGGTAAGTTGTGGTGCGCGCTTCCTGGGGTCGCACACAAAATATACTTCCTAAACTACTTAATGGAAAATTGAGTAAAGATATTTTCAATAGCATAAATTTATCACATGTAGTAAATCATCATATTTGGTGTAATGCAATATGATTATTTTATGAGTTGCAAACTTATTGTAGTGGTAAGGGCTTTGGCCTATCTTTGAGAGGTCAAAGGTTCAAACCCCACTCAGTATGAGGGGGTCAAGACCTCTCATAAAAACATGTGTAAACTCATTGAAAAAAGATAATTTTAAGCCTACTACAGTGATAAGGGATTTGGCCTCTCTTTGAGAGGTCCAAGGTTCAAAATCCACTTAGTATGAGGGGACCGGGACCCCTCATAAAAATTTGTGTAAACCCATTGAAAAATATGATTATTTTATGAGTGGATATGGAACACACCTTTTTTGTTACAAAAATTTTAGAATATGGTAATCTAGTCTATATTCTATTGGGATAGACATAGCTTTAATATTATGAACCTTGATGTTCATAAATATAAATCATCTAGAAATATATTGAAATATCAAATAAATCAACCATAATGTAATTATCCTCACAAAGGACAAGATACATAGTGATAATACCGTGAAGGTAGGGCAACATCAAACAAGACTCTTTAAGGAAGGAAGAACTCCATAAGATCTATCAAAATGCGAGGGTTATTGCATGGGCAAAGATGATTATAAAGTAATACTTGATATGATTCATGATTTATTATGGCAATTGCAATATTCCTGTGTATACTCATCACCTAATTCTACATGGGGAGGGTAGGGTATAATCCTAATCCTAGATAACTCATTAACCCCTAACCAACTCATTATTATAATATACTATCTTAAGACAATGAACCTTGGGTTATATGTAGCTATGCCAATCATCAATAATAACATATACATTACAATACCATGTCCCTAGATACATATCTATAGGTACATACCATTTGAAAAAATAGGACATAAATTTATAACACATCTAACAAGAAAAGGTTGATGTTGATCATTTTTTAGACATGAATAATGACACATGTGCATAAAATCTAGATTTTTGATAAGAAAGTGAATGGAGAAATGTGCAATATATAATGCATCCAACCAAGATGAATTGCTATTGATTGTATTTCACACTTGGATAGTGATACATATGCATAGAATCTAGATCTCTTGATAGGATAATGAATGGAGAAATATGTACAATTTCATGTATTTCAATTTTGTGCGTATGTGGGTATATATTTAAATTTGTTATATGGGATTGAAACAACCCCATTTGTATTATATCATGACCTTGTTATCATAACATTTCTTCCAATAACATAGTGGTATTAATACAACAACACTTTGACATAGATACAAATATTGCCTCACAAGATTTGAACCTTGCTTTATGCCTTGGAAGTCAATATTTTTAACTAATGGAGCTCGTGCCATTTGATTTTAGTTTAATATTTGTAAAGCATTACAAATATTTAATATCATAGAAATTATAATAGTTGGAATGTGTCATACTTTAACATTATGTTACTTTGGTGGTAATTGAGGGAGTATTTTTTGCCACTTTGGTATGTATTATTCTCAAGGCATATTGATAGTCATTTATACATATGATTCTTATATATTTTGACGGAGAATTTGAAATAAAACATTTTTCATGACCATATTTTACATAACAATCCTAATGAATGGGGTAAATAACTTTGTAGCTAGTTTAAGCCTTATATACGAAGGTATAATGCATTATATCTGTGTATTAAACACTACAATGGTATGGTTATTTTTGATGAATTCTTTGCTTGCATCTCTTTTTTCCACTTTCATTTTATTTTTCTCATTTATGATTTATGTCTTTGTTGGTCATGTTGCTTTGTTGCTTATTATTTTATTTATGTGATTTAATGTTAGGGTGTTATAAAACTCTAACTAGATTTGAATGGAACTTTTGAAAAAAGTACCTAGGACCCATTGACAATATTAAAAGGACCATGAAATACAAAATAATTGATCAAATTATTAAAGTATAGCAATTAAAATTACATTATATGGAACATTAAATGAAGCCTATGGACATTCTAGATGCCATACATTTTTATAATTAATGTTATAAGAGATGTAAATTATATGAATAAACATATAAAAGACTTGTTGGCAATGGTATTAATAAATATATTATAACTCCAATTCTGTACAAAGTTAAACTCTAATTTGTCTTCCAAATCCAAAATGAATTAAAATTTCATATAACTCATTAAGCATTACAAATTATTTTTTGCTATACCATAATGGTTAACGATACAATTATTTATCATCGCATTGGACATTAATAGACAATTAGCACGTATGGTATAAACTTTCTAAAGCACAAAGGATTTGTCACGAGTTATATAAATATAATAAACCAACTCTTGCAAGTTAAAAGTGACTATTGTTAAATAAAAATACAATTTAACTTTTTAAAAAGAGTATAAATTACATGTAAATAAAATGAGAAGAAAATAAAAGAATGGACTCAAATGAAAACAAGTTGATTACCCATTATAGTGAGATATAAATTTTTCTAATAAAATAGATCACAATATGATTTGAATTGAATGGTTGTTTTAATTTCTCCATAAGAACACAACGTATAGACCATTATTTCTACTATTATTGATTACAACCCAAAAATATACTTAGTGAACTCCAAAAATTAATTCCAAATAACAGTTAAAAAACACTAAACAATTGACATAAAATTAAGTTGTGTAATTGCATGTAGAAACCTATACAACTATAATCTATTTTTATTCCAAGTATTGTTAATAACAAATTAGTGACTATTTATAGATGTTTCATGCATTTCCACACATTGTATGGTTGTGATTACTAATCAATTTTTTATTACAAATAGTGGTCAAGCATAGGATTCAATAGTACTCAAAAGCCTCTACCTCCCCAATTCAGGCTTCTCTTTGAAATTAAGTTTCTCTCTTTTGATATTATGTTGTTCTTTATGCTTCTTTTATTTCCATTGTATGAATTTTTACTATTCTCTTGCTTAGTATACTAATTATCTTAGTGATTTTATTTATCTCTCCTTTCCTTGTAAGTAGTCATGGTTACCATTGTTGTCTCTGATTTTCTTGGTTGAAACAATCGCACCTCATGAGGAGCAACATAACAGGGTCAAAGCTGAGAGTGCAAGGTTTGGCTTAGTAAAGGACCTCAAAGAGTTTTTGTACAAGGTCGACTCCTTGTTATGATGTGATATTTAGGCACACTTAAACTCAAGGGGGAAGGAAAAGGGATGCAAGAGAAAATAAAACAACTCAACAAAAAAAGGTGGTAAAGCACCAAAAGATCCGCTAAGATCTCCTTGCACAACATGCATGAACACTATGTGCCAACGGTGAACAATTCCTCTCATTGAAACAATTAAGCACAAGTGAGATTTACTGATATATATGTGCATAAATAAATGATTCAATGGGTAACCATAGATGGCTAGTCTAAAAATTGACGTAGGCATCCCACACACACATATATAAGTAAAACAAAAAAATAAGTAAAAACTATAAACATATACATGCATCCAAAAATGGGTCAGTGGAGAACCATAGATGGCTAGTCTAAAAACTGATTCAACCCTCCATATATATATGCAAGTATTTTATACAAATATTGTGCTAGAAGTGAGGGTTCAAATTTCCCACAAACCGCTTAGGAACTGACTGCTATACAAAAAGAAATGAAAGGAAAAATTACAAAAGACTTACAAATGTAAACTTTTCGATATTTTACACTCTAAACTACTACTATTTATAGATTACAACAGAGAAAATTTCCCTCCAAAATTATCTATAAGTGGATTTGACTCTTTCAACTACGTTTTTTTGGATTCTGAATATTAAATGAGGATCTTCTCATCCATATCTTGTGTCATCTGAGGAATACCATTATTGCAGGTTCAATCTCTTCTTTCTTAATATTTCACCTACCTATTCTTGGATTGTCAAGTTGAAGTATCTTCGGTAGGTGATCATGTATCTTCTTAGTAATGGTGTGACATTTGAGCTCAACTACTTCTTCTAGGAGTTTGTGAGCCATTAATCATTCTTGTTGTTTTATTTTGATGAGCTCTTCTTATTGAAACAATTGATCTCTCCTTCAAAATTTTCTTTACATTTTGGTATCTACTTATTGGAAATTTTCCCCTTTCATTACTTTAGATTTTTCAAAAAATTCTATGAGTAGTCTCATTGGACTTCTATCTTTCACTTTGGTTAGTCTCCCAAAAAAACTCTTGATCTCCTTTTATCCACACCTCTTGCCTTCAAAACTTACCAAATTTTACCTTATGATTGTATATTCTTCTTATCTTCATTAAAGGTAGGGGTCTTTGGATTCCTACATAGTGTGAACTATAGATGATGATATTTAGTTTGTGGGACTATTTTCCCAATATATTTCCATGTCAACAATTCTATTATCTTCTTGGCTTGACCCTTTTGTTAGATGAGTGGTTGGTGCAGAGAAGTTTCACCTTGGCATCTCTTTTGCTAAATGTATGGAAGTAGATATCTCACGTGGTTTCTTGATGCATAGCTCCCACATGTTCCTATCTTCTTCCCTTAGTTTTTGACTCCTCTTAAGTCATATCTCTCAACTAAGTGTCATCTTAAGAGTGTGGTGGAGAGATAACAAATGGGGTATAAGAGACTATGTGCCCAATAAAATTTGGATGAGAGCCCATTATGATGACTTATTTATAATTCTCCTTTGGGTTGAAACTCCATCAATTATGGGGATTTTTCAATCATCACCAAAAAGGCTTGTCAGCCACCATTCATTGCGAGGTTTATTTTAGATATCATCAAAAGGGTTGAATATGACTATTATAGACCTTGTATGTGATGATTCAATGATAGTCATAGACACATAATATGAGGGTTTTTACACCCATATTCATCCTTACCTTTTGAAGATATATTCTTGGTGGTTTTTGACATGGAATTCCTAGGTGTTGGCGATGATCAAGATGCTCCTACTCTTGCCTTGGGCTTTGCACCATTTTCAAGTGCAATTTGGCTAAATTATATTGCATCTTCACTATAGCTTTGGTAGCTCATAGGGGTCCTTTTGCTTGTAGGAGGATATGAATCTAGAGTATAAGGTCTTATCTATTGGGTGTAGAGTCATTGAAATGTAGTTCTTTCCTTTTGAAAATGCTAGAATTTTATTTTAAATTCTTGTCTTAAGGATGCGAGACAATTACCTTCATTAATTTCAATTCTCTTGAGCTTGTGCCTATTTATTTTTATTGTACGTTCTCTTTAGCTTAGGCATGTCTTGGAATTTGAAGATGACACAAAAAAGTCTTTTTTTGGTGCATAATATTTTCTCTTATAAATTTTAGGATAATGAGAATTTGCCATCTTGATTGATTTGATTACTATTTGCTTTGGCACTGACCCCAAGAGTTATTTTGTTGATGGCTCAACAATCCTTCATTTTTAGAAGTCATCATGCATAAAAATGGTTAGTATTTTTTTGTACATATTTAGATGACCCCCTTTAGGGGCTAGGTCTCATTATTGTGTCTCTATTCCATTTCTATTTGTCTATGTATAATTGGAGGGTTTACACCTTAGACTTCTATTGCCCCTTGGTCCACTTGTTCGTCAAAGATGAATGAATGTATTACATCAACTAAAGACTCATATCGTTCCTCTTCCATTCTCAAAATCTGATCAAGATTTAACCTATATATTGGTAGATGTTCTATGTGGTGAAGAAAAAGTGGCTCTGATTGGAGCTCAAATCTAGTCCCATATTGGATTTTCAGTACCATGATGGACCAATCTAAGTACATATAAGCTTCCATTTTGGTAGTAAAATCCCTTTATATAAAAATACCAAGTGAAGTCGAGACAGTTAAATAGGGTTCGTGCACCCGGTTTGTCGGGTGCGTGAACCCGCACCCACACCCACACCGAGTGTGCGGGTGTGGGAACGGGTGCTGCTGGGCCGAACCCTAGCTACACCCTATCTGACAAGGTTCGGTTGGGATGAACCCTGTTAGACAGGGTTCAGCTCAATCGAACCCTATGGCTAGTTAGGGTTCGGCCAACCGAACCCTACCCTATTTGGGCATCAATTTTTTTTTATGGGCCCAACCTCACCCTGCCCATACGGGGTCTAAAAAAATTAAAAGTTAATATTTTAAATTTTAAATTTTAAAGTTTTTTATTTTTTTAATTAAATGAACTTTATATTTTAAGTTTTTTAGTGTTTACATGGACCCAGCCATGGGTCCACCCAGCCCTTAAAAGAAAAAAATAAAAGTTAAAAGTTAAAACTAAAAGTCTAAAAGTTAAAAACTTTAAAGTTTAAACATTTTAATTTTTTTTATTTTTAAAAGTTTATAGTTTATAGTTCTAAGTTTATTCGTTAAACTTTTTAAGTTTTTAGTTTTTTATAATAAATATTAAATTATGAAGTGGACTCCAATTCAGTATAAAGTGAATTGGAGTCCACTTCTATATAAACCCTTCTATAAGGGTTTCTATTTCATTTTAACCATATTTTATGATGCCAATGTGTACGATTTATTTATTTATTTTGTAATGTGTATGATTTATAAAATTATAAATTATAATTTATTTTATTATTTTAGATAAAAAATACATAAATATATTTAAATATATATATATATATATATATATATATATATATATATATATATATATATATATTTATATTAAAAATTAGCCGCACTTGCACCTAGCGAACCCTATTTTTGGTGGGGGCCGTACCCGCACCCGCACCTGCAATTCTCACCGCACCCGCACCCTCACACTGGTAACCTTGAGTCGAAAGATCAATTATGGAGATGCCATGTATCATGGTCACACTTGAACATGCATTTAAGGCCATTGAGAATCTTTTTACCTCACCTAGGACTTGGACTAAAATACCATCTAGTTGCGCCACTTTCTTATTTATGATTTGATTTTTTATTCCTAATGCATCTACAATGCTTTTGGGTAGGACAATTGTACTTGCTCTTGAATCTACCATACAATTATGAATTATTTTATCTTTGTATATGAGTGAGATAAAATGGAGGAGGTTTTGGCTTTCTTGGTTTAGGGGCTAAAATCTATAAGACAATGTCAGTTTCTTGTTGTCTTTGTTTCCTTTCTTCTTCAAGGGCTCTTCTCAGACGTTTCTTTTGTTTTTATATGGCTAAGATATCTGATACTGGATATTTGCATTGTAGATTTCGTTATATGGACAACAATATTGAAATACCTAAGAGATATAGCCTTTTGGATGACATGTGGTAGAGTGAATCGGGATTCTTTTGATCACGTGGGTATTTTTGGTTGGTTTTGACAACATTGCTTGCTATCTCAGAGCCTTAGGAATGCTTTACTTAAATAATATTAACATTTTTATGATGCAGCCACTAAAAGTCTTGAGCTTCTATCAGTTGTTTTAGTAGGGTTAGTCTACTAATTGATAGCAAGGGGCATAGGTGCCCTTCGCTACTGAGCTATTGTAGCAAGGGGTTGCCATGGTGGTTGGGTAGACTTATGACAACTACCAATATCTTTTGGATTGCCTTTGTCTCTTTCCTCCATCACCCACTTCTTGGACCACATTAAATAATTAGATTGTACTTGTGGCTTTTTGGTCATCATATTGCCCATCTCATTTGGTACTACATAGATATCCCCTTCATCCTAAGTAACTATGACTTGATATTAAGGGGCACAATCAAGCTTTGATATAGAGGGATAGGTGGTATGTTGGTCTAACATCTAACTCTTGATTCCTAAATACAAAGTGGATGCCTAGTACAACATCATCTTAGTTGTGATGGCCAAGAGTTGAGATATTTCTCCTATGTTTCTCTAGCTAAGGAGACTTTTGGGGGGTAGGAAATACTAGGAGGTAGATTCTTCTACATAATTATTTTGGAGAGGGTCTAGCTCCCTAGCATGGTTAGAGGGCTTTATTTGTAGAGGAATCACCACCAGGACTAGTTGATGACTTTGACCTTGGGTTTGACCATTTTATCAATTACCCTAGAACTGAGGTTTGGAATACCCATTAGATGAGGCTATATAGACCTAGTTCCCTTGTGGAAAAGGAGGTCTTAAATTATTATGATAAGAGTATATTGGGATATTTCATTACCTCATCATTGCCAATATTTCATTGGCAATGAAGGTAAACAACTTTTGAGATGCTTACTTTTTTGGGTCCTTTGGAGCAGGTGGGGTTGGAGTCTATAGGATAATAGCAACCATGGGTGTGACTAAGTATGACTAAGAGGTTGATGGATAAGCAACTAGAGTAGGTTGATAAGGGGATTGCATATTGTGGTACAAAGGTATAAGAGGCCGAGGGGATAGTCTTCAAATATAAATTAAACTAGCTTTAGCTATACTGTAAGCATATGGTAGGGAATTTCCACCGCAAACATTAATCATTAATAAGATTTTAGAATATAGGGATTTCAAATAGTATATGAGTTCCAAACCTAAGGGGTATGTATCTTCTCACGTATTTTGTGCTAAGACTTATAAAATATGAGGTTGAAATATTCTACCACCTTCATGAGAGCTCTCTTTATGGTTGATAATTGTTCAAGGAATGATATCCCATCTACCTTCTCTTTAAATATTTCAACAAAAATATTACCAAGTTGGTCCTAGTTGGTTATCAAACCAAACAATGTTATAATATATTACATCATTTGGTTAGTTTGGGGGAAAGTTATGTAGTTGCTTCATGCAACATGGTGAATGCACAAGTGTCAATGTGCAAGTTGTATATGTGCAAGTTATCCCTTGCACAGTTAGGTAGAGTGTTGGCCAAGGAATCCATATTCCTATATAAAGGGTCTCACACCCTTACTCGAATGTATTAGTTTTTTATTCATCAATAATAGATGTTTTTATCTCTCGCTCTATTTTATTTTTATGATAGAATGGTGCTAAAGCCATTAGTGGTATCAGATATATGATAGATCTAGTCTATGTAGGTCAATATGGAAACCACCATTATCTTTGAGCCTGAGTATTTTATCAAATTGACGTGTCGTTGGACCAGCCACTATCAAAATATCTCAAAATAATCTAGATGGTAGAATTAGGGAGAGTCACAAGTGAAGAACTTGGGGTAATTATCACCATCCAAAAATAAGCCCAAGAGAAGAAGAAGTTGGTAAGGAGTGCCAAATCCTAGAAGAAGATCCTACTTAAGGATAAAATAAGCTCACAAAATCTTGGATATTTGAAGATTATCTCTCAGATCAAGAAGGCACCACTTCATATACAAAGACCTCCAAATCTACAATAGAAGGAGGAGAACAAAAGAGGATAACAAACCACCAAATCCTAGGCTCATGAAAGAAAGTTCAAGATCATCATTTGGTGAAGAAGGAGCTATTCAAAATAGTCTATAAAGAGCTACAAGATCCTACTCGAAATAGAAACTTGGTGATCCTAGACACCAAGATCTACATCCTCTACAAAAGTGACAAAAGAGCTACAAAGATTTTCAAAAAAAAGGTAAGGAACTTATTGGTGCAAGTAGATTCATTAATTGGATTACTTATCGAATTTGTTAAAGAACCTGAATTTGGATTAAAGTTGCAATTAGATTGTAGTCTTCAAAAGTGCAAAAAGAAATATTATTTTGAAGGTTCATTTGCACATTGATTAAGAGTTGATTATATTTTTGAATTACTTCTATCAACTACCTATCATCTACTTTGGAAAAAGAAAAATAAGACTAAGTCCTACAATATTGATTGTAGTGAAATTACAAAATAACTCTTAAAGATTCATTTTAGGTTATTCTTGATTAGTTTTAGTAAATTGTTAGTTCATTAATTTAAGATTTGATTGGAATGATAAGGTGTAATATTAGTATATTAAAAGTAAAATACTTGCACTATTATACTACTCTAAAAAAGAAATTAATTTTGTGTTTTTGAAGGGCACAAAATCTGATTTGTATCATGTCTAAAGACACTATTGAAGCACAAAATCTACAACATATTTGGGCCAAGAGAAGCCACCAAAAATAGGTTAGAATCCTCAAAAAACTTGGAGAAGAATACAACTAACCAAAAAAAATAGAAGCTTCATAGATTGAGACTTGGTGAGTCTAAAATCCAAAGCATTACAGGTTTAATTGCTTGTTACAAAGGGTAAAAAATTACTATCACAAAAAT
Source organism: Wollemia nobilis (assembly GCA_028583015.1). Taxonomy (NCBI): domain Eukaryota; kingdom Viridiplantae; phylum Streptophyta; class Pinopsida; order Araucariales; family Araucariaceae; genus Wollemia; species Wollemia nobilis. The sequence goes on from JAQPPZ010000282.1 coordinate 323,003, forward strand.
ATTCTATCCACTCCATTAAAGGCTTGAATTTATCATTAAAGAGACATCCTCAAAACCCTCATATCTTCATTCAAATATCTACTACAAAGGTATAATTTTAGATCTACAAAAGAGTGCAAGAAAAATGTGCAATAAAAGAATTTTTATATACATGTAAGATTACATGGTATTTCACTTCTACAATACACAAGAAGAGAGAAAATTTAAAGGTGCCTCAAAAGGTACAACTTCTACAGTGTAAGCCAACCAAGGAAGGATGTATGTTTGCACTCCTTATCCATAACAAAGGGAGCCACTCAAAGGGTCCACTCTAAGCATGTCTCGAACGGATAAACCTATAATATCAAATCCCATACAAGGGTGTTATCAAGTTACATTTACATAGATAGAAAAGGGATATCATCTACGTAGGGAAGGCATCAATCTACTTCTACCAATGTGGGATGGATAGCATAAGCAATCGGATGTCTACACTACAAAGAAGCACAAAAAAATAGCATGTTGAAGGTATAGTAGACAAGAAGAAAAGGTGCTACATTTAGGTCTCAAACTTGGTGAAGACGTCCACCAAAGGCAACACCAATACCATGTTCAAAATCACCATTCGAAGCTCCACAATGCTTCATCAAATCACCTACAAAATAGAAGGTTTCTTGTTATTCAATAAATGAAGAAAGCTAAAGAGAAGGTATACAAAAGGAGTTATACTTCCCTTGGAAGTGTTATAGCATAGGTCTTCATGCAGAGCATTTGAATGCCACTTGGCATAATCTCTCTATCTCTCAATGCTCAAGAATCCTCATGTAGGAGTTACAAGGAATATTCAGGAGGAAGGTACCACTTGTTATCCTCCACAAGCCTCATGCAAGCACCCACACGAGCACTCATCCATTACATAGTGCCAAAGAAGCGTTAGACAAGGAAGTTGATGCGTTACAAAGAAGTAAGTGCTCATCCATAACAACTATCACATAAAAATGGTGGTCAATGAGGTGAAAGGATAGTCAATGTAAGGTAACAATAATAGCGAGTGACTCAACAACATCCAGGTTGTATCACGATAGTAGCTCAGTAGCTACACTGTAGTGGATCGACAGTAGCTTGGAGAACGATCCAAAGGGAAATGATGAAGCATATTAAGTTCTAGTCAAACAATATTAAAGTGAGTGTTGAAGCTAGTAGCAAGTGGAAGTATCTTCCATTACTCATAGCACCCAAGGATAGTCTACCTCTAGTTATATTAAAGGTACAATTTCTATCTAATTTGCTTTCTATATAAAGGGAGTTATAAGATTTTGTTATAAGGTTAAACTATTGGAAGGAATCAATATTCATTTGAAAGCAAAACATAAGGAAATTAAATATTAAAATTGTCTAATATATACAAAGCATAGCATAGGAGTAATAACGAATGCTACTTGGAATTATTTCATTTAAAATTTGCAAATATTAATTTATTTCTAATTTTTGTGAGTCATAAGGACTACAACTATTAGAATAAACAAAGGGATATAAAAAGGGATATTAAAGCTTTTGATTAAATTTGGAATATTATTATATTCTTGTCTAAAAACTTCTCTTAGAGGACAAAAGAAATCCAACATTAAAACCTCTTTAAATTTGAAAAGTTCTTAGTTCAATAGGAGTAATAAGGTGTTAAGAAGTTGATTTTTGACCTTTACAAATTTGTACAAAATCAACCTAGATTGAACTATATCTTTATAAAAGCACTATATCAAATCTCTAGGAAGATATAAAGTACTAAACAACATGATGGAGTGTTGGTATATAGATTAAGGTGCAAGTAAGCATATGATAGGGAACATACATTAGTTCAATTTTTTAAGAAGATAAATGAAAATCTTGTTGGAAATTTTGTGTTCCTAAGCTAAGAGTTGTCATTGATATCAAAAGGATATATGTAAGCTAACACTATGTTTGTGTAGAAGACAAGGTTTTGATCAAAGGTTCAAGAAGGGATGCATGGCATTTGGTTCTAAAAGGAGCTTCAAGGGAAGCTTAACAAAATGTTTTTATTTAAAACCATGGATGGCAGATTTGAAATGGGTTTTTCTTAAAACCCAAGTTGGCTTTTTGTTTCATCGAAAAAGGTGCCCTGGTGATGAAGAAATTTAATTTCAAAGGTTTTATTTAAAACCATGGATGGCAGATTTGAAATGGTTTTTTATTAAAACCCAATTTGGCTTTTCATTTCATCAAAAAAGGTGCCCCGATGATGAAGATATTTAATTTTAAAGATTTAGTTTAAATTTTAATTTTAAAATTAAATTAAAAGAATATTCATCGACATCATAAATGAAGGTTCAAAAGCATTGACGTTTCCAAGCTAATGGAAGGCATATATATATGCCATTAAATTTTTTGAAATAAATCATCCTTGCTCTTGTTGTTAATGTGATTGTTGGAAAGTGAATAGATCTCATGCGAAAAAAGGTTTTAGTGGTGGAAGCAATGAATAAATTAGACGATGTGCAAAACCCATGTCACCTTGGGTAGTGTGGCCTGTTGGCAACTCGAGCAGCGCAAAGGCATTTGGTACCACAAGGTCGTGCGTTAGATTTTTGCCAAGGTTCGTTTGTTGTGCATTGCGTTGGAAGTGCCAAGGGCGCACAGTTTATTTGAGGCATGTGGACCTGTAGCATATAAAGGTAAGTCGTGTCCCTTTTGAATTATGAATGAGCGAGTAGCCCGTTTGGCTACCTTAGTCGTGGCTAAGGTGCTCGCAATAAGGCCACGTCGAGGGGTCGAAACCCATTAAGGAGGTATGTGATTTTTGATTAAAAATTAATTAGTGCTCTAAAGTTTGGAGTGATAAGGGTTAGGAAATATTTTATTTTGTAAAACCTTTGTTGTGTTTAAAAGGTTAAATAATTATTTTTTTGGTGAAAACCATAGATGATTATTTGAGCCTTATGGTATTGATTTGAATTTTTGAGAGCATTATTTTAGGAGAAATAAGGGTTTTGAATAAAGTGGAAATTGAATAGTGGCTTATTGATTATTATTTTTAGAGGGTTTTTCTATAGATGGACTTTGGTGGATGTGATTATTGATTTGGAGTAAAAAGGTGTAAATTGAGTTATACTTTATCTTGTGATTATTATTTGAAGTCCACTAACCCTTATTGAGATTGGAAAAATAAAGTGTGTTGAGTGTGGCAGATTTTGTGGATAACTTCTTGGCATCAATAAGGTATGGGCAATATTCTCCATTAATTTATTTGGGTGGTTGATTTCTGAAAATATCATTGGAGTGAAAAGGATTTATTGTGGTTTCCTTTTGAGAGTTGTTGAGTTAATGCTTCAAGGTTTTCTGGTTTGAGAGTTGTTATTGAAACCTTGTTTTATAAGCATTGTTGTTGAAGCCATTAGTTGTGTGAAAAACCTAAGTTAGGGTTTGAGAAGAACATGAGTATCATTGTTATGTGAAGAATGTTTTATAAGCATTGTTGTTGAAGCCCATTGATTGTGAAAAGAACTTGAACTTGAGTTAGATAAGAACGTGAGTATCATTGTTATGTGAGATTTGTTGTTGAACATTGTTGGAAATATTTTGAGTTTGTTGATACATGCTTGGACTAGGGTTTGTGAGAAAGGTTTGTTCATTAAGGTGATTGGTTGGGTAGAGTTGATTGAGCCTAGTCAAGTGATTGTGTGAAGTGGTTGTTCAAGTTTCATAAAACAAGCTATTCTATATTCTGATTTGAGTTGAGATTGGGATTTGAGTATAGAACATATTGAGTCTCTAACAATTCTCTTTATGCTTCTATGAGATTGCTGAGTTGAGATTGATTTGAGTTGAGATTGGGATTTGAGTATAGAATATATTGAGTCTCTAACAATTCTCTTTATGCTTCTATGAGATTGAGTTGAGATTTTGTTGAGCAGATTTGAGGTAAGTCTTTGAGAAGGCTTGTGGACTGATTTTGATTAAGCTTTTGTGAAATATTGCTATGTAGATTTGAGCAAGTCCTAGAGAGGACTTATTGAGAATATTTGGACAAGTTTTGAGTGAGCTTGTTAAGCAGGTTTAGAGTGAGCTTGTTGTGCAGATTTGAGCAAGTCCTAGAGAAGACTTATTGAGAAGATTTGGACAAGTTCTAAGTGAGCTTGTTGAGAATATTTAGACAAGTTATGAGTGAGCTTGTTGAGCATATTTGAGCAGGTTCTAAGTGAGCCTATTGAGAAGATTTGAGCAGGTTTTAAATAAGCCTATTGAGTAGATTTGAGTAGGTTCTGAGTGAGCCCATTGAGCAGATTTGAAGAGGTTCTGAGTGAACATATTGACAGAGCTTTGGAGGTGACAAAGTATAGAGGACAGAGTCTCAGTGGATAGAGATCCGGCAGCCAATACAATTGAAGATAGATCTGAGTGAGGAGTCTTCAAGTCGAGAGAGATCCACAAGTCAGTGTAGCAGAGATACAGAGTCTTCTAGAAGATCACTAGCTAGAGCAGAAGGAGAAAGAGTTCTCCTATGGAAGATATCCATGAACTTAAGATTTAGGGGATCAGCATATCCTTTGGATAGAGGTCCATAAACATTGTAATTGGGAAGGATTACCAAGAAATTGATTGAGAAATTTTTAGCAAAATATTTTCTCCATGGAGTAGCCCACATTGGGTGAACCACGTAAATTGTTGTGTCACTTTTTTGGATGGTTTTTTGTGCATTGCTTTGATTATTGCTATTGATACTGCTATCTATACACTGCATAATATTGAATTGAAAAGAAAAGTAAAAAGTGGTCTTATACTGGTCACCCCCCTCTCTCAGTATAAGCTTGTGTTCTTCAAATATAGTTTTTGTAGAAAATAGCAAAACATCTAAAGTAAAAGGAATTGGAAATATTCTAGTAAATATTAAGAATGGAAGAGGTATAATAAAAATGTATTGTATGTTCCACGATTAACCATCAATCTTATTTCTATTTCTAAGCTCATAGATCAAGATCTAACTGTTGAGTTCAGGGTTCTCACTAGTAGAAAGTAATGTCACATCTCTATAAAAGGAAGGATGATAGCATCAGGATCATATAAAAATGGTTTGTTTTTCCTAGACACTACTATTAACTCAGCTCTCTTAGTCAAAATTTTAGAACTATGGCACAAATAACTAGGACATACCAGTGAGACATCAATAAAGGAATTACTTAGATATCATATGGTAGAAGGACTACCCAACTTATCTCCAAAAACTACTATATGTGCAAAATATTTGGCAGGTAAACAACATAGAATTCCTTTTGAACTTCGTCAACACAAAACTCTACACCCTCTAGAAATAATCTACATAAATTTGTGTGGACCAATGAAAGTTGATAGTGTTGGAGGGCATAAATACTTTCAAATATTTGTTGATGATCATACTAGAAAAATGTGTGTATATTTCATGAAGTACAAATCAGAAGCATTTAGCTACTTCAAACAATTCAAACTTCAAGTTGAAAAAAATCAAGAAAGTCCATAAAGCACTTCAATCAGATAGGAGGATAATTTATTTCTAAACAATTTGACTCTTTTATTGAATACAATGGAACTAGAAGAAAAATTACTACAACATACTTACCTTAATAAAATGGAATTATTGAAAGAAGAAATAGATCAATAATGGAAATGGTAAGATTTATGTTAAAAGAAGCACAACTTAATCACAAATATTGGGCTAAAGTAGTGCAAACAATAGTCTACATACAAAACAAAATGCCAACAAGAGTACTCAAGCATATTACACTAGAAGAAGCATGGTCAAGACAAAAGCCCCACATAGAAAGATTAAAGATCTTCAGATGCAAAGCCTACATGCATATTCCAAAGCAAAATAATACCAAGTTGGACGATAAAACTATGATAGGGATATTTGTTGGGTATGACAATGAATCTACAAGATACAAAATATTAGATCCATCTATAAAGAAATTCTATATTAGTAGATATGTGGTCTTTGATGAGAAAATCAAAATTAACACAGATGTATCCAGTGGTGACACAGAAGTTCTCTTGAATATACCTAAATAAGACACAATAAGCATGGAGCCAGAATCAGAAGAATAGAAAACAGAAGCATCACCTATACTACAGAGAAAAGAACCAATATGGCTCAAAGATACTCTCAAAAAATCAAATTTGAAAAGCATGCCAGATCTTACAGCTACAGGACCTCAAACTCACAGTATGACTAGAATGAACAAAGGAATGCTAAGTAATACAGTGGAACCAATATCAACTTCTCAAGCACTAAAAAATACACACTAGAAAGCAGCCATGGAATCTGAATATGCATCACTTAAGAAGAATAAGACATGGGATATAGTGAACCTACCTCCTAGAAAAAAGTGGGTGCAAGTGGATGTACAAAATCAAATACAAAGCAGATGGAACACTTGATAAATAAAAAACTCGACTAGTGGCCAAAGGGTATACTTAGATAGAGGGAATTGACTATGAAGAAACATTCACACCAACAACTTGAATGACTACTATCCAAATAACTTACGCTCTATTAGCTCATCAAGGGTGGAAAATTCATCAGATGGATGTAAAAAATGCATTCCTTAATAGAGACTTAGAGGAAGAAGTCTATATGACACAACCTAAAGGTTTTGTCATTCATGGGCAAGAAAGTAAGGTATGCAAATTGAATAAATCTCCATATGCCTGAAACAAGGTCCTAGACCATGGAACATCAAGATCAATAATCATCTACTTCATCATAACTTCAATAGAAGTACAACAAATCCCATTCTATATACTAAGAAGATTGGAAATGATGTCTTGATTCTCATAGTATATGTTGATGACATAGTGAATACTGAAAGTTCAAAAAAGTTAATAAGTGACATCAAAAAAGATCTAGAGAAAGCTTTTGAAATGAAATATCTGGAGCTAATGAACTATTGCTTTGGTTTAGAGATCTATCAAGGAGAAGATAAAATAGTTATTACTCAGTAAAAATATGCAAAAGCTCTTCTTGAAAAATACGGGATGACATAGTGCAAGCCAAAAGATACACCAATAGAACAAGGAATTCAACTATCCAAAAATGATAAAACACCATTGATTTCAGCAACAATGTGTCATCAATTGATTAGAAACCTTCTGTAATTAACAAAAAACCAATCAGTCATAGCATTTGCAGTAAATTATCTTTTATAGTTCATGCAAGAACCAAGAGAAAGTTATTGGAAAGCTATAAAAAGAATATTAAAATATATCAAGAAGACTACAGACTATGGACTAACTTATATGAAGAATGTCAAGGAATTTTATTTGTAAGGGTACTTAGATTCAGACTATGTAGGGTCTATTGATGATAGGAAATCTACCTTAGTTTGTCTTCTATCTCGAATCACGACCCATATCTTGGCATAGCAAGAAACAACATACAATAGTACAATCATCAACTGAAGCAAAATATAAAGCAACTAGAGATACAACCTATGAAGCCCTATGGTTACAATACATACTATCTAACATGGAGATCAAATGGAATCCTACTACGATATTTTGTGATAATCAAGGAGTATTGAACCTGATAAAGAATCCAATCATACATGAAAGAAAAAAGCATATCAAAGCTCAATGTCATTTCATTAGATAACACTTCCAGAATAAGCACATCATACTCAAGTATGTTCCTACATAATATAAGCTAGCAGACATCTATACAAAGGCACTCTAAAAAATCAAATTTCAAACCTTCAAAGATCATCTATGTGATTCAAGATAACTTCATACCAAATAATGTAATACAAGGGGTGTTAGAATATATTAAATCATTTGGTTACTTTGGGGGGAAGTTATCTAGTTTCTTCATGCAACATGGTGAATGCACAAGTGTCAATGTGCAAGCTGTATATATACAAGTTGTCAATTGCACAGTTAGGTAGAGTGTTGGCCAAGGAATCCATCTTCCTATATAAAGTGTTGGAAATATGAGCAGGTTTTGTTGTCATTGATGTCAAGAAGTCAGCACCAGTAAGCATCAGTTTTAGTGAGCAACATCAGTTTTAGGTTCTGTAATCAAGTGCAAAAGAAAGTTTCCTCCCAGGTGGTCAGATGAGGTTTAAAGGGCAAAAGGAAGGCCCAAGAAAAATAATATTATAATAATTTATTATAATATTAAAGGTGCAAGACCCAAAGATTTAATTAATTATAAATTAATTATAATAGTTTTATTATAATTTAATTTATAAATTAATTTAATTAACTTTTAAAGTTATTAAGTTAATTATAATTTAATTATAAGTTAATTTATAAATTAATTAAGCTAACCCTAAAGATAGGGTTATAAAGTTTATAATTCAAATTTTTGAATTATCGTCGATGTCATCGAAGACATAGCCTAATACATATAAAAGGGGGTAAAACTTTGGTAAATGACCCCATCCATGATCAAAGTAATTTGTGCGCATTGAAAAAGAAGCGATCATGTGTTTCAAAAATTGAGCATGGCAACATATAGGACAAGGAGGAGAGCCTTTTATTTCATATCCCAAAGTGCTTTGTAGCACAACTAGAAGCAAGGGAGGTACCAAGTCATTGGCAAGTGAGGTGCAGGGATCGAATCTCATGGGTTTACATTTTATGAAGCAAAGAAGGTTTTGTTGGTGAAGTTTGTGTGCTAGGTGGAAAACAAAGGAAAGGCGTTAGCCTTTTCCTTTGTCTAGAGGCTTGTAGCCCACTGGGTATGGTGGTGAGGTTAGGTGTTCAAAACCCATCGAAAGTGTTTTGTTGGGCTAAATAAGGTATGCACCAATTTTATTCTCTTGCTAAGGTTGTAATTTCGGAGGTTGCTTTGTTATGAAAAATAAAGGTTGATTAAAGTTTTTGAGGGAGATATAAGGGTATTAAAAATTAAATATTTGATTTTAATTTTTGGTGATTAGAGTTTATGAAGTTGGATATTATAAGGGTTATAAGGACTTTGCTATACTTGTTGTTAAGTGTAGTGTTATGGTGAAATTATTAAATTGAATATTGTGAGTTTGGAGATTATAAGGTGTACAAAAGGATTTATTATTTTGTATGAAAAATAATCTTTGAGAAAATTATTTTGTGGAGATCTTGAGAGAGGTTGTGGTAACCTAACCCTAGTGTTGGTAAAGAAAATTTTGATTGTGGTTAAGACAGGTTTTGAAGACATATCTCCATCAAAATAAAAGGTATGGGTAAATCTTCCTTGTGAGAAAAATATTGTTGGATTGGATGTTGTGAATGCTAAGTTGGAGTGAAAAGGATTGTTTGGTAAGCATTGTTGAGTTTGATTGTTAAAGGTTTTTCTGAGTAAGAGTTGATGATAAAAACCTTGTTTGATAAGCATTGTTGGAAATATTGAGTAAGCTTTCATATGCTTGAACTAGGGTTTGTGAAAGAACATGAGTATCATTGTTATGTGAAGTTGTGAACTATCTTGAACTAGGGTTTGTGAAAGATCATGAGTATCATTGTTATGTGAGATTGTTTGATAAGCATTATTGGAAATAATTGAGTGAGTGATTCATATGCTTGGACTAGGGTTTGTAAGCAAGGAAGTATTTCATTGAGTGATTGATTGAGTGGAGTTGATTGAGCCTAGTCAAGTGGAAGTGTTGAAGTGATAGTTCTAATTATATGAAACAAATTGTTCTATATTCTAAATTGATTTGAGAAAGAGATTGAAAGTGATTGAGCATTGTTTGTGAGTGTGAAGCATATTGAGTCTCTAACAATTCTCTATATGTTTCTATGGTAAAAAGAGAGATTGAAAGTGATTGAGCATTGTTGTGAGTGTGAAGCATATTGAGTCTCTAACAATTCTCTATATGTTTTTGTGATATTGGACAAGTTTTAGTGAGGGGTTTTTGGGGGTTTTGGGGGGGGGTGGTGGGGGGGGTTTGGGGGGGGGGGTGGGGGGGGGGGGGGGGGGGGGGGGGGGGGGGGGGGGGGGGGGGGGGGGGGGGGGGGGGGGGGGGGGGGGGGGGGGGGGGGGGGGGGGGGGGGGGGGGGGGACAAGTTCTAGAGAGGACTTGTGGATAGATTAGTGTGAGCTTTTGTGGAAGCTTACAAGGTAGATTTGAGACAAGTCTTTGAGAAGACTTGAGAGTAGAGTTGATTGATTGATTTGTTCAAACCTTGAGTTAAGGTTTGGAGCAGATCTAGCAGAGTTGATTTGTGATTGAGTCAAGCTTTATGTTAAGGCTTGAGGATAGATATTGAGTAGATTTGTGCTAGATCGAAGGACTATGTTTAGTGCATATTTGAGGATAGAGTTTGATGTATTTGAGAATAGGTTATACCAGACTAGAGATAGATATTGAGAAGATTTGTGCTAGACCGAAGGACTATGTTTAGTGTAGATTTGAGATAGAGCTGAGAGCAAGCTTTGGAGGTGATAGAGTATAGAGGATGATAGTCTCTAGTGGATAGAGGTCCATTAGCCAGGGTAGTGAGGATAGGTCTTCTGAGTGAGGACAAGAGTCTTCAGTGGATAGAGATCCATTAGCCAATGTAGTGGAGGTAGCAATTCTTCTAGAAGATCACCAACTAGAGCAGAGGAGAAAGGAGTTCTCCTATGGATAGAGATCCATGAACCAGATGAGGATATTGGTGTCTCCTATGGATAGAGATCCATGAACTTGATTAGGGGATTGGTGTCTCCTTTGGATAGAGGTCCATAAACATTGTAATAGGGAAAGGTTTCCCAAGAGATTTGTTGAGAAAATTTTAGTGAAATATTTTCTCCGTGGAGTAGCCCACATTGGGTGAACCATGTTAAATTGGTGTCTCTATTGTGTGTGGTGATTTGTGCATTGCTTTGATTACTACTATTGATATTGCTATTGATACATTGCATAATATTGATTGGGAAAGAAAAAGTAAAAAGTGGTCTTATATTATTCACCCCCCTCTCAGTATAAGCTTGTGTTCTTCAATTGGTATCAGAGTGGGTTCCTTTGGAAGAGTTTAACAGCTTGAAGGAAAATCTTACAAGAACACAAATGGATTCTAAGAGTGGATCCTTAGATAATTCAGCACTAGTGTTTGATGGAAGTGATTATGTATTTTGGAGTATGAGAATGAAGATTCACCTGATGGCACTTGGCAATGAAATATGGGAAGCAGTTGAAAATGGATACACACCACCAGCTACTCCACCTATAGATAAATATGGTAAGCTTCTACATCATTACAATTCAAGAGCAATGAATGCAATTTTGAGAGGTTTGCATAGAACAGAGTTTGTTAAGGTTATGCATTGCAAATCAACAAAAGAAATTTGGGATAAGTTGCAAGGCATATATGAAGGAGATAAAAAGGTCAAAAAGGTAAAGTTGCAAAATCTCAAGGGACAATTTGAAGATCTAAAAATGAAGGATGAGGAAAACATTAGTGCTTATCTACTTCATGTAGATGAGGTTGTTAACTCCATGCAAGGACTTGGACTTGAGGTTCAAGAATATGATGTTTGTGATAAGATCTTAAGATCACTCCCAAAAAGGTTTAGTGAAAATATTTCAGCTATAGAGGAATCAAAATATGGTGATATTTTGACAAGGGATGAATTACTTGGCATTCTTACAACTTTTGAGATGAGAACAAAAGAGGAACCTAATATCCGAAAAGAAGCAACCTTCAAAGCTACTAAGAAGACAAAGGGTAAGAAGTCAGATTCAAGCAATGAGTCATCCAGTGATGAAGAAGCAAATTATGGTAGAAGGAACAAGGATCCAAGAAGATTTAAAGATGCAAAATCTGTTAGATGTTTCAATTGTGGAAAGTATGGTCACTATGCAACTGATTTTCAAGAAGCTAGAAATAGCAATGATGAAGAAAAATAGGATCATAAGAATAGGGAATCAAAAAAATACAGGTACCAAAAGAAAAGTAAGGATGGTCAAGGCAAGCAAGGAAAGAAGTTCTTCCAAAGATAGAAGAAGAGTTTCTATGCAGACAAGGCAAGTAAGTACTCAAGTGATAGTGATAATAGTTCCTCAGATAATGATAAATATGAAGTTCTATTTCTGGAAAAAGAAAAGGAAATGGTTAGGAAAAGGTCACCAATAATCCTCAAGTGTTTTAGATGTGGTAACTTTGGTCATCTTGAAGATAGTTGTACAAAGAGTGGTTTCAATTTTAGTGATGATGAATATGAAGATACACTTGAAGGACCAGAAGAGAATCTTCTAATGGCATTAGAAGAAGAAGGAGGTGATCCTATAGAAGACAAGTCAAAAAAGAATGAAGATGTTTTCAAAGGTAAACAAATAGAGGAAGAATCAGAAATAGGAGAAGTTGATCTTGAAGGTGAACTTATTCATGCCCTTGATGCATTAAAGAAGGTAAGAAAGCAAAACTCCCAACTTAAGCTTCAGTTTCAAGAATGTGATGAAGAGAAAGGAAAGCTTATAGAGGATCTAAATAAGTCAATGGCTAAGACAAGGAAGTTCAAAGATAAGTTAGAAGCAAAGGTCTTAGAATGTGAAAGGTTAGAACATGAAGTGGCTCTACTAAGGGAAGAAGTAAAAGAGTCTAAGGATAGGTTACACAAGTTTGGAAGGAGCTCAAAGATCATAGATAAGATGATCAAGGTACAAAGATGGTCAACAAACAAAACAGGTCTTGGTTTTGAATAGGTACAAAAGAAACAAGGAGAGGAGTCAACCTCAAGTTCTGAAGAAGAAGAAACTTCAGAAGAAGAGAGTGTAAGAGAGAGTGAGACTTCTGAGGATGAGTTGGACAATAGAAAGTTCAACAAGGAAAGGAACAATGCACAAAAGAGGAACAGATGGAACAGGAACCAACACAGGGTAAAAGAGACTAAGAGACCAATGAGGTCAAGGCAAGGTAGTTTCAATGGATGATGCTTCTCATGTCACAGGTTTGGGCACAAAGCTTCACAGTGCAGGACACATGAAAGATAGGAATATGGAAATTTCAAAAATAGGTAACTTTTTCAAGGGTATTGCTACTCTTGTAATCAGTTTGGTCACAAGGCAATGAATTGTAGGGTTCATGATAGGAATAGATATGGCTTCACCAGAAGAAATCCCAAGATATTTGCACCTCCAAGGAATAATAACATTAAGTGTTATAAGTGCAATAATGATGGACATACAACAAAGTGGTGTAGAGAAAAAATTCTAGAGACAAGCAGGAACAGGAATAGTTAGAGGAATCAGAAGGACCAGATGAGAAGGAAAGTGGACAAAGGTAAAGATCAGTGCATGTTGGGAGTAGAAATACTCCCACCCCAGAATTAACCACCTCAAGAGGAGGTGGGGGAGGGGCTAAGCTAAGAGTTTCATTCTTAGCCCCGAGCCCCAAAGGTGACCCTTTGCCATTGATGTCAAAGGGGGAGAGATTTGAGTAAGGGGGAGAGATTTGATTTAAGGGAGAGCATTGAGTCAGGGGAGCAGTTTCCTAGGGGAGAAAAAGAAAAAGGTTAAGGAAATGGTAAAAGGTAATTGGGTTGCCATCAATGACAAAGGGGGAGATTGTTGGAAATATGAGCAAGTTTTGTTGTCATTGATGTCAAGAAGTCAACACCAGTAAGAGTTTCAGTGAGCAACATCAGTTTTAGGTTTCGTAATCAAGTGCAAAAGGAAGTTTCCTCCCAGGTGGTCAGATGAGGTTTAAAGGGCAAAAGGAAGGCCCAAGCAAATAATATTATAATAATTTATTATAATATTAAAGGTGCAAGACCCATAGTTAATTAATTATAATAGTTTTATTATAATTTAATTTATAAATTAATTTAATTACTTTAAGTTAATTTAAATTAATTATAATTTAATTATAAGTTAATTTATAAATTAATTAAACTAACCCTAAAGATAGGGTTATAAAGTTTATAATTCAAATTTTTGAATTATCGAACGTCATCGAAGACATAGCCTAATGCATATAAAAGGGGGAAACTTTGGTAAATACATCATCCTGATCAAAGTAATTTGTGTGCGCATTAAAAAAGACAAGTGATCGTGCATTTCAAAAATTAAGCGTGGCAGCATATAGGACAAGGAGGAGAGACTTTTGTTTCATATCCCAAAGTGCTTGTATCACAACTAGCAACAAGGGAGGCACCAAGTAATTGGCAAGCATGAGGTGCAGGGATCAAATCCCATGGGTTTGCATTTTGCAAAGTGGAGGAAGGTTTTTGGTGAAGTTTGTGCACTAGGTGGAAAACAAAGGAAAGGTGTTAGCCTTTTCCTTTGTCTAGAGGCTTGTAGCCCACGTGGTGGGTGCACGTCTTGCTAAGGCACTTGGAGTGGTGAGGTTAGGTGTTCGAAACCCATCGAAAGTGTTTTGTTGGGCTAAATAAGGTATGCACCAATTTTTCTCTTGCTAAGGTTGTAATTTCGGAGGTTGCTTTGCTATGAAAAATAAAGGTTGATTAAATTTTTGAGGGAGATATAAGGGTATTAAAAATTAAATATTTGATTTTAATTTTTGGTGATTAGAGTTTATGAAGTTGGAGATTATAAGGGGTATAAGGACTTTGCTATACTTGTTAAGTGTAGTGTTATGGTGAAATTATTAAATTGAATATTGTGAGTTTGGAGATTATAAGGTGTACAAAAGGATTTGTTATTTTGTATGAAAATAATCTTTGAGAAAATTATTTTGTGGAGATCTTGAGAGAGGTTGTGGTAACCTAACCCTAGTGTTGGTAAAGAAAATTTTGATTGTGGTTAAGACAGGTTTTGAAGACATATCTCCATAAAAATAAAAGGTATGGGTAAATCTTCCTTGTGAGAAAAATATTGTTGGATTGGATGTTATGAATGCTAAGTTGGAGTGAAAAGGATTGTTTGGTAAGCATTGTTGAGTTTGATTGTTAAAGGTTTTTCTGAGTAAGAGTTGATGATAAAAACCTTGTTTGATAAGCATTGTTGGAAATATTGAGTAAGCTTTCATATGCATGAACTAGGGTTTGTGAAAGAACATGAGTATCATTGTTATGTGAAGTTGAGAACTATCTTGAACTAGGGTTTGTGAAAGATCATGAGTATCATTGTTATGTGAGATTGTTTGATAAGCATTATTGGAAATAATTGAGTGAGTGATTCATATGCTTGGACTAGGGTTTGTAAGCAAGGAAGTATTTCATTGAGTGATTGATTGAGTGGAGTTGATTGAGCCTAGTCAAGTGGAAGTGTTGAAGTGATAGTTCTAATTATGTGAAACAAATTGTTCTATATTCTGAATTGATTTGAAAAAGAGATTGAAAGTGATTGAGCATTATTGTGAGTGTGAAACATATTGAGTCTCTAACAATTCTCTATATGTTTCTATGGTAAAAAGAGAGATTGAAAGTGATTGAGCATTGTTGTGAGTGTGAAGCATATTGAGTCTCTAACAATTCTCTATATGTTTCTATGAGATTGGACAAGTTCTAGTGAGGACTTGTTGAGAGATTGGACAAGTTCTAGTGAAGACTTGTTGAGCAGATTTGAGGTAAGTCTTAGTGAAGACTTGTTGAGCAGATTTGAGGTAAGTCTTGGAGAAGACTTGTGGATAGATTAGTGTGAGCTTTTGTGGAAGCTTACAATACAGATTTGAAGATAGAGATTGAGAGCATATTGGACAAGTTCTAGAGAGGACTTGTGGATAGATTAGTGTGAGATTTTATGGAAGCTTACAATGTAGATTTGAGACAAGTCTTTGAGAAGACTTGAGAGCAGAGTTGATTGATTGATTTATTCAAACCTTGAGTTAAGGTTTGGAGCAGATCTAGTAGAGTTGATTTGTGATTGAGTCAAGCTTTGTGTTAAGGCTTGAGGATAGAGATTGAGCAGATTTGTGCTAGATCGAAGGATTATGTTTAGTGCAGATTTGAGGATAGAGTTTGGTGTAGATTTGAGGATAGATTTGTGCCAGACTAGAGATAGAGATTGAGAAGATTTGTGCTAGACCGAAGGACTGTGTTTAGTGCAGATTTGAGATAGAGTTGAGAGTAAGCTTTGGAGGTGATAGAGTATAGAGGATGATAGTCTCTAGTGGATAGAGGTCCATTAGCTAGGGTAGTGAGGATAGGTCTTCTAAGTGAGGATAGGAGTCTTCAGTGGATAGAGATCCATTAGCCAGTGTAGTGGAGGCAATAGTTCTTCTAGAAGATCACTAGCCAGAGTAGAGGAGAAAGGAGTTCTCCTATGGATAGAGATCCATGAACCAGTTGAGGATATTGGTGTCTCCTATGGATAGAGATCCATGAACTTGATTAGGGGATTGGTGTCTCCTTTGGACAGAGGTCCATAAACATTGTAATAGGGAAAGGTTTCCCAAGAGATTTGTTGAGAAAATTTTAGTGAAATATTTTCTCCGTGGAGTAGCCCACATTGGGTGAACCACGTTAAATTGGTGTCTCTATTGTGTGTGGTGATTTGTGCATTGCTTTGATTACTGTTGTTGATATTGCTATTGATACATTGCATAATATTGATTGGGAAAGAAAAAGTAAAAAGTGGTCTTATATTGTTCACCCCCCTCTCAGTATAAGCTTGTGTTCTTCATAAAGGGTCTCACACCCTTACTCGAATGTATCGGTTTTTTATTCATCAATAATAATAAAATTTCTCTCTCTCACTCTCTTTTGTTTTTATGATAGAATGGTGCTAAATCCATCAAACTAGAGTATGAGATACTATTCCTAGGTCCTCCCCCTGAAAGAGGTAGATAGCAATATTAGAGCCATGTTCTACTCTGATATATTATGGATTGTGCATAGGCTTACTACATGGTTCAAATGATTAATGGGTGTGGTGAAGTCCTACCCTATAAATAGGTGAGATACTTTAAAGCATATTGGGGTATCTCATCCCATACTTCATGCGATGTTTATGGTGCTAAAGGACCTTTTTAATTCTAGGCAAGGAATTTTCTATGTGCTGGAGATGGACCAACCATATTATGGCCTACAACTCTTCTTCTTCATGGAATGGTGGCAACAAATCTGATCACCTTTTATGGCATAGAACCTGGAAATAGGTCTTTTATCTAAATATTTCTAGATTTTTCATCTAGAGTAGAGTATCCAAGTGAATGTAGCTTGTGCTATGGAAACAAATAAACTAGGGTATTCAACAAAACCTCATTCTAATGTCTTTGAATAATTTCTTCTTTTGGTGTTCATTCTAAAGCTAAGTTTCTAGGTTAGTCAAAGGTACTTTAACAAGCAAAAATAGGCAAAGACCCTCACCAATTCTAGGGTTAACTTGTAATTTTAGGATCAATGATTTATTACTAGGGTACCATTAGGCTTGCCATTAAACTATTGTTGTCTTTGATTATCTCGAATAAAATAATCATGTCTCATGAGGAGTGACACAACAAGACCATAGCCAAGAGTGCAAGGTTTGGCTTAATCGGGGGTCTCTAAGAGTTTTTTTCTAAAATGCCAACTCCTTTTTATGATATGATCTTTAGGCATACTTAAACTTAGGGGGGAGGAAGGAAAATCTATGTAAGAGAAAATAAAACAACTCAACAAAAGAAAAAAGGTGGTGATATGTCAAAATATTTGCTAAGATATCCCTACACAATAGGCTTGAACGCTATGTGCCAACTGTGAACACTTCCTCTCCTCAACATAGTTAAGTATAGATGAGATTTATTGATATATATACATATAAATAAATGGGTTGACAAAAAACCACATATGGCTAGTCTAAAAATTGATGCAGACCTCCTACACACGCATATAAGAAAAACCTAAAAAATAAATAAAAACTACAATAACATACATACAAAAAAATAAGTTAGTGGAGAACCACATATATCTAGTCTAAAAAATGATTTAGGTCTCCATATATATATGCAAGTAATTTTATACAAAGATTGTGCCTGAATTAGGGGTTCAATTTACCCATAAGCTGCTCAAGAATTGATTGCTCTATAGAAGGAAATTAAAGAAAATCTTACAAAAGACTTACAAATGTAAACTTATCAATATTTTTTATAGTCTATACTACTACTATTTATAGATTACAATAGAGAAAATTTTCCTCCAAAATTGTCTGTAGGTGGATTTGACTCTTTTAGCTACCTTTTCTTGAAATTATGAATATAAAATGGGGATCTCCTTGGCCACATCTTGTATTAGTTCAATAATACCATTATTGTAGGTTCTATCTCTTCATTCTTAATATTTCACCTACCTATTCTTAGATTGTCAAGTTGAAATATCTTCGATAGGTGATCCTATATCTTATTAGTAATAGTGCACCATCCTGGCTCAACTACTTCTTTTGGGAGTGCACCATTACTCATTCCTGTCATTTTGTTTCAATGAGATCTTCTTATTGAAATAGTTGACCTCTCCTTCAAATTTGTTTTCCTTTTGAAATTTGCTTATCAAAACCTTTCCCCTTCCATTACTTTGAAGTTTTCAAAAGTCTCAATTAGTAGTCTCATCAAACTTCTATCTTTCACTTTGGCTAGTTTCACTAAAAAATATTGATCTCCTTTTGTCCACGCCTCCTGCCTTCAAAATCTACCAAAATTTTCTTATGAAAGAATATTCTCCTTATCTTCATTTAAGGTAGGGGTATTTGGAGTCCTACATAGTGTGAACTATAGATGATGATGTTTAGTCTGTAGGACTATTTTCCTAGTATGTTTCCATGTTAACAACCTTGCTATCTTTTTGGATTGATCCTTTTGTTGGATGTGAGGTTAGTGTAGAGAAGTTTCACCTTAGAACCCCTTTTGTGAATGTGGGGAAATAGATGTCTCATGGGTTTTCTTGATGTGGAGCTTCCATATGTTCCTATCTTCTTCCCCTAGTTTTTGACTTCCCTTAAGTCATCCCTTTCCACTAGGTGTCATATTAAGAGTGTGGTGGAGAGATAACATATGGGATGCAAGAGGCTACATGCCCAATAAAATATGGATGAGAGCCCATTTTTATGACTCATCCAAACTTCTCCTTTGGGTTGAAACTCCATCAACGATGGGACTTTTCAATTATCATTGAAAAGGCTTGTCATCCACCATTCATTATGGGGTTTAGCTTAGATATCACCAAAAGGGATCAATATGACTATCATGGCCTCATATGTGATGATTTGATAAAATTCATGGCCATACAAAATGAGGGTTTTGACACATATCTTCATCCTTACCTTTTGAAGATATCTTCTTTGTGGTTTTTGACATGGAATTCATAGGTGTTGGTGATGACTAGGACACTCCTTCTCCTACCTTGGGCTCTGCACCATTTTTAGGTGCAATCTGGCTGTAATTAGTGAATCTTCACTAAAATTTTCATCTCTCCTTTTCCTATGTTTCTTAATTTCATTTTATCAAGTTCTTTTTTTTTTCTTTTCTTAATGAAGAGTTATAAATGGTAATCAAAGATGATGAATTGGGATTACTTGATAAGTCAAACTATATAATAAACTTAAAATCTTATATATTCTTTCTCTTAATTAGAATGTTAAGAAATTGGTTGAGGACACATTGAATTAGTCATCTACAATCTAGCCACCTTCAACTAAGATAACTTACACTCTTAAACTTCCATCTTTTTAAAGTCCTTATTTATCCCAAAATTCACAATACATTAAAATTTTTCTAAACATGTAATGTATATATATTAGGGGACCATAATTGATTGATATATTGGTGGTAAGTATGAGGACATATAAAGGCCTTGGTCCTTTATGTTAAAAAGTAAGTTGACCCTTATGTTCAAAGTGCCTTCACTTGACCAATGTAGGTGTTTACCTTGAGTAGGTAGGCTTTATTGCTCTTATTTTTTATAATTGGTTATATGGGAGTGAAAAGGGCCCCACCCATATTACATCATGACCATATAGTGGTATTAAAATAGTTTGGAAATTATGCATGTATCACTTGGCAATATTTGAACCTGGATCTCCTTGAAAGTTGAGGAATATAACCAATTAAGCTCTTGTTATTATAATACAAAGTATTTAACCTAAATCTTCTTGATTCACATCCATAGTAATTTGATTCACCTATATAGTAAGTTAATTATTTTGTGATACATCCTTATGCTTCCACCTTAGTAATTTCTAGTTTAAGTACCTTTTTAACTATGTTTTTTAAAATCAATTTTTATGATGACCACATATTGGTATTATAACAACTTGGAAATTATGCATGTATTGCTTGACACGATTCAAACCTAGGTATCCTCCTTAAAAGTTGAGAAATATAATAAATTGAGATAATGCCATTTAATATGCTTTTAGTAGTGTTGTACTTACCTTGAAAAAAATAATGAAGGTTTTTATTGGGGTGCATATTTAAATTTAATATATTAGGGGTGAGCCTAACTCATAGTCATTTTGAATCCAAGACTAATATTTCTAGCGTTAGTGCCTTTTGGAATACTTTGCTATTCAATTTTATTATTTTTCTCTCTTGATATTAATTCCACTATTCATTAGCATTCAAACGCTCATCTTATAACACGTAATGGCACATGATAACAATGATACTAGACCAATTTCTAATTATCTTACTCCTAGATTGTTTGCAATGCAATATGATTGCTATGACTATAGAAAATAAGTAAATGGCCATTAATTAGAGATAATATTGGCTATAGATATTGTAAAATGATGTTAATTAAAAGAATAGTTTTTTTGATAAATAAAAACATGCTCATGGAACAATGTATAAATCAGGTTCACAATTAGTTATATAGTTCTTTAACTATTTCTTCTTCTTTTCTTTAATGGATAGAAACTAAAGTTTATCAACCATGTTGCATAAATTCATCATAAATGTTTATTCTTGTCATCGATTTTTATATTAATATGGAAGCAATTACTATTGTTATTCTTGGTTAATGCATGGATATTGCAACTTCAATTACCTTACATCTTGAAATTCATGATATTTTCCAGAAATATTCCTAATCATAATTCACCATAATATTATACATAAAAGATATAAGAGCAAATTAATGACAACATAATCAATGAAAGAGATATAAAATAGACAAAAAGAGATAATATATATAAATCATAAGGGGTAGGTGCTTGTAGGCACCCCCATAATCTTATATATCACAAAATGATACAATGGATAAGTTATTAGAGGTATTTATTATGTGTAGACACCTAAAACGTGTTATGTCGAGGCGACTACTCATATGGAATATGCTAGAAGACCATATGGAAGACCTTGGACAAATACCAGGGTATAGCAGTGGTTCTAACCACTCATTTAGGCAGTTTGACCTAATCAGTGTTAGCCGCAGTTGACACCCGTAGTTATTAGTGTTGATCGCACCTTAGAGTCGCGATTAGTAGTCATAATCAGTTGGACCTTGGTCGATCTAAAATTGGTTGCAACGGAAAATTGGTTGCAGATCCAAGCGTTTTAGGGTTAAAAAGATCCAAAAGTTTCCCTCCAATTTCTCCAGTTGTCCATATTTTATCTTGGCTTCCTCAAGAAGCTAAGACATAGCCCTCCTAGGTGTTATAAGACCCCCATCCAAAATGGTAAATAAAGGAGATGCATAGGAGAATTCGAGCGATGAAGCCCTATAGAGTTCATTACTCACCTATTTGCATTGAGATAAAGCTTGGTCATAAGCATTGAGAGATCAAAATGGCAATTCAAGCCATGGAGGTCCTAGGAGGTTAGGAGAGCCAAGAAACTCAATTACGCCAACTTCACGTGCAATCTGAATAATCCAATTGCAAAACTAGTCATAAGACATAGAAGTGACCATTGACCATCAATTTGATAAGGAGATTCAGAGATTCAACCCCTAAATTGGAGGGCAAACATATTTTAGACTCAGTTGTGATTGTCAACCATGACTAATAGTGCTCACCGCGTGACAGATCCGTGATCAAGGTATTATCTCTTATTTCCTTGTTTGCTAGTCGTAGAATCTTTTCAATTCCATTATATTAAGTATAGTTCATGTTTATTTGCTTTAATAGAGACTTTGATCGATAGAATTAGGATTTTTAGTCACTTTTCTTTCATTCTTGCAATCAATACACTAATGGTATTTTCCATGCTTTCGTGCTTTCAAATTCATAATTAGGGCATTAGATAGATTAATTGATGTTTTCTTTACAATCTTTATGGTGGAATTATCATGTTTAATGTAGTTTAACATGATTCTTGCACTTTCTTGATTTCATGTTGCTATGGCATCTTTTGTATACTCTTCCTCTAAAAGACTCATCAAGAGAGGCCTCCTTTGTTACTGATATGCTTCTTGTTGTTTATTGCACGCAAGACTAATAGGGTTTTGACATGCAAGGCAACAAATACCTCTAATCATGGAGAAGAAGGTCATCTACACCTTGGAGCAGTTCATGTCATCGTAGAAGGCATTAAAAGACACCTACCCTTGTTAGGGACTTTCTTATTGTAATTGTTGTATCAAATGGGTATCCCTAAGAGGGATGGATTTGTAACATGGATCGATTCAAATTAATGGAAGATACATTTCTTGTTATGTGTTATTTTTTTTCAATTTGTGTATGAATGCTCGTTTTTGTATGATTTACAACTATTACAGCATTAGGTGTTAGCCTTTCATAATATTACAGAAGGCGATCACGATGGGACATCCATATTAAATGCCACATACAACTTTTATTTATGTTTTGTGATGATAGGAGCTAGCCACGATCAACAGTTGTCGTCATGGTTGACACCCACGGATAACAGTTGTAGTTGTGCTATAGAGCCACGGTCAGAAGCAGATAGGTCATACAGTAGAAAAATAAACCTTAATAGGATGTGGATCTAAGGTAGGACCTATATCCCACTGGTTTTCCTGTGTTATATGTCTATGTTTTTCTAGAAAGTGTAAAATGCTAGCATAATTAGGGAATGTAATGAAAAAAGGTGAAATGCATTGAGTCCCTAGATCCTTTTTCTTAGGTTCCACTAGTCACTGCTAGAAACAAAGGACCTCTGAGTGCAGTCCGCCCTAGTCTCCAGTGGGCTAGATCCTTCTTGTATGTTGGTTTGCTTGTATGAGGCCCAATCTAGTGGCCATATCATCATCATCGTTAGTGTGCATTTCTTTGAATGTCATGTAGTTTAATCATGCATACTTTTTGAAATTAAACGTTCCTTTTTGCATAGCATATAGAAGAATCATTTGATTTTTGTTTTATATATTTACTTTTAATGTAAAATAAAAGGAACCCCACACACCATGACACATTGTAAATTCTAGTGAGTTGTAAGTCACATCCAACCACTAGTAGGGTTCAATGACGGTGGCGGTGATTTCCATAATTTGGCCCAACTCCCTCAAACCTTTTGTTACTAGACCAATATTGACTCCAAGATCCATCTTAACCATTCGAAATAGTACGCATTCCTCCTCAAAGGGGTGTATCACTACGCACGAGGTATTGAGGTGAGGGTCAGTAGGACCTGTGCTCCCTGCTCGGGTGTGGGTTTCATCTCCACATTTTAGGGGGATTACGTGATTTGGATTTCATTGCCAGGTTTTTGAGCTATGAGTGTATAGGTGAAAGCCCTTTAACAATTGAGTATTCATCAACATATTGAAAACACGATGAGAGTTACTTATTGATACAACAAATTGCAAAACACATCAAACAGTTTAGGGCTCACTTTAAACTTTAAAAGAAATAATCACCATTATCTACTTTGTTTCCTTTAAAACTTACATATGAGATAATACAATATCATAGTGGTTACACAAAGAGACCGATCTGGGCATAGACCCGATCACGAGGCCGAAGCTCCACCCAACACACAGCAATATGCATAGAGCCCTCAACCACAAAATCCTTCTGAATGTCGTTCGACGAGCATTAGAGGGTATAATTCTATGCACAGGGATCCTATCAAGAGTACCCCAGTTAGAGGAGCTACTAGACACTCCTTGAGACATATATTAGAGCATGGAGCTTCTCAGTATGGGGTTTTCAAACATGTTAGCATTTACCGTGACCACACTCCACGTGCATCCATAGGATCTGCTAAAGAGTTTGTCATTGAGGGATCCAGATTGGTACCCCTTCATCCTATGTCTAGGGAAGGCTTGAGGTCCCCAACATATGAGTATAAACGAGTTCAGGATCCACCCATTCAGGGGCAAGTAGATAGGATTACTTTCGAGTGTAGGCCCATGCAGACTCCCAATAAAAGTGAGCCTTGTAGGATCACAATAGACATGTCTAAATTGGGAGTTAATGGTATGCCACCTCATGAGCCATGGTGTAGTAGATAGTTAGATGGTCTAGATAGAGTCCTAGGATAGTTGGGTTACAAGCCTATTCCTGTGCATTCTTTTTCTACGAGCGTGCATAGCGGTAGTACCATTAGGACTATCAAAGAATCTAAAGAGTGCTCCAAGATTTATCAAGATATGTGTGCCCCTACATTTCATGCAAACACAGATTATGCATAATAGCTAGACGTGAATGTCGTCTTCACAGACAAGGGCAAAAGTGTAGCAAATCAGTCCATTGGGGGACATACCCACAAAGTCGCTCAAACAGAGTGTACACATCAGAGGCCTCATATGGTTGATTATATAGATAGATCTCATAGGCTGGTGTTCGAGCAGAGACATCAGATCCTACAAGATCAATTGGAGGATGTTTGTATAGAATGAGAGTGCCTCGAAAATGAGAATACTCAAAGGCAAAATTTCATAATACAACGCTTATACGAACAACGAATGCATGAACAACGTATCCTTGATCAGAAAGAGCATGTTGAGAGGGAGGACCAATTGGATAGTATCAGTTTACATCCCCATAGTGAGCATAGGGAGCATGTTGATAGACGAGCTACTTCACAGCCCAATTTGCACCCTGAGTACATAGACACTCGTACTCGCCATGCATCCCAACATAGAGATCAGCGCCTTATGTCCAAACATCGTGGGCATAGGCAATATGAAGAGGAAGTGGGAGAGGAATTAGATCAAGAATATCCTAAAATATCCCATGTCAAAGAGGAGGACGAGCCTAGTCCTTCACCTCGATCGAAGAGGAATATGCCTCCAAAGGTGCCTCCAAGGGAATCCAGAGAAGAGGAGTTCCTATATTCGTAGGCCTATAAGACCTTGGCAAAAAAGGTCAAAACTATTGAAAAGCAAAGAATGACTTATCAAAAGCCTACCTTGAGTAAGATTCATAATGAACCTTTATGCCCATTAGTACCTATTTTGACCTATCCTGAGCATTTTGAGATGCCTAGGCTGGAAAATTTTAAAGGAGAGGAGGATGCTCAAGAGCATGTGACGAGTTTTCTAGACATGTGCTTTCAGATCAAAAGCAATGATGCCTTTCTCGTATGGACTTTCATTACAACCCTCTCAGGCCCAGCTCGAGAGTGGTTCAATCAACTCAAAAGGCACAACATCACCAATTTTGAGCAATTGGTTGATGTATTTATTGAACGCTTCTCCTTTATTTAATGCAACATGATGATGAGCCATTTATGAATTACGAGAAACGATGGAGAAAGATGATGGAAAAGATGCCATTCTCCATCCCTGCTTTTAAATGAACTCGAATGTTTACAAAAAGTTGTGCCAAGCACATTTCATTATTATTATAGTTGTAGCAATATCAGACCTTTGAGGAGGCTTTGGCATAGGCCAAAGTTATTGAGGATATCAAGTTACAAGAGGGTAACTTAAAGCTCAAAAACAAGAAGGAATGGAACAAGAAAAGCATTGAGAAACAACAGGCCAATCTAGCCCACATTAATTAGATGGTGTTAAACCTTCAAAAAGGATATAAGGGGTAGCAATAGCAAAATTATCAAGCCTAACCTCCCCCTACGCAATATGAGCAGTGCAACAATTAGAGGGTTAAGGACAAAGAAAGACACCCTCCTCTCATATTCACTCAATTATCAAAATTGCTGACTACAATTTTCCACCAACTATGCGAGGCAAAGGTAATAAACTTATCGAAAGTCAAAATGGTGAACCCTAATCAACCAAGCCTCAGGGATATAAGGAGGATCAATATTGCATATTTTATCAAATGAAAGGCCATAATATAGAGGTATGTTGGTCTTTCAAACACTTAGTGCAAAATATGATTGAAAGAGGTACACTTATTATGGACAATCCACAAGCGTCAGATAATAAAAATATAGGGATTTACAAGAATTCTCTGCCTAACCATGAGGCGCCAAGGAACAATGTTGGCCAATTCAATCAAGTACGCATCGAACCACCAACCCATGGGTTTGTCGAAATGGTCAATATTGTCACGAGACATGCGAGGTATGAAATACCAAATCAACCTCCAAATCCTATTAAATTCCATGATGCACCTCCTCCAAGGCCAGCCCAACATGTACCAGGCCTAGTACACATGTCCCATGAAGTGTGTGAACAATTCAGGATCCTAGGACTACACTTCTATGGACCTTAGAATATCCATAAGCATCTCCCTATGCTTGGGAGACTACTGAATCAGCTCATAAAGCGATAACTTTACTGGAATTATCTGTAGGTTTTGGACTAAGTATCACCAATATCATAAGTGGAGGAGGTGCATCATGGAATTTAATAGGAGTTGGGATACCATCCAAGATAATTTCGAATAATGGAACATTATTCAAAAATAAAATTGTGAGGGCTTTGATGTCTAAGTACAAGATCAAACATAGTTTTGCAACTCCATATTATTCGTAAGCAAACGGGTAGGCTGAAGCTTCAAACAAGATAGTGGTATCCATATTGAAAAATACGGTACAAGAACATCATAAATATTGGCACATCCAACTGCCCCTTTCACTGTGGGCTTATAGGACTAGCAATCAGACACCCACGGGGGCAACTCTGTTTTCACTAGTATATGGCACTGAGGCCATTATGCCCTTAGATTTGGAAATTCTAATGTTGCACGTTGCATTGAAAGAGTTCATCGATGACGACACCATGCAGTAAGCTCACCTAGACCAATTGACGCTACTTAATGAACATTACGTGAATACCCTTGAGCATCTTCGCATTTATCAAGAGCACTTAAAATGAGCTTACAATGACAAAGTCCATCTGAGATACTTTGAGGTTGGTGATATTATGCTGAAAGAGAATCAAGAAAACTCAAATCTACCACCAAAAATGCAAGACAAATTTATGGCTAATTGGTTAGGTCCTTATATCATCTATGAGAAGATTGGACCTGGGAAATATCGCTTGACATCCTTGGAAGGGTATGAAGAGCCTGAACCTCTCAACATCCTTCATCTTAAAGCATTTTATGCCTAAAACCATAAAAAGGCCCCAAAGGCATCTGTAAGCCCTTTGGTCATCCAATAAAAGGCTCCAAAGGCATTTGTAAGCCCTTTGGTCAAATTAAAAAACAGTAAAATCTAAAAAAATTGGAAAATATCAAAATTTCAAAAATAATTGCATCATTGCATTTCATTTTCATCATCTCATTCCAGTTACCGCATGCATTTCATTTTACATTGCATTAGGTATTTCCATCCATCGCACTTACATTAGAATAAGTTGTGTTTACAATCTTACAAATAACACCATGTTTGTGTTTCAATCATGCATATATGCACTATCATTATCATCCATTCACCCTTGTGAGTAATTATGTTTTTCAACACAACCCTTCTTGTTGCTATGAAGAATATACTAAGGTTTTTTGGTCACTCAGCCATACCTAGTGGTCTTCTCAAGAGTTTGATAGAAATCTTGCTTTGATTTTGTAGATGAGGTCTAGTTTTGATAGCACTTAGCATATCAGAAGCCTATCACTAATATCTAAACTAAAAAATCCTAATTAGGATGAAGTACAGATGAAAGCTATGAATCGAGACCAGGTATCTTGAGGTAAAAATTTTATCTTGCTTAGCCCCTTGTGCGAACGGTGCGGGAAATGTTAACAATTGGCAAAAGGACAAGCTTGCCCCCTACCCGAATAAATCCCTTGCTTACTAATGAAAAAACAAAATCCTAGAACAAAATCCCTGAGTGAAATTCCAAAGTTAAACCCTCAAAAATCAAATCAAATCAAGATCAACTTCAAAGTGAAATCCCATCAGTATCAAATCTCTTGCTCAAAGAAATATATATATATATATATATATATAAGAAAAGTACAAAATAAATAGTGGTTTTTATCACTAAAAGAGAAGTACAAAATAAACAGTGATTCTTATCACTTTATATGAGCAAGTATCCCAATAAATTGAAGAAAATAAGGGGGTGAACTTGAATCCCTGGAATTGTTAGCACTACCATACCTTACGCATGACAATATGTCTGATACATTAGCATTTCGTTTTTGTGCAGACCAATGTTTGAATGTAGAAGAGCTAGCTTCAGGTGTCTTGTATCACCTAGTGTTCTACATCCAACTAAAATTCGAACCTAGGATTGGATAGACATTTGAGGATCTCCAATCTTAGTAATGGGCTAAAATAATCCCACCTGACATCAGGGTATGCTTATGCCTTATCTAATATACTCATTTACACACACAGGGATAATGAATAGTTAAGGTCTATACTAGTGAAAGCCTTATGTTGTAGAAGTATAGTATGGTTAGTATACAACTTTTTGATTAGACAACTAAGGTGTTTGAGTCTAATGGAAAGCCTCAAAAAACATTCCCAAACAACAACAACCAATTTTCAATGCAATCATCAAAAATCAATTTCTTTTATGAGAGTTGTTTATTAGAAATATTTTTAATATAGGTTAGATATCGGATGGATTTCAAAAATGATATTTACACGGCCACTGACTATTTTATCCATATTCCTTTAATTTACAAAATTTTATGAATAGAAACCCTATATAATTGCATCTCACATATGGGTGCACAATTTATGAATTTTCATAAAAAGATATAGCAATTACATTTCATGATTGTTATACATGTTGTGGTGTCATATATTAGATTGTTAATATCATATTTCATTCATACATGATGTTTTAAGTGATTAAAGCATACATGTCCACTTACAAAAAATCATCGACAAAAATAAAGTATATATATGCAATACATACATGGCATAGATTATGTCATAACAACATAAATTAAATGTATACAAGTACAGTGAATCAAACATGCATTTAACAAAAAACATTGCATTCATATACATCCATCATCTATCTAGTGCATGTCATCCATACATCACATCATATAGCGTAAAATAAACATCACATCTAAGCATTGCATCCATATGCATCTCATAAAATCTAAAAACAATAAAACAAATAAACTGCACATATAATAAGTCTCAATGTCAAATCATATATCGACATTACACATAAAAATGGTACAAGAATCTAGCATAGATCCATACTAAGAAGCACTTATGCTCCCATTCTGTGAGGCTCCACCCTCGTCTTCACCATCCCTGCATCTGGAACTGGTACCAGAGGTCCTTCATGATCTATGACTCCTATGACTAGAGTGAGATGAAGACTAGCCTGTCTCTTGAGTGTGAGTCCTCTAAGACCCTAAATCCATGGGCATCTTCGAAACCTTGCCCCAAATAGCTGAATCACTCCTCTCAAGGAAGTTATGTAGGCAAAATCCCATGCTCTATCATCGATGTGTTGTTGCACTAGAGCCCAGAGTCTCCTGATATCTACCCCTTGATCCAGCCTTATTAATCCCCGTACTGCCTGAGCTGCTGGAGCCGTTGGTGGTGCTAGAGCAACCTGTGAAGCATAGGGATCTTCCCTCTCAGCCTTGAGCACATCATTTTATGCCCTAAGAGCATCTAACTAAGACTGTAGGAGGATGCGTTGACCTGTAACCCGTTGTATCTTTTTCTCTGCCAAGTCAATCTTGGCCTGTAGAGCGGTCTTCTCCTCCTCATAGCCACAACACTAAGACTGCCCTAATGTGAGTCGAGACTGGAGATCCCTAACCTTTGCCTATAATGTGGCAATGGTGGTGTTTTTATGTAGAAGTTGTGTCTGCAGAGAGCCTACCTAAGTCTATAGGCTGGCAACCTGGGCCCTAAGCTGCCCAATCTTGTTGTTCAGTGTGGCCTCACCCTCCTGAGAGCACCACCCTCCTCCTCAGTTAGAGGTACATCCTCTATAACTCCTCCCTCACCCCATCCACCCTTAGTCCTTTGATGGACTCAATGATCATGAGGGTCAACCTTTGCTCCCTCAGCACCCTTTGTTGTTGCATCATCTACTATCCTACCCAAGGGGCCCTCGAAACCCCACCATACCTTGAGTGTCCACTAGGTGTCATAATCGATCATGGTCCCTACATCTGTTAGCCTTGACTCCTAAAATTTGTCATCCTCATCACCCAGTGGAGTCGCCCTGGTCCATGCCAAGTCCCTCTCTAACAAGAATTTCAATTTGGAGACTTAGTCCTCAAGGAGAACCAATAACTTACTAGCCAACTGTACCATATATGTGATAAATTTACACCCAATTGGCTAGGTCCTTACATGGTTACTCACAAGTTTGGGTCTGGGGCATATCGCCTTGCCATGTTGGAAGGTATTGTTGACCTAGAGGCCATTAACATTATTCATCTTCGAGCATTTTATACCTAAGTGTTGGCATCACAACTCATCATTCTTTGTACATACCATCATGGTCACAAAAAAAACAAACAAAATACATATTTGGCATTCTACGACATTATATCAAATTACATTTAATCAAAATCTGCTTCATCCTCATCCTTTCTTTCCTCTT
Organism: Wollemia nobilis; assembly: GCA_028583015.1. NCBI lineage: Eukaryota > Viridiplantae > Streptophyta > Pinopsida > Araucariales > Araucariaceae > Wollemia > Wollemia nobilis. The sequence goes on from JAQPPZ010000282.1 coordinate 353,658, forward strand.
TCTCTTCCCCTTCTTCTTTAATGAATGTTGTATGGTCACACTTTGAGCGGCTACATACCTTTCATTCCCCTTCTTCTCTTCTTTCCCTTCTCCTTCTCTTTCTTCTTTTCTTATTGTTACTCATCAATGTTGTATGGTCACGCTTCGAGCGGCTACATACCTTTGATTTGTTTCATTTCTTCTCTTCTCTTCTTCTTCTTTTTCCTCCCTCCTCCTCTTCTTCTATAATTCTTTCTTTCATGTTCTTTTACCATCATCTTTCCATTCACCTCATCGCCCCATTTCACTGGACATAATACTGGGGCAACCTTGTACAAAAATTCCCACCCTTCATCTATTACAACATCACATCATTTGCTCCACACTTTGCTCCATCTTCATGCATCCTCGCATATTCATAAATTTTATTCATGCATGCATCTGTACATATTCATTGTGAATACCATACTTGGAGAATTAAATATGCACTTGCTAGCACAACAGTTTTGGTGCCCAATCCCATTTTCATGAGACAAGATTATTGAAATGTTTTGAGCGCTTCGCCCATCTATAGTTATTTCAATCAACCACCATCCAAATTTGGCAGATTCCAAATGCATTTTAAGACTTCCCTTGGTTGACTTTCTCTCATTCATGGATTAAATTGCACCTTTTACACACTAAGCAAATTTTGAGAATAGGATTGGCAACACTGTATGCATACTGGCCGCCTAGCGAAAGTCACCTTGCTCATCCTATCATTTGCGTGATCTAAATCAAACCTGAGGATTGAAAAAAGGATAAGCTTAACAAAAAAATACTATGGGCAGAAAACAAAAGCAAACACCCAAAAAGAGCACTACCAAATATTACAAAAAAAAAAATCAAACAAAAAAGCAAAGCAAAAGAGTACCATCAAAATCTCTTCAATTGTAACCCAGGTGTTGTAGGTGAGTTGGAGAGGAGAGGGAAATCCTCCAAGAGAGGTCCCAGGTTCAAATATCCACCCTACCAAAAAAGCTGAATTGGGTATCCAACATCCAATTGATACCATGTTGGTGCGGACGAATGGTCGGGTGCAACTCCCAGGTGACTTTGACGGTGTAGAACCCTCTGTTCATGGTCTCTCAGACCAAGGCAGCCCCGCAAGGGGTTTTCACTTAGAAAAAATCTCTTCAATTGTAATGTTTGAATCTCTTCAACAACATCTTCATATCCAACTTCTTAGAAAAATGGAATGGATTACACTATATGATTTTGCAAAGATGCAAGTGCTCTCTTCAAGCATTACTTTCAGTCATTCGCACTTTCATGTAGTACATACTCATCACAAATTATTTCATACTTTATTTTACATTCATTTATTTTTTAGGTATTCCATGCATATACACATCTATCATATTCTCCACATGTATAAATACACACACCTATACTCTACCACAATCACACCATTCATACTCATACATAATCCAAAGTAGAAACAAACATACACATAAATGCAATCTCATACAAATGCCATAGAACATCATGTATATATATGTATATATCTCAAAAAATCCATCAAGCTACAATAAAGTGTGTGCCCTTGCGGGCACATCGCCACATGTCCATATCATGTATATATCTATAAAAATACCATACGACTATAATAAGGTGTGTACCCTTGTGGGTACATCACCACAAAAACAAATCATCATCTGTACATCCATCAAAATACAAAATTGTAGGTAGTCCCCCCATCACCACCCTCACAGCTCCATCATGTGCATTGCCCCATGGGAGTCTCTCCACTCCCCTCATCTGCTATCACTCGCTCTACCACCCCTAGCGCTAACTGTGCATCGCCCCTCTCCTATGCTACTGGTGCCTCCATCAACACCGTTGGTGCCACTCCCACTACCTGTAATGCTGCAGGTGCCACTATCTACTGGCTCCTCCTCCTACCAAAGGTGTACTCTACTAGCTTTGTCACGATGGAGTCTGTGACAATGCCAATGACCTTGAATATGTAGGAATAGCTAACCCATGCATCATCATCTCACCCTCACACTAAGCCCTCTTTGTAGCCTCTTTCATGTTGGCTGCTATCAATCTCTCATTTGCTTGTTGCAAATGCTCCACCTTGATCCGTAGACCACCTACCTCTGCTTGCACCTACTCCAATAGTGGCACTATCACCCTCAAACCCTTGATATCTGTAGCCACCTACCCCCTAGCAGCCTCCATATCATGCACTCACTACTCCAGCTCTATGACCCTCACTATATGACTAGCCTTCATGACCTATCCCTGCCCTCACTGCCTCCAAAAGCTACTATAATCGCTCTGCTAACTCAATCATCTCATCCTACTCCTCCCTTGCAGCATCTCACTCACCAATGAGTGTATCTCGCTCACTCCTCAATGCATTCCTCTCCCTAGAGAGCTACGTAACCTCACCTCTCACCTCATCCCTATTCGCTATCACGGTATATCGCTCACCCATAAGCGCATCCCTCTCCTCAGTCACCTACTCCAATCTCACCCTCACCTCATATTGCTCCCCTAGGGTGACCATCAACTCTGCCTCCACCTCGCGCTTCTCCTCTTCTATCATCGAGTGATCCATCGTCCAATTCAACTTTGTGTCTAGTAGCTTATCCTTAAGCTTCTTCACCTCCACTCGTAGTTGCCACATCTCCTCCTGTGCTGCTATCATCTCCTACAGCCCTATCACAAAATCAAAATCTGCTGGCTCTACCACTGTATCCCCACCAACATCACCCTCCTCCATCATGGGTGACTCATCCGACTCCATTGCACCCTCATCATCTGATAAATCATCATCAACATCCATCACTAGCACATCCTCCATCATCATTGTACCCTCTATCATCCATTCCCCACCCTCCATCGATGGTCCTACATCGCTACCACTCACCAATCGATCCTGATCATCACGACACAATCTCACCCGCCTAATCAATCGATCCAACTTTACCTCCTCCTCCTCACTAAGCTTAGGTTATCCCTCATCTTGATCCCCTCTAGTCACTCGATGTCCTCCTACATGTCCTAGTGATGCTACCCTTGCCCCACTTGGTAGTGCCCCACCTGGCAACACTCCTACTACCTCACCCCATCCATCCACCACCCCGAGCATAGGCTCCCATCACTGCCTAGACCACCATACATCATAATATGGCGTGGTCCCCATGTTTTCCATATCAGGAATAACTATTGGCTCATCAGGTGTCAAATCTAGTGGTGGCACCACTAGCTCTAGCCCTGTATCACCTAGCACTCTATAGATCACCACAGGAGGATCTGGTCACCCCTATCACAACCCAAACTATCGCAACACCCATGAGAATGGAAAATACTCTATCTACCATAGGTATTTCCCCACCAACCATCACCCTCATCTCAAATAGATCAGCTGCTCTACATCCTCAACCCACTCAGGCGCTCCTTGCCATGGCCTCCATCTCACCTCCTCCATCCTCAAGCCTCCTAGCTGCTCTCGGTAGTACATCAGATCACCCTTGTGCACTCTCTTCACCTTCTTCTCCATATCTACCCTCCATCTCATCATGAAGGGTACATCATGACCATCCAATGTATGAGCATCATGCGGTAGCAATGATGGTCATAATATCATGATGTGCTCCCAAGCCCACACCTGTAGTAGTGGACTAACACTGATGCCTATCCGCTCAATCCTCACTACTCCATGGAGCTCTCTATACACCTATGCTAGTAATGTGGGTGCCCATGCATATACTATCCTATGCTCCACCATATTGCATACTATCCCCATCATATTCCAAGGGAATCTTACCTCTAAAGTATCTGGAAACGCATGGTGATTAGACAAGAACTTCTTCTCCCAATACTTTGCATAGTCTACTCCACCCTTCACATCCACCCTCTTCCACCTATGCCCAAACACCCTCTACAAGATGCCATCTCATGCATCTTTCTCAGTAGTCATCATCGTAATCCCCTCTATCGATAACCGATAGATGTGATATATGTCCTCCAAGGTCACTGTCATCTCTCCTATTAGAAGATGAAAGGTGTTCCTATCAGGATCCCACCTCTCACACAATGTAGATATGTATGCATGATTCGCGTGCACCTCACGCATCTCCCATACACCATAAAGCCCCACTACATGCAACCACTCTCCATCCTCTGCACACCATACATCCTGTAGCTTCATCCTAAATTTTTGTAGCCGATGTCGAGCGAATATCTTCTTCACCTGCATCCAATTTTGAACCATCTGTCAGATATCATACATACACTTCCAAATCACATTGCAAATAACATCATTTCATACATTTTAATTTTTTGCATTCACATATCACATAAATTTCATGTCAAATAAATCTCATCCATCGCATTTCAATTTTACGTATTGCAAACACATCATGTACATTTATCCCACCTTTCACATGTACAAATCCAAAAAAAACAAACAAACAACAAGCAAAAACACACTGATTCGCATGACCCCGTGTGAACCTCCCTATTCGTACGCCCCTGTGAGAACCTTGGTTCTCGGGATGCGTGCTGACCCATTGGGCCAATCGACGTAGTGGTCCCACCAATTTTACCACTACATAATTCTACGCTATTAAATGAGAAAATATACATGCACATTTTCACACAACCATGCACGCAATATGAGGTCAACCATGTCAAGTCAAAATAGTCACCTACTTGTAGATTTGGGTACCCATTTGGCCCCACATTGTCACTATCCCACCCATTTTCATCCCACATGCATCCAAATAGCAAAAACAATCACACGCTATCATGCACACTTTTACGCACGCTCTACGAGGTTCCTAAAAAGTCACATGGCCAAAAACAAACAGCAACCCGGGATACCCATTTGGCTTATTTTCCACAAAGTGTACACATTTTACTCAGATCTAACATGCAAGCACACTCCATACCATTTCAAACACTCATACTATTCTATTTACCCTAGCAATTCACACATATTTTGAGCTAGCATAATTAGCTTACCTCTGGCATCACCACCCCACACTCGTGCTCGTTGATGCACTCGCCATTCCGTATCATCCGTTCCATAGTTCGATAGCACTTCACTTCGACTTTTTCTCCCTCACTTCTACTCTTCCTCCATGTGTCACACGAAAATACCCTAAAAATATCATTTTCAATTCATATATCTACTTTTTGCAGATTCGCACCCCACTCATGCGAATGGACCGATTTTCAAGCCCCTGTGCGAACCACCCTGTTCGCACCTCGACATGCAAACCTCTATTCATAGGTCAAACTCGTTGCTCTCACTCTAAATTCCTCTTGGATTCCTACAAATCTTCATTTTCTTCTATTTTTCCATTCACATTTTTGCCATTCCTTCTCATCACTATCAATCATTTCACCATTGATTTTCATCTCCTCCATCACCAACTCATCGCTTGAGGGGGTAGTCATCCAACACATCAAAAACTGCCAAGCATATGATCAAACAACCAAACATCCAATCATGGATACAACAATTACCTAAGAAATTTTTTGTTGAAGATTATCTCAAGTCCTCATGCTAGGATAGATACAAAAGTGAAACTTCTCTTCTCAATCAAAACTCCAATCCAAAACAAATCAATGTTTGATAAATCTCAAAATACCTCTAACTGTAGACATCTCATGGATTCCCTTCTTCATTGTGGTAGGCATAAGACCACTCTCGAATGAAGCACCTAAAAGTTCTACCCTACGGCTCCAACGGTTTGTCAAATATTGTCAAAAGAGCTCATCAATCAATCAAAAGCAAAAATTAGCAAAGGCATTTGTTCCTTCCACAATTGAAACATCTCAAGTTGATCATAATGCAAGGTAATCTTATGCCTTCCCTCAAAAGCAATCATTACAATACTGCAAAGTGTTGTACCCAATCACAAACCATTTTTATCAATGCGTCTCTCTCGAAATCATTCACCATCATTAATCATAAATTCTCTTTATTCCAAATCATCTCATCAAAGCATATCATCAGTTTTTGTACTAAACCATGTTTTCACACAATCCAGTACAAAAAGGGGTAAAATGTAGACACCCAAAAGTCGCACATTTCCACTTCTCACATCATCACGGTCAATCAATTTGCAAAACCCATGAAAATTGCATAAATTGGCTCAAAACACTATTCATTTATCAAAATCACTATTCATCAGGCTTAGCCCCCTTGGGCTAGCTAAGCCCCTTCCTACGCTTAACTCTAGGTCCTCATGTGACCTCATTCACAACTCAACTAAGGTTGAATTCTCCATCATGGTCAAAAAGCACTTTATGGGTAAAAAGTCAACAACTTTAGTCAAAACTTGCTTTATGGCTAATAATGTGGTTAATTAGGCTAAACATGCTTAATTTAATCCCTCCACCTCACCTAGTCTACTTTGACTAGCCTAGCCTTGCCACCTCTCACCCAGATATTTCCTCCATCTCACACTCCCCTGGGTCATAAATGAGAAATGGAGACTTTTGCACCAAAAAGGCAATTTCAAATTAGAAGATATTTCCAAAAAGGTTTCAATAAATGCCAAATGGAGACTTTCATCCAGGTCATCATGACTTGTAGATGGGTGAGGGATTCTCTCACCCAATCTCATTTATGAGCTAGGACACCTCAAGGGACACCTCTTAGGTGGACACCTCACCACATACACCTCACAGGGGACACCTCATCCCCTCCCCTAACCTTGGCCAAGTCTATAAATAGAAGGCCATTTTCACCATTTTAGATATATCAACTTTAGCTTACAAAAACTCTACAAAAATCACTCCAGACACATAGCATCCATCACACATCCATCACACTCATATTGCAATAGTAGTTTAGTCACTTTCATAACATTCCTTGTGGTCTAGACAGGTTATCATCATCAAAAGACAAAATCTGAAGGTGACCCATCGAATTCATCAAGGAGCAATCACATCAGAAAAGCCCTAAAATCCCATTTTGCATGTTCAGCTAGAAAAATACAGGTTTGCATGCCCCCGTGTGAACTTCTCAATTTAGACCAGGTTTGCACCCCCATGTGAATCTTTGCTACAACAAGACAAAATCACCCGAACAGGTAAATATGGCTTAGTTTAGTGTTTCATGTTGTTTTTAGCAAGTTATTTCATGTTTTAAGTTGATTTAAGAGTCTTTTTGTCTTCATAAACACGGGGTTTGACTGAGGCAGGCCCCCTAACGCACTAATAATATTTTGCAGGTCTAACAAGTACAAAGAACACATCAAACCAGCGGTGGCCCACATGCAAGAAGCCCATCTGCACTGAGGAACATCCAAAAGAGAGATCTTGCTATCTTTGGAGCACTTCTAAGAGGGTTTCCTTCGGGAAGACCCCATTGTAGCCTTCAAGGCAAGGATTGTAAAGGGGATTTCACTATGTAACCTCTCCTTTTTATCTTAATATCAAAGCAGTGGATCACTATGGTTTTTGAATGAAGGATTGTAGTGTAAATGTCTCTTTTGTTTGGTTTCATGACCAAATTTTATCTATGTCTCTATTTTCCTTATCTCTAGAGGCTTCTTATCTCTACTTCTTAATACTAAACTCTTATCTATTCTCAGGAAGCTTATATTGCTTCTCTATCTCTGTACTCAAGAAGCTTATATGCTTCTCAATATCTTCTCTTATTTGTACTTAGGAAGCTTTGATACTTCTCAATATCTTCTCTCTATTTAGGAAGATTAGATTCTTCTCAATCTCTTATTTTATTTATACTCAAGAAGCTTAGATGCTTCTGAATCTCTAAAATCTATCTTCAATGTTTTAGGTCACACCTAAGAACAAAATAATTCTCCTCTTTTCTAGAGAATCCAAAATCAATATTAGGGTGACTATGAATGTCCCCGCATATCCAAATTCCTTTTGAGTTGGCCCTTAATCACTTCAAGTTGATTCATAGTCTTCATTGGTTTTTCTTGAACCAAGTGGAAAGACCCTAGCATCCAAATCAAGATGACTTTTACCTTGTCCCCTCAATATCTACTCAATCAAACCTTTAAAAATAGAGTCCAAGTCTTCACTACTTTCAAAGTGGACAAACTCCAATGTAATGGTGGTTAATAAAATATAACTCTATAAAAAATGGATAAAGTTAAGTGGTAACTTTGATACCATTGTTGGATTTTAAGCCTTACTATCTCAAAATATCATAGGTCCTAATATAAATAAGTCACAATATTATAGGTCAAAATATTAATAATCAAGAGTAGAATTATATATATGAGCAATCAAATATATATCTAGTCCAATATAATAATGAAATAACATTCATTTATAATATTAAATATAAATGTAAATGGCCAAAATCAATATGTACATGCATGAATAATACTTACAATATAAATTGTTCAAAATTTGTATACAAGCTTTATTATCAATGTGGTGATCACTACAAACCATTTTTCCTTACATTGTATGGAGTTTTATCTCCATAATATAGCCATAGTAATCTGACTCTTCAATGCTTGTCTATTGCACTCCTCACATATCCGAGAGATGCAACCTTTCCTATTCATGACCTTCGGCTTCTCATCTTGCCACTTGTTTACTAGACTCTTCACTCTACTCTTACATGTATACTTTAACTCTATGACACTTGCACACTTTTACATGACTTTTACTCTCCTACATGCACTCCTAATACAAGATATTTGTGCACATCCTCACATTACATATTTTCACACTTAATACATGACACTTTTGCATATTCTCTCAATACACACTTGCACTCTTAGTTACATGACACTTGTGCATATCCTACACATTACACTTACATGACACTTGTGCATATCCTACACATTACACTTACATGACACTTGTGCATATCCTACACATTACACTCTTACATGACACTTGTGTATATCTTACACATAGACACTTAAATCACTCACCTAAACTATAGAAACAAAACATAATCTATTACATATTTACATTTGTACCATAAAGGTATTGTTGGTCATCAAATCCGCACAAGAAAGGATTTTCGATGGGTTTGCGCGCCCTAGACCTGCGACCAACATTGAAAGGCCGAGGGGAAGAGATGCCCCTCATGCCAATCTTCAGAGAAAGGCCGGCTCCTGTACTAATCTACTTTTGGGGTTTGAGACAAGAGTGCAGGAAAGAAATAAACAGAGTAAGGGTTAGGAAAAGAAATAAAAAGGGTAAGGATTAGAGAAAGAAATAAATAGAGTAAGGGTTAGAAGATGATGATTTAAGGTGGGAGAGAACAGGAAGCACGATCACTTGCTAACAACTCGAATAGCAGCAAGAAATACCAAGAATAACATGAAAGAAACGAAATGCCAAACTTCCTATGTATCCTTTGGACGGGTTCGCAGGGTTCTCCTTTCTCTCTCGCTGGAATTCATGATTCAGAGTAACAGCGATTGAGATAGGGGAATAACAAAAACCTCAATCCACTAGGCAGCATAAAGGAAAGCGACAAGGCATTTTTCCTCTCCTATGTATCCTTCAGGGCGAATTTCAGGGGTTCGGTCCCCGATCGCACATTGGATTCAGGATTCAGAGTCTTAGTACGCGAACGAGAAAAGACAATAATTAAGCATAGAAGGCAGCATAAAAGAGAGAAATAGAGCACAAAAGGTCTTTAGTATTAAATGCAAGACATCAAGTTACAGCAGCTTTCTAGCAGAAAGTTCCCAGTGTGACCTGGTCAGTCTCACCTGACTAGTGGTAGTGAGGACTGATGCTCTCATTACCGAAAGACTAATAGCATCTGGTGACTCTGTTTACCCGAAAATATCTAAGTTGTAAAGACCAATACCCAAACCTGTGCCTTCATGGCAAAAAAGTCCCCATGATTTAAGGAAGCCCAAGTTGGTGAATCTCTAGCTTGCCTCCATCCGAAACTTTTTGCTAGAAAGTTGTTGTAACTTGATGTCCTGCGTTTAATACTAAAGACCTTTTGTGCTCTATTTCTCTCTTTTATGCTGCCTTCTGTGCTTAATTCTTTTGTCTTTTCTCGTTCGCGTATTGAGACTCTGAATCCTGAATCCGGTGTGCGATCGGGGACCGAACCCCTGAAATTTGCCCTGAAGGATACATAGGAGAGGAAAAATGCCTTGTCGCTTTCCTTTATGTTGCCTGGTGGATTGAGGTTTCTGTTATTCCCTTATCTCAATCGCTGTTACTCTGAATCCTGAATTCCAGCGAGAGAGAAAGGAGAACCCTGCGAACCCGTCCAGAGGATACATAGGAAGTTCGGCATTTCATTTCTTTCGTGTTATTCTTGGTATTTCTTGTTGCTATTCGAGTTGTTAGCGAGTAATCGTGCTTCCTGTTCTCTCCCACCTTAAATCATCATCTTCTAACCCTTACTCTTTTTATTTCTTTCTCTAACCCTTACCCCTTTTTATTTCTTTTCCTAACCCTTACTCTGTTTATTTCTTTCCTGCACTCTTGTCTCAAACCCCAAAAGTAGATTAGTATAGGAGCCGGCCTTTCTTCGGAGATTGGCACGAGGGGCATCTCTTCCCCTCGGCCTTTCAATGTTGGTCGCAGGTCCAGGGCGCGCAAACCCACCGAAAGTCCTTTCCTGTGCGGATTTGATGACCAACAGTTTTTGGCACGCCCGGTGGGACTCAAGGTCCCATATTTGAGAAAATTTCTAGCCCGTCTTCATCGGAGCCAGTAGTTCTAACAAGTTCCCGGTGAGATCCGGTCAGTCTCATCTTTTGAGTAGTAGTGAGAATCGATGCTCTCATTACTAAAAGACTCTTAGCATCTGGCGACTCTGTTTTACCCGAGAATCTCTAAAGTCGTGAAGACCAGTGCCTAAACCTGGTTTTCGTAACCGGGACTCCCCGTGTCTTAAGAAGGTCCGAGTTCGGTGAATCTCTGGCCTGTCTTCATCTGATAAAATCACCTGGCGACTCAGTTGAGCTGAAGATCCAGATTTCCTGGTCGTAGGCGCCTTTCAAATCTGAAAGAAGATATCCCGGAGGAATCAAGGTTCGGTGAGCAGCCTTGACCTCATAAGCGGAGAAAGAATGTCCACCTAACGACTCCGACTCAGCGGCGACAACCGTGATTTCCATAGGCTACTGTCGTAATGGCTGGGAGAAGCTTTCCTAGCTGGAACGATCCAGGCCCCCTGAATATCCAAAGCTACCACGAGATTCCCAAAAGTGCTTTGAAATCATTGACGAAATACAGCGGCACCACGGGAATGGCCCGAGAGCACCTTGAAGATGTTGTCGATTTAGCGACCCTCCATGACATTATCCATGAAGATGTCATGATCAGACTTCTTGTTCTATCTCTGGAAGGAAGGGCATTGCGGTGGTACAGATTGCTCAGGCCCAAAAGCATCTGCTCATGGGATGACTTAGCGGGGGCATTGATCGAAACGTTCGATGGCTCTCAGGACCCCTTCCATCTCTTCGCATACCTCTCCACCATCAAGAGAGCACCTTCGGAGGGTATCACGGACTTCAATGTCCGATTCTGTAGAAGTTGGAAGAGAATCCCACTGGAGATCCAACCGACGCCCGCCCAAGCCCATCTCTTCTATGTTCGGGCCTTCCACCCGGACGTAAGCCTCATTCTACTGCAATCAGGGGAACGAAGGTTCCCTCAAATATTTGAGGAGGCAATACGAGCGGAACGGCTTCTGCTCCTATCGGGAAAGTGGCAGTGGAGAGAAACTCCGTCGCTTCCTTCGATAATTACTGCTCCTGTCCGGCCAACGCAGTACTCATCATGGGGCATTCCTCACACTGAGCCGAGGCCTGAGATGCAGTCATTTGGAGCTCGGGAGGCAGACCTCATACTAGTCCAACAATGGGAATACGCAAGCATGGCCCACCCAATGAACAACATGGCTGCTCGCGATCTCCATCAAGAGGTGAACCGAGGAGAGAAGCAGACTCGAGTGGTAGAACCCGAGAACAAAGAGGGCACATTTTTGCACCCTTTTTGTATCCCAAGAGATGGCATGCAAGTGTTCAGCCAAAGCTCATCAAGCCTGTCCGATTCAGAGGATGAGCCCGAAGAGATCCTGGAGGACTACTCTTCGTCGGAGGAACCTTGTTACCATATCAGTGGGATGGAAGAACCTGTACCCGGCCTTCATTTGGAAGAATCTACAGAATTATGGCATTGGGTCTGGTATTGGTTTCGGCTATCCCTAAGACCGATGCCCCAAGAAGGCTTTCAAGTGGCGAACTTCTTCGCCAATAATCTGGGCACTAGCAGGGATGAAAATCGGCTGCGTTGCTTCCTCTTCGTAGCATGGACAACTTCAGGTAGAAATGATCCGAACTCCGAAGGTCAGCTAAAGTTCAACCAGATCTGGTCGGGTCACTACAGGTTTACCGGATAATCACCTGAAGTGAATCCATAGTGGCGGCATGCCAATTATGCCGCAAGCTTGTGTAGATACTGTAAATAGTCCGGTCGGTAAATAAAATGCTGCTCAGAAACTCAGGTTGAGTTTTACCTTGGCAGCTATATATATTAAAAAAAAAAAAAAAAACTCCTTCGGGAACTTGGCTTGTGAAGTAGTGGATGCAAAGTGGTTCGCAGCGAAGTACGATTGGCCGAGCAAGGTCCCGACTAAGGTATGAAAGATGTTCGCCTAAGGAGAGTCTGAGCGAGCTGCTTTTTAAAAGGGAAACAAGCTTCGTAAGCAGCCTCTTGCAGGAGAGACCACTTCGGGCCCGAAGCATAAAGGATTAACTAGCGCAAAAGGTTCACCGTGAAGTATGTCAGCTCCAATTTCGGCTTCGCTGACCCAAAGATGCACAAGGCAGAAGCATTTATTGCATGCCTAGAGGAGCGTGTCGACAGCCGCCTTCAAAAGGCATCCAAAATAGGCGAGTTAAATGAAAAGGCATCGGGTACATCCTCAGGGGATTCGGCTGAGAGAAAAGTCTCCCCCAGGTACCAGGTGGCAGTCGGCTGCGTTCCCAAAGCAGTCGCAATCATCATAACGCATGGCCCTGTGTACTACGCCACCGTGGGGCCAATCCGATGAACCGATGATCTCTCAGGTGAGAAGTGCAGGATTAATTGTGGCACATGCCATAAATGTGGGTAGTTGTCTTTGGCGGCTATATAACGTAGACTCCAAGCAACCGAGAGGATTACTCATTCAACGACTCATACAGACCCCACTGCCAACCTGCAAATTTTTTCCACTTCGCACTCTGAAGCTTCAACGCCAAATTTTCTCCATACTGTAAATCCCGTTACCCTAAGCATCAACAATGGGCAAGGAAAGTTCCAAGGAGAAGGGAAAGGAGCTAGAAGTAGTGGCCCCTGAGAAGCCAAAGGTAAAAGGCCATGAAAAAAGGCCGAAGCCAAAGCCCGTTGATTCGGGCCTCCGCTCGGATAAACGCGTCATGGAAGAAAGGGAGGATTCCGAAGACGAGCAACCCCTAGAACCACCAGTCGACAGGTGGGAAAGAATCAGGGATACAGAGCTGTCGAAGAGCGTAGCTGAGCTCAGAAGCACCGTTGAGCTCATGAGAAGCAGGCTCCCGACAGAAAGCAAAAGAGCTGCCACTTACTACTCCCAGATATACTGGTATCTGACGCCCCCCACGCACCATTGCCCTGAGCTGATCAATGCCATCGCGCAGAATTACCAGCCCGCCACCAGACAGGTGTTAGACACATCTGGCCAGAAGTTATTTTCAATTTTGAAAGAAGATGTACAGGCAGCTTTTGCGCCACAGCAGGGCCCACCCGAGGGATGTATGGTTCGCAACATCATTTTGAGCGAACAAACGGAGAGGTTCACGTCTATTGGCTACATGATCAATTTTTTGTAGCAGAGCCTCAAAAGCGGGCTTCCTTCGGGCAAACTGCCCCAAATGCCCCTTCCCTTGGAGGCTTTTAAAAATGTCGACCTCTTCTCCATCATTGCATGGGTGGCAGGCCTATCTACCGACGCTTCGGTATACCCATGGCAGGTGTCCCTGGCCGAATGCATTTCCAGAGGGGAGTTCAATGCCCCCGATACTTCGAGACCTAGTTCCAACCCAGTCTTTGTCGACTGGGCAGAATGGGTGGCCAGGGGCTTACATGCGCAACTCACCAGCATGAAGAATGTTGGGACCAGCCAGTGCTTCGCGCCCTGCTCCTTTCTTGTTTGGTTACTTTTCTTTCATGTACATAATAGTTTTCCTCATGTTGCCATTACGGCAAGCGGCAAGGATGGAAGTCCTTTGCCCGTATATCAGTGGACTCCCCTACTGTTGAGATCAGAGTCCTACTATCCCTTTAATCAGCAATTCTTGGGACCCGCCATGCGTATGTTGGCAGGATCCTCCCCGCGAGTTCCCCTTGGCTTGAGAAACAAAGTGGTCCGGGAGAAGAGGGGAGACATTTTTTGACTAACGCAGGGGCTGGTGATTCGCATCTTCGGCTTCATAGGGAAGCCCTTCTTACTGCCAGTTTACCCCTCCGAGTATCAATTCACGTTGGAAGTCGCTAGGCAGAGCGATGCAACTAATGCCATCTATGGCAAGGGTCGAAAATGGGCCCACACTTGTGACTTCCCTCTCAGGATAGGAGTTATCGAAGTGTTCGCCCTGAATCAGAACGTCTTCTTGGAAGAGAAGCTTGCCAAGTTTGGCCTACTCCAAATTCCCCAGCAATGGCTTTATGATCCTTTGGGAGTGATGAGGGACCATATACGGGTCAAGAGCTTCCATGTTTGCCCCTATCCAAAAATTGTGAAACAAAGAAATAATCCTCGGGGAGAGGATCTGGAGTGGCATCTGGAGAGGATGGAAGCCTTACCTCCCTGGCATGAATTCTACCCAATGGAGGTCGCATATGACCCAGATCGGCATTCACTCCCGAGCCCCAACTCCACCTTCTAGAAGAAAGCGAAAGATGACTTGAAGGAAGGAGTAAAGGATTGGGACGCGGCTCAGCTGAGAGAATGGTGGATAATGAGGGTCCACCGACAGAAAATGAACTCTTATGGATTCTTGGCAATGGACAAGGACTTCGTAAAAATTTATGAAGCCAACGCTGGAAAGTGGAAGCCTTCGTCCTTCGCCACCCTCATCCCTCCAGCTATCCCAGGCTCGGGCGAAAGCCCAAAAAGAGATGATACTACTTCGGGGAAGGAAAGAGAGGAGAAGGCCCAAGCTACACCTCCAAGATCACCTCAGGGGCCTGTAGGAGGCCACGACTCGAGCACTGAAGGGTCAGAACAGCCGCTGGTGAGGAGGAAAAGGAAAAAGCAAGAATAGACCCTGGTGCCCCCAAAACACCCAAAGCGACCTCGCACAGGATTTGTAAGCCCCACCACTGGGCGATCGATATCAGACCCATCCAAAGCAAGTGTCGAGGTCGCAGCCCTGTCGAGTGCCAAAACCGAGAAAGAACAAGATGCGACTGCACCAGAAGTCACCACTACCACAATGCCAGGAGGGCACGCAGGTACGCATTCTCCACCCCTTGCCCTAGTCTCACACATTTTTGCCGTAACCCCAGCTGAGAGTTCTCACCAGTCTCCCCTGCATAGCCCATCACCCCATCACACGTCACCTATCGCTGGTCCGGCCTCATCCCGCGATCATGATGGGGGTAAGACCATTGACCCTACTTCGCCCTTCCACACTACCATTCCCCTGGTCATTAGCAGAGACAGGGGTCCCACTTCAACGTCGAGTCCCACCACGTCTGTCGTCGAGCCTTCTGGTGAGGCATCCCCTGCACATTCTTTATATTTGTTTACTCCCTCGGTTGGAGATCTAGCCTTGTCTAAATCAGAGATGTCCTTAATTAAGGACCGCCCCCTTGTCGAGAAGCTATTCCAAGCACGGCAAAACACTGAGCAAATACTAAGGGAGGCAAGGAAAAGAAGAGGGCGCTCGACGACATCAGTTGAAAAATGCATCGTTTTTTATTTAGAGGCCGAAAAGGTGCATAAAATCAAGAAGGTCCCCAAGGTACAAAAGCCTCTGGATGAAATGACTCCAACGGACTACGATTATCAAGAGACACCTAAGGACCTGGAACACCTGAATGTTGATGATGAATCGGCCTCTATGCATGTCCGAATCGAGACTTTTCGGGCACATGCAACCATTGCTAACCAGCACAGGTTTGAAGCCGAGGCCGCCAATGTCAAGCTAGAGGAAAACCTGGCAAAGGTCCGCTCCAAATTAGCAGAGGCTGAGGAGCAATGCAAATTGATGAAGAAGGAGACGCTCGACCTAAAGCAGCAAGTTCAACAGCTCCAGTCTACAGCCGAGAGCCAAGCGCAGAAACAGACCGAGAGTGATCTGAAGGCCAGAGAGCTTGAGGACAAAATCGCGCAGATGCAGGCTCCGCTGTATGCAAAAGAGGATCCAACGTTGTTTGACAGGGCCAGAATTAAGGAGATTCGCGCGCACCTGCTAAAAAATTTTTGGCCTCGGTGTGCCAGTGCTTTTTCAATTTTGACGTATGTCACCGAAGCACAGCAGGCTATTGCCGAGGGAGGGCCAGTCATCGACGAGGTCACGCAGAAAGCCAGGAGCCGACTCAAGCTAGCGTTCGACGTCCAAAATGCTAGATATCAAGACTTGCAGATCACTGCAATGTCTCGGACAGCTAGAGATTGGTCGACGGCACGGGCTACTATTCGCGCTTTCTTTTCCAAGGTAAGAAAAGCGCAGAAGGCAAGGAATCTCCAGGATATGTTTGATAATGAGCAGCGTGCATCAATGTGCCACTTTCAGGATCTTTCTTCCCTGGGTTTCTCGAGCTTCACAGACGATGATGGGAACCTTCTAAGCAAGGATGACCTCAAACCAGTCTGGCTGCAGTTCGAGAACGATGTCTCGGAGATCGATGGCTGGGAAGAACCAATCACAGAAGGGCAGGTGACAGATTTCATCCTGAGATACTGTAAGATCACGGCTTGCCTCGACGACCTGTTCACCAGGGCCAAGAATGCTGACGTCGGGCAAATCAATCGATTTCGCGACTTGGTCAAAGCGCTGCAAGATCGAGAGCCATTCCAAAAGGGCGCCTGGTCCCATGTCCGTCGAACGATGAAACGCATCCGTGATCGCCTCGAACCATCACCTCAGCAGAAGCCACGCCAGAGGAAGAAGGAGAAGAAGAAGAAGAAGAGGGAGGGCATACCATGGAAGCACCCCAAGAGATGGCAAAGAGAGAAGAATCTAGGGAAAACCAGTGACTCTGCAGCCCAATGGATCAGGACTAAAGGGTTCTTTTGCCGAGACGAGCTCGTCACCCCGCGAGCCGCCAAGAATGTTGACACTTTTTGTCACATTATACAAGGGGTAGAAGAATAGTAGAATTTTGTATAATATTTCCTTGTTGAAAGTTTTTCTTTTATTTTAAGTTACAACAATTTTGACTCTCCCTATCGCCCCTTTTATAAAATGAAGAAGAAAGAGCTTCGCTACCAAACAGGCCAAGGAAAATAGCTTCGTCGAAGGAAAAGAAGGAGAATGTGGAAAGAACTTCGGGCCCGAAGCGCTTCAAATCACCACTTCGGGCGAAAACCTTGCGAAGTAATATCGCCAAAGGAAATACAAAGATAACGCTTCGCACCCGAAGCATTTTCAGCAGCCGCTTCGGGCGGAAGTTTTGCGAAGCGACATCCAAACGACTTCGTCGAAGGAGGAGAGCATAATCCAAATCAGCTAAGGTAAGGAAACTACTTCGGGCCCGAAGTATTTCTGACACCTACTTCGACCAGTTTTCACCCGAAGCAGTGGTGCCCGAAGCAAAATGACAATGTGTCGGAAACAGAGAAGTGCTTCGGGAGGATATTCCCCGAACCACAGTTTTGAGAAAGAATCGGGCCGAAACATTTTCCAGTCGAAGCAGTTTCTCCAGCAAAGGACAAAGGGCCCCATTTCAAATATGGAATCCGCTCGGCACTCGACATCCCCGAAGTAGTTTCTGCGAAGCATTATTTTGCGAAGAACAAATCAAGGAGAATCTACTTCGGCCCAAGGCTTTGGCGAGGCGGAGATGTAGCGAAGCACTTTTTGGGCCCACGTTCCAAGGCGGGCAGCTTCCCAAGGTGATCGAAGGCCCCTTATAAATACCCCCTTTCTTGCCCGATAAGTCCGCTGACCATTTTTGGCAAACGAAAGGGACGTAACGGTCCTCGAAGTAAAACCCGATGGGCGTAACGATCACTCAAGCACAGCATCCAGAAGCCAGGGACACTCGGGCGATGCATTAAATGAATGTTTCCATGGTTGACCCGAGTCATAGTTGCCAGTTTTGGTAGCCGATTTGAGAGATCATTCGCAGCAGTAGCGAGGCACCGATTTCTCAGGGCCCGAGGGTGTACTCCACCATTTTTTGTAATAATGACTCAGAGGGTCGGGTCCTCTATAAAAACCCAGGCATGTAATGTAAAAAGGGGGGGAACTTTCTGCTAGAAAGTTGTTGTAACTTGATGTCCTGCGTTTAATACTAAAGACCTTTTGTGCTCTATTTCTCTCTTTTATGTTGCCTTCTGTGCTTAATTCTTTTGTCTTTTCTCGTTCGCGTACTGAGACTCTGAATCCTGAATCCGGTGTGCGATCGGGGACTGAACCCCTAAAATTCGCCCTGAAGGATACATAGGAGAGGAAAAATGCCTTGTCGCTTTCCTTTATGCTGCCTGGTGGATCGAGGTTTCTGTTATTCCCTTATCTCAATCGCTGTTACTCTGAACCCTGAATTCCAGCGAGAGAGAAAGGAGAACCCTGCGAACCCGTCCAGAGGATACATAGGAAGTTCGGCATTTCATTTCTTTCATGTTATTCTTGGTATTTCTTGTTGCTATTCGAGTTGTTAGCGAGTAATCGTGCTTCCTGTTCTCTCCCACCTTAAATCATCATCTTCTAACCCTTACTCTTTTTATTTCTTTCTCTAACCCTTACCCCTTTTTATTTCTTTTCCTAACCCTTACTCTGTTTATTTCTTTCCTGCACTCTTGTCTCAAACCCCAAAAGTAGATTAGTATAGGAGCCGGCCTTTCTCCGGAGATTGGCACGAGGGGCATCTCTTCCCCTTGGCCTTTCAATGTTGGTCGTAGGTCCAGGGCGCGCAAACCCACCGAAAGTCCTTTCCTGTGCGGATTTGATGACCAACAGGTACCATGGGGGTATATTTGCTTGTACTAAATAATATAATATTCTCCAACACTTACTTCTATTAAGGACTTTCAAAATGACTTTCCTTCCATGTTACATAGATTTTCTTCACATGAATACTTTAGTTTTTTAGTTTCTCCTAAGATCTAAAAAAAGTAGCACTCACTCCTTGCTCACACTTTGCTTCTTACTTACGCTTTTGCTCACACCTATAATACTTGTTTATTTTCTAAAACAAGAAAAAGTAAGGCTCACTCCTACCTTGCACTCGCTTTCGACTTGTATTCACTATTATAGTACTAAGGGGATTCAAAAATTATTATTAATATCCATAAAGTATTGTTAGAGATAATATATTGGAAACATCAATATTTTTATAGAGTAGAAGATTGAGTAGTAGATAATTTAGTCAATTATAGTGTTGATATTTGTCTTGGTGAGATTCAAATTTTAAAAGATAAATGGCCAAGTTAGATTTTATGTCTTAATGGAAACCATGCAAAGGAGTTAATTGCGAAAATATAATAGTTTTTCTAAAAATAAAAAATATACTTAATAGCAAGAAGAAAAAAAATCATCTTTAATAAAAAATAAAACCAAATGTATATTTTTTAATAGGTTATATGGGATTGAAACAAGCCCCACCCATATTACATCATCATCACATAGTGGTGTTACAACAAAGCTTGGATATTATCCATGTATCGTTTGGCAAGATTTGAACCTAGGTCTCCTCTTTGAAATGTTGAGGAATTTGACCATGTCACTTGATAAAAGAAAACCAAGTATTATATAATTAACCCCAATCATTATTTAAATTCTTCAATTTTCAAGGAGGAAACCAAGGTATCAAATCTATTTTAATGGATTATATGGGATTGAAACGACCCCACTCGTACTACATCATGACCATATAGTGGTATTACAACAACTTGACAATTAAGCATGTATCATTTGGCAAGATTCAAACCTTGGTCTCCTCTTTGAAAGTCAAGGAATCTAACCAATTGAACTAATGTCAAATCTTGCCAAACAATACATGTATAATTGTCAAACTATTGTAATACTACTATGTGGTCATGATGTAAGACAAGTAAGACCCATATAATCCATTTAAAAAATATATATTTTATAATTTTAATAGAATAGATTTCGTATAGAAACAACGTATAATTTATTAAAATACAACAATATAATGCAAGATAAATATAATTACTGATAAAATGACTTATAATATAATTTATTAAAATACAATTATAACATTATATAGAAATAGCCTCACCTTGTGTTCACCTTGTATTACATTGTAACTACATAGTGGTATTACAACATTTTTTTTGTCAATTATACATGCATCACTTATTAAAATTTGAATAAAAAATTATCGATTAAATTTATGTCATATATATATATATATATATATATATATATATATATATATATATATATATATAATGGGTTATATGAGATTGAAATGAGCCCCACTCGTATTACATCATCACTACATAGTGGTATTACAACAAAGCTTGGATATTATGCATATATTGTTTAGCAAGATTCGAACCTAGGTCTCCTTGAAATGTTGAAGAATTTAACCATGAGCTAGTGCCAATTGATGCCATTTAACAATATTATATATAACTTTTCCTTTAAATTGATTATATGATATTTAAATGGTTCCACCTTTATTATATGGTTATCATATAATGATATTACCCATTACAACAACTTGAAAACTATGCATTGCTTAACATAATTTAAACCTCGATCTCTTCTTTAAAATAAGAATTTAACCAATTAAACTTGTGTTAATTTTTTTTAATAAGTTATATGTGGCTTTTATTGGGGCCACTTCCAAAAAAATACCAAAATATTACATTTAATGTAGCATAGTTTTTTATCACAATTGTTTTATTTCTTTTTTCTCTTAAATATATTCTTCAACTTCCTCAAAGTGTTATGTTTCCACATTCATGTCCTTGACATCATTTTGATTAAGAGATAAAATCTCATTTGGCTAGTTGATTTCTAAAAATTGAATTTTACTGGGATGAAGATCAACACCACAATTCGCTATAAATATGCTTACACTTCCAAGAGCCTCTAGTAATAGATGATGAACATCAACAATAATATTATTTTTTATCTAGTCTCGACATCCTTTTTTGTTAATAGCATTGATAATAATTTGAGTCCCCTTCAATTGAAATATATTTCCATCCTTTTTCTACCACAATTTTAATTCTTGTAAGAAGTGAACTATCCTTTGCATAGTTATTAGTTGAAGTTCCATATGATTCTGAATAAGTGAGGAGAATTTTTCCTTCACTATTTCTAAAAACACCACCTCCACCAACTTTTCTTGGATTTCCTTTAGAAGCACCATCAAAATTAATTTTGATAAACTCAATTTTTGGACATTTTCATTTTACCATAGATCGAAGTAGATCCTTTGTTTTAATTTCATTGTTGTAGATGACTCTTCCATGTATGTTCAAATCCTATAACCAAGTTATTAGCACCTCTTTTTTTACAATTGAGACTTTTTATGATGAGCACCATATTTGTAGACATTATGCAGGAGAGGCAATAATATGGTTCCAAACTTAGCATGGTTTTGAGATTTATTTTAAAAAATTCTAATATTTCTTTCAAGCCATAAATTTCAACAAATAATGGTAGGGCCAATAATCCAAAGAATACACAATACTTTAACTTTGAAATAATTAATCCAACATTTTATCAATATTGATGGAGCTACCCAATATAATTTCATATTTTTTTTAAAATAACCCTAAATAGTATGAGAAAACGGACAATGAAAAATTAAATGGTGTGATGTTTCTAAATGCTTCTCACACAAGGTATATCTAAAGGGTCCATAATATCCTCTTCTTTGTAGATTATCTCCTGCAAGAATCTTACTTTGAACCACTAACCAAAGAAATGTTGAGGCCTTAGGGAGAACCTCTAATGACCAAACATTCTTCTAAGGAAAATCTTTAGGAGAAGAAAATTTTGATTGTTCTAAATACTCATATCCCAACTTGACCAAGTATCCACCATCCTTTGATAAATTTTAAACCAACTTATCATTTCATGTAAAAATAAGCAAATAAAACTCTTGAAGCATCTTTTGAAGTTCATCTGCAATTTTTTTGAGTTCCTCTCCTTCAACCAGGTTACTAAAAGAAATCCATGATCTAGAGTTTTTGCTCATAATAATATAGTATTTGACCTTTGGACCTTTACATGTTAGGCATTCTTGAGCCAATAGTTACCATTTTGAGTTAGAGATAAGAGGATAAGGCTTCAACCAATAATCAAACCAAAAATCTATATAACTCCCCTCATTGATTGATCATCTAATATATTTCTTTATCAACTGCAAACTCTCTGATATAAAGTTCCATGTTGATGATCCTTTGGGTGGAGTTCTTTTCCTAAATAATTTCATTACATCAAGAGAACATATATATATATTTGAAGTAATTTTTTTGTCCAAATCTTTCCTTGATCTCTAAATAATATTCACCCAAGCTTTGCTCCTAATGCCAAATTCATAATTCTGCAATTTCACAAGCATGCTCCTCCAATATTCTTTCCTATGCAAACCTTATCCCACTTACAAAGAAGAAAACTAAATTTTTCTCACAATATTTCCATAGAAAGTCTCTTTGAACTTTATAAAATTTTGATGTTATACTTGTTGGCAATCTTAAAAGTGGCATCATATAAATAGGGATGGATTAAAAAGTAGTCTTTATGAGTTGTAGCCCTCTTGCCATGGTTAAGAACTTACCTTTCCAACCTGCTACGCAAGCTTTCATTATATCCAAAAAAGAGATCCAAAGCTTCTCTTTGTTTCTTTTATTAGACAAAAGAATACCCACGTAGGTTGATGAATTTTTTTCAATTTTAAACCCTAAAATATTCACAATAATTTGTTGTAAATTTAGGATAGTATTAATAAAAAATCCTAGATTTTGTAGTATTTACCAATTGTCCAATAGCCTTCTCATAGCATGATAATATTGATTTAAACTCTATGGCCTCACTAACTAAGGGATGGCCCAAAATAAAAGTATCATCAACAAACTGGAAATAAGATTTGGAGGGACTATTTTTTTGCAACTTGAATACCCTTGATTTTCCCTTTCACTTTTGCCTTTGAAAAGGTTATCCCTAATGTTTTTGGTAGAATAATGAATAGATAAGGAGAAAGTGGATCACCTTGATGAAGTCCACAATATGACTTGAAGTAACTATCAGGAGAACCATTGATCAAAATAGAAAATTTTGTAATGTCATAACAACATTTAATCCACTCACAACTATAATCAAAGTCAAACTTTCTAAGAATAATATGTAGAAAATTCCATGAAACCCTATCTTTTTTTTTTTTTTTGTGGAAAACATCCCAAAAGGGATGCCACTTTCGGGTAAGACCCAAGGAGGCAGGGGTATCCATTCCGCAAAAAATGCCCAGGACTCGGACCTGGCCTACCACATTTGACATACTCAAGGAGCAAACAAACACACAAAACCAATTTAAAAATAAGTAAATAACAACAAAAATAATAAAATAAAATAAAAAACATGCTCCTTGAGTGTGTCAAAAACAAAAGCACAACCAAACACGCACAATAAGATAAAAGAAACCACAACACGAACCACATAGAAAAACACAAGAACCACATAACAAAACACAAACAAGACAAAAACAACGAGAACACTACAAAGACATAACCCAAAAAAAACATGAAAAATAAACACAACCAAAACCTAAAAATTTTAAAAAAATAAAATAAAAATAAAAATAAAAAACAACCAACAA
Organism: Wollemia nobilis; assembly: GCA_028583015.1. Lineage (NCBI taxonomy): Eukaryota > Viridiplantae > Streptophyta > Pinopsida > Araucariales > Araucariaceae > Wollemia > Wollemia nobilis. Next base: position 377,610 of record JAQPPZ010000282.1, read on the forward strand.
CAGACAATAAACAAAAACAAAAAACATAGAAAACACTCACACATAAAAACACGAAATAACACAAACAAAGAGAAACCCAAGAACAAGAACGAAAAAAACACAAGAACAATAACAAAAATCATAAAAAAAAAAAAACAAAACAACAAAAACACAAGAACAACAAAAAACAACACAAAGAACACAAAAACAAAACAAAAGAACCCACCCACCTTAAAAAACTAAACAAAAAAAACAAAAAAGAAAAAAAAAATTGAACATAACAATGACCTATCTAGACCAGAAGACTATTAAGGCAAGAATGAACAGAGGAAACAAAATAAAGAATAGAAAGAGCTAGGGAACTAAAAAAAACTGAATGAACCAAAGAGAAGCAAAAAAAAAAAATGATATATTTGAGAGGGGAGGGCTCTGGTCCCTCCCCTGCTCCCCCTCCCATGGCTCCTGGTTCCTGCCCAGTCCCTGGCTCAACCTAGGTCATCCCTCCCGGGGAGTGGTTGTTTGCAGATGATCTCCTGGGGGGAGATCCTTCTCCACTATCTGCGCCCCTCCCGACCGGCTAGGGTTTCCTTGGTTGTTTTTTCGGACTGGTGCTTCCCAGGGATCCCTGTTTGGTTGGGGATCCCTTCCCTTTTTCCCTCAGGCTTCCCCCTGGGGTTTTTTGCAGGTTATTCGCGTGGATCTGGTCCCCTACGTTTCTCGATGCGGTGGAGGTGACGGTTTAGGGTTTGGACAGCTTCCCCCTTTTTCTTGTGAATCCTCGGTGGGCTCTGTGCTTGGATGGGATTCTTGGTCCCTGCTGCTGGGATCCTCTTCTATTTTCCCGGGGCGGGTTCCTTGTGGTGCAACTCTTTGGTCACTTCCTGATGGGTTGGATCCTCTCTGTGCTGGCTGTCGGCTTCCTGTAGGATGGCTCTCGCTGAACGAAATGTTTTCCCGGTGGGCGGGATGGTTTCTCCATAGGGCGGGATCCGCAAAATCCGCCGGTTTTCCCGCGAGGCGGGATCCTTTCTTTTCTGCTGGTTTCCCGGATGGCGGGATTTCCCTGTTGCTTCCCGCTAGGCGGGACTGTTTGTGGTGGTTTTGACTGCTTCCCGCGAGGCGGGATTTTATTGTAACGGGTTTTCTTTGCTTCCTGCTGGGCGGGATCTTCTCGATGGTGGTTTTTGGCTACTCCCCACTGGGTGGGATCTCCAAAACTACTTTCTTTCTTATTTGTTTGTTTCCCGTTGAGAGGGATTGTTTCATGCTTACTGTTACCGGTGGGCGGAATTTCTGTTTTGGTGTTCAGTTTCAAGGGATTGATGCCCTAGGCCCATTTCTTATGTAATTAGGTTTTGGGATCCTTGTTAAAACCCGCTATAAATACAAACACTATAATTAACAAAAAAAAAAGAGAAGCAAAAAAAAAAACAAGAAGAAACTAGGTACCTTCAGAACTGGAGCCATCCAAAGAAATGATAGAAAGAAGAGCTTCCCTAATTTGAGAAGCCCACCATCTAGGAGGGTGGCCATAACAAGTAAGATCACCTTTGTCCAAAGCCCAATTAGCTAAAGCATCAACACTCTTGTTTTGATCTCTGACCACATGATTGTAATCAACTTTCAAAAATCCCATCTGGATTAATTGAATCTTCTCAATAATTCTTTTTATTCTCCAATCCACCTTATGATTCTTAGAAGGAGTCTTCAAGAGATTAATCATAAGTTGAGAGTCGAGACTCAACTAACACCTTTTCCCATCCAACCTTAGTAGCCTCCTGAAGGCCTCCGAGGATACCATACCCCTCAGCAAGGTTATTGGAAAGAATACCCAAATTCTCAGCAAAAGTAAAAACCAGGGAGCCATCCGAAAGTCTACCAATTCCTCCCACACTGGCTTTTCCAGGGTTCCCTCTAGAGGCTCCATCAGTATTGACTTTTCCAAAATCCTTAGGAGGAGGTTGCCAATTTCTTGTCCTATCCATCTTACTAATACTCACATTCCCTTTAAGTTGGTTGCCCTTAGAAGATTTAATCTTCAATCTTTGCATCACTTGATCCCATATTTGGTGGGAGTTTTGGGGGTGATTAAGGAGTTGATGGACTGATTCAACTAAGTTGGCTATGGTCTTTTGCCAAATATAGTGAATATCCTTCCTATCTTGATTAAAAATTTGGTTGTTCCTTTCATTCCAAATATTCCAAAGAAGAATGGTAGAACCCATCCAAACTAACTGCCTAATAAAATGATCAACACCCTCTTGATTAGGCCAATCCCTCCAAAGTTGTTCAAAAGTAAAAAAATTGGACCATTGTAAGCCAAGTAAAGTGGCCATTCTCCTCCATAGCTCGGAGGCTAAAGTACACTCAATAAAAATATGGTTGAGATTTTCTACATTCTCTTCACACATTTCACATCTAAAAGGGCCATGAAAACCACGCTTCATAAGTTGCTCACCAGTAAGCACCCTACGATGCAATAAAAGCCAATTAAAGAACCTCACCTTAGGCTAGAGCTTTTGAGCCCACAATCGAGAAAATATGTTAGAAGAATGGTTGGGATTATTATGGCATAAGGTCAAATAACCTTGAGCAACTGAATACTCACCCTTAGTAGTGTTGTTCCATCCAAAACAATCTTTTTCATGGGACCAAGAGAGGGATCTCATATGAAGGATGCCTTGGATATCTTGTCTTTGCCTTTCTGGGATTTGAATAGGCCAAGTCCTCAATAGGGATCCAATATCTACCAACCTTTGAATTACCAGTATGGTATCGAAAGTAATTAGCCACCTTTATCCAATTAGCTCGGTGAAGCTCCTCCATCCAAGGCCTCCAATCGGGAAACTGAGTTATCAAAGGCTTGTGACCATCCCAAGAATCTATCCAAAAATTTGCATGTTGACCATTATGAATGATCCAAAATAATTTTTTCTTTATCAAATCCTCACCGAGTCTTAAGAACTGCTAAAATGGGAGAACCTTTGGTAGGAAGTTGATAGCGAACAAGGTCTTCAGGACTTTTGTTCTCAGCATATTTAGCATGGAGATTATTGGCCCAAAGAGCATTGGGGTTATGCAACATCCTCCAATATAATTTAGCAGCTAAAGCTTTGTTGTTATTAATAGAAGACCGGAATCCTAACCCCCCTTCACTCTTAGGAAGACATAAAGTATCCCATTTCACCAAGGCCCATTTTCTTTTCTCCTTAGTACCACTCCAAAGGAAACGATGACTGATTTGATCCAATTCTCGAAGAACAGCCTTTGGGATATTCAAAACGGAAGAAACATAAATAGGAATAGCTTGAAGGACTGATTTTACCAAGGTGATTCTACCCCAGAAGAAAGCCACTTGTTGGTCCACTTTCCAATTTTCTTCTTGACTTTGTCCAACAACCAATTCCAATCTTTATTTTTTTGCCTTTGAATATTTATGGGAATACCTAAATAAGTGATTGGAAGGGAGGTCTTCTTATATCTTAATTTATCCAAGACCATGGATTCCTGTCTAGCAGAGCAGTGAAAGAAAATAACTTTAGATTTGTCTTCATTGATCAAGCGCCCGATAGCCTTAGAAAAACAGCTAATGATTTGCTTAATATTAGAAGCTTCCTTAACTGTAGCTTTACCTAAAAGAGTAGAGTCATCCACAAATTGAAGATGAGAGATAGGTCTAGCTCCATGAGCAATGGTAACTCCCTCAAGGGTTTTGTTTTCCCTCTTTTTGGTTATAGTCCTACCCAAGCATTCAACAAGAATGATGAATAAATAAGGGGATAGCGGGTCACCTTGCCTAATACCTCTGGAAGCTGGGAATGACTGAGAAGGCCTACCATTGATAAGAACTAAGTAGGAAACTGAAGAGATACATCCCATAATCCAATCCATCCAATCCTTAGAGAAACCAAATTGCCTCAAAACTTTGATAAGGAAGTGCCAATCCACTCTGTCATAAGCTTTGGATAAGTCTAACCGAATGAACATGGAAGGAGATTTTTGCATATCCATGGAATGGATGGCTTCCTGAGCAAGAACTATCTCATCTACTATTTGACGTCCTTCCACATAACCCCCTTGCTCTGGGGAAATAATCTTATGCAAAAGAGGCTTCAACCTTTCTGCCATGATTTTAGTAATGATTTTGAGAAGAACATTACATAAAGCAATAGGTCTAAAAGCTGAGATATGATCAACCTCTTGAGCTTTTGGAACAAGAGTAATATAAGTTTTATTGATAACCTTCAAAATTTCTTTGGCTTTCCTGGCTTCTTCCACCACCTCTAATAAATCAACATGAAGGATATCCCAGAACTCTTGGTAGAACTCAATGGGAAAACCATCAGGACCTGGGGTTTTCCCTTTTTGCATTTTAAAAACTACTTGTTGAAGCTCATTGATAGTAACAGGAGCAGTCAAAATAGAGTTCTCCTCAGAAGTGATAAGAGAAGGGATTGCTTGAAGAACATTTTGTTGTGAAGTTGAGTCAAGAGGAGTAGCAACAAAAATATTGGAAAAGTAATCAACAACAATAGAGTTCATGCCATCCCAAGTATAAACAACATCTCCGAAATCTGATTTTAAGGAAGAAATAAAGTTGTGAGATCTTCGAGCTAGAAGAGATTTGTGGAAGAAATTTGTGTTTCGATCTCCTTCTTTGAGCCATTGAATTCTAGATTTTTGCTTCCATAAGATTTCTTCTCTTTTTTCCCATTCCTCTAAGCTGAGTTGTGAGTTTAATTTCATCTGCACTTCTCTTCTCTGTGAGGCCATCTAAACGGATTTTCTTATTCAAATTTTCAAGATGAGCAATAACTTCATGTTTTTTTTATGAACATCCCCAAACTCTTTCCAGTTCCAAGTCTTGATTTTGGATTTAATGTATTGCAGTCTTTTGGCAAAACAAAACATCTTAGTCCCATGCCTAGGTTTACCTTCCTTCCACCATTGTTGCACACGAGGTCTGAAGGAAATGTCTCTAAGCCACATTAATTGAAAATGAAAAGGAGAGAAACTCACATTGGTTTTCCACATTTCCACCATGAGTGGCCAATGATCCGAACCAGCATTATTAAGAGTCTTCACTTTAGGAATGTGACCATGGATTAAGAAATTTTCAGAGAGCAAAAACCTATCCAATCTCTCCATTATACAAGCTAAGCCTTGCCTTCTGTTAGACCAAGTCATAAGGCCATTATCTCGGTTGGATATCCACAAGATGGAGGTTTGCAATATATTCGCTCATGAGGTCAGTGCTTTTGTCCAAATTTCTATTTCCCCCCTTTTCTCATCCAGAGAGAGGATGGTATTGAAATCTCCTCCGATCAAGATCCAAGCTTTAGGAAAATGAGAGATAATATGAGTAATATCCTTCCATTGTCTTCTTTTTTCCTCCAAAGAAGTCGGAGCATAAACAATAATGCAGAGCATAATTTGGTTGGAATGTCTACTTTGAATAGCTATAGCCAACAAACCCCAACTGCCAACCATATGGTGAATAACTACCTCTTTTGGGTCCCAAAGACAAGCAATGCCACCAGAAGTCCCTTGGGAACGAGGGAAACCACTTTTCCAGCTGGCCAAATTTTCTCGGCAATTGAGTCCATATCCTCCATTGACATCTTTGTTTCTTGAAGGAAAACAAGATGTGGATGATTTATCTGAATCATTCTTCTAATTTCATTTTGTTTTGAAAGACTCCCTTTGAGTCCTCTAATATTCCAAGTGATGATCTTCATTAATACCAGGGCTAAAAAAGTTGGGAAGGGCATTAATCTTACCTTCCTCTACAAGCTTTTCACCTTCTTTTACCATATGATATTGATTGGTCTTGCGACCTACTTTTTGATTAGAATCCATCTTCAATTTTTTTTCCCTGTTTCTTGACTTATTCCAATTGAATCTGAGATGGCTTCTAACCTTGAAGAATGCTCGTACACAGCCAAAATTTTACTAGATGGTTCAACGGAGTCTATATTGGGACCTGCATTATTTGAAGTTTTGACATTTGAAAGATTGTTTTTCTTGTGTAAATTTTCTCCCTTTTTTCTATTGAAAACCTTTGATTTGTTGGTTTGTCTCTGAGTTCTTCCCTTCATATTTAAATTGTGTTTCTAAGATTTCAGTTTCCATTATTTCCTCTTCCTCACTTGGGACATCATTTGTGGAAAGGATTTCAAACATATTAGCAGATGACTTTGATTGATCCTTCATAACTGGTTTTTTGTGAGTGTTCTTCTTCTTAGGTATTTGGAAACCTGCTGAGTTTATATCTTCTTTCTTTTGATCAGGAATTTTATTTGGGCAAGCACTGGCCAAATGACCATATTCATGGCAAATTCTACAATGAAAAGGAATGTTCTCATAGTCCACTACTTGCTCCCAAGTGTCTTCCCCAAATTGTAATGTGATATTTTTAGGTAGGGGTTTGTCAAAATCCATTAAAACACAAATTCGAGCATAAATAATATGTTCAAAATTTTGAGTACAATCAGCGAGTCATCATAAAAGTTCCTAAAGAGTTTCCAATTGAAGAAAAAATAGTAGGATTCCAAAATTCAATAGGGAGGCCAAAGAGTCTAACCCACACGGGAGCTATAGAAGGCATCTCTTCTTCGGCTTTAAATTTAGTATGCCAGGGCTTCATGAAAAGCCCTGCCCTTCCAAAAAACCAAGGACCCCCTTGAAAATTTTTCTCTCTATCTTCATTATTAGCAAATAAAACAAGAAAATAACCATTTGGATAAATAGAGATTTGTAACTCACCTTTAGTTTTCCAAATTTTTGTAGCCCAAACTTTGAAAGCAGATAGACTCGGACGAAAACCCACGAACCGACAAATTAGTCCTCTTTTTTCCAAATCTTCAATGCCAGTCTGAATGTTACCCATATCAAGCTTAACAATAGGAGTTCCATCGAGTTGCTTTAAGACATCCTGACTCCGTTTTCCTGGGATCAATCTTAGGCATTCTTAGAGGTTTATGGGAAGCCCTAAGATTGATATTAGCATTGGGATGAGGCTGTCCACCATGGAGGGCATCCCTAAAATTCATTTTTGGGGCTGAGTCTTCAAAATTCTTACCCTTGACAGGGGTTTTCATAGTAGAATTATTTTGTGGGTGCACCTTAGCACTAGATTCACTTGAGATATGAGCCATTTTTTGATCAACTACTTGAAACTTGTTTCGTGATCTCTTTAATCCTTGCCCTAGACATCGTGGAAAGGTATGGTTTTCACTTTTCTTTTGTGCAACAAATTGGAAGTCGTTGTCACTCAAGTTCACAGTATGATCTGTTGAAAGACAAATTTCTAACCCATCTTGGATCCCCTGCAACATTTCTTGCTAAAATATTGAGCATAAACCACAAAAATATTGGCCGCTAGGGCCCGAAGGCCCTAAAAACCAACCTCTGGAGCTGCTTGCACTCAACCTAGATGAAACCCTCGCATAGCCGCTTGCCAAATATCTCGTTCACACATAGGGATGTGCTAGGATCTATGTTGCTCCAAATGATATGAAAATTGGTGGAGACGTTCTAGGGTTTTTCAGGCATCTACCCTCAAAATTTCAGCTCAATCCGAGTCCGGATGAGTGAGATATGGCCGAAACGAGTTCGACAGTTTGGGCAATCCTACGAAAAATCTAGTAGTAGGTCTATTTTTGTGTCATTCCACGAAACCCTATCATATACTTTTTTCATATATAATTTCAAAAGCATACCTTATTTTTGTATGGAATAAAGATAATGTATGGCCTCTTATACAATAAATATACCATCAAGAATTTGTTTACTGTGAACAAGAATTTATTTTTGTATTTTGGAACCTTGGTAATAAAAGTAACATTGGTCTCACTTACTATAACCTTTCTTTTTTGGGCCTCTTCAACCACAACTAACATATAACTCTTCAATAAATCCCAAAAAAATTGAAATAAAATTGTAAGAAATCCATCGAGGCTAGAGAAAACTACTTCAAGGGGCTTCTCCATATATGTCTTATTCATCAAGCTTTCATTTTGTCCTTGAGTGACAATTGATGGAATATTTTGTAGATGTTTTTCTTATGCCTCCTTATATTGCCTAGAATCTAACAAAGTATTTTTAAAATAATTAATTGATTTCTTCCTTATATCTTCTTCATTCTCGATATTTTTTTTGATTGGTTGAAATAAGGGATTTTGAAAGGATCCCCGAACCTTTTACAAATATATTGCAATAAAAGAACCATCTCCAAAATACCAACTTCTAGAAAAAAACAAGGATTAACAAAACTAAGGAGATATCCTCCATAAGACCGTCTACAAAGGATCATAAATATGAAAAAGGTTTTCCTGCCTAAACTTAGGAAATCCAACACTTAAAAAATGGAGCTTGCACCTAAGAGTGGAAATAAGGGAACAACAGGACCCAACTAAAAGAGAATAAAAATTTTAAATTTGAAACTCAAATCTCGCTTAAAAGTGAATCTAAATTCCCCCAAGGGAGATACAACACAAATAGGAAAACCCACAAGGAGGAGCCTTTTCAAGACTTGGAAGATAGTTCAATAGTACAAGGAGATCTCCATAGGCCATGAGATCTCACTACAAAGAAGACATAGTGCATAGCTAGAAGGTGAGAAAACCCAAAGAAGAATCTATCCATCACGATGCCTTAAGACTAGAAGGGAAAATCTAAAACAAGGTCTGCCATTTGGAGACCATATTCTACAACAGGAAATCATGCATAGGGTCCCCCTACCAAAGACCGTAAAAAACTACAAAAGAAGCTTGTTAGAAAGTCACCCATACTAGTTCACCCCCCAACCCCACCAACTGTCCATCTAGGAAGAAATACATAGACACCTTCAACCATACCTACACGAGAAAGCATAGGGGCCCATCTCGAAGACAAAAAATAAGTTGTAGATAAAGGTTTCATTGGAAAACCCTAAAACAAAAAAAAAATAGATCTTTTGAAAGACAAATCAGAAGATCCCAAACCCACTCCAGAAAGCCCATCCCAAAAATAACCATAAGAACCACCCAACTACGGACGATAAAAATGTGGTCTTGCCTCAAAGAACAAGAAAAATGCAGAAGGTAAACCCCAAGCTGCAAGCATAATGGAAAAATAGGAAAGTGAGAGCCTCCTTTCGAAATCCAAGCTTCGAAGAGGAATGGAGGAAGCCCTCCCTATAGAAAGCAATAAATAATGGGGTCCCCCCAAAGACTAGAAAAGTCCACCAAGAAATGCTGTGAAGCTCCATCACCCAAGTCGAGCCAATCGAAAGCCAACCACCATAATAGGCTATCAAGGAAATAATATCTAGATCGTTCTAGCCAAAAATCAACTGCAATCATGTTAAAAATGGGAAATCCCATCCTGAAAGGCCCCAGGAGAATCCCATGGAGGTCCTCGAAATGCAGCAACGAGATCCCAAGAAGATCTTCCCAGCTAGAGATCGCAAGACTAGAGTAGGGGAAAGCAGTAAATTTGAAATGGGGTCCTCCCGCCTAGAGCAGAAGACCTCCCACTCCCCCCATATTCTTTCATCCTCGAAATTTCTTTCATCTAGAGTTATAATATTTTTGATATGACAAACATAAAAAAATATATGTTTTTGCTATAGCATTTTGTTTTTTGTATTTCTATCTCCTTCCTTGAGTCATTTCTCTCTAGATTATTGGATCCAATACTCCTCCTTTTTCAAATGCATTATGATAATTAGAAAGTAATTGTTTTTCTTTGACATAAGAATCCTAATCCATTATTTTAATTTCTACTATCTCTTGTAAATTTTGAGCTTTAATTTAATTTCTTTCTTTTCTTTAAAAATGTTACCAAAAGATTTGGCATTCCATATCTTCATTTTCTCCTTCAAATATTTCAACTTTTGAACAAACTTGTATATACACGATCCTTCAAATTTTGATTCATCCCACCATAACATAACCATCTAGAAAAAATCAGGGTCTTGGAGCCACATAGACTAGAAGTGAAATGGATTTGGATGACCATTATTAGATAACTCACAAGTCAAAAGAATGGGTTTGTGATCTAATCCTGCTCGCAATAAAATATCTGAAGAGATTGTATACTTTGTTTGTAACCATTTATTAGATAACAATAATCTATCTAGTCTTTCTACTATATAATTTTTCCCAATGCGTCTATTATCCCATGTATATTGAAAGCTTGAGGGACTAACATCCCAAAGGTTATTTGAATTGACAAATGAAGTAAAATCTTGCATTGTTTTTTTTTTATAAGCGAAAAACCTCTTGCGGGGCCACTTTGGTCTAAGAGACCACGAACATGGGGTTCTATACCATCAAAGTCACCCGGGGGTCGCACCCAGCCCTGCCCGCACCAACATTATCAATTAGATTTTGGGTACCCAATTCAGCTTTTTGGTAGGGTGGAGATTCGAACCCGAGACCTCCCTTGGAGGATTGCCCTCTCCTCTCCAACTCACCTACAACACCTGGGTAAATCTTGCATTGTTTTAGACCATCCTAGAATGCCACAATTATTTTCCAAAGGAGATAGAATAATATTAAAATCGCCCCCAAAAATACATAGATCACAATGAATCATCATTGTATTTGAAAAAATATTCTAAGGTCTCCCTCCAACATTTTTCACAAGGAGTAACTATAGTTGGAGCATATATATTTATAACCCCAACTTTGATGTTTTCCTCTTTCATGCAAAATAATGCAACAACTCAAATACTTTTTTCTTCTAATATTTGGCCATCCCATTTGCATTTGTCCCATATTTTTTCAAGACCGCCTTAAGCTTCAATAGAAGAAACTACTAAACAATGACCTATCTTCCAAATCTTATTAAAAGCATCCTTACATTCCTCATTGTTTAATTTTGTTTCTTGTATCAAAATAAACTGACTATAACAAAATATTAATTTCTTAACAAATCTTCTTTTGTAGGTTTTATTCATACCCGTAATATTCCATGATACCATTTCATCATCAACACTTTTTATTTTTATTAGTGGGCTTAGCCCCACTTCTTGTAAACACTTGTGATAATTTTTATTTGGCTTCGCAAATCAATATATCTTTTTAGTTTTGTTTTCTCTTTGTTCCTACTTTGATGACCTTGCTCTCCGTCTTCCATTGTTGCCAACACTCCCATCTTCTCAATATTTTCTATTTTTTCATATTGTTCTTAATGAGGCTTATCTTCTAAAGATTTATGTTACCCTAAGAATAACCTCATTAACATTTTCTTCTTTATGTTGCCCTGAAAACTCTAAACTGGATAGATGATCCTCCATAGTGATTACTTTCTTATCTTTGACTGGTAACCCTAAATTTCCTTGGATATACTCCATAGGATTTTCTTTACTATACTGCTCTTAAAATCCCAAAGTGCAAGGAATACTCTTCGTACTACTTTCATTTTTATTGTAAGGAGAATATTTTATGTTACTTGAGGATAATAAAGGTGATTTACCTACATTAAGCTTGACCTCCTTCACCTCATTTGCTTTAAAATTTGCATCCCCATATTCCTTTGCTTTAAAATTTGTCTTCCCCTCTTCCTTCGCACCTTTAGCTCCTATATTTGAACTTTCACATTGTACTTCCTCATCCCCCATATCATTTTTTCTTCTAATGGTTGATTCAAGTGAACTGTAATGGCCTTTGTCATCTAATGATGTAGAGGGATTTTCTAGCCACTTTCTTAGGAGTGGAAAATCCTTGATTTGACCTAGCTTCTCCTGTGATATGATCTCTTTGTTTCAAATTGAAGCTACCATCATGCCCAAAAATTTCCATCTCTTCCATCATTTTCACTTTGTAGTCTCTTTCCAAGTGCTTGGTTTCATGATATTTGCGACATCATAATGCAATATTTCCATAATCCACTTGTTGATATCATTCTCTTGATTTTAATTTAATCCTAATAAACCGTGGTATATGTTTAGAAATATCCATGGAAACACATATTCGAGTGTATACAACATGCCTTCTCTCTTTAGTAGTTGGTCCCTCCTAGATGAATTCACCTAGAGTATTATCAATATTCTTCAAAACCTCCTTATTGATGAGTTGATAAGGAAGTCCAAAAAACCTAATCCATACAAAAAGCCTTTTAATAGTTTTCGTGTCCACAAAAAAATCTCACTCCAAGGTCTTAAATATAATACATATTTACCCCTAAACCACAAGCCTTCATCCATTATTTTATCCCTTATTTATGAATTGGATAAAATAATGAGGAAAAATCCTTTTGAAAGAAAGTCATGGAGCAATTTGAATTCAATCCCCACTTCTACTTGATCCATTTTTAAATCTCATAAAAACTTGCCAATATCCATGAAACTTACATATTAACCCTCTAGTTTTAAGAACCATTATATTATGCTCAATCATCTCATCCTTGATAATCATGTATGGTGTAGAATTTGCTACATGGATTGGGTTTGCCATAGATTCGCTCTTCCTCTTATTGCTAGCTACAACATCCATACTTCCAACTTGGCCATCCATACTTTCAGTAAGGACTTTTACAAATATTTTTTCAAGTTACCTAGATTTTCTTCAAATAAATCCTTTCAATTCTCCTGAGATTTGAAACAAGAAGTAGCACTTGTTCCTTGATCACACTTTGCTTTCTACTTCCTGCTTCCCTACTCACACTTCCTCCTTACTCCTAGCTCATGCTCGCACTTGCTTTTGGCTAAAGTCACTCCTGGCTCGTGCTCACACTCACTTTAGGCTACACTCACATCTAGCTCGTGCTTAACTCACTTCCGGTTGCACTCATTTCCCTCACTCTTAGATCAATAATTAAACTTATGCTATTTGATTATACACTAATAAATATATATTTATAAAACTAATTAAAAATAACACATCACATAAGGATAATTATTTTAATTCAATATAACAAATAAAAAAACCTTTCATTATTTATTTATTTAAATAAAGATATAAACTTTAACCATTTAAACATGCAACATTGCATTAAAAAAATGTCCTTATTAATGTATTATCATGTTTAACCAAAAACTCTAAAATTTAAATGTTAACCACTCATCAAATTAAAAATGTATCTTTATTTATTATTTTTTCTTGAGGAAACGAGGTTGTATTTGGGTCCCCTACCCTTGATAACTCACACCTCTCTCTTTTAGAAATTGCAAGCAAACTTGATTCTCATCTCAATTGAGTTATTATAGTTAGATACTTGCGTCTTTCTTCATAATTTTTTGGGATATTTTTTAATTTTATTTGTAAATATAAATATTTTATAATTTAACATCATTCTTTATATTTTATTACATTAACCTTTACAATATCAAAACTCCACCTTTACTATTAATGCATTGCATCTTAGTAAGTAATATTTCCAAAACTTCACATTATCATAACTCGTTTTATCAACTTTAGACCATTTAGGCTATTAGTATTCTTCGAAAAACATAATGTAACCCTAGTAATAAATGATTTAAACCCCCAAGGGTTAGGTGGATTGGTAAGCGCTAGTCTAGCTGGGCACTTACCAAGAAGATACCCAGGTTTAAACTTTGGGGGAAGCCTATTGCAAAGGTAGTAGTTTGATCCAAATCCTTTGAGTGTGCATCAAACTAACGAGAATAGTACAAATCTTGAGCACCCAATGATCCATTTCATGTTGGGTTATAGCACAATGAGGTGGAATAGGTTTGGTGGATGCAATCCATGTGGTTTGAACCTTGCCCTTGCCAACTACTAAAAATAGTGTGGTTGTAACCAACTCTCTTATCAATCAAAAAATAAAAATAAATGATTTAACAATCTCAAAAAGTTGGGTTTATGATTAAACCTTATAAAAGTATATATTGCATAATAACTATGAGTCATTATATAATATAAAATGAAATTCTAATTCCAAACAACCAATTAAAAATATATTTTATATGAATTTTATTTCTATTATAGTAACATTTGTAAAGGTAGTAGTTTCCTCTGAATCCTTTGAGTGTGTGCCATGCCAGATTGACGATGATAATACGAACCCCGAGCGATCGATGGTCCCCATCTCACACCGGGTCAACAAGAACATGACAAATAGGTTTTTTGGGAGCAGTCCCTGTGGTTTGAATCCTGTACTGGCCAGTTACTACAAATAGTGGTTGTAACCAACTCTCTTATGTAATAATAAAAAATATATTTTAATAAATCATAATGACATTTATCCATTTTTTGATACATGGGAGAGTTGGTTACAACAATACTATTTTTATTTTACCTATTAAGTGTAGGGTTCAAACTATAAGGGTTGCATCCACCAAACCTATTCCACCTCGTTGTTGTTGACCCGACGTGAGGGGGACCACCTATCGCTCAGGATTCATACATCACTATCGATTTGGCGCACACTCAAAAGATTGAGATCATACTACTACCTTGACAACTCACCTCTCTTTTAGAATTTGCAAATAGACTTGATTCTCATCTCAATTGAGTTGTTATAGTTAGATACCTATATTTTTTTTCATTTTTTTTTTGATATTCTTAAATTTTATCTATAAATATAAAGCATCATTCTTTATAACCTTTACCACACCAAAACTCCACCTTTACTATTTATGCATTGCATCTTAGTCAATAATATTTTCAAAACTTCTCATTATCATAATTTGCTTTATTAGCTTTAGATTGTTAGTTTTCTTCAAATAACATAAATGCAACCCTTGTAATAAATGACTTAACAATCTCAAAAGGTTGAGTCTATGATTAAACCTTATCAAAGTGTATATATATAATAACTAAACTACGAGCCATTATATAATATAAATGAAATTATAATTCCAAATAACTAATTAAAAAATATTTTATCATTTAAATGACTTATAAAATGAATTTTATTTCTATTATAATAACATTTTAATAAATCATAATGACATTATTTTAATAAATAGTTTAACAATTTTTCTTTTGATATGCAGGAGAGTTGGTTACAACCACACTTGTTGAAGATATTTAGGCTTATCCACTTAAGCCTAGGTTAAAATTTTATTATTTCTTATTATTATATTAATTTCTTATTTCTTGCACTTTGTATTCACTAGAGGCATAGTATGCCCATGTTAGAAATATGTTGTTAAGTTGTTTGGGTGTTTAGTTAGTTGTTAGAGATCTTCTTTGTCTTCTAGCAGTTAGTTGTCACATTTTTTTATCAAATAGTTATATGTTAGTTAAGTGGTTGGCCATGTTTGACAACTTGTTACAACCACTTAACTAACAGATAACCATCTCCTAAACAAAGGTGACAACTAACTGTTAAAAGACAAAGAAGACCTCTAACAACTAACTAAACACCCAAACAACTTAACAACCTATTTCTAACATGAGCATACTATGCCTCACCTGAATACAAAGTGTAAGAAATAGGAATTTAATATAATAATAATAATAAAAAAAATATTAACTTAGGCTTAAGTGGATAAGCCTAAGTATCCTCAACAACACTATTTTTAGTAACTATCGAGTGTAGGGTTCAAACCACAGGGGTTACTTCCACCAAACCTATTCCACCTCATTGTAACTATCGAGTGTAAGATTCATATCAAAC
Organism: Wollemia nobilis; assembly: GCA_028583015.1. Taxonomy (NCBI): domain Eukaryota; kingdom Viridiplantae; phylum Streptophyta; class Pinopsida; order Araucariales; family Araucariaceae; genus Wollemia; species Wollemia nobilis. Next base: position 393,162 of record JAQPPZ010000282.1, read on the forward strand.
TACTACCTTGACAACTCACACCTCTCTTTTATGTCCAATCATACACACACCCACCCCTTCACACACTAATCCACACTGTGGTTTGAACCTTGGACCTTCCTCTTTTAGAATTTGTAAACATACTTGATTCTCATACCTACATCTTTTTTTCATGATTTTTTTTTTATATTCTTAATTTTATTTGTAAATATAAATATTTTATAATTTAACAATTTTTTTTTTACATTTTCTTACATTAACCTTTACAATACCAAAAACTCCACCTTTATTATTTATGCATTGTATCTTAGTAAATAATATTTCCAAAACTTCACATTATCGTAATAAAATTGTTACTGGTCTGGAAAACACAAATGCAACCACTATAATGAATGATTTAACAATCTAAAAAAGTTGAGTTTATGATTAAACATTATCAGAGTATATATCCATAATAGCTAAACTATGAGTTATTATATAATATAAATGAAATTCTAATTTCAAATCACCAATTTTAAAAACATTAAAATGTTATTATAATAGAAATAAAATTTATTTATATTATAATAAATTTTATTATTTAAATGAGCTATGAAATATTTTTTTTTTCAATTATAACAACATTTTAATACCCAACCCCAAGGGCTAGGTGGATTGGTAAGTGCAGGTGTGGTGGGCACTTACCAAGAAGAGACCTAGGTTCAAACCTTGGGGGAAGCCAACCCTTTATAAAGGTAGTAGTTTGCTCTGAATCCTCTCAGTGCAAGTTAGACCGACAATGATAGTACGAACCCCGAGCAATCGATGGTCTCCATCTCATGTCGGATCAACAAGAACAAGACAAATAGGTTTGTTGGGAGTAGTCCCTATGGTTTAAACCGTTTGTTGGGCAGTTACTAAAAATAGTGACTCTAACAAACTCTCCTATGTGAAAAAAAATATTTTAATACCCCAAGAGCTAGGTGGATTGGTAAGTGCAGGTGTGGTTGGACACTTACCAAGAAGAGACCTAGGTTCAAACCTTGGGGGGAAGCTAACCCTTTGCAAAAGTAGTAGTATGCTCTAAATCTTCTTAGTGCGTGCTAGATCAACAACGGTACGAACCTCAAGCGATCAGTGGTCCCCATATCATGCCAAGTCAACAACAACGAGACAAATAGGTTTGTTGGGAGCAGCCCATGTGGTTTGAACCCTACAATTGCTAGATACTAAAAATAGTGGTTGTAACCAACTCTCCTATGTAAAAAAAACATTTTTTTTATTCATATGAAAATCAATAACTCCATGAATGGATGACTTTATAAACCTTAAGCCTGTTGGGTAAAACACAATCAATGGGACCCTCGACCCTCCAGGGCATCAAACTAGGGTAACCAACCGACAATCATTCGATCGTTACCATCCAACCTAACCCCTTCTGGGTATGCAGTGGTTTGAAACTTGGACCTCCCCAAAGAGAGGCCAAAGCCCTAACCACTACACAAAAAACATTTTAATAAATCATAATTACACTATTTTAATAAATAGTTTATTTATTTTTTGTTGGATATAGAGGAGAGTAGGTTTATTATAATAACATTTTAATACCCCAAGGGCTAGGTGGATTGGTAAGTGTAGGTGTGGTTGAGCACTTAACAAGAAGAGACCTAGGTTCAAACCTTGGGGGAAGCCAACCCTTTGCAAAGGCAATAATCTGCTTTGAATCCTTTAAGTGCGTGCCAGATCGATGATGGAACGAATCCTAAGCGATCAATGATCTCCATCTCATGTCGAGTCAACAACAACGAGACAAATAGGTTTGTTGGGAGCAGTCCATGTGGTTTGAACCCTACACTTACCAGAAAATAGGTTCATATAAAAATAGGCCGGAACCAACTCTCCTATGTACCAAAAAAATATATTTTAATAAATAGTTTAATTTTTTTTGGATACAAAGGAGAGTTGGTTACAACCACACTATTTTTAGTAACTATCAAGTGTAGGGTTCAAATCACAAGGGTTGCATCCACCAAACCTAACTATCAATTGTAGGGTCCAAATCACAAGGGTTGCATCCACCAAATCTATTCCACCTCATTGTTGTTGACCTGACATGAGGAGGACCACCTGTCGCTTGGGATTCGTATCGTCATTGTCAATCTAATAATCTAATGCACACTCATAAGATTTATATTAGACTACTACCTTTGCGGGGACCACGTGTCGCTTGAGATTCGTATCGTCATTGTCAATCTAATGCACACTCAGAGGATTTAGATTAGACTACTACCTTTGCAAACAGGTTGCCTCCAAGGTTTGAAACTAGGTGTCTTCTTGGTAAGTACCTAAGCAAACAAGCAACTACCAATCCGGGCTAGGACAATAATTTTACAATTTCAAAAAATTAAAAGTTTCAATCCATATTCTATCCCATAATTCAACCAACAATCAACTCAAATAATTCATTCAACTAACCATAATCCAACCAACAACTCAAATAATCCAGAGCCATAAAGTCTACTTGAAATCATCTTCTTTTGCTTCGACATACAAAACTTCTACTTGCTTCACGAAATTATAATCCGCTTTACTAAATTTGGACGGTTAATTTCTTCAAATACATTTGTCTAAATTGAATTCCTCTTATTTCAAGTGAACTTACTTCTTTCTCTAACCTCGGAACAAAATAATTTAACTTCATGATTTTCTTTGGGAAAGTTTAAGGCTCAAACCATGACACACCCATAAAGGGATAATGTTTGACAGTTGAATGCCCCAACCCCATGTCCTAAAGTGTTGGGGTCCTCTTATTGATTTCGTTTAACCTAACAAACTAGGGTTTATACTTTACAACACTCAATAGTATTACCGATTTCTTATATAAAAAAAAAATTGATTTTAACCATTTTTATTTTATTAAAATACTACCGTAAATCCACAAGTATATTTTTAAAAATAATAATTTTAAATTTGATTTAAAATTTTAAAAGGGTTAATTTGGCGGAACTCAATGCACGGATTTATACCCTTTGCACATCATTTACTTATAATCCATTGTATTTGAATATGACGAAGCCTTGAGAATTATCTTATTATCCCTGTTAATCACAAATAGAAGATTGGGGTAAAGGAAGTTGGACTGATACACAATGTGTATATATCGCGTGTGCTTCCTCCGTATTGAGAAGGGTGGGTGGTCTCGAAGGTTCGAAACTAAAATCAAAATTTTGGATGGTTATAAGTCCGCCATCTTTCTTCTTCCCCGAAACCCTAATCTAAAATTTTCGATTCGAACTGGCCATGGAAGAGGCTCTCGGCGCTCGGCCGTGAGTTAAAATATTTAGGGTTAGAATAGTGGGAAACATTTTTTTGTCTATATTTATAGAAATAAAAACCCTTTAAATGCCGTGGGGGAACTTATATATACGTTTCGGCAAGGGTTTCGTTATTGTGTGGCAAAGGAAGCGAAGAAAGGAGGGTTTGTCTTGGTGGAGATCGCAAGACGTGTTTTCTCGCGAAATAAATCGCTTTTTTTGTTTTCTCGCTGCGTATTTTGGTGATTTGAAGGGTTTTCTGCCTTTTGGTAAGAGTTTTCTTCGTTTCTTTGCTCTTTTTGTGTTCTCTTGCAGCGGGTTTGTGCGGATTTTCTTGTTATTTTGTTATTAATTTTCGCTTTTTGGGCAGCAGAAAAATAATCGAAATTTGTGTATTTGCGGGATCTTGACTTGAACCAGGGATTCCGCGTCTGGATTTTTTGAAATATAGTTTTTTAAAGAATTTGTTGTTTCCCTAGGGTTGTGTAGGACCTAGGGTTTCAAGTTTATCGTCCTGTGATTTTTTAATGGTAATTATTTTTTTTTTCTAGGGTTCTGAATATTATTTTTCCCTTTTTTTTTTTCGTTTTTGAATCGAATTTATTGCATTGCTTCACTGGAAGAGATACATGGGTTTGAACTTAGCGTAGGCGGAGGCTTTAGTTGTAAGTATTTAAAGTTAGCCTATGAATAGTGGAGGAGGATCTTTGAGATTTTGTTGTGTAAAATGTCGATCTACATTCTTTTTCCTTAAAATTTCACAACGTTTGGAGAAGGGGTTTTTAGGGTTAACTGTGCAATTTTTTAAAAATTGCCAGATCTAGTATGAAATGGTTATATTGGAGTTTAATCGGGTTTCATTCTAATCAGATTAGAAATCACGGCAGTTGCTTGGCCTAATATGTACAGAATCTTTTTGTTTATTTATATTTTATTGTTTTTTTTTTCATTATCTTTCTGGGTAGGAAAGATAGGGCTGGGCTTTGGTCTCTGCTGATTTTGTGGGCTTTCAATGATTTAGTGTCATAATCCCATTTAGTGACTTATGCCTCTTTGTAGGGTCTGCATTGATCTGTAATTCAGACCTGGATCTTTTTTAGTCCTTAACTTCTAATCTTAATTTAACTCTTCGCTTTTTTAACGCAAATGCTTTGCTTTTGCTTATAAAGGATCTGAAGTTTGAACCTACTGTTCATGGTAATTTTAGGTCTTAATTATTTAACTGATGACAAAAGAAATAAAAAGAGAAGAATATTATTAGTTTAGTTTGGTTTAAGTTAAAGTAAATTCATTGTAGTGACAAAATTCCAAAGAAAAATTATCTGCACTAGAGATAATGCTGTAACTTATATCGTGCGTTGGCCAAAATCGGTTTGTCGACCGAATTGTACTTGCGTATCGGTTTGTCGACCGATTTGTACTTTGCTTGGGCCGAATGAGAAGTTTGAATCGCAGGCCAAACTTTGTAATTATGAATAAAGAGCTGGGAATTGAGCAAACAAGAAAGAACAAATAAAGCATTCCTTTTTCAAATTATGCCTTGTTGAAAGCTTAATGACAGTGAATGCTGTAGGCTACATACCATTTCAAGCAAGTATCACAAAATATGCATTAATGGTAAATAGAATGCCATGGGTGTTGTTTTCTGAAAATGCCAGTTTATGCAGTGCTTAATAAATCGGCAAACCACTTGAAATTCATTGATAACAAAGTGCTGTATTGTGAACATATTTTACATTGTAACTTCTCGAAACAAATGTTGAAGGCAGCATCATTTTTAATAGAGCGACACAATTGTAAAGGGAATTGTGAGAATATACGATAATCTTCCATTTAAGACTAATGCTTTCTGACATTGCAAGATGGTTAAAAACATCATACCCCTTGGTTACTATGTGATTTCAGTTTTGAGATAAATTATAAAACAAATTGTTAATCATTTAGTGAAGAAATTTTTTAATTGACATTGGTTATGGTTGTCCTCAATGTTCTAAGGTAGGATTAGTGTTACATGATTGGGAGGAGCAAGCCAAACAGCTACACGTTTTACAACAAATGAAAAATTTGAGTTCTAAGTGCTCAACAATGTTATTATTCTTGATAATTTTCTTCCATCGAACTAATGCCAGCAGTGTTGAGAATATTGTGCCTGGAAAAGGTTTAATTCCAGCACTTTCAAGAAATATCAAATACCTTTTATTTTTTTTTAAAGACATCAACAAGAGGCTAAAGGTGACCTTATGACCTTGGTGATGTAAACTTTTACAGAACTCAACATTTTCCTCTAGTTGCTAATATCTTTTTCCTAGATGGTCAATAGAATGCATTTTATTTAAAAATATCTATTTTTTTTGACATGACAAATAAAATTGTATTAATGGTGCATATAATGGCCTGAGGTCAATCGGATAAATTCCTAGACTTCCAGGGGGATCCAGGTTTGGATCTTACCATCAGATGCGTGTATAGTTGTCAAGCTGGTTTGTGATACCTACCACTATGTGGTTTCCAATTTCAATCCCATATAGCCAATTAAAAAAGAAGTATTAATGTTTTGAAACTATTAGAAAACCATTTTATACTGTACATGATATGCATTCCAGCCAAACTTATGGTTAGCCAAACAATTGAACCAACCGTCTGCTATGAGTCACTCAAAGAAACACCACTATTAGTACCATCTCACCTACCATTCGAGACAAACATAATTGAATACAGTGTACTCATAGTACTGTCTAACCATACCAGTAGCAACGTTCATCATACTGCAGCCAAACCAAAATTGTGCCAAATAGAAAAGATAAGTACTAGATATGTGTTTTCATGTATGGGGTGGCCATGCTACCCATCAATCCGTCAGCACTTTCTGCAAACCATCATTTTCTCCAACATTCATTGAAGTACTAACTGCTTTCTCATAGGAGCCTGTACATCTCAATTCCATTGTCAACCAATTTGTGCGCTGGTGATCTCAGTGATTTTCTAGATCTGTATTATGTTTTTGCAATTCATGCTATACATCCAGGAAATAGACCCAGTCACATGTCTCTTCATTAGTGGTTATACAACCATGCAGAGTCAACAGCCCTACTAACAATATGCAAAAGACATCTAAAAATTGATGAATGGTTACTGGTAACAAGAAAAGTTTCAAAATCCTGGTATCTGAACATAGTTGAAGGACTCTGGAAGAAACCTCTGCCAGAGTTTTACCTGGTGATGCATAAGTTTTGCAAAGTTTGACCAACAGGTTTTGTTCTTGAGCTTCATCTAATCTCTCTGACCTTTAGATGATTGCCAACATCCATAGAAGCAGGAAATTTTTTGATATGTTTTGGCTTTCTGCTTCATTTCTTGTGTGCCTATTGAGCTTGCTCACATGTTTTGGCTTTCTGCTTCATTTCTTGTGTGCCTATTGAGCTTGCTCACAAATTTCATTCAAGGCCTTTAACAAAATACGCACAGCAGTATGAATGCTTGATTTCTAACCTTCTGTAATTCAAATCCCTTGCTTCTCTGCAATCTTGGAGCTGCATGGATAGGGAGAAGTTGTTTGACAGTTTTGCCTGAGACTTATTCACCTTACCTATGGCAATCAAGTCAACAGTTTGTCCTTCCTCAAAGACATTGGATGGGCTAGCATGTCCTAATTGTTTGGGTGGAGATGCACCTTGTACAGTAACGAAGGTTTCTCTCGCTTAACACACTCCACACCCTATGCAGAGACACCCACAAAGGAGACATAAACCTGGCACAGAAAGAAATATTTCAGCAAGTGCTCTTATGCTCAAACCGACAACACACTTAACAGATCTTTTGAACAGCTTTAGAGATAAATTTCCACAGGAATAGAAGAGGGGACAGACACAACAATGGGCCTGCTACAACTCATATAAACAGAAAATTCAAAGCCACTTCCAGGGACACCTCTTTTTAGCTGAACATAAAAATTGACTTAGTATTAAATTCTGTTGATTGCAGTATTTTGATGAGCATGGGGATGGATACCCCCACGATAGGAGTACATCATAACCTTGATTTAACCTTTGCTATAATAAAAAATAAATTGATATGCCCCTACATTAGTACTATGGTTTGGAGGTCTGCTTAACCCTCGTGATTGACTTGCTGCCATTTGAGATGATCATGTCTTGTGTGTTGGGAGTGTTGAAGCCATCTTGGCCAGAAAGTAAGCTGCTTGATTGCTTTCCCCAGGATGAGGTACAATTTCCATATAAACAAACCCACATTTCTAACTCTTTGGGTGCTGAAAACCATATGACTGGGTTGAAATCCTTAACGAACCCAGACATATTCAAAAAGTTTCCTATCATATTAGTCTTAACCGACACTTTGCCATTAGCTCTAGACTTGGTCCCAATTTTGCTTTTTAACATTGATTGCAAGACTAAGTCAACCGCCTTAGCTAGAGTTTCATCATCTCATTTTTTCCTCATCCATCACTGTGTTGGCAAATGACATGGCTGCAGGTCCTTTGCTCCTGTGGGAGTCAGCCATTGATGGGCTCAATGGCCTGTATATGCTGACACCATTAAGGCTTCGACAATGCCCAGTTCTTATGAAGCATTGCTGGAGGCTGTTTCATTAGAATGGAATTTAGTATATGGCCTTGAATTATATCTTTCTGCTGTTTAGAGAGTTGGAAAGGATCATGTTTTGTTTTTTGGTATTACATGTCTACTTGAATGCATTTGAAATGTCTCTATATGTTTACAATTGTTTGTTTTGTGGGCAAGAATTGCCATATTCATTAACATTGCATCCTGTCGTATTTTCCAGGAATTACATCCTTTTGCTAACTCATTGGGAAGCTGAAAGTTGCAGATAGTGTATATGGGGAGTTATGATAGAGTTGTAAGTACGAAATCTTTTAGACAACATATATAAGTAGCCTGCTTCTTTTAGAACTTACTTTTTGTGGTAACTTACATCTAGCTTTAAGTAATGTGTATCTGAATGTTTCCAGGACTTCTACCGGAAGAATAGGGATTATGCTGGTATTTTAGATGAAGATGGTGGAGCAGAAGAGGAGGTGGAGGAAGAAGTAGAGGAAGAGGCACAAGAGTATGATGAGGATGAGGAAGGGTCAGAAGAAAGGTCAGAACCTGAAGAAGATCCTGAAGTAGTCAGGGAATGTGAAGAATACTTAGAGAGGAGAGCAAAACTAAAAGAACTTGAACGACAGAAACTGAAGCGAAAAGTAAATGGGCTGTATGGCTGTACAGATAATAATGATTTAGATAAGGATAAGAAGAAATTACCATATGATAAGTAAGTCTTTTAATTATCAGAAATATACTATTTATATTTAATTGATTACCACTAATTGGAAGAAATTTAGATCGCTAGGAAGACTTTAAATTAAAATATAAATTGGCTTTTTGACTGTAGCTATGGTTCCTTCTTTGGTCCTTCCCAACCTGTGGTTGCAAGGAGAGTTATTGAAGAAACACGAGCAAGGCAAGAGGCTGCTCAAATTGCAGCTAAAGTTACCAAGTTGGCTTCGGAAGTATGTTGTAAAACTTCCATCCTTTTGCTATTAGATCTGTATAATTTTGTTTCCCTTCATTAACCATAATTGACTTGGAATATATGGATGCCTTGTTTCTAATTAAAGGTCCATATTTTCTGTCTTTAGAAGTCTTATGCAACTGCATCTGATACAAGATCCGAAGACAGAAAACCACCTAAAGTTGTTATAAGTGAGGTATGGAAGAGCTCTTGAGTGCTATGTTTGTTAGATGTTTCTTATGGACTTTCCATTTCCAAGCTAAACTGCACAGCCATGGGTTCTATTACAATTAATTCTTTCTATCCTCTTGTTCAATGTCATGTTTGCCACATTTTGTTGTACTGATCATATAAAGAACATACATGAAAAGAGTATCTTTTGTGTATTGTCTCAGATAAATTTAGATTTTTTGTACTTTTACCGATGCAGTTTACTTCTTGTTTAATGTTATCAAACGTTTCTTCCTCTCTTTCAGGAGGAGAACATTTAATTTTTTCTACTATGTATTTTTCTTTTTCTTATGAGGGAATGGCTCTTTTGCAGACCAAGAAGAAAGCACAACAATTGAAAGCAGCAAGAGACTATTCTTTCCTCTTTAATGAAGATGCTGAAATTCCTGGGGCTGAGAAGGGGTATGATGCTAAAACTGCTAATTCATCCAGGCCTGGTTAGTTCGATAAAAACCCTTTTCAGAAATTCAAATTGTGTTTCCCAAGAGTTATTAAAACATTCTGAACGAATTCTTGATTTTTCAGATAATATTCAACAAAAACAAGCAATTGCTAGGAATTCCACATCATTGAAGAAACCATCTATATCCGGCAAACAAATTGCCTCTACAAAGGATCCAAAAGGAGTGGTAAAACCGCCAAGACAAATGGCTGCCAAAGTTGGAACACAAAAAACACGTCAAGGGAAAATAACACCACCTTTGAAACCAAGACCATCTGATCCAAGCAAGCAAATAAAAAAGGTAGGAAGTGGATCTGGTGGCTCTGGCATTCAGGGCAATGGTTCTCTGCGACCACCTGCAAACAATGGAACAAGGGTTGGTGGTGCAGATGGTGACAAGAGAAAGGCTCCATTAATAAATGGTAATAAATCAAGTAATGTTGAACTTCAAAGATCAACACTGTCACGGCCTACAGGCGTGCAGAAGTCAGTTTCTTCAAAGGTTCCAATGCAAAAGGTGCAGCTCGATCAAAAGAAGATTCAATTGGAGCAAAGAAAACCTTCGTTTGTGGCAAAACCAGCACCCAGCCTACAAAACAAGTTTGAAGCAAAACCAACAGTTAAGCCAGCACGAAAGCCCACACCAAATCTTCCACCCAAGCCACAGGTGAAGCCTGCAAAGCCCCGTATGCTACACGATGAGCGTCCCAAAAAGAGACCACCACTAGATGACTTCGAAGATATAGAGGATGGTGGAAACTATAGGAGCCTCATCAGACAGATGTTTGGGTAAGTTTTTCTCTACTACCTGAATGATGAATACCATAATAAGAATGCCCTAGGCACTGTAGAGTGTTTTTACTAGGATTGAGTAGTGTTGCATACTCTATCTTAATTGTTATTGGTTTTTGTTTTCCAGGTACAATCCAAATAAGTATAGAAATCTCGATGATGAAGATGACCGTGACATGGAGGTGGGCTTTAATAGAATACTGGCTGAAGAGAGGAGAAGGTAATTGGTGCCAGTTTTTTATCATATAGATTGTTTTTTTTCAAATTAGAACAATTATTTTTTTTGGAAAGGACATTGATTTGGACTTAACAGTGTCTGACTAATTTTCATCTAAGCTGCATTTATTTGTTTCACACTTGTTGAGTTATACAACTTTGTCTGCAGTGAAAGACTTGCTAGAGAGGAGGATGAAAGGGAGTTGGCTCTTATTGAGGCTGAGGAAAGGGAAGAGAGGCTAAGAGCTAAAAAGCGCAAGTTGCAAAACAAATGAAATGACTAATGTTTTTTTTCAAAACATTGGAATCTGTTGGCAGAGGAGCAACTGGAAATTTTTGATCTAGCTGACAACTCGGGGAATCTGGTGCTGTTGAATAGATTTTGAGCAGAATAATTATGCATCAAGTTCTATGAACCTGTATGGAGATGACCTGATACAGAAATGGTGCATTCTGATTAAAGAGATTAGAATGCCTGTACAATGCAAACTATCAAAATGTTGGCATAGCAAGGATTATTTGGTAACCTGTACAGAGATTTGTTGAATTGGCTGGGACTGACCATGCCAGTACTGACTTTGTTGCTATGCCCTGATCCCATTGTGATTTACTTGTATCAACATTTATATAAGATAACAAAGAGGTACCCGGAACGGACACTATGGCAGAAATGAAATAGGGTTGGGCTTTTGATTTGTTTTCTTTTTTACATTTGATTGAATCAAAGCATCAATTTATTGTTTGAAGATTAGAACTAAATTGACACTTGCATTCCTGATAACAAGTTAACATATGGCGAGCGGCAATCTGCAATGACTGTAAACTCTAAGCTGATTTTTGCTGACATAATTTATGTTTTTTGCGGATCAGATTGTCTTGTCTATATCAGGAAAGTTTGATTTCTAGCGTATACAGATTCAGAGAGTTGATGATTTTGATCTTTTGTTTTTCTATATTATATAAACAATCATGTTTTTCTTTTGCAGCTTAAAATAATTGTCGTGATTATAAAAGGAAGTTTGATCCGTATACATCGTCAATAATTTCATATGATCATGTAAATGTCTTTAAAAGAAAATATATTTCATATAATTTTGAACGCTATAAATTATTTGTCTAATAGAAATCTTAATGAATGCATGTTTCTTACTGACAAAATCTGGGCATTAAAGCTTTAGGCCGGGAGTAAACCTTTTAATAGAGACAGCGTTTCGGATCGACCATTTTCCATTGGCAGCACCCAAAATCATTAGAAAACATTGAAATCTGACGCTTGACAGATTTGATAAATATAACGCCGCTGACTACGAGATGATAAGGAAGTTGAAATGATTTGTATTTGAATTTGAATTGTGCTTATAAGGTTGCATCCCATTCGTTGCTCAAAAAGTGAGGGTTATTTTATAAAAATATCAAAAATTTATGTTGTTAGTGGACCAATTTAGTACAAAATGTACAGTAATAAGATAAGCATAGAAGCCTATGCTCTTCCTTTATCAAGTCTTTAATATCATCTTTAGAAAGATGAAGAATTCCTTTTAGACAATTGCTTTCTTAAATTTGAACCTCCTTTTAATGAAGGTCAACATTGTCATTGATGAATTCCTTTTGGACATTTGCTTTCTTAAATTTGAACCTCTTTTTAATGAAGGTCAACATTGTCATTGATTAAGTTAGCCAGGAAAAATTGCTGATTTTTGTTGGTTTTAAACTTATTTAAAATTTTAAGTTGTGTCTGATTATATTTCCATTTTATTTAACAGCATTAAATTCTGTATCAATTGAAATAAGTTTGTTACCTCTCAATTAGAAGGGTGATTCTTGTATTTCTTGTAATTCTTGACATTGAGAGGTAATTCTTTTAGATCTTTTTGCATTAATTCTTGACATTGTGATTCTTGTAATTCTTGACATGGCATGTAATTTTGAGTAGTTAAGAGGATAATTTTGTCTTTGATATTTTGAAAATTACTTTAAATTTTTTTATAGGTTTTTTTTTCAAGCATCATCGAAATTAAATTTGAAAAATTAAATCTTCTAAACATTTTTATTTTACTATGGATTAATGTTTGCATTAATTCTATTTTTGTGATAACTTTATTTTTGTGAATTGCCTTTGCATGTATATTTAAATCTTGTAATTAGGAGGCTGTATATATTTATTCAACTCTTGTAACTAGGAGCTTGTATGCCTTTTTATATACTCTAGACTTTTCATGATAGCACCATTTCCATAATCTAAACTTGGATATGATTTTTAGATTTATTTTTGAATATTTTATTATTTTATTATAGTCAAATTTTAGACGAGGGCAAGTATAGATAAGGGCAAGGCCTGCTTAATGTTTTAGCTTTGAAATGATAAATTCAACATTTTATCAACTCTTCCAGTGTTAATGGAGGTTCCTCATATTTTCTTTGTTGCAGATTGTCACTTGAAAGCATTTCATTTTTAATTTTAATCAACAAAATATTAAGGCTTTAGGGAGGGCCTCGTGACAAAATATTCTTCTAAGGGAAATTTTTGAAAGTAGGGAATTGCGATTTTCTCCAAAGCCTTATATCTCAACTTCACCAAGTATTTACCATATGTGATAGATTCTAAAACAATTCATATTTTATGAAAAGAGAAGCCAAAAGGATTCTTGAGGTCCATCTCCTTCAATCAAATTCTTAATCATAATAAAAAAATTTTAAACTGTTGCACACACCTATATATTCTGACCTTTGAACCTCTACAAGCTAAAGAGACCCCACAAGTGGTTGCTTCAAACCTCTACAAGCCAAAGAAGCCTAAACCAATGGTTGTCATTTTCAATAAGAAATAAGTGGATATGGTTTGACCAATTGTTTCACATATTGTCCAATCACATAAAATGTTTTTTAGGTAAGTGCAAGTTCTTTGACATGAGGTTATAAATTTTATGTAGATCCTTGTCCATTTCATTAACATTTTTATTGCATTTAAATAACCTTTTTGTTTTTGAAGTGACATTTTTGTTTAACTCTTTCATTTGAATCCCTTGTAATTTTGATTGTAGTCTTATCTATTCAATATTCTTTCCTTTGCAAGCCCTATATCCATTTACAAAGAGAAAACCTAAACTTTTTGCATCATTTACAAATAAATCTATTTGAATTTTGTCATGCTATACCTTTTGATAATCATAAAAGTTACATTATATATACAAATATATTGCAATGTAACCTTTATAAGTTAATCTTTTAGTCAAAGAAGAGGTGACATCACCAGGAGACCAGAAAAGATAATTATGGAAGGTAGGAACGTACTAAGGGGATAGCATAATAAATTCAGTTTTGTTTTTTTTGATTTTACATGGTAGAATAGGTAGCTGCCATGAATCGGAGCAGGCTGTCCGGCTTTTTATGGCCGCCACAGTTGTCCGCCTCGAAAGCCGACACAGATCTCCGCGAATCTGCCCCTATAACCACCATGCCACGATCATTTTAAACCTTTTACGTCGTTGAAAGCACCAGGAAAGAGATTTGAACCTTGGACCTCCGCCCCCCTTACAAAATATTTTAGTCATAGTTACCTTTCCAACTAGTCATCTAGCCATGGTAAGAACTTACCTTTCCAACCAATCGGAAAATATTTAATTCTATTCAAATCAAGTCCCAAAGCTCTTATTAGACAAGGATGACAATTTTTCAACTCCAAACCTTAAATGTTTGTAATAGTTCAAAGAGAGGCCAAAGCCTTTACATGTAATAGTTCATTTTAATTTGAGAGAAATCTTTATTTAAAAAGATATTGGATTTTATCATATTAATCAATTGTTTAGCATAACATGATAGGGTTGATTTAGTTTAGCATAACATGCCATGTCATTGATAAAAAGAGTCACCAACAAATTGGAAATAAGAATCAAAGAGATAAGGAAGAATAATAAAGAGATAACCGGTCACCTTGGTGGAGCCACGACATGATTGAAAGTATAGAATATATTTGAGAGCTTTAACGCTTAATCCGTTTACATTAATCTCAATCAAAACCCATTTCTTTAAGAATATTATTTAGAAAACTTCACTAAGACCTATTGTATGCTTTGTTTATATTCAAGTTTAGAAGCATTATTGATTTGATGATGGATTGAAGAGAATGTATGAACTCCTGTGCAAAGACTATATCGTTAATAATTTGTTGATTACAAAAGAAAACCACCTTGGTTATCCCATATAACACCATCTATAATATCTTTCAATTTATTTCCCATAAATTTTGAAATTATCTTATATATCATGTTATATATGCTTATTGGGTGAACATTAAGATATTCTATCCCATCATTTCATTGATCTTGCTTGTCTTCTTTTTTCGATATTTTTCTATTGTAGCCAATGTATCACTTTTCAACATATATTTGATATTTTAAAAAGAAAAATGAAGGAAATTGATTAGAACTAGGCACCTTCTCAAGGTGGAAAGAAAAATTACCTTGTATAACTCTCCCATCAAGATATTCCTCAAGTGACTATCTCTACATGATATTTGAAGGAATGTTTTGCAAAATATTACACTGTATCTTACCTAAAATCTAATATAACATCTTTGAAACAATTGAATACTTTTTGATCTCATCTTCCTCAATAATTATTCCACCTAAAGTTAAATTATTTTTTATCCAACTAGAGGATCAATTTGTATTGGCAACATGGAAAATTTAGTATTTTTATCACCTTTTTGAATTCATATTTCTTGAGAATTAGGAATTTGTGGCACAATAGAACTTTTCATTTTGTAATATGTTATGATAATTAGCAAGAATTTGTTTTTACTTGCACACAAGTATATTGCTCCTATTGATTTTCATTATTTCTTGCAAATTCTTGAGCTTGGATTTAAGTTCTTTCTTTTAACTATGTAATAAAAAAATTTGATATCCTAGAAGAGACCTAGGTTCAAACATTGGGGGTGCCATTTAGCAAAGAAAGTAGTTTGATATGAATCCTCTAAGTGTGCGCTAGATTGACGATGACGATACGAACCCTGAGCGATCGATGATCTTCATATCACACCGGGTCAACAACAACGAGACAACTAGGCTTGTTGGGAGCAGTCCCTGTGGTTTGAACCCTGCACTTACAAGTTACTAAAAATAGTGGCTGTAACCAACTCCCCTATGTAACCAAAAAATAAATAAATTGATATCCTAGATATTCATATGTCCTTGTCAATATATCAATTTTTGAACAAACTTGTGCATAATGATCCTAAAATTTTTGTTTCAACCCATCACAACATACCATTTTGAATAAATAAGGGTCTTTGAATCACAAAGACTACAAATAAAATGGTTGTAGATGACACTATTAAGTAGATCATGTCTTAAGAGGATTGTTTTGTAATTTGAGCTTTGCTTGCAATAAGATGTTTGAAGAGATTATATACTTTGTTTCTAACCAACTATAAGATAACAAAATCTTGTCTATTCTTTCTCCTACATGAGATCCCCCAATATAGCTATTATCCCATGTATATTAAAATCTTAAACAAATAACATCCAAAGGCCATTAAGAGTGGAAAATGAATGAAAATACTCTATTGATCTTGCTACATAACAAACCTAGCCATGTCGGCTAGGTTTTCCAAGTGCAATTAATTCATATATATTAGGTTAGATTTTTATTATTGTAAAGGATCAATCATCGTTTTATCTTTCTTTCACTTGCGTATTCGCATTGTGCCTTAAAGGCGGGGTTGTGCCCACCCAAAGTGGCAAATCATTTACTGCATTCTTGATTTGAATTCCAATTCGATTTCTGTTGGTCTCTTTAATCCTTGCCCTAGACGCCGTGGAAAGGTATGGTTTTCACTTTTCTTTTGTGCAGCAAATTGGAAGCCGTTGTCACTCAAGTTCACAGTATGATCTGTTGAAAGACAAATTTCTAACCCATCTTGTATCCCTTGCAACATTTCCCTGCTAAAATATTGAGCATAAACCACAAAAATATTGGCCGCTAGGGCCCGAAGGCCCTAAAAACCAACCTCTGGAGCTGCTTGCACTCAACCCAGATGAAACCCTCACATAGCCGCTTGCCAAATATATCGTTCACACATAGGGATGCACTAGGATTTGTGTTGCTCCAAATGATATGAAAATTGGTGGAGACATTCTAGGGTTTTTCAGGCATCTACCCTCAAAATTTCAGCTCAATCCGAGTTCGGATGAGTGAGATATGGCCAAAACGAGTTCGACAGTTTGGGTAGTCCTACGAAAAACGTCTAATCCTCCATCATCAAATTCTTTCAGATAGCTTATATATCATGTTATATAGGCTTATTGGGTGAACATTAAGATATTCTATCCCATCATTTCATTGATCTTGCTTGTCTTCTTTTTTTTCGAGATTTTTCTATTGTAGCCAATGTATCACTTTTCAACATATATTTGATATTTTAAAAAGAAAAATGAAGGAAATTGATTAGAACTAGGCACCTTCTCAAGGTGGAAAGAAAAATTACCTTGTATAACTCTCCCATCAAGATATTCCTAAGTGACTATCTCTACATGATATTTGAAGGAATGTTTTGCAAAATATTACACCGTATCTTACCTAAAATCTAATATAACATCTTTGAAACAATTGAATACTTTTTGATCTCATCTTCCTCAATAATTATTCCACCTAAAGTTAAATTGTTTTTTATCCAACTAGAGGATAAATTTGTATTGGCAACATGGAAAATTTAGTATTTTTATCACCTTTTTGAATTCATCTTTCTTGAGAATTAGGAATTTGTGGCACAATAGAACTTTTCCTTTTGTAATATGTTATGATAATTAGCAAGAATTTGTTTTTACTTGCACACAAGTATATTGCTCCTATTGATTTTCATTATTTCTTGCAAATTTTTGAGCTTGGATTTAAGTTCTTTCTTTTAACTATGTAATAAAAAAATTTGATATCCTAGAAGAGACCTAGGTTCAAACCTTGGGGGTGCCATTTAGCAAAGAAAGTAGTTTGATATGAATCCTCTAAGTGTGTGCCAGATCGACGATGACGATACGAACCTTGAGCGATCGATGGTCTCCATATCACACCAGGTCAACAACAACAAGACAACTAGGCTTGTTGGGAGCAGTCCCTGTGGTTTGAACCCTGCACTTACCAGTTACTAAAAATAGTGGCTGTAACCAACTCCCCTATGTAACCAACAAATAAATAAATTGATATCCTAGATATTCATATGTCCTTGTCAATATATCAATTTTTGAACAAACTTGTGCATAATGATCCTAAAATTTTTGTTTCAACCCATCACAACATACCATTTTGAATAAATAAGGGTCTTTGAGTCACATAGACTAAAAATAAAATGGTTGTAGATGACACTATTAAGTAGATCATGTCTCAAGAGGATTGTTTTGTAATTTGAGCTTTGCTTGCAATAAGATGTTTGAAGAGATTATATACTTTGTTTCTAACCAACTATAAGATAACAAAATCTTGTCTATTCTTTCTCCCACATGAGATCCCCCAATATAGCGATTATCCCATGTATATTAAAATCTTAAACAAATAACATCCAAAGGCCATTAAGAGTGGAAAATGAATGAAAATACTCTATTGATCTTGCTACATAACAAACCTAGCCATGTCGGCTAGGTTTTCCAAGTGCAATTAATTTTTATATATTAGGTTAGGTTTTTATTATTGTAAAGGATCAATCATCGTTTTATATTTCTTTCACTTGTGTATTCGCATTGTGCCTTAAAGGCGGGGTTGTGCCCACCCAGAGTGGCGAATCATTTACTGCATTCTTGATTTGAATTCCAATTCGATTTCTGTTGTGTATATTATTGATTGTATGGAATCTTGCATTTGAGTTATTTGAGTATTGGTTATTATTAATTCAAGGGAGAAGACTTATTCTTCTCCAAGTGGTATTAGTAGTCAAGCCTGGAGCAGCGTAACCTATATTTCCAAATCACCGTGGATGTCCTCCTGACTTGTTGCAACCAACACAATCATCGAACGGCTCACAACAAGCGAGAACAACACTGCAACGTCTAGCGTTTACATAGCACTCAACAGGAGAAACAAGCATATCAATTTCTAAAACGACGTAGTAAAGTAACAAATCAGTATATAATTAGGGAGAGAACAAGCGTCCAACGACGAAAAATAAAATTGGCATACCATGTGTACAGAACGCAACCACCTTGGGCGTTTTTCAAGCAGAAGGCGTCAGGGATCCAAGGTAGTTCAAGTAGCATTCAAACACCAGAACGATAGTCGAATTCACCAAGAAACCAGCGCAAACGCGGAGCAAATCGATCGAAAGTTGCAAACCAATCAAATCGTATGAAATTCGTGTTATCAACCTAAACCTAAGGTTCTGCGTTATAAAAATTAAAGGTGACATCATTTAATTTTGATTTTCATTTGTCCGCCCGCATAATTGTCCCACACGAATTGTGTGGTGGGTTAGAAAGACTTTAAAAGCCGCGGGGCACATTCAAGTAAATGTGACGTATCTCTCTGTGGCTATCCCATCCCCCTCAGTGTTCAGTCATTGCGTTTTGTGTCCTCGTTGTCGATGTCGATGTCCAGTGTCTTGTTGTCGGGTCCAGTTTACTTTCTCCTACCTGTCCCTATTGTCCCTTGGTGCTCGTGTCAGTTTTTGTTGTCTAGCCATTAGCGTCTGCATCAATGTCTGTCGTCTAGTCGTGGGTCAT
This sequence comes from Wollemia nobilis, assembly GCA_028583015.1. Lineage (NCBI taxonomy): Eukaryota > Viridiplantae > Streptophyta > Pinopsida > Araucariales > Araucariaceae > Wollemia > Wollemia nobilis. Next base: position 412,352 of record JAQPPZ010000282.1, read on the forward strand.
CTTGCTTGTTCTAGTTGATGTAGCATGTGGTGTCTCTCGCATCTCCCGCATCGTTGTTCCTCCAAGGTCACACGTGTTCTTCTTACTGCCTAAAATTTTGAGTCCTCCGCTATCACGTGTCCATAGTGTCCTTGCTGTGCACATTAGCACGTCTGGTCCTCCTGTTCACGTTAGGTCATTCTAGCTTGTGCCTCTTGTCTTGAGGCCCTTGCTGTCCTGGTTCACGTTAGGTCATCCCACCTAGGTCCCACGTCCGTCGGTCAAACTATCCTAGTTCGCTGGTCAAAACAAAAGTTGCTGAAACAAGTTGTCAAAATTGTTGTCAAGGAGGTGAGCAAAAATTCAAATCTGCGAAGCGGAACACAAATTTTTGCCAAATTCAACAAATTTTGCAAAAATCGAAGCTCAAAGGCTCCTAAGCAGGAGATTTTGGAAGGTGCATGAGAAGAAGTTGGACCAAAGGATCTGACGGTCATCTATCAAGCTCAGAAACTCCCAACAACAACACAAGAAGAGCTCGTCGAAGCCAAGGTACAAAAAATTCTCCTTCTCCTTTCGGAATTGGTAGTTTTAATCCGAGTCATCCAGTGGTCAGCCCAATGGCATCCAATACCTCTCCAAATTCCGCACAAGAAAACGTCACCCAAGTAGAAAGTAATCATCCATTGATCAATGATGATGTGTTAAGAGATTTAATATTAAATCTTCAGATGATGACTGCAAGCTTCAACGCATCTAGGAAACCCGCCAAACAACAAATCCTTTCTTCAGTTCCAATCACTGGAGTACGGACGTCTACTATGACGACTATACACACCATAGAGGTCAAAATAGTCGATCCCTAAATCACAATGGTCACCAAAATATTGAGGATGGGGGTAATGAAGAAAATATGGAGCAACAAAGAGGTTTTAACAGACCTTATCAAAATAACAACCAGAGACAGAGGAGTAACGAGGAACAAGATAGAAACAATGTTCACTCCCAACCAAGAGGTCCAACTGGAGTCAATTATCCACGCGTTGACATGCCTACCTTTGAAGGCCAGGATCCACATGGGTGGATTGCAAAAATGGAAGGCATCTTAGAATTCTACAAATTCCAGGAAGGGGACAAAGTCCCTTTTGCAACAACCAAATTTGGCACTGAAGCTTATCAATGGTTTACATGGTATAAACGTGAGGATCCCCAGTATGCATTATATTGGGATACTTTCAGAAAAGCCTTTCTTCACAGATTCGACAAAGGTCCCACAGGTTCATACACAGTACGATTGTTGTCACTTAAGCAAACAGGATCAGTAGGGGACTATATTTCAGAATTCACCAGTATGCTTCACTATGCACAAGACCTACAACAGGACGTGGTAGTAGCGGCTTTTCAAAATGGATTAAAAGCACATATTAAAGTTGAAGTAGACCTACACAATCCATCCAAGTTGGATGAGTGTATAAGGATTGCTGATTTGGCGGAGACAAAGGCGCACGTAGGCCCATCCACACGACGTGATTCATATGGGCGACCTCCATTCCGCAACAACTCTTTTCGCAGAAATGATCAACCGTCACGGTACTTCTGCTACAAATGTCGCACTCATCATCAAAAAGACCAAGCATGTACACCACGACAAAACTTTCAGATTGAATATGCCGACAAGGAAGAAGAAGAAATAGAGGAGTACGACGCACCTGAGGATCTCCCAGTTGAGGACCAAAATGAACACGACGAAGTTGTCGCTGAGGAGGATACCATGACTATTTCAATACATGCTCTCATGGGGTTATCCTCTCACCATACAATCAAGGTGGCAGGTTTCATTCGAAAACAGAGGGTGACAATATTAATTGATTTCGGAAGTACTCACAACTTCATTGATGCAAAACTTGCAAGGACATTGGGGTTGCACGTCTTCTCTTCTAGTCAAGATCGGTTTCAAGTCAGAACTGCAAGTAGGGAAATTTCTCAATGTCTAGGTAAGACATCTTCAGTTTCATTACAAATGGGTACGTATACTTGGCAAGGTCCTCTTTTTGTTATGGAATTAGGAAATTCGGAAGTTATTTTAGGCGTTGCATGGATGGAACAATTGGAAACCACAGTGGGTTTTAACCACAAACATCGCTTTGTCGAATGGCAAGCCAATGGGAGGACTATTCGTCTTCAAGGACTACCCACACCTCCATCAAAAGTTGTAAGTTCACATAGCATGGAAAAGATATTAAGAAAATATGGTGGGGGATTCATAGCCCGAATCAATTGCATAGAGAAATTAGAACTAGATATATCAAAAATCAAAGAGGAAGATCTTCAACACATTGTGGCTCATTATGAGGAAGTTTTTCAAGAACCCAAAGGCCTACCCCCCAAAAGATCTCATGACCATGCTATCCATCTTGTGCCAGGAAGTCTTCCACCCAATGGTCATCCTTATCGATATCCCCAACCCCAGAAAATAGAAATTGAGAAGATTGTCCAAGAACTATTAGACCATGGTGTCATCCATCATAGTACTAGTCCTTATTCCTCACCTGTCGTCTTAGCTCGTCGAAAAGACAATTCTTGGCGTATGTGTCCAGATTTTTGTCCTCTCAATAAAATCACAATCAAAGATAAGTTTCCTATTCCTGTCATTGATGATTTACTAGATGAGCTACATGGTGCCAAATTCTTCACCAAATTGGACTTACGCTCAGGGTTTCACCAAATCCGAGTTAGGGACGAGGATATTCCCAAAACAACCTTTCGAACTCATGAAGGTCATTATGAATTCTTGGTCATGCCCTTTGGTCTCACTAATGCACCATCTACATTCCAAAGTCTCATGAACCAGGTGTTTCATCCATTCTTACGTAAATTTGTTCTAGTCTTCTTTGATGACATACTCATCTATAGTAAATCATGGAAAGATCACTTAGCACATGTGGACATAATTCTCCATATCCTACACAAGGAAAAGTTGTTTGTCAAACGATCTAAATGCTCCTTTGGTGTTCAAGAAGTTGAGTACCTCGGTCATATAGTATCTCAGGAAGGTGTTAAGGTGGATCCCAATAAGATTAAGGCAATACAAGATTGGCCTTTGCCTAAAACCATCAAGAAACTTCATGGTTTTTTGGGCCTCACGGGCTATTACCGCAAATTTGTGCGTAACTATGGTAAAATTGTGGGTCCTCTCATGACTCTCACCAAAAAGGATGCTTTTCAATGGTCAAAAGTAGCTACCAAAGCCTTCGAGGCTCTCAAGGAGGCAATGTGTACGACTCCAGTTTTGGCCACTCCAGACTTTCAAAAACCATTTGTCATTGAATGCGATGCCTCAGGAACAGGTATTGGTGCAGTACTAATGCAGGAGGGTCATCCCTTGGCATTTGAAAGTAAACAACTTTCAGGGAAAAATTTGGGTAGATCCACCTATGAAAAAGAAATGTTGGCTATTTTACATGCAGTGGAAAAATGGAGGCATTACTTAATCAATAGTCGTTTTATTATTAAAACCGATCACAACAGTCTCAAGCATTTTCTAGAACAAAGGTTTTCTTATCCCGAACAAAATAAGTGGTTGACTAAATTATTGGGATATGATTTTGTGATTGAATATAAGAAAGGTAAAGAAAATGTGGCAACGGATGCATTATCTAGAAAATACGAAGATGAAGTAGTTATTAATGCCATTTCAGGACCATGTTCGCAGTGGGTGTCTCAGTTGCAGGAAGAATGGTTGTCCAACAGTGAAACAACTCAAATAATTCAAGAATTATCTATGGGTTCCTCTAAATACCCTCTTTTCACATATGATGACCAAATATTACGTAAGAAGAGTCGCATTTACATCCCTCACAATTCACCAATCAAAGCACAGATTCTAGAGGAGTCACATGCTTCTCCATCAACAGGACATTCAGGGTTTCTAAAAACCTACATGCGGGTTAAACAATCCTTTTGTTGGAAAGGATTAAAAGCAGAGGTTAAGCAATGGGTAGCCGAATGTGAAGTGTGCCAACGCAATAAGGGAGAAACAGTCAAATCACCAGGGTTGCTTCAACCGTTACCTATTCTGGATCGCCAGTGGGAACATATTTCCATGGATTTTATTGAAGGTCTTCCTAAGTCGGAAGGTAAAACAGTAATTTTCGTGGTAGTTGATCGCCTTTCCAAATATGCTCACTTCCAGGCTTTACAACATCCATTTTCAGCAAGCAAAGTGGCCAAGGTATTTATGGATTCAATTTTTAAATTACATGGAATGCCCAAAAATATTGTAAGTGATCGTGATCCCATATTTACTAGCAATTTTTGGAGAGAATTGTTTCGACTTAGTGGTACCAAATTAAATATGTCTTCTGCATACCATCCACAAACAGATGGTCAAACGGAGGTAGTTAACAAATGTTTGGGTACCTACCTAAGATGTTTTGTTCAAGATAAACAATATCAATGGAGTCAGTGGTTATCATTGGCAGAATGGTGGTACAACACTTCTTACCATTATTCCACCAAGATGTCTCCTTTTGAAGCATTGTACGGAACTAAGCCACCAACTATAGCATATTATGTACCAGGATCCTCCAAAGTGGCCCAAGTAGATGATTGGTTTCAACAACGACAATCAATGCTCACTATTCTGAAGGATAATTTGGTCCAAGCACAAAATCGCATGAAGCAACAACAAGACATGCATCGTTCGGAAAGGGCATTCAATATCGGTGATATGGTGTTCCTGCGTCTTCAGCCCTACAAACAGTTGTCATTAAAGATCAAGTCTAGTCAGAAGTTGGCTCCTCGATTTTACGGTCCTTACAAAATTATACGTCGCATTGGAGAAGTGGCATATCAATTAGAGTTGCCTCCTTCATCACGAATACATCCAGTATTTCATGTCTCTTGTCTCAAGAAGGTGATCGGTCAGAAAGTACAATCTCAATCAAAATTACTAGTGCTTGACGAAGAAGGGCGTATATATCTCCAACCAGAAGCAGTTGTACAAACCAGATCACGTAAACTAAGATCTTGTCACATCCAAGAGTTTCTCATAAAGTGGCAGGACTTACCTGAAGAGGATGCAACCTGGGAATCTGAAAGTATTTTCCAGTCATTTCCAGCTTTGAGGACAAAGCTTTCCGAGGAGGGGAGTCATGCTACATACCAAACCTAGCCATGTCGGCTAGGTTTTCCAAGTGTAATTAATTCATATATATTAGGTTAGATTTTTATTATTGTAAATCATCTATCATTTTTATCTTTCTATTCATTTGCGTATTCGCATTGTGCCTTAAAGGCGGGGTTGTGCCCTATGAGAGTGGCAAATCATTTACTGCATTTTTGATTTGAATTTCAATTTAATTTATGTTGCGTATATTATTGATTTTATGGAGTCTTGAATTTGAGTTATCTGAGTATTGGTTATTATTAATTCAAGGGAGAAGATTTATTCTTCTTCAGATCTAGACCAACCATGATTACTAACCTTCTTATCTTGAAAAGTTATAATTGTGTTGAAGTCCCACCAAGAATCCAAATATTTATGAATTGTCATTGAATTTGATATGAATAGGCTAAGGTTCTTACAACATCTATCTTAATGAGTAATTGTATTTGTAGCATACATTTCTAAATCTAGTTTTCATATTCTCCTTTTCTTGTAAAAAATACCATTAACCTAATTAAATTTTCAAGCAATAGTCCATCCTATTTGTGATTGTCCCATAGTTTTACAAAACCTTCTAAAGATTTCATAGTGAAAACAACTAAATAATCTCCATATTTCAAAACTTTTAAAACACATCTTTACATTCCCCATAAAATTAGGACTGGCAACTTATTAATTTTTTGAGAAGTCTTTTCTCACGCTATATCATAACACATGAATAATTCAAGATACCATTTTTTAATATTATTTTTTTATTTGAGGGCTTAGCCACTTTTATTGTTAAACTTTATGAAATTTATTTTTGGATTTCCAAATCAATCTACCTTTAGGTTTTCTTTTATCTTTGTTCTAGGTTTGGGGGTATTCCTCTTCTTTTTCATTCTCACCAATATTTTCATCCTCATAATTCTCTTAAGTCTTTCTAGAATGTTTACAACTCGAGTTAAAATCTATAGGTCTGTATTACCTTCAAGAACTTAAAACTCAAGTGATAACCTCCAAAATTCTCTCTTTTATGCCATAAAAGAAACCCTAAGGTGTTAAGGACACCCTCTATACTACTATATTTTTTATGTTGCCCTAAAATTCCTAAAATATAACAAATAATCACTAGAACAAAAGAGGTGACATTTTTTAAATTGTGTTAAAAAAAAGAAAATTGAAATATCTGAGTTGTAGTAAGCAAATTATCTATTATTATGGTGTTTGAAGGAGCTTTTTAGGTCTAATTGTTTATGTGGAATTTTAGCTTCAAATTAGTGGGGAAATATATATATATATATATATAATATATATATATATATATATATATATATATATATATATATATATATATATATATATATATATATATATATATATTTATAAAACCCTAGTTTACATTGACTTTTCTTGTTGGGGTGTGAGCTCATGGAGTTAATCCCTTTTTTTGGAAAGAGGATTTTGATGTGAGAGTAGTTATAATTATTTCTAATGCATGCATTTTATGGTTATTAGAAATTTTTGATTTGGCATCATAGTTATGCTACAACCTATAATTCTAGCCAAACTTGGGAAGAAGTAAAGTAAGCATTTTTGAGTAAATAGGAATTGAAAAAACAAGGATAAAAAGATACCCAAGTTGAAGAATACTATCACAAAACTTGAAAAAATTCAAGGGTATCAATGAAGATAAAGAAGGAAGAATAAGGTTGATAATGTGTAGGCTAAGGGAGCCACACCTTTGGTGTTAGATAAACCAAAGAGTGGGAAAAAGGATTTGTTTGAATCTAAAAATTATATTTTGCGGTTCATGGTTGCATATAGAATGAAAAGGTTAATATTTTTATAAACCTTAGCAATAGGTAAAAATTTATTAATATTACTTTGGCTAAGAGGTTGCAAGTCTAGGTAACAAAAATTAAGGATATACAACTTGAGGGTGAGAATATTCAAATCTTTGAAGAATTAAAAATCACCATAGATAAGTATGTTTTCCATTATAATTTTCATGCTATTAGGATAGATGATATGGATATTGTTCTTGGTCATACTTGGTTGGATTATTTGGGTAATGTTAACATTAATGTGCAAAAGAAGTTCACGAAGTTATGATAAAGAAAAAAGAAGATAACACTATAGTATATTTCTCAGCTTAGGGAGCAAGAATCCAAGGAGAAGCCAATAGTAGTTATGAAAAGGGAACAAGGTAAAAAAGTAATAGAGGAACCAAAATCTAAGTCAATAGTAAAGGCAAAATAGAGTACAAGCAAGAAGCAACAACAACGTACAAGGAATATTTTTTAGAAGAGTGTAAGGACACAAAATAAAGGGTAAATGATTGAAGAGTGTGAGGAAGAATTTAAAATAGAAGAACAATATGTTAAAAAGTGAAGATAACCAAAAATTAGGTTAAGGTTGCAACATATCACCATCCACACCACCATGAACAATAACAATCATGGAGGCATGATAAGGAACAAAATATATACAAATAAAACATAAAATAAAATAGCCTTCTAGAAAATAATAAATATATCAAATATATACATGTGCATGTAATAATCACCTTCTAGAAAGGCCATTGTCGGCAAACACATTTAAAATATTAAAAAGGACATTAAATGGAAGTTGTCTTCTAGATTGATTCCCTATATATCTTCATTAATTTTGCCTTATCTCATCTATGCTTGAAAGGTTGAGATTTTGTATATAAATATAGATCCTGATAATGAATAAAGTACGTTGTCATTTGGTATCAGAGCAATCAATCCTTCCCTGTGAGGGGAAATTTTAGAATTTCCCCTCCAAAAATTCTACTTCATCCTCGTCCATAACGTTTGACTAACCTGCCTTGTCCTCTACAATTTACAATCTTGTGTAGAGACAATATTTTTTCCTAGTACTACCACCGCGATCTGAATCGAACATTGATGTGCATTTGGTTACGTTGAGCATGATGAGGAGCCTTTCCTTGGTGTAGAGTTTACACATCTATTCGATGAGGACCTATTGGACGGGCTTCTTGGTAAAGTCCATCAATTTTTGATTGTAGTAACATAAAAAAATTATTTGGTTTATTGGCAGGGGCACCTCCATAGAGTTCCATGTTGATGCACCAGAAAAATTTCTTCAATTTCACCTTGAGTTCCTACGAGAATTGCCTTAGCCTACTTGAATCCACACTCGTACTCCTAAAATATGAGCTATGAGAGCTTCTCTTATCATAGATGTCCATTAACATCATGTCACCCTCTTCCTGAACTATTGTGGGTATTGATGCAATGCTTCATAACATGATGCAATCGTCATGCATATTTTTTCAATAAGTCGTAGTGCTTCATGAAGAAAAAAGAAGACCTACAACCCTGTGTGTGCTACGTCATCGTGAATAAAAATATGGTGTCAACAAACTGGTGGTCCCCATATTGAATCAAATTTAACCACCACCAATAAAATTTGCCACTATTGGTCCTACCGCCATTATCACACCCTCATTGAATTCCATAGGCAAAAGCATGATTTGCAAGACAAAGACCACATAACATAAATATGTGAAGAGAAATTAAAAGGTCATTGTTGTTGCATTGCTATTTAATAATTTAATCATTGATGCATTGCTTTTTGTGATGGGATCTCAACTAGGCTTTGATTGATTGCCAAAAATATCCTAAGAAGGTTCAGATTTGTCGATGATGATGTGGGGAGATCAATTTATTTGTTGGGCGATTGTAATGTTTTCTAAAGTTTTAGATATTTTAATTTCTCAATGACATTAAAGTTAGCCCAAAATGTTTGACCAACTCTCACAGGTAGTTTTCCAATAGGGTTAGCACCCCTCTACGACAATAAAGTCACCAAAACACAAATGAACAATCATATACTAACTAGATTTTTGGGTAATTCCAATCATTTCTTGATGAAGTTGATGGTTTTTTTAGCCTTGATGGTCATCAATGACATATTTGGCTATACTACAAATTTCTCTTGATGTTGCCACATTGGACATCCCATCCACTCTCTACTATGTCATTGGTCCTATCAGCAACACCTATTCTATGTTTGGCCCATATGGCTCCAATGAGTGCTAAAGCCACACTGGTACCTTTGTTCAACCTTACAAAATTCTAAAAATTCTTTGATAATTCCATTTCCTGGTTAAGCTAGCTTAATATTCCATAGTAATTCATATCGGTAATCTCAGATCCTTTCTTCAAGCCCCATTTTTACAGGCCATCCTTGGAGGAATACTCAGTGTTTCAAGGTCAAGAGATATGGTTTCTCACTATGCTATAGATAGAGTGAGAATCCTTAGTGCAGGAAAATTTCTTGTCTCTAATAGTTTCCATGGGAATAATAAAAACAAGTGTCTAACTTCAAAGATTTCACTTTGTGTCATTTAGCTTATACCACCATTCAACTATCTTATTAATATTCTAGTATCTAAAATTGCTCTTGCTTAAATTGCTGGTAATATGGTTGTCCTAAAACCACCAACACAGTGTGTAATAGAAACCTTGCACATGGTGTGTTGTTTTCACTTGGATGGATTCCACAAGGAATTATCTTCGCCTTGGCATCATGTAGAGCCCATGTCGTATTATTGTAAGTATGAGCGACATCCTTGGATGTGTCCAACGATATGGGTCCACCAACCTCCACCATTTTTCTCAATATATGGAATTCCATCCAATTCAATGGACACGTGGTGAGCAATGACTATAACAGATCGAATGACCTATGGGGCACAAAACAAGCTTGAATAATAATTCATTTATCTCATCTTCATCATGGGGGGGGGAATTGTAACCTCTATTTCTATGTTATTTTCCCTTATCGATTGCATATAACAAAGTAGTGACCTTCTAAAATTTTAACACATTGGAATATTTTGAAGCATATTCCTATGGAAATATTTCCTAAAGATTCTAGTTTGAAACTCCTTCCCCATTTCTTTTGCCTAAAAATAACATTTTATTGCAATTCGAGGCATCAATTGCTTCCTGAGTATAGGTATATTTATAATCATTGGAAAGCATTTTCTAAGGCCAATCCAGTGGTATCATAAATTTTCACTTTTATGATAGTCTAACATCCCTAGAGGAGCATCAAAGTTTCTATTATAATAGGGAGTGAATTCTTAGTAGTACTGTCGGTCAGAGATATGCCTTAGGTAAGGATTTGGTATTTCAGTATGCATTAGACCTGACCAACATTGAAGGGTCGAGAGGGATAAATGCCTCCCGTGCCGATCTCTAGAGAGGGGTTGGTTCCCTTGCTATTCTAATTAGGGATTTTGAGATAAAGGAACAGGAAAGAAATGGGAAATGATTGAAATAGATGGGAAATATAGCCACAGACTAGATAGAACAAGAGTGATGGACTAACAACACGAAAACTATATTACATTTTGAACCAAATAGCCCTCAAATATAGATAACTAACATAAATTAAACCAGAAAAAATAACATGCATAATCTCCAGGGCTACTCCAGAGTTCCTACCTTATAAGAAACTAAATCCAGATAATATAATTCAAGTTTACAGTTAAAGCATGAAGTAATAAAAGATAAGCAATAGAAGACATACACATGAAAATAGAAGTCTAGGTCTAGAGCCAGAAATCAGTTGTATTGATAGCAGAATTCAAGTTTTGATTTAGCCTCTAGCAAACATCCATCCATTTTGCAATAAAAGAGTGGGCTTATATAGATAATTCTGATGCTTGAACAATAAATGCTGATTAACAAAATATGGCGATGGAAGCCAAGATAAGGATTACAAGGAGGTACAATCACAATGTATTAACCAGGCATGGCAGAGACTAGTGACTCCTCAGAAATACCGTTGAACCCCTTCAATGCTTTGACAGATCCAGGTCATTGGCGCTGTCTCCTTACTCGTGGGGACCGCTTCCATGGAAGATATGCTTGAAATCCTAAAACATCATGTTTGGAAGCTTCTTAGAAAGGATGCACCTAACTAGATAAGAATGTTCTTCAGATTGCTGATGTGGAGTACCTATGGAAGGTTATGGAACGACGGTCAAAAGAGTCAACTGGCGCACTCCCTGTGTGCGCCCCGCCTGGGCGCACATCCTAAAACTATTGGTCAGAGATCTACCTTTGGTAAGGATTTGGTAATTCAGTGCACCTTAGACCCGACCAACATTGAAAGTCCGAGAGGAAGAAATGCCTCCCATTCCAATCTCTAGAGATGGGCTGGTTCCCTTGCTATTCTAACTGGGGGTTTTGAGATAAAGGAACAAGAAAGAAATGAGAAATGACTAAAAGGGATGGGAAATATGGCCACATCCAGATAGAACAGGGGTGATGGGCTAACAACACGATAATTTAACTGTGCTTTGAATCAAATATCCATTTAATAAAAATGCTATCATAAATTTAAACTAAACATCTAACATGCGTAATCTCCAGGACTACTCTAGAGGTTCATATTTTATTAGAAGCTAAATCTAGATATTAGAATTCAAGCCTATAGACAAACCAGAGAACTTAATAGAAGATAAGCAATAGAAGACATACACACAATCAGAAGTCCAAAGTTAGAGCCAGACACTATTTGTATTTATAGTAGAATTCGAGTTACAACAAGCTTCTAGCAAACACCCATCTATTTTACAATAAAAGAGCAGGCTTATATAGAGAATTTTTCCGCTTGAGCAATAAATTTTCACTTTTATGACAATCTAATATCCCTAGAGGAGCATCAAATTTTCTATTGTAATAGGGAGTGCATTATTAGTAATACCCAACACTCCTAAATGCCAAGTAATGATCTAATCTATAACACACCCTATTTTGTAAATTTGGTCAAACGTCCTCCTTGGCATTGACTAGAAGGGCCATGGATACCAATTTGGTGGAGAAGATGGTAGAATTAGTCACCATAGTAATTTGGTAGACAAGGTCAATAATATTCATGTCCATCCAGATGTCAAAATAAACACTCACCCTCAAGCCAAATACGAAGTTAAAATCTATTATGGGTGTAGGGATCCTGAAGTCCTAAATAGCTAGATCCTAGATATGGAAATTTGGTTCTCTTTTAGTCAATTGCCTAACAAGGTCCTTGTTGCAAAATTGAAGCTTTCTAAACTTGCTAAAATTCTTATTTCTAAGTGATAAATATGCAAGATCCTGTCACCACTTGGGATGAATTAGATGCCACCTTAAAGGAAACCTTCTACCCCTATGATTATGAATATAATTTGTCTATAAAATAGATTCAATTATACCAAGGAATCCATATGTATGTGCAATATTATATTTACCAATTTAATAGGTCATGCAGCCTCCTTTGCATACTAGATCTAGAACTAACTCTTATCATGAAGTTTAAGAGTGGACTTGAAGAGCATTTATTTCTAGAGATTAAGTACACTTATTTTCAACATTGGATGTTGCATTCAACCAAGCTCAACTTGCAAAAGAGAATCTAGATGCACAATCAAGTGTATCTCAACAACCTCATTCACCAAGAGCTTCCAAGCCCTCTAGTCAATAGTAGCAAGCACCAAAGATGCATGAATAAAATTATTTCTCCTCTTCTTATTATTCCTATTCTTATTCTTCTTTGCCTCCCTCTTTTTCTCTTTTATTCTCTTCTCAAAATATTTCTCCTTTATTTTATGTTAACAAGTTTTGTACTCATTGCAAGAGGAAGGGTCATAAAAAGTCTAATTATCTTTAGCTAAATAAGAAGAATTTTATCACACAATCACCTAATTATGAAAAAAATAATATTCCCCTTGAGGCTTATGGAGAGGACATAACCTATGATGGATTAAAGGGTTGACTCAACAACATCATCTTACTTAATCATCATTATTTTGTAGGGGAATGTGATTCTTTATTCATTACATGTGCTCATATTACTCATGACTTTTTATAGATTGTATCATCAACAATAGCTTGTAGAAAGACTTGATTGTGAAGTCCATTATCAACAAGTTGCAATTTCCAAGTGCCCCCATCCTCATCCCTACTCACTTGGATGGAATGACAGTAATACCACCTTAAAAGTCACATACAATTACACTATGTCCTTTGCTTTTGGCCCAAAATTTGTAGATACTGTTACCTGCGATGTAACCCTCATGAATTGTTGTGGTTTGCTTCTTATAAAATCCTATCAATATGATAGGAATGATTAATATGATGCATACAACAACACATACACTTTACAACATGAACATAAAACCTTCCTTATTCGATGCACCAAAAGCACCACACAAGTGGTCCATATGAATCTCCATTAGACTCAAAATATTGTATTAGTTTTGGATATACCATAGTATGAGGACACAAAAAACAATCCTCCTATACACTCACCATGTTGCATCTCTTTAGGAAAATATCAATAGAGCACCTACAATCACCCCTACTCCTACTACTGCTTTAATTCTAGATTTTTAGATCCATGAAACATATCCTTTATTTTATGGTAATAATTTCACACTATTGCCTTTACATCAATCTCATATCTTTATAAATTATTTAGCAAAAGACTACATCATAGCCACCATTCATGGAAAAAAATCATGATCAACTTGGAGGTAAAAATTAGCTTTACTTAAGCACACGTCATCATGAATATTTACCAAATCCACTTGGGTTATTTCAGATTTTGCATTCAACATGATGATTCTCTCATTATATGGTTCATGATTTTCCTCCTCTTTTGTACACATTAGGGTCCAATGTTTTTTTTGTTGGGAGGAATGATAAGGAATGAAAGACAAAAATAAAACATATAATAAAATAGCCCTGTAGAGAGTAATAAAAGTATTAAATATACATGTGCATGTAATAACCACCTTCTATAAAGGCCATGGTTGGGTAGCACATGTAAATTATTAGAAAGGACATTGAATGGAAGCCACCTTCTAGTTGGCTTCTCTATCTACCTTCATTAATTTGGCCTTATCTCATCTATGCTTGTAAGATTGAGAGATTGTCTATAAATATAGATGTTGATAATAAAACAAGTACATTGAAGTTACCATATCAAGATATGGTACATAAGATAAGTATTATTATGGACCTATCTAGAATCATAAAGGCATCCATTTTGGAAAACAAATATAGTAACTATGGATTCTAAAATTGTACAACATCTTGGAACCATAGGAGCAATCATTCTTAATATCAGAGAAGATCAATAGAAGCATGAAATTAATATAATAGTTAAGGATATTTAGGTGGCATAATGACTACTTTGCATAATTAAGACCACCACCAATCAATATTTTACTTGGATGGATGGAAGATCAAGACTGGTAACAATTGCTGACATTGCTTAGAAGATCATATGATTTAGTTTCTTCTCATGTTTCAAGGACATAATGAGGGTGGAATGCTACGGTACCTAGGGATAGGTATATGGGGATATGATATTATATTGTATAAGGATATTATTGATAGTTTGTATAGGTTATACGTAACCCAAGGTTGATTTAATTAATAATATTTTATTATTATAATAAGTGGTATAAGGGTTTAGGAGTTGGCTAGGGTTAGGGTTATACACTCATTAAAGTAGCATTAGAAGGTGGTAAATTAAGAAAGGATATTGTCATTGTAATGATTATTCATATTTAATAGTATCTTGTAATCATATTTTCCCATGAAGTGACACTCTCATCTTGGGAAATTTAACGAATTTACTCCTTCCTTAAGGAGCATTGATGGTGTTGCCCTATCATAAGGGTATTATCTATATCTATGTATCATTGTGCGGATTATATTTTTAGAATACTATTTATGGATGAATGATTTAATATCTTTACTTATTGGTGAATAGTTTTGTTAATGAGAATAAATTTTTATAATACTATGTGCTTCGTTTAGCTTAAGGAGGGATGTTGGATTATATGGTGTTAATATTCACTTGAGGCCACAACTAAAATTTTGTATGATATTATTTATATAGTTGTATAGGCTATTGTCCACCTGATGTAAGTGGTTTTATTGTAATAATGTTTTAATAAACATTAATTTTGATTTTTTAACCTTGACCTAAGGTCACCTATAATTTGCATAATTACACTCCTTGAGATCAACCATTTATTAATTGGTTGGAAAGAACTATTTCTTGTGTTGAATTATTTGGTGCCTAAATACACCCATAATATTGTGTTGTGATTATTTAAGACTTATATTTTGTTTGTTGTGTATTGTGTTGATTCCATTCATTCTTGAATATTTTGATAATATGCCAAAAAGGTCCACGTTATCCTCTTCTTTCTAAATTATCATCTTAAGAATTTTGTTTTGGACTTATTATCGTCTCTAATTATCCCTTCTTGAGACAACCACACCTTGCATCAGAGCAACACAGTAGGCCACAATCGAGAGTACAGGGTTTGGCTCAATTAAGGGACTATAGAAGTTTTTACAAGATTGACTCCTTGTTAATATATGATCTTCAAGGCATTTGCTACTCTACAAAGGGAAAAGGAAGGTGCAAGAAAGTAAGAAAAATCAACAAATAAAAGGAAAAGAGGATAATGCGCTAAGAGATATGCTAAGATCTCCCTACAAAAATAGGCTTGAACGCTATGCTAAGATCTCCTCGATATAGTGAAGAAAAATCATGATCTACTAGCTATACATATATATGAGTAGGCGGGTCCCATAGGAGAGCCAAGATAATAAGTGACTCAGTACAAAAATAGATGCACATCCCTCACACACATGTACACTTAACACACCTGATATTCACGTAAAATATTACAGACACACACAAACACATCCATATGTATGTAGGCAAAGGTTGAAAAGTAGACATAAGCTTCCATATATATATAAATGCAGGTAAAATTTTACATAGATTGTACCAAAAGTAGGGGTTTGAAATTTCCCACAAGCCACTCAAAAGCAACAACTATTTTTACAGATAAATGAAAGGAAAACCTACAAATACATGAAATGCAAACTTGTTGATAAACTTTACTAAGCTAATACTACTACTATTTATAGATTTATAAGGAATTATTTTTCCATCCAAAATTATTTGCAACTAGATTTTGACAATCCTATCTATTTTTTCCTTAGGATTTTGATCATTAAATGATGCAATTCTTTGGTTGTAATGATTAATCAACACAATATTGTTCGATACATACTTCTTGAATGCACATCCTAGGTAATAATTGAGGTCATATTCGAGTAGGTGGTCTTCATATCTTCAATCAAGGAATTCATTAACTTTACTTAGCTGCCCTCATCGCTTGATTTGACTTCAGTCATATGTCTTTGCTTGACCTTTTGGTGTCTCTCATAGGTTGATCAGGATTTTCCTCCATCGCACTCCACTATTGCTTGAAAAACCTTAGATATCAAGACTTATCTTGAAGGTAGGCTCCTTTAGCGCTCTCTTTGTCATCTGTCGGGACTTTTATTGAATGGACCTTTATAGAAGTCTCGATCGTCAAGAGTTCCTTTAAGCTTGTTATCCATGGACTTAGACAAAAATATAACCATTGGTTATTAGGGTTTTGCCTTAGTCGTGAGCGGGTAGTGGTGTACCACTACAAGACTACTAACTAAATGAATGTTGAAGCCTTAGGGAGGGCTTCAAGTGTCCAAAATTTATTCCAAGGGAAATACTTTGGAATTGGGAATTTTTATTACAATTCTAAAGCTTTATATCTCAACTTAAGAGAGTATCCACCATATTTTTGTAGATTCTAAAGTAACTTATTATTCCATTAAAAATGAATAAATAGAATTTTTGAAACATATTTTTGGAGCTTTTATATTTATGGTTTGAGGTTCCCTCAACAAAATTGCTAAAAGAAATCTAAAATATAGGATATTTGTTTATATTAATATATTTTTTGTTCTATAGTGGTAAGGGCTTTGGCCTCTCTTTGGAGAGGTTCAAGGTTTAAACCCCACTCAGTATGAGGGAACTGAGACCCCTCATAAAAACGTGTGTAAACTTAATTTTTGAGCTACAAGCTTACTGTAGTGGTAAGGGATTTGGCCTCTCTTCAAGAGGTCCAAGGGTCAAATCCAACTCAGTATGAGGGTACTGAGACCCCTCAAAAAAAACCTATGTAAACTCATTGAAAATATATATTTCTTTGACTTTTGAAACTCTATAATCCAAAGAGACTCAAGAAAATAGTTGCCATATTGAATAAAAATAAGAGGATAAAGCTTTAATAAAGCATAAAATTATAAATTTGTAAAACATCCTCATGATTGACCATGTAATATTTAGATATAAACTCTCCAATTTGAAGTTCCATGTTGTCAAGCACTTAAGGAGGGTTCATTTATTTAACAATTTTACTACATTCATGTAGCTTATATATTTTTGAAGTAACATTTTTACCCAACACTTCGATCTTTGAATATATTTAACCATGTATTATCCTTAATGCAAAACTCATAAATTTGTAACTCTAGAAGGCTTTCCATTTAATATTCTTTTCTTCATAAATCTTATCCCATTTGCAAAGATAAAACCTTACTTGCTCTTTGCTTATTTTAAAATAAAATATCGCTAAAGCTTGTAAAATTAAAATGTTTTACATGTTGGTAATATTTAAATTATTTTTATTTTCATTTCTTTGAGTAATACTTCTTATACACATACACCATGGGGATTGAACCTAGGTCACATCACCGATAATGCAAGTGGCATATTTATATTAAAATTTTATATAAATATATATTGTAATGTAGCCTTTATGAGTTGTGGTCTTCCATCTATGGTATAGAACTTACCTTTCCAACCAAACAAACAAAATATTATTCTATCCAAAATTGAATCATATAGTTCCTTCTTTATCTTATCAATGAAGGAAAACCTACATATGTTGATGCAATTTTTAATTTTCTTAAAATTTACACAATAATCTATTGTAAATCAAGGGCAGTGTTAACCAATTGTTTAGCAACCTTGTTTACTAGTTATTTAGAAACCTTCTCATAGATTGGTAGTATTAATTTACATTCTATGACATTGTTAACTAATGTGAGCTAAAAAAATAGTATCATCAAATAATTGAAGATGATATTCAAAGACACACTTATTCATGGTTTAAATACCTTTGATTTTGACCTCTATTTTTTCCCTTGAAAGAGCACTTCCCTATCCCTCGTTAAGAATATTAAGCATATAAGGATATGGTCAACCATTGTGATGAAGTCCATAAGGTGATTCAAAGTTTCTATTTGGGAATTCATTGATAAACTATAATATTTTTAAGTGTTGTAACATCTAATGTATTGACACCAATATTGATCAAAACTGAATTTTATTATAATATAATATAGAAAACTCCAAAAAAACCTATCATATGCTTTGTTCATATATAATTTCACAAGCATACCTAATTTTTCCAAGGATTGAAGATAATATATCCTGCAATAATTATACAACCAAGGATTACTTATGATAAAGAAACCATCTTGTTCCTTTAAGATAACATAGTGTACAACATATTTAAATTTATTTGTTATAATTTATGAAATTATTGTGCAAAACATGTTGTAGAGGATTGTCAAACAAATATTATCAAAGTATTTATTTATTTTTCTTGAGTAACAATGCAATAAAGGTGACTGATAGGGAATTAAAATATAAGAATGCAAGCATGTTGATGTGGCTAGAGTGGGTAATTGCAAGTTTTTATCTTGGCTTGATAAAACCTCCACATATCTTGAGATCCCCTCCCCATACCATCGGTTAAAAACTAGCCAAAACACTCTCAATCTAGAAATCCATGTACAATGTTCAAAAGCCCTGGAATTTAGAGATTCATGGATTTTTTTAGGCACCATTTTTTATCTCAATGTTAATAATAAGAAGAATCAATATCCTAGGCTTCAAGTTGGCATCAATGGTGGCCCCTTCTAACACATGGATTTAAGCCAACAATTGTGTGAGGTGAAGCTACCATGCAACACTGCATTTTTTCTCCACGTGGCCTAGAACAAGTGGAATGGACATGCATTGTAAAATAAAATTACCACATTCATAGTGGGTTGGCTCTTAGAGCCTTTCAATATCTCTTCTTTTGAACTATTATTTGTATGTGAAAAATCAAGAGCCAATATATATTTTTAAATCAACAACTTATTACACAAGATAATTACCTAATTCCTTAGGTTGTAAAGGGAATCCATTCCCCTTATTTTTTTGTTGCTTGACAAGACACTCTTATTTTTTTCCAATTGAGGGCTCCATCCAATCATGAGTATAGAATTATATATACTTGTTGGAAAGTATTTTTTGTGGCTGATCTAGTGGCATCCATATTTTAAAGTTTTGTGATGATTTTCTCAACCTAATGAAGCATCAATATTTAGGTGGCCTGCCTTCTAGCTCTTATGCTTACTACCTAGGCTCTTCTTGGCTGGCCTTTGATTCTTCTGGATTGGTCTGTTCCTTGGGTTGATCTTTCATATACTCCTTTTGAGGCTATGTGACAATTTATAGACCATTCAACTTTTAGGGATTTAAAAATAAAGGTATTTTGCTAGATCTAGTCAATATGTAGACTAGATCAGAAGTTGAAGGTTCTTTAGCAAATAAATTTTTCTCCAAATCCATCAACATGCCTACAAGCCCTTTTGTTTATACTTCCTAGGTTATAGCTAGATGGTATTAGTTATGATAGAATATGCAAGTGTTAGCATTGTGAGGGTCATTACATACTAAGCACCAATAGTCTTTCCAAGTAGTGGATGTTTCCTCCTCTTGACTTTTGGCCACAACAATATATTTTTTAACAACATTACTAGTCAAATACCCCTAATCGTTTGAGATGTAGGGGAATATTCTTTGCTGATATACATAATATATCCTTTCAACATTATATCACTCCATTCTTATGATTTTATTTGTCAGATTTATGATTATAACTTTCAACTCTTGTATCTTTGTTGATTATTTTGGCTTCAAGGGGTAGGGTTAGTGATGAGAACATCTACTAGCTTAGGCACATTATTTTATTACACCTATGTAGCCACATGAAGCTTCTAGAATCTCATGTTGGATTGTTTTTTGTAGGCTTAATTGTATTTTGTTATCTTGTTGTTGGATTCTAGATAGATTGTAAGATAATATACTAGACTTAGCTTCTTAGGTAGTTTCAGATAACTCCTTACTTGTTTTAGTTAAAACCACTTCCATTTTTTATCCACATTGGAGATCATGCAATATTGTAAACATGGCATATAATATACCCATATATATGTTTCCCATGAATAAAAATTCAGCTTTGGTTATTCTATTCCAACTCAACCCTTCTATTCCTTATCACTAGTATCAGAGTAGGTAGAACCTTGCCTAGAAATCTTCCCCTCTTTCCATAGTTGTGTGTTGTAAATTATGTTTGGAAGTTTATTCTATTCTTGTTCTCCTTTGAACTCATTCTTCTTCAAACCTAGCCATCCAATATGTTTTGAAGTCTTATTTGTTGAGCCACAAAGAGAGAGACCTTGACTTCTTTCTAGCATTGCTTGAATTAGTGATGAATACACTAGTTGGCCATATTGTCAAAATTGTTTTGATATGAAGAGGGGAACATATTATTTTTTCCACTAAAATTTAGATCTTGCATGATCCATTGCACACCATGGTTTTAAGACCACTTAGCTTCTATTTTGCATGATCTATATAAAAAATTGTTAGCCCATAGATTAGAGAGAGGAAGAAAATTTGACTTCATTGTTTCCTTTTGCAAGGATTTCATGAATCCTTTAGTTAAGCCATTTGTTGAAGAGTTTATCACTATTGACATTGCAACATAGAGAGAATTCACTTTCTAAAACTATATTGAGATCCAACTTAGTTGCAATGTTAATGGTGTCATTGGCACTATTGGTAGCTAATAGGATATATTGAACACAATCAAGAGCAATAAAAAACTTGATAGATGGTAGTCCCCATTTGAATGCATCAAGTTTTCATTCTCTTGTATATTCACATGTGAAGCTTGGAATCAATGTTCACGTGTATCGTCAACCACTTTGCGACAACCTTCTACAAGACTCTCTTACTATAAAATTATTTAGTTTTTGAACATATTTCATTTAGCCTGGGCAATCAAATTGATGTTAGTGGCATCAAATTTGATAGAGTGCGAGGAAGGTTCTATTGAATTGACATCAGTCAATGTGTGATCTTTGATAGGATTCTGGACATGGTGAATAGGTGAAGATATCCATAGCATGACGATAAACTATTAGATTATGATTCAAAAATTGACTTACTAGTCGATGCCTCCTTGCCATATTAATGTCTCTTTTGGACTAGAAATCATAACACACATGCACCATTGGAAAGAAATCCTATTGAATGATCTATGGATGATTATGTTCATGTATGGTCAATTATTATTTTTGATTGTATCTACTCAAATCATTCATATTATGGACTTTGACCTTCAATCGATCAATATTTTGACCCTTGGAATTGTTGAAGATGTTGTATAACATGCATAATATTTGAGTGGAAAAGGAGTTAGGTGCCAATATGAAGCTCCAACTATGACACTACAATGACTAGTTCATTTATTAATCCCACATTCATGGAGTGAGAGAAACATTAGTGTTTTAAATAATAATTCCTCCTTCAATAACAACCACTTATGAGTCAAATTATGAGCACTTTGAATATGGGTGAACTAAAGTTACATCGTGAAGTTGCCATATATTCCAAGGAGGAAGTGAAAGCATTTTGATTGGACAGTTGGATTTGTAACACGTGGCATGATTTTAGCTAATGCAACTAACCATTGGTGTCTAATTTTTCCTTCTAAGTGTTCGCTGAATAGAATTGACCAAGGAACTTCATGACCATTGAGCAGGTGATGAATTGGCATCCAATATATTTTTACAATGGTTAATTTTAATTTCAATTAATTAATTTAATTAATCAACTATAAAAATTAATTTAAAATTAAGTAGTTAATATCCCCAATTAAATAGCTAATTAATTTATTTTTGTAAGGTGCATATCTTATTGTGCAATTATATTTTCTAAGCCATTTTGGTTGAAGCAAAAATTCACTTCCTTGTACTTGCCTAGAAAAGGCCAAAATTTCTGTAAACCTTAGGCCCATTTTTGGCACATATAGCTTTCACCCATTCCACTATGGCCAGTAACTTAACAAAATAAATGGCTAAATTATCCCATGTTGTAAGTACTTTAGCCAACAAGGTTAATGATATAGCAGTCCAAAGTGGTTCTAGTGATGTAAAAATTTAGAACAATGACCTTTGCTCCAAAAAAATTGCAAGGTCAAGACCTATGATGGTTCAAGGTATCCTAAGGTTCTAAACATTGGTTCCTCATTATGGATAATTGGTATGAAGATATTAGAGTTTCATTTGCAAAACAAAAACTTTATGGAGTAGCTAAAGTTCTGGTAATTGAATGCCAACATACTTAAAATCCTATTGGCAATTGGGATGAACTAGTAAATATATTGAAGGATACCTTTTATCCTTCAAATTATAGTGAAGATCTCATCATCAAGTGGCCTTGCTTAAGGCAAGGCAACAACATGAGTGTTTAAGATTACATTTAATAGTTTAACAAGTTGAGAATACCAATTGGCATACATGATTAGGATAATGGACTTATTATCAAATTTAAGAGTGGTTTGCAAGAGCCATTATTTAGGGAGTTGAAATATACTACCCTAACCACTTTGGATGTAGCCTTTAATCAAGCTTAGTTGGTAGAAGACAAGCTTGCTACTTAGTTAAGAGGACCACTACAATTTGGTTCCATGGGAGCTTCTAGACCTCCACATAAATAAAAACCATACTTGGCAAAGAAACATTCTTCCTTTTCCTATTCCTCTTCTTCTTCTTCTCCTCCTTTCAATAGAAAAACAAATGTACTTATTGTAATAGGAAAGGTCATATAGAATTTGATTGCTTTAGGAAGAAGAAGAATCTCATTGTAAAATCTCAAGGTGAGGAACCACAAGATGTTCCCATTGAGATTATAGGAGAAGACAAAGAGTATGACAATATCAAGGGTAAACTCAATAATGTTACCCTAATATCTCATCATTTGTCTAAATGTCATGACCTACCTTGGAAAGACTCTTTATGATATTGATTATGTATTATTTAATGTTTCAATGCTTAATGTTTATACAATATTGATGTCTTATTGCTTTGAGGAATATGGTATTACTGATATGTTCCTTGATTTTAGGAAAAAGGTACCCTCAAAGGTGGCAAGGAACTTAACCACCAAGATTGAGGTACCAAGGAAAAGGAAAATTATGATTATGGCAACTCAAGGTAACATGAAAAACTATCCATGTAGATGCATGCATTATTGCTTTTACGGTGATCATCAACAATCCAACTATCCATAGCCAAAAGTTGGTAACCTAGAAGTGATCATAAGTCTTCAACTAGGACAAACAATTTGATTTATGATAAAATCACCCACCTTGTCTGATGCACTTTTTTGCTTGCTTTTGTGTTCATATGCATCATTGTGTAAGTGGATTTGGTAAAGAATCCCCTTCGAAAAGAATTAATAGATATAGAGGTTCTATTAATTCTTGGCCCACTTTTGTTTTTTTAAGTGAAAAACCCCTTGTGGGGCCACCTTGGTCTGAGAGACCATGAACAAGGGGTTCTACACCGTCAAAGTCACATGGGAGTCACACCTGACCCTGCCCGCACCAACATTATCAATTGGATTTTGGATACCCAATTCAACTTTTTGGTAGAGTGGAGATATGAACCTGGGACCTCCCTTGGAGGATTGCCCTCTCCTCTCCAACTCACCTACAACACCTGGGTAATTCTTGGCCCACTTAAATGCTATGCTAATATTTAATATTAGTAAAGGTATTTTAATTAAATTAATAGATTAAGAAAATGATTAATGTATTTTATTATTTGAATTAAATTGAATATAAAGTTATAAATAATTTTTTTGGTAGGTAAAATATTTATTTACAATTCAGGTTGAAGGGTCTCGTCCCTGTTACATTGGGCATCAACAATGCAAGTAGTACAAAATTGACAAAATCTGACACTAATAGTCTGGGGGTCCATCTCCTTACTAATAAGGCAAACCAAAGACAAAGACATCATAAACAGTACCATGTTGAAACAAATATAAACAAAGGTAGTCCTACTACCTGTAGTTACTTGTCCAGAGCTACTGGGGTTCCTATTTACCTTCCTTATTGTCCTCATCATTTTGATCAGAGCCCAAGAGGACCTTGAGCACAACAAGGAGCTCTTAGATTTCAATAATGGCACTGGAGAGGAAAGAACCAACCTCCCTGATGATATTGGTGGTGGAATTCAGGTGTTCTACAAATTTGCTAATGTGATTGAGAGTGGTAGAGCGTAGGAGGTTTTCAACACTGCTAGTATCCTCTTCATATTTATCGTTGATGACCTTGGGGGACTAGCGTTGAATTCTCGAGTTCTTAGTCTTTAGCCGATGGGATTTCCTGCTCTTCTAGGAGGGGCAAAATGCTTTTCGCTTGCTTCTCAATGACTTGCCTTGAGGGTGGTGGTCTGAAGGGATAGAGTCCTTGAGATTGGGGGTAGGGTGTGCTTTCTTATTATCACTAGCTTGGGAAGGGGTGGGATTGATCGAGGGAAAACTAATGGGCAATTCAGTCAGTAGGGGGGACTCTACAGAAGTGGGGGAGGGAGGGGTGCTTGCCTAAACCTTGTGGGTGGATGCAGATGAGGGCTCAGGGTTGGGGGAGCGATCAGGGAGACCACTAGACACTTGGTGCACCAGGGTATGCTTGTAAAGGACAAAGAACAATCCTTGGTGGTGAGGAGGTTTGGAAGACTTGCGTTCCCTAATGTTTGAAATGGTTATGTTGATGGATCAAAATAGGAAGTCAAGAATATTAACAGGTTTAATATCATAGAGGTGGTTTACAAACATGATGGGGTAAGAACATAGGGGACTATTGGGATCATCAACAACAATGTATTGGATGATAGGGATGACAACGGTGTCCCATGGCCGAGGGAGGGACGAGCGAAGCACACTTTTTTTTCCCAAATGAGGTCCTTTACCTTGTCAGGAAAGTGGTCTATTTTATCTTTGAAATTATTTCTGTCCCTTCGGATAGCTCTCCCTATAGATGATAAACCAAAAACTTTGGTAATAGTATGAATGCTTACCTCAAAGTGAAGCCCTCAGACCTAAACTTCACCTTCGTTCTAGGAGCTGATAAATTCATTGGTCACCTAATCATAAATACCAATAAAAAAATTGAAAAAAGGGATGAATATCTTGGCATCAAGCAGGGCTTCAGTCACCGAATCGAGTTGGAGGTTCGTTGACTTAGTGATGGCCATCACGTCATGGACATTGGAACAAAAAGTGCCGTTGTAGAAAATTTTATCGATATGGTTAAAGTGCATCAAGCGAAATATCATAGAATGAATAGAGTGGGAATTATAAAGCCAAGACCTAATACAAGAGTGGTAATCAATCACCATGAAAAAAATAAGATAGGGATGGGAAACGAAGGTTCAGAGGCCGACCTTATCAAGATTCATGGGGGAGATGACTAAAAAGAAAGGAGGTGAGAAGGTGGATGAACCAGATGGTGAAATTCATGAGAGAGATTGGAAAGAGGAGGGGGAGACGAGTGGGCATCAAGGAGTGGGGGAAAACAAGGACGAAGGGGCATAGAGGTAAAGAAAGTGGAGGCTAGAGGAGAGGACTAGACACTTTGATATGAGTAGGGCATCCCACATGATTGGACATATAGGCGATACTCTAAAAAATGATGAGAAGGGTAAAGTTCCAAAGATCCATGGTGTTGAGAGTAAACACCGTTGGTGTTAAGGAAACACCCTCGTGGCAAAAAGAACTACTGTTTGTGACAATTTTATATTTTTTGGTGTTGAAAGCAAACACCTTTGGTGTTGAATAAACACCTTCATGGTAGCTAGCATCGATCTTTATAGCTGCACTCTGCATCATGATTGGCTACCAACCATAGTAACATCCTAGAGGAAGACATATTCCCAAATGATCAGGTTAGTTTGATTGGTTGCTCTGTTGGCCAAAAGGTTTGCCATCTTGTTCGCATCTCTAAAAATATGGTGAATCGTGCTTTGAGGTCATTGACGAAGGAAATATTGGTATTATCAAAAAATGTTATGGATATTATATCCTCCATTACTGTTGTTATTAATGTGACTAACCACTATAGATGAATCACCTTCAAAAATGATAGGGTAAGATAAAGACCTACTAACCTCAATGCATCTCCAAAGAGCTCAGGCTTCTGCATAGTTGTTGGTTTGAACCCTTAAGTTTTTAGAGAAATCCAAAAGGATGTTGCCATCATGGTCCCTGATGACACCACCAGCCCCTGCATCCCCCAGATTTCCTTTGGAGGACCCATCAAATTTGGACTTAAGCCACCCTAGGGGTGGGGGATTCCATTTGGCATTACTCCTAGTGTTGGGGGGGTTCTGAGTTCTTGTGTACTCAATGAAGATCCCCAGTGTATTGATAAAAATATATTCTATCGCAGAGGTAGGGAAGTCCATGCATGGGATGAGTCCAGTGTTTTTGATAGCAAAGGACAAGGTCTTGTTGGCCATTATTTCTAGATTTCTAGGACTATCATTGAAAATGTGGTTGTTATGCGCCAACCAGATTTGCAAAATTGCATGATGCAAGAGGATTTTACAAAGGAACCTAAGCCTAGGATTCCTGAATACAATGGGCCACTAGGTGAATAAGTCAAGAATAGACTTGGATCATACCCAATTGACATGGAACTTGCTGATTAGGGAAGAAAAAACATCAAAGGCAAAGGGGCACTCAAGTGGGAAGTGTTGGGTGGACTCCCATGCCTGAGTGCAAAGATAACACTATTGGGGATGATGACACCCCTCTTGATCAGGTTGTCAGTGGTCAAAATTCTGTTATGGACCGCAAGCCAATAGAAATGGGCCACCTTTGGGATAAGGTACTTGAGCCACATGGATTTGGATATGGTAGGGTTGTCAATGGTGCTAGACCACTTAGGAGGGTTGTCTACCAGCTAAGAAGTGGATTGCACTGAGAATATCCCATATTTGGTGCCTTTCAAGCAAATATTATCTATCATCTAGGTCTGGGGAATGAAATTTACCCTAAGGACTGCCTGAATGGATACCATAGTTTTTTAATGACTATGTTTTTGAATCTAAACTGGATCTTTTTCCACCTACGACTATCTTGATTTACAACAATTAAGTCAACAAATCTGGGATCAAATATGTTATCGATAAGATGTTTGATAACTGCAATGTTAGGATCTTTGGCAAGGGGCTCATATCTAGCCCATGGGTCTTGCCAAAAGTAAATATCCTTGCCGTCCCCTAGCTGCCATGTGATCCCTTGCTGAAGAAGGTGCTTGGTTTGAATTATGGATCGCCAAAAGTGGGATCCAATGCTGGGAGTCTCTTCGTCCTTGAAAGAGTGCTACTATAGGTACTTCCTCTTGATAATAGACACCCATTATAAATTGGTATTGGTGACAATATTCTATGCCTATTTGGACAAAAGGGCCTGGTTCATGACACTAATTGTGCATAGACCTAGCCCACCTTTATCTTTAGGGGTGCACACTTTGTCCCAGGCCACTAGGTGAAGCTTCCACTAGTTATCAGTCTCTGTCCATAAGAAGCATTTATGAATATTTTCTATAGCTTCTACCACAATCGCAAGGATTTTTAAGACTGACAGAAAGTACAACAAGATGCTTTGGGGGACCACCTTGACCAAGGTGGCTTTGCCTACTTGGGTGAGAAGGTCCCTTGTCCACCTTGCCAGTTTCTTGTGAATTCTCTCAATGATATTGTTCTACATGGTCTTGGATGATCTCCCTTGGAACATTGGGAGACCAAGGTAGGTGGTTGGAAATAGTACAACCCAAGATATCTATAATTTTGACCTACCTTCTTATGGGGGTGTTGATTAAATAGATCTTGCTCTTGGTGAAATTGATATTATGATCAACAACTTCCTCATAGAGGTTGAGGATAGACTTAATGATTTTGGCTTTAGAAATAGAGGTTATGGTGGCCAACAGGGTATCGTCCACAAACTAATGATGGGTTGAAGGTTGGAGATTGGAAGTAACATTAATACCAAATATCAACCCTCTAGTGTAGGTGGATTTTATTGCCCTCCCTAGGTTCTCAACCAAGATGATGAAAAGGATGGGGGAGAGGGGATCTCCTTGTATCAACTCTCTGGTACTAGAGAAATACCCTACTACTGATCCATTGAAAAGGATAGAAAACCTGGTAGAAGAGATGTAATTTAAGATCAGTTTGATCCAATTCTTATGGAATATGAACTTGAGGAGGACTTTGACCATAAAATCCTGATCCACTCTATCAAACGCCTTATTCATGTCAAGCTTTAGAAAGAAAGTAGACTTGTTGGAGTTATGGGTTGAGTAGATAAGCTCATGGATAGTGATGACACCGTCAACAATATTCCAGCCCTTGATAGTACTTCCTTGCAAGGATCGATTATGGAAGGGAGGATACCGATGAGTCTAGTGGCCATGGCTTTGGATAGGATTTTATAAATGAAATTGCATAGGCTTATAGGGCGATAATCAGATAGGGACTGGGAGTTGGGATCCTTGGGAATGAGAGCAAGGAAGGTGGAGTTGACATCCCTAGGAATGGATCTGGTAATCTACATTTTAGAAATAGCTAAGTAGAGGTTGGGTTCAATTATGTCCCAATAGGTTTGGAAGAACCTAGGGGAGAAACCATAGGGAGCTAAGGCTTTTTTTGGCTACATGGAGAATAGGTCCTGGTGGATTTATTTAGGGGTTAGCAATCTAAGGAGAAGTTTATTCATGGCCTCAGGGATGGATCTGGGGATGTTATCGAGAAGGGCATCCATAGCTTGACCGAAGGGGGAGAGGTGGGAGCCAAGGAGGGATTCAAAATGGTAGACCACTTCAACATAGATCTGGTGGATGTCTGAGATGAAAGACCCATATTTCTTGGTGATACCCTTGATATTGTTAGCTCCTCTATACCTGAGATTGAATATGTGAAAGAATTTATATTTGGAATCTCCTTACTTGAGCCACATTTGTCTCAATTTTTGGAACTAGAACATATCTTCCTTCCGTAGGGTATTATGGTATTTTGAAAGTGGGACTCTCTCCTCAATTCTGGTATTGTCATCCCCCTATCCCTACTAAAACCTGTCCTTGTAAAGTTATAAATAGTGATACTTTAGGTTCTATTTAATTCTCCTTTTATATATTTTATGGATTAAATAAAGAAATGAATGGATTTATTTAAGATATTTTTGAAAAGGAAAAATTATTTTAAATTCAAATATCTCCCCTCTTGTCACCTTGGGTAGATTTACATTACTTTTGGTATATAGAATTTATGTCCAAGTTGGACTTTGGGCTTTGGGTAGATGGGTTTTCCATGTTAAGAGGGTCGAGAGAAGGAGAAAGGAGGATTATTTTGACAACTACACAAATATTTAAGGGAGAGGAAACCAGGGTGAGGTAGAAGCAGTATTTGGAAGAGCCATATTGATTAAAATAAGCCACAAGAAATGTACCTGAAGGCATCAAGAGATGAGGCTTAAGAGATTAGGTTGGATCTCTTGTTTTTAAACTATGTTTCAAATAAATTGGTTCATGCACTGGAATGATATTAGAATAATCTTTCATGCTTTTTTAGTACCATTTGTTCGGAAATGATCATGTTGGTTTATATTGGCCTATTGTTATAATTACATTTATATTTCATAGGCCTTAAAGATTATATTTATTTAGGCCCTCTACAAGTTTACCCGACCTACATATAACTTCACCCTTGTAGCTTCATTGGATGTTGTTTGTGCCTTACTATCGAATGATTTTTAGCTTGCATGTTGCTAATTTTAGTACTTAAATATTTTGTTGAAACCCCCCTTTTAGCTCGCATGGAACTAGTTTTAATGGTGTTTGTTGTACTTGGTTGAAGGGTTCTTATAAAGCCTTATTTTTTTGGATTTAATTAGTTTTGCCTTTTTTTTCGCCCCTATTTTTTGTTGGTTTTACTCTATTTTAGATTGTCAACCTATAGCTCATGTTGCTTCCTCAGGGATTTGTTTGATTGTGCTAGCTTTGTTTAAAAAAAGACTCAACTTGCTTGCTGCCTGGTTGTTGGTTTTCATCTAGGTAATGTCACCCATGTATTCTGGTTTTAATAGGCACTATCGCCTATTCATGAGACTATGGTGGAAAAAATTATTGCCATCACCTAGGTGTGCTTTCCCTAAGGTTTAACCTTAGGGGAAATTAATTTTAATTAATCCCATCGCCACCACAATATCATCAAGCAAAAACTCCATGGGAGATTGGACATGGACGAGGGAAGGCCATAAAGGCCTTCCTTGGAAAATATACCACATGGAATATGCCCTAGAACTTCAAGTGCCTTAAAGGGAGCCAACCTCCCTTAAATAAATTGACCAAAAATTATGGTTGGGGGTCACTCCACATGGTGGGATGCCCTGCACGAGTTGGAGGGTACACACTTTGACCTTGGCTTGTGCTTGTTGGTGCGTGGCTTGAACTTGTTTGTTGACTATCATTTGACCATTGTGTCCTACTATATGGTAGTTCATGGTTTGAATTGCCATTGTTTTATGCCCGATTGTTGGGCTATTAAACTCTTTTTGCATTTAAGGTGTGGGTTTAATTCCACACTACTAGTGTGAGGACCGCCTTAGCACCAAAAAAGGGTAAGGGATTTTCCTTTTATATGACCACCACTTGGTGGTCATGAGGAGCCCACTCGAGCTACCTTGGTAATAGCACCAATGGTTGGGGGTAGACTATATTTGTTGCTGTGTGAACCCTGTGCACTGTTCATTTGAGTTGGCCTAGCTGTCGTTGTTGACTATGTTGTTTATGACCGATTGAGTTAGAGATTCAATTTATGAAACCCCCTTTTTGTAATTAAATGATATTTAATTTAAATTGAATAATGTT
Organism: Wollemia nobilis; assembly: GCA_028583015.1. Classification (NCBI taxonomy): domain Eukaryota; kingdom Viridiplantae; phylum Streptophyta; class Pinopsida; order Araucariales; family Araucariaceae; genus Wollemia; species Wollemia nobilis. The sequence goes on from JAQPPZ010000282.1 coordinate 443,509, forward strand.
TAGTCTACTTAAATTGTAAGAATGATATTTAATTTATTTAAATTAAAATAAAGATATTTTATGGGTATTTAATTAATTAAAAGTATGAGATTCTAATTGGTTAAAGAAAAGGATTGTTATAATTATTTAATTGGTTAAAAGTATGGGATTTTAATTTATTAAAGAAAATGAATAGTATGGGCATTTAGTTAATTAAAAGTTTGGGCTTTTAATTGATTAAGGAAAATGATTTTTATAAGTATTTAATTAGTTAAAAGTATGGGCTTTTAATTGATTAAATAAAATGGTTTTTATGGGTGTTTAATTAGTTAAAAGTATGGGCTTTTAATTGATTAAAGAAAATGAATAGTATGGGTATTTGATTAATCAAAAGTATGGGTTTTTGATTAATTAAAAGAATGTTTATTGAATTATTCTATGCATTGATAAATGATAAATGATAAATGATAAATGACTTTCATTTCTAAAGGATAAAATGACTCTCCTTCTATGATGAAATGAATGATAGGTGACTTTCATTGTTGGATAATGAATACACTTTGGGTGATTACTGAAAGAAGCATGCTAGTATGAAAAAATAGAATATTATATGAAAGAATGGGTGTGGGGAAATTATGGGGTTTTTTGGAACAATCTCTTGCATCCATAGGATTTCGATTGTTACACTACAAGAAACTGTTTTGAACCAATGAGCTATTACAAACTCTGTTCAACCTGCCTCTTTATTCTGATAGAAAGAAATATTGCTAAAGAAAAACTTAACAGAACAGGTAAGGAAACCCTAGTGGTAATTTATGATTTTACACGTATTACATACTCCAAATTTTAGTTATATACTAACTATATTAAAATGACCAAGAAAATAAAATGTAAATATTATACCTTATGTAAGTCGATGCCTATCTAATTGGACTGTTATAGCAATTTAACAACTTTCATAGCATGAACAGAAAGAATGGGGAAAGAGAATTTGGTACCATTAGACTCATTCAAATATCGTAATCAGTCTAAGGGTTAAATAATGATAGAAACACTCAAAACATGTTCAAATACTGTAAACTGTTATGAGAAAAAAACATAAAACTGGAGACAAGAAAATGATAAAACTAAAACCCAAAATTGTATTAATTTTTCAAGGGTAATTACACGCAAAGTTGGCAGAATGCCATTTAAAATGTTACAAATTTTTAATACAATGAGAAAGCCTTTTTCAAATAATGTAACAATACCTCTTCAATTCTCCTTCTTTTAGACTGATAACGAGAAGAATATTTGGACTTCAGGCTCAAAAAAGATTGGAAATGTTCTCAGTTTTCCAAACACAGCAATACCAAAACCTACACAACAAAGGGAATAATAAGAGATGGTAGAGAAAAATAGACACAAAGGGAATAGAACGACACAACTCAAAGGGGCACTCAAGTATACCTCTTAGAAAAATTGCTATCTCTAATGCTTGATGCAAATTCTAACCGTAGTTGGTGTCTTTATAGCTCCAGGTTCTTGAATCTGTTATTTTTGGCCTCATCTAGGCCTTAAAATTGTCACCATTTAATTTGATCTTAAATAATCTATACAACTGTCTTCCATTATTATTTTCCACTCATACTGTACACTTTCCTTGAACTCTCTCAATTTTAACTAATTCAACCGGTGATATCAGTACTTGAACATTCTTCTCCCACTGTCTCCTCTTTACTTTTTGATTGACTCCCTATTTTTGAAGTTTCTCCTCCTTCTGACTGACTTATCTTTTTTGAAGTCTCTCCCCCTTGAATTATTTTTATTTCTTCTTCTAGGGGTGGATTAATTTCCATCTACAACTTGGATATTTTAATTTCTTTATTTTTCTTGTTTTGCTTCAATAACCTGATCTGCTTTTCAATAAGCTCCCAAGCATGAGTTTTAAAGGTTGTAGAGAATCTTAACATATTTATTTCTTGAAGGATTCTATTCTTCTGCATTCTAACATAAGCCTTATTCTTTTCATATTGATTAACAAAAGAATCCACATTATTTACCAGGAAGGTAGTCTATCTAGACATTTCTTCGCCATAATCAGGTTTGCAATAAAAAATGTTGATTTTATTTATGAAGATATCTTCTATGCTGGCGGTTTACAAAAATTCTTCCAATGATAATCCGATGTCTGCAAAAATTTCTATTACCTTGCTTATTAGGGTGAACATCTCTGAAATTTTATTGTACCACCTTCCCCTGTTTGCGTCGAACATTGCTACCTTCATGAATTCCAGGCTATTTTTAATTTTAGAGCCATCGTTCAAGAATACTACCTTATTATGAAGTTATTCAAAACATTCTACCATCAAGCAGAGAGTGGGATGGATGACTTCCAATTCCTACTCCTTATGGTACAACAATCTTTCCATATCTATGATGCCAATTTTGGCTATCATCTACAATTATTTTTCATTAGCAACACTGAAGATTGTTTCTTCCTTGACTCTTTTCAATGCAAATTTTGATGAGGTCAGAGCCATATTGGGATTCTTCGCTTCAGGGGTAGATACAATCTCTTATGTTTCCACCTTGTGATCTCTCAAGACTTCTCCTATACCATTGGCTTTCATTTGTGTTGCAAAAAAAATTGGTACTTCTTTATCATCGATCTTTATCGAGGTGGGAATGGCCTGAGGGGCTAACTTATTTATGCTAGTTAAGGCCAAAAATTTATTAGCAATAGGAGCTTCAAATTGTTTCACTAAAATGGAAAGCTCTTGGGGTGACACTACAACCATTTCCTTCCCTCTGTATGTATCAGGTCCTGTGAGGATTTGCTGTGAAGTACTGGGTGGTGCTTCTAGACTAAGTTGTTGGTCTCTTGAGACTTGAACCTAGTGTTCCACTATATCTACTATATTTACTATAACTTCCATCTGTTCAATACCATGTTATTATATAATTTTTAATACAGGGTCTTCTCAAATTACTCTTGTGGGAGGATGGAATATTTGGACTGATGATTCAACAGTGATTTCCCTTAGTGACTTCAGTTTAGGTGGGTATTCACCTGGTGCATGAATCTATGAATTTCCCCTTATTTTTTGTAGGAATTCATTCCATAATCTTTGCATATTTTCTCCTTTTTCTATTGCTTCTAGCAAAGCCTCTTCATACCTATCTTCTTTGTGTTTGACCCAGACATAATCATGTTTCATCATTTCCTGGTATTTTTAGAGGGTCATAGGATCTCCACATCACTTCTTTAAAATACATGATTTCTATATCATACATGCCTTTCAACAGGGCATGATAGCCTACGAATATGTAATATCCAAACTTTCAAGGGACATTGAGCCATGGGATCCATCCATGCTTTTTAGCCTGTCTCATTTTGGCTTCTTCTGCAACCTGTCTTACCAGTTCTAAAGTGGACAGGGAGTAAGGGCAGTACATAGGCAAAATATTAGGGGGAATTTTGGCACCATATAACCTAATGTATGTAAAACCTTATGAGAAGAAATAATCTCCAATTTATTTCTCTTTGATAAATACTTCTATCCCTAGGCCTAATCTCTTAGGCATATTTCCTGTTAGAATCCAATGAACTTCTACCATGAAGTTGTCGCAAAACCATCCTAAATGGGTGTGTCCCTCATGTATTATCCAAAATTAAATTTGAACGTAGGGACTCTCAATGACTTTAAACCTCTTTTTACTATCTTCCCCCATTTGTCCAGCTAAGAGATGCATAAGAATTGAATAAATGGAAAAATGAGGCATCTATTTATTTTGCTCCAAAATTACTCTTTTCAACTCTGCCAACTCCCCATGCATTTGTTTGCTTAACTCTTCTTCCCAAGCATAGATGGGGGTGTTTGTACTTCTATTACTTTCTGTCACTAGGTATAGTACATATTGCAAAACTACATCGAGTTCTACTACTCCTAGGATGATGCTAATCATATCACTGAAATCCTGAACCTAGGGCTTAAATGCAATTATTCTAATAGGAAAATATTATAGTACACCTTCATGCACTTTGAACAACATATTATATAAATCTAATTTAGTCAACCTATTATATTATCTTTGAATTACCTGACGAATTAGTTGTGTGTTCGAAGGTGCGATATTGATAACCTCCTTGATGTGTTTGGGTGCAATACTAAAAACTAGTTGATCCTTGTTGTTTCTGAAGGTTATAGTGTTCTCATCGTACGCTACTACCAACCATACCAAAATGTCCACAAAGTAGTACACTCAAGGGTATATTAATTTCTTGATATTGCTAGTCCACCTATTACTTCTAGGTATTTTTTACTATAACCTTCTCACTTTGTGAAACAAATCTACCAAAAACCAAGGGTAGCATTGAAAATTTTCTTCGGTGGACTAAAAAATCCAAACACAGGTGTTTTCAATTTTCCATTGCTGGGCTAACATGAGTTTCTTGTCCTTTATCAAATTTTTGGTGAAATCATACATCCCCATAGCAACAACAACTTTCTCGGAGAGTTTAGCATATGGAGTTTGATCCATGATGAATTTTACAACCTTCAAGGTGTCTTTTGGTGTGAAATATTTTCTCCAAGCGGCCATTTTGTTCATAGTCAACAGCTCAACTTATAGTAAACACTTTATCTAAGTCCTCGCTTGTCTGTGTCCACTATCTGTTCACCTTCAAATTTTCTACACTGAGATAACTAGGGTGGTAATGCACTCGAAAGCGGGGGCTTCAAATAATAAGTGAAGAAAAGGTTCACTATCATCAAACTGGGTTTCATTAATGTGGTGGCACCAACTACCTTTTACGTTTAGCCAATGGTCACTAGCTTTAGTGTTGTTTCTAAAATTAGGTAGTTATGACATGTAATATTTCTCAGCTTGGACCCCGTAGTGGACTTCGATTTATGTACCTTTAATCATTTATAATATTGCTATTGGTTACTGAGCTTCTCCTTATGTCAATGTGGCATTAGGAATGTGGTGGTGATAGTTTTTCACAAGAATTTTTATGAGGCATGCTGCCACCTTGGTCATTTATAGGGATCAATTTTCGAAAGAAGTCATACCATTAAAAAGCGGTCATTATTCTGGAGATCGGTTGTTAGATACACTCGTTGAAGCGTGTGCTTATCAAAATTTTCTAATCTGCATGTTTGGTTAGTTGACAATGTAACTATATTACCTTAACCCAAGTCTTAGCATTATAATTATCTATAGAATAACCTAAGGTTTAAGGAGCCTTAGTCATAACATTTATCATTATGTGTATCCCATGCCAAGCTCGTCGTTAGATATATCCATCTCAAATTTTCACTGTTGATCTCTATTGACCTGCATAAATGTTAGTCGCACGACATAATATATGTATATTAAGGTTGGCCAACTATACTAAGTAAAAAATTATGATTTTCAATAAATTGATCACTCATACTTAGCTTTTGGCATATAATTTTTAATTTAACTTTATCCATGAGTTATTCATATAAAATCTCTTTTTATTAATGTCCGCATGGTGATTATAATTTTTCAATAGCCACTACATTTAATCCTTTAAGCTTTGCCTATAAAACATCCATCGTTGGATCAAGAGTGTGTGCATGCGCGGTCATCCGATGCTCCAGGTATGCACCAAGATTAACCACATAAAAGGGGCCATTAACAATGTATTAAGACTCTCATTAATCTTAATTAGCCATATGGTTAGGTAATATTTACCTTAATTAATGATCTGGTCATGAAAATCATATATACCTTAATCTTTGGATGCACCGACTATGCACTAACATCATATTTGAGTAGGGTTCATCACCATTGTCAGATTAGGTGAATATGTGCACCCTTTATATAGATTTATTTTCCTTTTGATAGCCTAATTTAAGTGCAACTGTTAGATCTAGGTGGAGATAAGCGTGACCGTCTGATCTGTTTTGACTATAGCTCGATCAACGACCACTTGGTTATTTTTTAATTAATTTTGGTAAGACGTCACCATTGGATTTGGTAGGCTTAAGCACAATAATCCAATCTTCTTATGACTAAAATTATCCTAATATTGCTTTATCATTGTCTAAATTTCTATCGATGAAGCGCTGCCATCAAAACTTCATTGGAATGAGTGCGGTCGTTGGATTAGCCTGCAATGTGCACTTATGTTCTTTATGTGATCTTGATTAAATCATAGCCATCATATTTTGTGCAGGTTTAAACATTGCCATAGATTTACTTTGGCTTGTAATAGATCTATGGGAGTGCTACCATTAGATTAGATCGGGGCCAACGCTACCATTAGATCATCCCATGATGTGCATTTTATGTCCTTTAGGTCACAGTGATTGAAGCATGATCATCAGATTTTAGCGAAAATGATCACTACCGTTGATATTATTTTATATCTTGATGGTTGTGGGAAAATGCAACCATTGGATCTAGGCGGGATCGAGCGCAGCCATCGATTTCCTTTTAAATAACGCTTTGACTTGTCAACTTTCACTTGCCTCACGAAAGAGTGCTACCGTTGGATTGGCCTTGGAGCACGTGCGGTCTTCTATTCTCTTTGGTCCATCCTATGTCCAAGCCTTGGATTATTATGAATGATGCATGGCTATTAGATCAGCTTGTATTCGAATGCAACCGTTGATTACCTTAAATCTGCATAATGATTAAATCATAAATGCTTATAAGGTTTATGGTTAACCTGGGTTACATTTGGGTGAATGCGCATTCGTCAGATTGGAAAGGAATCATCATTACCATTAGATATTTTAGATTTGTTGAAATCTTAGTCAATATAGGCTTTATTGACCAACTTTTACTTCTTCGGGTACTGCGCGTTCGTTAGATCAAGTCATGATGAAGCCCGACCGTTGATTTTCCATAACTTGCAAAACTAAAAACAACATAAGGAGTACATGCTCTTTAATATTATATTAATCCATGATTAACGAAAGGGGAAAAATTAGTAATGTATTAAGACCCTTGCTAATTGTGATTAGCAATAATAATTAATGTTGAGGCACTTAACCCTTTCAAAGCCAATATTTTTACATTTTAGGGTGAGCGTGACCGCTGGATCTGCTTTGGAGCAGGTGTAGTCATTGGATATATTTAATTTGCACAACCTTTAATCAATGGGATTCACAACCCTTAATTTTATTTCATTAAAATTTGAGTTATAAATATTTGACCCGATTGTTTTAAACATCAATTAGCTTATAAAAGTGCATTTGTCCAATCAAGGAGGTCCTGAGTGCTGCCCTTAGATCTTTCTAAAGTATTCGATGTTTATCCAAAGGGGGTGCATACCCTTAATTTGATTTTATTAATTTTTTGTTTGAGACCTTAGGTTAATACCTTCTCTTTACCATGGTGCTTTATTTGATTTGGTTGATTTAACCTTTGATTAGCTCATGAAAGCGCACCCGTATGATTAAGGAGGATCTGAATGCTACCTTTAGATCTGCCCAAGGTGCTTAAAACTTACTCAAAAGGGGTGCGTACACTTAATATTTAACCTCTTTAGATATTTAGAATATAACCTTTTTGTCTAGGTACATTTTTGAATTTAAACACTTAAGCTTTTATGTAAGCACATCCATACGATTCAGATCGACTCGGGTGCTACCTTTGGATTTAGCCATAGTACTCGATATTTAGCCAAAGGGAGCGTGTACCCTTATTTACCCATTGTAAAAATCTTAAAACTTTGGCTCCTATACTTAGGTTTAAATATTTTATCAACATTATTAGTGACCTGAGGACTAAAGGGTTTGTTCATTTAATTTAGGCCGAAACCTTTGATTAATGTTATGATAAGGAACAAGGTATTTTTAGGGGGACTTATTATTTGATTTATGATTATAGAACCTATTTTTTAAAGAGGTTAGGGATATTTAATGGTTAATAATCCTTAGTGGTTAAAGACCTTTATTGGACGTTTGATTTTCCAATAAGATTAGCGGTCACAAAGGCAATATTCTTAATGGCTAAGGCTCTGACTTTGGATTTAATTATAATGATAATTTAAAAGGATCAAAGCTTTGAAAATCAATCATATTTAGAGGAAAATGCAATAGAGACCAACAACATTTGTTAAATTTATTGAAGCCAAAAATTTAAAATTGGGGGTATCTGATGTTGAGTCAAATTTAGCTCCAACATAGGCTCTGATTGGGACAATGTGCTGAAAACATGAGGTACTTGAGAATTCCAGAATCTCTTGGTTTTATTTTAGCCTTATACAAAATCGCAAAACATCAAGCTTGATTAGAAATTTTAAATACATAAGAAAAGAAAACTTAAAATTGGAAAGACATAACACAATAACAACAAACATGACATCAAAGAAGTAGAGTATCCAAAAATTGTTATTCTCTTCAATCAAATTTAGATCAAAGGATCAAAATTTTAAGTTCAGATGAGCTTTTGGAATATTGTTATGATTATTCTACAAAGTCTTAAGATATGATCATACATAATGTATCAAAGTTACTTGCTCCATCATGCCTTGGCCTGAGTGTGTGTTAGTGTATTCATTTTAATTTTTGGGTCTTCCAAAACTTCATCATATTTGGAAAATAGTCAAGCCTAATAAGTAATTTCACTCCTTAAGATTTTTACCATTTGTAGGGATCCACTACAAGTCAAGCATCTATAGCCCCGGTGGAGATGCTACTAATCCCATATGGTTTTACTCTACTGCCAGTCAAGCGTCTATAGCCCCGGTAGAGGTTTTCCAAGATATCTCAAATACTAACTCAATCTACATTATTTTAATTTTCTTCCTCTTTTGAGAAATATTTGGATATAAGCAAATTGTGCAATGAGTGTGCTTGAGTTGAGGATCAATTTTTGGCTAAAGGATAGAGTGTAATGATTTTTAGCTCAACCACCTTACCAAACACAATTTTATCCTTTGGACCCTAAAATTTCTTTTTAATGGAATTTGTAGAGTGAGGCTTTCGCATGATGTGCAAACAACTCTAATTTACTCTATTTTATTTCATACCATATGATAGTTGTATGAACATTCAATTTTGAAAATTGTAAGCATCATCAAAATCTAAAATAAATTTCCTCTTCTCTATTTATCTTTTAGAGAAATAAACATTTAAAGAATACTCTTTTTCCTATGATAGTCATGAAGGATAACTACACAAAGAAAAATAGGACACAACAATAAGAAGAACACTGACCAAAATAAACAACATAACATCCTGACAGGAACAACACTCTATTTTTGGGTTTTATATTATTTTTTACCCTTTTTTTATACTTTTTCTTAGGGCATTTACTCCCTATTGACCCCATGGCAGGGGTTATAAATTTTGATATGTATAGCATTGATAGGGATTTTCATCAGCTCTCCTTCCAAGGTTTGCAACTTGTAAGTGTTTGGACCGATAACTTGAGCTATTTGATAAGGGCCAATCCACTTGGGTTCAAGCTTTCCTTTCTCACCATGTTTATCATTCTTAGGATCCCAGTAAATTACTATATCACCTTCACAAAAAGGAGTACCCTTTGCTTTCTTGTTAAATGATTTTATAATTTTATGAGTTTGATCAATTATTCTATTTAAGGTCTCTCTCCTTTGCTCTTGCAACTAGGAAATTTGGTCTAATCTCCTCTACAAGGCATCAGGGTGTTCATGATCTTGTAACAACAGGGAAAGGGCTAATTTTTCTATTATAGGAGGTAGTAAGGCTTTTTCTCCATATACCAGTTCATAAGGAGTTCTCCCTGTATTTCTTTTTAAAGACAATCTATCTGCCCATAAAGCAAATTTTAATTCATTGTCCCAACTCTTCTTATTTTTACCCAATGATCTTTTAATTCTGGTAATTAAATTTTTATTTGAGGACTCAGCTAGACCATTTCCTTATGGATAATAATTTGTAGAGTGGGAAAGTTCTATTCCATACTTAGCATAAAACTCTACCATCTCATATGATACAAAATATTTTCCATTATTTATTACTAACTTTTGAGGGACCCCAAACCTAGTCAGAATATTTTCCTCTAAGAAATTTATAATAGTTTGAGATGTGGAACTTCTAAGAGGAGAAGCTTCTACCCATTTGGTGAAGTAATCTATTGTAGTTATGATCCATTTATGTCTACCTGATGAGTTTGAATTGATTTCTCCAATCAAATCAATGCCCCATTATGTGAAAGGTGCTTCTATGATTATCGATTTGAGAGGCATAGTAGCTAAATATTTCTTACCTACAAAAACCTGGTAGTTATGACAATTCCTAACATATTGATATACATATTTGAAAAGTGTAGGCCAATAATAGCTTGCTCTCATGATTTTATTTGTTGTGGCTTTTGGAGAAAAATGTCCTCCACAGAAACCTTCATGAAATTCTTTCATTATTTCTAGGACTTCACTTTCATATAAGCAAACTAATAACATACCATCAAGGTGTCTCCAATAGAGCACACCATCCTGCACATGATATTTCTGTGTTTGCAGTTTTATTGATCTAATTCTATTAATTGGCATGTCCTTTGGGAAAGACAAAGTTTGTAGGTATGCTAATATTTCATCATACCATTTACATTCAACATTATTAACTCTCCTGATGTCATGTATCTCATATATTGTAATGATATTATTAGAATCTTCTCCTTTATATGCCAAGTATTTTGCTAAGCCTTGCCCTCTTACAGTTTTGACTATTTTGAATTCTACATCATACTGTAATAGTTTCACCATCCACCTTGCAGGCCTTCCTAAAGGCTCAGACTGGGTGAAGATATCTTTTATTGTTATAAAAGGGATACAATAGTAAACTTTATTTGAACCAAATATACCTTTGAAATGTTCTAAAGATTGAATTACTACATAAGCATATTTTTCTAATAAGGTATATTTAAGATGTGCTCCTTTCAATCCTTAACTCATAAAAGCTATTGGTCTTTCATTATTTTCATCATCTTTCTATGAGAGGACTACAACAATGGAATGCTCAGATGCGTATGAGTAAATATTGAAGTCTTTAGAATAATTAGGGCAGCTTAAGGCTGGGGTAGTGGAAATGGCTTCTTTTATTCTATTGAAGGCTTCCATGTTTTTTGTTGTCCATTTTATTTCTCCAGTATTTTTAACCATGTCATTTATGGGTTTGGTCATCTCTACAAAATTTGGAATGAATCTTCTAACAAAATTTATTTTGCCAAAGAATGACCTGACTCCTTTTAAGTTTCTAGGGGGGGGAATTTTGGAGATGGCTTCTATCCTTTCTGGATCAATACTTATCCCCTTTTCTGAAACTATGTGACCTAATAATTTCCCTTGTGTTGTTCCGAATATGCACTTCTTGGGATTTAGGGAAATTCCAAATTCTTTGCATTGAGCAAAGACTGCAGCTAGATGTTCTAAGTGATCTTCTAGATTTTTAGAAAACACTATGATGTCATCCAAATATACAACCACTATTTTGAACATTAACCCTTTGAAGGTAAAGTCCATTGCTCTCTGAAAGGTAGCACCTGCATTCATTAGGCCAAAAGGCATTCTCAAATATTCAAATGTGCCCCAGGGTGTGGTGAATGTTGTCTTATGTCTATCTTCTAGATTAATCTGGATTTGGTTATATCCAGAAAATCCATCCAACAGGGACATTCTAGATGAACCAACTACTGCTTGCAATAGTTGCTCCATATTTGGCAATGGATAATTGTCTTTTAATGAAATTTTATTTAAATTTCTAAAATCTACACAGAGTCTAATATCACCATTTTTCTTTCTGACTGGTACTAAATTGGATATCCAAGAGGAAAATCTTACCTTTCTGATTATTTTGGAATCCAACAATTTTTGTACCTCTTTTTGCATTATTGGGTGTAGGGTAGGATTATACTTCCTCTATTTTTGTCTGAATGGCTTGGAATCTTCCTTCAGGGGTATTATGTGTGTCATTACATCTGTTTTGAAGGTTTTAAGATCTTCATAAGTCCAAGCAAAATGTTCTTTATTTTTCTTTAAGAAACTGATATATCCAACTTTTTCCTTTGTTGGTAAAGTTGTGTCTATTTTTACTATTATGGGCTCTTTCATTGTACCAATATTAACATCTTCAGCTATAGTCTCTTTCAAGAGAGGTTTGAATGCTTTATCAAAATCATCAAATAGACTCTCCAGAGAAACTAATCCTTTTGGTATTCTATTTGTTTTTAGTTGGATTACTTCTACTGGTTCACCTATTTGGTCTTTCAGTTTTTCTTCATCTTTTTCATCACAGATTATGTCTGCATATTGATTTTGTAAAGTCATGAAATATTTTATGTCCACATCATCTTGGAAGACCTGTAGGTAAACTATGTTATCTGGTATAGAGGGCTTATAGACTGAAATAGTTGGGAACCTATCCATATACTCTGTAGTAATTTTTGGATGGTCCAGGCCTGATGCATTTACAACTAAAAGATCTACAACATGATTATGTTCTCTAGGAATAAATGAGATATTGAAAGCTAAATTTTTTCAATTTCTTCCAATACTACATTTTTATACTATTTTAACCTAGGATGTTTGGTTTGATACTTACCTTTAATCTGTTGAATAATTAATTTTGCATCTCCTATTACAGTCAAGTAGTTAATGCCCAACTCTTTAGCTTTCCTCAATCCTAGCAACAAAGCCTCATACTCAACTACATTATTGGTGCAAGGGAATTCTAGTCTGTAAGGAATACCAAGGTAGTTTCCTTTTACATCAATTAAATTAACTCCTGCACCTGCTCCAGATTGGGATTTAGCTCCATCAAAAGTCATGGTCCACATTTCTTGTGTTAACACCCTATCTGATTCAGCATCAACCATTTTCATAACTTTTGGATCCATGTTTTTAGCCTCTGGTACTTCTACCAAGAATGGATTATGCCATATTGAATAAACTCCCATTCCTTTTTCTTCCACTAAATTCACTAAATTTATCATGGTTTCATCTGTTTTGATTAACTCTATAGAATATTTGTTGAATGGTTCTCTTCGTAGAGTCACATTTTCTTTATCAAACATAGGAATGGTTGCATAAGACCAATCTAATTGAATTGAGCCCCCTAATTGTTCTGCCTAATGCCTGCTTAGTAAGAGGGAGAAAAAGGGATCTACATCTACTACTGCAACATCCATCACTATACCTTTCTTGGGGTGTTGGTCTAGAAAAACCAATAATCCAGTTATCACTCCAATGTAGGGTACTTGCCTACTATCCATAACTAAAATAGGGGTAGAGTCTCTTGTACAGATTAACCCCATTTGGTCAACTATCATTTTGGGCATGATATTATGTGAAGCTCCACTATCCAACATACAATTATGAATTACATACCTCTCTCCTTCATCTAAATTATACCTTAATGATACATAGAAGGGTCTGATAGAGGATGGTGATCTTGTATCATGTTGATTTTGTCTAGCAGCATGGCAAGTTGGGTCTTCTTTTTGTTCAACCAATCCAAATGCTCTGCAGACTTGTTCTCTGTACTGCTAAACTTTCATAAGCTCACCAAATGTAATGTTAACTTTTTGTTTACTGAGTTCTAACCCAACATCAAATTCTATATTTTTTATATCCAATGGTTTGTTGCTTTCTTCTTTAGATGTTTCCTCTTCAACCTCAACTATCTTAGGAATTACCTTTTTAGGGGTCTTATCAATTCTCTCTTTACTAACATTTTTGTTGATGAAGGGTTGTTTCTTTATTTCACTAATGGAAGTCTTCTCTATTCTATCAAGAACTGTTCTATTTCTCAAATTCAGAACATGAGTGGCTTCTAACTCTTCTATTTCTTTAGTAGTTGGGATTAATTTCCCTTGCTTCATTTTATCATATCTTGACTCATGTGGTTTTTGTAAAATTTTAGTACCTTCAACTACTAAGATCTGAGGATGATGATTTGAAGCATACTTGTCCATATTCTCTTCAAATAGCCTTTCTCTGGACTCATCTTCTAGAGACCAATAGGCATTAATTCTTATATCTTCTTCTGAATCATCATGTAGATCTACATTGTGTTGTTCACTTAGGTAAATACCACATCCTTCTGGGTTATGGGGCATCACAAGTTGAACAGAAATAAGGAAAACCTTCTGCTATATTAGCATATGGGATAGGGTTTGGGACACTATTTTGATCTTTGTTAGACTCTCTATTTTTCCAATTATTATTTCCATTATTCCTATTCCTATTTCCTTCCTCAGAGCCATTGTTGTTTCCCCAATTCCTATTGAATTTTTTCTTGAAGGGAGGGTGATTATCAACATGTGGTCACTCTATTTGTGATGTCTCACCATTATTCCCATTATTTCTTTCTATTCTTGCTAACCTATTATTCATGGTATTAAACATCTCAACCATTTGATTAGTCAATTTCTCCATTGGATCTACTTCAGCTCTTCTTTGTAAATCAAAGGCTACTCTTTTGGGTTTTCTCTCAGGTTGGTTAGTTTCTAGAGAGTATGGCTTCATTTTACCATTATCAAGCATGTTTCTTTCGATATCCATTGCTTTTTCCATACACCCATCAATAGTGGTGGCTTGTTCTTGCCTTAACTCATAATTAAATTCACCTTGAAAAGCATTTTTATAGAAACAAATTGACTGAATGTCACTAGGCCTGAGGTTAACAAGGATTTTATTCCTAGTTTTGGAAAACCTATTAAAATCATTAACAACCTCATTTTCCTTTTTCTTCATGGTGGCCAACTCGGTTAACAAGGATTGTTCATTTTTCCTCTCTCCATATTTCTTTAGGAACATAGTTTCCATTTTAGTAAAATCTAGGAATATCATTGTCTGGGAGAGAATTGAACCATTCCCTAGCATCTTTTTCCAAAGTTTGCAAGAATAGTCTTAAGACTACATCTTCATGTTCTACCTCTAGGCTATCCATTGCATACAAAAAACTTTTGATATGGTCTTCTCCAGTTACTGCATCATTTCCTAGAAACTTTGGAAGGTATTTGTGGGCTTTATTAGGTAAGGCATTCAAATTTTTAGGCAAGGCAAAAGGCATGTACCTATTGGTCCTCCACAAATGAACATTATTTTGATTTTGCTGAGCCATTGTTACTGTAGGTGCAATGGGGTTTGAATTCACAGTAGCACAACCTACAAGAATATGGGGTTGGGTAGCCTGAATATAATCTAAGGGATTATTAACTTATATATTATAATCTACAAGGCTACGAGACTGAGATGAATCTGATGTATTTTCTATAGTAAAATTAAAAACTTCATCTACAGTAATATCAGCAACAACAATATTCTAAATTCTATTTTTATTTACATACTTTTTACTACTAAAATAAGATTTGTTCTCATAAACAATACTCTTAAGAAGTGGGATTTTTTGGCTATGGGTAAATACCTCTAGATTTTCAAATTTCGGGAATAGCTCCTTATCGCTTCTCCTAGTGTGTGCCAGCACGTTCTACTCCTTCTTTCTTGATTTTTGATTTTTGGGTTCATCTAGACAGAGTCACCAACATAGGTAGTGCAGAAAGAACATAATGTATTATCAAGATTGCTTGATATTTTAACTCTCAACCTCACAGAAGATGGTTCTTGGAGGAATTTCAAGAAAATCAAGAAACATAAAACACACTTCAAAAGATAATTGAAAATTATGGGAAAAATAAAATAAAGAATGATAAAGACATAAAAATAAAAACATAGGTTCTTTATTCCAATTGGTCGCTCATTGATTAAAATAATAATCATTGAAAGAAACTTTTAAAAAGACACAAATATTTTTAGCAAGTCCTCCCTAGAAACGATGCCAAAAAATTGTTGGAACCATTTCTTGCATCCATAGCTTTTAAATTTTTCATGCTACAAGAAATCATTTTGAACCAACGAGCTATTATAGGCTCTGGTCAACCTGCCTCTTTATTCTGATAAAAGAAATATTGCTAAAGAAAACATAACAGAATGGGTAAGGAAACCCTAATGGTAACTTATGATTTTACAAGTATTACACACTCTAGATTTTAGTTATATACTTATTATATTAAAATGACCAAGCAATGACAACAACAATTATTATGCCTTATGCAGACTGGTGCCTTATTTGTTGGGTTGTTATAGCAATTTAACAACATTCATAACATGAACAGAAAGAATGGGGAAAGAGAAATTGGTGCCATTAGACTCATTCGAATATCGTAATCAGTCTAAGAGTTAACCAATGAAAGAAATGCTCAAAACATGTTCAAATAATGTAACCTATTATGAGGAAACACACAAAACTAGAGATAAGAAAATGATAAAACTGAAACCCAAAATTGTATTAATTTTTCAATGATATTACATGCAGAGTGGGAAGAGAGCCATTAAAATCTATTACAGTTTTTTAATACAATGAGAAAGCCTTGTTCAAATAATGTAACAAGACTTCTTCAATTCTCCTTCTTTCAAATTGATAACAAGAAGAATCTCTGGACTTCAGGCTCAGAAAGTACTAGAAATATTCTCAGCTTTCCAAACACAACATTACCAAAACCTGCACAACAAAGGGAAGAATGAGGGATGATAGAGAAAAATAGACACAAAGGGAATACAACAACACAATTCACAGGGCACTCAAGTATACCTCTTAGCAAAAATGCTATCTCTAAATGCTTGATGCAGATTCTGACCACAGCTGGTGTATTTATAGCTCTAAGTTCTTGAATCTGTTATTTTTGGCCTCATCTAGGCCTTACACTTGTCACTATTTGGTTTGATCTTCAAAAATTTGTACAGTTGTCTTCCATTATTCTCTTCTACTCATATTGTACACTTTCCTTGGACTCTCTCAATTTTGATTGGTTCAACCGATGATCTCAGTGCCTGAATAGTCTTCTCCCCCTGTCTCTTCTTCACTTTCTGATTGACTTCCTATTTTTAAAGTTTCTCCTCCTTCTGATCGGCTTCTCTTTTTGAAGTTTCTCCCCCTTGAGTAATTTTTATTTCTTCTTCTGGGGGTGGATTAATTTCCATCTATAACTTGGATATTTTAATTTCTTTATTTTTCTTGTTCTGCTTCAATATCCTGATCTGCTTTTCAATAAGCTCCCAAGCATGAGTTTTAAAGGTCACAAAGAATCTTAACATATTCATTTCTTGAAGGATTCTATTCTTCTGTATGCTAACATAAGCCTTATTCTTTTCATATTGAGTAACAAGAGAATCCACAATATTTACCAGGAAGGTAGTCTGTCTGGCCATTTCTTCATCATCATCAGGCTCACAATCGAAACCTTCTATTTTATTTTTGAGGAGATATTCTATGTTGGCGATTTCTAAAAATTCTTCCAATGATAATCTGATGTCTACCAGACTTTATCTTATCTACCTTATTAGTGTGAAAATCTCTGCAACGTTATTGTACCACTTTCACCTATTTGCGTCAAACATTACTGCTTTCATGAATTCAATATTATTTTTAAATTTGGAGTCATCATTTAAGATTACTACCTTATTCTGCAGCTCCTAAAAACATTCTACCATCAAGGAAAGAGTGGGATGGATGACTTCCAACTTCTGCTCCTTCTAGTATAACAAGCTTTCTATTTGTTTAGCAGTAGTTTGGATCACTCTGATTTGTCTAAACATCTATGAAATTCCATCGATCCTATATTGAATCTTAAATGATATTTCCCTTTTTATTTTAGACAAATAGTCTGCATAGTTTGTTATTTTTACAACCAAAGGGGGTTGTACTGGTGGGGTGGTTTTCTTTGCCAAATCTTCTTTCAAACTATCAATCAAGGCTTGCATCTCTACTTTTTCCTTATCATTGGCTTCCAATTGACTCCTCAATTCATCATTCATTTGATGCAGATGGTCTAAAGTTTGTAAAGTCATGGCTTTGTTCATCCTAACCATGTCAGCCTCTTTCCCTTTCATTGAAATCTTCCCTGTTCGATCATCAATAGTGAGTATCATTGGTTCCTGTGGAGCAGGTATGGATACTTCTGCTATAGATGACCTGGACTTGTCTTGCTCCACCTCTGCATCAGAACTTTATCCTATGCCACCCATTTTGGCTATCATCTGCAGTTCCTTTTCATTAGCAACACTGAAGACCGTTTCTTCCTTGACTCTTTTAATGTAACTTTTGATGAGGTCAGAGCCAACTTGGGCTTCTTTGCTTCAGGGGTAGACACATCCTCCTGCATTTCTACCCTATGATCTCTCAAGATTTCTCCAAAACCATTGGATTTCATTTGTGTTGCAGATGGAATTGGTATTTCTTTGTCATTGATCTTCATTGAGGTGGGAATGGCCTGAGGGGCTAACTTCTTTACACTAGTTAAGGCCAACAGTTGGTCAACAACAAGAGCTTCAACTTGTTTCTTTGAAATGATAAGCTCTTGGGGTGACACTGCAACCATTTCCTTCCCTCTATCTGTATCAGGTCCTGTGAGGGTTTGTTGTGAAGTACTGGGTGTTGCTTCTAGACTAAGTTGGTGGCCTTTTGAGACTTGAATCTGGTGTTCCACTATATCTACTGTATTCACTGTAACTTCTATCTGTTCGATACCCTGTTCTTCTATAATTTCTAGTATAGGGTCTTCTCGGATTGCTCTAGTGGGAGGATGGAATATTGGGGCTGATGATTCAACAATGATTCCTCTTAGTGAGTTCAGCTCTGGTGGGTATTCACCTGGTGAATGAATTTGTGAATTTCCCCTTATTTTTTATGGGAATTCATTCCATACTCTTTGCAAATTTTCCCCTTTTTCTATTGCTTCTAGCAAAGCCTCTTCATATTTTTCCTCTCTGTGTTTGACCCAGGCATACTCACGTTTCATCATTTCCTAGTATTTCTTCAGAGGATCATAGGGTCTCCAAGTCACTTCTTTGAAATCTAGGCCTTCTAGATCATACATGCCTTTCAACAGGGCCTGATAGCCTATGAATATGTAATATCCAAATTTGCAAGGGACATTAAGCCAGGGGACTCGACCATGCTTTTTAGCCTATCTCATTTTGGCTTCTTCTACAACCTGTCTTACCAGTTCTAAGGTGGCCAGGGAGTAAGGGCAGTACATAGGCAACACCTTAGGGGGAATTTTGGCCCCATAGATCCTGATGTACGTAAAGCCTTATGAGAAGAAATAATCTCCAATTTATTTTTCTTTGATAAATACTTTTATCCCTGGGCCTAATCTCTCAGGCATGTTTCTTGTTAGAATCCAGTGAACTTCCACCATGAAGTTGTCATAAAACCAACCTAAATGGGTGCATCCCTCGTGTATCCTCCAAAATCTATTTTGAACGTAGGGACTCTCAATGGCTTTCAGCCTCTTTTTACTATCTTCTCCCATTTGTCCAGCTAAGAGATGCATGAGAATCGAATAATTGGAGAAATGAGGCATCTATTTCTTTTGCTCCAAAATTGCTCTTTTCAATTCTTGCCAACTTCTCGTGCATTTGTTTGCTCAACTCTTCTTCCCAAGCATAGATGGGGGTGTTTGTATTTCTATTACTTTGTGTTACTAGATACAATACATCTTGCCAAACCACATCAAGTTCTGCTACTCCTAGGATGATGCTAATCATATCACTAAAATCTCGAACCTAGGGCTTAAATGTAGTTTTTCTAATAGGAAAATTATACTGTACGTCTTCATGTACTTCGAAAAACATTTTAAATGATTCTAATTTGGTCAACCTATTAGATTACCTCTGAATTACCTGGCGGATTAGCGACGTGTTCGAAGGTGCAAGATTGAAGACCTCCCTGATGTGCTTGGGTGCAATACTGAACATTGGTCGATCCTTGTTGTCTCTGAAGGTTCTGATGTTATTATCGTACGCTACTTCTAGCCATGCCAAAAGGTCCATGGAGTAGTACACTCGGGGGTATATTAATTTCTCGATATTGCTCGTCCACTTATTGCTCCTAGGAGGTATTTTGTATTGTAGCCTTCTTGCTTTGTGAAACAAATCTACCAACAGCCAAGGGTAGCACTGTAAATTCTCTTCGGTGGACTCAAAAATTTGAACATAGGTGTTTTCAATTTCCCATTGTTGGGCCGGTGTGAGTTTCTTGTCTTTTCTTGATTGTTTGGTAAAATCGTACATCCCCATAGCGATAACAACTTTTTCGAAGAGCTCAGCATATGGGGCTTGATCTGTGATGAATTTTATAGCCTCCAAGGTGTCCTTTGGTGCGAAATATTTTTCCTAGGTGGCCATTTTACTCACAAGTAGTAGCTCAACTCACAATAACACACTTTTTCTAAGTTTGTACTTGTCTATGTCAACTCTTTGACTCTCTGTTAACCTGTAACTTTCTACTCTGAGATAACTAGGGTGATAATGCACTCGGGAGTGGGGACTACAAATAATTGGTGAAGGAAAGGTTTATTGTTCTCACACTGGGTGTCATTAATGTGGTGTCACCAACTACCTTTTACGTTCAGCCAATGGACGCTTGCCTCAGTGTTGCTTCCAAAACTAGGTAGTTATGACATGCGATCTTCCTCGACTTGGACCCCGTAGTGGACTTTGATTCATGTACCTTTAATCATTTATAGTGTTGCTATTGGTCATTGAGCTACTTCCTCTTCCAATGTGGCATTAGGAATGTGGTGGTGATAGTTTTTCATGGGAATTTTTATGAGGCATTCCGCCACCTTGGTCCTTTATAGGGGTCAAATTTCGAAAGAAGATATATCATTAAAAAGTGGTCATTATTTTGGGGATCGGTTGTTAGATCCACTCATTGAAGTGTGTGCCCATCAAAATTTGCTAATCTGCATGTTTGGTTAGTTGACAGTGTAACTGGATTACCTTAACCCAAGTTTTATCATCATAATTATTTAGAGAATAACCAAAGTTTAAGGAGCCTTAGTCGTAACACTTATCTTTATGAGTATCCCATGCCAAGCTTACCGTTAGATCTCGTTGGTTTCAATTTGTCAATGTTGATCTCTATGGCCCTGCATGATTGTTAGTCACACGACATAATATATGTACACTAAGGTTGGCCATATATACTAAGTGAAAAATTATGATTTACAATAAATTGATCACTAATGCTTAGGTTTAGACATATAATTTTCAATTTGATTTTATCCATGTGTTAGTCATATAAAATATCTTTTTATTAATGTCCGCATGGTGATTAAAAATTTCCAATAGCCACTACATTTAATCCTTTAAGCTTTACCTATAAAACATCCACCGTTGGATCAAGAGTTTGTGCATGCGCACTCGTTTGATGCTCCAGGTATGCGTCGAAGTTAACCATGTAAAAGGACCATTAGCAATGTATTAAGACCCTCGTTAATATTGATTAGGTATATGGTTAGGTAATATATACCTTAATTAATGATCTGGTCATGAAAAAAATATACCTTAATCTTTGGATGCACCGGCTATGTGCTATCATCGGATTTGAGCAGGGTTCATCGCCGTCATTGGATTATGTGAATATGTGCATCTTTTATACTTTATTTTCCTTTTAATAGCCTCATTTAAGTACAACCGTTAGATCTAGGTGGAGATAAGTGCAATCATCTGATCTATATTGACTATACCTAGTCAATGACCACTTGGTTATTTTTTTGATTATTTTTGATAAGATGCCATCATCGGATTTTGCAGGTTTAAGCATAGTCGTCCGATCTTATTATGACTAAAATTTACTTGATGATTGATTTGTCATTATATGACTTGTTTTCAATGAAGCACTGCCATCAGATCTTCATTTAGAATGAGCGTGGCCATTGGATTAGCCCATGATGTATGCTTATGTTCTTTATGTGATCTTGATTAAATCATAGCCATCATATTTTGTGCAGGTTTAAGTGCTACCATCGATTTCCTTTAGATTGTAATAGCTCTATGGGAGTGCTACTGTTAGATTATATTTGGGCCATCACTACCATTAGATCATCCCATGCCGTGCGCTTTATGTCCTTTAGGTCATAATGATTGAATCATGACCATCAGATTTTAGCAGAAATGATCGCTACCATTTATATTCTTTTATCTCTTGATGGTTGTGGGAAAATGCATTGGATCTAGGTGGGCTCGAGTGCAACCATTGATTTCCTTTTGAAGAGCACTTTGACTTGTTAACTTTTGCTTACCTCACGAAAGAGTGCTATCATTAGATTGGCCTTGGAGCACGTGCGACCATTGTTTCTCTTTGGCCCATCCTATGTCCAAGCCTTGGATTATTATGAATGATACACGACTGTTAGATCAACTTGTATTCGAATGCAGTCGTTGATTACCTTAAATCTGTACAATGATTAAAATGTGAATGCTTATAAGGTTTATGGTTAACCTGGATTACCTTTGGGCAAATGTGCATTCATCGGATTGGAAAGGAATCATTGCTACTATTAGATATTTTAGATTTGCTAATGTCTTTGTCAATATAGGCTTTATTGAACAACTTTGACTTCTTTGGGTATTGCGCATCTGTTAGATCAAGTTATGATGAAGCGTGATCATTGATTTTCCATAACCTACAAAACTAAAAACAACATAAGGTGTACATGCTCTTTAATATTTTATTAATCCATGATTAACGAAAGGGAAAAAATTAGTAATGTATTAAGACCCTTGGTAATTGTGATTAGAAATCTTAATTAATCTCGAGGCACTTAACCCTTTCAAATCCAACATATTTACATTTTAGGGCGAGCGCGATTGTTGGATATGTTTTAGAGTGGGCGTAGCCATTGGATCTATTTTATTTGCATGACCATTAATCAACAGGGCTCATAACCCTTAATTTGATTTCATTAAACTTTAAGTTATAAACATTTGACCATACCATTATTATTTGACCCGATTGTTTTAAACATCAATTAGCTTATAAAAGCGTGTCCGTCCGATCAAGGAGGACCTGAGCGCTACCCTTGGATATTCCCAAAGTGTTCGATGTTTATCCAAAGGGGGTGCATACCCTTAATTTGATTTTATTAATTTTTGATTTGAGACCTTAGGTTAAGACCTTCTCTTTACCATGGTGATTTATTTGACTTGGTTGATTTAACCTTTGATTAGCTCATGAAAGCACATCCGTCTGATTAAGGAGGATCTGAGCATTGCCTTTAGATCTACCCAAGGTGCTTGACACTTAAAAGGGGTATGTACCCTTAATATTTAACCTCTTTAGATATTTAGAATATAACCTTTTTTTCTAGGTACGTATTTAACTTTAAAAACTTAAACTTTTTACGCAAGCGCATCCGTACGATTCAGATCGACTCAGGTGTTGTCTTTGGATTTAGCCATAGTACTTGTTATTTATCCAAAGGGGATGTGTACCCTTATTTACCTATTGTAAAAATCTTAAAAATTGGGCTCCTATACTTAGGTTTAAATATTTTATCAACATTGCCGCCTTCATGAATTCTAGGTTGCTTTTAATTTCAGAGCCATAGTTCAAGAATACTACCTTATTCTACAGTTATTTAAGACATTCTACCATTAAGTAGAGAGTGGGATGGATGAATTCTAATTCCTGCTCCTTATGGTCCACAAATATTTCCATCTCTATAGCAGTGATTTGGATCACTCTGATTTGTCTAAAAATCTCTGATATCCCATCGATCCTATATTGAATCTTAAATGACACTTCCCTTTTTATTTTAGACAAATTGTCTACATAGTTTGTTATTTTCATAACCCAAGGGGGTTGTGCTGGTGGGGTGGATTTATTGTCTAAATATTCTTTCAAACTGTCAATCAAGGCTTGCATTTCTACTTTTTCTTTATCACTGGCCTCCAATTGACTCCTCAATTCATAATTTGCATCTTGCAGATGGTCTAAAATTTATAAAGTCATGACCTTGTTCATCCTAATCATGTCAAAATCCTTTCCTTTCATTGAAATCTACCCTGTTCGAATATCCATTGTGATTTTTACTGGTTCCTATGGAGCGGGTATGGATACTTTTGCCATAGATGACCTAAAATTGTCTTGCTCCACCTCTACATTAGAACTCTCTCCTATGCCACCCATTCTGGCTATCATCTGCAATTCTTTTTCATTAGCAACACTGAAGACTATTTCTTCCTTGACTCTTTTCAATGTAACTTTTGACAAGGTCAGAGCCAACTTGGTCTTCTTCACTTTAGGGGTAGATACAATCTCCTATGTTTCCACCCTATGATCTCTCAAGACTTCTCCTATACCACTGGATTTCATTTGTGTCACAGATGGAGTTGGTACTTATTTATTATTGATCTTTATTGAGGTGGGAATGGCATAAGGGGATAACATCTTTATGCTATTTAAGGCCAACAATTGATCAACAACAAGAGCTTCAACTTGTTTCTTTGAAATGACAAGGTCTTGGGGTGACACTGCAACCATTTACTTCCCTCTATCTGTATTAGGTCTTGTTAGGGTTTGTTGTGAAGTACTGGGTGGTATTTCTAGACTAAGTTTGTGGCCTCCTAAGACTTGAACATGGTGTTCCACTATATCTACTATATTTACTGTAACTTCCATTTGTTCGATACCCTGTTCTTCTATAATTTTTAATATAGGGCCTTGTCAGATTGCTCTTGTGGAAGGATGGAATATTGGGACTGATGATTCAACAGTGATTCCCATTAGTGAGTTCAGTTCAGGTGGGTATTCACCTGGTGCATGAATTTGTGAATTTTACCTTATTTTTTATGAGAATTCATTCCATACTCTTTGCAAATTTTCACCTTTTTCTATTGCTTCTAGCAAAGCCTCTTCATACTTGTCTTCTATGTGTTTGACCTAGGAATACTCACATTTCATCATTTGCTAGTATTTTTTTAAAGGGTCATAGGGTCTCCACATCACTTATTTGAAATCTAGGCTTTCTATATCATACATGACTTTCAACAGGGCCTGATAGCCTATGAATATATAATATCCAAACTTGTAAGGGATATTAAGCTAGGGGATTCATCATTGCTTTTTAGCCTGTCTCATTTTGGCTTCTTCTACAACTTGTCTTACCAGTTTTAAAGTGGCCAAGGAGTAAGTGCAGTACATAGGCAAAACCTTAGGGGGAATTTTTACCCCATAGATCCTGATGTACATAAAGCCTTCTGAGAAGAAATAATCTCCAATTTATTTTTCTTTGATAAATACTTTTATCCTTGGGCCTAATCTCTCAGGCATGTTTCTTGTTAGAATCCAATGAAATTCTACCATGAAGTTGTCATAAAACCATCCTAAATGGGTGCATACCTCGTGTATTATCCAAAATTTAATTTGAACATAGGGACTCTCAATGGATTTCAACCTCTTTTAACTATCATCCCCCATTTGTCTAGCTAAGAGATGCATGAGAATCAAATAATTGGAAAAATGAGGTATCTATTTCTTTTGCTTCAAAATTAATCTTTTCAACTCTGCCAAATTCTCGTGCATTTGTTTGCTCAACTCTTCTTCCCAGGCATATATGGGGGTGTTTGTACTTCTATTACTTTGTGTCACTGGGCATAGTACATCTTGCCAAACTACATCAAGTTCTGCTACTCTTAGGATGATGCTAATCATATCACTAAAATCTTGAACCTAGGGCTTAAATGTAGTTTTTCTAATAGGAAAATCATACAGTATGTCTTCATGCACTTTGAACAACATCTTATGACTCTAATTTAGTCAACCTATTAGATTGTCTTTGAATTACCTAGTGAATTAGCTATGTTTTCGAAGGTGCAAGATTGAAAACCTCCCTGATGTGTTTGGGTGCAATACTGAACATTGGTCAATCCTTGTTTTCTCTTAAGGTTCTGATGTTTTCACCATATGCCACTACTAGCCATTATAAAAGGTCCACAAAGTAGTATACTCATGGGTA
Source organism: Wollemia nobilis (assembly GCA_028583015.1). Taxonomy (NCBI): domain Eukaryota; kingdom Viridiplantae; phylum Streptophyta; class Pinopsida; order Araucariales; family Araucariaceae; genus Wollemia; species Wollemia nobilis. The sequence continues at coordinate 469,297 of JAQPPZ010000282.1, forward strand.
TATTAATTTCTCGATATTAATGGTCCATACATTACTTCTAGGAGGTATTTTGTACTGTAACCTTCTCGTTTTGTGAAACAAATCTACCAATAGCCAAGGTAGAATTGTAAATTTTCTTCGGTGGACTCAAAAATTTGAACATAAGTGTTTTTAATTTTCCATTGCTGGGCTGGTGTGAGTTTCTTGTCCTTTCTTGATTGTTTTGTAAACTCATACATCCCATAGCGATAATAATTTTCTCAAATATTTTAGCATATGGAGCCTGATCTGTGATGAATTTTACAGCCTCCAAGGTGTCTTTTGATGCGAAATATTTTTTCTAAGTGGACATTTTGTTCACAATTAGTAGCTCAACTTACAATAACACACTTTGTCTAAGTTCTTGCTTGTCTGTGGCTACTCTCTATTCACCTGCAACTTTTATACACTGAGATAACTAGGATGGTAATGCACTCGAGAGTGGGGGCTTCAAATAATCAATGAAGGAAAAGTTCACTGTCCTCAGTCTGGGTGTCATGGCACCAACTGCCTTTTACGTTCATCCAATGGTCGCTTACCTTAGTGTTTTTTCCAGAACCAAGCAATTATGACATGCGATCTTTCTCAGCTTGGACCCTGCAGTAGACTTCGATTCATGTACCTCTAATCATTTAAAGTATTGCTATTTTTTATTGAGCTACTTCTTATACTGATGTGGCATTAGTAATGTGGTGGTGATAGTTTTTCATGGGAATTTTTATGAGGCATACCGCCACCTTAGTCCTTTATAGGGGTCAAATTTCGAAAGAAGTCATGTCATTAAAAATTGGTCATTATTTTAGGGATTGGTTTTTAGATACGCTTATTGAAGTGTGTGCTTATCAAAATTTGCTAATCTGCATGTTTGGTTAGTTGATAGTAAAACTGGATTACCTTAACCCAAGTCTTAGCATTATAATTATTTAGAGAATAACCTAAGGTTTAATGAGCCTTAGTCGTAACACTTATCTTTTATGTGTATCCCATGTCAAGCTCACTGTTAGATCTGACCATCTCAATTTGTCACTGTTGATCTCTATGGCCCTATGTAAATGTTAATCGCACGACATAATATATGTATATTAAGGTTGGCCACCTCTACTAAGTGAAAAATTATGATTTTCAATAAATTGATCACTAATACTTAGTTTTTGGCATATAATTTTTAATTTGACTTTATCCATGAGTTATTCATATAAAATATCTTTTTATTAATGTCCGCATGGTGATTAAAAATTTCCAATAGCCACTACATTTAATCCTTTAAGCTTTACCTATAAAACATCCACCGTTGGATCAAGAGTTTGTGCATGCGCACTCGTTTGATGCTCCAGGTATGCGTCGAAGTTAACCATGTAAAAGGACCATTAGCAATGTATTAAGACCCTCGTTAATATTGATTAGGTATATGGTTAGGTAATATATACCTTAATTAATGATTTGGTCATGAAAAAAATATACCTTAATCTTTGGATGCACCGGCTATGTGCTATCATCGGATTTGAGCAGGGTTCATCGCCGTCATTGGATTATGTGAATATGTGCATCTTTTATACTTTATTTTCCTTTTGATAGCCTCATTTAAGTACAACCGTTAGATCTAGGTGGAGATAAGTGCAATCATCTGATCTATATTGACTATACCTAGTCAATGACCACTTGGTTATTTTTTTGATTATTTTTGATAAGATGCCATCATCGGATTTTGCAGGTTTAAGCATAGTCGTCCGATCTTATTATGACTAAAATTTACTTGATGATTGATTTGTCATTATATGACTTGTTTTCAATGAAGCACTGCCATCAGATCTTCATTTAGAATGAGCGTGGCCATTGGATTAGCCCATGATGTATGCTTATGTTCTTTATGTGATCTTGATTAAATCATAGCCATCATATTTTGTGCAGGTTTAAGTGCTACCATCGATTTCCTTTAGATTGTAATAGCTCTATGGGAGTGCTACTGTTAGATTATATTTGGGCCATCACTACCATTAGATCATCCCATGCCGTGCGCTTTATGTCCTTTAGGTCATAATGATTGAATCATGACCATCAGATTTTAGCAGAAATGATCGCTACCATTTATATTCTTTTATCTCTTGATGGTTGTGGGAAAATGCATTGGATCTAGGTGGGCTCGAGTGCAACCATTGATTTCCTTTTGAAGAGCACTTTGACTTGTTAACTTTTGCTTACCTCACGAAAGAGTGCTATCATTAGATTGGCCTTGGAGCACGTGCGACCATTGTTTCTCTTTGGCCCATCCTATGTCCAAGCCTTGGATTATTATGAATGATACACGACTGTTAGATCAACTTGTATTCGAATGCAGTCGTTGATTACCTTAAATCTGTACAATGATTAAAATGTGAATGCTTATAAGGTTTATGGTTAACCTGGATTACCTTTGGGCAAATGTGCATTCATCGGATTGGAAAGGAATCATTGCTACTATTAGATATTTTAGATTTGCTAATGTCTTTGTCAATATAGGCTTTATTGAACAACTTTGACTTCTTTGGGTATTGCGCATCTGTTAGATCAAGTTATGATGAAGCGTGATCATTGATTTTCCATAACCTACAAAACTAAAAACAACATAAGGTGTACATGCTCTTTAATATTTTATTAATCCATGATTAACGAAAGGGAAAAAATTAGTAATGTATTAAGACCCTTGGTAATTGTGATTAGAAATCTTAATTAATCTCGAGGCACTTAACCCTTTCAAATCCAACATTTTTACATTTTAGGGCGACGCGATTGTTGGATATGTTTTAGAGTGAGCGTTGCCCTTGGATCTATTTGATTTGCATGACCTTTAATCAACGGGGCTCATAACCCTTAATTTGATTTCATTAAACTTTGAGTTATAAACATTTGACCATACCATTATTATTTGACCCGATTGTTTTAACCATTGATTAGCTTATAAAAGCGTGTCTGTCCGATCAAGGATGTCTTGAGCGCTACCCTTGGATATTGCCAAAGTGTTTGATATTTATCCAAAGGGGGTGCATACCCTTAATTTGATTTTATTAATTTTTGATTTGAGACCTTAGGTTAAGACCTTCTCTTTACCATGGTGATTTATTTGACTTGGTTGATTTAACCTTTGATTAGCTTATGAAAGCACATCCGTCTGATTAAGGAGGATCTGAGCATTGCCTTTAGATCTACCCAAGGTGCTTGACACTTAAAAGGGGTATGTACCCTTAATATTTAACCTCTTTAGATATTTAGAATATAACCTTTTTTTCTAGGTACGTATTTAACTTTAAAAACTTAAACTTTTTACGCAAGCGCATCCGTACGATTCAGATCGACTCAGGTGTTGCCTTTGGATTTAGCCATAGTACTTGTTATTTATCCAAAGGGGATGTGTACCCTTATTTACCTATTGTAAAAATCTTAAAAATTGGGCTCCTATACTTAGGTTTAAATATTTTATCAACATTATTAGCGACCATGAGAACTTAGGGTTCTTGTTCATTTTATTTAGGTCGAAACCTTTTGATTAATGTTATAATAAGAAACAAGATATTTTAGGGGGACCTGTCATCTAATTTGTGATTATAAAACCTTTTTTTTTAAAGAGGTAGGGGACATTTAATGGTTAAGACTCCTTAGTGGTTAAATAATTTTATTGGACGTTTGATTTTTGAATAAGATTAATGGTCAAAAAGGCAATATTCTTAACGACTAAGGCTCTGACTATGGATTTAATTATAATGGCAGTTTTAAAGGATCAAAACTTTGAAAATCAATCATATTTAGAAGAAAATGCAATAGAGACCATCCAGATTTGGTAAAATTATTTAAGCCATTTTTTTTAAAATGGGGGTATATGATGTTGAGTCAAATTTGGCTCCAACAGGGTTCCATCCTGATGATTGATTGAATGATTTATGCGTAATTACATTGTGTAGATTATATAGTTGTAATTTGGCATCCAATTTATAAATACACACGTTTCATAAGCAATTTAGCAAATGCAATGCTTCATAAGATCTATGAGTTGTCCTGATACCTTACTACCATCAACTAAGTGATGGAGAAGCAAGAAGGACAAGGAAAATACTTAGATCCAAGACATTGACCTTTTGATACACATTGTAGTGAAGATCTTATTATAGAAAATGTATTATGGAGTAGACCCTAGCATGGATAATCTCCTAAGTTTGGATAATGATATAATGCTCTATTATTTTAGTGTGGTGATCCTTTTACTCTACTTAGATTATGTAATGATTTTATTTATGAATGGAAGATGTATCTTTTAGTTGTTATAAATGAAGGACCTATGATGTTATAGTTTCATAAAATATCATGTTTTGTTAATGATTTAGATAGAGGATTATATCTTATTTATATATCTTCTTTTGATGAAACTATAAATTTTATCCAATTCTTAATTAAGTAGTTAGACTTAATCACATCCTTTTTAAGGAAAGAAAGTGTAGACACCAAATCCCAACCATTTTCTATATATATTATTTATAGATCCTAACCACTAGGTAAACCCTAACCCTAGCTTACTATTTGGTAATTCTAGCTTACCACCTCCAAACCCTAACCCTAACCTTCCAAAATGTTATAAAACCTAATTCACTTTTGTGAATGAAAGAGACAAAAAATCCATAATGACACTTTATAAAAATCATAAGAGTAACCCTAATCGAAGTCTAGAGATCGAGATATCAAGGCCTCAAATCGATTCCCATCAATTCTAAAACTTAGATCCAGACATAGTAGGGTGTCTACACAACCCCAAAGGTGGCTTTACGTTTGAAAAGATGTAGGACTACATTGAGCCAGTCCCCAGATGTGGTCCCACATCTGCCTAGTGAAATTTTTAGCCCTCACAAATATAGATCGAATAAGATATTAGCAAGATAATTTGGTTTATTTGTTTTTTATTCTTTGCATCTTGTTTAACAATGTGTAAGCATTCTATTTAGGGTTTGGTTGTTTTCTTTAATGCATATAAATAGGTGCTACTGACCTCAGTGTGCAGGTTACATATCATTGGATATTGTTGAGGTAGGAATAGAATGCACATGATACAAAAGCCCACTCAACTAATTATTGTAGCAGGATATTCGAGACACCCATTTCTAGTTTGAGTTGCCCAAGAGGATTTCCACAATTCTTTGGTCCTATTGTAATCTAAAACAAGCATTCTTTTGTAACCCCTAAAAATACAAGGTAAATATTGTAAAAAGAGGATATCAAGGCTCCCAAATTTAATACAAAATTTATATTGTTCATTGCAAACACTTTTTTCAGTATTTTATTGTTTGGGTGCATTTCATTTGCTTACAAATAGCAATCATAGTGGGAATTCATCACAAAAAAATTGATTATTCTTAAGGTTAGCTAAGGGTAATCAAGATTAGATGCCTTTTAGCCATGGAGTTAAATAATTAGTGGATTGTAGCTATTATTTTTATCCAAGTATGCCTGAGTGTGAAGCAAAAGTTTGGCTGGGCAAGTAGCAGGACTTAGACAACATGATCTCTTTCAGGAGGTGGTTTTGATTCCTTAGGTTACACCCATCACCAAGCCTCATCTAGGAAGATATTTTAACCATTTGTGATTCATCCTTTGTCAAAGAAGTGAATGCAAAAACACATTTTTAGTTTCATTCCACCACCCACCTTGTATAGTTTTTAGGCATAGGATTTATATAAAACACAAAAAAAACTCAAAAATAAAAGAAAATAAAATTAAAAAATCAAAATTAAAAAAAAAACATTGCAAAAATTAGAAACTCTTATTTGCTTGGTATGATTGCTTGCTTGGTTTATAGTGTAGACCTCACATCTTGGCACACACATACCTTGTACACTCACTAATCATCTATCTTATGGTATTGATACGAAGTCAAGCCATAGATATGAGCCAATTAATTGTAAGCCAACCACCGTCACCCATGGAGCACTTCGCTCAAAATTCCCATCCCCAAACCATTATGGTTGGCCAAGCCAATGTGTCATAAACTATGTATTTAGACTTGTATAATGTATCCTATCACCTAGAATCCATATAAAATGCATATATGATACATAATACGGCCTACACTTCTATCCTTGATATCCCCCATACTGAACCATCCACACCTTCTAATAACCATATCACTTACATAGATTCTAATATTGTTAGAACCTATTTAAGCTCAACCTTTATATATTTTCCATACCTTATCATTCCACCTTGACCTATTCCTACATTTCAATATAAACCCACCTATTCACACCCTAATAAAACTAACCATCTCTTCATTAACCCCATCTTCGAACCTACAATCCTGAACCAAAATTCACCATCATCATCCAATCCATACATCTCAATACCATCCACCCATACCACCATTTGTTCTAACCTAATATTCAAGGCATAAACCATTGGTGCTCTACAAGTGCCAACCTCCATACCACTTATATCATCCAAATCCATTGATCCTATGCACCATGTCATTATTTATTTGATCGTGATCCCCTTCGTAACTTATCCTCCACCAACCTTGACTCATGTCATGGCCACTCATCATATGAAAACTTATACCACCCATGCAACCATACAACCCCCATATATAATTTCATTACAATAAATATTACAACATCTACAATGATTACTTATAGATAATGCTAATCAAAGAATTCACCCTATATCACAACACCAGTCATAGATGGCAAATTTCAATCATCAACCCACCTCAAACCAAAACACCTTTTTTGCTCAAGATTCATCTTGGAAATATTGACAACTAAAAATAACCATAACCACTCATCCACTTAATAACATCATCACCTCATTAGCTCAACACATAACCATTCCTTCAATTCCACATCATCATCAACCCTACCTCATCCACATCAATCACTCCACAACCAATTCAGAAAAATATTCAACATCATCAATTACCCACTCACATAAATTCCTTATACAACCAAATTATCATCTCATTACAATAATTCACCACTCAGAAAACCCCACCCACCTACACTTACCAAGCAGACTAGGGCTTCCAAGCACCATTGGAGGATCCCAAGTTCTAATTTTTATAAAATCAGATTGACAACTTGGCTATGCAAATGCTTAGCATGACATACTAGAAACCAACCCTACGATAGTTGGTCAATCATTCACTCCATACTTCGGTACCATCACCACCATCTCCAGTGAATTTTACCTTACCTAAATTTTATCTGTTTATAGGGAAAGAGGACCCTAGAGAGCATGTAAGCACATTTATCAATACATGTTTCAAGATACAAGACAACAATTCCTTGATGCTATGAACCTTTCCTTAAACATTTGGGGGAGATGCTCTAGAATGGTATAATCATTTTCTAGTTCACAAAATTTTTAATTTTGAGCAATTGGTAGATCAATTCTTAGAGCGATTTTCCTTAAATTTTAGAAGAAGACAACATTAACTGACTTGTTCAACCTACGATAATTTGAAGACGAGTCAGTTTATGATTTTGGAAATCATTGGAGGGTAGTCATACCCAAGTTGCCATTCACCCTCCCTATGGTAGAATTAACATAAATATTCATGATGAGTTGTTCCAACTCTATCTCCTTGCTATTACAACTACAACAATATAGAAATTTTTAAGAAGCTCTTTTCCAAGCTCGAGTAATTGAAGAAATCAAAATACAAGAGGGTGATATAAAGTTGAAAAAGAAAGAATGGCAAAATAAGAGTCAAAGGGGAAATCATCAAAACCAACCAAAAGCTGGTAAAGAGAATCAAGTTATCTTGAGTCAACCACAACAAAAAACACCACAACCTCAAGTACAACTTCAAAAACCCCCACAACAACAACAACCATAACAACCAATATATCAAGTGGTTCCACCCCCACAATAGCTGTAAAACCAAGCTCTAATTATAGACAAAAATCATCATTTATAGTACAATAAGCCATCGTACAACTATACACCATTATCAAAACCATTATCCAACATATTCCAAAGGTTGTATGAAGTATAATACATCACATTACCTCAAATTAAGCCCGAGGATCCCAATAAGCCTCATGGCAAAAACTATAAGGAGTACCACTATTGTATATATCATTGATAAAAAGTTCATGATATAAATGATTATTATTCATTCAAGAATATTGTGCAAGACTTGGTCAAGAAGGGTACTCTCAAGATTGACAACCCTTTAACACAATAAAAGAATGGGAATTCTCACAAGCACCACCCATCATCTCATCTCAACCTGAGCCTATAGCCATTAAATGCCCTATTCAACAAGATCTATATATAAATTTACCATCCAATGTATCACATGTAGATTTATCTAGTTGTGATACACCCTTGTAGCATATGCTATTTATCCCTCTTGAGCCTTCAGTAATTCTTGAAGCCTCCACCTCCACACCCACTTTATATGAATCCATTTCAACCTAGGTTGTAATCCATATCACCAATCCTAGTATTAGTGAGTACATAGATAAGAACATAAAAATAAACCCACCTACTATAGAGACTATTAGAAATTATGATCACCCACGACCCACCCCTAGCCATAGGTGTAGTTTATAACATGGGTTTAGCTCCAAATAGAATTAACTTCGTATATGGGGGAGTCGATTCTTCGTCCGATCCACTCCCTCCTGATGAACCCAGACAACAAGTTTATGCCAATATAGAATATATGTCCAACCTAGATTTCCCAATGAGATACTTTCATCAGGTTAACTGGTAAGGATATGGGCTAGGATGATATGAACAGGGCATTCGTGACATCGTTGAGCCTCGCTATCATGAAGCGCATGATCACTCTAGCCTAGGATTTAGGCCACTATCCTCTACTCTCCCCATCGAGCAGGCATTCAAACAACTCACTATAGATTTCAAAGAGGATAGTGAGGAGGATGAGGATAGCGATGATAGAGAGGATGAATACATAGACCCTAATTTTATGCCTCTTTTATACGAGGCCTTTCCAAAAATGAGACCACACATTGCTATGATAAACACCATTTTTGATGATGACTTCGAGGAAGACTCGTATGAGGAATACAAAGTACTATCGATCGCCTTGGATAGTTCCAAAGAAGAGTCGATCCTAGTTGCACCATTCATGGAGGAAGATGAGTTCTACCTTTGTATGTTTCCCATCCATCAACCCATATTTCATTTGCTTCTCCTGTTAGAGCAACCTGAGCCACTTATCGATCCACCATCACCACCTTGGCCACCTCAATGACATTAGGTTAATCCACAAATCCTAGGTCAGTTGCTCCCTCGAGAGTGAGAATGATAAAACCCACCCTACACATCACAACCATCCCTTTTCCACCAAGATAATATAATTTTTGTTGACTTGATGATGCCCCTCCGTAATCCATACAATTTGGCAAAACCAATTCCTATTGACATTAGCCTCATCGACGTGGATCAGATCTCATCACCCCCATCCATTTTTGAATTCATCCTTTCAGAGGAATTGTTAAGAGCTTCTATTGCTTACATTCCTCCATAGCCTTCACCTTCACCTTCAACCTTCGCTTCTTTTATCTTTCACGCTGAAATGGAAGAAGTTGTGCTAGTAGAGTTCGACAATGTCATCGATGACATTCATTTAATATTGATGCCCCATCAACTAGAAGAGGGTTCACACATGGCAATTGAAGATACTATAGATGTGAACCTAAGCACAGATGCAAACAACCCATAAATTATAAAACTTGGACAAAGTTTATCTATTGAAGAGAAAGAGTGATTCATAGACATACTCATGAGAAAGAAGGGCATCTTTGCATGGTCCTATAAAGACATGCCTAGCCTTGACCCTAATTTGGTAGTTCACAACCTCACCTTGGGTCTTGACGTTAAGCCGGTTAAGCAAAAGTTAAGAAAGTTACATCCTACCATAGCCCTCATGGTCAAGGAAGAACTTCAAAAGTTATTAGATGTGGGTTTCATTCAACCCATTGACTACCCTGAGTGGCTTTCAAATATGGTACCCGTTTGCAAGTCTAATGAGGTGATTCACATTTGCATCAACTTTTGAGATCTCAATAAAGCGTGTCCTAAGGATGACTTTCCTTTACCAAACATTGACACTCTCGTAGACTCTACTATGGGCCATGAAATGCTTTCTTTAATGGATGGTTTTTTAGGATATAACCAAATTTGAATTAATCCTGATGACCAACACAAAACAACATTCACAATGTCTTGGGGACTTTTTGCTACAAGGTGATGCCATTTGGCCTCAAAAATGTAGGAGCTACATACCAATGTGCCATGATGTACATCTTCCATGATTATATGCATAAGATCATTGAAGACTATGTAGATGATTTGATAGCTAAATCTAAAACATGTCTGGATCACATCTATGTATTGAAAAAATGTTTTTGACTAGCTTCTTGAGCATAACGTGAGGTTGAACCCTAAGAAATATGTTTTTGGAGTTACATCAGGTAAACTTCTAGGGTTCATTGTGTCCAAGCGTGGCATTGAAGTGGACCCAAACAAGGTCAAGGCCATTATGGAAATGCCTCCCCCAAAAAACTTAAAGGAGTTGCATAGCTTACAAGGAAATATCCAATCAATCCATCGCTTCATCGCATAACTCTTAGACAAATGCAGGCCATTCAATCACCTGCTACAAAAGGGGGTCACATTTTCATGGACCAAGGAATATTAGGAGGCTTTTGATGATATCAAACAATATTTAGCCTCTCCACCAGTCCTAACACTACCTCGCCTAGGGGTCCCTTTTCATATTTATGTCTTAGCAATAGACTTTTGCATTAGGGACAATGCTTGCATAGAAGAATGAAAACAATCAAGAGCAAGCAATTTATTATATTAGTCAAACATTGGTAAGTTATGAAACCAAATACGCGTATGTGGAAAAATTATGTCTAGCAATGGTTTTCACCACTAAGAAACTTAGACATTATATGCTAAGTCACACCACTTATGTCATAGCTCAAGAAAATCCTCTGTGCTATATGATGACTCACACATACAAAAACACCCATACCGCAAAATGGATAATGCTTTTAATAGAATTTGACCTTGAATTCATTAGCCAAAAGTCCATTAAAGGTTAGGTGATAGTCGATCAGCTCATGGAAGCTCCACTTCCTAATGATCAACCTTTGTTTATTGAGCTACCAAATGATTCGATATTCAATATCACTACATAGGAGGAAGATGTCATCCCTAAAGATGATGTTGATATCACCTTATTCTTTGATGGTTCCAAGTGTGAGAAAGGACAAGGTGCAGGAGTCATGTTTCATACACCACAAGGGATACCCATCCCTTTATCATTCAAACTCGACTTCCCATGCACAAACAACAATGCAAAATATGAAGCCCTAATATTAGGACTTCAAGTAGATATAGCTATGGGTATAAAGCATATAATAATATTTGGTGATTCCTAGCTTGTTATTTATCAAGTGAAGGGATCATACCAATGTAGAGAACCAGTCTTAAAACTTTACAATGAAGTAGCAATGAAATTGCTAGTAAAATTTGACTGGTACGAGATTGACAACTTGCCTCATTCGACTAATAGATTTGCAGATGTGATGGCCTCCCTAGGATCATTGATTCCAAAGAACTCTATAGGGGAAGTCCAACCATTGATTATCATGACAATCTCTAAATTTGCAATCTCACGAGCTGAGTCTAAGGATGAGAAGGATATTTGTTTTATTCAAGCAGAGCCATACGAGCCTTGGCTTAATCAGGTGAAAGACTTTCTCAAGTTTGATATGCTCCCACCAGATCTATCATGAACTACCAAACAAACTTTCAAATAGAAGGTAGCTCGTTTCACTCTCTTGGGGGACATAGTGTATAGACATGGTTATGATGGAGTCCTACTTCGTTGTCTAGAGCCTGCAGAGGCACAATGAGCCATATCTGAGGCTCATGATGGTACTTGTGGTGGTCACTTTAGTGGAATGGCCATCGCAAAGTGCATCTTGTGCATGGGTTACTATTGGCCCACCATGGAAAGTGACTATTGCAATTATGTCAAGAAATATCAAAAATATCAATAACATGCTAATTTAACTCATGTACCATCGTAGGCATTACAACCCATTCAAAGTCTTTGGCCCTTCTTGCAATGGGGCCTTGATTTGATTGGTAAAATTTTGCCTGCCTCATCAAGGCAACACAAATTTATCATCACTACCACTAAGTACTTCACGAAGTGGGTTGAAGCAATTCCTATGACCAGCACGATAGGACCTCGAATTGTGGAGTTCATACTCCAACATATTATCTATCATTTTGGCATTCCCTCGAAGATAATCTCTGATAATGGTAAGTATTTTAAAAATAAGGATGTTTGAGCACTGTGCGAGAAATATAATATCCAACATAGTTTCTTGACTCCTTACTACCCATAAGCAAATGGACAAGCTAAGGCAACCAATAAGACACTAATAGCCATTCTAAAGAAACTAGTCAAAGAAAATCATCGAGATTGGCATACTCAAATCCCCATAGCATTATGGGCTTATCGAATGAGCATTCATACGCCTACAGGGGCAACTCCATTCTCATTAGTCTATGGTGCTGAGGCAATCATACCTCTTGAGCTTGAGATCCCTTCACTACGCATTTCATTATAGGAATTCATGGATGACAACACCGCTAGACAAGCACATTTTGACCAACTCACGCTCCTCGATGAAAGGTGAATCAATGCTTTGGAGCACTTACGAGTGTATCAAGATCATCTCAAGCATGCTTACAATGCAAAAGTCCATCCACATGAATTCCAAGTAGGGGATCTCGTACTTAAAGAGAATCAACAAAACACCAATGCATTACCACATCTTCATGATAAATTTATGACTAATTGGTTGGGTCCATATATTGTCAAACAAAAATTGGGTCTAGGAACATACAGGCTTGCTAGTCTTGAGGGAATAGAAGAGCCTGAGCCATTGAATATTATCCACTTGAGAGCATTCTATGCTTAATGCAAATTATATATGTACATATATACATGGCTTTAAAAAAAATATTTTCATTACCACTCAATCATACACATTGCATGTATTCATTCATGCATTCCACCTACATTGCATACACGTATTTGTATCAATTGCATCCATTCAGGTCGCTCATTGTATTAGTTGTCATTCGATCAGTTTAGATAATTCTTAGTCCAACAAGTCTTGTCACCTTAATCAGGGGCACCTTCGGTCTAGCATCAGTCCCATTTTCATATTCCAAAAATCATGTCAAAAAAAATGATAAAAAAGTTGCACCTCTAGGTATTTTTGGTCACTCAGCCACTCCTAGTTTTTCAAGCAACCTCCATTGAACATCAAGTTTCCTCTTGGACCAAAACACACTTTTCACTAAGAAAATTTTGAGTTATGGGAGTTGACTCTACCATTTTTGAACCAAACACATATCACACTTATTAATAACATCTTGTGTCAGAGAGGGATGACACCATGATTGGGTTGAACCTTGAAGCAAAAATTTCTTCTTGCTTGTCCCATTATGCACATAGTCCAAAAATAAAACAATGAAAATAGTGGATTTCACCATTCTAAAATGTACATCTTTGCTCAATTTACAAAAACAACAGAAAGAGTAGTAAGGATAAGGGTAAAATTCTCATCAGGACTCGATTTGAGTGGTTGAGAATCCGATTCCCCAAAGCTCTAATTCTTGTCACAACAACAATCTCATAATAGAGTGAGTAGTAAGGATAGGATAAAATTCTCATCAAGACTCGATTCGAGTGGTTGAGAATTTGATTCCCCAAAGCTCTCTCTTTATGAACACAATAATAATAATAGGCCTTCAAGTAGTAAGGATAGGGTTTAATTCTCATCAGGACTCGATTCGAGTGGTTGAGAATCCAATTCCCCAAAACTTGGAGACCCTAATATTGGACTATGCTCATGCGTGGTGACACATCTCTCTTGAAGAGACCTCTGAACGCACATAAGGACAAGCTAGATTTTTGGTTCTCTTCATGATTGGTTTAATCTCACCTTACTCAAGATGGGTAAATGAATTCATCATTTGCACACACAGTGGTTCTTAATTGGCTTGAGTCATTACCATGCTCATGATTGGTAAATGAACATCCATTGCACACACAATTGGTCCTTGAGAAATTTGACTCCGCTAGGACAACCTTGGTACCTTATGGATTTGCCAGATTAATAGATGAGTTTGTTTGAAGTCACTAGGATGTTTGAGTCTTTGCAAAACAACTCTAGATTCTTTATCCCTAAGGTAAACCAAGTCATAGGTAAGCTTACATTCCATATCATCATCACATCATTACATAAGTTTCATAATCCACTTCACATTTCACCATTATATGTTGGTGTCCTTGATTAAGCAACAAAGACAAAGTTGGTCAAGCAAGAGTCTAAACTCTATAAATGATCATTAGAGCATGATACCATCAATTCATTTACATACATCATCATAATAAAGTATGCACATCATTCATAATGCATTCATACCACCATATACATATGCATTCATACATACATCCACAATAAAAGGAACACAAAAAGTGCAACACAAAATGATACACAAAAGAAAAACCATGTATATATATATATGAATCACAAGTACAAAGTACGCCCGAAGGCTATATACAATAGAGCACTGAGGCTCATATACAAAAATAAAAACTACAAAAAGAAGTAATAAGCGCTACTAGCTAGCACCACCATGATCCCTAGGAGGTACAAAATGAGGCCCATGGCCAGAACCCTGTGACACTGATGGATCAGGACACCATGGAGCTCTAGAGCAAGAACTATTGTGCCTAGACTTGCTCCACCTACTAGAGCTAGATCTCGAAGAAGAGGGCCACAGAGGTAGTGATATACCTCCCTGCACAAGTCGATCCTCCAACAATCGAATGTATACCTCCTACAACCGTGTATGATCCTCCTCTACATGAAGGAGAGATAAATCCTATCTCATCTACCCATCCTTCTCTACTATCTCTACATGAAGGGTAACTATCACAGCTGCATCATCACCTCCACCTAGGGCACTTCGTAGTCCCTCCACCTCCCTTACAATCATGCAATCTCAGCATCCCGAGCATCCATATCTCCCCATAGCCTCACCAACTAAGCATCATGCATCCTACTCTACCACAACCTGTAGGAGCTGATCCTACTCCTCAACTAGGCTATCTCACTCAACCTAGAGCACAACCCACTCCTCCTCACTTCATGTTGGAGGTCTCTCTAAAATCTCCCCCATAACACCCCCACCATCACCTCCAACCTCACCATCACCTCCAATCTTAGGAGGTTGATCCACCTCAACCCTCAACTACCTCCCCCACTGCTGGCTCGATGATGTCTCTATCATCGAGGAGTCTCCTCTATCTCAATCATAGTCTCCCCATAATCACCACTAACCTCATCCACCACCTGACTCGGTACCCATGGAGGCTAAGAAATAAACCAGACATCATAGTCAATTGTAGTCCATCATGTCATCCATATTGACATCATCCTCTCAGCAGCATCCCATAGAGTATAGCTCATTGCTATAATGCTTGTAGATCACTAGAGCATCAAGAACCCCCTATAGTATCCTAAACTATCACAGAATGCATGAGAATTAGATCAAATCTATCTCACTACCATGGTGCTTGACAACCCATCTAGCCCATATGGTCTCCTCCAACTACTCCTCATCCATATCCCACCTAGCCCCTCACCATGGTCACCAATACACCTGATCAAGTGTCAATATCACCCATAAGTCCATGTACTCCTAATCACTATGACTAGGATGGCTTGATCATATCTCCTTGATTGCTCACCACTTGAGTGCATAAGGATGTGCCCTATCCCACTCATAAGGTAAACCCATAGGATGAGCTACACTGAAGTGCTCCTAGCCCTAGATCTGAAGAAGTAGACTGCACCCCAATCCTTTTCACCCTTGCCTCTTCACCTCATACAACTCCATGTACACCTAAGCTAGTAAGGTAAGTGCCTAAGCATACACCCAAGGCTCATCAATCATGTCGTACACCAACCTAATCAAGTTCCAAGGGAACCTGGATCCTATGTTGTTTGGCAATAACATATTGGCCAAAATGAACATCACATAGGTTGGTAATACCTCCAACTCCTTCTTCGAGTACATCTCCAAATATTGGATGTCACTCCCATTAATATCCACATCCTCCCAAGCATCACCATAAATGTGATTGAGCTCATACCCCTTATCTCCATCCAACCTAAATATGCAATCCCTCCATAGGTACATGGAATATGTGATAGATGTCTTCAAGCGTCACTATCATCTCCCCTATCATGAGCTAGAAGGTCCCCCTATCTGGATCCCACCTCTCTACTAAGGTAGAGAGGTACCTCTCATTCACCCTCACCACCTCAACTCATGCACACCCATCCAATCCCACCTTCCCCAGCCACTCCCAATCGACCTCCTTCAGCACCTTCTTCACCCTAGGCAGGATAGGTGAAAATTAGTGTCGAGCCTCCAAAATCTTCAACTACAACACAAAAAAAAATAAATACACATCAGTATATCATACATGTGTAAAAATAACATTTTCAAAATTCCATCCATTTTAGTCAAAAAAAACTTTTTACCCTCTCTTTCTATTGTTAAAAAAAATCACCATCTCTCTTTCTATTGTTAAAAAAAACTTTAACAAAAACTTGAAAAATAATTATAAAAATAAATGAGAAGGCTAGAAGAACTTACCTTCAACACCCGCCCATAAGCTCCAGCCATTGTGCTAGCTCCCTCCATCGCCATCGCCAAGCTCCTTCACTCTTCTCCTCTCAAACGCCGACTTCAAAGCTCTCAAATGCAAGAATGAAGTGAAAATGACCCCTGCAACCCTTTTATAGCTTAAATTGCGCTCACATAGATACCCCCACATTTGGTAGGTGCATCTAGATGCAGCCCTATGTCTGGAGGGTGCATGCAGATGCACCTTTGCATTTGCAAATGACCAGACGCACCTCTGCATCTGGGAAGACATAGACACAGTCTTGCATTTGTTCTCAAAATGTTGTAAAAGGCTTCAAAAGACTTCAAAATACTCCAAAATAGTAAAACCCCACAAAATCATCACATCAACTCATCCAAGCATCAATCCCATCATTACATCTTATTTTGTGGCAAATTGGATTGATTTGGGTGCTTAATTTTTGAATGCAACCAAAAGTCACAAAATGCCCCAAAATGCTTCAAAACATCCCAAAACAATCCAAAATTTCACAAAACCATCAAATCAGCCCATCAATGCATCCAAAACATCATCCCATATCATCATGTTTGAAATCAAATCAGTTTGGTCCCTCAATTTTGGAATGCGCCTGCGTTCAAGAAAATTTGCCCAAGGTTTTCATTAATCCCTCTTCGTAGGGTTATAAAGCAGAAATTTTCAAAAAACTCAAATTGGTAGGCATCGCTCCAGTCACAAATGGGTCAAATGTGCACCCACAATGGCTGGTCCATCTATCACATTGAATTGCACCTAATGCTACCAAAGGCAAAATTTTGACAACATAGATATACCCCAAACTTGGGGCAACCAACTTGATCTTGATTTTCAACATTTGCATCCATCACATCCACCCCTTTTCATCATTCACATTCGATCAATTGACTCGTGGGTTTCATTCTTTACCCATTCACCAATTGAGGGGGTAAGCTAAAATTAAAATTTCCAAAATCATTCTTCTTGTGCATTGAGGAAAGAGTCCATTTCTCCATCCAATAAAACCAGGTGTCTCTTGTTTTTGTACTGCATTGTGTTCTACACAACGCGATACAAAAAGGGGTATCTGTAGACACCAAATCCTAGCCATTTTCTATATATATATATATTTCTAGATCCTAGCCACTAGCCAAACCCTAATCCTAGCTTACCATTTGGCAATGCTAGCTCACCACCTCCAAACCCTAACCCTAACCTTCCAAAAGGTTATAAAACCTGATTCACTTTTGTGAATGAAAGAGACCCAAAAATCCGTAACGACACTTTACTAAAATCATGAGAGTAACCCTAACCAAAGTTTGGAGATCGAGATATTGAGGCCTCGAATCGATTCCCATCAATTTTGCAACTTCAAATCCAGATGCGATAGGGTGTCTACATAGCCCCAGATGCGGCTCTACATCCATAGAGATGCAGGACTACATTTAGCTAGTCCCCAGATGTGGCCCCGCGTCTGCTCAACGATATTTTTAGCCCTCATGGACACAGATAGAATCAGGTATCAGCAAGGCAATTTGGTTTATTTGTTTTCTATTCTCTGCATCTTGTTTAACAGTGTGCAAGCATTCTATTTAGGGTTTGGTGGTTTTATTTAATGCATATCAACAGGTGCTACTGACCTTGTTTGTTTGCAAGCTCATGTGTGTAGGTTACAAGTCATTGGATGTTGTTGGAGCAAAGGATGGCCCGCATAAGGATAGCTAAAGCCCATCCACAAATTGATTGGAGCAAGAGGATATCAAAGACACCTATTTCCAGTTTGAGTTGCCTAAGAGGATTTCCATCATTATTTGGGCCTATTGTAATATGAAACAAGCATTATTTTGTAACCCTTAAAAATACAGGGTAAATATTATAAAAAGATATCAAGGCCCCCAAATTTAATACAAATTTTATATTGTTCATTGCAAACACTTGTTTCAACATTTTATTATTTGGATGCATTTCTTTTGCTTATAGAAATATTAGGAGATCTTGATGGTTTAATGTAGTTTAGATGATAAGTAATGATATATAAAATATTTATACTTATGAGTTGACATTAGAGAGATAAACCTAAGGGATTATGGGGCCCCTTATGGAGGAACTTTGAGTAATATTATTTCAAATATATCTTCTAAAATCTAGACTAGATAGAGATAAAGACATCAATTAGTTTTAAAATGAATTTGGTTACCACTAGGAGTGATGAATGGAATAAGTTAACTCATCATGGAGATGAGACTGATAGCTTATTTGCATTACACTTAGTGCACCTAGATATATGGGCTTATGTATGGTATAGTGATGGGTGTACCCTTTTGACATGCAAAAAGGGATAAGTTAGCTCATTCATGGGGATGAGATTGATAGCTTATTTGCAATACACTTAGTATACCTACATAAGTAGACTTATGTATGGTGTATGTATGGGTGTATCCTTGATAGATTATGGAAGGGGATAAGTTGGCTCATCATGGATATGAGATGAACAACTTAAATCATTAGACTTTAGGCCTTAGACAACTTCATAAAATAACTTATGTTGGGTGGGGATATGTAAATCCCTATTGAGTGTATATATATATATATATATATATATATACTCTCTCTCTAATTAGTTATATTTTTGGATCATTACATTTGATATTAGAGCCCTAGCTACAATCGAATAGAGGCTTCCATGGAATGTGCTAAGGATTTAGGTATCTTTCTACTCAAGCCTTTGCTTAGTTCTTAAGCTAAAGCTGAGAAGACCTATAATTTCTAATTAATAGAATTTCAAAGAGTTGACCCTAGGAAGGGTAGCTTATTTTGATATGATACCTTAAAGGGTAACTTATTTTGATATGATACCTTACATATAGTAAGTGTGTCCATTGGTAATGGAATTAGATGATAGTTTTTAGAGTAACACCCTACATAGAGTGAGGGTGGTCCTGGTATGAAAACTCTATAGTTAGCATCTATGGATGACATATTTAGCTAGTAGTTAGTAATACAGTTTAGGAAAGAAAATATAACCTAACTTAATATTATTTATTTTATGTGACCAATATAATGACACCGAAGACAAGAAGAGGGAAGTATATTCCACCAAATAGGCAAACCCGATAGGACAATGTTGAGGGTAGAGCCTGAGATGAAGGCTTGGGTAATTCTAGAAGAGTTATGGAGAACCTCACTATGGTTATCATATTGATACAAGAACAAATAGAGTAGTAGATACAACTATTGGAGACCATAGCAAATCAAGATTCACAGGCTAGAAATTTAGAGGTTAGGCAAGCAATGAATTGACCACTAAAGAATGAGAAGCTAGAGCTCTGCTAGAGATAGAACTGACCAGAGATAAAAAATGTTCACACCTCAAAATTAAATGGAAAGGAAGAGGGTGATGAAACTAAGGTTTGGTTGAGGAAATCAGATATCTACTTCACTATGAATAACTACTCTATTGGAACCCAAACAATATGGGCTACACTGCATCTGTAAGAAACTAGACTAGAATGATGGGAAACCTTCCATGAAGAGCAAAGAATTTAAGTATTTGATTTAAGGTGGGAATATTTTATCATAGCATTCAAGAAAAGGTTCCTTACAGAACATTTATATGCAAAAAAGTTTGAGGAATTTACCAACCTACAACAAGGAACCAAATTAGTTGAGGTATACTATCAAAAATTTGGTTAAGTTGTTAAAATACATACCAACCTATGACAAAAATATGAAGATTCAAAAATTTATCTTATGAATTAAACCTAATATTAGGCATGAAGTGAATATGCACAAGCCAAAAACACTGTAGAAATATTATAATTGGCTAGAAAAGCATAATCTCATCTCCAGTTTAACTATGTAGTTTTATCTGAGCAAGATCGATAATCACTCAGAAAGAGAAATAGTGTTGGGTTCATGAAATAGGAAGGATAATAGAACCATAAGAGTAAAGCTTCTAAAATATTGAAAGGAGGAATGAGGGGAAGTAGGGCAAGTTTAAGAACTTCCAAAAGAGGAACACCACCAACAAAAATAGTAATAATAAACCTCAACCTCGAAAGCAATCAAATTTAGTACTAGTAGGAAAAATGGGGGAGCAGAAGTAGGGAGTACACCCAGGACCCAAGAGTGGGTGATATAATTATGGAGGTCCACACTATACCATTCATTGTCCACTTCAAGTAGGACCAAGTACAACCAGTAAGCAAGGAAATGAACCTACCCACAAGATTTATGTAGCGACCAAAAGCTAAAATTTGGATTGGCAAGCCACTCCATACTCTTAAAGGGTAAGATTTTTAATTAAGAAGTAAATATTCTAATAGATAATGGAGCTACTAATAACTTTATTTCTTCTAGTACAATTAGGGACATGTTGAAAATATTGAGATATTTGGCACAAGCGTGGAAGGTTGAGTATGGTTCTGGATAAACCTACTCGGTGGATCAGTGTTTTCCTACAGTTAAAATTATCCTATCCAATGGTTCTACCATAGGATGTATTTATGTAGCACCACTACATGCATTTAATATGGTCTTGGGAATGGATTAGTTATAGGCTCATATAGCCCTAATCAATTTCCATGATAGATGGATAGAATATTCATAAAAGGATAGGGGAATATTAAGGATCCATAGTGAACAAGGATCTTTTAAACCCCAATTACTATCCATAATGCAACTAAAGAAAACCATTAGAAAAGAAGGAATGGTTTATGTTGTAAAACTTAACGAAGTTGGAGAGGATAAGAAAGAAGAAGTGTTTGGAAAACATCTAATATTGCAAGAATTTAAGAATGTATTTATTGAAGACTTACTTAGACTTACTCTTGTACATGAATTTGATTTCACTATCGAGATAATTCCAGGAACAAAAACTATCCATAGAGCTCCTTATAGGATGAATCCTATAGAAATGCAAGAGTTAAAAGTATAACTACAAGGGTTACTAGAAAAAGAGATTGATCAAACCAAGTGTGTCACCATGGGATGCACTAGTACTTTTTGTTAAAAAGTTTTTGTTAAAAAGAAATATGGTTCTTTACGATTATGCATAGACTATAGAATTCTCAACAAAAAACCATCAAGAATAGGTATCCTTTACCTAGGATTTAAGACCTATTTGATCAATTTAAGGATGCCATAATATTTACAAATATTGATTTAAAGTTTGGATATCATCAATTAAGGATACATAATGAGGATACTCATAAGATGATATTTAAAACCATATATGGGCATTATGAATTTATAGTCTTGCCCTTTGGGCTGACTAATTCCCCAGCTGCATTCATGAACTTAATGAACACATTTAGAAAATATCTGGATCAGTTTATCCTCATATTATTAGATGATATTCTAATATATTTTTGGGATAGAAAAGAGCATGTCAGACATCTTAGAATCATGCTATATTTGTTAAATATGAATGAACTCTTTTGGAATTTATCAAAAAGTGACTTCTATGTCTCAGAAGTATAATATTTGGGACATAAAATATCTATCAAAGGAATTGTAGTGGATCCAAAGAAGATTGAGACTATTCTGAATTGGCTACCACCTACAAATGTGTTTGAAGTACAAAGCTTCATGGGCATGATGGACTATTATAGATGTTATGTTAAGGATTACTCTAGAATAGTTGTTGCCATAACCAACCTTCAAAAGAAAGGAATGAAATTTAAGTGGATGAATAAGTGTGAAGCTAGTTTTGCATTGCTTAAGCAGAAACTCACCACAACACCAGTACTCAAGATTCCATATCCTTAGAGAAACTTATAAGTATGCACTAATGCAATAGTAGAAGGGTTAGGAGGAGTGCTTTCACAAGATGAATATGTAGACACCAAATCCTAGCCACTCATTATCCACTCACCACCATCAAATCACAACCATCCATTAGTTATATATATATATATATATATATATATATATATATATATATATATATATATATATATGAATAAATCTTAGCCATCCATCATGTCTTAATCCTGGCCACTCATTCAATGCAATCCATGTCATTTACCAAGTCACAATCTCAATCGTTGATCACGATTTAATCTTGGTCGCCCGTTGCCATCGTCGAAACCCCAACATTAAATAAAGCAATTATAAAAAAGGGTGAAGGAAAAAAAGGAGGATAAAAACATTGGCAACAAAACATCATTTGCATTCACACAAACCCTAGCCATTGCCACCGTTGTCATTTTTTTGCTACAACATCTACGAACTAGCCCCCGAATGTTGTCGGGCATCCGCATGATATCAAATCGAACCGATAGAAGCATAGATACAGTGATTCACGTATATTTTGATAAGACATTTTATTTGAATACTTAGCTTACATTTTTCTATATCTTGCACTGTGTTTTGCAAGTATTTCAGTTAGGATTTATAAGTCACACTTTTATATTTTAGAGGGCCTCACATCGTGGAGGCCTCACATGTACTACTAACTCTTTTTTGTGGCTTGTTTGTATGCAGGTGCAGGAGACATTTTCATTGATAGTTGTTGCAGCTTGGAGTGGCCCCATAGTGGATACACAAGCCCACTCAACCCTTGTTTGGAGTGAAGAAGATCTGAAGACACCACAGTTGTTTGATCCAACAAGAGGGTTTTACCCCTCTATTGTAATTATTGTATCAAAACAAATCAATATTTTGTAACCCCTGATTTGGGGCACATTGATGTATAAAGTGGAGATCAAGGCTCCCTCATTTAATAATATATGATATTATTCATTTCATGTGCATATTGTGGTTTGTTTTGATTCATTGTTATTATTGGTGTTGATATTTTTCTGCTTTACAAAATGGTGATCATGGTGGGACCCCCAAAGGGTTTCATATTTTGATTTACCTTGTCATACCTTGATTTGTTGATCTACATTTTCTATTTTTGTTGCAGGTCTTCAGAATCTCGATTGCATGAAAGTCTCAAAATTCAAACCTAGGGTTTTTAAAATCTGCAAGGGTTTGATCTGTGCTTGCGTAGATGTTGGGCTATGTCTAGGAAAATACGACATCGCATTTGTGAAGTTGGGGGAAAATACGTAAACTTTTGGGTAAGTCATTTTTTTAAAAACCCTAGCTATATTTATTTATTTTTTCTTTTTAAAAAAAATAAATATTTATCTTTCTATTTTAAAAAGCAATACACCAAGCATTTTTAGGCATCCTAGGCATCTTAGGCATTTTATTTTCAAAGAAATTAAAATTAAAAAAAAGAAGTGCATTTTAGAATAGCAATTTATTTGTTTACAGAAAAATCATATAGACTGCATTTAGGGTTAGATCTGCACTTGCAAATAGTTGCATTAGGATTTTCAAATTTATCTTAGTCTATTTTTGAATCTGAATGTCAGAAACATTTTAAGATTTTATTTGGAAATTTACCCACTACATTTGGCTCAAGTTTTTTATTATTTATGGCATTTTGTTTGCTGCTTTGTTTGCCTTGTGTGTTTTCGCGTATGTTTTAGGCAACAAATTTGAAGTGCATACTAGTTGCATATTAAGATAGTTTTTCTTTACATTTTAATGTTTAGAAAAACACCATAGAAAATGAAAACTTAAAAGGAACCACACACACTGCACGCTCCACTTTTAACATCAACGAGTTGGATTTCATCACCAACCATTGATCGAGACCAACGATGGTGGGCTTCATCTCCATCCATTGGCTCACCCCCTAGAAACCATAGTAGCCCATAATGAGTGGCTTTCTAGATTTCATCATCAAAAAGTCCCCTACTTTTGGGTGCACTCGGAGTAGGAAGGACTAGTAATGCCCTTTTACCATGGGGCTCAATAATAAGTGGAACATAATTATCATTTTTGTTCGAGCTCACTCGAGAGTGAAGCAAAAGCCTATGGGGCCATTCCCTAGGTATTAGGCAAGTAGTAGGACTCAGACAATGTGGCCTCCCTCGAGGGGTAATTGTGATTCCTTAGGTTTACCCTTGAGCCAATCATACCTTTAGGAAGCCATTTTTAGTCATTCATGATTCATCCTTCATCAGAGGGGTGGATTCGAACACACCCTTTTAGTTGCATCCATCATTCACCTTGCATAGTGGTTCTAGGCTTAGGAGTCTTAACATAAAAACACACAAAACCAAAAAAATCATAAAAAAATAAAAAATATTTGCAAAGACATAGGACACAATTGTTTGCTTGATTTGTGTGTTTGTTCATTTTCATTGCAATTACACTTTTCACACATGCACCCCACACATTCGTTACCCCAACCTACTTATAGCTTATGGTATTGACCCAAAATCAAGCCAGAGCCATGAGTCAGGTACCCACTAGCCAACCAACTTCATCCATGGAGTGCTCCACTCCTTTCCCAACCACTTCTATGGCTAACCCAACCTATGTGGCACAGACAAGACATCTTGACTTATCTATTGGACCCTCTCATGTGGCATCCACTTTGGATGTAGATACACTACAGAGGGTAATTCACACTACCATCCCTAAAATAGAACCATCCACACCAACCGACCATCACATCACCTACATAGATCTTGATAAAGTTAGAGCTTATTTAAGACCAACCAATCCAGTTCTAGAATAACTCAACATCCCACCCAAACATGTTCCTTCTTCTCAGTAGGAACTTGCTCACTCATACCCCAATAATTTTAACCAAGCCATCACCAACCCTCTTTTTGAGGCCACATCTACACTCCCACACCAAATCCTTCCACAACCATTTAGCCAAAGCACCTCCATTCCACTTACCTATACTACTACCCACTCTAACCCACTCTACAAAGCACAAGTTAATGTTGCTTCATAGATTCCATCCACCATTCCATCAACATCATTTGGATCTACCATCCCTCATTCAGTTGTGATTCCTTTCACAACTTACCCTCCATTAACCTCAACCAATATTGCCAACACTCACACCATACCAACATCAACTCCCAACACAACCACACAATCTGCATCTAAAATTACCATACAACAAGCATGGCAACATCTCAATCAACTACTTATGGGTAATCAAAATGCTCATTCTTACCCACAACAATAGTCATAGGTAGCAGATTTCAACCATCCACTCACATCCACACAAACTACCTTTTTCACCCTCGACCAATCTTGGGTATCACAACCACCTACGATCACTATACCTACCCATCCACTCCACCACATCCATACCATATCAACCACTCAAAACACCACCATCCCTCAAACTTCACATCATCAATATTCACCTCATCAACACCAAATATTCCATAATCAAATTCAACAAAACATTCAACAACACCACATACCCACCAACATCAATCCATTGGCCAATCAAAACCTCATTTCATCCCAACAATTCATCACCCAACACACACCACCCACATACACCCATCACACAAACCAAGGCTTCCAAACACAAGTGGAAGATCCTAAAATACAAGCTTTGCAAAAATAGATTGACAACTTGATCATGCATACGCCTGGTATGATGTACCAGAAACCCACTTTGAGATAGCTAGTCAATCACCCAATTCATCCTTTGGTACCATCACCACCTTATCCTATAGATTTTACATTACCAAAGTTTGATAAATTCAAAGGGGTTGAGGACCCTAGGGAGCATATTAGTGCATTCATCCATTCATGTTTTAGAATCCAAGAGAACGATACCTTAATGCTCCAAAATTTTCCTCAAACATTAGGGGGATGCCTTAGAATGGTACAACCATCTACCACATCATAGTATTTATACATTCAAACAATTGGTGGACAAATTCTTAGAAAGGTTCTCCCTCAATGTTAGAAAGAAAACTACCTTGACCGACTTGTATAATCTTAGACAATTTGAAGAAGAGTCGGTCTATGACTTTGGAAACCATTGGAGGGTAATCATTACCAAATTACCATTCATCCTCCCAATGGAAGAATTAACATGAATGTTCACAAGGAGTTGTCTAAAACCTATCTCCTTGTTGCTTCAATTACAACAATATAGAACATTCGATGAAGCTCTTGCCCAAGCTTGAGTTATCAAAGAAATCAAGATTCAAGAGGGTGAGATTAAACCCAAAAAGAAAGAATGGAAAAACAAGGGCCAATCCAAAGGAAACTATAATGGCCAATCAAAATTTGGACAAGTGAATCAAGTGGTCTTGAGTCAACCAAAAATGACTCAACAACCCCAAGTCCATCATCAACAACAATCATCATCACAACAACAACCGCAACAAGTATCATATCAAGTGGTTCCACCCCCACAACAATTGCACAACCCAATACCAACTATGGAAAACCATCAACACCGATAGTCTATTTGACAAACTCATAATTACACACCACTACCTGAGTCATATACCTCCATATTTCAAAGGTTGTATGATACACATGCAATCACCTTACCAGAAGTCAAACCTGAGGATCTGACTAAACATAGCAAGGGCTATAAGGAGCATTTGTTCTATCCCTTCCATCACCAGAAGGGCCATGACATTAATAACTACTTTTCATTTAAAAACATTGTGCAAGACCTGCTAGACCTAGGGGCCATTAAGTTGGATAGTCCCTTAGCACAACAAAACCAAAACCTTGGTATTTACCAAACACCACTTCCTCATCATGAGGAAACACAACAAACAATAAGGGGATCAAATCCTATAACTCCTCCTAACCAAGTCAACCATGTGCAACAATACCAAGGTTTTGTGGGTGCTATTCACATAGTAACCCAAGGTCAACGAAGCACAAATCATCAAAATGAACAACCTCAAGTAGTTCAATCTCCTGTGGCACCTCCAACAACTGTGTATCCACAACCCACCAATCCATCTCAACCCATTCATATTTCTACCAATTCATCTCAACCAACTCACCTTCCAACTCATCCATATCAACCCATTCATCTTCCAAGCCATCCACCAAGACCTATCATCACACTAAGAAGTCGATTGACAAATAGTCTCAAAATAGCTTCAACCAAATTATCAATCTATGAGCTTATACAACAATCTCCCCCACATCATGAGGCATTGATGGAGATCTTGAAATCCATTAAACTTCAAACTCAAGACTCTAATGCCTTCAAAAATTTTTTGGGGAGCATTCAAACATGTATGGAGCCTTCTATCATATTCTATGATTTTGAGATCAAATCAATATCATCAGAATCACTAGATCCTCCATTACACATCATGGCTCAGGTTGATAGGAAGCCTTTTAAATGAGTATTAATTGACATCGGCTCATCAATCAACATCATTACCACTTCAACACTCCACCATCTCAATCTTCCACCTTCCCACATCACCAAATCCACCTTCACCTTGCGAGCATTCAATGATGCTCTATGTTCTATAGTTGGCACTGTGGTCTTACCCATACAAGTGGGGGTCAAGATGTTGCACACCATGTTCCATATCCTAGAAGGGGCCATGGCCTACAATGTACTCCTTGGATGCCCCTGGATAAGGGAAATGAAATGTGTTCCCTCAATACTACACCAATGTTTGAAATATGTACATGAGGGACAAATACATTGCATACCTACATACATTGAACCATTCAAATACTACAATTTCATTTCCAACCCATATGAATCCTCACTTCCATCCACTCACTTGTCCTTAATTCCATCAACCCCACCATCAACTTCACATCACAATACCTCATCCAAAGCACCTATGCTAGAGGAACTCCCCATCACTGATCCACATCAGGCCTCCACTTCCACACCCCAACCTTCATCACAATCGACAACATGTACATGTGGTCGGACCCAATCATCACCTTCAACATCCATACAAGGGGGACATCCCTCCACATCATCCACATCACCAATCACCACTCATTCATCATCATCCACACAACCTACTTTACAAGCACCCAATACCACTTCATCCACACCAGAATCACCAACCATCCATCAAATTCCTCAACCAAACCCATCTTCATCTCCACCAATCGATGTCTCACAAGTCGATTTGATAGATTATGAGATGCCATTCCAACATACATCTCTCCCCTCATTCGAGCCACAAGCCACTTTTGAGTCCCACATCTCCACATCCACTCCATCCACATCATCATCCACACAAGTTGCAGTCCATCTCGCTAGTCCTAGTATTGGCGAGTATGTGGTTCAAGATGTCATAGTCACACCATTCAACATCAAAACTATCAAGGATTATGGTCATCCATGTGACCCACCCCTATCCATAGGAGTAGTGTACAACATGGGTTCATCCCCAAATAGAATCAATTTTGTATATGGGGGTCGATTCATCATTCGATCCACTTCCCCAGATGAACCTAAGCAACCATCATGTGCCAACCTCGAACACATGACCAATTCTGATTTCCCATCATGATATTTTCATTAGGTTAATTGGTAAGGATATGGCTTAGGATGACATGAACAAGGCATGCATGATATCATTGAACCTCAATATCAAGAAGTGCATGACTATTCTGGTCTGGGATACAACCCATAATCTTCCACTTCCTCTTTTGAATGAGCCTTTCAATACCTCAATCTAGATCATGAAGAGGAAAACAATGATAACGATGACTTTGAGGATGAATTATATGAAGAATACGACATCATGTCGATAGCTTCAGATGAATCCGAAGAGGAATCAATCCCAATCACACCATTCACAAAATAAGATGAGTACTATCTCAGAATGTTCCCCATCCACCAACCCATATTTCATTTGCTCCTCCCAAGGGAGTGAGCTGAGCCAACTAGTGAACCTCCACCACCACCTTATCCACTTTAGTGAGACATGATGTAAAATATGTAAATACAAAATAAAAATAAAAAATATATAAAAAAGAGCATCATTCCTTCGCACTTCATTCCATACATCCAGTTTGCATAATCACTTTCATGTCATTTCAATGCATTTCATCCACCATATTAGAAGTCATTTGCTTAGTTTGAATAATTTTTAACCCAATAAGTATTGTGGCCTTAATCAGGGGCACCCTCCAGTTAACATCCATCTCATTTCACCATTTCATAAGTCATGTCATCATTTTCCATAAAATTCCATCACCCCTAGGTGTTTTTGGTCACTCAGCCACTCCTAGTGTTCCAACAACCTCCATTGCATGTCAAGTTTTCTCTAGGACCAAAGCACATTTTCACTAAGAAAATCTTGAGTTTTGGGAGTTGACTCTAACATTCTTGAACCAAACACATACAACACCTATTAATAACACCTTGTGTCAAAGAGGGATAACACCATGATTAGGTTGAACCCCAAAGCAAAAAAGTCATCTTTGCTTGTCCCATTATGCACATAGTCCAAAATAAAAATAGTGGTCTTCACCACTAAAAACACTTCCAAATAAAAGAATGAGTAGTAAGGATAGGGTAAAATTCTCATCACACCTAGGTTGAGAATCTGATTCCCCAAAGCTCTAACTCTTTTACAAATCACACACCACAGATCCCCAAGTAGTAAGGATAACACTACATTTCCATCCAGATGGTTATGTAGTCTGATTCTCCAAAGCTTAAAGATCATTTCATTGGACTATGGAGCTAATATCCACTAGAGGCTATAGATGCTTGACTGGTAGTGGAGTACGCTCATGCATGGCGACACATCTCTCTTGAAGAGACCTCTAACCGCACATAAGGACAAGCTAGCTTCCTGGTTTTCTCCATGATAGGTTTCATCTTACTTTACTCAAGATGGGTAAATGAATTCACTTGCACACACATTGGTTCTTGATTGACTTGAGTCATCACCATGCTCATGATTGGTAAATAAACATTCACTGCACACACATTTGGTCTCTAAGAGATTCGACATAAATTAATGAGTTTGTTCAAAATCACTAGGATGTTTGAGTCTCTGCAAAATAATTCTATATTAGTCACTCATAAGTCACAACATCACATTCATACCATAGTCTCATCACTACATGAATCTTCCACTTCATATCCCATCATTGGATGTGGATGTCCCTGATTAAGCAACAAAGATAAAGTTGGTCAAACAAGAGTCTAAAACCTCTACAAATGATCATTAGAGCATCAACACCATTCCTTCATTTGCACACATCATCACCAATTGCATTCATTTCAAAACACGCATACCAAAATTCCAAAAGGCTCCAAAGGAACCAAACTCCTTTGGTCACATGCAATCTAAAAATCTCCAAAGGCACCTAACACCTTTGGTCACATTTCAATAAATCCCCCAACACACCATTTTAGTTCAAAAGCTCCAGAGGGCCTAACCCCTTTGGTCAAATGATCTTCAAGTGAACCTCATATCTAGTGATCTACTCTAGTCACCTAGAGGTTGCAATGACTGGTTATCCATGCAATCTAGTAGGATGGGTAGATCACCATAAGGATGCTTATGCAAAAAAAAAAATCCATTTCATTCCAATCATTTTCACCTTCATCATCTACTTTTTTGCTTTCATCATTTCATCTCTTCTCATGCACTCCCCTTCAAAATCCCCCAAACAATCAAACACTCCACAAAAACATCACATCACCACAAATACATTCAAATCATCATCTTGCATCATCATCATCTCAAGTGAACCTTGTATCTAGTGATTTACTCTATTCCCTTGGTGGTTACAATGATTGGTTATCCATGTAATTCGGTAGGATGGGTAGATCACCATAAGGATACTTGCTCATATCATCATCCAACATCCTCTTGTTCAAAAATAAAATTATTTTGGTCCCTCATTTCTTGAGTGAGACTATGTTCAGACTAATTTGCTCAACGTTGTCATTGATACCCTCTTTGTGGGGTTACAAATACAAAAAATTTCCTACTTCATCATTTTGCATTAAGGAATCTGTGGGGTCACTAGGTAGTGAACTGGGTTCCTTTACTTCATCATTTACTTTGCATTTCAATGATGCCAAAAGGTATATTTTTCAACAACATAGAATCACCCCAGACTTGGGGCAACCAAATTTGACTTTGATTTCTAACATCAGGATACATCACATGCATCCATTGCACCATCCAAATAAAAATCCTTATCTTGCCAGGGTAAAGGTAGCACCATTCGAATCACAATCCCTATCCTGCCAGGGCAAAGGTAGCATCATCCAATCAAAAACCCTTTTTTGTTTGGGCAAAAGCAAAATCAATCAATCCATCACATCCATTGCATCATACACATTCATGGCATCATTCACATTCATTGCATCTTCCACATTTTATCAATTGGCTCATGAGATTCATTCTTCACTCATTCACCAATTGAGGGGGTAAGCTACAACCACAAATTTTTAGAATCTTCTTGTGCACTTGAGAAAAGAGTCCATTCCACCAAACTAGGTGTCTCTTATTTTTGCACCGCATTGTGTTTCACACAATGCGATACAAAAATGGAGTAGACACCAAATCCTAGCCACTCATTATCCACTCATCACCATCAAATCACAACCATTCATTAGTTATATATATATATATATATATATATATATATATATATATGAATAAATCTCAGCTGCCCATCATGTCTTAATCTTGGTTGCTCATTCAATGCAATCCATGTCATTTACCAAGTCACAATCTCAATCGTTGATCACGATTTAATCCTAGTTGCCCGTTGTCGTCGTCAAAACCCCAACATTAAATAAAGCAATTATAAAAAAAAGAGTGAAGGAAAGAAAAAAATAAAGGAGGAGAAAAACACTGGCAACGAAACATCATTTGCATTCGCACAAACCCTAGCCATCACTACCACCATTGTTTGTTCACTGTAGCATCTACCACCCAACCATTAGATATTGTTAAGCATCTGTGTGACATCAATTTGAACCAGAAGAAGTGTATATATAGTGATTCAGGTATATTTTGACAAGGCATTTGATTTGAATACTTAACTTACATTTTTATATATTTTGCATTGTGTTTTGCAAGTATTTTAGGTAGGGTTTATAGGTTACACTTTTATATTTTAGTGGGCCTCACACCATGGAGGCCCCATAGGTGTTGCTAAATCTTTGTTGTGACTTTTTTGTGTGTATATATAGGAAGCATTTTCATTGATAGTTGTTGCAGCTTGGAGTGGTCCCATAGTGGATACACAAGCCCACTCACCTCTTGTTTGGAGCAAAGAAGATTTGAAGACACCACACTTGTTTGAGCGAGGGTTTTACCCCTCCTATTATTTGAGTGAGGCTACTACCTATGAATATGCTCTAAGCTTCTCTATATGTCCTACTTATTACAATGAGGCCCTTTTTATATAGGAAGATAGGTTCCTTGGCCAACACTCTATCTAGTTATGCAAGGGACACCTTGCACATATACAACTTGCACATTGACACTTGTGCATTTATTAAATTGCATGAAGTAACTAGATAACTTCCCCCTAAAGTAATATAACATCCTAAGTATGTACCTAGGAAGGTACATTTACATGATCCAAATAATTTAATATAATATATTTCTAACATTGTTAGACTCGGCCTCATTAGATGCCAATTTTTTTATATTGCTTTGCTTATTTTTGTAGACACCTAAAACATGTCATGTTGGGGTGACTACCTATATGGACACCTTTTTAGGCTATATGACCCACCTTGGACCTTCCCAAGACCTAAAAGTGGTTCTTACAACTCAAAAAATGGCAATCTATCCTATACAGCCTAGACCATCATACCTAGGAGTGGCCTCTAGCAATCGTTGGACCCTGTGATGGCCCCCAAGCCTAGTCATTCCACCCTAGGATGTTGTGCCTGTAACAAACTCAGGCTCCCTAAGCTGAGATAAATTAGTTACATGGAAAGTTAAGAATAATGAATAACCCCAAGAAGGTTCTAAAAGTAATGCTTAGGTTGCTTAGATCCTAACCGAATCTTGATCTTGGCTTCTCTTGCAAGCCAATATTACAATTGGGAAATATTATAAAAGGAGCCCAAAAACTTCATGAAAAAGAGAGATGAAATCGAATATGAATGCAAAAAAGTGCTATCGATTTGAGTAACAGAGAGAAAATTCTCTCACAAGCAAAAAAGTTATGCCCAAATCCAGCCATGAAGCTTGCATTTGCATCAATGTAGTCCTTTAGAGCTTGAAGGTCAAATTCCACCATTGTGCATCCTCAAGTCATCCTGAATTTGAGAAAATTCCCCATGATTCAGCTGTGTTTTGAAGAGAAAGACCCTTGAACATCAATTTGATAGACAAATCATATATTGCTCTACATCAAGCACAAAGAACAACTTCTCTGTTCAGTGGCTGCTTTACCCCAAAGCAACCTGAAAGCATAGTCATTGGACCCTTTAATGGCTAACATAGCTAGCCACTTGTTAGCAATTATTGAAGCATATTACATTATTGCATCAATTGGCAAAATAGCACATGAGCGCTCTCCAATTCATTGGGATGGTTGGTAGTTGAGGAACTACCTATGCACATTGTATTTAATCAATTTCATATCAATACCAATGTTGCTCATTATTCATATTTCTTACATGGTATCAGAGCTACGATTGGGCAAGGAGGTATTTCTTGGTGGTTGGGTAAGGTAGTCATTAACTACTCCAACTTCCACACATTACTCTATGACACAGGTACTTGGCAAGTGCAATACATACAATGGAAAATCCCCGATACACTGTGAACAATCCCTGATGCACGGTAGCTAGTCCCTAATGTAGAAGATAGTGGAAGGCCAAGGCAACAAAGCAGGTGGACATAGGAAGACCAAAGTGGACAGTGCTTGGTGTTGTTAGAGGCGACACGCCGTAGAGAGACACCAAAATCGAATAGAGATCCCCCTGACACGGAATCATAGACCAATGGTTAACACAAACCAAGATAGATATACGTAAATTGAGATAGGTGATATGGCACATATGTAATTTTTGACTAGACTTAGATTACACGTAGTTTGAGGTAACATGGTAGTGGTTGATTGGACCAGATTGCATACAAGGTACAGGTGATGTGGTGGTTACGTGATGATTATCTATTGGTTGGTGGGAGGCAAAAGGTTAGAGGGGTGACCACCCGAAGGCAATCACCTTACTTCATGCAAGTTATGATTTTTAAACCATGTTGAATGCATCTGTAGGATGCATGTGGGACAAAATTATTTAAAAAAATGGTTGGTGCCTTCAATAA
Source organism: Wollemia nobilis (assembly GCA_028583015.1). Lineage (NCBI taxonomy): Eukaryota > Viridiplantae > Streptophyta > Pinopsida > Araucariales > Araucariaceae > Wollemia > Wollemia nobilis. The sequence continues at coordinate 504,181 of JAQPPZ010000282.1, forward strand.
AAGCATGTTGATGCTTTTTACTTCTCGTCGAGCATTATAGCTCATCTGGTCAACGTGCTCAGTGGTATGGAGGAGGTCTTCGGTTCAAATCCCGTGGAGGGATTAAAAACAAAAACTTTTGCCCGCCAAGTTTGTGCACCTAGCAATTTTTTTGCTAAGCAAAATTTTCTAGCAATTTTTTTTTGCTAAGCGATTTTTTTGCAAAATTGACAATTTTTTGTCAACATTTTTTTTTGCCAAAGGAGGTTTACTTTTTGCCAAAGGAGGGCTATTTTTTTGCCAAAGGAGGGTTATTTTTGACAAAGAAGTGCATTTTTTTTTGCCAAAGCCAGTAGAGGAGCTATTAATGAGGTATTTTATTAAAACTACTTTGTTTATTCCTTTCAAGCAATTTTGGAGGGATAAATATATTTTTGGCACTTGAAAGGGTATATCACAAATTTTCATCCTTCTTTATTTTGCAACAAAAAGGGGGGATAAATTTTTTTTTTTTTTGCAAAATTCTAAGACAACGGGGGGAAGAAATATTGTTGATTTAAAAAGAACTTTTGGATGTGAATATCTTCATTGTAACAAAACTGGCATTGTAATAGATGTATTTTCGGTGGAAAATGACACCTAAAGTGTTTAAATTTATGGGTGCTTATGATTTTTTTTGCATTTAAATTTCCTGTTTTCTTGCATTTCAATCATAAATTAAAATATACAAAGCAAATAAAAGATTCCAAATTTTACACCTATTTGTGCAATTTATTGCACAGTAGCGTTCGGTATACATGGTACCTCTGGTCCACACTTACAGGTGATGTTGTCATGTTTGGACTACTATATCTAATGCCTAATATAGCTGCAACAACGATGTTCGAGCTATTGTTCTCTATAAATTATTAAGGAGAAATAAGGCAAACCAATATTTATATTCACTTCAATTAAATACCCTAATTATTTTTGATTGCTTGGCTTAAACTCCTCCAACTCATCAACATTCTTTCAAAGGGTTTTGAGGCAGGTGCCATCAATATGATTGAATTCCATTTCACATACTCTTGCAAGTATAAGGAAAGGGGGACCATTTGGTGTTATAAGGAACCTTCACAATGGCCACTGTTCACAAATATTTATCCGATTCACAGTTGCGAAAGGGTTCTAACTTTTCACCATGGAAGACAAAGATGCATGCTATCATTATGGTTGAATATTTGTGGGATGTAGTGATCAAAAAATCCTACAACAGTAGGGACAGATCAAGAGACATTTGATAAGAAGGATAGAAGACATCTCATGTTTATTTTTATTGCTACTACAAATGAGGTCCAACCTCATATATGTGATGCCAAATCTGGTAAGGAAGCTTGGGATGATTTGATTACCATTTATGAATGGAAGAATCAATCCACTATTCTAAACCTTCAAACTCAACTACATACGCTCAATATGAAATATGGTGAGATAGTTGACCTATTACTATGCAGAGTGGTGGAATTAAAAGCCAAATTGAATTCTATGGGAGAGATAGTGGCATACACTCTCTTGAACTTAGTCATTTTGAGAGCTTTACTAGAATCCTACAAGGTGTTGATTACCTCTCTCAACGTATCTGGTAGATAAGTTACCTTTGTAGAATTGGTGAATTTGCTTCAAAATGAGGAGGAAAATCAGTTTTAGAAAGATGAAGTGCTATATAATGCCCTCTACACCAAACAAGGGGGTAAGAAACAAGGTAATTTTTAGAAGGGAGGATCTTCATCAAAAGGAAAAGGGAAACAACATCAACAGAAAGATAAAAAATATTGTAAAATATGTGATATGAATAACCATGACACCAACAGGTGTTAGTTTAAGAATGAACAACACACAACCAAGATCACAAGAAGAAGGGAAAAGGGAAATACAAACCACAAAAAAATAATAAGCAACCCAAAGGAAATGTTGCTTATGCTGAATCAGACTCAGAATCAAATTTTGAGTGAGCACACAAGGTGCTCATGACTCACACTTCTTCTAAGTAGAAAGATGCAGTGTGGTATATTAATTTTTGTTCCAGTAAGCACATGACTGGAGATAGATCATGGTTTAAGATATTTGAGGAAAAGTAAGGTAAGCCAGTAACAATTATTGACAATCAGACCTACCAAGTCCAAGGTGAAGGAGATATTTTTGTCACTCTTCCAAATGGTAAATGTCAGATTGAGAAGGTACTCTATATTCCTGGATTGGCCAACAATTTGTTGTCCATCCCTCAGATCTTGGATAGAGACATTGATGTTGTTTTTAGTGTTGATAAGGGTAGAAAGAGATGTTTCATCACCAAAAAAGGAAAACATGTAGCAACATGATCATACAAGCATAGCTTATTTATTGTGAATGCCATTTCAACACCTCATGTTGCCCTGGAAGCAACTACAAAGGAGGCTACTTCTCTATGGCACAAGAGATATGGGAATATGAGTTTAGGATATTTGCTAGAGTAGAAAATATGAGATGGTGAAAGGCATTCCCAACCTTTCATCCACATTTCTAGTATACTCGGATTTCTTAGTAGGGAAGCAACACCGAGTACCATTTGAGGTTAGTTCTTCTAGAGCTAAGAAACCTTTGGAGTTGGTACACACCAATCTATGCGGTCCTATGCCAAAAAACTATGGTGGAAAGAGGTATTTTCAATTGTTTTTTGATGATTACTCATGGAATATGTGGGTTTTATTTCTCTAATTGAAGTCAGACGTATTTATGTACTTTTAATAGTTCAAGATGCTTGTTGAGAAGGAGTTAAGATGTTTCATCAAAACTCTTCACTCAGATCGAGGGAGGAATATACCTCCAAATAATTCTCATAATTTATGAATGAACATGGGATTAAGATATAGTTGAAAAAAGCCTCTACTCCATAGAAAAATAGAGTTGCAAAAAGGAGTAACCATTCCATCATAGAAATGGTTCGTTTTATACTTAAGGGAGCACATCTTGAGCATGAGTATTGGGAAAAAGTAGTGAATACAGCATCATACCTCCTGAATAGAGAACCCACAAAAGCTCTATAGGTTAAGACTCCACAAGAAGCATGGAGTGGTAGTAAACCCTCCATTTCTCATCTAAGGGTTTTTGGATGTAAGGCATTCATGCACATACCAAAATAGAAAAGGAATAAGTTAGATGAGAAAACCCTGCAATGTATTTTTCTTGGTTATGATGAGCATTCAAAGGGATATTAGTTGATAGATCCTATGACCAAGAAAACATACATAAGCCGAGACGTGGTATTTAATGTAGCTTTCACATCATATGACACCTCTATAGTTGTATACCTAGAGGAATATGAGCCTAAGAAAGAGGTTCCACACCCACAGAACAAGGTTCTAAAATGGTATACTAGTAAATTGAGAGACTCAAAGTTGACTTCACTTCTAGATCTAACTCTAGATCAACCTTGTACTCGTAGTATGACTCAAAAGAAAAGAGCAAAGGTATTAACTTCAGAGGTTGACAAGCTCTGCCAATAATTTAATGAACTATCTGTAGATGCAAAGGAAGACAAAGAAATAGATATGGATGATGAGAGGGTTTATATGTTAGAATTGGATGAAAATGAACCCACAACAATTCAATATGCACTTAATGGCCCTTAGTGGAAGGCTTCTATGGAAGCAGAACATACATCTCTCATGAAAAACCATAAATGGAAGCTAGTTAATCTACCTTCATGAAAGAAGTCCATTGGCTACAAATGGGTGTTCAAAGTGAAATATAAGGCAAATGGTACTATTGATAAGCATAAGGTCCATCTTGTTGCAAAGGGCTATGCTAAAAAATAAGGCATATATTATGAAGATACTTTTTCCCCTACTGCAAAAATGACTACCATTTGAGTACTTTGTTCCATGGCAACTTAGTTTGGGTGGAAGTTACATTAGATGGATGTAAAAAGTGCTTTCTTGAATGGTGATCTATAAGAAGTGTACATGGCCCAACCAGAAGGATTTGTGGTTGAAGTAAAAGAACAAAAATTTGCAAGTTGATCAAATCCTTGTATGGGCTACAACAAGCTCCACAAGCTTGGTACAACAAAATAGGCAGTCACCTAGTACCGCATGGATTCAAAATAAGTCCTTCAGATGCAAATCTCTATATCAAGAATAATGGTTCTGACATAGTGATTTTGGTACTATATGTGGATGATCTGATCATAACAAGAATTTTAGAGAACGTGATTGATGCAATGAAATATTATTTGAAACAATTTTTAAAAATTATATATCTAGGACTTCTTCACTATTGTCTTGGTTTGAAAGTAACTCAGAAAAAGAATCATATCAGAGTAACACAAAAGAAGTATGCCAAGACATTAGTCAAAAAATATCGCATGAATGGTTGCAAGTCTAAAGTGACTCCAATGGATCCAGGACTTAAGTTATCATGATATGATAAATCACCACAGGTATATGGTACTCTCTATCACCAACTTATTGGGAGTCTCATATATCTGACAAATACCAGGCTAGATCTCAGTTTTGCTATGGGTTATCTTTCAAGGTTCATGCAAGAACCGAAGGTGATAATTGGAAAGTAGCAAAGAGAGTTATTCATTATGTCTATGGTAGTACAAAATTTGTCCTAGAGTACAAGAAGGATAGCAAGTTCTACTTATAGGGCTACATGGACTCAGACTATACCGAATCCATTGATGATTTCAAGTCAAATTTTGGATACATTTTCCATCTTGGTTTTGGACCTGTCTCTTGGCACAATAAGAAGTAATAGGTGGTTGCTTTATCTTCTATAGAGGTAGAATATCGAGTAGCAAGTGGAGTAGTCTATGAGATAATGTGGTTAAGTCACATTCTTACAAATATGGGTCTTCCCAAGAATCTTCCACTTTATTTTTTTTGCGACAATCAAGGTGTTTTGAATCTTGTCAAGAATCTAGTATTTCATGAATGTACCAAACACATTGAAAATCGATGTCATTTTTTTAGAGATGAAGTTCCAAAGCACCACATACAACTCTATTACATTCCCACTAATGAGCAAGTTGCAAATATTTTCACCAAGGCACTTGCACGTGTCAAATTTGAACTGTTTCACAATGCTCTGTGTATTTTCCAATAATGTAATAAGGGGGGATGTTAGTAATTATTGAAGCATATTACATTATTGTATAAATTGGTAAAATAGTGCATGAGCACTCTCCAATTAGTTGGGGTGGTTGGTAGTTGAGGAACTACCTTTGCATTGTATTTATTCAATTCAATATCAATACCAATGTTGCTCATTGTTCACATTTCTTGCATTGTTGTACCCTACGATGGCCTCTCTATGAAATCTATTTTCTCTGTGTTTTCAATTATAGTAGCTTTAGCAACACCTTATTTCTATTCTAGCATAGTTTCAATATATTTTCATGCATTTATTTACTATTTTTAGTATTTTTACTTCAATTGTTTACTATGGAAATGGACCTCATCCTGAGAGGTTCCTCATTTGTTACTGATGTCTTGTAAGTTCTTTTGTGTGTAGGTTTCAGGTCTCAATAGGAGCTCTTCAACATAAATATCCTTCAATATTTACATCATCAAGCGAAGGTCACAAAGAAACCCTCCATAATCAGTTTTGAGAGAGCAAAGACTAGGAATTACACCTCCCCTTTGGTTATCAATTGTAATTTATATCAAATTGGTATAATCTCTAAGAGGGATATTTTGTAACCGCTTTATAAAGAATAATTTCAAATATCAATGATAAGGACACTGTTTTGCATATTTCTTTGTCATTTGATGGTTACATGATTTGCATTTGTCAATTTGATTTCATAATACATGTTTAGGTGTAGGGTTTTTGCTACTCTACAGTGTCAATCATGTTCAGACCTAAGGTAAACCTTCATAATATGTTGTTAATTACTTGTTTTTCTTGTTTTCTTGAATTACAGGTACCACAACTATGGGCCAAGACGGCTCACAAAAGCTACCATCCTACCCTCTAATGGCCAACAGAGCCGACCACTCTGCCCTGTGATAGCCTTAGAATAGATCTAAAAAATCAAAGAGGTGTCAACTTCATCGAATGTTGGCTTCACCTATGAGTATTTTGTACTTGATTTTACTGTTTTTCACTAAAAATTATAGAATTACAAGTTTTAATTGAGAAATTTAGAGAAATTATCAAATTTGAAGTTTTTTTCTTGTGACCGCTCTTGGGTCTAGTGGCCTCTACTACCGGCCACTATAGGGTATAGCGACCCCTATTTTTGACCACTTCTATGTCATATGGTATTTTTTGTAGACCATATTACACAAATATAACCCTTGTTTTACTACTTGTTTGGGTTTTCTTGATTGCTACCTGTCTAAAGGCTAACTTCATTTAGGGTTTGCACTTTCAAATTTTTTGAAACTAAAATGTTTTTATTTATAAATTTGGAAATTTGAAATGTATTTTATGCATTAGAAAAATATCATTGATTGCTCTATGTTGCATATTTCTTTTCACATAAAATAAAAAGAACCCACACACACCATGTTTCACATTAAACATCAACAAGTTGGAATTCACACCCAACTATTGATCAAGACTAACAACAATGGCCTTCATCACCACCTTGTTAGCTTGCTTGTGGTTCTTCACACCCCATTTTTGCCAAGGCTAGTTCCAAGAACCATCATAGCCAAGGAATATAGCACGTATCTCTTTTCAAAGAGGTATATTGCTAATCGAGGTGAACTGGATGAGGAAATGGTAGGACTTGGACTCCCTCACTAGATTTGGACTTCATCACCAAATCTTAGTGGGTTTCATGATATGGAATTCATCACCAGGCCAATGTGTGAAAGGATATAGGTGAAATACATTAAACTAAGCATTTACATCAACAAAATAAAAAAATCGAACAAGAGAAAAGTAATAAATAAATAAATCAAAACACACAAACTAGTTTAGGAATCACAAATAATATTTAAACAATATAATCATCATGTATACTTTATTTTTTCCTTAATGAATGCATAATAAACATAAAATAGTTACAAAATGTAGCCATGCCTAGTCATAGACTGAGGCTACAAGGAATGAACAAGGAGGCCCAAAATGCCTTCACTATAGCCCAACTGACTTAATCTTACCTGAATGGCATCCTAGTAGCCATCATGGAGATAATTATATTCATGGGGATCTGATCATCGAGATACCCTTACTAGGAGTACACCTATGGGACCTCTTCATAATCGACAAGAGGATCTTATTAGATCTCATCCATATCATGCTACTTCTAGAAAATATCCACCCATTGAGGGGCCAAGTAGAGGGGTCACATGAAATCATGTACCCAATTGATCCACACTCCCATTAGAGAATGGAGCTAGATACATGCCTTTACATAGTCTATATTGGGGAGGTACTCCTCCTGATCATCCTTATTTGAGTCATAAGCTAAATCACCTAGATATCTATGGCCCTAATGCAACTCATAGAGCACCTTCTTCCATCCATACTAATTCTAAGGATGGGTGTGATGAATATTTAGTACGTCCTATCCATACACATGGAGAGTGTTCTACACGAATACATCATACTCCTGCACCATCCATGCATGAGGACAACACCCCTAGAGTTGATCATAGGGTCAATGCAGAATCTATTGATTGATAGAAGAGGGTATCCATACCTACTACATGAACTAAGATAGCCAAACCCCTTGTATTGATATGAGAAGTCATAGGCAACATACATCAGATCGAATAGATCGACTACCTAGGACTAACACCAGTTAGAGAGAGCAATTGATCCAATCCCAATTAGATAATTTGTGCCATGAGTGAGAGTGCCTAAATCATGAACATGTAGAACAATAGAGGCTACATCACCAGTGGTTGTATGAACATAGACTGCATAAGGAGAGAATTCTAGAACATATATTACATGAAGAGCAATCATATAGAATATCCCATGATGAAATTCCTATACCTAGAACTTATCGACAAAAAATCAACACAAGGCATACTACACAATAATAGGAGTTACCCTCTAGGCCAACCAACAAACATCCTCTTTCCACCTCTATTCATCAGTCTCAACCAAGATAACATCAAGCACCAAATCTACCAGAATATGAGGTCTACAAAGAGATAGAAGTAGAGGACTAGAATCAAGAATATCTTGAGTCGGTTTGAAAGGATGTGGTAGATGATTATAATCCACCATCTTGATCAAAAAGGAACCTTCCACATTCTCCTCCTAGGATACCACTTTAAGAGATGTATATTATTTCATCTTAGGCATATAAGGTCCTAAAAAAGCAAATTCAATCGCTAGAGAAGCAAGGAGCGGGTTATCAAAAGCCCACATTGCACAAATTTTACAATAAAACCCTTGACCCACCACTTCCTTGTATTTCTTGCCCAAAGCATTTTGAAATACCTAAGCTAGATAAATTTAGAGGGGATGATTATGCCCGAGAGCATGTCACAAGTTTAATGAACTTGTGTTTTTAGTTACAAGATAATGACACTTCATTTCTAAGAACATTCATGATAACACTCTTCAACTCAACCTTAGAGTGGTATAACCAATTACCGTGACATAGAATATCTAGCTTTGAATAGCTAATGAACATATTTATTGAATGCTTCTCCTTCAAAGTCAAGAAGGTAAACCTAACTGTCTTATCAAAATTATGATAATTTGATGATAATCTAGTTATGGACTATTGAAACAGGTGGTGAAAGATAATGTCAAAACTACCTTTCACTGTGCCTATTTCAGAACTAACCCAAATATTTACCAAAAGTTGTTCAAAGCACATATAACTTCACTTTTAGTTGTAGCAATATCAAACATTTGAAGAGGCTTTGGTGGAAGCCAAGGTTATTAAGGACATTAAGGTCTAGGAGGGAGACATAAAACTCTGCAAGAAGGAATGGAACAAGAATCCCCGTAACAATAACCATCAAGTGAAACCAAAACCTATAAATTATATTGTTTTAAATGTTCCTAAAGTGGAAAAAGTGTCACAATAGCCTAATTATTAGACTCAAACCCCTCCAACATAGTACAATAATAAACACTAAAGAAATAAAGAGTAGGATAAGCAACGTCACCCTCCTCACACATATACACCACTACCTAAGTCTTTGGCATCTCTTTTTAACATATTATGCAAGGCTAAGGTGATTACCTTACCTAAAATTTGTTTGATAGATCCTACCCACCCAAAACCAAAAGGGTAAAGAGAGGATATATATTTTTCTTATCATCAACATAACAAATATGATATACAAACATGCTATGGTTTCAAAAATCTAGTACAAAATATGTTGGATAAGAATCAATTGTAGATAGACAACCCTATCGCCCTAGATAATCAAAAGATGAGAATTTTTAAAAACCCCTTGCCCACCCACAAGGTCAAGGGAAAAAAAATGAGTCATGTCAATGAGATACATATGGATCCACCCAAGGATGGATTCATAGGTATGATAAATATAGTAACATGAAATAGAAGGTACAATCAAGCCAAGCCGCCTATAGCTCCCATTCGAATACCTTTTGTTCCCTAGCAAGGGCCAACTCAAAACCTACTACCAGGTCCACCATTACAACCAGTATTAACCATTATAAATAGGTTTACCCAGAGCCTGTATATGGCCTTAGCTAAGCTCTCCATTTATGAGCTTATTGTACAGTCTCCTAGATATAGGGAAGCACTCATGGAGATTCTCAAATCTATTGAGCTTCAACCTTGACATCCTAATGCATTCACTAACTTTGTGGGGCATGTTCAAAAGTGCAAAGAGCCTATGGTCACCTTCTATGACCATGAAATTAAACAAGTACCAACCAACATAGTGGATCCTTCATTACACATCATTGCTTGTATCAATCAGATACATACAAGAGAGTGTTGATTGATATAGGTTCATAGATCAACATAATAACCACAATTGCTTTGGAACGTCCAAGCCTTCCAACATCATACAAAGTGACATCTACTTTCACATTGTGAGCATTCAATGATGCATTATGTTCAACAGTTGGCACTATAGTCTTGCTTATTAAAGTGGGACTAAAACCATTTTTGTATTATGCCATATGTTGGAAGGAGCAGTGCACTACAACATTTTTCTTGGTCATCCTTGGATTTGAGACATGAAATATGTTCCTTCTATTTTCATCAGTGTATTAAATAAATTCATGAAGGACATGTTCATGTCATCCCTTCAGATAATGAGCCCTTTAAGTATGTCAATTAGGTTAGCAATCCAAGGGAGTTTGTATTACCATCCATGCATTTGGATATCATACCTAGTTCTCCCATTAAGCATATAGAGTGCCAACTTAAATCGGTACATGTTGATCAATCTACCTTAGCACCATTACCTTCACCCAAACCAGTGGCCACTTTTGATAAACCTTCATCATCATCTGATCCTCGAATCAAACAAAAGTTGAAGGCACCCATGGTATAAGCTCCAAAGGCCATACCTAATATAACTACAATAGAGATTTTAAATCCCATGAAAGAGGAAGAGTTTCCTGACATAATGGAGGATGTACCTCAACCTGCATCTTCCACCTCATCGATGGGGTTATCCACACCTCAAGTGACTATTCATTTAGTCAACCCCAAGATCACTGAATATTTGGTACAAAATATAATTTACACCAATTATTGAGTTTGTGCAAGATATGGAGAGACCTCTTGTTCCTCCATTTCCCATTGGAATGGTCGTACCCCTAGGCATACCACCCAACCAGACAAATTTCATATATGGGGGTTTTGACCAAGCCAAAGATCAATCTCCTATTATCAATCATGATAATGGGCCATTTATAGGAAACATCTACTATATGTTGAACCCTAATTTCACTCTAAGATACTTATTCTATTTCTATGAGTATGGTAATGGCTTAGATCTATATGATTAGGGATAAAGAACACATTATCTACCATAATATCAATTGCCTACGGATAAATTTGGTTTAGGATATTCCATCCACATGTCGAATGAGTTGTTGGCCAATTCCCTAGAATGCCTAAGCCTAGGATTTGGGGAGGACATTTATGAGAATAAATTATCTTACCTTGACCCTTTTCATTTATTGAGGGATAATTTCCCAATCACAATGGTCACCATAGAGCCCCTGAGTCATATCATAAGACCAATCAAGAAGAGGAATATGAACTTGATGATATTTTTGAAAATGATTGGGTTGACGAAGACGATGAATATGAGGTTGGAATGGAAATAACATATTTATGTCCTACCTAACTTAGTCATCTCAATAACTATACATGAGATATCAATCTGGTTAGGCCCCTTGTTGACATTGATGAAATCTATTATAGTGTATTTCCTCCTTTATCTAATTGAAGGCAGCTGCTCCTGCTTGAGGATCCAATTATCCTATCTACTCCTAGAGTAAACCTAGAGGATCCAATTATCCTATCTACTCCTAGAGTAAACCTAGAGGATCCAATTATCCTATCTACTCCTAGAGTAAACCTAGATATCCCAATGACTCCTAAGACACATTTAGAGAATCTAGAGCAATAAATAATCGATATGTCCTACCCCTATGGTCATGGAGATCACAAATCATCCATCAACATGATTTCCATTGATTTACCAACACCTCTCCACAATCCTAGCAACCCTTCAAAGTTGTTGCACCTCAACCTTGAGGTCGTTGACTTTGATCAGGCCGCATTGCCACCATCACATGAGAAGTTATTTCTATGTGAAGAAATATTGTAACCATTTCATTTTTCTCCAGTACATACCGAGGATATTTGTAATGTTGAGGTCATATATGATATGATAGATCATCCAAACCTAGCGGATGACATCCACTTGATCCCTACAACTCATCAACTTGAGGAGATATCCCATATGTCCATTGAGGAGACTTTCAACAAGGATATTAGCGATGATCCTAGCCATCCTAAGAAACTCAAATTTAGAGATAGTCTATCTCTTGAAGAGCGTGACATCCTCATACCTCTTTTGATAAAAAAATCTAACATATTTGCTTGGTCATACAAATACATGTTAGGTATTGATCCAAAGTTGGTTACACATAACCTTACTTTAGACCCCACTATGAATCCGATCAAGCAAAAACTTAGAAATATGGACCCAAAAATCACCTTAATGGTGAAGGATGAGTTACAAAAATTGTTGGATGTAGAATTCATTCAACCCATCGACTATCCAAAATAGGTATCGAACATGGTAAAAATAGGAAAACCTGATGGGAGGATCCATATTTGCATAGATTTTAGAGACCTAAACAAATCAACACCCAAATATGTGTTCCCATTACCTAAAATCAATGCTCTAGTAGACACAACTACTGGTCATGAGATGTTATCCCTTATGGATGGATTTTCAGGCTATAATTAAATTTGGGTCAAAATCAAAGATCAACATAAGACATCCTTTACCATACCATGGGGAAAATTTTGCTATAAATTTATGCCATTAAGCCTTAAAAATGCTGGTGCAACCTATCAGCGGGCCATGACTGTTGGAAATTTGGGTAATTTGAGGCATTTTATGTTGTCATTGATGTCACATGGATCATTGATGTCACATGGATCACATTGAGTTTTGGTGGGCAAAATATTTCATAAATAAGCATTTATGATATTTTGGAAAGCATGGCTATTTATAGGATTTTTTGTGAAAACCAAGGTAGGCAAAATAAAATGTTTTATTTAAAACCATGGATGATAGATTTGAAATGGGTTTTTCTTAAAACCCAGGTTGGATTTTCGTTTCATCGAAAAAGGTGCCCCAGTGAAGGAGATAATTAATTTTAAATATTTAAGTTTAAATTTTAATCATTTAAAATTAAAATTAAAATTAAAATTAAAATTAATATTAATATTTTATTATTGCCGATGTCAAAAAGGAGGAGGCAAATAATATTAAGTCATAGCGGACATCAAAAGAAAAAGGTGGGAATATATAAATATGCCACTAAAATTTTTATTTTCTCTAAGTCCTCGATGAAGATAATCCTGTTGAGGTTACATACAAGTTATTAATTTTTCCAAATATTTTATTTTTCTAAGGTTGCCCTAGGAGAGATAAGGTTTGTGGTGCATGTTGTGAAAAGGAAATATTTCTGGTGATTTTCCTTTTAGAAGTATATCATATTATATATCGTTGGAAATCTTATTTCGAGGGCTATTTGATTATTTTATTTATAAGGAGAAATAAGGTATACATAAAGAGATATTTTTTGTTTTTATAAAAGGGTTCAAGTGAAGGTTGTTTTGTTCTTTTCAAAGTGTGTTGAGTGTGGCAGATTTTCCAAAGGGGTTTCTTCATATTCATAAAAGGTATGGGCACATTATCCTATTGATTTTTTATGGTGGTTGATTTCTGAAATATCATTAGAGGGAAAAGGATTGTTTGTGGTTTCCTTTTCAAAAGTGGTTTATTGAATGCTTCAAGGTTTTCTGAATTGAGAGTTGTGTTTAAACCTTGTTTTATAAGCATAGTTGTTGAAGCCCATTGGTTGTTAAAGAACTTGAGTTAGAAAATAACATGAGTATCATTGTTATGTGAGATTTTTAATTGAGCATTGTTGGAAACATTTGAGTTGGTTGATACATACTTGGACTAGGGTTGTGTGAGGAAGAATTATCCTTTGTGGTGATTAGTTGAGATTGAGTTTAGAACATATTGAATCTCTAACAATTATCTTTATGGTTCTATAAGACTTGGGTTGAGTTGAGTTGATAAGCCTAGTCAAGTGATGTGTGAAGTGATTGTTCAAGTCCTATGAAACAAACTATTCCATTATTCTGTTTTGAGTTGATTTGAGATTGAGATTAGAACATATTGAGTCTCTAACAATTCTCTTTATGCTTCTATGAGTTGACTTGAGTTGAGTTGAGTTGATATTGAGCCTAGAACATATTTAGTCTCTAAAAATTCTCTTTATGCTTCTATGAGTTTATTTGAGTTGAGTTGAGTTGAGTTGAGATCATTGTGGATCATTGTTGTCATCCATTGAAGAGTACATTGCCATTCATTGTTGAGTTCATATTTGAGCTTTGCATTGATATATTTGTGGATGAGATTTGAGTTCTACTTGAGCATGATTGATTAAGCCTTTGAGAAGGCATTTGTGGATATTTTTGTGAAAACTTTGTGGAAAATTTTGGGGTAGATTTGTGGATAATTTTGGGACAATTTTGGGACAGATTTATGGATAGATTTGTGGATAGATTTGGGATAGTTTTGTGCAAGTTCTTGGTGAGCTTGCTAGAGTAGATTTGGATAAGTTCCTAGTGAGCTTTTTGGAGCAGTTTTGGGCAAGTTATTGGTGAGATTGCTAGAGAATATTTGGACAAGTTCTTAGTGAGCTTGTTGGAGCAGTTTTGGGCAAGTTCTTGGTGAGCTTGCTAGAGTAGATTTGGACAAGTTATGTGTGAGCTTGTTATTTAGTTTTGGACAAGTTCTGTGTGAGCTTGTTATTTAGATTTGGACAAGTTATGTGTGAGCTTGTTATTTAGCTTTGGAAAAGTTCTATGTGAGCTTGTTATTCATATTTGGACAAGTTCTATGTGAACTTGTTATTGCCTAGCTTTGAGAATATCAAAGAAATCATTGTATTGGATATTTTTGTATGAAATATTATAAGGCTATTAGCTTGTGGAGTACCCCACATTGGGGGAACCACATTAAATCTTGTGTCTCGATTGTGTGTGGTGACTTGTGCTCTTGCTTACTACTGCTATCTGAGTTATTAATGCACACTGCTATATTTGGTTATTGCAATTAAGGATATTAATTGATATTGATTTGGAAAGAAAGTAAAAAGTGGTCTTATACTATTCACCCCCTCTCAGTATAAGATTGTGTTCTTCAATTGGTATCAGAGCTGGTTCCTTTAGAAAGGCTAACAACTTAAGGGCAGATTCTACAAGAACACAAATGGATTCATAGAATGGATCATCTACAGATAATGCTCCATTATTTGATGGTAACAATTATGCTTTCTAGAGCATGAGGATGAAGAACTACTTGATATCACAAGGATTTGAGGTATATAAAATGGTTGAAAAAGAGTATAGGGTTGAAGGTGGTCCCGAGGTAGATAAGACTATCAAGAAATTGGTTGAGATCAATGCAAGAGCAATGAATTGTATTTTGAGTGGGCTTCGTGAGATAAATTTTGCAAAATTCATGGTATGTACTTCAGCTAATGAAATGTGTACCAAGTTGTGGAATACTTATGAAGGATATTCCAATCTAAAGTTGGTAAAACTACAAACTCATAGAAAAATATTTGAGGAATTGAAAATAGAATATTTTGAAGATATTGCAAAGTTTTTACTTCGAGTTGATGAAATCATTGACACCATGAGAGGCCTAGGTTTTGAGATGAAATAATCAGAAGTTACTCAAAAGGTTTTGATATCACTTCCCATGAAATATTATTCTAAGGTCTCAACAATAGAAGAGACAATGGATATCAATAAGCTAACAATGGAAGAATTGCAAGGTACTCTCATAGCTTATGAGATGAGGGTAAGCATCAAGTTCTAATAAAAGATATTGCATTCAAGGCTTCAAAAAAAGATAAAGAAATTTTTTTAGAAACAATTAGAGTTCTATATAATGATGATGAAGCTAAATTCATCAAAAGGAATAAGGACTCAAGGAATTTCAGGGATATAAGGAAAGTCAGATACTACAAGTGTGGTGATATTGGTCACTATGCATACAAGTGTCCACATGAAGAAAATAGTGATGATGAAAAATTGGGTCATAGAAGAAAAGAAGATGGAAAGTATAAACATGACAAAGACACCAGATTCAAGCAAAATAGGTATGAGAAGAAGAATTTTTTTTGTAAGGTAAAGAAATATTACTACATTGTAGAAGCAAGTGATAGCTCAGATTACGGTGATAGAGATAAGTCAGATAATGAAAATGAAGAACATCTATTCCTAGGAATAGAAGGTGAAAGATAATAGTGCTTTGTGTGTGGTCAAAGAGATCACAGATCAGGATATTACAATGGTTTTAGTAATAGTGAAGATGAGATGACACATTAAGGAAACAAGCATGGTCAAAGAAATATTGAGAGTTTATTTGCTATAGAAGAATATAATTATCTCAGTGACAGTGAAGATGAAGAAGGGTTTTTCTATGGGATAAAAGAAGTAGAAGAAGACCTTCCACTCCAAACAGAACACCATAACAGAAGAGGATATGGCTTCACTAGGAGAAGTCCTAAGATAGTTGCACCTCCAAGGAATAACAACATTGAGTGTTTTAATTGCAATAAATTTGGACATATTGCAAAATGGTGTAGGACTCAATTCCAAACAGGTTCAAGGCAAGAAGGTCAAACATGTTCTAGACAAGAATATCAAGAGAAGGATATCAGAAAAACATGGAAGGAATTTTATAGAGGAAAGAAACAATGTAATATGGGAGTAAAATTACTGCCACCCTAAAATTAATCACCTCAAGAGAGAAGGGGGTGAGGGGGCTAAGCTTAAGAGTCATATATTTTAGCCCCATAGGTGTCCCTTTTGCCATTGATGTCAAAGGGGGAGAGATTTGAGTAAGGGGGAGAGCATTGAGTTAGGGGGATCAACCTCCAAACAGAGTATTGAGTTAGGGGGAGCAACCTCCATAGAGTATTGGGATCAGGGGGAGCAGCTTTGATTCTCAGAATTGGTTTTTGCAGTGACTGTGGTGATTTGCATTAGAGATGTTGCCATCGAAAAAGGGGGAGATTGTTGGAAATTTGGGTAATTTGAGGCATTTTATGTTGTCATTGATGTCACATGGATCACATTGAGTTTTGGTGGCCAAAATATTTCATAAATAAGCATTTATGATATTTTGGAAAGCATGGCTATTTACAGGTTTTTTGTGAAAACCAAGGTAGGCAAAATAAAAGGTTTTATTTAAAATCATGGATGGCAGATTTGAAATGGATTTTTCTTAAAACCTAGGTTGGATTTTTGTTTCATCAAAAAAGGTGCCCCGATAAAGGAGAATTAATTTTAAATATTTAAGTTTAAATTTTAATCATTTAAAATTTAAATTTAAATTAATATTTTATTATTGCCGACATCAAAAAGGAGGAAAATAATATTAAGTCATAGCCGACGTCAAAATAAAAATATGGGCATATATAAATATGCCACTAAAATTTTTATTTTCTGTAAGTCCTCGACAAAGATAATCCGTTCAAAGCGCTAAGGGAGTAGAAGTGTCGTATTCGTTTGAAAACCAGTGAAGAGAAGAGGGAACAAAGGTAAGGGAGGTTCCTTACCTATCACCGTAGGTGCTTGTGGCCTATCGGAAAGAGAAAGACATGTAAGGTGTTAAACACTAGCAGATTCGAAGTTTGAATCCCGTCGACGCTAGTTTTTGCAAGGTAACAAGGGAGAACCTTTTGTGCACATGGTTTTTGAGGACAAGTTCAGAGGAAGCAAGAATGAGGTCTTGTGCTCTTAGTTTCTATGTGAGTGGTTGGCTCACATGGTTGTTGGAACCATAGTTTGAGTGGTGCAGGGGCAGTGACAGGGGATCGAATCCTACTGAAGTTAAAGGCAGTTATTAATTTTTCCAAATATTTTATTTTTCCAAGGTTGCCCTAGGAGAGATAAGGTTTGTGGTGCATGTTGTGAAAAGGAAATATTTATGGTGATTTTCCTTTTAGAAGTATATCACATTATATATCGTTGGAAATATTATTTCGAGGGCTATTTGATTATCTTTTTTTATAAGTAGAAATAAGGTATACATAAAGAGATATTTCTATTTTTATAAAAGGGTTCAAGTGAAGGTTGTTTTGTTCTTTTCAAAGTGTGTTGAGTGTGGCAGATTTTCCAAAGGGGTTTCTTCATATTCATAAAAGGTATGGGCACATTATCCTATTGATTGTTTATGGTGGTTGATTTCTAAAATATCATTGGAGGGAAAAGGATTTTTTGTGGTTTCCTTTTCAAAAGTGGTTTATTGAATGCTTTAAGGTTTTTTGAATTGAGAGTTGTGTTTAAACCTTATTTTATAAGCATAGTTGTTGAAGCCCATTGGTTGTGAAAGAACTTGAGTTAGAAAATAACATGAGTATCATTGTTATATGAGATTTTTAATTGAGCGTTGTTGGAAAAATTTGAGTTGGTTGATACATACTTGAACTAGGGTTGTGTGAGGAAGAATTGTCCTTTGTGGTGATTAGTTGAGATTGAGTTTATAACATATTGAGTCTCTAAAAATTATCTTTATGGTTCTATAAGACTTGGGTTGAGTTGAGTTGAATAAGCCTAGTAAATTGATGTGTGAAGTGATTGTTCAAGTCCTATGGAACAAACTATTCCATTATTCTGATTTGAGTTGAGTTGAGATTGAGATTAGAACATATTGAGTCTCTAACAATTCTCTTTATGCTTCTATGAGTTGACTATGAGTTGAGTTGAGATTGAGCCTAGAACATATTGAGTCTCTAACAATTCTCTTTATGCTTCTATGAGTTGATTTGAGTTGAGTTGAGTTGAGATCATTGTGGATCATTGTTGTCATCCATTGAAGAGTACATTTCCATTCATTGTTGAGTTCATCTTTGAGCTTTGCCTTGATATATTTGTGGATGATATTTGAGTGCTACTTGAGCATGATTGATTGAGCCTTTGAGAAGGCATTTGTGGATAGTTTTGAGAAAGATTTGTGGAAAATTTTGGGGTAGATTTGTGGACAGTTTTGGGACATATTTGTGGACAGATTTGGGACAGTTTTGGGCAAGTTCTTGGTGAGCTTGCTAGAGCAGATTTGGAAAAGTTCCTAGTGAGCTTGTTGGAGTAGTTTTGGGAAAGTTCTTGGTGAGCTTGCTAGAGCAAATTTGGACAAGTTCTTAGTAAGATTGTTGGAGCAGTTTTGGGCAAGTTCTTGGTGAGCTTGCTAGAGCAGATTTGGACAAGTTATGTGTGAGCTTGTTATTCAGTTTTGGAAAAGTTCTGTGTGAGCTTGTTATTCAGATTTGGACAAGTTCTATGTGAGCTTGTTATTCAGCTTTGGACAAGTTCTGTGTGAGCTTGTTATTTAGATTTGGACAAGTTCTGTGTGAACTTGTTATTGCCTAGCTTTGAGAAGATCAAAGAAATCATTGTATTGGATATTTTTGTGTGAAATATTATAAGGATATCAGCTTGTGGAGTACCCCACATTGGGGGAACCACGTTAAATCTTGTGTCTCAATTGTGTGTGGTGACTTGTGCTCTTGCTTACTACTGCTATCTGAGTTATTAATGCACACTGCTATATTTAGTTATTTCAATTAAGGACATTAATTAATATTGATTTGGAAAGAAAGTAAAAAGTGGTCTTATACTGTTCACCCCCCCTCTCGTATAAGCTTGTGTTATTCAATGACATATATTTTTCATGATTACATGCATAAGATATTGGAATATTACATAGATGATTTTCTTACCAAATATCTATTACGTGAAGAGCATGCATAAGTTCTACGAAAAGTCTTCCATAACATAATAGAGCATAATGTTAGGTTGAATCCTAAGAAATGTGTTTTTGATGTCACATCATATCCAAGAGAGGGATCAAAGTCGATCCTGCAAAGGTCAAAGAAATTCTAGAAATGCTTCCCTCCATGAACATCAAAGAGATATGTAGCTTGCAAGGCAAGGTAGCATCCATAAAATGCTTCATAGCACAATTGTCAGATAAATTTTGACCCATGAATCAACTGCTACACAAGGGGGTCCCATTCAATTAGGATGAAGAATGTTAAAAGGTCTTTCATAAGATCAAATAGTACCTAAAAATACTACCAGTATTAGCCCCAACTTGATCAAGTGTGCCTTTATTTCTATACATTTTAGCCACATATATTGCTTTAGGAACCATGCTGGCCTAGAAGAACAAAGAGAACAAAGAACATGCTATCTATTACATTATCCGCACCTTGGTCAGTTACAAGCTAAAGTATGCATACAAAAAAAATCTCTGCTTATTTGTGGTGTTTGCTACCAAAAAGCTATGCCACTACATGCTAAGTCATACCATGTATGTCATATCAAAAGAAAATCCTTTGCGGTACATGATGAGGCATATATCATATTAAATGAATCACAAAGTGGATCATGCTATTGATATAATTTGATCTTGAATTCATAAATAAAAAATCCATCAAAGGTCAAGTTATAGTTGATCCATTAGTAGAGGCACCTCTTCAGGATGATAAGCCTCTTGTGATTGAACCACCCGATGATGCAATATTTTCATTGTCAGAGTCACCCGAACCCAAAAAATAAAAAAAAGGTAGATATTACTTTGTCCTTTGATGGTTCCAAGCGCAAGCAAGGGGGTGGTCTAGGGATTGTGTTTTTCATGCTGCAAGGAGCTCCTATGCCATTTTATTTTAAACTCAATTTTCCTTGCACCAACAATAATGCTAAATACAAGGCTCTAATATTGGGTCTTAAAACAACTATCACCATGAAGATTAAAAAGCTTAATATCTTTGGTTACTCCTTGCTCATTGTAAATCAAGTCAAAGGTATTTATCAATGCAGATATCCCATATTGAAAGCTTAAAAAGAGCTTGTGGACACATTAGTAGACCAACTGGACTGGTATGAAATCAAGGTAATCCCTCATACATCAAATCGATTTGCAGATACAATGTCTTATTTGGAATCCTTAACCCTCATAATCCTTCTACCAATTTTACTACCGTTCATGTTAAAAAACTCTCACAATAAATGATGTTGTGTAAGACTTTAGAAAATAAATAAGCAGTTCACATGATTTAAATAAAACCAAATCATGAGTGGTTCTACAAGGAATAAGACTTTATTAAACAAGCATCCTAGGGGTCATTGATCTTGCAAGGTCCTTCAAATAATGGCACGACCATCCATAAAAATGTTATTTCCCAATTCACATTTGTACGTGATGAGTTGCAATGGGAACAATTTATTTAGTCAGTCAAAGTTCAAGCTTATCAAGATTAGCTAACCCAATTAAAAGATTACCTAAAGGTTGGTAGTATCCCTTAGGGACTATCACATACCACAAAATAAGCATTTAAACAAAAAGTGACGAGGTATATTTTTCTAGGAGATATTCTATATCATCAAAGCTATGATGGACTCCTCATTTGTTGTCTCAAGCTCCAAGAATATGCTTAGGCAATCTCGCAAGCTCACAATGGTACCTACGGTGTCCATTTTAGTAGCATGGCTATAATCAAGCACATCCTCATAATGGGCTATTATTGGCTCACTATGGAGAAGGATTATTTTTCATATGTTAGGAAGTGCATAAAGTATCAGTATCATGCTAATATCTCACACCTACCATATTAGGCATTGCAACTGATTCAATCGGCTTGGCCTTTTTCTCAATGGGGATTCGATCTAATTGGCAAGATATCTCCTCCATATTTGGGTTTTCACACATTCATTATAATGGCTACTAAGTACTCTACCAAATGGGTGGAATCAATCCCTTTGACCACTATGACTGGAGCTCATATTGTGGAGTTTATACTCCATAACATTATATGTCATTTTGGTATCCCATCCAAAATTATATTGGATAATGGAACATCATTCAAGAAAAAATATGTGTGGGCTTTAACATCCAAATATAACATTCAACACAAATTTACGACACCCTATTATCCACAATAAAATGGGTAGGCAGAGGCTTCTAATAAAACTGTAGTTGTCATATTGAAGAAAATAGTTAAGGAGAATGATAAGGATTAGCACCTTCAATTACCTCTAGCTTTATGGGTTTATCAAATTAGCATTCGAACACCCACTGAGGCAACCCCATTTTTCCAGTATATGGAACTAAGGCCATTATGCCCTTGGAATTAGAAATTTCATCATTGTGTGTCACATTGAAAGAGTTCATCGATAATGACACTTTGTGATAAACTTACCTCGATCAACTGAGCCTTGATGAACGATGAGTGAATGCTCTGGAGCATTTGCATGTTTATCAAGATCATATTAAACAAGCTTATAATACTAAATTCCATCCAAGAGACTTTAAGGTTGGGGATATTATACTTAAATAGAACCAAAAGAACTCAAACTTGTCGCCTCATCTAAGAGATAAATTTATGACCAATTGGTTAGGTCCTTTCATTTTTATAGATAAAATAGGACCAGGAACTTATCACCTAACTTTACTAGAAGGTGTTGAAGAGCATGACCCTCTCAAAATTCTTCACTTATGGGTATTATATACTTAAATTATAAAACAATCATGAATCATAAAACAATCATAAATCATAAAAACAACAAAAATCCAAACAAATCAAAAAAACATAAAAACACAAAAATAATACAAAACATTAAAATACAAAAACATTTACATGCATTTCATTGTATGCATTGATCAATTGTATTGCATTAGGTATATTTATTCATTGCAAATACATTAATATAGGTTGTGTTTACATTCTTATGAATCATACCATGTTTGTATGTCAATCATGAATCCACATATCATTATAATTCACATTTCCTTTGTGAGTAACTGTGTTTTTTTTAACACAACTTATGAGTTGCTATAGGGTGTATACTAGGGTTTTTTTGGTCATTCAGCCATCCCTAGTTATATTTTGAAATTTTATAGAAAGATATCTTGGCTTTTAGAAGGTAATATATTGCTTCGATAGTACCTTGCATATGTCAAAATCCCAACATAATTTTACACATTAACAATCTAAGTCTGAACAAGGAAAGATGACACTACAAAGTGGTCCTTGTCACCTTAAGCAAAAGGTTTTTCCTCGCTCATCTTATTATGCACATGGTCTAGAATGTCGAGAATTTCCAAAATGACAAGCTACCCCCTACCCAAATAATTCTCGTTGCTCTTTCAAAAAATGAGCAAATTTCCAAAAAAATGCAAAATAAACAGTGATTTTCATCATTAAGCAAACTCCTTGCTCAAAAATAAAAAACAAAAGCAAAAAAAAACATTGGTTCTCACCACTAAGCATGAGCAAGTATCCCAATCAATTAAAATAAGAAAAGGGGTAATGAGCTTGAATCCTTAGAATTTTCAATATTCAAAAGCCATGGGGTGATCTCTATTACATCAATGGGTTGAATAAAACCCACTTGGTAATGGAGTAGCCTTTGACATGATGATATATCTGTTACATTAGTGACCTTCTTTTGTATAGAACAATGTTAGCTTAGGGATGGGTGACTTGTGTTTCCTAGTAGTCTAATCTAACTACATATAAACTTAGGATCAGGATGATCATAAGGGGATCCTCATTACAGTAATGGGTTGCATGAAACCTTATTGGAAATGAGGTAGTCTTATACCTCATCTAATACATTCACTTTGCACACACAGGGATAATGAATATCTAGGTCTACTTAACAGGCTTGTATCTTTCGAGAGTCTTGTATAGTCAGTATACAACTTTTGATCAATTAACTAGGGTGTTTGAGTCTCATGGAAAACCTCAAAATCCTCTCATAGCAACAAATCATCTCATAAACTAATCATAGTTTTCGTTATGAACTTGTTGGTCCGGCTTTCATACACACCCCGTGAAGAATGAGCATAAACACCGGAGACACCCACGGGATGAATCCCACTCACTTTAGGATCTAGCTGGTTATCCAAGGTGTGAGTTACAGAGTCGGGTCGAATGTCTATTCACTCTTTTCCGCTTCTGGAATAGATTTCAATATGGATCGTCTCGTTACCTTACGGGGGGTTCTTGAACTTGTTCAGTAGTTGCAGAAGTTGTTACTTGTTAACAATCAGATTTAACTTGATTCTTGATCTAGCTCTCATGGGTCAGCAGATTCAAATAAAAGACAAATAAAGAAAGTAAAAATGGATCATTCACGGTAAGCAAAGAGAGGGTAGGGTAAGGCAGAAAGGGAAGTTTATCAAACTTTAAACTGTAAAACTTAAAACTACCAATTTCATCTATACTACTCGACTTCACAACAGAACAAATCAAAGAGGAAAGCGTCCAGATTTCTAAGATCACTTTCAACCAAGAGCACAAGGCAAAATGGAACAGGTCTAGCAGAAAATTATAAACCGAAGGGAAGTTGGTTAAAACTGGTATCTTTCACCGGTAGCCTAGCTCACACGGTGAAGACAGAGCAATTAGAACAAACTTGAACCTCAAATCTGTAATTTCCCCTAGCAGACAATGGAACAACTGAAGCCTAACAGCATATTTAAACTTGATAATGGCAGATTTACAGCATATATCTAACAAACTTTAATGGAACGGATAACAGAAGAAGATACACTTATCACGGATCTGTAAAATATTAGGCTCCCGGCCATGCTACCACAGAAAACAGCAAAAGCACATCAACTCCCAGACCAGAAAACAAAGGATTTCACAAAATTTGCAAGAAATTGCTTATAAGCCTTTTATTTCTAAGTCTCCGCCTCCTGCGATTACATTTTGCAGTTGTATTTATAGACTCAGGACAGATCCTGATCTTTACAGAAAATATCTTTTCTTAACTGCAAATCTTATCATCTTAAACCCTAGGACCGGGTTTTACAATAAAAGCCATTTTAAAACAAAGACTGGATAAAACCTAACCCTTCTGCAAATCAGGGCGGTCAGCTGTCATAAATGGAGAAGATAGAATCAAATGCAGCTTGCATTCACCCGCAACTGCAAATAAATGCTCTCATTAATTTGCGTTGGTGAGCCGGATGAGTCACCACTTCTCCGCTATTCCATCTCTGCAAATCTATCCCGGAGTTGAAAATATCTCGCTCGCTATTAACTCTGCCATAAATCCTCATTGAATGCCTTCACCGGTAAAATCTGGCAGTTGCGTAGTCATTTGTGGACAGATCTGTAAATACTGGAATGAAACATCAACTCTCGGCACCTTCCTTTTCAACATGGCCGCCTTTAATTAAATTGCATTTGACTTTGTCTTTATGGCCATTTTCCCGCTATCCCGCAAGTGACAGATGGATTCCTGCATGAAAGACAAAAAGATTAGATTAGCAATTTAATAAACATTAAATCAATACTTTAACATTAAAACATATCAAAATCCTAATCTTTCTTGCACGTCGGCCTCTGTTTCATCTGATACGTGTCTTGACACGTGTCACAAAATCGTGACACGTGTCTGTTTACAGCTGCAAGCATTCTGGTCAACTTTTTCCCAGGGTCGTGAAAATGCGACATGTCGCGATTTCCTGACATGTCACAAATCGCGACATTCTCTCCTTTCTTTCTCAAATGTGACATGTCGCGATTTCGTGACATGTCACAAATCCTGCCTCTTGCTATCTTTATTCAATCCCTTTTTCTTCCTCATTTCTCTTTTTTTTCTTTTTTCTTTTTTATTTCTTTTCTTTTTTTTTTTTCCTCCATTTCACACCTCCATTTACTCTCTCCTCACAAATTCGACATGTCACAAAATCGCTCCCTTCCGTACAACTTTCCTTCTCTCTCCTCCTACCGTAGCGATTTCTTTATACCTTTCCAAAAATGGAAATGTCGCGATATCGCGACATTTCCAAAAATGGAAAGTGTCGCGATTTCGCTACGCAAAACTGACTTGGCGGGTTTTCTATTTTCCTGTCGCGATTTCGTGACATTTCCATAAATGGAAGTGTCGCGATTTCGTGGCTTTGCCGAAAAGGGAAAGTTTTGGATTTTCATGAAATTTTCTATCTGTTTTCTGCATTCTTTTGCATCGGTGCAAGGTTTTCTTTGCCCATGAAGGACTCTAGCATGCACAAAATGAAATCTGAAAGGCAACAAAACCAGAATGCAAGGAAAAGGACAACTTAATCAAGGAGGCAAGCAAATTTGGATTTGAACCTGAAAATTATCAAGAGGGTCCCTGCTGCAAAATGGGAAGCTTGAGGTTTTCTAAGGATGGACTCTCATTTTTCAGTGGGGGTGTGTTGCTTCTCAACAAATGGCGATATCTGCGGGTAAAATAGTAGCATTATTTTAGAACCCAGGACTCTGGTTTCAAAACAAAAAGACCATGCATCATGCCTTGCCACAGACATTCTTCACAATAAATTGACTGCTAACTGCTAGCTGTTAAAATTTCCCAAGGACATACTAGGCTGAATTACTTCAAGGAAGATTTCTGATGTGCAATTACAAAGGGTATAAAACTTTCTTCAAGGATGACTGGATTGAATGATGAACTTTGGACTGATCAACTTTTCTAGATTGTAAAAGGGGAAACCGAGTAGAGCTATGTTTACTAGTTTAGCCTTTTACAGCCTAGACAGAGTTACCCTTTAGATTTACACGACCCAAATTTACAACTGTAAGGTAGAATCTGCAACTTGGTAAAAGAAAAATAACTTTTGGAATCTGGCTGCCTCTCTCTCATATAACTCTTTTTTTTTTTATATCTCTTATTTTTGAAATATATCAATATCTGAAAGGCTTTAAAGAAATCACAATTTTCTTTTATCATTTGATCAATCTGGAACTGTTTCAGTCTAGGCACTGATAGCCTCTGTGGATACCCAAATAATTGCATGAACCATAGTCCCCTCTTATAACCAGCTTTTCTTGGATTCCCCGGGAGTTCCTCCAACTAAACAGCATAGCAGTTTTTCTATCATTAAAACAACTGTGGCAAGCAAGACACAAGATCCAATCACCTCTCTACCGTTGTCCTGACTAACAAAATAGTTCCACTATTCAATTTAAGCAGACTATCTCAATTAGAATTATAAACAATGGGTGGAGACTGGATTGATCAGCTAGGAATAAAACAATTTTTTTTTTTTTTTTAGCAGGCTGACTTTTCATTGATTGCTCAGGCAAAGGTTAAAGGACAGATTTCAAAAGTTGAAGAACTTTGGACAGACCTCCAAGGACAGACACAGGCCTCAAGAACAAAACAAAAATAAAAACTCAAAATAACAATACAAAACATAAAACTAAAACTACTTCACAAGAAAACTAGAACTAAAATAAAACTGAAAAACTTCAAAGCTTACTTACAATGTATACATATGTTACAACTTCTTTATGACTCATTCAAATGATAGATTGGATGGAACAGCCGAGAAATAATGTTTCAAGTATTGACCATTAACAGGGAGGTCCAGAAAATTACCATCCAGATCTTGTAAACGGAATGCATTGTTACCCAATATCTCAGCAATTTGGTAGGGGCCTATCCACAGTGGCTGCAACTTTGTATGCTTACCCTTCTTCTCATGAGCCTTGTCCCACAGGAGCACCAAGTCTGCCAGTCTGAAAGCTTTCACTTTGGCCCTCTTGTCAAACCACCTTTTGACAGTTTCTTGATGTCTACTGAAGTGCTCCAGGGCTTGGAGTCTTTCATCCTGCAAGTTAGTGAGATCTAAAACACGGGCTTCAGCATCATCATGATCCTCAAAATAATCTAAGGCAAATTGGTAGGTAGGCAGCTTGAGAGAGATGGGAACAATTGGCTGGGTACCATACAACAAAGCAAAGGGAGAAGTCTTAAGAGCAACCTTATGTTTTATCCTGTCAGCCCACAGTGCATATTTCAACAATGTATGCCATTGCCTGGGTTTATCTGCTGCAGACTTCTTGATGGCATTCATTAAATTCTTGTTTGTTGACTCAGCCAGTCCATTGCCTTGGGGATAGTAGTTGGATGAGAATATGATAACTATCCCCATCTGGTATGCCCAATCTGCAAACTCCAATGATTGAAAGGCTGGCCCATTATCACAGACCAAATTCAGGGGAACCCCAAATCTAGTTATGACATTTGATTCAAGAAAATCAATCACTTCCTGGGCTGTACTTCTTGTGGTGGCTGCTGCTTCAACCCACCTTGTGCAATAGTCAGTAGCTGTCAGAACATATTTATGCCCTGCTGAAGAATTCGGGTTAATGACTCCCACAAAATCAAGCCCCCATTGCATGAAAGGTTTACTGATCACAACAGGTTGCAATGGCAGGGCCCGGTTGGCCTCTTTGGCTGCAAATGTCTGGCACTGATGGCAGGTTCTGACATGCTGATGTGCATCTTTAAAAAGTGTAGGCCAATAATAGCCTGCTCTTAGTATTTTATGTGCAGTGGCAGATCCTGATGGATGCCCTACCCCTAGTTTTTCATGAAAACTAGCCATGACTTCACTGACTTCACTGGGAGAAATGCATCTTAGGAAAATGCCAGCATAATTCTCCCTGTACAGAGTACCTGCCTTGAGGAGATAATGAGCAGCTTTTAACTTTAATGCTCTCCTTTGAGTTCTGTTCAAATGGGATGGGCAAATTCCAAACTGTAGCAGATGAATGATATCTCCATACCAATCATCAGATTCAGAATTTAACTGATTAACTTCTTCCCGTAGAGGCACTTCAGCAATGTGTCTGGACAAACCAAGCCCCCTGATCAGTTTTGCAGGCCTAATCTCCAAGTCATACTCTTGCAACCTTGTGACCCAATTTCCCCTCAGTTCACCCAACTCATTCTGACTTAGAAGGTATTTAACAGCTGGGTCTGGCACTATGGCATGAATTTTGCTCCTCAGTATATAGTGTCTGAACTGTTTCACTGCTTTTACCAAAGCATAAGCTTGTTTGTCTAAACGGGAATATTTCAGCTCAGCTCCCTTCAAATTGGTGCTCTTAAAAGCAATTGGATGTTCCCCAGTTTCTCTCCGTTGGGTCAGAACTGCAGCAAGTGTATGTTCAGAAGAGAAGGTGTACAGATAAAAATCTGCACTGAAGTCTGGGCTTACCAGAACTGGTGCCTGTTTAATGGCTGTCTTGATTTCTTGGAAGGCAGTCTTAGCTTCTGGGGTCCAAACAATCTGGGCAGTCTGCTTTAACATGTCATTCATTGGCTTAACTATCTCTGCAAAGCCTGAGATAAACTTCCTGACAAAGTTAATCTTTCCAAAGAATGACCTCAACTCTTTCTTGGAGTTGGGAAATGGTATGCCAGATATGGCTTCAACTCTGCCTGGATCCATAGAAATGCCATCTTTTGTGACCAAGTGTCCCAGCAATTTGCCTTCTGTTACACCAAAAATGCACTTCTTTGGATTCAAGGAAATGCCAAACTCCCTGCACTTGTTAAACACAGACTCTAAGTGCTTTACATGGTCAAATCTGGATTTGGAGAAGACTGTTAGATCATCCATGTAAACTACAATGCATTTGCCCATAAGCCCCTTGAAGGCATGATCCATTGCTCTTTGAAATGTTGCTCCAGCATTTATTAACCCAAATGGCATCCTTTTGTAAGCAAAAGTCCCCCACTTAGTTGTAAAAGCAGTCTTCATTCTATCTTCCTTCTCAACCAAAATCTGGTTGTACCCTGAGAAGCCATCCAGGAAAGACATCATCTCTGACCCATTAACAATTTGCAAGACTTCATCCATAGAAGGCAGGGGATAGTTGTCCTTTTCAGAAGCCTTGTTTAAATTCCTAAAATCCACACACAGGCGGATCTCCCCATTTTTCTTCCTGACTGGCACCAGATTGGCCACCCAGGTAGAATGCCTGATGGGAAAAATAATTGCTGCACTCAAGAGCTTTTCCACTTCCGTTTGGATTAGGGGTTCTAACAGAGCATTAACATGCCTCTGTTTCTGTCTGAAAGGCTTGCAAAATTCTTTCAAAGGTATGATGTGAGTGTAAACTTTTGGGTCAAATACCTTTAAATCTTTGTATGACCAAGCCATTACATCCTTGGACCTGTGCAGAAAATCAACCAGACTTTTCTTTATTTTTGGATCACAGTCCTTTGCCAACTTGATGTTCTTTGGATCCTCCTCAGTGCCTATGTTCAGGTCTTCAGTCCCATTGTCTGTGGCAGCTACAAAATCCTCAGAATTCACCCTTTGCCTGATCTTGTCAACATCAAATAGCCTTTCTAGCTCCACCATTCCTTTTGGGATCCTGTTGTCCTTCAACCTCATTATTCCTCTGTCATCATCCAACTGTTCCAGCAGGGTGTCTCTTTGGCCTTCATCAATTATAGCATTCTCAAAGGTGTTAGTACTCTGCAAAAAGTTTACAATCTGTTGATCATCTGAGAAAACTTGAAAGTTGTCTATATTGTTTGGAACTGAAGGACAGGGGACTAACTCAATTGAGAACTTATCCCACTTAAAATCTTCCAATGGCTTTAAACTTGCAGCTGAAGATGCCAGGACATCAGCATGTGAATTTTGTTCCCTGGGTATGTGTGTCAGATTGAATGCATCAAAGCCTTCTACAAGATCCCAGGCCCTGTGTTTGTATCCCTTCAAATAGGAGGCTTTACACTGGAATTTACCCCTGACTTGACTTGCCACTAATTCTGAATCAGTGAAAACTTGAATGTTTTTCACATTTTTATCCAAAGCAAACTTTAAACCTAAAATCAGAGCTTCATACTCTGCTAAATTATTAGTACATGGGAACTGCAGGCGGTAAGACATAAAAAATGTCTGACTTTGAGGCCCTTTGAGGACTGCCCCTGTTCCAGAACCCTGCTTACATCTTGCTCCATCCACATGAAGTGTCCAAACTTCATTAGTATGTACAGGATGAGCTTTATTAAACTTGTTACTCTGCCCAGTTGTTAAATTGTAGACTCCAATGTCTACCTCTGCAACATTGACAGTCTCATTTGCTGCATTGTACTCTGTAATGGTGTGCTTGTACCTGGGTTCTCTGTCAACCCGCAATTGATTTGCCACTCCTTTCCATGGCAACCACATGTGTGAAAAATCTGTTGCCAGATATCCATTCAAGGACCTAGACCAATCCCTACTCAACAGCATCCCATATCCCACTGGGATATCCACAACCTGGATTTCAATTTTATGTTGAGCCCTTGGCTCAGATGCTAATTGTATGTGAATATTTTGAAGCTCTCCAACAACTTTAACTTCTGACTTGTCCAATTGGACAACTCTCCTTTCAGACTTCATTGGGGTCAGTCCCAACTGCTGACAAATGGCCAGTGGCATAACATTAGCAGATGCACCTGAATCTACCAAACAATTATGTAAGTTCTTCCCAAAAATTTTGACAGTCAGTAAAAAGGGGGGAACTTCAGTTTTTTCTTTGTACATGGCTAGATTGGCATTTGCTATTTTCTTTCCCTTGTCTACAGGTTTAGCAGCAGGGCCAGAGTATGTCTTTATCAGGTTGTCTCTCTGCTCTGAAATCTGTGCCAGCTCATGCAGAGTAATGTTGGCCTTAATATTTTTCATATCCTCCACTATGTTATATCCTTTGTTAAGTGGAGGAACAACAACATCTGGTACTCTTTGAGCCCCTCCCTTTGGTGGAGGTGGATTATTGCTTGGAGAGGGGTCCGGAGGAACATTGTGAGAGTTATCCGGAGGAGTTGATGTAGTGTTGGGCTCCGGATTCCTGTTTCTCAGGTTGTAGTTATCTCTTCTGTACTGCTGGAAAGCCTGTACTTCATCTATAGGCATTTCAACTACATTCTCAGATTCATCCGGGAAAGAAAAGGAATCCAGGACCATGGCTGCACTGTGGCCAGATGAACTTGGGCCATCAGCAGTTCTTTGATTTTCAGGGGAGATCAGATCACCAGACAAGGCTTCAAATGCATTGCAAAATTCCAGACAGTCCAACTCCCCATGCTGAGAAGTGGCATGTATTCTACACCAGTTGGGCAGAGCTAAATCATGGATGTTCACATCATGAGTTTTACCCTTGTAATCTTTATTAGGTTCATATGGGGGCCTGTTAAATCTGTTTGGCTGATATGAGTATCTGTTGGGATTGTCACCAGTAGAAGTTTGCCTTTTAAAACTTAGAAAATCATTGGCCAGCTTCTGAACAATCTTTGAGACTTCTTCAATCCTTGCATTGTCAGCCTCTTTCACTGGGTTCTGTACATTCTCAACAGGTGCAGCAGTTGATGGACTTGCTGATGGTAGAGTCTGACAGACTGGCAGCATCATCTGATGTGGAATGGGATTAAACACAGGAGCAGCTTGTGTGATCAGAGGAACTTGCTGAGCATTTAAAGGCTGGGGTCCCAACTGTCTTTCCAGAATCAAAGCTTCTTTGTAGGCTTCGGTCAAATTGGTAACAGTGGCATCTCTCTTCAAGAAGACAGAGGTCATGGGATCCAGGGAATTTCTAAAAATCTCTAATGCCAAGTCAGCATTAGGTACATAATACCCAATAAGTCTACCATAGGCTTTCTGGAATCTGACATTATAGGATCTGATAGATTCACTTAATTCCCTTTTGATGCTAGAAAACTGCTGATATAAAATACTGGGGTCTATCACTTCCCCGAACTGTGACACAAAAACTTTCTCTAAATCATTCCAGCTGGTGATAGAATCATTGGTGAGGTTTAAAAACCAGTCATATGCTCCCTCCTGGAGAGTGAACGGGAAGAGTCTACAGGCAACATCTTCATGCTGTACATTTAATAACTTCAG
Organism: Wollemia nobilis; assembly: GCA_028583015.1. Taxonomy (NCBI): domain Eukaryota; kingdom Viridiplantae; phylum Streptophyta; class Pinopsida; order Araucariales; family Araucariaceae; genus Wollemia; species Wollemia nobilis. Next base: position 536,619 of record JAQPPZ010000282.1, read on the forward strand.
TGCATTCTTGAATGCAACCAAGTGTTCTTCTGCGGTTCTTGTCCCATCATGTTTGTACCTGGGGAGATATCTTTCTGGATTTCTGGGCAGGTCATGGGCTATACCCGGAATGTTCAAAGCTGTGGAGCCCAACCAATTTGCCATAGCTAATGGATTGACAGGAATATTCTGAGCTCTGGTTGGAGTGACTATCAATGGTGATAAACCGTCTGTGATAGAGATGTGGCCCTTCTGTGGCTACTTCTTCTCGGAGTTTCTAATTCAGGAACAAGGAGCTCTCCAGCTCTGGGGTGGGACCTTGTTACCCTGTATGTAGAATCCAGTTTTCACAAGCACTTATAACTTTGCAGTTCTCAACAGGTTCTGTATTTGGCAATTTAAAACACTGCACTGACAACTTACAAAAACTGTACTGACAATTTATAAAACTGAGCCACTTTTAAATGTTAAAATGCCAGACTCTGGATAAAATACAGTATTTGTCAAGCACCACATACAGTCGGATTTCCCAACTCAAGTGCACTAAGAACAGATGTTCTCGGCCCTCCTTCTAGCGCCAATTAAATGTTGGTCCGGATTTCATACACACCCCGTGAAGAATGAGCATAAACACCGGTAACACCCACGGGATGAATCCCACTCACTTTAGGATCTAGCTGGTTATCCAAGGTGTGAGTTACAGAGTCGGGTCGAATGTCTATTCACTCTTTTTCGCTTCTGGAATAGATTTCAATATGGACTGTCTGTTACCTTACAGGGGGTTCTTGAACTTGTTCAGTAGTTGCAGAAGTTGTTACTTGTTAACAATCAGATTTAACTTGATTCTTGATCTAGCTCTCATGGGTCAGCAGATTCAAATAAAAGACAAATAAAGAAAGTAAAAATGGATCATTCACGGTAAGCAAAGAGAGGGTAGGGTAAGGCAGAAAGGGAAGTTTATCAAACTTTAAACTGTAAAACTTAAACTGTCAATTTCATCTATACTATCAGCTTCACAACAGAACAAATCAAAGAGGAAAGCGTCCAGATTTCTAAGATCACTTTCAACCAAGAGCACAAGGCAAAATGGAACAGGTCTAACAGAAAATTATAAACCGAAGAGAAGCTGGTTAAAACTGATATCTTTCACCGGTAGCCTAGCTCACACAGTGAAGACAGAGCAATTAGAACAAGCTTACACCTGAAATCTATAATTTCCCAAGCAAACAATGGAACAACTGAAGCCTAACAACATATTTAAACTTGATAATGGCAGATTTACAGCATATATCTAACAAACTTTAATGGAACGGATAACAGAAGAAGATACACTTATCACAGATCTGTAAAATATTAGGCTCCTGGCCATGCTACCATAGAAAACAGCAAAAGCACATCAACTCCCAGTCCAGAAAACAAAGGATTTCACAAAATTTGCAAGAAATTGCTTATAAGCCTTTTATTTCTAAGTCTCCGCCTCCCGCGATTACATTTTGCAGTTGTATTTATAGACTCAGGACAGATCCTGATCTTTACAGAAAATATCTTTTCTTAACTGCAAATCTTATCATCTTAAACCCTAGGACCGGGTTTTACAATAAAAGCCATTTTAAAACAAAGACTGGATAAAACCTAACCCTTCTGCAAATCAGGGCGGTCAGCTGTCATAAATGGAGAAGATAGAATCAAATGCAGCTTGCATTCACCCGCAACTGCAAATAAATGCCTTCATTAATTTCGTTGGTGAGCCGGATGAGTCACCACTTCTCCGCTATTCCATCTCTGCAAATCTATCCCGGAGTTGAAAATATCTGCCTGCTATTAACTCTGCCATAAATCCTCATTGAATGCCTTCACCGGTAAAATGCGCAGTTGCTTAGTCATTTGTGGACAGATCTGTAAATATTGGAATGAAACATCAACTCTCGGCACCTTCCTTTTCAACATGGCCGCCTTTAATTAAATTGCATTTGACTTTGTCTTTATGGCCATTTTCCCGCTATCCCGCAAGTGACAGATGGATTCCTGCATGAAAGACAAAAAGATTATATTAGCAATTTAATAAACATTAAATCAACACTTTAACATTAAAACAGATTAAAATCCTAATCTTTCTTGCATGTCGGCCTCTGTTTCATCTGATACGTGTCTTGACACGTGTCACAGAATCGTGACACGTGTCTGTTTACAGCTGCAAGCATTCTGGTCAACTTTTTGCCAGGGTCGCGAAAATGCGACATGTCGCGATTTCGCGACATGTCGCGAAATCGCGACATCTTCTCGCTGGCAACCTTTCTCTCCTTCATGCCGCGAAAACGTGACATGTCGCGATTTCGTGACATGTCACGAAATCGTGACATCTCCTCTGCATCGCTAGCCCAACCCCACGAAAACGGAACACGCAGCGCATCGCTGCATGTCTCAAGCACTTTGTACGGTCGAGTGGATAGGTCACGAAAATGCAACGCCTTTTGCCCTTGAATACTTTCAACCTTCTTCCTGTCGCAATTTCGCCATGCATTTGAGCACTTAATCATTTTCGATAATGTGGCATGAAATCATTAACACCTCCTTGTCTTTTGTTCGATTTTCATTCCTTGTTACAATTTTGCTGCATATTCATGTTGGCTGGCCTTATCGTTAAAAATGCAGCGAATCGCTACAGTTTTATTCCTTAGTCTCTTTTCTCAATGTGATTATAAAACGTGCAGCGCATCGCTGCACTTTCGAGCTGAGACTTCCCTTTTCGTCAACTTGCAGCGCATCGCTGCAACCTCGACCTTGGACTTCCGTTGAAGCAACTCTGCAGCGCGTCGCTGCAAACTTCAGTACGTAAGTCTTTGAAACAAAATGCCTCGCGATTTTGGGACGTCGGCGCATCGCTGCAATTTTTCCGAGTTAAGTATGCGCTGACCGCGTTGACCGCGATTTCGCGACGCGTCGCGAAATCGCGACGGTTTCTGGACTTAGTCAATTTTTCTTCTTTACTCAGCGAAAATGCGACATGTCGCGATTTCGCGACATGTCGCAAAATCGCGCCCTTCCGTACAATTTTCCTTCTCTCTCCTCCTGCCGGTAGCGATTTCGTGACAGTTTCCAAAAATGGAAATGTCGCGATATCGCGACACTTCCAAAAATGGAAAGTGTCACGATTTCGCTACGCAAAACTGACTTGGCGGGTTTTCTATTTTCCTGTCGCGATTTCGCGACATTGCCTAAAAAGGAAAGTTTGATTTTTCATGAATTTCTATCTGTTTTCAGCATTTTTCTCGTACCGGTGCAAGATTTTGTTTAAGCATGAATGATTTCTAGCATGTAAAAGTTAAGTCTGAGAAAACACGGGCTAGAAAGACAGGAAAAACACAACTTGAACAGGGAAGCAAGCAAACTTGGACTTAAAACCTGAAACATATCAAGAGGGTCCATGCTGCAAAAATGAAAGCTCAAAGTTTTCAAGAAAATTGGAATGCATTTTTCAGTGGGGGTGTGTTGCTTCTCAACAGAACTTTTATTTATTAAAGGGTATTTATAAAATATGATAGATATTGAATGGATATCAGTAATGATATTTAGATGGCCACTGAATATTTTATGCATACCTTTTAGTTTTCAAAAGCTTATAGGAAAAGCCCCTACATTTCACATAATTCATCTCACATATGCATGTATAAATGTATAACTCTTATGATAAGGGTTAACATTTTAATTCATGATTTTTATACATTTTGTGGTGTCTACCATTAGTCTGTTAAACACAAATTATATTCATTTATTATGTTTTAAGTGATTAAATCATACATATACATTTGCATTAGATCATCCACATAAAATTAATGCATTACATACACATTACATCCGCCATATCATATAACAGGAACTATATGCATAAAAAATTAAACAAATTTGAACATGCATTTAACATTAAACATGAAATCCATATATACATACATAGTACTACATTCATACATCTAGATCACATAATCTAATCATACATCTATCATATAACTATTGCATATCATTAGTACATTGTATGTATAGAGCAATACATCATAACATAAGCATTACATCCATAAATGCATCCATAACATAAATCAAAACCATAAACACATGATGAGCCAAAAAGGAGGTCATATATATATGGGAAAGTAAAAGTACATCATGGTACAAAATGCATGTAGTTTACAATAGAGTGGGTCCTCAGACCTCACACTCTAAAAAAGAAGAGCACACATAGATCAGTCAAGCTGGCCCTACACCCCTACTCTCACCTCCACCCTCATCCCTGCTCTGATGAGGCTAGGAGGCACTAGCTACTGATCCCTGTGGAGGATATCAAAATCTATGCACCTACTGCCTCACTGATGGTTGTCATAACTTAATGCATCAGCTCTGATGAGATACCCCTAATGAGGATTGTATCAGTAATATACCCCCACACCTCTCTACCCCATCCTCTAAGCTACTGATATAAGCCTGATATAATCATCGATGAGTAGCATATCGAGCCACCTATACCTGTAAAGTCACCACATCACCTGTGGCCTATTTGCCTATTCAAATCTACCCATGCACTATAGTAAAAGCATCCACCTAAGACCAAAGAGCATATCACTCCATTGTTCGGGTGTCTCGCTCTTCTATGCAAGCTACCATCTATGTTCATAGAGTGTCTTGCTCTATTGTGACCCTATCCCTATCTGTAGTGACTTGATCTATCTCCATATGTGTTGTGGCTACTTGGGCCTTGAGGAGACTCCTCTCCTTAATAAATCCTTCCCACTTCCACTATCCACTACTTAGCTAGATCTACACTATAGTGAGCATCATCTTTTTCTCTACCAATCACCCTTGTGTAGTCTATAATTGTGCTCATAGCTAGATCACCTCATCAGTCAAGGCATCCTCCTCACATAAATACTTAGTCTAAGGCTCCTCTACCTCTACTATAGCCTGTCCCTACTTCCCCTCGGTACTACAATGCACTCATTTCTCATCTCCATCACCACCCTATGTTTGAGGAAGTTGGGAGGTTAGGCTAAACATGGAGGAGGTTTTGATCCCTCCTATGTTTGCCACCTTCAATCTACTCACCAACCTCCCTGATCCGAACGATGGCTAAACCAGGTAAGAGGTTTTAAACCAGATTTTGTCTTTTAGCAAATTTGTTAAAATTCTATTTGGGACAAAATCGCCTGGCGATTTCGTCGATCGTCGGGCGATTTTGTTGATTGATGGGCGATTTTGTCCAACGGTCAAGAATTTTTGGTTTGTTGGCATGAAAAATGAGGAAGACGATGTCAAAATTGGACATATTATATACCGTTGGAAAGCTCTTTTCGAGCCCTATCCAATGGTATAAAATTTGATAAGAATTGAGATGATTTGATAGGGTAAAAATTCTCTTGAATATGACCTTACTTTTCTAGGAGAAAAACTAAGGAAAATGAGTCAATTTTTCATGTCTACATTTTGCCCCCTCTTTGACGTATTTATGAACAATAAATGCGTCAAAGAAAAGTGTAGACACTTGAGTAGAAATGATTATGATTTGACATGGGAAAAAATGGAGTAGATGGTTTAGAATGAATAGTTTATGTGAAATTGATGTCTTAGAAAAAAATAATTACTAATTTACTGACTAGGATGCCCCCTCGAGTTTTTACACCAAATTTTACGTTTGGTGGAAAACTCAAATTTGATCTTCTTTGTTTTATGTGACTTTGTGTGATTTATTGGATGATTTATTACATTTTCTTATGATGGTTGTGTTACATAATTTCTTGTAATCATGCTTTGATTTTTGAACATTTTGATCATGCTTAACATAAAAGGAAAATGATTTTGTAAAGTGTGTTTTGAGAAAGATGATTTTGTGTGATGATAGATTTGAGGGATTAGCAATGAACCTCGAAGGATGTTGTGTTGTTATATGACTGTTGGTGGAGTTCAAAGCTCGCTAAGTCATGAAGCGGATCCTGTTATGAGGAAGTTTTGTATTGCTAATACCAAAATATTGTGTGCTTAAGAATAATCTTAAGGCTTTATGATGAGAAAGAAATGTTTGATGTTGTTTTGGGACAAGATGTTTGATAGATTCTAGCAATAAACCTCAAAGGATGTTGTGTTGTTATGAGACTGTTGGTGGAGTTCAAAGCTCGCTAAGTCTCGAAGCTAATCCTGTTTGTGAGGAATGTTTTTGATATTGCTAAGAATGGTTGTATGCTTAAGAATAATCTTAAGGCTTTTGTGGTAATAGGAATATGTGTGATGTTTGTTTGATAATAATGTATGTGGTAAATGTTTGTGAAATATATTGAGCAAAGCATGAAAAATTTGAAGGATGATTTACGCTAAGCATAGAATTCCTAAGTGTGAAATTATATGAAATAATTACTTAGGAATTATACTATCATCACGAAAATCAAAATGAAATGCATGATGATATGAAATTATTTGTTCTTTTAAAATGCAAAGTAATGTAAGATAAATCATTGTGTCACATGTTTCAAAAATATTATGAAATTTTTATGAAAATATATGGACTAATTTTGGGCATGAAAAATTAGAAAGATGGTTTGCGCTAGGTATAGAATTCCTAGTGTGAAAATTGAGAAGAATAATTCCTAGGAATTATACCATCATCGCGAAGTCATGAATGCTATGTATGATAAGTGATTTTGAACTACATGTTATTTTTGCAATAAGTTGTTTTTGAGATTTTTGAAATTTTGGAAATATCTATGTAATGTGTTAATATGAAAGTAATGATAAACTAATGTTGTCCGACAAATTTCAAAGAAATATTTTAACTTATTTCTAAGACAAATTCAAATTTATCAAAAACTAGTGTGTGATAAGTGAGTTCATTATCCATCTTGATTTGACACAATGATACAAAATCTCTCAAGGATCAAATGTGTGTGCTTTGTAATGTTCATTTACCAATTTTGAGTAAGGTAGTGATGCAAGCAAACTTGAATGAACCAATGTGTGTGCAAGTGAAGGGTTCATTAACCATGATTTTTGTGCATGAAACCGTACCAGACTACTATGTAAGTCAAGTCATCAAAAGCTAGCTAATCCACAAGCGGACATAGGTCTGTACAAAAGAAGGTCGCTAATGTGACAGACATGTCGCCACGCGAAAAGGAATTACCCAATGTCAAGCAAGTTGGGCACAAATCACCTGTTATGGGGTTTACCTCATGATTTTCGAATAACTGAGAATTCCAGGGATTCAAGCTCATTCACCCTTCTTTTCTTCACTTTCAAGGGGTAGGGATTTTGTTCATTTTGTTTTGAACAAGGGGATTTTATTGCTTTTCTTTTTCTCTTTTCGTTCTCTTTTTTATTTTTTTTCTCTTTCTTTTTCTTTTGATTTTTGACTTTTTCTTTTCTTGATTTTTCTTTTGGGATACTTGCTCGGATTGGTTGTAGAGCAAGGGATTTTTATTCGGGCAGGGGTGAGCTTGTCCTTTTGCCAATTCTCAAAAATTCTAGACCATGCGCATGATAGGATAGCAGGGGAAACTTTTCGCTCAAGAGACTAAGACTACTATGTAGTATCATTTTTTGAATTTGCAACAAATCATTTTAATGTGTAAAAGTGTACTTGGTTCAAGAAGTAGCAAGATCATTTCCCAAAACTCAAAATATTATTTAGTGAAATAGTGATCTTCGATACAAGAGAGATTTATAATCATAGTGGTAAAATCAAAATAATTAATTTGTGAAATTAAGTGTATGGTTCAAGATAACTTCTGAATTAATCCGAAATAAAGGAAAATATAGCTTCAAAATTTTGAAATACAACAATAAATAACAATGCAGAATGATTTGAAATAATTTTGAGATTTTTGATACTTTTTGATTTTTTTAGTTGTTTTATTTGATTTTTATTTTTTTGATTTTTTACTTTTAATGATGGAATTGGTGGTATATACAAGATGATCTATATACATTATACAAGGTTATTTGAGTATAGCATGTCTAAGGTGGCTTCAAAATCAAAGGAGGTTTTGAAGGATAATTTGGTTGTGGTGTATGTGAAGTTGTTTGGTTGATAGTTGAGATTGTTGTGATGAAGAATGAGATGTAGATGAAGAAAAGTGATGGACAGAAGATGACAATGATAAAGAGGAAAAGAATAGAGAACTTGATGTGATAATAATAATGAAAGAGAGAATGAAGAACAAAAGGTGATGAATAAAAGGTAGCGATAACAAAAGCTTTGTTATAATGTAGAACAATGTAGCAAAATATTTGACTTTTATGTGTAAAATTGATCATGTTACAAAACAAAATGTCAGAAGGATAAGAAGGTTCTTCATTCTTATCACTATCTTCCAAGTCTTGATAATATGGAGGGAGCATATGTGAAAGATATGCATGGGTGTTATTTGGTAAACAAGGATGATCGGGTATGGATGAAGAAAAGTGATTTATAGGAGGTAATTGTGACAATGGAGAATGTATAGAACTTGATGTTTCAACTGTTAAAGATTCTTCAAATGGTGTTGGGTCACCATGTATGGTAACAATTTTATTTGCAAGTTTAAACTTCAAACATTGATGAAGAATGGAAGGGACAACCCTCATCGTATGAATCCAAGGACTTCTGAGAAGTAGGTTGTAAGGTGAAGGGCAAGATGCTACATAAAACAAAGTATCCAGGATCTTGGGTCCACTCTTAAGGGGAAGAATTATAGTGCCTCGAGCTTCTTGAATTTCATTGTTAAAATATTTTATAATAACATTTGATTCATTGAGATCTTCTTCCTTTAATCCGAGTTTTTGGAATAATTGATAAGTGCATAAATTAAGAGAGGAGCCATTATCTACCATGATAGTTTTAATAGATGTTTCTTTAATAAATCCTGTAATGTAAAGAGAGGAGTCTTCTTGTGGAGTAGAGGAAGGAATCTCCTCATCATAGAATGAAATATGGTTAACCTCAAGAGGGCTTACACCATTAATTGTGTTCTTAGGGAAAATATCATGAGGAACAAATTGTTGGCTAAGTATCTTGAACAAAGTTTCCCTATGAACATGAGAACTTTGTAATACTTCTAAAAGGGATATCTTTGCTTGAGGATTAATCACTTGTTGTTGGCTATCAAAGTGGATTTCAGATTGAGATTTTGATGCTAAATATGGGCTTTCTATGCTTACATTCCATTTTGGATCATTCTCTAGAGCCAAAGATAGTTTTGAAGGTTGGTCAAATGAGGAATCCATCTCTTGAATATCAAATTGAGTTGATTGAACTTGAGGTTGCTCATTTGTAGTTTCTATTACAATATTAGTAATATCATCATGATGGGACACATTAAGATGCAATATTTGATTGGTTTCCTATTGTTGATAATTGAATAGGGGTTCTTGGGAGATCCCCATGTCTTGATTGATTATGGGTATTTGTTGTGTAGGAGTTTGATTGTTTATTGGAGATTTATAATCAGTTGTAGATTGTAATTCCTTTATAGTAAAAAGACCCTCATCAATCAAATCTTGAATTGCACATCTTAAATTTCTACATTTTTGTGTCATATGTCCATCCACTCTATGATATTCACAATGTAGCTCAGGTTTATACCAATATGTTGTGGTATTAGGTTGTCTTATGGGAGGTAACTCAATCCTATTTGTATCAAGTAAATGCTTGAGAATTATATCCATTGGTTGATTGAGCTTAGTAAATTTACGTGGTGAAGGTTTTCGAGAGGCTTTTGATAATTGGCTTAGGAATTCAGCCATAAAAGGACTTAATGGTTTATTACCTCTTTTTTCTTTATTATGGGTAGAATGATGATAGGAATATTGTGAAGTATGATGTGAGTGCATGGTAGGATTGGAAGAAGAAGTATTTTCTTGTTGAAATGGATGTGTTGTGTTGAAAGAAGAATGTTGAAATGGTGGAGAAGGATTGTATGTGGATCGATAGGCATAATATGGATATGTGGGAGAAAATATAATATCATTATGAAGAGGATTGGAAAAGGGATTGTCTTGTTGGGGTAAGGATGAAAAATGAGAAAAGTGTGATAAAGGTGATGTTGAATATGGATGAGGTTGGTCATAATCAACAAATGTATTTGGCAGAATTTTCCCAACATTACTGATGGGCTCATATTGATTTGAGTTAAGACTCATGGTTTCTTTAGTACTTCTAAAAGTAATATTTGGTATCTAAAATTTAGAATTGAATCTAAAACATACAAATTTGAAATGATGATTTTTTTGTTGTTTTTCTTGTATATATATATATATTTTTGTTTGTTTGTTTTTGAAATCAGAAGAAATGCCTATGTATTCATGTCGGGTTCACCAAAGAATGTAGGCCTAAAATTTTTGCACTCCTTTCCTCTAGGCTGATGGATCCACGCCTCAGAGGGGAATGGGAAAATAGTAGAGCTACACCTCGAAAGAGAGGCACTTAATTGTGCCTTCTTGTGGTGATTTTTTGATGAATTAAGGGTTCACCAGGAAACTTTTAATGGTAGTTTCCATACCTAGGCTTGGAAGATGTTTGATGAGTTCTTTTTAATTCAAATCATACATACACCTAGGTTTGGCCTTTATGCGACTAAAACTATCTATATGCAATTTTGATTCAATGAAGACAATAGACAATGGATACAAAATAGAAATGCAATGCCTAAAACTAGGACTAAAAGAAATTATAAGCCTTACTTGAGCCGGATGTTTGATGAAGATTCTGAGGCTTGTAGCAGGACAGAATCACCTCTTTTTCTGATAGAATCACCTCTATTCCAGATAGAATCACCTATGTTCCAGACAAAATCACCTTCGATTTGACAAAATCATAGGCGATTATGTCGCAATCCTACAACAAAATAATTGCCAGAAAATAGGGGATAGAAAATAAGGTTTCTTGCAAATTATGATAGTTTCTAGTACTCCAAGTCACAAATTAGTTTTAATTTCTATATGAAAATGGATATGAAACAACATGAGAACAATATGATAACAATTCAACCTACTATGCCATGAATTTGTGCAATTCTGATCCTGATTTTATGATGCAATTAATTGAAATGATGGTGAACACCAAGATGCAATATCTAAATCTAAGTAATAAATTAAATGGACATTATACAATGCATAAACAAATGGAAAACAAGGAAAGAGATGCAAACAATAATTTGAATCCTTACCCCCAACTGATCTGAAGACAGGATCACCTATTCTCTAACAAAATCGCCTACTCTTCACAAATCCGCTCATCTTTTATCGATCGCCAGGCGATTATGCTGATATTTGGGGTGATTATAACTGAGACCTGCAATGACAAAATTAAAAATAGGGATGTCAAGAGGTGGAATTGCATAGCAAATTGATGCGAGGGATCCTCAAGGGAGTTTAGAAGCAATCTCAAGGGATCAGAGTCCAACCAGTCAGTCAATCGGGAGAAAAAGGGAAAAGGGCCTAGATTAAATAGGCCAAGGAGGGGTTTGAGGAAGTTGGGAGGTTAGGCTAAACATGGAGGAGGTTTTGATCCCTCCTATGTTTGCCACCTTCAATCTACTCGCCAACCTCCCTGATCCGAACGATGGCTAAACTAGGTAAGAGGTTTTAAACTAGATTTTATCTTTTTAGAAAATTTGTTAAAATTATATTTTAGGACAAAATCCTTGGCGATTTATCGATCGTCGCTGATTTTGTTGATTGATGGGTGATTTTGTCCAACGGTCAAGAATTTTTAGTTTGTTGGAGTGAAAAATGAGGAAGACAATGTCAAAATTGGACATATTATATACCGTTGGAAAGCTCTTTTTGAGCCCTATCCAATGGTATAAAATTTGATAAGAATTGAGATGATTTGATAGGGTAAAAATTCTCTTGAATATGACCTTACTTTTCTAGGAGAAAAACTAAGGAAAATGAGTCAATTTTTCATGTCTACATTTTGCCCCCTCTTTGACGTATTTATGAACAATAAATGCGTCAAAGAAAAGTGTAGACACTTGAGTAGAAATGATTATGATTTGACATGGGAAAAAATGGAGTAGATGGTTTAGAATGAATAGTTTATGTGAAATTGATGTCTTAGAAAAAATAATTACTAATTTACTGACTAGGATGCCCCCTCGAGTTTTTACACCAAATTTTACGTTTGGTGGAAAACTTGAATTTGATCTTCTTTGTTTTATGTGACTTTGTGTGATTTATTGGATGATTTATTACATTTTCTTATGATGGTTGTGTTACATAATTTCTTGTAATCATGCTTTGATTTTTGAACATTTTGATCATGCTCAACATAAAAGGAAAATGATTTTGTAAAGTGTGTTTTGAGAAAGATGATTTTGTGTGATGATAGATTTGAGGGATTAGCAATGAACCTCGAAGGATGTTGTGTTGTTATATGACCGTTGGTGGAGTTCAAAGCTCGCTAAGTCATGAAGCGGATCCTGTTATGAGGAAGTTTTGTATTGCTAATACCAAAATATTGTGTGCTTAAGAATAATCTTAAGGCTTTATGATGAGAAAGAAATGTTTGATGTTGTTTTGGGACAAGATGTTTGATAGATTCTAGCAATAAACCTCAAAGGATGTTGTGTTGTTATGAGACTGTTGGTGGAGTTCAAAGCTCGCTAAGTCTCGAAGCTAATCCTATTTGTGAGGAATGTTTTTGATATTGCTAAGAATGGTTGTATGCTTAAGAATAATCTTAAGGCTTTTGTGGTAATAGGAATATGTGTGATGTTTGTTTGATAATAATGTATGTGGTAAATGTTTGTGAAATATATTGAGCAAAGCATGAAAAATTTGAAGGATGATTTACGCTAAGCATAGAATTCCTAAGTGTGAAATTATATGAAATAATTACTTAGGAATTATACCATCATCACGAAAATCAAAATGAAATGCATGATGATATGAAATTATTTGTTCTTTTAAAATGCAAAGTAATGTAAGATAAATCATTGTGTCACATGTTTCAAAAATATTATGTAATTTTTATGAAAATATATGGACTAATTTTGGGCATGAAAAATTAGAAATATGGTTTGCGCTAGGTATAGAATTCCTAGTGTGAAAATTGAGAAGAATAATTCCTAGGAATTATACCATCATCGCGAAGTCATGAATGCTATGTATGATAAGTGATTTTGAACTACATGTTATTTTTGCAATAAGTTGTTTTTGAGATTTTTGAAATTTTGGAAATATCTATGTAATGTGTTAATATGAAAGTAATGATAAACTAATGTTGTCCGACAAATTTCAAAGAAATATTTTAACTTATTTCTAAGACAAATTCAAATTTATCAAAAACCAGTGTGTGATAAGTGAGTTCATTATCCATCTTGATTTGACACAATGATACAAAATCTCTCAAGGATCAAATGTGTGTGCTTTGTAATGTTCATTTACCAATTTTGAGTAAGGTAGTGATGCAAGCAAACTTGAATGAACCAATGTGTGTGCAAGTGAAGGGTTCATTAACCATGATTTTTGTGCATGAAACCGTACCAGACTACTATGTAAGTCAAGTCATCAAAAGCTAGCTAATCCACAAGCGGACATAGGTCTGTACAAAAGAAGGTCGCTAATGTGACAGACATGTCGCCACATGAAAAGGAATTACCCAATGTCAAGCAAGTTGGGCACAAATCACCTGTTATGGGGTTTACCTCATGATTTTCGAATAACTGAGAATTCCAGGGATTCAAGCTCATTCACCCTTATTTTCTTCACTTTCAAGGGGTAGGGATTTTGTTCATTTTGTTTTGAACAAGGGGATTTTATTGCTTTTATTTTTCTCTTTTCGTTCTCTTTTTTATTTTTTTTCTCTTTCTTTTTCTTTTGATTTTTGAATTTTTCTTTTCTTGATTTTTTCTTTTGGGATACTTGCTCGGATTGGCTGTAGAGCAAGGGATTTTTATTCGGGTAGGGGTGAGCTTGTCCTTTTGCCAATTCTCAAAAATTCTAGACCATGTGCATGATAGGATAGCAGGGGAAACTTTTCGCTCAAGAGACTAAGACTACTATGTAGTATCATTTTTCGAATTTGCAACAAATCATTTTAATGTGTAAAAGTGTACTTGGTTCAAGAAGTAGCAAGATCATTTCCCAAAACTCAAAATATTATTTAGTGAAATAGTGATCTTCGATACAAGAGAGATTTATAATCATAGTGATAAAATCAAAATAATTAATTTGTGAAATTAAGTGTATGGTTCAAGATAACTTTTGAATTAATCCGAAATAAAGGAAAATATAGCTTCAAAATTTTGAAATACAACAATTAATAACAATGCAGAATGATTTGAAATAATTTTGAGATTTTGATACTTTTTTATTTTTTTAGTTGTTTTATTTGATTTTTATTTTTTTATTTTTTACTTTTAATGATGGAATTGGTGGTATATACAAGATGATCTATATACATTATACAAGGTTATTTGAGTATAGCATGTCTAAGGTGGCTTCAAAATCAAAGGAGGTTTTGAAGGATAATTTGGTTGTGGTGTATGTGAAGTTGTTTGGTTGATAGTTGAGATTGTTGTGATGAAGAATGAGATGTAGATGAAGAAAAGTGATGGACAGAAGATGACAATGATAAAGAGGAAAATAATAGAGAACTTGATGTGATAATAATAATGAAAGAGAGAATGAAGAGTAATAAAAAAGAAGAATAATCATCCAAGTTTATACAAAAACCATGATGGAGGAGTAGAGGAGCAATAGTGGTGGGCCAGGAGGTGAGAAGAGGCAGACCAGTGGAGGGTTAGGTAGGGCAGATAGGATTAAGGAGCAAGGAGTAGGCAAGGATCCAGAGGATGGAACCGAGGCAAAGGACGACCGAGAACTAAAGCCTGAGGTAAGAGGATCCGACCCGCTTGATAAAGAACCTGACAAAGGGACCCAACAAGGAGCTGTGGGACCCAAAAAGGTTTGGTCCTTTGCGAAAACCCTAAAAGGGTCTAGGGGGAATTTTTGTAAAAATCTCCCTCCATTGATTCCTAAAAAAAATAGGATCATCACTCCTACAAATATTATGGACGGGTTTTTGGCGATGGAAAAATATTCGCTGGTTGGAAAGTTCCTGGGTGGTAGGCCTGACATAGAGACCATAATGGAATGGACTTGGAACAAATGGAAAATGGTAGGCAACCTGGAGATAGTGGCCCTTGTAAGAGGGTTCTTCATTATAAGGTTCAACAACAAGGAAGACGTGAAGAAAATTTTAACAGGTGGTCCGTGGTTTGTAGGGAGGTGCTGCCTATTCCTAAGGCGTTGGGGAGAATATTTTGACCCGGAGACACAAAATATTAACATAGCCCCCATTTGGGTTCGTTTACCAAGTTTACCTACCCAGTTTGTGAATGAATACTGGCTTCAAGGAATAGCAAAAAGTATAGGGGAATTGGTTGCTATCGACCATTCCACTCCAACAAGAACAAGAATGACCCAAGAAAGTATTTGTGTTAATACAAATTTAGAATGTGAACTACCAACCTTCGTTGAGTTGGGTTATGGAAAATATCTGAGGAAAAAAATGGTAGAATATGAAAATAAACCTGCCTTTTGCATGGAATGCAAAAACCAAGGTCACCTTCCAAGCCAATGCCCAACCGTGGCTGCCAATATTCAAGGCCTGAAGAATCCAAACCCTTTAGGGTTCAATGAAAGAAAGAATGCCAGAAACCAAGGACATCGGGTCCCACAAGGGAGAGGAGTTTTCAAGAAAGCTAGAGTAGACCCTACTACCAGAGAAAGTCAAGCCAAAGCCAGGTAGAAAGGAAAGCAACAAGTTGAAGAGGGTGATAAGGTAAGCCCTAAAACCCTAAGTTTAAATAGATTTGAAGCTTTAGATGAAAAGGATTATGATGAAGAAAATGAGGAGAATGAGAAGCCTTAGATCATGTGGCCTAAAATCCTTGAATCCCATTCAAAAGTAGGGTCATCTCTAGATATATATGTTGACCTGCTCAATCCTCAATGGTTGGTCCATAACCCAAATGAATACAGGCTAAATCTAGAGGGCATAGAAACAAGTATCGACATTACTAATACTAGAAGGAACAATGAGGGATAAAATCCCATTTTGCAACAAATCATTCCTCCTAAGTTTAGCCCAAAGTAGACAAGAAGTTCAACGAAATCCTTAATTGACTTTGGAAGTGAAAAAAAGAGGGGAAGAATGTCTGAGGTAAACCATTATAAACTCAATATTGATAATGAAATAGCAAATTGGAAACAGAGGACACTACTACAGCAAGTTATCTCAAGTCAGAAGGATAATAGAAACAACAAATCTCCCCCAACCCAAGGAAATGGGAAAGGGAAAAACAAAAAGTTATCTAAATGAAGATCCTCTCATGGAATGTGAGAGGCCTTAATGGCCTAGTGAAACAAAGGATGGCTAAGTCATTAAGGAAAACAGTGAATCCAACTATATTATTACTTTAAGAGGCCAAAATGGATGAGGTACAGGCAATTCTTGTAGCCAATAGATTATGGAAGCATGGGGAAATGGCTTTCATGAAAGTGAGAGGAGCCTCGAGAGGGCTGTTAATGATGTGGGATCCTCAGAAAGTGGAAGGAAATGTTATCCAGGTATAGGAGAGGGTTCTTAGTGTTCTTTTTCATGACCTAGACTGCAATAAGTCTTGGATCACCTCGAATGTGTATGCTCCTAACACCATTCAAGAAAGAGCCTTGTTGTGGGAATACCTAACCCATATGAGCAAAGCATTTAAGGATGTCCCTTGGGTTATTGGTGGATACTTTAATACAACCCTATACCCATCTAATAAAAAATTAGGATCTGGCCTATATTTCAGAAGCATGGAGGACTTTAATATGTTCATCAATTTAAACGAACTTATGGATGTAAAGCTAAAAGGAGCTAAGTTTACTTGGAGCAATCAGAGGGTAGGGAAAAACCACATCCAGGAGAGGCTGGACAGATTATTCCTATCTAAGAAGGTTTTTATGGACTTTGGGGAGTCTACCCTGTAGTCTCTTTCCAAGCTTGCGTCAAATCACAGACCTATTCTTCTTGAGGTTCCCCAACAGTCCTCCCTAAAGAAGCCTTTCATGTTTGAGGCAATGTGGACCAAGCATAAGGACCTTAAATATAAAATGAATCAATGGTGGAGGATTAGTTGCCAGGATAGCCCATCCTTCAAACTGTACCAGAATTTAAGAATGGTAAGAGATAACCTCAAAAAGTGGAATAAGGAAGTTTTCGGGAACTCGTTTGAAAATTAAAAAAAGGTAAGTGATAGACTAAGTGTCATCGAAAGAAGCATTGAAAACGGCCAGTATGATGAAGCTACCAAAGCTGAAGAAAAAACTCTCTTGGCTGAATTCCACAACATTATGGCCTATGAAGAAATGTATTGGAGGCAGAAGTCGAGAGCTCTCTGGCTTAAGGATGGGGATTCTAACTCCAAATTTTTCCATGTGACCACCCTTAGAAATAGAAGCAACAACAGAATAAAAAATCTGATGAAGGGAGATGGATCCAGTGTTATTGATGTTCAAGAAATTAGAAATGAAGCTGTGACTTACTTCAGCAACCTTCTAGGAGAAGAAGTGCAATGTCAGGCCAATGCTAAATACATTCTCTTGAGGGCCATTCCTTGAGCTGTTGAAAATGATATGAATAGGAATCTCACCGATCCTTTCTTAGATGAAGGAATCAAAGAGGCTCTGTTCTCCATGGATCCTGATAAAGCCCCAGGACCTGATGGCTTCTCTCCTCACTTTTTTTAAACCTGCTAGGATATAGTCAGGGTTGATGTATGTGTGGCAATAAAGGAGTTCCAGACTTCCAGACACATTCCTAGAAGCTATAAATCCATGTTTATTGCCTTGATCCCTAAATGGGAAGATCTAAAAACAATGGTAGATTATAGACCTATGAGCCTTTGTAATGTATCCTACAAAATCCTCACCAAATTGATCGCAATTAGAATGAAGAGCATCCTACATTTTATCATCTACAAATGCCAGGGGAATTTTGTCCAAGGGAGATCTATTCTTGATGGGGTCATCACGGTTCATGAAGCTCTCCATTCGGCCAACCAAACCAAGAAAGATTCCTTTTCCCTAAAACTCGAAATGAACAAAGCTTTTGACCGCATCAATTAGAAATTTCTAGAGGTAGTATTGGTCAAATTTGGCTTTCATCATGAGTGGGTTAAACTTATTCGAGGTCGCATTCAAAAACCCTGGTTCTCTGTTCTGGTGAATAGGTTCCCGATCAGTTTTTTCAAAGTCATAGGGGATTGAGGCAAGGGTATCCTATCTGTCCTATGCTCTTCATCCTTGTGGTTGAAGCTTTGGGTAGGACTATCAAAGCTTATTACTCTGTAGGCCTTATATCGGCTATCAAATCCACATATCAAATGGCCCCTGTCTCTCATTAGCAATTTGTTGATGACACTTTGATGCTTTCCTTAGCTTTTGTGGAATAGGCTAAAAGAATCAAATTCATTCTAAACCTATATGAGGAGGGGGTTGGTCAGAAGGTTAATTTCAACAAAAAAAAAATCTTCTTCCTTAACACCCCTATCCCTAGGCAAAATAGGAGCACAAGGATTTTACGGTGCGCTATCGCCTTGTTGCCTACATCCTATCTAGGCCTACCTCTTTTCACTAGGGCTCCTTTGGGAGTTATGTGGAACAATGTGGTGAAAAGAATCCAAAAAAGGCTTGATGGCTGGAAAGGGTATTTATTATCTCAATCAGGGAAAGCTACCCTGACTATGGCCTCGCTAAAAAGTATCCCGATATACTTCCTATTAGCTTTCAAGGACTTGACTCAAGTATTCCAAAAAATTTTGCAGTTGCAAAAAAAAAATTTATGGTCAGGCTTTGAAGGCAAGAACATGATCCATCTAGTTGGGTGGAGCAAAGTTTTTCAACCCAAAGATCAAGGAGGCTTGGGTCTTAGGAGAATTTCCCACCTAAACACAACCTTGTTAGCGAAACAAGTGTGGTGGTCCTTACAAACGAAGAGAATGAGTGGATAGCCATTATGAAAATGAAATATCTTCAGGAATCCAATTTTCTTAACACTCCCATTCCTATGAGAGGTTATGCTATCTGGAAAGCTATTCTAGCTAGTAGAGATGTTGTGAAAAAATGTATGAGATGGATAGTTGAGAGGGGCTCGAATATCAGATTCTGGGAGGACAGATGGGCTATGCAAGAGGCTTTGCTTTCAGATCCTAGGATAACAAGACTCAAAAATTATACTGATAATAATTTTGGACCTTGGGTGTCTGATTTCCTAAGTCAGGAGGGAGGTCATTTGAGATGGAAACCTATTAGAGCTCAAGGACTTTAGGGTGAATCATTGGAGTTAGAAGCTATCCTTTCTCAACAATTAATTTCTAAAAGAGTAGAGGATGATCACCTAAGGTGGGACGCGATTGAGAGTGGCAAATTCTCAGTTAAATCTACTTACAGGATGATTATTGATCATGGTGATCCTCTATTTGAAACCAATCTGGTTTGGATCCGCAAGTTGATCCCAAAAATAGCTCATTTTGCATGGACGGTGATTCAAGGAAAAATCCTCACCATCGACAACATGATAAGAAGAGGTATGTTTTTTCCTAACAGGTGTTATTTGTGCAGGAACAGTTGGAAATCCATTCATCACATTTTTTAGAGTACCCCTGGTCTATAGCCATCCTTAATGGATTATTACAAACCTTTAATATCTCTTGGGTCCAGCCTACCACCATTCTGGAGCTTTTCTATCAGTGGCCCTCTCCCTTCAGAAGCCTTCAGCTCAGGTTCCTCTGGAATATTTGCCTCCACCATTACCTTTGGTATATCTGGTTAGAAAGGAACCACAAAGGCTTTTCCAATTCTAACCTCGACCCATTGTTGGTTCTCAAAAAAATACTAGTTTTTTCCAAAGAGAACCTAAGCATCCTCCCTCCAACTACCCAAACCATTCCCTTACAGGAAAAAATCCTTGCCCAATATAGTGATATATCCTTAGATGAGTCTTTAGGTGTGATTAATCCTCATCTGAGGATAGAGGCTAGGTGGACCGCCCCCAGTGGGATGGATCAAATCCAATTTTTATGGGGCGGCCAAGGACAATCCTGGAAAATCTGGAGCTGGAGGGTGGTGAGAGATCACCATGGTAAAGTTTTTTTTTCCTTTTCTAAAAACATCAATATCAAGACTAATAACGAGGCTGATGCATGGGCATTATGGCATGGTCTGCAAATGCTCCAAGAGGCCCAGGGTATATGTTATGTGGAAGGGGATTCCTTGAATATTATCAACCTCCTTAACAATAAAATAAAACATCCCTAGAGGATCGAGGCCCTAATAAATGAAGTTAGGATCCTTGATGACGGGGGTGAAGAGAAGAAGGCCCAACACGTGTTCCATGAAGCCAACAAGGTAGTGGACAAGCTGGCAAACATTGGTGTGGATGCTGACAGATTGATCACATGGATGAATGAGGTCCTAGGTGACATGTAAGAAATCATCCTTTCTGAATCTTGATGAGGTGGATTTCAAGCCGACAGATCATGTGCAGTGGGCAGAGGGCCCAAATTAGAAGGTGTTTCCTAGTGGTCACATCTATATTGGAAAGAGCATTTAGTAAGACCAAGGCCAACGTGTAAAATTAGTTAACCAGGTGGCATAACTCCGAGGTGGTGGACCTTGTCCCTAAATATGATATTTATGCCATAAGTACCTATCGTGGGATCAGGAGCAAGTTTCCATACATCTTGATATACGCAAGTGTTGTTTCCAAGAGAAGGTGGTGTATTGTGAGGTTTCTCCCACCCATCGTTATCATTATTATTTAGATAATGGATCCTAAGAGATATGATGAGGGATACGATGGCACGATCCCTATGCTGAAGTGGCTTACTTTCCAAGATAATGGTGCTCGAAGGCATGCTTTCATAACTGGCACAAGATTTAAGGAACCAGCTTTGGATGGCAGAGGATTTCCAAGGCGCCACCCTCATATTAGTACCTACTACGACAGGGTTATGTCTGAAACTATGATTTCAGAACTCCATGATACTCTTGAGAGGAATCTGATGATAACCCTTCCAAATATGATTTACATTGAGCCCAATAATGTGGTCATGGAGCCTGCTGGTCAGGCTATTCTGATCGATAGGCATTTAACCCAATTTTTTGACCTATTATCGGGTGTGGAGGATGAAATCAAGCTGGCTGTGATGGAGACTTGGGAGGATGGTAGAGTGGAGATCCAAGGGCATGAATTTGTCATTGACACCAATATTCTGGTGACTATTACTGGATAGTAGGTTAAGGGAAGGTCAATTCATTGACAGAAGCACCACTGGGAGGTGGAGTAGAAAGAATTTAAGGACAATCCAAAAATTTACAAGGATTCAAAGAACGGTCTCACAAGGATGGACCTACCGATGCCCTGGAATGCGGTAATGAAGAATGTCCTCAAATTTATCATGATAGAAGACCATGGTAAAGTGCTCTTGAGCTTTCATTACGGCTTTGTAAATTTATTCAGGGATGTAAACCCCATTAGCATCCCATAATTCTTGATGAAATCCCTCAATCACACCATTACCTCATCCCACAACAAGAAAGGCTTCTCAATGCCCATGCACCAAGGCCTGCTTAAGGTTATTTATAAATTCATCCTTAAAAATATTCCCCAACCTGAGCTCCCTACCCCACCCCATGAGGATCCCCTACGGGTTCGTGGTGAGAGTTCGAGGGGGAGAGACAACCCTGGGTTACCCAAACCTTTCCCTGCCAAGAGGAGAGAGGGTGAGTCAAGTGCCAAGGGAGGGCAGGCTAGGAAGCATCTCAGGATCGATGACCCGCCCCCTAGGTCCTCTCTAAGACTAAAGAATAAACAAGTTTAGGGTAGTAGCAAAATCTTGGATATTACCTCCGAGGATGAAGGTCCTGACCCATCTATTATGGAGCTAAAAAGGTTTGTATTGAACACTGTAGTCAACATCAACCATCATATGCAGGAGTTGCAGGAGGTCCTAACCAAGGTTTTCTTTAATGATGGCTACCAGAGCAACAAGCCGATGGTTTTCAACCCGAATATGGACGACAATGAAGAGGACACAGGGGAGGATCAGGAGGAGGAGGCCAAAGAGGAGGACTAGGGTCCTCTTTGGTGTTTTAATGCCTTGGGTTGTCTATTTTTTCTAAATTTTTTGTTGGTCTTCAAGTTTAAATTTTTATGTTCTTGTCAGGGCAGAGGGTTGTATGTTGCTATCCTTTTTATTGCTTATGTTGTGTCTAGGTTCAGGTGCAATACCTAGGAGGGGTCAGGATGGGCAAAGGCCCTGTGTGTCATTTTTTATTATGCTCTATTTGGGGTGGGACGCTCAGGGTGTGGGGTCCCAGGTAAGGATGAATGGTTGGGGTAGAGGATGAAGGATCCTCTATTTGTCTCTATTTATGTTCCTCAGCTGCGGGCTGTTTTTGTAAAAAGGTTTTGGGTCAACCTGAAAAACCCGAGTTAATGATAAATCTTTAATTTCCAAAAAAAAATAATGAAATAGAGAATGGAGAACAAAAGGTGATGAATAAAAGGTAGCAATAACAAAAGCTTTGTTATAATGTAGAATGATGTAGCAAAATATTTGATTTTTATGTGTAAAATTGATCATGTTACAAAACAAAATGTCAGAAGGATAAGAAGGTTCTTCATTCTTATCACTATCTTCCAAGTATTGATAATATGGAGGGAGCATATGTGAAAGATATGCATGGGTGTTATTTGGTAAACAAGGATGACCAAGTATGGATGAAGAAAAGTGATTTATAGGAGGTAATTGTGACGATGGAGAATTTATAGAACTTGATGTTTCAACTGTTAAAGATTCTTCAAATGGTGTTGGGTCACCATGTATGGTAAAAATTTTATTTGCAAATTTAAACTTCAAACATTGATGAAGAATGGAAGGGACAACCCTCATCGTATGAATCCAAGGACTTCTGAGAAGTAAGTTGTAAGTTGAAGGGCAAGATGCTACATAAGACAAAGTATCCAAGATCTTGGGTCCACTCTTAAGGGGAAGAATTGTAGTACCTCGAGCTTCTTAAATTTCATTGTTAAAATATTTTATAATAACATTTGATTCATTGATATCTTCTTCCTTTAATCTGATTTTTTGGGATAAATGATAAGTGCATAAATTAAGAGAGGAGCCATTATCTACCATGATAGTTTTAATAAATGTTTCTTTACTAAATCCTGTAATGTAAAGAGAGGAGTCTTCTTGTGAAGCAGAGGAAGGAATCTCCTCATCATAGAATGAAATATGGTTAACCTCAAGAGGGCTTACACCATTAATTGTGTTCTTAGGGAAAATATCATGAGGAACAAGTTGTTGGCTAAGTATTTTGAACAAATTTTCCCTATGAACATGAGAAATTTGTAATACTTCTAAAAGGGATATCTTTGCTTGAGGATTAATCACTTGTTTTTGGCTATCAAGGTGGACTTCATATTGATATTTTGATGCTAAATATGGGCTTTCTATGCTTACATTCCTTTTTGGATCATTATCTAGAGCCAAAGATAGTTTTGAATGTTGGTCAAATGAGGAATCATATCTTGAATATCAAATTGAGTTGATTGAACTTGAGGTTGCTCATTTTTAGTTTCTATTATAATATTAGTGATATCATTATGATGGGACATATTAAGATGCAATATTTGATTGGTTTCTTGTTGTTGATAATTGAATAGGGGTTCTTGGGATATCCCCATGTCTTGATTGATTATGGGTATTTTTTGTGTAGGATTTTGATCATTTATTAGTGATTTATAATCAGTTGTAGATTGTAACTCCTTTATAGTGAAATATCCTCATCAATCAAATCTTGAATTGCACATCTTAAATCTCTACATTTTTGTGTCATATGTCCATCCAATCTATGATATTCACAATGTAGCTCAGGTTTATACCAATTGCTGTGGTATCAGGTTGTCTTATGGGAGGGATCTGAATCCTATTTGTATCAAGTAAATGCTTGAGAATTATATCCATTGGTTGATTGAGCTTAGTAAATTTATGTGGTGAAGGTTTTTGAGATGCTTTTGATAATTGCCTTAGGAATTCAGCCATAAAAGGACTTAATGGTTTATTACCTATTTTTTCTTTATTATGGGTAGAATGATGATAGGAAGATTGTGAAGTATGATGTGAGTGCATGGTAGGATTGGAAGAAGAAGTATTTTCTTGTTGAAATGGATGTGTTGTGTTGAAATAAAAATTTTGAAATGGTGGAGAAGGATTGTATGTCGATCGATAAGCATAATATGGATATATGGGAGAAAAGACAATATCGTTATGAAGAGGATTGGAAAAGGGATTGTCTTGTTGGGGTAAGGATGAAAAATGAGAAAAGTGTGATAAAGGTGATGTTGAATATGGATGAGGTTGGTCATAATCAACAAATGTATTTGGCAGAATTTTCCCAACATGACTGATGAGCTCATATTGATTTGAGTTAAGACTCATGGTTTCTTTAGTACTTCTAAAAGTAATATCTGGTATCTAAAATTTACAATTTAATCTAAAACATACAAATTTGAAATGATGATTTTTTTTTCGTTTTTCTTATATATAAATATAAAATATATATATATATATATATATATATATATATATATATATATATATATATATATATATATATATATATATATATATATATATATATATATTTGTTTGTTTTTGAAATCAGAAGAAATGCATATGTTTCACGTCGGGTTCACCAAAGAATGTAGGCCTAAAATTTTTGCACTCCTTTCCTCTATGTTGATGGATCCACACCTTAGAGGGGAATGGAAAATAGTAGAGCTACACCTCAAAAGAGAGGCACTTAGTTGTACCTTCTTATGTTGATTTTTTGACGAATTAAGGGTTCACCAGGAAAATTTTAACGACAATTTCCATACCTAGGCTTGTAAGATGTTTGATTCGTTCATTTTATAAATCTTTCTCATACACATAAGTTTGGCCTTTATGCAACTAAACTATATATATGTGATTATGATTTAATGAAGATAGCAAACAGTGAATACAGAATGAAATACAATACATAAGATTGGAACTATAAGAAATTATAAGCCTTATCTGAGTCGGATGCTTGATGAAGATTCTGAGGGTTGTAGCAGAACAAAATCACCTCTGTTTAGATAGAATATTTTTTTTTCTAAATAGAATCACCTATTTTCAGATAGAATCACCTCCGATTTAACAAAATCATAGGCGATTATGTTGCAATCCTGCAACAAAATAGTTGACAGCAAATAGAGGACTAAAAACAATATTTCTTGCAAATTATAACAGTTTCTCGTACTCCAAGTCACAGATATATTTTAATTTCTATATGAAAATGGATATGAAATGACATGAGAATACTATGATGATAATTCAACCTAATATACTATGGGTTTATGCGATTATGGTCCTGACTTCATGATGCAATTAACTGGAATGATGGTGAACACCAAGATGCAATATCTAAATCTGAATAATAAATTAAATGGACATGATGCAATGCATAGAAAAATAGAATATTGGAAAATAAATGCAAACAATGATTTGAATCCTTGCCCCCAGCTGATTTGAAGACAGGATTGCCTACTCTCTGACAAAATTACCTAGTCTTTGGCGAAATCGCCTGTCACTTATGTCGAAATCGCCTGTCGTTTCTATCGATCGCAAGGCGATTATGATGGTATTTCGAGCGATTATAACTGGGACCTACAATGACAAAATTAAACAATAGGGGTGCTAGGAAATAGAATTCTATGGCAAATTGATGTGAGGGATTCTTAAGAGAATTTTAACAGCAATGTCAAGAGATCTGAATTCAACTTGCCAACTAGTCAGTCAGTTAGCCGGAGGAAAAAGGGAAAAGGGCATAGATTAAATAGGCCAAGGAGGATTTTGAGGAAGTTGGGAGGTTAGGCTAAACATGGAGGAGGTTTTTATCCCTCCTATGTTTTCCATCTTCAATATACTCGCCAACCTCCCTGATCTGAATGATGGCTAAACCAGGTAAGAGGTTTTAAACCGTATTTTATCTTTTAGCAAATTTGTTAAAATTTTATTTGGGAAAAAATCGCCTGGTGATTCTATCGATTTTCAGGTGATTTTGTTGATTGATGGGCGATTTTGTCCAAAGGTCAAGAATTTTAAGTTTGTTGGCACGAAAAATGAGGAATTTGATGTTAAAATTGGACATATTATATACCATTGGAAAGCTCTTTTTGAGCCCTATCCAATGGTATAAAATTTGATATGATTTGATAGGGTAAAAATTCTCTTGAAGATTACCTTACTTTTCTAGGAGAAAACTAAGGAAAATGAGTCAATTTTTCATGTCTACAACACTAGTACCTGGGTTATTCCAACCAGTATTAGCCATCATAGGGTACTCCTCCTTAGCAAGTACCTCTACTTGAGGTAGGTCTATATGCATCTCATCATGGCAATGGTGATAGAGGACTAGCTCCTTTGGTACATCCTGATAAACACCAAACTATCACCTAACTTGAGAGTAATGGAAATACTCTCTCTTTGTACCATGGCACCCAATGAGTCATCTCCTGCATCTCACCCTCACCATATACCCAATAATATCTAGCTAAAATGCCTCCATATGATCTGCTCCCACTGCAATATCTCTAGTGATTTCATGTAGTGAAACAACCTACCTACCACTGGCTGGCTCTGTCCAATCTCTTGGTATCATGGCCATCGAGCTGCATAACCAATATGGGTATCCCCTAGCTTAGCTTAGGGTACTGGTAGTTTGGTGGGCCGATCCACTCATATATGCTCCCATCCCAAGATATAGAGCATCAAAATACACCCCTATACCATCCACAATCGATGCTTAATCTCATATAGCTCATCATATGAATGATCCAATAGTGTACTCCCCCATGCCATGATAATCAATTGTTGAATATCACACTCCAACAAGTCTAAACCATATCAAGGAGGTTCCAAGGGAACCTCGCTCTTGAAGAGTTTGGTAGCAGGATGTTGGATATGATGTGCATTACCACTTCCTATCATTGAGAGAACACATCAACCTCGTATCATGTTGTATGATCCTAAAAAGCATACACCTAATCTAGTAACAATTGAAAATCACATAAAGCATACAAGAATTGACGAATTTGCAAATAACCAAAAGAAAGGTTTCTTTTATTAATTTCCAAATGAATCTCAGTTACAAATCCATCCCTCTTAGGGATACCCAATGTGATACAACTATTACAATCATAAGAACTCCCTCGCAAGGGTAGGTGTAATCCATAGACTTTTAGAATGCACACGAACTGCTCCAAGGTGTCGATGACCTTCTTCTCCATGATTAGAGGCATTTGTTGCCTTGCATGTCAAAACCCTGTTAGTCCTGCGTGCAATAAACAACAAGAAGCATCAGTAATAAAGGATGCCTCTCTTGATGAGGCTTTTTGAGGAAATTGCATGAAAAGATGATGTTATTAGCATATAATCAAGAAAGTGCAAGAAAGCTAATAAACCTATGCAAAACATGAAAATATTCTATGAAACATGTAAAGGAAAAGCATATGTATCTATCTAATGGCCTAATTATGAATTTGAAAGCATGGAAGCATGAAAAAGATTCATTAGTATCCTAGTTACAATATTGAAAGCAAGACAACTAAACAAGCTAATTCTATCGGTCAAAAATCTCTAATAATGCAATTAAACCTAAATTATGCTTAATCTAATGCCATTAACAAATCCTACGGTGAGAAAGCAAGGAAATCAGGGATGATACCCTAACCATGGCTCTGTGGCATGGTGAGCACTATTAGCCATGGTTGATAGTCACGATGGAGCTTGAAGTGTGCTTGTCCTCCAATTCAAGGGCTAAATCTCTGAATCCTCTTGCCAAATTGATGGTCAAGGGTCACCTCTATGTCCTCTAATAGATTTGGTGGTTGAATTGCTCTGATTATGCATGAAATGGGTGTAATTGCATTTCTTGGCTCTCCTAACCTCCTAGGACCTCCATGGCTTGAATTGCCATTTCAATCTCTCAATTAAGGGTAAGAAAGCAATGTCACAATGCAATTAGGTGAGTGTTGAATTCGATAGGGCTTCACTACTCAAATTCACCTATGCATCTCTACTTTTCCCCAATTTGGATGGGGTTCTTATAGCACCTTGGAGGGCTATGTCCTAGCTTCATGAGGAAGCCAAGATCAAGAATGGGTAGTTAGAGTAGTTGGAAGGAAGCTTCTCGATCATTCCTCCCCCAAACCGCTCGGATCTGCAACCAATTGGCCATTTGGAACCAAATTTGACTCGGTCAAAGGCCAACTAATTTTTGATGCTAGTCATGGCTCTGAGGCATGGTCAGCACTGCTAACCATGGGTGTCAACTGTGGTTAACACTGATTAGGCCAAACTGCCTAATTGAGTGGTTAAAACCACTGCTATACCTTGGTATTTGTCCAAGGTCTTCCATATGGTCTTCTAGCATGTCCCATATGAGTAGTCGCCTCGACATGATGTATTTTAGGTGTCTACAGATACCCCTTTTGAGATGCATTGTGAGATCGAACAACGTTGAGCAAAAATAGACCTCCTAAAATGATGTCATAGGTTGGATGATGATCATTAGTCTGATCAACATTAGATGCTCAAGGTCCAGAAAAAGGATGCGCATCCTAGAATCATTGCTTCCAACTGGATGGAAGGCTTAAATTTGCAAAGCTTTGGCAAGCTCCAGCGGTGATCGGGTAGCTTAGGTGCTACTATAGGATTCCATGCCATATAGATCCGAAAGGAGGAGAGCTACTAACTTAACTATCATATTTGCTTTTTTCCCCAGCAAAGGGTAAGCTTATGATAGTCATTGGCAATGATTCGTAAGACGAACGCAATTTTGACAAGATCAAGAGATCTACGATCAAGGGATCTTCTATTGACTTTGATTATGATTATGATATTATGACTACCCCCTCAAGCGATGAGTCGATGAGGGTAGGACAATTAAATGAAGTGACGAGTCACTTGACCACTATGAATGACTTTGAACAAAATAAGATTTAGCATTTGATAATTGATTAGGCCTAATCAGCTATGATTGCAACTATTAAGAGTAATTGTACATCTCTATCCCATGGAGCGGTCTAGCCTTAATGGCCTTCTTAGGGAATCAAAATGATAGCAATTCCAATTAGGCATGTGTTGAATCATATTGTTCGATGATCTACTAAAAATATCATAGAAGAAGTGATATGATTGCTTCATTCCCATGGAGCAGTCCGACCGTCTAGGCCTTCTTAGGGATTGAAATGAAGCATAGCAATTCAACGATGATGAATTTGCCCCAAATGTCCTTATGGTAATTTACTCATCTTGCTGGATTGCATGGAGCGCAAGTCACTACAACCACCAAGTGTATAGGGTAAATTACTAGATACGAGGTGCATTTGGCTTTTAGTTTATCTAATTTTTTGTTATTTTGTGAATTTTTTTACAATTTTGGTCAGGTGGGTATTTTTAATTCATCATTTTTTAGCTCCTCATGGTGGGATTTTTTAGCATTTATTATAGGTTGCTAGTTACGCTTGACAATAGCAACTAGATTTTCAAAATTTTCTAGCCATGGCTGACATCCATGATCGACAAACCCTAGTTTTATGCCCATGGGTGTCAACCATGGTCAGGAAAAAAATAGGAAATATTTAAAAATTTTCCTATCATTTTTGATGTCATTTTCATTTGATAGCTTGCAAATTTGAGTGCTCTGAGAGGTGAGTCAACAATTTTAACACGAAGTGCTGCTAAAAACTTGACCTCACTACCACCTGGATTGATGGCAGCCCAACCTAAGGGAGCCGGTGCGACTAAGGTAGAAGCACACAAAACCCTCGACCATTTTATTTTACCAGTTTTAAAATTAACCTCACTAATTAATGGGTTAAATTAACCTCATTAAACTATCGGTAATGAACCTCACCCTAGTTAGGTTTAGCTTAGGTTAGCTTAGAGGGGAGGGTAAAATTAATTTTTTTTTTGTTTTTTTTTTTTTTTTATTTTTTTTTTTTTTTTTTCTAGGAAATATAGGGATGGGAAATGACCTAAAAAGGTCATCTTGCCTAGCCACGGTCCCCAATTGGCAAATTGGGGTTAGCCACGATGGGATTCAAAATCCAACGATCAAAAATTTGACCGCCTCCCTACGGGTCTGAGTCACGGTTCACAACTTAGAAATTTTTATTTTTTTATTTTTAGCATAATTTAATTTTTATTTTTAAAGTGCATTTTTCCATTGTTTTTGGTGTTTTGAAATTTTTTAATTTGTTTGATGTTTTCAAGCTTATTTTTTTATGTTTATGGTTGATTTTTATTTATTTTTGCCTTATTATTCTACTTTCTATCAGACCTTGACTGCTAGGGTGAGGGAATCAGAGATCCTTCACAACCTACATGGCACCCTTTCTCAGGTGGATCAGGCATGGTTCAGGGCTATAGGATTTGGTTATGTCTTATGCCTCCCCTCCATCAGGGTCGATCAGGCCTATATGACTACATTGGCCCGATATTGGGATGCATGGACCAATACCTTTCACCTACCTACAAGTGAGATGACCATCACTTTGGAGGATGTCTACCACATATTTTAACTCCCTCTAGATGGTGAGGCCATCACATATTCATCGATCGATGAAGAATGTAGTATTTGATCGTATTTTTGGCCACCATAATGAGGAGGCAAAACTTCACTCGAACCATGGAGGGGTCCATATTGAGCATTGGTATAGACAATAGGTTTTTACTGACTGAGCAGCCATCTTCATGCACCTGATTATGTAGATCATCCTACCGACACATCTAGAGTGAGGTTCCCATGGAACCTCCTAGCTAGGACGATGGAGGTCCTAGTGAGTCCTACTGATCATCCCTTGATCCTATCCTAGGGGAGTGCCTTATTAGCATAGCTCTATAATGAGTTGTACCAGATTACCTAGAGGAGTAGAGTTGGCATCGACTGTAACTTACTACTATAGATCTGGGGGTGGTAGCACATCAAGATCGAGCATCCCATTGGCCTACCCCATGATATTGGCACCATTGAGGAGGTGCACCAGTGCTATATGGCATGCTGGCCTCAAGAGCAGGAGGGCTTCTAGAGTAGGTCTCATACAGGGGACCTAGCGCACTACATCGGATGGTTCACAATGTTGTAGGTGGATCAGATTGATTGCACCCCTACTTAGACTACCCTCCATGGATGGAGGTTGATGATCAGCTACATCGAGCATGTAGAGATAGATGGCTCCTCGAATGTAAGTCTAAGGTACAAGAGTTCTTCTACTTCTCTCATATCACCAGATAGTTTGGGATCAAGTAGGATATTCTAGAGCTACCTACTATCTACCATCACCTCACTCTAGAGAGGGACTTGACATGGCCTAGGGTGACTCCACTAGGTGATGAGGATGATGAATTTTAGGAGTCAGGTTTGACAAATGTAGGGACCACTCCTAACTATGACACTTGGTGGACCCTCAGGGTATGGTGAGGCTTTGAGGGCCCCTTAGGTAGGGTAGTTGATGATGTTGTAGAGGGTGCAGAGGGCATAGAGGTCGATCCTCATGAATTTGAGTCTATAGAGGACTGAGGGTGGATGGGGTGAGGGATCTACAGAGGATGCACCTCCAGCTGAGGAGGAGGATGATGCTCTCGAGGAGGGTGAGGCACCACCTAACAGTGAGATTGGGTAGCTCAAGGCCCAGGTTTCTAGCCTACAGACTCAGGTAGGCTCCTTATAGACACAACTCTTACATTAAGACACCACCATTGCCACTTTATAGGAAAATGTGGGGGATCTCTAGTCTTAGCTCATAGTAGGGTAGTCACAGTGGTGCAGCTACGAGGAGGAGAAGACCACTCTATAGGCTAGGATCACTATAATAGATATAGAGATCCAAAAGGTTACAGGGAACATATCCTCCTACAGTCATAGGTAGATGCTATGATGGCACATATTTACACTCCAAAGTGGGAGGGTAGATCCCTCATCATCATAGGTTTCTCTAGCACCTCTAGCTACTCTATATTACAAGGGATTAGCAAGGTTGGACCAGGGAGCAGATATCAGGAGACTCCGAGCCTAGTGCAGTAGCACATCGATGATGGCACATGAAGTGTTACCTACATATCTACTCTGAGAGGAGCTATTGGACTACTCGAGGGTGAGATTTTAAAGATACCCATAGCTTCAGGGTCTCAGAGGACTCACACTCGAGAGATAGGGTAGTCATCAATTAGCTCCAGTCATAGATCTCATAGGTCAGAGAGGACCTCTGGTGCCAGCTCTAGGAGGACTCACAGGGATGGTGGAGGTGAATGGAGCCTCTCAGGGTGGGGGGAGGCATCTACTTAGTACAGATATTCATAGATGTTTATTACCATTTTTATGTGTAAGGTCAAGGACCTACATAGATGTAGCCTACGAGTATTTTTGACACATGTCTATGTACTGCTATTATCTATTTTTTTAACATATATATATATGATCTGACATTGAGACTCATTATATGTGCAATTTATTATTTTTATTGTTTTATGAGATGCATATGGATGCAATGTTTAGATGCGATGTTTATTTTATGCTATATGATGTGATGTATGGATGACATGCACTAGATAGATGATGAATGTATGATTTTAAATGCAATGATATATATGTGTAGGTGGACTACTTATGATGAATGTATATGAATGTGATATATGATGTTTAAATGCATGTTTAATTTACTATACTTGTATGCATTTAATTTATGTTGTTATGACATAATCTATGCCATGTATGTATTGCATAATTTCTTTGTTTCTTTGATAATTTTTTTCTGAAATGGACATGTATGCTTTAATCACTTAAAACATAATGTATGAATGCAATATGAGTTTGACAATCTGATGGATGACACCACCGAATGTATAACAATCATGAGATGTAATTGCTATATCTTATTATATGATTTGATCAATTGGGCACCCATATGTGAGATGCAATGATGTATTGTTTCTATTCATAAGATTTTGTAAATTAAAATAATATGTATAACATAGTCAGTGGCCATTTAAATATCATTTCTGACATCCATCCGGTATCTAGCCTATATTACAAATAATTTCTAATAAACAAACTCTCATAAAAGAAAATTGATTTTTGATGATTGCATTGAAAATTGTTTGTTGCTATTTGGGAATTTTTGAGGTTTTCCATGAGACTCAAACACCCTAGTTGACTTATCAAAAGTTGTATACTGACCATACTAGACTTCTAAAACATAAGGCTTTCGCTAGGATAGACCCTAACTATTCATTATCCCTATGTGTGCAAATGAGTATATTTAGATAAGGCATAAGCATACCCCGATGTCAGGCGGGATTCTTTCAGCCCATTGCTAAGATTGGGGATCCTCAAATGTCTATCCAATCCTAGGTTTAGATTTTAGTTGGACTAGACTACTAGGCGATACAGGACACCTGAAGCTAGCTCTTCCACATTCAAACATTGGTCTGCACAAAAGCGAAATGCTAATGTATCAGACATATCATCATGCGTAAGGTATGGTAGTACTGACAATTCCAGGGATTCAAGCTTGCCCCCTTATTTTCTTTAATTTATTGGGATACTTGCTCATGTAAAGTGATAAGAATCACTATTTATTTTGTACTTATTTTAGTGATAAAAACCACTATTTATTTTGTACTTTTTATTTTCTTTTTTTTGAGCAAGGGATTTGATACTGATAGGATTTCACTTTGAATTTGATCTTGATTTGATTTGATTTCTGAGGATTTAACTTTGGAATTTCACTTGGGGAATTCATTCTGGGATTTTGCTCCTTTATTTGTAAGCAAGGGATTTATTCGGGTAGGGGGCAAGCTTGTCCTTTTGCCAACTATCAACATTTCTCGAACCGTCCGCACAAGGGGATAAGCAAGAATAAAATTTTCACATCAGGATACCTAGTCCCACTTTGTAGCATTCATATTCCCCTAGTCCTAATTAGGATTGTTTAGTTTGTTTATTAGTGATAGGATTCTGATATGCTAAGGGCTATACAAACTAGACCTCATCTACAAAAGCAAAGCAAGCTTTCTACCAAACTCTTGAGAAGACCACTAAGTATGGTTGAATGACCGAAAAACCTTAGTATATTCTTCATAGCAACAAGAAGGGTTGTGTTGAAAAACATAATTACTCACAAGGGTGAATGGATGATAGATGATAGTGCAAAGATGCATGATTGAAATACAAACGTGGTGTCATTTGTAAGATTGTAAACACAAACTATCCTAATGCAAGTGCGATGGATGGATATACCTAATGCAATGCAATATGAAATGCATGTGGTAATTAGAATGCGATGATGCAAATGAAATGCAATGATGCAAATGAAATGTAATGCAATGTTTTTGAATTTTGATATTTTCCCAATTTTTTTAGATTTTATTACTTTTTAATTTGACCAAAGGGCTTACAGATGCCTTTGGAGCCTTTTACTAGATGACCAAAGGGCTTACAGATGCCTTTGGGGCCTTTTGATGGTTTTAGGCATAAAATGCTTTAAGGTGAAGGATGTTGAGAGGTTCAGGCTCTTCAACCCCTTCCAACGATGTTAAGCGATATGTCCCAGGTCCAATATTCTCAGAGATGATATAAGGACCTAACCAATTAGCCATAAATTTGTCTCACATTTCTAGTGGTAGATTTGAGTTCTGTTGGTTCTCTTTCAGCACAAGATCACCAACCTCAAAGTCTCTCAGATGGACTTTGTCATTGTAAGCTCATTTTAAGCGCTCTTGATAAACATGGAGATGCTCAAGGGCATTCACATGATGTTCATCAAGTAGCATCAATTGATCTAGGTGAGCTTGTCATGCGGTGTCATCATCGATGAACTCTTTCAATGCGATGCACAGCATTGGAATTTCCAACTCTAAGGGCATAATGGCCTCAATACCATATACTAGTGAAAATGGAGTTGCCCCAATGGGTGTCCGAATACTAGTCCTATAAGCCCATAATGCAAGGGGCAGCTGGATGTGCCAATATTTGTGGTGTTCTTGTACCATATTTTTCAATATGGATACCACTATCTTGTTTGAAGCTTCAGCCTACCCATTTACCTATGGATAATATGGAGTCACAAAACTATGTTTGATCTTGTACTTAAACATCAAAGCTCTCACAATTTTATTTTTGAATGACATTCCATTATCCAAAATTATCTTGGATGGTATCCCAAAATGACTTATGATATTGGTGAGTATGAACTCAACAATACATGCTCCAGTTGTCATTGTTAATGGGATTGCTTCCACCCACTTAGTAAAGTACTCAGTAGCCATAATAATAAATGTATGTCAACCCGATGATGGAGGAGAGATCTTACCGATGAGATCCAAACCCCACTGAGCAAATGGCCAAGCCGCTTGAATGGGTTGTAAGGCCTATGATGGTAGGTGTGCAAGATTAGCATGATGCTAGCATTTAATGCATTTCTTGACATACACATTGCAATCCTTCTCCATAGTGGGCCAATAATAACCCATGCGAAGGATGCACTTGATGATAGCCATGTCACTGAAATGGCCATCGCACGTACCATCGTGAGCTTGCAAAATTGCCCAAGATGATTCTTGGGGCTCAAGACAATGAAGGAGAACTCCATCGTAGCTTCGATGATACAAAATATCTCCTAACAAGACATACTTTATCACTTTCTATTTAAATGTGTACTTCATGGCATGCGATAATCCCTGAGGGATTACACCAAGCTTAAGGAAGTCGTATATCTATGACATCCAGTTCTGATAGCTCTCAGCCTCAACTGACAAGACAGCATGTTCCCCCTATGGTTCAACATTCATAAATGTAGACTAGGAAATAACCTTATGGTGAATGGTAGTACCACTCCCCATAGGATCCTACGAGATCAAAGACCCCTAAGATGCTCTCTTGAGAAAATATCTAGCTCTGTAGAACCACTCATGGTTTGGTTCTACATGAATCATGTTGATTGACTCTTTGTTATCCAAAGCTTCACATTGCATAATAGAGTGTGACAATATTTTTACATGGATGGTAGTAAAATCAGTAGATGGATTCTGAGGGATTAAGGATCCCAAATATGCCATAGTGTCTACAAATATATTTGATAAATGAGGGATTGCCTCGATGTCATACCATTCCAACTGAGCTAAATATTTATCAACAAGATCTTTGTAAGACTTCAGGATAGGACATCGACATTAAAAAAGTCCCTTCACTTGGTTAACAATGAGAAGGGAATCACCAAAGATATTTAACCTTTTAATCTTCATGGCGATAGCTATTTGGAGGCCCAAAATTAGGGCTTCATATTCAACATTATTGTTAGTGCAAGGAAAGTCCAACTTGAATGACAAGGGCATAGGAGCACCTTGCGGTATGAACAACACTATTCCTACACCACCCCCTTGCTCACACTTCGAACCATCGAAGAACAAGGTCATATCAGCTTTGTTATCTAGTTCTTCGAGTTTGGGTGCTTCTGATAAGGCAAAAACTGCATCATCAAGAAGCTCAATGGTGAGGGGCCTACTATTTTCAAGAGGTGCCTCAGCCAGTTGATCAGCTATGACTTATCCCTTAATGGACTTTTGGCTAATGAATTCCAAATCAAATTCTATCAATAGCATGATCCACTTTGTAGTACATGTATTATGATATGTTTTACTCATCATATACTACAAAGGATTTTATTTTGATATGACATACATCATATGACTTAACATATAATATCACAATTTCTTTGTAGTGAACACTACTGCTAAACATAATTTTTCCACATATGCATATCCTATCTCATAACTCACCAAGGTTCGACTAATGTAATATATGGCTGCTCTTTATCTTGCACATTATTTTGGGCTAACATGGTCCCTAATGCAAATTCAATTATCGATATATATAGCAAAAAAGGCTCATCTAGTCTTGGTGGAGCTAGCACTAGCGATGTTACCAGGTATTGCTTAATCTCAGCAAAGGTTGCTTGACAGTCCTCATCCCAATTGAATGGGACCCCCTTGTGTAGCAGTCGATTCATGGGTCAACATTTATCCGATAACTACATGATAAATCACTTTATGGATGCTACTTTGCCCTAAAGGCTTCTTAATTCCTTGATATTCATGGGAGGATGCATTTCTAAAATTACCTTTACCTTTATTGGATCAACTTTGATGCCTCACTTTGAAATGATGAATCCCAAGAGCTTTCCTGAAGTTATGCCAAATATACACTTCTTAGGATTCAACCTGACATTATGCTCTATCAGGTGATCGAAGACCTTTCTCAAGACCTCAACATGCTCTGAACGTAGTAATGACTTCACCAATAAGTCATCGATGTAATCTTCTAAGATCTTATGCATATAGTCATGAAAGATATATGTCATAGCCCATTGATATGTGGCACCAACATTTTTAAGACCGAATGGCATAACCTTATAACAAAATGTCCCCCATGGCATTATGAACATGGTTTTATGCTGGTCTTCAGGCTTAATCCGAATTTGGTTGTAACCAAAAAAACCATCCATTAAGGAGAGCATTTCATGACCCATAGTTGCATCTATGAGAGCATCTATGTTCGGAAATGGGAATGAATCCTTTGGTGTTGCCTTATTGAGGTCTCTAAAATCTATACAAATATGGATCCTTCCATCAAGTTTTCCTACAGGCACCATGTTTGATACCCATTCTAGATAGTCGATGGAAATGACAAACTCTACATCCAATAGCTTCTGCAATTCATATTTAACCATTAAGGCTACTATCGGATGCATCTTCCTGAGTTTCTGCTTGACTGGCTTCTTTGAAAGATCTAGCGAAAGGTTATGAGTAACCAATTTTGGATCTAGACCTGGCATGTCTTTATAAGTCCAAGCAAAGAGATCAGGTCTCTCTTTCAGTAGAGGGATGAGGTTGGCATGCTCATCAGGAGATAAAATTTCTCCAAATTTAACCTTCCTTGGATTGGTGGGATCATTACTGATATCCACTTCAAAGGTTTCCTCTACTGACATGTGGGATCCCTCCTCAAGCTGATGAGGCGTAGGGATCAAGTGGATGTCATCTATTGGGTTTATGGGTTCTACATTGGAAGCATCCTCAACATGATAAACATCATGTGCATAGCCTAGCATAAAGTGAAAAGGTTGCAATATTTCTTCGTTAGGGAAGAAATCCTTAGGCTCTAGTGGTGAGTCAGTGTGATCCCAATCAATAGCATCTACATTCAGACACAATGGCTTGGAAGGATCGGCTGGGTTGTGAAGTGGAGTGGTCAAATCAATGGAGATCATATTGATGGAATGGATCATATCTCTAGGACCACATGCATGTGACACTAAATTTGTATAACTTCCATCCCTGAGATGTGGTTCTAGGGGTATGGGGATCTCTAGATCCGGTCTATGGATAGACTCAAACATAGGATCACTAGGCTCAAGGAGCTCTCTGAATGTTGGTGGATCAGGGAAGACCATATGATAAATCCTATCCAAATTAGGTGGTCTTCCTCTGAGGTGAGGATGAATATTGATATCTCTGTACATATCCTCTGTAGTGTATGATGCATTACGATGATGCAAGTAAGGAGGTCCTAAATAGGCTCTCTCTATTTCATCTTCATCATCACTATCATAATGAAAGCCTTCACCACTACCTACTAGCACTGGGGAATTAGGGAGATGGGGCCCTATGTAAGCCAACTCCTGATAACTACTATCGCTCATGGAGGATTGATCATCCTCAATGACTATCTCCAAAGGTAATAGATGACGTAAATTAAGAGGGCCTAGATAGGCCAACTCAATCTCATCCTCATATTGCTCACTATTTGAGGACTCACCATTGTCATCCATATCATACATGCAGCTAGGTCCCCCTCTCTCAAATATGAACTCTTCTATGTCCTCATCAGAATGATATTCTGACTCAGAGTCTACCATTGTACTAGCATTGTGAACTCATAGGCCTATGTCATCGACTACTACATAGATTTGTTCACCCAAGTTATCTCTTGGGATATGCTCTAGACTAGTCTCCACCAAGATATCTTCATGATATATCTCAGGTGGTTCCATAGTGACATAAGACACTATCTGATTATCCCAATGAAAGATGGAAGGATTGGGGTGATAAGGATTAATATCGACTTCCTCCCCCAAGCTAAGGTACAGGTGGTCCAAATATGCCATGAGGAGTTCATCCTATCCTCTAACATGATATCCTAACCCAAACCTATCTATAGGCAACTGATATTATGGTTCATAAGGCCTCCTACACCCCTACTCAAATAATATAACGTAACCATGCCAATGGTAACATTCAAAATATCATAAGGTGTACTCTAGGTTAGAGAGATAATGAACATTCATAATGAATGGCTCATCATCATCTTCATCCATGGGGGTGCGAGATGCAATCTAGTCGAGCCCTCCATAAATAAAATTAGTTTGGTTAGGAGGCACCCCCAATGGTACCACCATCCCTACGAGAAGGTGATGGGCTCATGGTCAGCCCATATCCTATGCAATCTTGATGATCGGTGTGAACATCACATTTTGCATGATATACTCCCCCAATCTAGGATTAACCAAATGAACTATCACCTATGGTGCAGATGACCCTACTAAAGATGTAGGTGAAGTAGGTTGAGGTGCCTCTTTGACTTCTCCTTGAGCATCCTCTACTTCCATGGGAGTAGGAACCTCGATCACAACTAGTTTGGGTGCTCACTTTATCTCTTTTTCACCCATATTTACTTTTAGCTTCTCATCATCTCGATGCATTACAGATGTAGACGGTCTAGTAGAAGTAGTTATCATGTGCTTCGATCATTGAGATACGGATATTGTAGGTTTTGCACACACTTCCTTCATTTTACCTCCTAGCTCTTTGATCGGCATCACTGGTCATATGTCTAGGTGCATTGAGGGGAGCACAAAATCCCTTAACAAATCAGCTAGATTCATGTATTTGAATGGTTCCTCATCTGAAGGTACCACATGAACCTATCCCTCATGAACGTATTTGATACACTGATGGAGAATAGAGGGGACACAATACATTTCTCTTATCCAAGGCCATCCTAGAAGTATATTATATTGCATAGCACCTTCAATCACATGACACATCATGGGGATGGTCTTCAGTCCCACCTAAATAGGTAAGACTATCGTGTCGATAATTGAGCATAATGCATCATTAAAAGCTCTCAACGTGAAGGCGGAAGGTATGATATGCATCTTTGGTAACTTCAGGTATGTTAATGCCTTGGTCATGATAATATTGATTGATGATCCTATATCAATCAAAACCCACTTGAAGGGTATGTGATTCACACATGCAATGATGTGGAGCGATGGGTCCACCATGATAGTGGAAACCATCTTGATTTCATGATCATAAAATTGTATGACCGACTCCTGACACTACTGCACATGTCCCACAAAGTGTGTGAATGCTTTAGGATCCTAGGACTACACTTCTATGGACCTTAGAATATCCATAAGCATCTCCCTATGCTTGGGAGACTACTGAATCAGCTCATAAATCATCAACTTTGCTAGAGTTATCTATAGGTTTTGGACTAACCTACTCTTGATTGTCACCACCGGTCTAGTTGGTGGGCCTGGTACATGTTGGGTTGGCCTTGGAGGAGGTGCAACATGGACTCTAATAGGAGCCAGAGGTTGATTTGGTCTCTCATACCTCGCATGTCTTGTGATGACATTGACCATTCCGATGAACCCATGGGTTGGTGGTTCGATTCGTACTTGATTGACTTGGCCAACATTGTTCCTAGGTACCTCATGGTTGGGTAGAGGATTCTTGTAAATCCCCATATTTTGATTATCTAGTGCTTGTGGATTATCCACAAGAAGCGTACCTCTTTCAATCATGTTCTATACTAAATGTTTGAAAGACCAACATACCTCTATGTCATGACCTTTCATTCGATGAAATATGCAATATTGATCATCCTTATACCCCTTAGGCTTGGGTTGATTAGGGTCTATCATTTTGACCTCTGGTAAGTTTATTACCTTTGCCTCACATAGCTGATGGAAGATCATTGTCAACGATTTTGATAATTGTATAAATATGAGGAGGGTATCTCTCTTTGTCCTTACCCCTCTAGTTGTTGCACTAATCATATTGTATAGGGGGAGGTTGGGCTTGATAATTTCATTATTGCTACCCCTTATCTCCTTTCTGAAGGTTTAGAACCACCTGATTGACGTGAGCTAGCTTGGCCTATTATTTCTTAATGCTTTTCTTATTCCATTCCTTCCTATTTCTAAGTTTCAAGTTACCCTCCTATAACTTGATATCCTCAATCACTTTGGCTTGCACCAAAGCCTCTTCAAATATTTGATACTATTGCAATTATAACAATAATAAAATGTGCTTTGTACAAATTTTCATAAACATCCTAGTTAGTTCAATAGTAGGGATGGAAAATGGT
The DNA here is from genome assembly GCA_028583015.1 of Wollemia nobilis. Taxonomy (NCBI): domain Eukaryota; kingdom Viridiplantae; phylum Streptophyta; class Pinopsida; order Araucariales; family Araucariaceae; genus Wollemia; species Wollemia nobilis. The sequence goes on from JAQPPZ010000282.1 coordinate 578,193, forward strand.
AGCTTTGCCATCATCTTTCTCCATCATTTCTCATAATCCATAACTAGCTCATCATCATGTTGCATTAAAGCAGCCAGCTCAGATAAGTTCACCTTCTTATTGATGCCAAAGGAGAAGCATTCAAGAAATGCATCAGCCAATTGCTCAAAATGGGTGATATTATGCTTCTTGAGTTGATTAAACCACTCTCAAGCTGGGCCTAAGAGGGTCATGATGAAATTCCATAGGAGTAGGGCATCATTGCTTCCAATATAAAAGCACATGTCTAAAAATCTCATGACGTGCTCCTGAGCATCTTCCTCTCCTCTAAAATTTTCTAGCTTAGGCATTTCAAAATGCTCGAGATAAGCCAGAATAGGCACTGATGGGCATAAAGGTTCATTATGAATCTTATTCAAGGTTGGATTTTGATAAGTTATTCCTTGCTTTTCTATAGCTTTGACCTTTTCTGCCAAGACTTTATAAGCCTACGAAGATAAGAACTCCTCTTCTATGGATTGCCTTGGAGGCACCTTTGGAGGTACGTTCCTCTTCGATCGAGGTGAAGGATTAGGCTCATCCTCCTCTTCGAATTGGGATATTTTGGGATACTCTTGATCTAATTCATCTCCCACTTCTTCTTTGTACTACCTATGCCCATGATGCTCGGGTGGAGGGCACCCATCTCTATGTTGGGATGTGTAGCGAGTATGGGTATCTATATACTCAAGGTGCAAATCAGGTTGCGAAGCAACTCATCTATCAATGCGCTCCCTATGCTCACTATGAGGATGTAAACCGACACTAGCCAGTCGATCCTCCCTCTCAACATGCTCCTTTTGATCAAGGATGCATTGTTCATGCATGCATTGTTCATATAAACATTATCTTATGAACCTTTGCCTCTGAGTGTTCTCATTTTTGAGGTATTCTTGCTCTGCATGAACATCCTCCAATTGGTCTTGGAGGATCTGACATCTCTGCTCTGACACCAGCTTGTGAGATCTATCTATGTGATCAGTCGTATGAGGCCTCTAGTGTGTGCACTCTATTCGAGTGGCTTTGTGGGTGTGTCCCCCAATGGACTGATCTGCTATGCTCTTGCCCTTGTCTATGAAGATGATATTCATATCTAAATATTGCCTAAACTTTATGCCTGCATGAGATGTAGGGGCATGCATATCTCGAGAATGCTTGGAGCACTCTCTAGGTTCTCTGATAGTCCTAATGGTACTACCACTATGCACACTCATAGGAGTGAGAAGGTGCAGGAGTAGGCTTGTAACCTAGCTACCCTAGAACCTTACCCAAACCATCCAACTATCTGCTATGCCATGGCTCATGAGGTGGTATACCATTGGCTCCCACTTTGGATACATCTATGGTGATCCTACAAGGCTCACCCTTGTTGGGAGTTTGAGTGGGCCTACGCTTAGAAGTGGCCCTATCCATTTACCCCTGAATGGGTGGATCCTAAACTCATCTATACTCAGATGTTGGGGGCTTCAAGCCTCCCTTAGCTACAGGATGAAGGGGTACCAATCTGGATCCCTCGATGACAAACTCTTCAGTAGATCCCATGGATGCACGTGGAATGTGGTCATGGTAAATACTAACATGTTTGGAACCCCCATGTTGGGAAGCTCCATGCTCTGATCTATGTCTCGAGGAGTGTCTAGTAGCTCCTCATACTAGGGTAGTCTCAACAAGATCCCCATGCATAGAATTGTCCCCTCTAATACTCATCGAATGATGTTCGAGAGGATTCTATGATTGAGGGTGTTGCACGTCTTGTTGTGCATTGGGTGGAGCTTCAGCCTCGACCTCGGATCTACGCCTAGGTTAGCCTCTCCATGTAGCCACCATAGTGAGTATCCTATGTCTAGATTTAAATTTTATTAGCACACAAAGAATACAATGGTGATTATCTCTTTTAAAGCTTAAAGTGAACCCTAAACTGTTTGATGTGTTTTGCAATTTGTTGTATCAATAAGTACCTCTCATCATGTTTTCAAATATGTTGATGATATACTCAATTGTTAAAGGGCTTTCACCTATATACTCATAGCTCGACAACCTAGCTATGAACTCCAGGTCACGTAATCCCCCAAAATGTGGAGATGAAATCCACACCTGGGAAGGGAGCACAGGTCCTACCGATCCTCACCCAATCTCACCCGATCAACGTTATACCCTCCAAAGAGAAGTACATGCAAATTTTTTGGGCTACGGATGGTTCTTGGATCCGGTATTGGTCTAGTAACAAAAGGTTCGAGGGAGTTGGGCCAATGGATGGAAATCACTACCACCATCGTTGAACCCTACTAGTGGTTGGATGTGACTTCCAACTCACTAGCATTTAAGTGTGTCATGGTGTGTGTGGTTCCTTTTATTTTGCATGAAATTAAATGCATAAAACAACACTCATGACTCTTCTATATGCGATGCAAATTAAAAAGAATGTTTAACTTTCAAAAGTATGCATGATTAAGCTATATGACTTTTCAAAGCAAATGCACACTAATGACAATGATGAAGTGGCCACTAGATGGGCCTCACACAAGCAAACCAACATACAAGAAGGGCCTAGACCACTGGAGACTAGGGTGGACTGCACTCAGAGGTCCATTGTTCCTAGAAATGACTAGTAGAACCTAAGAAAAAGACCTAGGGACTCAATGCATTTTACTTCTTTGTTGCATTCCCTAATTATGCTAGCAATTTTGACTTTCTAGAAAAACACAGATAGAGAAATAGGGAAAATCAGAGAAAAATGGATCCTACCTCAGATCCTCATCCGATTAAGCTTTTTCTCCCTATTGTATGACCTATCAGATGCTGACCATGGCTCTATGGCATGGCTGAGACTATTGCCCATGGGTCTATGCCACGATGACAACTTTTGACCATGATTATCAACCATAGTTAGCACCTATCATCACAAACCCTAAAATTAGTGATCTATGGTATTTAATATAGAATTCCCATCATGATCACCTTCTATAACATCCTAAAAAGCATACACCTAATCTAGTAACAATTGAAAATCACATAAAGCATACAAGAATTGACAAAATTGAAAATAACCAAAATACAAGGTATCTTTTATTAATTTCAAATCAATTTAAGTTACAAATCCATCCCTCTTAGGGATACCCAATTTGATACAATATTACAATCGTATTAAATCCCTCTCAAGGGTAGGTGTAATCCAAATACCTTTTAGAATGACATGAACTGCTCCAAGGTGTCGATGACCTTCTTCTCCATGATTAGAGGTATTTGTTGCCTTGCATGTCAAAACCTTATTAGTCCTACATGCAATAAACAACAAGAAGCATCAGTAATAAAGGATGCCTCTCTTGATGAGGCTTTTTGAGGAAATTGTATGAAAAGATGATATTATTAGCATATAATCAAGAAAGTGCAAGAAAGCTAATAAACCTATGCAAAACATGAAAATATTCTATGAAACATGTAAAGGAAAAGCATATGTATCTATCTAATGGCCTAATTATCAATTTGAAAGCATGGAAGCATGAAAAATATTCATTAGTATCCTAGTTACAATATTGAAAGCAAGACAACTAAACAAGCTAATTCTACCGGTCAGAAATCTCTAATAATGCAATTAAACCTAAATTATGCTTAATCTAATGCCATTAACAAATCCTACGATGAGAAAGCAAGGAAAATAGTGATGATACCCTAACACATGGCTCTATGGCATGGTGAGCACTATTAGCCATGGTTGACAGCCATGATGGAGCTTGAAGTGTGCTTGTCCTCCAATTCAAGGGCTAAATCTCTGAATCCTCTTGCCAAATTGATGGTCAAGGGTCACCTCTATGTCCTCTGATAGATTTGGTGGTTGAATTGCTCTGATTGCATGTGAAATGGGTGTAATTGCATTTCTTGGCTCTCCTAACCTCCTAGGACCTCCATGGCTTGAATTGCCATTTCAATCTCTCAATTAAGGGCAAGAAAGCAATGTCACAATGCAATTAGGTGAGTGTTGAATTCGATAGGGCTTCATTGCTCAAATTTTCCTATGCATCTCTATTCTCTCCCAATTTGGATGGGGTTCTTATAGCACCTTGGAGGGCTATGTCCTAGCTTCATGAGGAAGCCAAGATCAAGAATGGGTAGTTAGAGTAGTTGGAAGGAAGCTTCTCGATCATTCCACCCCCAAACCGCTCGGATCTGCAACCAATTGGCCGTTTGGAACCAAATTTGACTCGGTCAAAGGCCAACTAATTTTTGATGCTAGTCGTGGCTCTAAGGCATGGTCAGCATTGCTAACCATGGGTGTCAACCATGGTTAACACTGATTAGGCCAAACTGCCTAATTGAGTGGTTAAAACCACTGCTATACCTTGGTATTTGTCCAAGGTCTTCCATATGGTCTTCTAGCATGTCCCATATGAGTAGTCACCTCGACATGATGCATTTTAGGTGTCTACACATGCACTAACAAAAATCCCATTATGGTCCATTTGTGCCAATGCCAAATCCACATCCTTCCCAAAAATCCACTGTAGAACCCTAGCCTGATCTCGTAGGAGAATAGAAGTGATGGTGCATCCCTCAATCAAGATCCTGAAGATCCTGTACATGTCCTCTAGGTTCATTGTCATCTTGCCGATCAAGATATGTAAGGTGTTGGTCCTGTTACCCCAATGATGAGTCGAGACCATAAAATATGCTTGATCTAACATAATACTAGGGAGGCGCACCACTTATTTGAGGCTGATCACCCCAAACCATACCCAGTCATCATTGTCTAGCTCTCTTTATAAATAAGTAAATAGGATGGATTCCCTAACACGATCCATAAAAATGTGATGCTTGATAAGCACAAACAAATCAACACAAAATTCCAAAACCAAAAAATTAAAAAAAAACCAAAAAAATAGTCCAAAAAATAATAAAAAATTCACAAAAAATAATTTTCTTTTCCTAAATTCAGGAGGCTACTCTAGGTCCCGATGCCTGCCAAGCATGACTGAGAGACCCTAGGAAGACCACCCCAATGGTCAAAAATTTTATTGTTGGAATTCAAACGTGGTCGTCATACCCCATGATGACCCCCTTCCCACCAAAGGGGAGCCGCTCCTACCCAAGACGGTCCCACAGTGGCACATAATTGGGGTATGAACCCATCCTAAAAGTACATAAAAAAAATAACCTACCCTTCTAAGCTAGCCTAATATAGATTCCTAAGCTAGGGTGAGGTTCTTTTTCAATGGTTTAATGAGGTTCATTTTGCTCATTACTCAGTGAGGTTCTTTTTAATTTGCACAATTTATGAGAGAGAGATTGAGATTTCTACCTTAGTATCTCTAGTTCCTCTGCTCATTGAAGCCTATGGCTGATCTACCATAATTGTGTGTAGAAATTTCAACAATAATACTTTTTAGTTTATCTCTCCTCCACCTCATTGCTCACTTTTCTCTCATTGCCAACTGTCACAATGACAATAAAAATTGGAAAATTTACTTTTATATTTTCCAAATTTCTTAACCACCAAATTTCAAAAAATGCACACATTTTTTCAGCATCATGAGATTTAATTTGGACATCTAACATCATCTAATGGTCCACATTCATCAAAAATTTCAAAAATAACAAAAAAATCAATAAACAAAATCTCAAATGCACCTTGTACCTAGTGATTTACCTTATACACTTGGCGATTGTAGCGACTAGCTATCCATGCAATCTAATAAGATGAGTAAATTACCATAAGGCCATTTGAACCAAAATAATTCATTTATGAATTGAAATATCTTCACTTCAATCCCTAAAAATGCCATGAGGCTAAACTGCTCCATAGGAATGAGGTGTATATTTCATTCTTCTATGAAGTTTCATCAAATTATCAAACATAGTGACTCACTTTGAGCTTTAATTGAATTAATATTATCTTGATTCCCTAAGAAAGTCATGTGGCTATACTGCTCCACAGGATAGATATGTACAATTACTTATAATGGTTGAAATCATATCTATAATAGGACTTTCCCTTCCATATTTGTTATAGTCTTACAATGCTCAAATAAGTCATCTTGGTCAAGTAACTCATCGCTTTCATAAATTGTCATTTTCTCATCGTCTTATTGCTTGAGGGGGTAGTCATAATCATAGAATTCATAATCAAAATCAATAATCAAATACTTATATCATGCAAATTGTATTCATCCATGAATCATTGCTAACAACTATCACAATATTCCCTATTTATTGGGGTAAAAAGCAAAAATGATAAACTAAACCTTTGTCAGTATGAACTAGTGAAACATGTAGTTACATAAAACTACTCGATTGCCTTCAAATTCATCAAATTTTTACACAAATTAAGTCCACCAAAGTGTTGGAGGTAATGATTCAAAGATGCATACTCTTTTTGTTATTGGAGCATCTAATATTGACCAGATCAATGAACATCAATCAACCTTCAATGTGATATGGGTTGTCTATTTTTGCTTAGTGTTGTGTTTTCATATAACGCATCTTAAAAAGAGGTATCTATAGACACTTAAAACATGTCATGTTGAGGTAGCTACCTATATGGACATATTTTTAGGCCATATGACTCACCTTGGGCCTTCCCAAGACCTAATAGTGGTTCTTACCACTCAAACAAGGGCAACCTATCCCTTTATAGCCTGGACCGTCATATCCAAGAGCGACCTCCAGTGGCCTCTAGACCCTATGATGGCCCCCAAGCCTAGCTGCTCCACCCTGGGATGACTACACCTATAATAAACTCGGGCTTCCTGAGCCAAGCTAAATCAGTTATAGGGAAAATTTAGCATAACGACTAACCGCGAGAAGGTTCTAGAAGTGATGCTTGGGTTGCCTAGATCCTAACTGAATCTTGATCTTGGCTTCTCTTGCAAGCCAAGATTACAATTGGGAAATATTATAAAAGGAGCCCAAAAAATTCATGAAAAAGAGAATTGAAATCAAATAGGAATGCAACGAAGTGCTACCGTATTGAGTAACAAATAGGACATTCTCTCACAATCAATGAAGTGCTACCCAAATCCAACCATGAAGCTTACATTCACATCAATGGAGTCCTTTGGAGCTAAATTCCACCATTCTACATCCTCAAATCATCCTCAATTCAAGCCAATTCCCATAATTCATCTATGCTTCGAAGAGCAATACCCTTGAACATCAATTTGATAGATAAATCAGATGTTGCCCCACATCGAGCACAAATAACAAATTCTCTATTCAACGGTTGCTTCATCCTGAAGTGACCCATAGGCATAGCCACTAGACCCTCTGATGGCTAACCAAGCTAGCCACTGTACCCTACAACGTTCTCTTTATGAAATCTATTTTCTCTGTGTTTTCAATTATAGTAGCTTTAGCAACACCTTATTTTTGTTATAGCATAGTTTCAACCTATTTTTCATGCATTTCTTTACCATTTTTAGTATTTTTACTTCAATTTTTTACTATGGAAATGGACCTCATCCTAAGAGGTTCCTCATTTGTTATTTATGTCTTGTAAGTGCTTTTGTGTGCAAGTTTCAGGTCTTAATAGGAGCTCTTCAACATAAATATCCTTCAATATTTACATCATCAAGCAAAGGTCACAAAAAAACCCTCCATAATCAGTTTTGAGAGAGCAAAAACTCTATAAATTACACCTTCCCTTTGGTTATCAATTGTAAATTTAATCAAATTGGTATATTCCCTAAGAGGGATATTTTATAATCGCTTTGTAAAGAATAATTTTAAATATCAATGAGAAAGACATTGTTTTGTATATTTCTTTATCATTCGATGGTTACATGATTTGCATTTGTCAATTTGATTTTATATTACATGTTTAGGTGTATGGTTTTTGCTACTCTACAATTTCAATTCTTTAGAAAGTTATATCCCTTGTTCCTATATGCCATATTTTAATTCCTTAGTCAAATATTGACTCTAGCACTTTTTCTTATTACCCGACTACCTACCTTAGCCAAATTATTGTGTCTAACTAGGCACTCTTGAGTGTTGAGTTGATTTGTAACCTTCTGGTCTACCTTTGACCTTCCCTTTTTAGCTAAATCTATCTTAGGAGCCTGATCTGGTGCTCAACTTGTGCTCAAAAGATACTTTGAGTGTACTTGTGCCAATACCTTAAAAAAATGATGACAAAGCTTGAACAAAATCACAATCTGGTTTGTTTGCAAGGATCGTGGATGTAGGTGGTGAAACTACCTATAAGTATATTGTGAGCTTGGGATGCCAACTCCCACATAGGGTCATATGTGTACTTTAAATCTATTGAGGAGTATATTGTGGTGGACTAGTAGAATATAAGCAAGATTTATATTACCTCTCAAGTAATATCTTAGGTCACATACCTAGAGGTCACTTCCACATACTATTGACCTCCCATGTACCAATTTTCTCTCATGTACCAATGGATATATAAAGAGAAATTAGGTATATAGATACCATATATATAGAGAGATGTCCCTAAGGTATATTTATCAGATTGGTCTATTGAGATAAGGAGATATAAGGAATAAAAACATCTTCTTCCTTAATAAACTCTTTAAACAAAACCTAATTAATTAAATTCCTTTTATTCTTATTTACTAGCTAAAAGACACTATAACCTTGTATTATAGCACATCAAACAACCTCTAATCCACCTCCCTTTGTAAATGATCTTGAAGGACAACCCCCACTAGAAAAACCTAACATCAATGAATATGAAGAGCAATTGCGATCCTCAAGTTCCCTAACCCCTCACCATGATATCTTAGGGAGAATAACCTTTATATCCTTTGAATACATGATAGCATTTTTGAATGAACATTGATATGTTGCATTATCCTTAGGGATAATAACAACAATCAAACTACTTCCATGGGATACGATTCACTATTTGATCATCCCTAGCATCCTCATTCTAATCCTATATCTTTTAATCAAATAAATGCATATATTAATCAACTAAATATGAATCCTAATCAAACAATATTAGGCCTTAATTTATCTACTATCAATATTATGAACTCTCTTCCTCCTACAATCACCTTCTCCATCAATGGTAGGACATAAGATATCCCATCATCTTTGGGTTATCTTGTATCTATGACATCCCTTTAAGAACTTTTTTAGGTTAATATAAGTTGTCCCACAACCCAACCATCTAGTATAAGTTACATCTCTAGCTTAGATAGAGTTCCTAATGCAACTCTTCCTAATCATTTTGTAAACATTTCTTCCTCTAATATTGTTAGCATACATATGACCTTTGCTTAAAATAACATTCCTTCCATTCCAAACCTTGCTTCTACCAATTCCTTTATTTCAAGTGGATTGGGAATGATCCATGTGATACCATCTTTAATATCGCATGCCTAAACCAATCAACCTTACTCCTATGTTAATTCTTAAGCTCCTGTAATTACATTGCGCATACCTCATATGCCATCAAACCTTATCTCATTTGAACTACAAACTCTAACCTCTCAAGTGGATTAAATTAAACAATAAATGACATCCCTTTAAGGGTCCTCTTCAAGTCATAAGTATTCTTATGAAGATGTATGTAATCAACCTGTAGATACTATTGTTACAATTAATCCATTCCCTCCTAATTTTAAAACACCCAAGTTTCAAATATACAAGGGAAAAAAAGATCCTATCAATCACCTTAGACTCTTTAGGATAGAATATAGTGACATTTCTTATGATAAGATGTTACTACTCAAAATATTTCCCAATAGCCTTAGTAGTCTAACCTTGAAATAGTACTACCAAATACCAAGGCATAGCCTCAAAAACTCTAAAGATATTATCAAAATGTTTGTCCAACAATTCTTAGATTACAAGGAAAAAATTAAACAATCTAAGAACAAAGGCTTTGTTAATTTCTTAGTGAATTGGAGAGCTCTAGTAAGAAGGCTCCAATATGCTTCCCTACAAAAGGACCTCTTAGATATTTGTATAGACAACCTTCATGAATAGTTTGCATTCTACCTAGAAATAACCAATGTCTCTTATTTTGAAGATATGATTCATATGTAGCATGTGGAAACCACTATCCTCAAAATAATACAACTCAAGGTTAAGAAGAAAGAGAAAAAATATTCCTTAATGTAATGATCCAAAAACAAGCAAATGGAAAACACACAAAAAAATATTTTTTTTAAACTAAGGAGAGGGATTCATAAACCCCTAACCAATCCAAGGTGTACCTATAGTTTAAATCCCCTAAGTTTTCTTGAAGAGCTACATCTCACAAAATACCCTCACACAAGTCCCATATGTGTAGGTGTATCATGTGTTACCACAAATAAGCCTATCTATCTCATCATTCTTTATGAGTTAGACTTATCACCTTCTATCAATCAAAGGTATACACGCATCACCATACCATACACAAGCCAATCTATGTAGGTATGCTACGAGTATTGCAAGTTAAACTATCCATATCATCTTCACAATGAGCTATCTTAACTCAGGTGTAGACTTCCCACAACTTAGTTTCCATTCTCCCTAAGGGGTCCTAATCCTTTAGGTCACTCTCTAAGTTCACCCTAGAACTTATTCCTTAGTTTTTTTTTCAAGGAAAACAAGAACAATTCTAGATACTAAATCTAACAAAGAAGATAACTTTAAAAGCATACAAGATATACTAGGAAGAAGCAACATTTTAAATAAAGTAGCCACTGAAAGATAATATAATATAAAACATACATAACTCAAAGAGTAAATTAAAAAGGTATATTCCTCATCATTCCACCATTATTACATACATCTTAATATGGTAAAACCTCCATACTTTTAAAGAATGAGTAATACATCATGATAATTTAGGGATATCTCCCTAAAAACCTAGTCTATTTGAGCATAAGTAAATAAATGGTAAGTAGAGAACAAACTAGTGCATTAGTCCCATCCACCACTTCAGATATCCTCTATCCACCAATCATTTGAGGATAATAGGGGATCAGGGCACTCATGGTTCAAGATAGGCATACCTCTAAATGCATCTAACATTTACTTTGCCAAATTGCAACTATACAATTTTGATCAAGTCTCTAACCATCTAATGCATAGTTGATATCATAAAAGAATCATTACTTTTATTTCCACCTCTCAAATACCCTTAGAGAGTCATTCCACATGCACAACTTAGATCATGGTTTTACTCAAATCAATCTTGTCTTTGTTCAATAAATTAAAGTCCCATAACCTTTAATCTATAAAACAATCCTTTCATTTATTTTCTAAATTAAAGTATCCTTCAATTTAAAAATAACCATTTCCTTTCATTTCATAGACTAAAGTCCCATAACCTTTAATCTATAAAACAATCCTTTCATTTATTTGCTAAATTAAAGTATCCTTACTTCAATTTAAAAATAACCATTTCCTTTCATTTCATAGACTAAAGTCCCATAACCTTTAATCCATAAAAAAATCCTTTCATTTATTTGCTAAATTAAAGTATCCTTCAATTTAAAAATAACCATTTCCTTTCATTTCATAGACTAAAGTCCCATAACCTTTAATCCATAAAACAATCCTTTCTTTCATCAATCTAAATTTCACAACTTTAATTAAAAGATAATCATAATTTCTTTCCTTCATTAATCTAAAGTTCACAACTTTAATTAAAAGACAATTATAATTTTTTTCCTTCATTAATCTAAAGTTCACAACTTTAATTAAAAGACAATTATAATTTCTTTCCTTCATTAATCTAAAGTTCACAACTTTAATTAAAATACAATTATAATTTATTTCCTTCATTAATCTAAAGTTCACAACTTTAGTTTTTTTTTTTTTTTTACATGGTGGAATCGGTAGCTACCACGAATCCGGGTAGGCTATCCAGCTTTTATGGCCGCCATAGTATTCTGCGTTGTCCGCCCGAAATCTACCACATAGATCTTCGCGCAGTCCGCCCCTATAACCGCCATGCCACAATCATTTTAAACCTTTTACGCCGCTGAAAGCACCAGGAAAGGGACAAACGTTCAGTCCGACGAGGCCCGAGATTTGAACCTTGGACCTCCTCCCCCCTTATGGGGTTTGGATGAACCAATTGGTCTACACCTCGGACCTAGTTCACAAATTTAGTTAAAAGACAATTATAATTTATTTCCTTCATTAATCTAAAGTTCACAACTTTAATTAAAAGATAATTATAATTTCTTTCCTTCATTAATCTAAAGTTCACAACTTTAATTAAAATATAATTATAATTTCTTTCTTTCATTAATCTAAAGTTCACAACTTTAATTAAAAGATAATTATAATTTAATTTCTTCATTAATCTAAAGTTCATAACTTTAATTAAAATATAATTATGATTTCTTTCCTTCATTAATATAAAGTTCACAACTTTAATTAAAAGATAATTATAATTTCTTTCCTCACATAACACACAACGAAGACAGGAATTCTCACACAGCTTGGCTAAAAAGGAGGATCAACACACAAGATCACCACAAGGGACCACAGAGATAGCCACAACGGTTTCTCTCATATGAGCAAGAATGAACTTTTGAGATGGCCACTAGCCGCCTCTAGCCCAACCATGACCCAACTGAGGATTGACCTCATGTCTGGCCTCACTCCATGGTTCCTAAGGATGGATGATTCCCCTACACAACACCCGATGATGACCAACGAATTAGGGAGTACAGTGCATGAAAGGATCAACATAGATAGAGGGAAAAGGATGTGGCATCAATCAATGCTTGCACTTGGTTTTTAAAATATTGGTGCTAGCCACCACTGCAATAGAAACATCACTCAACGTCCCATTCATGAATATCGAATACAAGAAGCAATGACCCATTCACTTATAGCGAATACAAAGAGTAGAGACCCATTTGCACACAACGAATACAAAGAGCAGTGCCCGATTCACACATAGTGAATATAAAGAGCAACAATAGTATTAAGGCCAATAAAAGCCCATTCGCTCATAGAAAACACAATAAGACGTCAATAGACTCATGGCCAATAGAGGCCCATTCATGGACAACAAATACAATAAGACGTCAACAATCTCATGGCCAATAGAGGCCCATTCACAAACAATGAATACAATAAGACATCAACAGTCTCATGGCCAACAAAGGCCCATTCATGGACAATGAATACAATAAGATGTCAATAGAAACTACTAACAAAGGGCTATCAAGAATTAAGAGAAATGTGGATTCATTTTAACTAACCTGCAAATTTAAGCTTTTCCAACTTAGTGAGCTCAATGGCATAGATTTTAAGTCTTCCTCTATTTCCCACTTTGATTCTTATTTTTCTCCCTTGCTTTTGTGAGCCCCTTTTTTACCCTTCGTTATTGCCACTAAAAAAAAATTATCTTATCCCATGAGGAGTGAAGGCCCAAGGATTTCGTCCACCACCCTCCTTCCTCATTACTCCCTTACCTATTTGCATTCAATTCTTCTTATCTTCTCGATGGATAACAAGACATTCTTCCAATTTTAAATCATTCTTCACATACTTTGAAATCTCACCATAAAGAAGCTACGACAGGAAGCTTCTCTTCACAACATGTACTTCATCTACTTTTTAAAATGAAATCTTATTTTGTTGAAAAGTAGATTTTGAATTAACTAGAGGATGGAAAATATTTTCAAAATATTTTAATATAATTAAAATCTCTTTTAAATATCAGTTGTCTTCAAATGAAACTTTATTACCATTTTAAAACTTCTTTTATTTATAAAAAGAAACTCCATTATCATTTTAAAATAGAAGATCTCTATTTATTTAAAATGAATTTCTATTATCATTGCAAAATAAAACATCTTTCTATTTATTTAAAATGAAATTCTATTATCATTTTAAAATAAAACATCTTTCTATTTATTTAAAATGTAGAGAGTAAGAGGTTTTAATCAAAACAAGAAGCTCTCAAAGGTATCCTACTCATGCATGCTTTTATTTCCTAAACCACTAATGCAGATAGTGATGAAGTAAAATACAATCAAACATATGCAACATACAAAGAGGGAGTCTTTCCATCAACCCAATCACCTATCTCAGTAGAATAATTCATGATAGCTACTAGGCTATCTACTAAGGCTCAAGGTGACTAGTTATTGATGATTATCCCTTTCGATAATGCATGCCTATATGAAGGTATCCATCCATGTTACCCTCGAGTTGCCTTAATCATCATTTCCCCAACCTCAAGTACCCTCGCTTCTGGTGGATGATTCTACTTCTTTCACCTATGAGTGTACATGATCCTGCACATCTTGGCAATATGTCAGTAGTACTATGCTCTTTCAAAACAACTAAATATTACATAGTTGGTTCAATTGCTCAAGTTTGGTATTAAAGTATCATAGATTAATACAATGTTTCTTTATGCCATAAAGTCCATCAAAGAGGGTCATGACATCCTACCCCCTTTGGACTAAACACCGTCCTAGGTGTTTCCAGTTTCTCAAACAAAATAAAAGTTATTAAATTATATATTTTCAAACAAAAAGGAAAAATGTTTTTCCATTTCATCCACTTTTTTCCAAGTGCCATTTCTTTCAGAAAACCGATCCCACTGGACCTTACATTGCTTGAGATTTGGATTCCACATAGATTTAGAATGAAACTCAAATATCTTTATCGATATCACTTAAATAGCCTCCAAATTTTCCATCTACAAATTAGAAACATATTTCAAGGTCATACACATGTTCAGGGTCATAAACATATTTCCTAAGAAAAGATATGTGGAAAGTGTCATGGGTCTTGGATAGGTTAGGTGGTAAGGCAAATTAGTAAGCAACCAAACTAATATTTTGAGTCCTTTCAAAGGGCCCCACAAATTATAGATCTAACTTTATGGATTTGATAGTGTTCTTCATTGGTTTAACCCTTAAAAACACCTTATCTCTAATTGAGTACTCTCTTGGAGTTCTCTTGAGATCAGCATAACTCTTCAGCCTATCAATAGCTTCTTTAAGTCTTTGCCTAATTACCTTCAACCAATCCTCCATTTCTCTGGCCATTTATAGCCCAATCACAACTCATTATTCTAGGTTATCCCAAGAAAATGGCATTCTACACTTCCACCCATACAAGGAATTGAAAGGAGATATTCCTAGAAATGAGCGATGTCCATTATTGTAGGTGAACTCTACAATATGTAGATAGTCTTCCCAATGAGACTTGTGATCCATGTAGTACATGTGAATCATATCCTCTAGTAATGAGTTTACCCATTTTGTTTGACCACTTGTTTCAAGGTGGTATTCTAAGCTCATATTTAGTTTTGTGCCCACTACTCGATATAGGGACTTCCAAAATTTAGAAGTGAACTTGGAATCCCTATTTGAAATGATCACCTTAGGAAATCCATGCAATTGGAATACCTTCCTGGCAAATCTAGTAGCCACTACCTAAGCATCATCCTTGATGTTTCTAGGTATGAAATGTGCAACCTTAGTCAATTTTTTGACTACTACCAAGATTGCATCATGTTGATACTTGGTATTGGGTAAACCTACTATAAAATATATAGATATAACCTACCATTTTTGCATAGGTATATCATGTGGATACAATTTTCCTGCAAGATGCTTGCGTTTTGCCTTTAATTTCTAACACTCAAGGCATCGAGCAATAAAATCGATGATTTCCTTGTTCATTCCTACCCAGAAGAAGGTTCTTTTCACGTTTTCCCATATTTTGACTCCTCTTGGATGAGCAGAATAAGGAGATCTATGGGCTTCTTGCATTATAATTTTTCTTAAATCGTCCATTTTTGGTGTGATGACTCTACCTTTGTAACACAAAATGTCATCTTTCATGCCAATTTCCCTATTTTCCTCTAGATCTTCGTTCATCCTAGCATGAATTTCCTAGCAATACTCATCTTGAGATTGCTCCCATCTCACTTGATCCATTAGATCTATGTGACTTATAGCTATGGCTACTATGTGTTTCCTTCTAATCAAGGCATCAACAACCTTATTCTCTTTCCCTTTAATGTACTCAATTTCAAAGTCATACTCAGTGAGAAATTTGACCCATATTCTCTATATCACATTGAGTATAGGTTGAGTAAATATGTATCTCAAAATTTTATGGTCAGCCTTTAACTTAAAGGGTCTTCCCATCAAGTAGTGGTGCCAAGCATTTAGAGCATGCACCACTGCAACTAGATCTAAATTATGTGTAACATAATTAACTTTATACTTCTTGAACTTCCTTGAAGTATATGCCACCACTAACTCTTCTTGATAGAGTACTCCTCCTAACCCTTCCAATGATGCATCTATGCATATTGAAAAGTTCCCTTGAGGGTCAAGAATATTTAGTATTGGTGTGGTAGTGAGCTTATGTTTCAACAATACAAAAGCAACTTTACATTTTTTGACCACTTGAATTCCCTTTCCTTATTTTGAAGGTTAGTTATTGTCGCAACAATCTTGGAGTAGTCCTTTATATAAATTCTATAGTATCTTTTTGAAGAACACAAGCTTATACCGAGAGGGGGGGTGAACAGTATAAGACCTCTTTTTACTTTTTCCTTTATACTTCAAAATAGTAAAGCAATATACCCAAAGCAATATCAAAACAATGCACAATATCATCCACAAAGTGACACCAATTTTAACGTGGTTCACCCGAATGGTTGGGCTACGTCCACAAAACTTTTCTCTAAAAGTTATCTCAAAGTTCTTTGGGAATCCTTCCCAATTACAATGTTTATGAGCCTCGGCCCAAAGGAGATACCTTCCCCCAATCAAAATTTATGAGCCTCTTCTCAAAGGAGATACCTTCCCCCAATCTAAATTTATGAGCCTCTGCTCAAAGGAGATACCTTCCCCTCTGCTCCGGAAATGATCCCTCAGAAGATCAACTGCCTCTACCTCTTGCCAGCACGTGGAACTCCTTTCCACCGAAGACCTCCTATCCTCAATGCTTAGCCTAAGAGACCTCTGCCTTCTATGATCACGTCCACAGTAGCTCAACAACCTGTACCAAACACAGTCAGTCGGTCTAGTACAAGTCTTCCTCTGTCTATCAGATCTGTCCAACACTTGAACAAATCAATCCTCTACACACAAGCCTTCTCAAAGACTTGCCAAATCTGTCCTCAGGTTCTTCTCAAAGAACCAGTGCACCTCTGTCCTCATACAGCAACACTCCACGTTCGTCTTTGCCCTTTGTGCTCTCTACGCCCTCTGCTCTCTTTGCGCAATCACAGCCGCACTTGGTCGAACTTCAACCTTTGCACTCTCTGCGCAATCACAGCGGCACTTAGAACAATTCACCATGACTCTTCGCTCACTCTGCACACTTCGATCGAATTTTGCACTCTGCTCTCGACGATCGAACTTCTCACTCTGTGCTCTATCTGTGAACGTCGCAACTAACAACACAACCAACTCTTCAAAATAGCCTGCCTTTTATAATAACACTTTCAAGATCAAAACCTTAATCTTAGTCAGTTGTAACCCTGATCTTTAGTCGGTTGCACAACCCTAAACTTCATTGACTACAAACCCTAATCTTCATCGGCTCACATTTAACTTTGTCGGCTTCAACTGCCTCTGTAACTCTTCTGTAGCTTTTGTTGCGAAACTACAACATGTCGCGATATCGTGACACCTTTGCAACCGTACACTTTCTTTTGGCTTTTGTCATGATATCGTGACACTTCAGCCTTTGTCGACTTCAACTAAGCTCTTGTCATGATATCGTGACACTTCTGTCTTTGTCAACATCAACTTTGCTTTTGTCACGATATCGTGACACTTTTCCTTCCTCGACCTCCTTTCTACTTTTGTCATGAAATCATGACATTTCTCCTACTTCCTCTCCTTTTCTATCTACATGTCATGATATCGTGACACTTTTCTTACTCTTTCTCTCTCGCTTTTCATCACTTCAAATCATGACACTTTCTCTTCTCTTTTCTCTTCTTTTCAAACCATGTCACAATATCATGACACTTTTCTATCACTCTCTCTCCTGCTATGTCACAAATCGCGATCACTTTTCTTTTTTTCAATATGTCGCGAAATCGCGACACTTTCTCTATCCTACACCTTCTTTGCTAATATGTCACGATATCATGACACTTTTCTACTTCTTTCTCTTCCTCCTTTGAGTCGTGAAAATCCGACATGTCGCGATATCGTGACACTTTTCCAACTTATCTTTCTCTTTCTTCGTAACACTGTCGCGATATCATGACACTTTTTCTCCTTAGCTTTCTTCTTTTCCAACATGTCACGATATCGTGACACTTTTTCACTTGCGAGCTCTTTCTCTATCAACATGGGGTTTGCAAAAGACCTTTGAAACTGTCATGTCGTAACCTTCATCAAAACAAATTATTTGACATCAAATCAAATTCCTTCAAAAGCTTCTTGACATCAATGACAACTTATATACTTGAGCAAAGGCAATGTACCCAAAGTACCCAAAATTGCCAACAATCTCCCCCTTTGTCATTGATGGCAAACCTTTACTGAAAACACTTCTCAAGAGCCAAAACTGAAACCAACTGTGCTAACAACTAAGAATCTTCCTTTGAAGTTTTGCTCCCCCTGACTTGAAGCTTTCCTCTTCACTTTGAAGCTCTCCCCCTTACTCATATCTCTCCCCCTTTGTCATCAATGGCAAAGGGTCACCTTTGGGGCTCGGGACTAAGAATGAGCCTCTTAGCTTAGTCCCTCCCCCACCTCCCGATGAGGTGATTAATTTTGGGGTGGGAGTAAAACTCCCATTAGGCACCGATCATCATCAGCGTCTATAACTTCCTTGTCGGGCCTTCTCTTGAACTCTTTGTCCATATTCCTGTTCTTGTCACTGTTCTTGTTCTTGTTCTCATCCCTGTTCTTGTCCATGCCTTGATCCTTGGACCTGATCATGCCACTGTTCCTGTTCTTGTAATCTGGAATTTTAGCTCTACACTGTCTGATTATGTGACCTTCATTGTTGCACTTGAAACACTTGACGATGTTGTTTCTCTGAGGTAAACCTGATCTTTGAATCCACCTATTCTGACCAAACCTGTTCTGACCAAACCTGTTCTGACCAAACCTGTTCTTGTTATTTGCCTTGCAATAAACTGCCTTGTGCCCAAACTGTTGACAAGAGTAGCAATACCCTTGAAAGAAACTAGCACTTCTAAAATTGTCATTTACCTTCTTCACTTGAGCCATGCAATGTGAAGCCATGTGACCAAACTTATGACAAGCAAAACATCTGCCTTGAAATTTTCCTTTATTTGACCTCTTGGGTCCTGAAAACTTCTTCTTCTCATTCTGAATTCTGTTTTCTATTTCTGTGCATCTATCATTCAAGGACTCATGATCTGAAATACTTTCCTCATCAGAACTCTCTTCCTTTTGGAGTCTCTTACTAGACTCTCCAACTTGTTCCTTGTGTGGCTTAACAAAACCAAGGCCTGTTTTATCTGTTGTCTTTCTTTGACCTTTGATGAGTGACTTAACCTTTTTGGAGCTATCTTGAAACTCGTAAAGCTTATCCTTGTACTCTTTAGTTTCCTCTTTCAAAGAAGCCATTTTCTGTTCTAACTCACTATACTCAAGAACCTTAGACTCTAACTCATCCTTGAGTTCTTGTGTCTTAGCTATAGAGAAATCAAGATTTTCTATAAGATCATCTCTCTCCATACAACATTCATCTAACTTATCCTTGAGTCTAGCATTCTTCTTTCTTTCCTTTTTCAAAGCACTAAGAGCATTAATAAGTTCACTTTCAAGATCCTTTATTTGTTTGCTTTCTGAATCATCAAAGCCTTTTTCAGATTTCTTATCACTAGAGGTGCTACCTTTTTCAAAAACCATACAAGCATCTTCCTTATAGTTTTCTGAAGCATCCTCATACATACTAGAAACCAAATCATTATTTGTACAATCATCCTCAAGGTGACCAAAATTTCCACATCTAAGACATTTCATGATAATGAATCTATGTTTCGGTTCTTCCTCTTTTTCTGATATGAACAACATCTCATTTTCATTATCACTTGAAGAACTTTCACTATCACTACTAGAACACTTACTTGCTTTGTCTAGATAGAAACTCTTCTTGTGCTTGTGAGAATACCTCTTTCCTTGATTGTTGTGCTCATCTTTGTTCTTTCTGTGATGCTTATGCTTTTCAGAAACCTTGCTCATAGAATCCTGTTTATCTTCATCACTTTCATTCTTGGGAACAGTACAGTCAGTAGCATAATGACCAAACTTTCCACAATTGAAACATCTTATATTTTTCATGCTTTTGTGCTTTCTAGAGAACTTGCCTTTCTTGCTGTAATATGCCTCTTCATCACTAGAAGACTCATCACTATCTTGAAGTTGTTTACCCTTGGATTTCTTGGTAGCCTTGAAAGCTGCCTCTTTCTTGACATCAACCTTCACTTGAGTTCTCAACTCAAATGCTTGAAGTATACTATGGAGCTCATCCTTTTTCAACTTATCCAAATCTTTAGCTTCCTCAATAGCAGAAATATTTTCACTAAATCTATTAGGAAGAGATCTTAAAATCTTATCACAAACATCATTTTCAGCAAGCTCAAGACCTAAGTCTTTCATGGAGTTAACAACCTCATCCATACGAAGCATGTAGTCACTAATATTTTCATCATCATTCATCTGGAGTTGTTCAAACATACCTTTGAAGTGTCTCAACTTGGCCTTTCTGACATTTGTATCACCTGTATGAACCACCTTCAACTGTTTCCACATTTCACTAGTTGTCTTGCAGTGAATCACTTTGGTGAGATCTGCTTTCTGTAAGCCTTTCAAGATTGCATTCATTGCTTTTGAATTGTTGTGATGTAGGAGCCTTTCTTCTTTAGTATTAGGACCATGTACAGGAATAGTGTACTCATCTTCAATCACTTCCCATACCTCATTACCAAGTGCCATTAGATGAACCTTCATCCTTGCACTCCAAAGACCAAAATCTGACCCATCAAGAATAGGTGTTGCATTGCTACTTGAATGATCCATTGTGTTCTTTACTAGCTTTTCCTTCAAGTTGTTAAACTTTTCGAAGGCACCTGCTCTGATACCAATTGAAGAACACAAGCTTATATTGAGAGGGGGGTGAACAGTATAAGACCTCTTTTTACTTTTTCCTTTATACTTCAAAATAGTAAAGCAATATACCCAAAGCAATATCAAAACAATGCACAATATCATCCACAAAGTGACACCAATTTTAACGTGGTTCACCCAGAATGGTTGGGCTACGTCCACAAAACTTTTCTCTAAAAGTTATCTCAAAGTTCTTTGGGAATCCTTCCCAATTACAATGTTTATGAGCCTCGGCCCAAAGGAGATACCTTCCCCCAATCAGAATTTATGAGCCTCTGCTCAAAGGAGATACCTTCCCCACCTACTCAAAGGAGATACCTTCCCCTCTACTCTAGAAATGATCCCTCAGAAGATCAACTGCCTCTACCTCTTGCCAGCACGTGGAACTCCTTTCCATCGAAGACCTCCTATCCTCAATGCTTAGCCTAAGAGACCTCTGCCTTCTATGATCACGTCCATAGCAGCTCAACAACCTGTACCAAACACAGTCGATCGGTCTAGTACAAGTCTTCCTCTGTCTGAAATATCTGTCCAACACTTGAACAAATCAATCCTCTACACACAAGCCTTCTCAAAGACTTGCCAAATCTATCCTCAGGTTCTTCTCAAAGAACCAGTGCACCTCTATCCTCATACAACAGCACTCCACGTTCGTCTTTGCCCTTTGTGCTCTCTATGCCCTTTGCTCTCTTTACGCAATCACAGCCGCACTTGGTCGAACTTCAACCTTTGCACTCTCTACGCAATCACAATGGCACTTAGAACAATTCACCATGACTCTTCGCTCACTCTGCACACTTCGATCGAATTTTACACTTTGCTCTCGATGATCGAACTTCTCACTCTGCGCTCTATCTACGAACGTCGCAACTAACAACACAACCAACTCTTCAAAACAACCTACCTTTTATAATAACACTTTCAAGATCAAAACCTTAATCTTAGTCGGTTGTAACCCTGATCTTTAGTCGGCTGCACAACCCTAAACTTCATCGACTACAAACCCTAATCTTCGTCGGCTCACATTTAACTTTGTCGGCTTCAACTGCCTCTGTAACTCTTCTATAGCTTTTGCCGTGAAACTACAACATGTCACGATATCGTGACACCTTTGCAACCGTACACTTTCTTTTGGCTTTTGTCATGATATCGTGACACTTCAGCCTTTGTCGACTTCAACTAAGCTCTTGTCATGATATCATGACACTTCTGTCTTTGTCAACATCAACTTTGCTTTTGTCGTGATATCATGACACTTTTCTTCCTTGACCTCCTTTTTACTTTTGTCATGAAATCATGACACTTCTAACTCTGTACACTTCTCTTCACTTCTTCACGATATCGCGACATTTCTATCACTTTTCATAACTTCTCTCTCTCTGCTTTCGCAAATCGTGACACTTCTCGAAATCGTGACACTTTTCCTCCTTACTCTTTTTTTTCTTTTAACAACTGTCACGAAATCATGACACTTTCTCTATCACTCTCTCTCTTTGCTACTGTCACGAAATCACGACACTTTCTTTTTTTGCAACCTTCATCAAATCATGACACTTTCTCTACTTTCTTTGCAATATGTTGTGAAATCGTGACACTTTTCTAACTTCTTTCTTCTCTTTTTAAGTCACGAAAATGCGACATGTCACGATATCATGACACTTTTCCAACTTATCTTTCTCTTTCTTCGAACATGTCACGATATCGTGACACTTTTCCTCCTTAGCGCTTTTTCTTTCAACATGTCACGATATCGTGACACTTTTTCACTTGCAAGCTCTTTCTCTGTCAACATGGGGTTTGCAAAAGACCTTTGAAACTGTCATGCCGTAACCTTCATCAAAACAAATTATTTGACATCAAATCAAATTCCTTCAAAAGCTTCTTGACATCAATGACAACTTATATACTTGAGCAAAGGCAATGTACCCAAAGTACCCAAAATTGCCAACAATCTCCCCCTTTGTCATTGATGGCAAACCTTTACTGAAAACACTTCTCAAGAGCCAAAACTGAAACCAACTGTGCTAACAACTTAGAATCTTCCTTTGAAGTTTTGCTCCCCCTGACTTGAAGCTTTCCTCTTCACTTTGAAGCTCTCCCCCTTACTCATATCTCTCCCCCTTTGTCATCAATGGCAAAGGGTCACCTTTGGGGCTCGGGACTAAGAATGAGCCTCTTAGCTTAGTCCCTCCCCCACCTCCCGATGAGGTGATTAATTCTGGGGTGGGAGTAAAACTCCCATTAGGCACTGATCATCATCAGCATCTATAACTTCCTTGTCGGGCCTTCTCTTGAACTCTTTGTCCATATTCCTGTTCTTGTCATTGTTCTTGTTCTTGTTCTCATCCCTGTTCTTGTCCATGCCTTGATCCTTGGACCTGATCATGCCACTGTTCCTGTTCCTGTAATCTGGAATTTCAGCTCTACACTGTCTGATTATGTGACCTTCATTGTTGCACTTGAAACACTTGACGATGTTGTTTCTCTGAGGTAAACCTGATCTTTGAATCCACCTGTTCTGACCAAACCTGTTTTGACCAAACCTGTTCCTGTTATTTGCCTTGCAATAAACTGCCTTGTGCCCAAACTGTTGACAAGAGTAGCAATACCCTTGAAAGAAACTAGCACTTCTGAAATTGTCATTTACCTTCTTCACTTGAGCCATGCAATGTGAAGCCATGTGACCAAACTTATGACAAGCAAAACATCTGCCTTGAAATTTTCCTTTATTTGACCTCTTGGGTCCTGAAAACTTCTTCTTCTCATTCTGAATTCTGTTTTCTGTTTCTGCGCATCTATCATTCAAGGACTCATGATCTGAAATACTTTCCTCATCAGAACTCTCTTCCTTTTGGAGTCTCTTACTAGACTCTCCAACTTGTTCCTTGTGTGGCTTAACAAAACCAAGGCCTGTTTTATCTGTTGTCTTTCTTTGACCTTTGATGAGTGACTTAACCTTTTTGGAGCTATCTTGAAACCCTTAAAGCTTATCCTTGTACTCTTTAGTTTCCTCTTTCAAAGAAGCCATTTTCTGTTCTAACTCACTATACTCAAGAACCTTAGACTCTAACTCATCCTTGAGTTCTTGTGTCTTAGCTATAGAGAAATCAAGATTTTCTATAAGATCATCTCTCTCCATACAACATTCATCTAACTTATCCTTGAGTCTAGCATTCTTCTTTCTTTCCTTTTTCAAAGCACTAAGAGCATTAATAAGTTCACTTTCAAGATCCTTTATTTGTTTGCTTTCTGAATCATCAAACCCTTTTTCAGATTTCTTATCACTAGAGGTGCTACCTTTTTCAAAAACCATACAAGCATCTTCCTTATAGTTTTCTGAAGCATCCTCATACATACTAGAAACCAAATCATTATTTGTACAATCATCCTCAAGGTGACCAAAATTTCCACATCTAAGACATTTCATGATAATGAATCTATGTTTCGGTTCTTCCTCTTTTTCGATATGAACAACATCTCATTTTCATTATCACTTGAAGAACTTTCACTATCACTACTAGAACACTTACTTGCTTTGTCTAGATAGAAACTCTTCTTGTGCTTGTGAGAATACCTCTTTCCTTGATTGTTGTGCTCATCTTTGTTCTTTCTGTGATGCTTATGCTTTTCAGAAACCTTGCTCATAGAATCCTGTTTATCTTCATCACTTTCATTCTTGGGAATAGTACAGTCAGTAGCATAATGACCAAACTTTCCACAATTGAAACATCTTATATTTTTCACGCTTTTGTGCTTTCTAGAGAACTTGCCTTTCTTGTTGTAATATGCCTCTTCATCACTAGAAGACTCATCACTATCTTGAAGTTGTTTACCCTTGGATTTCTTGGTAGCCTTGAAAGCTGCCTCTTTCTTGACATCAACCTTCACTTGAGTTCTCAACTCAAATGCTTGCAAGTATACTATGGAGCTCATCCTTTTTCAACTTATCCAAATCTTTAGCTTCCTCAATAGCAGAAATATTTTCACTAAATCTATTAGGAAGAGATCTTAAAATCTTATCACAAACATCATTTTCAGCAAGCTCAAGACCTAAGTCTTTCATGGAGTTAACAACCTCATCCATACGAAGCATGTAGTCACTAATATTTTCATCATCATTCATCTGGAGTTGTTCAAACATACCTTTGAAGTGTCTCAACTTGGCCTTTTTGACATTTGTATCACCTGTATGAACCACCTTCAACTGTTTCCACATTTCACTAGTTGTCTTGCAATGAATCACTTTGGTGAGATCTGCTTTCTGTAAGCCTTTCAGGATTGCATTCATTGCTTTTGAATTGCTGTGATGTAGGAGCCTTTCTTCTTTAGTATTAGGACCATGTACAAGAATAGTGTACTCATCTTCAATCACTTCCCATACCTCATTACCAAGTGCCATTAGATGAACCTTCATCCTTGCACTCCAAAGACCAAAATCTGACCCATCAAGAATAGGTGTTGCATTGCTACTTGAATGATCCATTGTGTTCTTTACTAGCTTTTCCTTCAAGTTGTTAAACTTTTCGAAGGCACCTGCTCTGATACCAATTGAAGAACACAAGCTTATACTGAGAGGGGGGTGAACAAGTATAAGACCTCTTTTTACTTTTTCCTTTATACTTCAAAATAGTAAAGCAATATACCCAAAGCAATATCAAAACAATGCACAATATCATCCACAAAGTGACACCAATTTTAACGTGGTTCACCCAGAATGGCTGGGCTACGTCCACAAAACTTTTCTCTAAAAGTTATCTCAAAGTTCTTTGGGAATCCTTCCCAATTACAATGTTTATGAGCCTCGGCCCAAAGGAGATACCTTCCCCCAATCAGAATTTATGAGCCTCTGCTCAAAGGAGATACCTTCCCCTCTATTTATAGCCTTGCTCAAAGGAGATACCTTCCCCTCTACTCTGGAAATGATCCCTCAGAAGATCAATTGCCTCTACCTCTTGCCAGACACGTGGAACTCCTTTCCACCGAAGACCTCCTGTCCTCAATGCTTAGCCTAAGAGACCTCTGCCTTCTATGATCACGTCCACAGCAGCTCAACAACCTGTACCAAACATAGTCAGTCGGTCTAGTACAAGTCTTCCTCTGTCTGTTAGATCTGTCCAACACTTGAACAAATCAATCCTCTACACACAAGCCTTCTCAAAGACTTGCCAAATCTGTCCTCAGGTTCTTCTCAAAGAACCAGTGCACCTCTGTCCTCATACAGTAGCACTCCGTGTTCATCTTTGCCCTTTGTGCTCTCTACGCCCTCTGCTCTCTTTGCGCAATCACAACCGCACTTGGTCGAACTTCAACCTTTGCACTCTCTACGCAATCACAGTGGCACTTAGAACAATTCACCATGACTCTTCGCTCACTCTGCACACTTCGATCAAATTTTGCACTCTGCTCTCGACGATCGAACTTCTCACTCTACGCTCTATCTACGAACGTCGCAACTAACAACACAACCAACTCTTCAAAATAGCCTACCTTTTATAATAACACTTTCAAGATCAAAACCTTAATCTTAGTCGGTTGTAACCCTGATCTTTAGTCAGCTGCACAACCCTAAACTTCTTGACTGCAAACCCTAATCTTCATCGGCTCACATTTAACTTTGTCGGCTTCAACTGCCTCTGTAACTCTTCTATAGCTTTTGTCATGAAACTACAACATGTCGCGATATCGTGACACCTTTGCAACCGTACACTTTCTTTTGGCTTTTGTCATGATATCGTGACACTTCAGCCTTTGTCGACTTCAACTAAGCTCTTGTCGCGATATCGCGACACTTCTATCTTTGTCAGCATCAACTTTGCTTTTGTCGCGATATCATGACACTTTTCTTCCTTAGACCTCCTTTTTGCTTTTGTCATGAAATCATGACATTTATGACTCCGTACATTCTCTCTCCTCTTTTCACATCCATGTCGCGATATCGCGACACTTTTCTAACTTGCTTTCTCTCTCCTACTTAAGTCGCAAAATCGTGACACTTCTCGCGATATCGCGACACTTTTCCTCAGCTCTTTTATGTTCTTCGGGTCATGAAAACCTGACATGTCACGATATCGCGACACTTTTTCTATCAGACTCTCTCTCCTGCAATATGTCACGAAATCGTGACACTTTTTCTTTCGTACAACCTTCCTTGCAATATGTCATGAAATCGTGACACTTTCTTTGTCCGTACAAATTTCTTTGCAATATGTCACGAAATCGTGACACTTTTCTACTTCTTTGCTCTCTCCTGCACTTTTCGAGTCATGAAAATGTGACATGTCACGATATCGTGACACTTTTCCAACTTGTTTCTCTTTCTTCGAACATGTCGCGAAATCGTGACACTTTTCTCTACTTAGCGCTTTTTGTCTGACCAACATGTCATGATATCGTGACACTTTTTCCACTTGCCTTTTTCTCTGTCAACATGGGGTTTGCAAAAGACCTTTGAAACTGTCATGTCGTAACCTTCATCAAAACAAATTATTTGACATCAAATCAAATTCCTTCAAAAGCTTCTTGACATCAATGACAACTTATATACTTGAGCAAAGGCAATGTACCCAAAGTACCCAAAATTGCCAACACTTGTTAATCCCATAAAGCTTCGCACTTCAATCACACTAGTAGGGGGTGGCAAATCCAAGATGACCTCTATCTTCTCTAGATCCATAGTAATTCCTTCTACTGATATGATATTCCCAAGATATCATGCCTCTAAAACATATAAATTACTTTTGGCCAAATTCCCATAGAGTTAATTTTCTCTTAACAACTCTAACGCGATCTTGAGATGCTTATTGTGCTCTTCTTTGTTTCGAGAGTATATTAGGATATCATCAAAAACTACAAGGATGAACTGGTCCAGGTATCTCTTGAATACACTATTCATTAGATTCATGAACACAATTGGGGCATTAGTCAATCCAAAGGGTAGAACTATAAACTCATAATGCTCGTACCTAGTTTTAAATATCGTTTTATGGGTATCCTCCTCATGTATTATTCATTAGTGATACCTTGGTCTTATATCAGTATTAGTGAACACCGTGGCATCTCTTAGTTGATAGAACAAATCTTTGATCATATGTAGGGGATATCGGTTCTTGATTGTAGCTTTATTTAACATCTTGTAATAAATACATAATCTTAAATAACTATCTTTCTTTTTCATAAATAAAACCAGTGCACCCCAAGGTGACACACTTGGTTTTATCAAATCCTTTTTCAATAACCCTTGTAATTGAACCTTCAGTTCTTACATCTCAATAGAATTCATCCTATATGGTGATCTATAAATAGGTTCTAATCCTGGCATAAGATCAATTGTGAAGTCAAATCCCTACACAAAAGGAAGTATAGGTAAATCCTTTAGAAATACATCCTTAAAATCCTTCAAAATTGAGTGTTTTCCTAGCACTTCTATATTTTTATCATCACCTACTTCATTAATTTTTACAACATACACTATCCCTCCTCTTTTGAGAATTTTTATAATTGAATAGTCGACAACATCTGGGGCTTAAACACCCCTTGTTCTCTATGAATTCTTAGTCTCTCCTCGCTTTTCTCTAAATACTCAATCCATCTATCTTGGAAATTTATGAAGGCTTTTTGGGCCTATAACCAATCCATATCTAGGATCACATCAAAGGCATGAAGTAGAGTGACATACAAATAATATTTTGTGGTCCCACTAGTTAAGGCAATTTTTACCATTGAATAACACTGGTTTATCGAGTAGGTCTATCTAGAACCATACTATACCTTCCATATGTGGGCCAAATATCCTGGCATTTTTGACATAGTCCTTACTAGACTAGAAGAAATAAAGTTATCTATGGCACCACTATCAATTAAAACTTCTAATTGCTTATTAAAAATCTTACCTTTCATAAGTAATGGGGTAACTTGCCCCTCTAAATTTTATTTTTTGATTGCAGTGTAGATCTGATACTCAGGTTCCTTTCCTTTGGTATTGTATGAACTCATTCCTGGTTGGTGTGGACATTTATTAGCATAATGTGGATCTCTGTAATGATAGCACCCATCCTTGGGTCCTTGCTTATTTTTTTATTTTTTTTCCCTATCTTACTTAATGGGGCTATAGTTTGAGGTTTTTGTGATTGGGATCTAGCATTATTAGGATGGTTGTTTTTCTTGTTGGAAGTTTTTCTTAAAATTATTTTGATTCCCATTATTTCCTTTTTTAGATTTTGGAAATTTATTGGCCTTTTGACTTTGTTCATCTTCATATTTTATGAACCCGTCACTATTTTTTTTCTCAATGCCTATCGATCCTTCTTAGATAAACTAGCATAGTTAAACTACAGGTGAGATTCTACTTTCTTTGCTAATTCATGCACTTTCTATAGCGATTTAGGCTCATGCATGTTTACATCATGCTTCCAAGTCATAAATAAATTTGTGAACCCTCACTTCTCATCATATGCAGGTACATATTTAAGTAACCTAACCAAATTCTTATAGTATATCTCTACTATTTTGGTTCCTTATCGTAGGCTATAAAATTATTAAAATTTTAGTGCATAGAAATTTTCTGTTAGGAACCTTTTATTAAAAATATCTATGAATTCTTTTCATGGAATGTTAGCAGGTTCAATATTAGACTTTTCATAGTGGGTTACCCACAAATCTAGAGCAGCCCATTCTAGGTTTATTGTGGCCCAAACTATTTGGGTTTCTTGGTAATAGCCTTCTTCTAATTATCTCAACCAAGCTTAGATCACATCCCCTTCCCCTTCTCCATCAAACTTGGAGATACAAATATTTTTTAGATTCCTAACTATTTCCTTTTATAGGAGGGCTCTAGCTTGCACCTACTTTGTAGTTAGCCCATCAGATTGACCAATATCTTAGCCTCTAGCTTGCGAGTTATGATTTACAATTATTTCCAACACTTGTCTCATTTGATCTTGCATGGCAACAACTATAGTAGTGAGGTCTTCTACCCCTTTGTTGGAACTCTCTGGATCCTACCCTCAGATTTCTTCTTTGACTCAATCCTCTTCTTAGACATTATTTTATTGATTTCATCTAGGTGTAAGCCTCTCTTTTTAGGTCTTAGGTGGCATTTTTCAACCTAGTTACAACCAAGAAAATATTAGGTTACAACTTCACCTTAAACTGCATCACTAATCCAAGCCATAATACAAAGTTATTTTTCTAAAAGCATTAATAATCTAACTAGGGTAGTATTCCAAGTTTATGATGTATCATTAATACCAAATCCTATACTAAGGTATCATAACATTCATTCACACTTGGGATTAATTCCTATTAGATCTTAGCAATAGGGTATTCTAGGTCATCCCAAATTTAACTTATACTTTAAGCAAACCTTATTTGGAGACATCCAAATCCCTTTAACACACATAAGAAGCTCTACACCCTCATACCTAGAGCTCTGATACCAAATGTAATGATCCAAAAACAAGAAAACTAAAAAAACACAAAAAAAAAAAGAAAATAATTTTTTTTAACTAAGGAGATTTAAATCCCTTAATTTTTTTTGAAGAGCTACATATCACGAAATACCCTCACACAAGTCCCATATGTGTAGGCGTATCATGTGTTACCACAAATAAACTTATCTATTTCATAATTCTTGATGAGTTAGACTTATCACCTTCTATCAATCAGAGGTATACACACATCACCATACCATACACAGGACAGTCTATGTAGGTATACTATGAGTATTGTGAGTTAAGCTATCCATATCATCTTCACAATGAGCTATCTTAACTCAGGTGTATACTTCCCACAACTTAGTTTCCATTCTCCCTAAGGGGTCCTAATCCCTTAGGTCTTCCTATGTTCACCCTAAGGGGTCTCAATCCCTTAGGTCACTCTCTAAGTTCACCCTAGAACTTATTACTTAGTTTTTTTTTTGCAAGGAAAACAAGAACAATTCTAGATACTAAATCTAACAAAGAATATAACTTTAAAAGCATACAAGAGATACTAGGAAGAAGCAACATTTTAAATAAAGTAACCATTGAAAGAGAATATAATATAAAACATACATAACTCAAATAGTAAATTAAAAAGGTATATTCCTCATCATTCCACCATTATTACATACATCTTAATATGGTAAAACCTCCATACTTTTAAAGAATGAGTAATACATCAAGATAATTTAGGGATATCTCCCTACAAACCTAGTCTATTTGAGCATAAGTAAATAAATGGTAAGTAGAGAACAAATTGGTGCATTAGTCCCATCCATCACTTCAGATCTCCTTCTCTATCCATCGATCATTTGAGGATAATAGGGGATCAGGGCACTCATGGTTCAGGATAGGCATTCCTCTAAATGCATCTAATATTTACTTTTACAAATTTCAACTAAACAATTTTGATCAAGTCTCTAACCATCTAATGCATAGTTGATATCATAAAAGAATCATTACTTTTATTTCCACCTCTCAAATACCCTTAGAGATTCATTCCATGTGCACAACTTAGATCATGGTGATGGAGTCAAAAACTCTTGTTAGACCAACAATGTAAATGTTGCCACAACTCTTTAAAAACTTGTCTTAGCCAAATAGCAAAAACCCAAGAAAATTATCATTATATTATATCAACCTATTTTTGCCATCCCAAAGAAACTTCTTGAAGCCAAAATGATAGAGCTTCCACTTGTCAAGTGTATGGATCCTAAAAGAGAAAAGTCTCATTGGTTCCACCCTAATGAGCATTGTTCCTTCTATAGCACAAATTATCATGCAACCAATAAGTGTAGGAACATTAGGAATATCATCCAATGCTTATTATATAATGGTCAATGCATATTCAACATCTCTAATCCCAAAATTTCCTTGAATTAAAAGCTTGGTATTTTCCAATATTCATTGCCAAACCATGACCAAAAATAATTATATCATGTTCACTATAGGAACATCCCACCTCCAAATCAAAGTATGATGGGAATGCTCTATTTTTTTTATCAATATTTTCCATAAACCAACACTTGGATATTATATTTCTTCATTTATCTTCATCAATTTTTTTCCTTCTCAAATCAATGATGCATTAAGGGCCTTAACATTAAATAATCAACTTAATATTGATCAATGTAATCAACCCCACAAAAAAAATAATTGTCAAGATAATTATTAATATTTTTTGGACTGCCTAGCTCCCTCCATATCCCTAAATCTTAAGGTTACTTTTTAGGAAGGTCCATATAGTGCAAATTATATTTTTCTTCTTTATTTGTGTTGATACTACCCACAATGAGCAAATCCATGGTAGTAATCCTCTACTAGTCAAATTAAAGTATAACTCATGATACTTGTCAAAATTGTATCCCATCCCAAAGTAGATGCTTTC
Source organism: Wollemia nobilis (assembly GCA_028583015.1). Lineage (NCBI taxonomy): Eukaryota > Viridiplantae > Streptophyta > Pinopsida > Araucariales > Araucariaceae > Wollemia > Wollemia nobilis. The sequence goes on from JAQPPZ010000282.1 coordinate 610,634, forward strand.
AAACATGAGATATCAAGACAAAAAACTAGGCCTTCACGTACAGGGTATCAAAGAGCCCTTAGATATTGAAGCTTGTCTAGGATGTTATGGGATTAAATATGTCCCTGGTCTTAGTGAGCCTCTTCTTACTTCATTTTCATCTGATAGTGATAATGAAACCAAATTTTTCTTTTGGGAGTCCTATAATGATGTTTTATTAATGGATTGTATTAGGATGAGATAGATAAGGTATGCTTACTTCTTCTAGCTCCTATATCCTTTAAATTCATATATTTTAATAAGTATGAAACTCTAATCTTAGCTTTCCCAAAATATAATGCCTCTTAATAGATATTACATTTGACATTGCATACGATTCTGCAATGGTTGTCTATCATCCAATTGCTTGTGTGCATGTTACCTACTTTCACTCTACTTGTCTTTCATATATGCTTTTATGCACATGCTTATCACTACCTAGATTGCTTGTTACATGTTGATTCAAGAGATTCATAATGATGCAAATGATGGTCCTAGTCATGATAGTTTATATCACATTCCCCATCTTCGTAAATCAAAATAGGGTTTGTGCAACTCAATCATAACTAGTTAAATCCGTCCTTATTAGTGTGGACCCATCCATTTCAAACATCTCTGTATGTTGATCTAAAATCATATATCTCTATTAACTCTATAGTTTATGTTGATTTGTCTACCCAATTGCATTTATCGCTTCATCTGAATTACAACCCTCCTTGCCACATGAGGAAGACTATGAAATTAATAGGTTCTAATGGTAAAATCAATCAAATCAATTTCTTCTACTTCAAAATTGGGCTACATGATTGACCCATGATCATTTGTGGTAATGGCAGCCCTATTCACCCCTTCTTCCTCCATATCCGCAATGAGCTTCATAATTAACACTATGATAGTCCATGGTGATGTTAGCCCAATCAATCCCATCACTTGCCCCACCTAATACCTTCATGTATGGGGAAAAATAACCAAAAGGTAAAATAACCTCCCAACTAGGGGCATCAAATTCACTTTGAAGTAATCATAAAAGCAATCAAAGACAATCAAATTGATACCTACTAAAGTGATCATTATGTGCCTTTAAATACGTTAATAATGTGTCTTTAAATAAACCAAATCATTAAATGCCTTTAAATAGGCCAATCATTTATGTGTCTTTAAGTAGACCACATCATTTTAAGTCTTCAAATAGATCAAATCAATATGAATCTTTAAAGATACCACACTAATATGTTTCTTTAATTATACCGACATCATTATGTGTCTTTAAATAGACCAATCAAATTATGAATCCTTAAATAAATCAGTCAATTACAAGTCATTTTAAACATGAAGCTTTATTTAAGGATGAATAAAAAAGCATAAATATGTACATAACTATATATATATATATATATATATATATATATATATATATATATATATATATATATATATATATATATAGTATCATATAATGCTAAAGTCCTATATGCAAATCTAATAACATCCTTTGAGAAAAATTAATCAAGTCCTTCAGGAAAATCAAATCAAGTCCTCCATGCAAAGCTAACCAAGTCCTTCAGGAAAAGTTAACTAAGACCTCTAGGTAAATTTAACTAATACCTCCAAGCAAAACTAACCAAATCCTCTAGGAAAAGCTAACTAATACCTTTGGGTAAAGCTAATGAAGCCCTTCAAGCAAAGCTAACCAAACTCTCCAAGAAAATTTAATTAAGACCTTTAGGCAAATCTATCCAAATCCTCTAACAAAAACTAATCAAGTTCTCTAGGAAAAAATAATCAAGTCCTCCAAGCAAATCCTAACAATAAAAAATACCCTTTAGGCCCTTTCCTAAAGGATAATCATATGTAAAGTTTTTTAAGCACTTGTCCTATACTCAGTCTAAGAAGCCACCACTTAGGGATGAATAAAAATTATACATATCTTGTCCCCTTGGACATATTTTTAAAGTTGTTTAGGTGCTTATATAATAATCAGGCTAAGAGGCCACCACTTAGGGATGAATAAAAATTGTACATATCTTGTCCTCTTTGACACATCTTAAAGCTACCTAAGCGCTTGTCCAATAATCAGGCTAAAAGGCCACCACTTAGGGGTGAATCAAAATTGTACATATCTTGTCCCCTTGAACATAGCTTAAAGCAACGTAAATGCTTGTCCAATAATTAGATTAAGAGGCCATTTATTAGGGGTGAATAAAAATTATACTTATCTTGTTCCCTTGGATATATCTTAAAGTTGCCTAAGTGCTTATCCATAATCAAGCTAAAAGGCCACCACTTATGGGTGAATCAAAATTATACATATATTATCCCCTTGGATGTATCTTAAAGTTCCCTAAGCACTTGTTCAATAATCAGGCTTCAAAGGCCACCACTTAGGGGTTAATAAAAAATGTATATATCTTGTCCCTTTGGAAACATCACAACATCACTTAATTGCTTATCTAATAACTGGGATAAGTGGCCACCACTTATGAATCAATTATATGCCTTTAAATAGGTCAATCGTGTATGTGTTCTTAAAGGGACCAATCTATAAATAAATCAAACATCTATGTACTTTTAAATAGGTGAATCAATTATGTGTCTTTAAATAGGCCAATAATGTATGTGTTCTTAAAGGGACCAATCTATAAATAAATCAAGCAACTATGTGCCTTTAAATAGGTGAATCAATTATGTATATTTAAATAGGCCAATCATGTATGTGTTCTTAAATGGACCAATCTATAAATAAATCAAGCAACTATGTGCCTTTAAATAGTTCAATCAATTATGTGTCTTTAAATGGACAGATCTATAAATAAACCAAGAAATTATGTATATTTAAATAGACCAATCAACTATATGTATTTAAATGGACTAGTCACATTACAAATCCTTAAATGGATAAATTTTTAGTCCTTATGAATGCATCATGAGTCCTCAAATGCATAAAGTTCCTTTTTTAAGTCCTTCACTCAAAATCAAATTTTTCCCTTTAAGCACCTTACTCAAAGATGTTATGACTTAAAGAAAATATAATCATAAAGTGAACCTTCATCACATTTGTTCATTCTTTGTACCAAACAAATCATTCAAAATAATCAATTAGTTAGGATTAATAAGTTTAGTCAGCTTTATAATTATTAACTAATATACTATCATTAGTCATATCGATTTTTTTGAATTATGAACTTAATAGCTAATTGATTAATTACTCCATCCATTAATATATTAATGCATTTTAAAACTTGATCAATTATTTTTAATTAATCCTAAACCTTCAATTCACACCCTAGCTCATCTTTTATTCAACATTATCCATCACCCATAAAAACTTAATATAATCTCTAATAAATCATCACTTCCATTAAATTGACTCCCTCAGCCCATCTAGCCATTCCTTTTGCTCATATTAATAAAATCACCTCTTAATCCTCCCTTCCTTTCAATCCCCAATCTTTTTTATCGTTGCTCTCATGTGAATTGTAGCCAAGTCAAGTTTTCTTAGTTCAACTTATTTTTCCCTCCAAAAATTAAGGGGATATACCAAAGCATAACAACATTTGATATCGTCCAACATGATATCAATACCTCTCATCTTTTAATTGTCCTAAAATTGGGGTATCTAACTCAAATTTTGACACATTCATTATATAATAAATGCATCACCCAGGTTTTGTAGGTGAGTTGGAGAGGATAGGTCAATCCTCCAAGGGAGTTCCTAGGTTCGAATCTCCACCCTACCAAAAAGTTGAAATGGGTAACCAAAATCCAATTGATGATGTTGGTACGGGCAGGGCTAAGTGCGACTCCCGGGTGACTTTGACGGTGTAGAACCCTGGTCATGGTTTCTAAGACCAAGGTGGCCCTACAAGGGGTTTTTTGCTTTATATATATATAATAAATGCATCAAAAGGAGAAAAACATGTAGACACACAATTTTGGAATGCTCAGTTAAATTTCAAGATTACCAATTCCACCAACTAACCCTCACAAACCTGTATTCTAATTATCCAAATTATAGCCACCTTCCCCATGCCCAAGTTTAGATCATCACCTTTACGATATTAATTTTTATTCCAAATATTCATAAAATTTGACCAAAATACTTTCATTAGAATAGGCTTAAAAAAATATTTCCAACTAGTGTATATACTCCTATAATGATTACTATCTATTTTTATCCAAATTTAGAGCATTTTTGGCTCAAAATCAAGACCGTTAGAAGCAAAATTGTTGGCAGCAAATTCACTGCCCCAACAATATTTTCCTTATTTGAATTTTCCCACCCATATTTGACTTTAAATGGTCATATTGTAAAACTAGTTCTACAAATTCACTGACAGTGATTTTTCCTAGTGGTGGTTTTGACTTGTTATGTATGAAATATCATGGGCATGCTTCTTAGGCACACCCCAAGCTAACCACCACTCATTTGCATGATCACACATGCTAATATATAGGTCACACTTAGACCTTTTTGAACCTTCCTAGCATATTTGACTCTATAGAATATTCCCTCCAAGAAGCTCCTAAGAATTTATAAATGTATCCCTTGAGAGGGAATTATATATATTTTTTTACAACAATAAAATTTTGCTAAAATTTCCTTTCATTCTTTCGCCTCTTCATGCTTAATTATTATCAAATTGCTTAACCCACTCTCTTTTACCATTTAGTTTATTATCACCTATTTATCAAAGCATTGGAGGTGATCTAATCAACAAGTAAAACATTCTAGCAAGCAATCACAAAGCATTTGGTGGGCTCTCAAAGGGGTAAAATAAAGGGGAATGGCTTCCATTTGGTTGTGTCTCTCCCTTTTATTTCTTGCTAGATTATCCTATATTTGTTTTACTATTGATTAGCATTTTTTTCATTTATTATCTCTTAAAATTTCCATCTTACTAATTTCCATGTAAAATCACGAACCAATTTTGTTTATTGAAGTTGTGCAGTTTAAATAACACTGCGTTACAAACGAACATCCGGGAATAGTCACCGGAACGAACTCTGTTACAGAAGTTGTAACAACACTCCAAAAGATGTAATGAAAACAAAATAATAAGTTAAGTATGCTAACATCCCCCTTTATTACATTATTTGGGTAATGTAATAACTAATAGCTATACTAAACTACTAACATCCCCTTACATCATTTTGCAATACAAAGTGAGCTGCGAAACAATTCAAATTTGACACGTCCAAGTGCCTTAGTGAAAATGTCTGCAACTTGAGCATTGGTGGGAATGTGTTGAAGCTGAATTCGGTGCTTTGGAACTTCATCTCGAATGAAATGACATTGTGTGTCAATGTGCTTTGTTCTTTCATGATGGACTAGATTCTTGACGAGGTTCAGAACACCCTGATTGTCGCAAAACAAGTGTATTGGAGATTTTGATGGATGGCCCATACTTGTCAGAATGCGACGTAACCATATCACTTCACACACAGCTTCACGTGCGACGCAATATTCTGCATCTGTTGATGAAATAGCAACCACCTGTTGCTTCTTGTTGTGCCAAGAGATAGGACCGGATCCCAGATGAAAAAATGTATCCAGAAGTTGACTTGCGATCATCAAATGATCCGGCATAGTCGGAGTCCGTGTATCCTTGCAAGAAGAATTTGTTGTTCCCCTTGTATTCTAGGCCATATTCCATAGTACCACGGACATAGTGAAGAACACATTTTGTTGCTTTCCAATGAGTGGTCTTAGGCTCCTGCATGAACCTCGAAAGATAGTTGACAACAAATACGAGATTTGGCCTAGTATTGGTCAGATATATGAGACTCCCAATCAACTTTCGATAGAGAGTACCATCTACCTGAGGTGAATCATCATATCGTGATAACTGAAGTCCATTCTCCATTGGAGTTGCCATTGGCTTGCAATCAGTCATGTGATATTTATCCAGCAATGTCTTGGCATATTTTTTCTAAGACACTTTGATGGAGTGCTCCTTTTGGTTGAATTCCAGACCAAGACAGTAATGGAGAAGTCTGAGATCTTTCATCTCAAAAGATTTGCACAAGTTTCTTTTGACAGTAGAGATCATTGTTTCTGAACTCCCTGTAATGAGCAGATCATCCACATAGAGTACAAGCAACACTATCTCAGAACCTTGTTTCTTGAAATAGAGGTTTTCATCTGACGTACATATCTTAAATCCATGCTGCATAAGGTGATTGTCCATTTTTATATACCAAGCTCGAGGAGCTTGTTTCAAACCATACAAGGATTTGACCAATTTGCATACCTTTTGCTGTTGGCCTTCCACTTCAAATCCTTCAGGCTGAGTCATGTAGACTTCTTCTTGGAGATCACCATTTAGAAAGGCACTTTTGACGTCCATCTGGTGAACTTTCCACCCATATTGTGTTGCCATAGCACACATAACCCGAATTGTGGTCATCCGAGCAGTAGGTGCAAAAGTTTCCTCGTAGTCAATGCCTTCTTTTTGAGCATAGCCCTTTGCAACAAGATGGGCCTTATGCTTATCAATTGTTCCATCTGCCTTGTACTTGACTTTATATACCCATTTTCAGCCAATGGGTTTCTTTCCATGTGGAAGATCAACAAGCTTCCAAGTTTTATTCTTCATCAGAGACTCATACTCTGTATCCATAGCGGCCTTCCACTGAGGCTCACTGAGAGCATCTTGCACTGATGCAGGTTCAAGACTATCTATGGTAGACATGAATGCCCTATCATCATCAATTTCCATATCCTCAACTTATGTACTTGGAGTCATAGAAAGTTCCTCAAAAGATTGACAAAGATCATCAACCTCACCAGTTTCTCTGGCTTCTCTTTCCTTTTGAGCCATACTGCGTGTACGAGGTCTATCCAAATTCAAATTGGGAGGAGTGGATAAATTTGCATCTCCGATTGTATTTGTACACCATTTAGGATTCTTCTTCGGTGGAGTTGAAGAAGATGTAGAAGGACCTCCTGTCTGTGTTGATGAAGGAATCTTCTCTTCCTTAGTTTCCACAATATCTTGGTGTACTTTAGATGTGCTCTGTGATGTGAAAGCTTCATCAAAGACAACATCTCTGCTGATATGAATTTTCTTGGTCAAAGGATCTATCAACCGATATCCTTTAGAGTGCTCAGAATAACCAAGAAAAATACATCTCAGTGTTTTCTCATCTAGCTTCTTCCTTTTCTCTTTCGGTATGTGCATGAAAGCTTGACATCCAAAAATACGTAGATGAGATATGGAGGTTTTTTTACCACTCCATGCTTCCTGTGGAGTCATTCCTTTTAGGGCCTTTTTGGGTGCCCTATCCAACAGATACACTGCAGTGGTGACAGCTTTCGCCCAATATTGTTGCCCAAGAGTAGCTCCTGTGAGCATACAACGAACCATTTCCATGATAGAACGGTTCCTTCTCTCAGCAACTCCATTTTGCTGAGGAGTATAGGCAATTGTTAACTGTCTCTTGATTCCATGCTTATCTAGGAATGCAAAAAAATCATTAGAGGTAAACTCTCCCCCTCGATCTGAGCGGAGGGTTTTAATAGAAGCTCCTGACTCCTCAACGGATTTATTGAACTGCTGGAAGAATGCGAAAGCTTTAGATTTCAGTTGGAGAAAGAAAACCCACATCTTTCGTGAGTAGTCATCTATGAATAACTAAAAATACCTCTTCCCTCCACAACTGTTGGGTGTGAAAGGACCGCATAGATCGGTGTGAATTAACTCCAGAGGTTTTCGTGCTCTTGTAGAGCTCTTCTCAAATGGTACTCTATCTTTGCTTTCTTGCCAAGCGATCGAGCACACTGGCAATGTGGCAGAAAGGGAAGGAAGACCCTTTACCATCTCATACTTGCTGAGCTCAAGTAAGTAGCCAGAACTAAGATGCCCATAGCTCTTGTGCCATAGGTAAGTTGCCTCCTTGGTAGAGACAGTCATGGCAACATGTGGAGTAGAGATAGCATCTAGTGCAAATAAGCCGTGCTTATATGAAGTTGTTGCAATCTGCTTACCCTTCCTGGTAATGGTACAACACTTCTTTCCATTCTCAACACGAAAGTTGACAACCATATTTCTATCCAGGATTTGTGTCACTGACAACAAATTGTTGGCCAATCCCGGAACATAGAGGACTTTGTCAATCTGACACTTGCCATCGGGAAGAGTGACCGAAATTGTACCCTCTCCCCGAACCCCTGTAGGTTTTATCATCAGCAATGGTGACAGGTTTGCCCTCTTTGGCCTCAAATGATTCAAACCACGATCTCTCGCCAGTCATATGTTTGCTAGCTCCAGAATCGACATACCAAACAAGATCCCTCTGTGTGGAATTTGTGGTAGTCATGAGCACCTTGTGTGCCCATTCAGAATCTGAGTTAGATTCTTCAACAACAACATTCACCTGGGGTTGCTTGTTTTTATTTTGGCCTTTCTGCTTGTTCTTATGCCAACACCTGTTGGTGTCATGGTTGTCTTTCTCACAGATCTTGCACCACCTCTTCTTTTGTTGAGGTTGTTTGCCTTTTCCTTTCGTATCCTGTTGAGAATTTCCTCCTTTCTGAAAGTTGCCTCCTTTTTGCCCATTACCTTTCTTCCTAGAACCCTGCCTGTTGGTGTATAGGGCTGTATTGGAAGAATCATCCTTGTGAAGTTGGCGTGCCTCCTGTTGTTGAAGCAGATTGACCAACTCGATGTAGGTAATTTGTCGTTGAGACACCTGGATGGAGGTTATCAACATATCAAATGAAGAAGGTAAAGCTCTCATCACAAGTGAAATGAGAAGATTTTCGTCCACAGTATCTCCCAGAGAACTCAATTTCTCTTTCAACTCAGACACTCTGCACAGAAAGAGTTCAACTGTTTCACCCTGTCTCAAACTCAGGTTATGAAGTTTTTGTTGAAGATGAAGAATGGTGGATTCATTCTTCCCCTCATAGATGGTTCTAAGGGCATCCCATGCCTCTTTACCACTTGCTTTGTCAGCTATATGAGGTTGCACTTCATCTGAAACAGCAAAAAAAATGAGCACCTTTGCTCTACTTGTCTTTCTTGTCAAAAGCTATCCGATCTGCTCGAAGGACCTGTGGATCCTGCTGTTGGTGAAGGCCTAGTTGCTACTCCAAGTAACAATATCCCACAAATCTTCCATTTGGAGAATAGCCTTCATCTTATGTTTCCATGGTGTATAATTTGGACCTTTCAATAACTGATGCGGATCAGTCATTAACTTTGCAACAGCGGCCATAGTGAAGGTTCCTTATATCACCAATTGGTTCCCCTTTCGATATACCTTTTGCTAGGCCAATATACCATACAAAATACCCGCCCTTACGTGAGGGAAACTATAGGTATTTAGAAAGATCAACAAAAATCACCCGCCCTTACGTGAGGGAGACTATAGGTGAGTTTTAGAGATCATACGATACATGGAACATAAGCGGTACTGAAAGGGAATCGCCTTGTTGATGGCACCTACCATAGAAGATTCTTCTCATGCGTGGGGCGTAACTTCCCCTAAACACTATGAATAATACTTCGTTAGGATTTACGCCTAAACACAAGTGCGATAAAGGGTAGTGGATGGAGTAAAAAAAATGCAAAAATGGCGTACTTATTCCTCCCCGATGATTTATAGAGAACAAGCTCAGACGTCGTTGTAGCAGCTATATTAGGCGGCGGATACAGTAGCCAAATCACGACAGCTTTACCTGTAAGTGCTGGCCAGAGGTATCACAAATACCGAATGCTGCAGTGCAATAAAATTGCATGGATGGGTTTTATATTCCGGGGACTTAGGGAGTGTTTTGATTTTAAGTTTTTAATGTTATAGTGCAAAAATGAAATATGCAACATACAACATAAAAAAACTGCCCACAAGAATAACCCACAAGGTGTCGGTCACAGCCGAAAATGCACCTTTTACAATTTGCCAAATTACTATTTTTCGAAAAATTACTCACTATCCCCCTTTGATTTTTTGAAAAAATATCCCCCCTTAAAAAGGCTTTCTTTAACAAAGCATTTTAATAATTATTATATATTTAAAATTAAAATAAATAATTTTAATTTATATAGTTTTAAAACTTTAAGAAAAATAAATTAAAATTAAATTTTAATTTATAAAGTTTAAAACTATATTAAAAAAAAATTTAAATTAAAAATTTAAATTAAAAAATAATAATTAAAAAAAATGACTTCGAAAAAAAAATTATACCTTGGGGGGAGTCGGCGGGATTTGAACCCCCGACCTGCAGGCTCCCTGAGCCTTACCGCACGGCTCACGACCACGTGAGCCAGCGGGCTGATCCGAGAGGATCAGTCAACCTCCTCCCTTTTCAACCCGAATGCTCCTCCTCCTCGGCTTCCCGAATGGTCCTCCTGCTCTGCGGCTCCCGCACTCTGTGTTTTAGAAAAAAAAAAAAAACTCGCCGCCTCAGCCTGTAGTTCGTGCACAGACTGTGCAGAGACTGGACGCTCTGTTGTCTCCACCTGCAACTTCAACCGGGAGGGGGGACTCTCTTTTATTTATTTATTTATTTTTAAATTCGGGGGGGGGGGGGTTTATACCCCCGAAATTTGGCGGGGAAGGGAAATTAAAAAAAAAAACTCCCACCTGTCACGACGTCTGCGACAGACGTCCTGTCGCAGTGCGGGGGGAGGGAGTGGTCCTCGCGACGTCTGCGACAGACGTCCTGTCGCAGCGCGGGGGGGGTGGACCCTCCTCCCTCGCGATGTCTGCGACAGACGTCCTATCGCAGTGCGGGGGGGGTAGACCCTCCTCTCTCGCGACGTCTGCGACAGACGTCCTGTCGCAGCGCGGGGGAGGTAGACCCTCCTCTCTTGCGATGTCTACGACAGACGTCCTATCGCAGCGCGGGGGAGGTAGACCCTCCTCGTTCTCTAGCCACCCGCGACGGCAGTCCCCGAGGGAGGGAGCGCGATCTTTCGCTGCCCTGCGTCCGCGTCACCGAACGCCACCGTCTGCTTCCAGCGCGGACTCCGTCCCCTTTCTCTTGCGCAGCGGGACTATTTTTTTTTTTTTTTCTCGCTGCTAACTTTCACTGTACGTCGCGCGATTGCGCGCGCCGTATATAAAAAAAATTGGCCTCTACAAAAAAAAATTTCCACTGCCCAGCAACCTTACCGAACTGGCTCTGATGCCATGTAAAATCACAAACCAATTTTGTTTATTGAAGCTGTGCAGTTTAAATAACACTGCGTTACAAACGAACATCCGGGAATAGTCATCGGAACGAACTCTGTTACAGAAGTTGTAACAGCACTCCAAAAGATGTAATGAAAACAAAATAATAATTTAAGTATGCTAACAGCAATCACAAAGCATTTGGTGGGCTCTCAAAGGGGTAAAATAAAGGGGAATGGCTTCCATTTGGTTGTGTCTCTCCCTTTTATTTCTTGCTAGATTATCCTATATTTGTTTTACTATTGATTAGCATTTTTTTCATTTATTATCTCTTAAAATTTCCATCTTACTAATTACTCCCAATCATTTTATTGGTTGTTTGCTCATCTATTTCTATTTATCTTGGATTTAGCTCACTTACTCTTATAATGCATGCTTGCATGTTAACTAGAAGACATCTTCATAAAATTTTGATTTGGTTTTATAAAATTTTCATTGCATTTCTATTGAATTCTAAGGTATGTACTCATTTAGAGGGTGTTAGATATAGTACTACCGTATTTGGTAAAATACGAGAAGTAATTTATTAGATTTTTTCATTATTTCATTATTCAAAAGAACCATACAGGATTCAAGTGTAATAAAAATACAAGCAAATGTATTATAAAATTGTATTGAGTTTAATAAAAATATACTTTGTTACCAACATGTGGTATTGGAGTAAGCATTAAGCCATAGGTAGATAGAGAGTGTGTGCTGTAATGGTGAATTTCTTAATAAAGCACACATGTAATGACCCTCCTTGGTAGGACTTTCTCTTGATATTTTTTTTTTAAGAAAAAAACCCCTTGTGGGGCCGCCTTGGTCTGAGAGACCACGACCAGGGGGTTCTACACCGTCAAAGTCACCCGAGAGTTGCACTCGGCCCTGCCCGTAACAACATTATCAAATGGATTTTGGGTACCCAATTCAAATTTTTGGTAGGATAGAGATTCAAATCTGGGACCTCCCTTGGAGGGTTTCCCTCTCCTCTCCAACTCACTTAAAACACTTGGGTTACTCTTGATAATTGATTTATGTATTGATGTATGTATATCTAATGCATGATATTATTTTATGTTATCAAGATGTGTTGATAGATGCACTTTATGCTTTGATTATACTACTTTTGCAATATGGTACTACTGATAAAATTTGTGTTTTTAGGACTAGGTAGTCTCATAGGTGGATTAGTATGGGATAACCACCAAAGTTGAGAGAAAAAAGAGAAATAATGGATGACATTCTCATCAACAACTCAAGGGTAAAAATAAAACCCTTCATATAGGTGCATTGCATATGTGTATGTTGATTAAATGCACCATTGGGTAAGGAGGTTATTATTTAATAAAAAAAGCCATCCTTAGTAGATGGGTGATAGTGTCACAATTATTGTAAAACCTTCTACTCAAGGAAAAACTTTGTTGTGCAAGGATGGCTTAGCAAGAGCCCTTGAATTGTTGTATGTGGAATTGTTTGATATCAATGCTAATGGTTAATATTAGCATTTGATAGTGATTAAATTAATTACGTGAGTAGTCAATTTAATTATTCTAATGTGGGTAGCATTAGAAATAAATAATTGTTCAGAAAGTGATTTAATTAATATTGGATCAAAGGGCATTAATTTTAAGTAATGCAAACAATAGTAAGCTTTGATTTAAATATAGAGTTTATATTTGAATTTTGAATTTAGAAAGTTGGCATTATGACTATAATGGAATCATGTAATGTTCTTAGAAACATTACTTTTTGAGCATAACGGTTTAGTGTTAAGAAATATTGCCTCTTCATGGGTCTTTTGGGTTCCTCCAGGATTATATGGAGAGAATTACCAAGTTTTTAGGGTCAATGAAAGAAGCAGAAGGATAAAGGCTAGAAAAAAGGGAGTGCAGTGCAATGAACCAGAAGGAATAAAGAGTGTTGGTAACTATATTGAGGTATATCCTTTCTAATTACTCTTTATATTCTTAGCTATGCTTACTTCTATCTTCTTTCAGTTTGGTGCTTTTTGCATTTTGCTTGATTTTTTAAGCCTTGTAAAGTTCTTAGTTCTAGATGGGTGTATTTTTTTAAAAAGCGCTAAAGTTTGATCTTCTAGTTTTGAACTCTAGAAATACTATAGGAAGTAAGAGGATGTTTTGCTTTTGATTTCTATTTATGAGTTTAACGGTCACGAGTAATACCGATTTGCTCTTTCCAATGCAGAAGGTTGCTTACCACCACATGTCAAATGGAGTTAATATATTCAAGTCTAACTTGATCATATCCCCCAAACCTTTGTTGTAATGATTGTTTCCATTGTTTGTATTGATCATCTAGTTTTAGAAGTAGGTAATAATATCGTGATATCAAGAATAAGTTTTATTCTAAATTGTCCTGGTGTGTGTGGTCTAAGATAGTTAGATTTTATGGGTTCTAGGTGATCTTGCACTATTGAGAGCTACATTCTTATTGTATATTTGTGCTTTCGAGTTTGAACCTTCCCTTCATGATATTTTTCATGCAAGGTGTGTGTTTTTTGTAGCTTTAATGGTTAGCTTAGCTCTATCAAGCTTTCCAGTGAATGAAGGTTCAAGTCTTGTTGTAGTTTAGCGATCTATGGCTAGCATAGGGCTATCCTTGTTTATTCATGCTTCACTGGTCATTGTAGGTTAGGGTTCGTTCTCTATGTTTGTGTTGTATGGTTTATTTCTTTTATTGTCTAGTTTCATTTTGTAAAGAAATATTAAGCCTCCTTCGTAGTTAGACCTTGTAAATAGATGGACCTTTCTTTTATTTATTAAATATTTGTTTGTCTATATTAAAAATGTGTTTTTCATATTGATGGCTTTAGCAATGTGAATATTAATGGTCCATGTTATATTCTAGTTGGATTAGTAAATGTTTAGAAGGAGCCAATAATTTATATAAGAAAGGTTATTTTAATAAATGTAGGTATTGCTCGGACTGCATTTTTGTTTTTCTAATGTTAGGCATCCATCCAGCCTTCTCTACTATTATTTGGATCTTTTTCTTCAGGTTGTTGTTGGCCAATATGCAGGCCTATGTCATCTTATGCTATTGGTTTAGCTACCAGTTTATGTACTTGGATTTGGGGCCCATTTAAACCCCGCACTTAATCAATTTTACCTAAAAATATATATTATATTATGGGTAAAAGAGGATTATGTTTGTATTAGTAGGGAAGTTTTTCCTTTGAAACAATAGGTTCTTTTTATGAATGGAGCTATGTTCAAAAAATGCTTAATTAAGGAAAAGGAAGTTGCTTTGGTAATTATATAGCAAAATATGGATGAGGCTTGGAATCCATATTTTGAGAGAAGTACGGAATTCTCTCAATATTCATGCATGTTGTTGTTTGTTGCATGATTGCATGTGTTTTTGCATAGTGCATGTTAGGCTTGCATATGCATTTAATGAGTTGTCTTGATCCCTAAAAACTTCTATTCAAGTTTGTGGGAAGAATTTTTCAAACGAAGGGCCTTGAAAGAAAATATGGAACTATGGACCTTTGATTTTTGTTATGTAATAATGTTATTGAAGAAGATATTAGACTTTGAAAGTAAATGTATTGATTTTATGTAAAGTTTCATTGAAGGAAATGATGTTTGGTAAATACACTTGTATAGCATTTCAAGACTTGTGCAAAGATGAAATATTATATGTTGCATTTATTTTATGTAAGATCTTGGAATGATTATTATGTGTCAATTGGAAAGTATAAGATATCAAAAAGAATGGTGGAATATAATTCCTAGATTATGGTTATAATTCTTTTATATGTAATATTATTTCCATAGTTAGTAAAAGAATTGCTAAATGCTAGTATTATGAATTGAAAGTATTTGAATTTACTAGTTTAGCAATGTGCTATGTTGAATTTATAAATGTAATAGCACTTTATTTCCTTTTGGGAGAGATGTTATTGTTTATATATATATATATGACTCTTGGGATTTGTATGGGGTTTTTGTTATGAGTATAGAGCTATATTAGAGAAATAACACTTTATTTCATTTTGGGAGAGATGTTATTATTTTTCTATATATATATGACTCTTGGGATTTGTATGGGATTTTAGGTATGAGTCGAGAGCTATATTAGAGAAATCCTTGAGTCAAGAAGATAACCCAATTTTAGGAGGAGTTGTGGTGACGAAATAACCAGGCATTCATAAATATGGGAGGATTTTAGATGATGCAATAACCAAATAATTATGAATGATACACCTTGAATGGTGAGGCTCAGGTATTCCAAAGTGTTGAGGCTTTTGGATTCATTCATAAGATAGTATAGTGGTGGCACCTTGAATGGTGAGAATCGGGTGACCATGCTTATTACCAAGTGAGTGGTAATGGTCTTAGTTAACCTAATGAGGTGTTGTAACTAAGAACTAAGGCATTACATCAGAATAATCTGATATATATGGACTTATGTAGGTTTTGGAAATAGAAATTCCCCTTTTAAGTGTCATGGGCATTAAAGGATAATTCCTATGTCATGGTCAAGTTATCATATACTGATGAAGGTATAGGAAAAGTGGGGGGACCGCTATTGGCATCCTTCCTAAATAGTGAGGTTTAGAAAGGTGAACCCTAGAAGTATAGAAAGTTGACAACTCTTGTCCACTTGAGTTTTGTCTATAGCGACATTGAATTCAAAATGTGGTTAACCTTGAAATGTTGAAAAAATATTGGGACTTTTTTATGAGTTATTACTTGTGAAAATGAAAAAATCTCTCTCTCTTAGGTTGATTTTGGTGGGTTATTATAGTTGGTATCAACACCTAGGTCATAGGACTAGAAGCTTCCATGGAGATAACCTAGGTTAAGCCTTGACTTGATGTGCTACTTTGGGGAGAGTTACTCTTCTAGGGACCTTGAGTTGATTTGGGATAAGATGTGTTGGAGACTATTACATTATTTGGTACATGTCAATGTACCACCATGGATACATGGTTAGATTATATTAAGTATCTTAGGTTAGCATTTGAGTCTTTACTTTATGTAATGTAATAATGTGCAGGAAATGCATGTCTTTTATTTAGGTGTGCATGTGCACAAGTGTCCATCATGCAGAATGCACATGTTCTTAGAGTAGAAACATGAAGAGTCACATACTATTATAAATATGTGGTAAATTATTGTAATATGTATTGAAATTTCATTGTTCATAGCATGCATTAGTAGATCTCCATTCTATAGCATTTTCTCTATTTTTGTGAGCTTTCATTAATGGTTGTTTTATGAATAGTTATAGAAGTTTCTTATGATTTTTACATGCTTTGCATATTATCATTATCTTATATTTAATATTGCATGCTCATTTTATACCTTGTGGTAGTTATTTCATTAAATATATAGCATCAAAAGCTAACAAGATGGATATTGCACGTCGTTTGGACCAGTCATACCAAGATATAATAATCCTAGAGAGTATAATTTTTTATTTGGAATAGCACCTTGCAATGAGGTAAGTGTGACCATGATCATTATCATATGAGTGATAATGGTTTAAGTTAGTTCATGGGGAGATGAAACTAACCAATTGTAAGTACAAATTGGGGGAAATTGTGACTTATCCAAATTTTTTTTGTGGATAGAATATGGCACCTATTTTGAGAGGAGGATCATCCAAGAAGGTAAGGGTAGATTGATAGCTTTTGAAGACTTAATATTAATGTAAACTCACAAAAAAATATTTACATGATTAAATATATGATAACCGCAATATAGTAAGATCAAGATAATAATGTAACTAGAATAATATGAGCCAACTAATATGTAAAATCAAGGCTTATAATATATCAACTAACATTCATTAATAAGCATAAATATATGAATGTAATAGCTTGAATCATACATGTACAAAGCATGTAACACAACTTACAATATTAGTTGCTCAAATGTATGCAATTTTTATTACTCCTCTTACAAATGTATCATAAAAATATTATACAATAACAATACTTTCTATGCTCACTATGTAGACAATGTAGACTATGTAGGCTATGGAGTAATATATAGCCATTGTAGGATGACTCTTTGGTTAATTGACTCTTCCTTTCCTTATGCTAAGTCTCATGACTCTTGGCTTCTCTACTTAACACTTGCATACACAACTCTATCTTGTATGCACACTTGGACATGACTCTTCACATAACACTTCCTAATATAAGAACACATGTGCACACTTACATATGAGACACTTATGCACATCTACACACATAACACTTGCACACTCATTTACATGACACTTGTGCATTTCCTGCACATTATTACATTACATAAAATATTTACTCACACTCTAATCTAGGACACAACCCTAATCTAATATTTACAAGATGTACCATGAGGGTACATTAGCATGTACCAAATAATGTAATATTCTCCAACACCCCCTTGTATTACATTATTTGGTTATTGAAGACTTTAGTCTTCAATCAAGGTCTTCATCCTTCAATTGACTTTACAATGTATGCGACATTCATCTTGATCAGTTTCTCCTTCTTCTACTTGCTTGGCCTTATCTTTGAATTCGGCTTCATGTTCTCCAATATTTGTAGCTTCAAGAAAATTGTTGACAATATAGGCAAATACCTTAGCACAAGTAGTGAAGGTGAAATATTTGAAAATGAGTTTAAAATCTTTATTTTTATTATTGACTAATTATCTATGATTGGAAAGAAGTGAAAGGCAAGTGCAGGTTGGAGAGCGAAAGGAAGATGAAAGCTTCAAGGCATTGATGGTTTTGAGTGAATGACCATATCATTCCAAAACAATGATGTTGGTTTCTCTATGGTAGAAGCATACGAAGATAGTGCAGGTTTGAGGTGTGCCCAAGCATATTTGTGAGAGTGAGTTCAAGAAAGTGTTGGTAGTTTTGCCACACTAAATTTTGTTTGTAAAATTTTGAAAAATGAAGATAAATGATGTAGTTATGTTGTTTTTATTGTTTTAATATATTACTTTCCTGTAAGCAATTTCATTAAATAAAGAAGATTTATTTCATTTCTGAAGATGCATAGTGAATTTTTTGATAAAAATTAATAGAAGTCATGGACAAAATGTAAAAGGGAAAAATCAATGCAAGGAATGTCTTAGGATTGAGGGTGCAAGAAAAAAATCTAAAGAGCTTCGCCAGTTTTTTTTAAGTGAAGGTTCTAGTAAAAATAAAGGAAAGACATTTTCATCCCAGGAGGGGCAAAAATCATTTTTGCCCTTCCTTTGGGGCGAAACTACCATGATGAGAAGGTTTCATCCAAGTGAAGAAGGAGAGAAAATTTTGCAAGTGACGAAAAATTCAAAGTCAAAAGTGCCCTTAGAAGGGGGCGAAAATCATTTTTGCCCCTCTTCGGGGTGAAATTCTAGTTAAAAGCATCCTGGGGGTGAAAATAGAATGAAGAGCATGCTTGGCGAGGTCAAAGTCAAAGTCGCCCCTCAAGAGGGGCGAAAATCCCTTTCACCCATCTTTGGGGTGAAACCCTAGTGAAAGACACTTTTCAGAGCATAAATGTTATGACAATGTCATCCAGGTGAAGATTAAAAATTCAAAGTCAAAGGCACCCCTCAAGAGGGGCAAAAATCATTTTTGCCCTCCTTTGGGGTAAATTTCCAAATGGAGATGTCTTGAGGCAAAAGTCCCAAAAAACTGCATCTTGTTTTGCATGTCAAAGTCAAAGTCGCCCCTAGGGTGGGGTGAAAATCATTTTCACCCCTCTCAGGGGTGAAATCAATCATTTTCGCCTCCTTTCTTCCAGAAGATATTTTCATATCATTTTTGAGTGAAATTACCCAAGAATGAGTCAAAAGCATGTTGAGGGGTGAAAACATCAGATTGCACGGGTGAAATCAATTCTTACCCCTTCTTTTTGATAATGTTTTCTTTCAAAGCATCCCCATTGATAATATCTCTTGGGAAAAACCAAAGACTAGCAAAATTTAATTGTTGGAGCAATGAGATTGATTTTTCTAGGATTCTTGCTGAGGAGATGCTAGAATTAAATGCTACGTCCTAAAATATGATGCGATCCCGATCATTTTTGAGGTGCCCTCCATGGATTTCATTCCTTTTTGAAGCAGAATTAAATTTCATTGATCTCCACTGGCAAGGGTAAGATTTTAAGGCATAGAGGAATGTAATGGCGCCCAAAATTTAATATCCAAGCTCCTGTTTGTCGCGTGATGTTGTTGAGTTTCGATGCATCGATGCTTGGAACATTTTTTCCATCATCCATCTTTGTCAATTTTCTAGGTGCACTCCATGAAAATCGGATCGCTGCTCCCTAAAGAATGATCTGATTCGAGCATCACCATTACCGAGGAGAGAATTACTGTTGTTGATTTTTGACCAGCCGATATTTTGTTGTGTATGTGCATTTAATGATAGAGGCGAAATCCTCTATAAATACTAAGCATTTTGATGTAATGAAGGAGGATAGACACTCTGCAGAAAAACACTTTAAGTTTTTTGCATAAATAGAAAGACATTCGGCTTCTAGTTCCTTGAGCAGTATTGTGTTTGATTTCTTTCTGCTTATCATTTCTGATTAAGTTCATGTCCATTATTTGCTGATTTTAAATTATGCATCTGGATTTAATTATTGTGTGTGAGGGAGTGAATACTGGAATGATTTCTTGGAAGTTATCTCTACAAAACTGTGAGTGGTTCCTGTGCCTTTCTTTCTGTTATATGCTAATTAATACTTGATGTGAATTTTTGTTGTTAGTTTATCCCCACCTTATATTTCTGGCTTATAGCCATATTTCCCATTCCTTTTTATCATTTCCCATTTCTTTCCTATTACCCTAAGCTTTAAACCGATCATTAGTTTTAGTACGGGAACCAGCCCTCTCTAGAGATTGGCCCGAAGGACATCTCTCTCCTTTGACCTTTCAATGTTGGTCGGGTCTAGGGTGCACAAATAATAATTTTGTACTACTTAGGTAAATTCGTGACCAATAGTTTTTGGCATGCCTAGTGGGACCCTAAAAAGTTCCATTTTTAAATAGTATTAAGGTTTGATGTTCACCTTTATATTGTATGATTAGAACATCTGGTGACTCAACTTTACCTAGAAGCCTTCGAACATGAAGTGAGTGAAATATTTCTTCATGATCACAAGATCGAAGGCCAAAAATCTAGAAGATCCCATTGAATTTTATGAACTTGACACCCAAGTGCTAGGAGAACACCCTAGGTTAGTCACTCCGACTAGCCCATCAAGTGTAACATCTTCATAGTTAGCTGGTGTGTTCTCTGTTCCTTCGAGTCCTGCTAGCACAACCACTATTTTTCCACCTCCCCAACCACACACTCCAATCCACATGGCCCAAAATCTGCCACCACAACCACCAAGGTAGTTCCCAGCATGGAACCACTTTGGACCTCTGAATCTGTAAGCTCAAAATCTAATTCCACAAGCAGCAATGAAGGCTTTGCCTACTTACGATGGTACGGGGAAGATGACTTATGAGCATGTACAAGATGTGGCTGCCTTGGTGATGATCCATAGCATCACAAATGAGGATATAATGGTAAGATTGCTCATGCTCTCTCTCAGAGGTAAGTTGCTTTACTAGTACCGATCATTACAACCTGCCACCATTACTACCTAGGACCAATTGGTTGAATTGTTGATCAAAGGTTTCAATGAACAAGCGGATCCATTCTCTTTGTTGCATCAATTTACCACTATTCAAAGGTATCCATAGGAGGAAATCATGGACTTTAATGTCAGGTTCACCCAAACTTGGCATAGATTTCTGATGGTCTCCGGTCGACTCTTGAGCAAGTGATATTTTACTACCTTTAAGCTTTCAAATCTGACATCAGTATGGCCATCCGATAATCTAATATTAATACATTTCCTGATATGTATTCTACTACACAAAAGGAAGCTGATCTGATTGCAATTGGTAAGCTTCCACCAAAAAATGGCAATGCCTATTTTTCTTGATCTTCCACAGTATTTGTATGCTAATGCATCTTCTCAGCCTTTGCCCATGTCCCCTATGTATCCAATCCCTTCATGGAATCTGAGTACATCTCAGACCATGATGATAGTTTCTATCCCCCAACTATCTGCTCCAACCATTCCATAGTTACCCACTCTGGTTCCACTCCCAACACTACCATCTCCACCTGTCCCACTTCCATTACCAACTCCTCTAACACCCTCAAATCTTGATCCACAAGAAAAGGTGTTGAAAGAGTTGCAGTCCATGAACTCGACCATAAGAGCGATGGGTAATGAGATCACAGTTATCAAGAGAAAGTAGGCTGAAAGAGATTTCCAACCTAGGAGATTTCAATCATCGCCGATCACCAGGGAGCAAGTAGCTTCGACCAGCAAGGCACCTGAGAGAAATTTGACTATGCTGACAAACGAAGAAGCTGGCACATCAGACAAAGCATACTGGTGCTCTACGTGCAATGATCCACATGGTGAGGAAACTTGCATGGTCCACCTGAACTACATGTAAACATTGGTAGAAAGTTCCTTCATTGGTCAAATCAACATGATCACAGAAGTTGATCATAATTTCATGGTCCCTTCTGAAGAACAAGTTTCAGTTCTCACGAGAGCTGGAAGAAAGCCCGTTACTATGGACCCAGCTGAGTTGGAGCCCCTAAAGGTACCTATTGACTCAAAGGTGCAAAATGAGAAGAAACAAGCACAAGTAAAGGTAACTATTCCGACACCCAAGCCAGATGCACCCATCCTACTGAAAGATCTTTTGCCTCCATGAGAGAAAGAGAGAGTGCAAGAAAAGGCTTCAACTTCGCAAGAGAAAGCTAAAATGGAGGAACAAGCTAGGGAGAAGCTCAAATACCCATCCTTGACCAAGCATTAGAGGGTAGAAGCTACACAAAAATATCAAAGCAGATATGAGGCTGCCAATGAAGGGAAAGAATCCTGTGCATCCATGTATAACATTATCAAAGAGTTGAAGAGGATTCTATCCAAGGTGAGTCTCTACGATGCACTACAATTGCCTAGACAAGTGGACTTGTTGCAAGAATCACTAAAATTTGTGAAAGATAAGGGGAAGAATCTGACTCAGATAGTGTTAGCTCAAACGCTGACAACTTCTACCACTGGAAAGAATAGACCACCCCCTTTCTACATATCTCTCAGGATGGAAGGTTGGATTGTGCATAATTGCATGATCGACTCCAACGTAGCAATGATTGTCATGCCAAAGGTAGTTTGTGATGTTATGGGTATGGAATATACAAGGAGTAGCCCTAGTATTTTGCAATTAGATGGAACCCCTGTAAGGATAGTGGGGGTCATCAAAGACATCCCCATTGTATTGCATAAAATGCCTCAAATCATAGTGATCCAAGAGGTGGTTGTGGTCGATTTGGAGCCTTACTTTAGCATGTGCCTATCATGGGAGTTCATTGCCAAGTTGGGAGGCTACCTTTCTCTTGACTATTCTCATTTGAAAATTCCTATCAAAGGGAGGAGAATCTAAATTTATAACGAGAAGCCTTCAACTTATCACATAGAGAAAATTGAAGAGGAAGATAAACCCATGAATTTTGTCAACTTGATGATCAAAGAATTGGAGGAGTTAGACCTGATGGAAGAAGTTCTGGATGAGCTTCGAATAGAAGATGAGTTTTCAATGCTCAATTTTAATGCCATGATGGAGACCGAAATCGGTTGCTACACCATTACTAAGCCTGAAAAAGTTGAAGCGAAGGTGTCTGATGATGAAGATCCTGTTCCAGATCAACTATGGAAGTTGTACTTCGATGGTGCTAGGTGTAAGAATGGTGCAAGAGTTGGGATCATTCTCATTTCTCCTTCTAGTATACAAAATATGTACTCTTACTGATTGACCTGGAGTTGTATGAACAATGCCATCGAGTATGAAGCACTTTGCTTGGGTCTGAAAAAGGTAGAGAAGCTTAGGATCAAACAACTGTAGATCTTTGGAGATTCTGAGCTAATCATCAACCAGGTAACTAGTAAGTGTGTTTCCAAGTAACATTACTTGAAGGCATACCATAATAAAGTTTGGGACCTCTTCAAGGCTTATACAACATTGAACATCCAAGCAATCTCACGGGAGAAGAACAAGCATGTCGATCTCCTAGCATCCCTTGGCGCTAATTTTTCCCCAATGGAGCATGTGGTGAGAAAGCCCAAGACTGTGAGGTTAGTTTATAGACCTTCAATCCCTGACAAAAATATACACTAGCAAGTGTTCGAAAGTGATGAGCAGATTGTTAATTTCTTGATAAGAGAAGCTAGTGATGTGGAAGAAAGAACACTTGATGAGGAAGAAGCCGAGGGTTTGATCCAGTTGTGGAATAATCATATCCCAAAGGGATTGATTACACTGGAGAGTCTCTTTGATCAAAATGATAGAGCCAAAAAGCATAGGATCAAGGTGGATGAAAAGGAGTATACTGAAATGCATCTGGGACCCGAGAAGTCGATCAAAGTTGGCATTGATTGCACTCAAGAAGAGTTGGAGCAGATTAAAGAGTTATGTCATGAGTACCCAGACATTGTCACTTGGAGCTACCAAGATTTGAAAGGCTACAATAAATATGTGATCCAACATACCATTGAGTTGCAGGAAGGAGTGAAACCCTTCAGGAAAAAGTAGAGATCGATCAATCCCAAGATTGAAACTTTGATGAAAGAAGAATTGTTGAAGATGTTGGAAGCCAAAATCATCTACTCGATTAAGCACTCTACTTGGGTAGAAAATTTGGTCCTTGTGAGAAAGAAGAATGGAGATATCCGCCTATGCGTGGATTTTCAAAATTTAAACCAAGCATCTCTGAAGGATCACTATCCACTACCACAAATTGATCAGATTCTTCATGTGGTTGTTGGTGCTCAGAGATTCTCTTTGTTAGATGGATTCTTCGACTATAACCAAATCTAGGTCAAGGATGAAGACCAATATAAAATGGTGTTCACCACGAAATGGGGAACTTTTGCTTATCAACGGATGTCGTTTGGTCTCTCAAATGTTGGTGCAACTTTTTAGAGAGCAATGGATGTAGCTTTCGATGAGTTGTTGAATCATATTATTGTTATTTATTTGGATGACATGACTATTTTCTCTCACAATAGGGAGGAACATAGTCTACATCTGAGACAAGTGTTTGAAAAGTGTCGAGAGTTCAAAATATCAATCAACCCAAAGAAGTCCATCTTCATGGTAAAATAAGGGAAGCTCCTAGGCCATGTTATTTTAGAAGAAGGTTTGGCGATTGATCCAGCTAGAGCTGAGGCCCTCCTAAAGCTTCCATTGCTGACCAACAAGAAGGATTTGCAATCATTCTTTGGGTAGATAAACTTTGTTCAAAATTTTGTGGTAGATTTTGCCCAAGTGGTAAAGCCGATGATGGAGTTGTTAAAGAAGAATGTTGAGTTCAAATGGATCGAGCAGAGGAGGCAAGAATTCAAGGAAATAAAAGAAAGAATTGCTCAAGCCCTAGTGTTGGTAAACCTAGATTACTCAAAATATTTTATCCTATACGTCGTTGGTGAGCAAGAGAGCTATGCAATGGTGCTTACGTAAAAGGGAGATGATGGAGATGAGCGACCGATTGCTTTCTTGAGCCAAGTCATCCAACCACATGAAGAGAAATATAATTTCATTGAAAAACAAGTATATGTGATGATGAAATCCTTGAAGAAGTTTCAACATTTTGTTTCTCAAAGCAAAATAATAGTTTATGTGGTTCATCCAGATATCCAGAATTTCATCATTCAAGGAGAGCTTGGAGACAAGAGAGTTGGTTGGGTCTCTAAGATCCAGGAGTATGACATTGAAATCTATCCAACCAAGCTAGTTCGAGGCCGAGCACTATGTCAAGAGCTTGCAAAAAGTGTTGCATCTGAATCCATGGTTTGCCAACTTGAAGATTCAATAAGCAATTTCACTAATCACACTCTAGGCGATCATGATTGGACAGAGGACCTTATCGAATATTTCCAATCAGGAAGATATCCTCCACACCTTAATGCCTCACAAAGAAGGAGATTCAAACTTTAGGCCCTTAGGTACGTGATGTTGCCAAAAGGGTTGTTCCATAAAAATATTGATGGAGTACTTCTCAGGTGTGTCCGAGAATCAGAGAAACAAGGAATCCTAGAGGAGTTTCACTCTAGTCTATCAGGAGGTCATTATGCAGGGAGGCCAATGGCATTGAAGATCATTAAAGCAGGATATTTTTGGCCTACTCTCTTTGCAGATACCTTCAAAGTTAGTCAGAATTGTGATAAGTGCCAGAGATATGTTGGCAGAAGCAAGAATGCATCATTACCCCTTCATACGATTCAAGTAGAAGCACCATTTTAGCAATGGGGCTTAGAATTTATTGGGGTCATTGATCCCAATTCCTCTACTAAACACAAATATATCCTGATGGTAACCGACTATTTCACCCGATGGTCAGAAGCAATTCCAACCAAGAAGGCGGATCAAGCAACAATTATCACTTTCCTTGAAGGATTAATCACACATTTTGGCATACCGAATGCAATAATAACGGATAATGGGACTCCCTTCATCGGTGCTAGGATCAGCGAATTTATGGGTAAGTATGAAATTTATTTGAAGATATCATCTAACTATTATCCACAGGGGAACGACTTGGATGAGTCCACAAACAAGAATTTTCTAAGAATTCTAAAGAGGACCCTAGGCGATAATAAGCATAGTTGGCACTTGCTCCTGAACCAAGCATTATGGGCTGATCGTATCTCCATGAAGAAATCCATCAAGACATCACCTTATTCCTTGGTATACGGTAAAGAAGCAGTGTTGCCCATTCATATTGAATTACCAACTCTTCAATCATGGAACTTGTTGTATGGTGAAGATGATGATGAATCTGATCCCATGAGCATGAGATTGGCACAACTTTTACAGTTGGAAGAAGAGAGGGAGAGATCATACAATGCCTTCATGGAACATGCTCGGATGACGCATAAGTGGTTTGGCAAGAAAATTTTCAAAAGGTCATTCGAGGTAGGTGATCTAGTGCTGAAATGGAATGAAAACAAGGCTAAGCCTGACAAGCATCACAAGTTTGAAGCGATATGGGAGGGTCCATTCCAAATTTTAGGTGTGAATCAGGTCAATTCATTTTATTTGTAGGATATGGATGATCGTGTACTACCAATTCCTATAAATGGTCTTCATTTGAAGGTCTATCATCAGTAACAGAATTTTGATCAAGTATGTATATATGTACATAAGTTATTATGTTATTTTATTTTCAATGATGTATGTTTAAAATGATATAATGATATATAAAAAAAATATATATATATATATATAAAAAATAAAAAAAAACAGTTGTTTTTCGTGAGAAATTATGAAAGCGCCATGGGCTCACTTGGACTTCAAAGTTTTGCTTTTTCATTAAAGAGCGCTCCTATTTTTGCCAAAAGAAATAAAATATTAAAAGAGAAAAAAAAAGGGTGCCCCACTTTTTTTAAATTCACCCCATATTTTTTTAATTATTGCCAAAAAGTAAAAAGAAAAAAGTAAAAGATAAAAACAAATTATTTTTACCCCAAGAAGAAGATTTCTCTTTTTTTTCTATTTTCGGGGTAAAATCCCATGGTGCCCCTCAAGTAGGTATTTTCAGAGCGAAACTGTCAGAAAAAATTAAAAAAAAATGCATGCTTTTTTTGAACTCTAGTTGGTAGTGCTAAGTTCGGCAAGGAAGGAGGCGAAATTAATTTTGCCTTGCTTTTTCATGCAAAGCACTCTTAGTTAAAGCTTGTTTTTAGCAATAAGATTTTTTGAGGTAAAATCAAAGATGAATTATTTTAAAAAGGATTGTGAGGCATGTAATTCCACAAAGCAAGCAGAAGAAGCAGTTTCAGAGAGCAAGTTGTGTGAATATTTTTACCCTAGGATGTTTTCAGCTAAGCAAGTGCTCTCCTTCGATGTTTTTTGCTGAACAACGCTAATTTCGAGAAAGATATTAAAATTAATACATGAGATTGGATTGATTTCATTGAAAAAAGTTCCAGAAGACGTTTCGACATTTTTATACAACAAAATTAATTATTTTCACCCCCATATCTCACACGTGGCATTTGCTTTTCTCGAGATGAGTCGTTAAATATGTAGATTGTGCCCTCCAAGATAAAAAAGTGGTTGAGTTTGACATTCAAGGAAGATTCACAGTGCAAGGGTGTTATTGGCAGTTAATGGGTAGTTAAGTTTTCATTAAAAAGCATGTCGAGCGAGAGAATCAAGGAGCACATTCACATGAATTCCTCAAGTGCAATATTTACATTAAATCTGGTAGTTGGAGGGTGAAAGTTATAAAAGGGGTGAATTAGAAGCTTGCGGAGTAAGAAAATTTGATATTATTTCTTTTGAAGTATTACTAGGTTATTGTTGCTTTGTTGCAGAATTGCCAGAGTGTTGTAGTGAGAGCTATGGTACAAAGATGGGAAAGAAGGTTGCTGATTCGAAGAAAGTTGTAGATCGAAAAAAATGCAAGGTGGTAAAAAAGCTAAAAAATCTAGGCGACATGAAAATATAGAGCTTGACCCATATTCTGATGAGCTAGCTAAGATTGGAGATTGTTCTATTTCAAACAAAGGCATAGAAAAATTGTGCCAAGATGTGGAGATTATAGTCAGGCAAGGTTTGACGTCGGAAAGCCTATTAACCATTGCTTATCATGTATAGCTTTCCTAGTACTTGTGTACACCTGTGCATCCTTACCCTGAGCTGGTGATGGCAATTGCAAAGTTTTATCAGCCTGCAACAAGGGTCATTCGTAATGCGAAGGGAGATAAATTATTCACCATTTCACCCGACGCAGTCAGAGAGGCGTTTGCTTGTGGGGTGAAGCCTTCCTCGGATGTCATGTTCAAAAATATGAATCTCAAGGAGCAAGAGGAAAGGTACCAGTCAACTGTGATGTTGCACCAATTCATGGAGAACCAACTGATAAAGGTACCCCAGTTCGGAGAATTATCAGCTTTGCTAAAGCCTTTAATAGAGTTTAAAAGTTTAGACATGTATTCCATGTTGGCTTGGGTGTCTGGTCTTCCTACCGATACCATGGTGTACAAATGGTAAGCAGCATTGGTGCAATGCATTTTGTAGGTGGAATTTTATGCTCCTACAACCATGCAAGCAAGCACAAACCCCATTTTCTTCGATTGGGTAGATTATGTGGCTCGAGCAATGCACACCCAGTTGGAGAGGATACAGAGCGAAGAAGTAGTTTTATTTAGGCATGCTTCATTTTTGGCTTGGTATTTCTTCTTTTACATGCACCAACATTTTTATTTTATAGCAGTTAAGCAAGCTAATGAGGCAGACAATAAGTTGCCAGTATATTTGTGGACTCCAAGCTTGTCTAGGGGGAGTCATTCTATAATTTTAATCGCATATTTTTGGGTCCCACCCTTGAACTTATTTTTTGCACAAGTGAGAGAGTGCCAAGGGCAATGAGGGAAGAAATTGTCACTAAGGAGAAAGGAGATATTTTCTTGTTGATGTAGGGCATCGTGGTGCAAATTTTTGGCTTCACTAGCAAGTCATTTCTCCTTCCATATTTTACTATCGAGTGCCTCTTCGCAATGGAAGTTGTCCATCAGACCGACTACATCAATGAAATCTATGGGGTAGGACGAGGCAAGAAGACTACATGCACCATGCCATTTCATTTCGGTGGCATTGAGATAGACTAGGTTAGCCAGAATAAATTGCTTAATGAAGCACTCTCTGACATGGGTATGGTGGAGTTACCTCAATGGTGGAAGTATGACCCTTTGGGTCGGTTCACAGATTTCATTAAAGCCAAAAATTTTCATTGTTGTCCCAGACCTGATATTCAATGACACAAAAATAACCTAGAAGGGCATGATCTCGAATGGCATATTGAGTAGATGATGCCACTTCCACCATGGCATGATTTTTATGAGATGGAGGTTGAGTACAACCTTGCAGTTCACAAGCATCAAATTCCTCCCCCAGGTTTGTTTGGTAAAATGAAAGAATAGTTGTCGGCTTGGTCTGAGGAAAAAATTACCAACTGGTGGGTTATGAGGGCCCATAGAGGAAAAACTAGGTCAACTTATGGTCTAGCAATGGATGAGGTATTTTTGGATGTCTATGAACGATGGCTATCAACCAATCTCTTTTGCTAATATTATGCCTCAGACTTTTCAAAGATCTGATAGCGAAGAGATCATGGTCGAACAGGAGCAGCATGTGGTCGAGGAAGTGCCACTTGTGGAAGAAGAAAGATAGCCATCACCAGAAGTGCAACTCCAACGAAAGAAGAAGAATAAGCATGAGGTGCTCCCTTTCTCGAAGATATCCAAAAAGTCAAGAACAGGTACAATTTCTTCATCAGGTGCAAACCCTCCTCCTACAGACGAAGCCACACAAGCTGACATTTTAGAAGATCCTCCTTTGGTTTAGGTAGAATAACTTAGCCAACACATGGAAGTCATAGATCTGGAGAAGGAGATGGAGGAGGAGCAAGACAAGGGTGAACCAATGCCATAGTCACCCTCATCATTGACTCAAAAGGTGTTTGAGCTTGAAGGTATATTTTCTACACCTTCTTCCCTTTCTCTTGAGCATTCGGTGACTATTGCACCCCATTCCGTAGTTGTTGCTTCTATCTCACCTCCATTCGGTATACCCACCACTTCCATTTTGCTTCTTATTTCCTAGTCTCCAGTCACCGATGCTCCCTCTTCTTCTATTCCCACTTCTACTATTTCTCTTTCTTTCAGTTCTTTTGCATCTGGTCCCAATCCATTTTTGCTCCCTTCATCCTCCATTCTAGTAATTTCTACCATGGCTATAAGTACGCAAGCTCCTCCTCGAGTGAGTATAACTGTAGTCGAAACCCTCACTTTCATCCCCTTAACCACTTCTATTACATCAACCGTTCTCATTTCCACTTCCCTTTTCGAGCCAAAACCTTAGTAGGCTCATTTTCCCCCTACTCCTTTTATTGAGTTGCAGGTGCTACCAGAGCCAAAGATAGAGATTGTACCAGAGCATCCTATTGCAGCAAAGATGAGTCGAGCCCGACTAAGTTCATCATAGTGGTTAAAGAGTCATAAGAGAAAAGAAGCTCAGGCTCCAACAAATACATTGAAGAAGGTCACTTTTGACCCTAAAACTATGGAGTCTCATACTATAAAAATGATTCCCTAGGTCCAGAAGCCTCAAGGAGAAATGGCTCCAAGTGATTACACTTATGAAGTCATTACAGAGGACCTGACGAAGATTGATACCATGGAGAAGTTGGGGAATATGCAGGTGGATATGAGCTCTCTTTACCTGCATGGTGAGCATTACAAGAAAAGCTTTTTCGAGGTTGAGGTGAAGATTATTGAGTTGAATGATGCTTTGGCCAAAAATAGGGACCAGCTAGAAACAACAAAATCAGAGGTAGAGCATTGGTAGAGGAGGGTAGAAGAGTTGGAGAAAGAAGCCAAGGGTTACCAGACAACTTGGGTAGGAGCGGAGAAACAAGTGCAAGCATTAACCACCCAACTTGAGGTTTTACAAAAATAGCTGGTTGAGAAAGCCATGCAATTAGTAGGCTTCTCCAAGGAGAAAATCAAAGAAAATCATTGCCATTTGATGAAATATTGTGTGATAGTGGTGACAGATGCTCTCAAGGTTTTATTGTATATTCATGAGGCTCGGATAGTGATTTTTCTTGGAGAGTAGACCTTGGAGTATGTTGAGGAACAGATGGAACCAAAACTTGAATTGGCACTGAAGATTCAGACATTGGCTCAGTCTGACTTCCAAGTTAAGCCGATGAGTGGGATGGATCACGGTTGGGCCAAGGCCAGGATGATGTTGTGCAACTTCTTTTCCAAGTTAGAGCTGGCAAGAGAAGGTCAAAAGTTGATGACTATGTTTGAACAGGAGCATTGCATTTCACTCATTTATTTTGAGGCTCTAGTCGATGCTGGGTTTTTGAGCTTCGTTGATGAGTAGGGTGAGCTTTTACCAATAAAAGAATTGAAGGCAGCCTGGCAAAATTTTATAGAAGATACTTCAGAGATCGATAGCTGGGAGGAGCCAATCATGGAGGAACAAGTATTGCCATACATGGAGAGGCTCACCCGCATCGAATCATCCCTATTGGAGCTCCAACAATAGAGCAAATCGCATCAGCATGGATCATGTTGAGATGTTGTGTTTCATCATTGATTCACTAAGTTCACTCTCTGCATTCACTCTGGACTCCTAGGCTGAGGCAGTTGTCATGTATGAAACTACCAGTGAAAGCCTCACCAAGCAAGAAGCACGAGCACGGGTAGAAGCAGAACAAAAAGCAGATGAAGAGCAAGAGAAGCAGACACAAGAGGAAAGGAAGGAAGAAGGAGGTTGTGGAATCAAATGTACCACCTGATGTAGCCAGTGGTGGTGACAGCTGAGCCCAATGGATAAAGGCCTGGGGTCGATTGCATCCAGAAGAACTGAATACCCCGAGAGCCGCCAAAAGTGTTGGCAGTTTTGCCACACTAAATTTTGTTTGTAAAATTTTGAAAAAAGAAGATAAATGATGCAGTTGTGCTGTTTTTACTATTTTAATATGTTCCTTTCCTATAAGCAATTTCATTAAATAAAAAGGTTGATTTCATTTCTGGAGATGCACAATAAATTTTATCGGTCAAATAAAAATTAATGGAAGTCGTGAGCAAAATGTAAGAGGGAAAAATCAATGGCAAGGAACATCTCAGGATTGAAGGTGCAATGGAAATACTCTAAAGAGCTTTGATAGTTTTTGTTTAAGTGAAGGTGCCAGTAAAAATAAAGGAAAGACATTTTCACCCCATGGAGGGGCGAAAATCATTTTTGCCCTTCCTTTGGGGCGAAACTACCATGACGAGAAGGTTTCATCCAAGAGAAGAAGGAGAGAAAATTTTGCAAGTGACGAAAAAGTCAAAGTCAAAAGCACCCCTGGAAGGGGGCGAAAATCATTTTCACCCCTCTTTAGGGCAAAATTCTAGTTAAAAGCATCCTGGGGACGAAAATAGAATGAAGAGCATGCTTGGCATGGTCAAAGTCAAAGTCGCCCCTCAAGAGGGGCAAAAATCCCTTTCGCCCATCTTTGGGGTGAAACCCCAATGAAAGATGCTTTTCGGAGCGCAAATGTTACGACGATGTCATCCAGGCAAAGATTGAAAAGTCAAAGTCAAAGGCGCCCCTTAGGAGGGGCGAAAATCATTTTTGCCCTCCTTCGGGGTGAATTTCCAAATGGAGACGTCTTGAGGTGAAAGTCCCAAAAACAGCATCTTTTCTTGCTGGTCAAAGTCAAAGTCGCCCCTAGGGTGGGGCGAAAATCATTTTCGCCCCTCTTAGGGGTGAAATCAATCATTTTCGCCTCCTTTCTTCCAGAAGATGTTTTCATATCATTTTTGGGTGAAATTACCCAAGAAAAGGGTGAAAGCATGTTGAGGGGCGAAAACATCAGATTGCACGGGTGAAATCAATTCTTGCCCCTTCTTTTTGGCAATGTTTTCTTTCAAAGCACCCATGTTGATAATATCTCTTGGGAAAAATCAAAGACTGGCAAAATTTAATTGTTGGAGCAATGAGATCGATTTTTTGAGGATTCTTGTTGAGGAGTGTTGGTTTTGGAGCCTGATTAATTTAGAGGTCCTGCTTTCAGCCGCACTTGGACCAACTCTGTGAAGGAGGGAGGTTTAGGGGAGGCATTAGCCCCCCTACTAGTGTTTTCCAGGGGGATCCAGGGCCAAAATAGATGTTTTTTCCTCTATGTAAATCTGGACCATTTGTTATTTTTTTATTTTTTTATTTTTATTTGTGGAAAACATCCCAAAAGGGATGCCACATTTGGATAAGACCCAAGGAGGCAGGGGTATCCATTCCGCAAAAAATGCCTAGGACTCGGACGTGGCCTACCACCTTTGACATACTCAAGGAGCAAACAAACAGACAAAACCAATTTAAAAATAAGTAAATAACAACAAAAATAATAAAATAAAATAAAAAACATGCTCCTTGAGTGTGTCAAAAACAAAAGCACAACCAAACACGCACAATAATATAAAAGAAACCACAACACAAACCACATAGAAAAACACAAGAACCACATAACAAAACACAAACAAGACAAAAACAACAAAACACTACAAAGACAACCCAAAAAAACATGAAAAATAAACACAACCAAAACCTAAAAAATTAAAAAAATAAAATAAAAATAAAAATAAAAAACAACCAACAATAGACAATAAACAAAAACAAAATACATAGAAAACACACACATAAAAACACGAAATAACACAAAAAAAGAGAAACCCAAGAACAAGAACGAAAAAAAACACAAGAACAATAACAAAAAACATAAAAAAAAAAAAAACAACAAAAACACAAGAACAACAAAAAACAACACAACGAACACAAAAACAAAACAAAACAAAAGAACCCACCCACCTTAAAAAACTAAGCAAAAAAAAACAAAAATGAACAAAACAATGACCTATCTAGACCAGAAGACTATTAAGGCAAGAAACAACAAAGAAAACAAAATAAAGAATAGAATGAGCTAGGGAACTAAAAAAAACTGAATGAACCAAAGAGAAGCAAAAAAAAAAAAAAAGAAGAAACTAGGTACCTTCAGAACTGTAGTCATCCAAAGAAATGATAGAAAGAAGAGCTTCCCTAATTTGAGAAGCCCACCATATAGAAGGGTAGCCATAACAAGTAAGATCACCTTTGTCCAAAGCACAATTAGCTAAAGCATCAGCACTCTTGTTTTGATCTCTAACCACGTGATTGTAATCAACTTTCAAAAATCCCATCTGGATTAACTGAATGTTCTCAAAAATTCTTTTTATTCTCCAATCCACCTTATGATTCTTAGGAGTCTTCAAGAGATTAATCATAAGTTGAGAGTCGGACTCAACTAACACCTTTTCCCATCCAACCTTAGTAGCCTCCCGAAGACCTCTAAGGATACCATACCCCTCAAGCATGGTTATTGGAAAGAATACCCAAATTCTCGAAGAAACTAAAAACCAGGGAGCCATCTGAAATTCTACCAATTCCTCCCACATCGGCTTTTCCGGGGTTCCCTCTAGAGGCTCCATTAGTATTGACTTTTCCAAAATCCTTAGGAGGAGGTTGCCAATTTCTAGTCCTATCCATCTTACTAATACTCACATTCCCTTTAAGTTGGTTGCCCTTAGAAGGTTTAATCTTCAATATTTGCATCCCTTGATCCCATATTTGGTGGGAGTTTTGGGGGTGATTAAGGAGTTGATGAACTGATTCAACTAAGTTGGCTATGGTATTTTGCCAAATATAGTGAATATCCTTCCTATCTTGATTAAAAATTCGGTTGTTCCTTTCATTCCAAATATTCCAAAGAAGAATGGTAGAACCCATCCAAACTAATTTCCTAATAAAATGATCAACACCCTCTTGATTAGGCTAATCCCTCCAAAGTTGTTCAAAAGTAAAAAAATTGGACCATTATAAGCCAAGTAAAGTGGCCATTCTCCTCCATAGCTCAGAGGCTAAAGTACACTCAATAAAAATATGGTTGATATTTTCTACATTCTCTTCACACATTTCACATCTAAAAGGACCATGAAAACCACGCTTCATAAGTTGCTCACCAGTAAGCACCCTACGATGCAATAAAAACCAATTAAAGAACCTCACCTTAGGCTAGAGCTTTTGAGCCCACAATCAAGAAAAGATGTTAGAAGAATGGTTGGGATTATTATGGCATAAGGTCAAATAACCTTGAGCAACTGAATACTCACCATTTGTTATTAGGTCATAGATCAGATGGTAGATTTTAGGCATGTTTTACCCTAAAATTGTAATGCACTTTTATAAGAGGATATTGTATGGCGGTTGATTGTAATGTTCGGTGCATGGTTGTGTGCAGAAGGGTTTTCTAGACAGAATAAAAGGGCCTAGTTATTTTCTCTGTGGAGTAGCCCATATTGGGTGAACCACGTTAAATTTGTGTCTATTATGTATTGCATTATTTCTTCTATGTTTTATTTTCACATTAAATTATTGCTCGTATTTTGTTAATTAATCCTAACAAGGAGATGTCAATATTAAATGATACGCCCTAAAATTTGATGCGATCCCAATTATTTTTGAAGTGCCCTCCATGGATTTCGTTCCTTTTTGAAGCATAATAAAATTTTGTTGATCTCCACTGGCAAAGGTAATATTTCAAGGCATAAAGGAATGTAATGGCACCCAAAATTTAATATCCAACCTCCTATTTTTTGCATTATGTTGTTCAGTTTTGATGCACCGATGCTTGGAATATTTTTTCCATCGTCCATATTTGCTAATTTTCTAGGTGCACTCCATGAAAACTGGATCGTTGCTCTCTAAGGAATGATCTAATTTCAACATCCCCATTACCGAGGAGAGAATTAATACTATTGATTTTTGACCAGCCGACATTTTGTTGTGTTGTGCATTTAATGATAGAGGCAAAATCCTCTATAAATACTAAGCATTTTGATGTAATGGAGGATAGACACTTTGCATAAAACACTTTAAATTTTCTACATAAATAGAGACATTCGGTTTATGGTTCCTTAAGCAGCATTGTGTTTGATTTCTTTTTGCTTGTCATTTCTGATTAAGTTCATATCTACTATTTGCTAATTTTAAATTATGCATCTAGATTTAATTACTACTAGTGAGGGAGTGAATACTGGAATGTTGTATTGGAAGTTATCTCTGCAAACTGTGAGTGGTTCTTGTGCCTTTATTTCTATTATATGTTAATTAATACTTGCTATGAATTTTTGTTGTTAGTTTATCCCCACCTTTCATATCTGGCATACAACCATATTTTCCATTCATTTCTATCATTTCCCATTTCTTTCTTGTTACCCTAAGCTTTAAATCAATCATTAGTTTTAGTAAGGGAACCAACCCTCTCTAGAGATTGGCCCAAAGGACATCTCTCTCCTTCGGCATTTTAATGTTGGTCGGGTCTAGGGTGCACAAATAATATTTTGTACTTAGGTAGATTCATGACCAACAAGAAGGACAAAGACATCATCTCTGGTTCAAAATTGAAGACAAGTTTGTGAAGCAAAGAGGACAGGTGAATGATCCCATGATATAGACAAAGCAATCACCTTAAGTCTAGAAAGCAACAGATTATCAGGGAGAAAGAAAGCAAGTTGTTGGTGATTGAGTTAAGGTATGGGTATGACTTCCAATAAGTTAAGATCATAGAGAAAGTAATTTGAAGGCTATGTGCATTTGTGATGATGATTGAAAATTAGTAAAGTTGAAAGATAAGGGGAAAATGATTTGTTTCTGAGTAAAGGAGGACTTGTCTACATATTCTTTGAAGACTTTGTGTTGCATATTCTTTTCTCTATTGAATGGTAAATTGGAAGTTGAGAAATACAAAGGACTAGAGTCTCCAAGTCAACACACAAGTAAGCTATTTAATGCTAGATCTGAATGTGATTAGTGTGGAATAAGTGGAAGCAACAAACTTAATGAATGTGAAAAGTATTGTGATTATTTGAAGCTTCCAACACCAGTATATCACTCTCTATATATTCATGAAGATAGAATAATATTGGGTAAAATATGTCTGAATTGCTAGAGTACTGAAAAGCATATTGAGAAAGTTATGAGCATTGTTTGTATGCAAGATTTGAGAATTGATGAGCATTATCTGTATGAGTGGATGAGCATGTTTTGGAGCAGATTTGAGTAGACCTTCTCAACAGGCTTGTGAGCATATTTGAGAAAAATTTGTGAGTAGATTTGAGCAGATTTTTGTGAGCATTTGAGCAAGTTTTTGTAAGCATTTGAGCAAGTTTTATGAGCAGGTTTTGGAGCAGATATGAGCAAATTTTATGAGCAGGTTTTGGAGTAGATATGAGTAGGTTTTGGAGCAGATATGAGCAGGTTGAGTAGATATGAGCAGGTTTTGGAATAGATATGAGCAGGTTTTGGAATAGATATGAGCAGGTTGTGTAGTATATTTGAGCAAGTTTTATGAGCTGATTTGGAGCAGGTTTGAGTAGAATTATAGAGCAAGTTTGAGAGAAGACTTGAGCAGAGTTTAAACCAAAGAAGAGGGGATTGGTATCTCCTGTGGAGTGGTGTCCACAAAACTAGAGCAAAGGGGATTGGTGTCTCCTATGGAGTGGTGTCCACAAAACCAGAGCAGAGGGGATTGGTGTCTCCTATGGAGTGGTATCCACAAAACCAGAGCAGAGGAGATTGGTGTCTCCTGTGGAGTGGTGTCCACAAAACTAGAGTAGAGGGGATTGGTGTCTCCTATGGATTGGTGTCCACGAACATTGTAATAGGGGATTAGTGTCTCTTGTGGGTTGGTGCCCACAAAACTCGTTGAGAAATTTATAAGCAATATTTCTTCATAGATGTTAAATTTGTATCTCTCATATGTGTGATGATTTGTGCATTGTTTCATTACTGCATTGATATTATTGTTGTTATCATTTGGATTGAAAAGTGAAAAGTTTTATCTTATACTATTCACCCCCTCTTAGTATAAGCTTGTGTTATTCAATGTTATGGTTGTTAGCGATATGGCCACCTGAAGAAGAGATGCCCCATCATTTGATCATGCTCTAATTCCTCCTTGGTGGAGGAGAAGGCCCTACAAATGATTTGAAACCTTCAAATATCCTAGTTCAAAAGAAAGAAGCTCATCCTCCAGATGCAGCAATTATCTAGCAAGAATCATGCGAGCAACAAAAAACTCAACCCCAAAAGGAGAATTTGAATCAAATTATTGATAAAAGCGAAAGGGTTACTAAAGAACATCCAAATGGTTCTATGAAAAAGATTAGCACCTCAGATGGTATTCTTGAAGCTAATTATGAAACAATCGATGATGGACAATTTTTTGAAAATTAAGATCCTACGAAATGTGTTACAACTAGATATTACCTCGGGAGCTTGAAGTGCAAAAATGCATTCTCATATCTTGTCACTAGAAGGAAGAACCTCTACTACAGAAGAAAAATAATCAAACTAACTTCCTCTTTGATGGATGATTGTTATGTTTGTTTTCCTTCTATTTGTTGGAGTTATGTGTCATGTAAAAGTTTTTCTTCTTGTTAGTTCCTTAAAAAAAAAGTTAGCAGTTTGAGGAAGATGGAGAATATCTTTGATAGAAAGGCAAAGATCGGTATGCTTTAATTAACTTGTTAGAAATGTAATGAAATCAATGTAATATTTTGTTTTTATAATGGGAGTGGCCCCATAGAAGCCACACAGGTTATTAGAAAAAAAAAAATGCATGTAGGTTGTTACTAATATAATTGATTTGCATAAATGTATCTATAATATTTTGTATTACTCTTCACATTAATGTTTGAATATGTCATGTTATTTGTCGGTTTTTTATTGTGTGGTAGTTTTTTCCATGTAATTGCTTTGGTCCAACACATTCAAACATCTTGATATTCAATTAAGAGTTACTTAAACATAAGAATGAAATAACAAAAATATTTCATTGTCTTTATAAATACAAGCATTGAAGATAGGGAAATGTAACCATTGTAAAAAAAAAATACAATTATCACCAAATATTTAACATACAAAATAAGTAAGACCTCAATTAAACCACTTGACTAAACCTTTAAAATACTAAAATATGCCCATTGTAGACGTTTTTAATTTAAAGAATCTTTTGCAAGCATTTGACATATGAAAGAAATAACACCTCAATAGAGCCATCTTGCCTAAGTAATAATAGAAAACAAGTTCATAAAGGAGTTATATTGCAATCCTTAAGGACCTTTTTTTTTAACTCCATTAAATAATAAAATAATTAAAATTTTGGAACACCACCAAAATGTTTTTAAAGTTGTCAACAAGGTCATTGACTGAAAGTTGAAAAATGGGTTATAGTTAAAATTGAGTTATAATAGTAACAAGAAGTAAAATTAAAAATTGCAAGGAGAGTTGTGTAATGCTTCACAAAGGGTAAGAAAAATAAATTGAGTGTAAAGTTGATGAATTTTAGCTTTAATATCGAAAATCAATGGTTTAGAGGCACATTTATTGTGAATTATCACCAAATTTTTGATAAAACCATTTGTTAGAAAAATGGTGTAAGATTACAATAGTGGGTCTAAAGTATCTAGAACTTGTACTAGTCACGTTCAACTACATAAGAGGCATGCAAAATAGGTAGGAGACCAAGAGAAATTTTGGTTACTTCATTTATAAACAAAAATAAATATTTGGATGCTTTAGAGAATAAGAAATAAAAATAATAATAATTATTATAAATAGAAAATTAAGATCATTACAAGTACTACCATCAAAGTTCAAACCAATGGTAAGTGGTTAAGCATCCTTTATTTAGATTCTTCACATTTTTTGGATATGATCACAATAAAAAGTTGAAGGGATCTATTAATCAATTTTGATGTGGTACCTTTATTTACAAAGAACCTAATTATAAAGGCTTGATTTTGTTAAAAACATTATTGATGATAATATCTCCACATTTTGTGGATATGATCACAACAAAAAGTTGAAGGGATCTATTAATCAATTTTGATGTGGTACCTTTATTTACAAAGAACCTAATTATAAAGGCTTGATTTTGTTAAAAACATTATTGATAATAAAATCGACTTTGATATGGTACCTTTATTTGCAAAGAACCTAATTATAAAGGCTTGATTTTGTTAAAAGCATTATTGATGATGATAAAACCACATGCTTAGTTAAGTTGTGTTTCAAATCAAAATTATCTAGAATTTACAAGATAACCTGTAAATAGAGTTTGGTAACATAATCGTTTTTCTCTAGTTACCATTAATTTTTTCATGGAAATTTTTAAAGAAAAATATCTTACATCTTTTACACCATGCACCACAATGGTTGAAATTTGCACTAGTCTCTTGATATAAAGAACTTAATATTATCTAATTTTCTCTTGTTATAAAGAAAATAATATTTCTCAATTTTAATTAAAATGTAAAAGCATTATCTTTAAACAATGTTTAGTAATAACTTTCTTTTATTGTCATTAATTTTTTCATTGAAAGTTTTAAAGAGAAAGATCTTAATCTTTTACACCATGCACCATAATGGTCAAAATTGCATTCATTTGTATGTCAAAATAAAAATAAAAAATGCACTCATATGTATTGTATCAAAATAATAAATTGCACTCATCTCTTCATATAGAGAATCTTAATGTTCTCCAATCTTACTCAAAATGTAAAAGTATTATATTTTGTTAAAAAAATTAAGCAACAAAAAGATTTTATCATTTCTAGATGTTCTTTTGAAACAAGAAGTGGATAGTTCATTAGCATTGAAGATTTATAACAATACACATACAAATCTTGTCTATAAACTTCCCCAAATAAAAATGGGTGCCTTGAAGACATTGTCTCCTAAATCATAACACTACAAAACTTACCTACAAACTTTCTCACATCATCATTCTTTAAAAAAAAAATCCTCTTAAATCTTTCTCACATCGTCATTCTTTAAAAAAAAATCTCACAAATCCTACTTAAAAAAAAAAAAATCTCGCAAATCATAACACTGCAAATCCTACTTAACTATTTCGATACCGCATAAATATTTAAATATTTAATATCCATAATAACACTTAAACATTGAACTATTATTAACAACATGCAAACAACATAATTTAGATTCAATTATCACAAACAATATGAAAATATCAAATCCAAAAATAATTCAATGCAATAGCGAATCCACAACCAATTATCATAAATCAATGCAATAACAAATCCACAACCAATAATCAATTACCACAAACAATATAAAAATATCAAATCCAAAAATAATTCAGTGCAATAACAAATCCACAACCAACTAAAAAAGGCAAAGTCTCGTACATACTAAGACGACCTAAATCCAAATTATATGATTATACCAACTATTTCAAAATCACCCTAATTAATCTTCATGCTCGAAGGCCAAAATCCAAATAATATGATGATACCAACTATTTCAAAATCACCCTAATTAATCTTAAAATCACCCTAATTAATCTTAATGCTCGAAGGCCAAATACCTAAACCTAAAGTCCAAGATAATAAAAATATAGTCGATACCGTTGCACAAACTTTCTCACATCATCATCCTTCAAAAAAGTTCTTCAGACTTACATTCCTTTAATTGATGTATAATTGCTTTGAAAAGTTTTTCATATATGTGGAAGAGTTTTTTATAGATGTATAATTTGCTTTGAAAAGTTTTTCATATATGTAGAAGGGCAACTTACATTCCTTACATTGATGTATAATTGCATAAGACTGAAACGAAAAAAAATAACATGAAAACTAAATTAAAAAGTTTACTCAATTAACTTAAAATCTTATTTTACAAGTGATACCTCCACACAAAACCAAAAAAAAAAAAATTGTTCAATCAACAGAAAGAAAAATTAAAATTAGACCCAATGTTTACTTGAGGTGCCCATCAAGTCACATCACATCACATCACATGATCATGCCCAATTCCCTAAATCATTCTATGACCAGCTCCAAATTGTAGTCCTATTATGTTTAGCCGCTTCACAAATGGAATCACTTCAAATGACATTTGAGCAGGTTCTTCAAACATTTGAAGAGGCTGCAACTGCAAAGCAATTTATCCCTTCCAATATCTCATAATCCAAAATTTACATCGCTTCATACCAAGTTATAACATCCACTAAAGTTTAAAAGGAAAATCTTAAAATGTGCATACAGAATTGATAATAAGATAATAAGAAACCGAAAAATAGGATCAATTCTGAGGTAAAAATGCCTCCCACCATAAGGTTATACAACCCCTTCTCCAAATAAAGACCATAACACACTACTGAAAGGCAAATAAAAGCAGCATATTTGTTTGTGCCAACAGAAGTGATGAAACCAACTTGCCGATATCATAGATTTATCCTGTTGGTAAATACAAAACACATCATCTCTCTCTCGTATAAAATGAGATCAAAGTGACAAACGCAATTCCCTAGTCCACAATGAAGCATTAGCAAGAGACAAAACAGTTCACCTGTTTTTCCACAAAAGTAAAATTTCCTACACAGATTTCTGTAAAACAAACATTAGCAGTTCGATGTGTTTCATTTTTATTAACCCTTGTACCCTGACAAAAGAAGACAAACTAGTAAAGCAAAATAAGAAAAATATAGATGCAGATCATAACAACATCAATTCTGAAGGCAGCAACTTAATTTGCAGGCATCGTCGACCACAAACGAAGACAATAGGCACAGTAATTATTAAAACAACTTGGCAATAATAACTTAAGTTCCAGGGTTTGCCCCAAAGAAGAAGAAAAAAAAGTATACAAAGAGATGAGAGGCTGTGATCTGGCTCTCTAATCTCAAGAGATCAAATCAATGACCATTTTCACTAGCCTCACAACCCAACCCATACAAGACACCTGCATACTTTTCAGTGGAACCATTGAAGAAACCCTCACTCAGTTTCCTGAATGCACAAGATGTGAGCAAGCTGTCTGAACCAGCTTGATGGCACACCCCAATTCTCTTCACATCCAGTAACTCAGCGAGCTTATTCAGTCCCCCATGTAGGCTATTGCAGAACTTCATGAGGTGTTTGATATCATACACAGTGGGAAAGTACATGTTGATCAGATTGAAAAACCCCACCTGGGTAGGAGGCAAGTTCTGGCAGGTTAGGAGCTTCAGCAGGTACCCAAAGTCATAGCCGCTGTGGAAGGTGACCCAGTGAACAGTATCATTCAACACAATGCCAGAAGACATCAGCAGCTCCCCAAAGACCTGCGAATCGATACCCTTCTCATTGTTCTTCTTGAAATCAATACCACTCTGCCTCAACAGCTCAATGGAATCGTTGGCATACAGATCCTGCTCAAGATTAAACTCCCTGAAATTGAATTGCCAGATACAGTACTTATCTGTCCCACAGGTTGGAAGGTTCCCATCCTCATCAGAGAAGGTGAGGCCCAGCTGAATGAGCTTGAGCATGTCCACATTGGCCTTGAGGGCATGGTAGTGGTACTCCGAGGCATTCTTAAAGTTGCCCACAGGTCTCACCACAATGCCCGGAAACTCGGTATCCATGGCCACATAAGGGTAATCATCCACAATATCCCGGATCAGGGCAATCTCCTCCTCCAAGTTGTCGGCCCATACTTCCCTAATCCGGAGGGAATCACTCTGCGGTAGGATTGACATTATCCCTATGTTTCACCCTACTTTCCACCCCACTCTAGGGTTTGTTATTTAAATCTATGCAACGAAAACACAGTTAACGGCTTCAAAGTCACGGCAACCTAGGGTTCAGCTGCAATCCACCTGCCAAAATCCGCCTAGCGATCTCCAAGGCCTCCCACAAGATCACCATGTGCAAATCCCTCGAAACCCCAGAATCCCTACCAGCCAGCCCTCGGGCAATTTCCCCCCCAAATCTCCAGATGGGTATTTCTCCAAACGATCCCCGAAGCGAGTTCAAACACCCCCAGAAGACTCCAATCTTTTTCCAAAGAATCCAAACCCTACCAGAACGAAACCGCGCGAAATCTACACCAGAATCTCACCTTTTTTTTTCCGGCTCGATAAATCCCGCAACCACAAGGAGATTTCCCAAACGGATCCGCGGCTCCGAGGCCTTGATCGACCACCAGGTTGGAAGGCCTTTCAGAACGAACTACAAACGTACCCTTGAACACGCCCAAAACAACGATAGGAAAAATTTCGCCCACACATATAAATACCCAAAAATCCCATTATTAATTCAACAATACGTGGGATACATCATCATTGATTTAATCAATTATGGACGACGCATTTTAAAACCATCGGAGAGCGGGGAAAAAAATGGGGTTAAAACAAAAGGGCGGTCCCGTTACCGACTTATCCGTCAGCTGCCGGGGTTCGAACCGCGTGGATTCCAACCCCGCGCCCCGGTTAGAGTGTGAGGCGACGTTTTCCTTACAGGGTGTCGTCCGGCGGGCGAGCAACTCGGCGCGCTGACGTGGACATCCGATGTGACGTCTGAACGGCCGTTGGTTCGTGGCCCATGCGTTCTCCAGGGCGGGGATTGACTTGGACTGCTGACTGGTCAATGACGTGGACAGGTTGAATGAGTCCAGGAAATGCTGTGCTGTGGCCGTTACGTGCACGTTTTTGCCTTCACTTTGGACTGGGTCTAGAAAGAGAGGGGATTGACTTGCCCACCCACTACAGAGGGGTCTGGACGGCCACGTGGACGGAGG
Organism: Wollemia nobilis; assembly: GCA_028583015.1. NCBI lineage: Eukaryota > Viridiplantae > Streptophyta > Pinopsida > Araucariales > Araucariaceae > Wollemia > Wollemia nobilis. The sequence goes on from JAQPPZ010000282.1 coordinate 655,087, forward strand.
AAGGTTGTTTGAATCAAGTGGGGAGAGGAAAACGTGTTGTATAGGTTGTATTATACATGTTTTCTTGGTTTTTCAGAAGGTTTTTTTTTTATTTTAACCGGGTTTGTCGTCGCCATCCTTGATATTTGAGGGAGTTATCGCTCTTAGTCAATGGATCCGATTTTTTTATTTGATATTTGGAGGGTTGTAGGTTGTCTTGCTTTTGGTTCAATGGATCTGATCTTGTTAGGTATTTTTGCTTTCATAGGAAAGTGATGGTTTTTTTCTCTCACATCTTGGTATAAGGTTTAATAGATCTGATCTTATGAGGTATTTTATTTTCATAATAAAAATGATGGGTTTCTTTTCTCACATTTGGTATAAGGTTTAAGTAGAGGTTTAAGATTTAAATTTAAAAGGGTTTGGATTGTTCGATAATTAAAAAAATAGTGGATAAATATATGAATAAATACATATTGGATAAACGCAGGGTTTAAATAAAAGGATTAATATTCAAGTTTAAAAGGAAGTAGGGTTTTAGATAAGAGATTTAATATTCAAATTCAAAAAGAAGTAGGGTTTTAGACCACACTCAATAACCGAAGTACGAGTGAATAAATGAGTGAATAAATATATATTGGATAAATATTGTTTCATATGGTTTATGGCCTTGTGAATATTAAAATATTTTTCTTCGAAAAAAGTTATAATGTTTTTTTTTTTGGGAAAAAATATTTTATTCAGAATCTAAAATAATACATTCTACAAGGATTTTCAAGTGATCCAAGCCAGCACATCATACAAAATACAAAAAATCTACCGAGGAAATTCATGGATCATTCTGACAACAACTTCGACAGAACACAAGAACCCATGACAATCGGGTTCCTTCACCTTGAAATTATCTTTCTTGGTCCTCATGAATTAACTGATTAAGATGAATTATTATTAGGATGTGAATATTAAAATTGTTTTACTCTCTTTCAAGTGTTATCATATATTTAATTTTAAAAGTCTAGCATGGCTTTTATAGGTAATTGAATTTAGAAACATAGAAGTTGTTAACATTATATTTTAAAGGGTCTTGGCATCCATTTTGGGATGTTTTCCACAAATAAAATATATATATTTTTTAAAGGGTCTTGGGGACAGCACAACTCGGGGTTTGGTTCTTCTTCAAGAGGTCTAAGATTTCAACTATGGTGTGTATGGGGTTGTGTGTTAATTTCCTATTTTTTTTATACATAAGGGAGTTGGTTACATCCACACTATTTTTAGTAACTACCAAGTGAAGGTTTCAAACCACATGGGTTGCTCCCAACAAGCCTATACTACCTCGTTGTTGATGACTAGACGTGAAGAGGACCACTGGTTGCTTGGAACTCGTACCGTAGTCGTTGGTCTGGAACGCACTCAGAGAATTTAGATTAGACTACTACCTTTGCAACATGTATGCCTCCAAGGTTTGAACCTAGGTCTCTTCTTGATAAGTGTCTGGCTAGACAAACAATTACCAATCCACCTAGCCCTTTGGGGCTTACAACTTTTAGGTTAGAAAGAAACCTCGAGAGCTGCTCTTAGGTGGTCGACAATGTCGTCCCATCCGAGTATACCACTATCTAGAGGGAAGCCACAAGAGATTTTTTGTGTCCCCCTTCGCATCACAGAGGTTCGAACCATGGACCTTCCATTCAACGGGGCCAGGCTCGCCTTCTCCACTTGCGCTACGAAGGTGGACACGTGTTAATTCCTTATTGATAAGTGTAGCTCTCGACCTTATGAGGGGTCATGGCTAGGAGGGGATTGCTCAAGCCTATGCATCAGTCGTAGGGGTTTCTCACACTACCTAAATCTATAAAAAAAAAAAAATTAAAGGGTTTCTAAGAGTAAAATACAAGTTCAAAGTAAAAGTTTTACACAATCCAAAAACATTAATGCTATAATTAAAAAACAAAAGTCTTGTACAATATTTTATTAATTCTAAATAAGATCAATATGAGTTTCACAAAACATAGCTCAAATTCTCTCAAGGACAAAAGATGTTTAAAATGGAGCCCATGGCTCCTATTTATACAAGGAATTCACCCCTAAGTTACCTTGGGTGAGAAATCTCTACTTCTAGTAAAAGTAAAGTTTTGGGGTGCACCTCCAAATGGTACATGCCTCTAAATACAATTCAAAATGGCTTAGAAACATTTCAATATGGTTAGTGGTGCCACTACCAGACAAGAGGTTGCTTTCCAAAGATCTAAGTATCCATGCATATTTACCTCAATTAGCCTGCCAATGAGCAATTCACTTCTATTTGATGAGTGATTCGTTTCTACTGGACCAATTGCATCTCTTGGAGAAGATCGCACCTCTAGAGTTGGCTTTACAAAACTAGCTTTAGGGATGCTTCAATAGATCAATCCTTTGCATATCTCCAAAATGTTAGAGACCCAAAGGTGTGATTGAATTACTATATTTTTGGCAACTATATGGGGTGTCAGGATTGATTAGTGAGAGATCCCATCTCCTACCTTTATTCTTAGGTATAAAGTCTATAAAATTAGGACCACTCTGCAACAAAATTACAAAATTGTTGGTGCTTCTTATCCTCATATGACGATGTTTTTAGAAAAATTTATCATTCACTATCTATGGGTAGCCTTAATTCTATTATGTTCTCAATGTCCTCTACAAGATCTTCATATGGATTTTTAGATAGACCATCCTATTGTTCCATCAATTTTTAATTTGTCCAACAATACCTTCAGCTTCTCTTTCTATTTTAGCATAGTCTCTACTTTAGCTTTGGACTTCTCTTTGATCTAGTCTAAATTATGTCGTCATTGAGGAGTTTCTCTAGTCATCAATATGTCAAGCGGTTCAACATTTACTAGTCCATGTTTTTGCTATCATTTCTTGTATTGGGGTTACCAAGGTGGTTAGTATGTCCTTGTAGACATGAAGTCATTGTTTGGCATTTAGGATTACCTTTAGTCATTGAACAATTCCTTCCTATCCACCCCTAATTATTACATCTACATTATTATCATAGTGGCTAGTTGTTTGAGTACCTCTTGATATCTTCCCTTTACAACCACATCATCCTTTGTCTATTGAATGATATTTATTGTTTGATCAGGAATGCTCTCAATGCTAGCCATGAGTTTAAAAAATATTTTCACATTTATCACCTAAACTTTAACTTCATCCCATAGGGACTTCGCTTGTTCTATGTTTGAAGTGTACCCTTGATATATTGTTGTTCCTTTTTCAATCTTTGTTCTTCTTTTAGAGCCAGGAAATTTCTTGGTCTTTGGCCTATTGTGTAACTTGCTTTTGTTGAACACACAACTCCAATTCTTCCTTCCATTGCTTTAGTTGTTGTCTAAGTTGATTTTGCCCCTAAGTAAGTTATGTGGATATGTCTTCTAGTTGCTTCCTTTTATCCTCACTCTTAATGAGCTTGCCTTGAAGCTCTTCAATTTGTCTTTGTAATTGTATGCCTTTGATGACATCTTTGTTGAGGAATTATGACTCTTACTAAAGTTAAAATTTCTTGATTACAAGCTAGGCTATTGCCTAGGCATTATTTTGGGCTTTCTTCTTGTTAATTTCATTTTCCCTTGTGCATAACTATCATAAGTGATAGTTGGTTAGAGGGTTATATTATCTAATATGGATATGTCTTGATAAGAACCAACTCTAATACCAAGGTTACAAAATCATCAAAATCATTAGAGGCTCTATATGGATCTATCCTTAGAGCTTTAGTGATCAAGATTTTATCTCCGCCCTCGACCATTTATGATCGTATGATCATTGGAACCCTTGGATTTAGTTTTTTTCTTTGATTGAACTCCTCCTTAACTTTCCTCTTTTCTTCTTACAAGGAGTCCAACACTTCTTGTGTATTTCTAACTCCAAGTTCATCAATTACTTTCTAGACATAAGCTTGGCTTAGTCCTACGATAAGTTGTTATTCTTGGGTGGTTTGGTAAGACTCAATCATATAAGCTTGTGCTTGTGTCATCATAGTCCCTGATAGGGACTTCGAGATCGAGATACTTGGAAAATACGGTGGGTCAAATGATAAGGTATATGAGGTGAACTAAGTGGAAATGGTGTTGAATGGTGAAGTAGTTATTAACACTTCAATGATAATATGTATCAACAAAGTGGATAATTATGAGACTAGTGGAAATAAAAATGATGGAGTTTTATTGTAGGTGACCAATGGGCTAGTGGTAGTGACTTTGACTATAGGGGATGGAAATGACATGATGGGCAGTATGGAAAGACTAGACATGTGATAATACATAGGAGATGGTGTACCTTGAGAAGCACCTAAAATTGTACTTATAGAGTAGGAGGGAAGTACAACAAATGTAGGTGGGATTAAATACATGGGAATGAAAGTAGATGGGAAAGAAGTAGGAGAAGAAGGGAAAGATGGAGATTCCTCATGAAAGGGGTATATGTCTCAATAATTATCACTTTTTGATGGCCCTGCTTAGGTACTTCATTGCCTTAGTGGTATTGTCAACTTCTTCTATTATAGCCATATCTTGGCCCGTCTTTTCTTGACATCCATCATCCTACATTTTTAACTCTTCAATGATTATGTTAGTGGTAAAAGCTTTGAAAGCCTTCCTTTGTGCCTTTCTAAGTTTTGCTTTGATATGTGTCCTTTCTGGAGGGATATCTCCTTCTTCACTTGGGCTAGTGTTTGGTGTTGCTTCAATGCTCATAGTCATCCTTTCTAAAATTGACCCATGAGGATCCTTGTCCCCTTTCTCCATACACTCCATGGTTGTCACTTGTATTACTGATCAGGGCCAATGTTGATGGTGTAGTTGATATGGCAACTTTTGGGTAAGTCGTTGGAGATCCTCTAGCAATATATGGACTGGAAATAAGGAATCGTTCAATGTTTACTACCCTTTTTATGCCTTATTGTGAATTCAATCTCAAATATCTAAAAATTTTATCAAAAGGTCCCTAGTGTATTAGTATTTTCAATATGCTAGTTTCATATTGCATCCTCTACGAGGCAAGGATTTTTCTCTATGTACTTGTGTTTCTCTTGGGTGCATTTGGCTTGATGGTTAACGTTGTCAGAATCAAAGCCATATTTAAATTTATAATCTACGTAGAATGCAAACCATTTTGGGGTGCACATACCATTGTTGGATCTCATATTTGTAGTTATGTGGCCCTGCCACTTTGGCTAAGGCTATCTCATTTAAAGGGTTGTATTCTACCTCAATTTTATACCTTCATTCTAGACACAAAATGTATATAGCCCTTTAGCCTCTAAGTTCCTTCTAAAGTACCCTTCAAGTTCATGGGACTAAGTATATATTAGATGCTCTAACCCCATGCCCATTTTTTCTACCATCATAGTGTGAAATTGATATAGTACCTAGATATAGGTATATTGGGATATTATATTATATTATATTATATTATATAATGGTATTATGGATAGTTGGCATGGGCCACACATAACCCAAGGTTGATTGTATTATAATATTATATTATAATAATGAGTTGGATAAGGGTTTAGGAGTTAGCTAGGGTTAGGGTTATACCCTTCCCAAAGTAGAATAAAGTTTTGTAACAAGTAGTATCAAGCAATAAGTATGGCAAAGTAGGGATTGTTTTTTGTGGATTGTAGAATTTAGGCAATTTTATTCCAAAAGTCTTATCTTTTAGGAGTTATATTTTTACATAGATTTTTCCAATTTAGACCATTCTTAAATAATTTTGTTTAGAATTTGAAGAGCTTCAAAATGAGTGTCATATGAAGGAAATTGACAAGTTTTGAGAGAGATGTGATCTTGTGAAGTCATCCATTTGCAACAAAGGCAATTTCATTTTTTTAAATTACATTTTTTTCCATAAAATAAAATTTGAGATACAAAGTAGGGTTTTTCATAAAACCCTACTTTGCATTATCATTTTTATGGATGTGGACTTGTGGAGCTAAAAAAAAATGAGAGGATGATACTGAATTGGAGAGGGAGCTTGATCTTGGTATTGTAATTTTGCTCATGCCCATCAAACAAACACACTGGTAAGAAATAGAGCAAGGATTCTCAAGTCAATGGGACCCATATAAAAAGATAGCTAAGTTGAAGGTCACCATCAAGGGATATAAAAAAGATGAAAAAAGGCTTCAAGGAGAATAGAAATAAATGAATAAAGAGGATACAATAGAAGGAAAAAATATAAATGATAGTGTGCAAGTTGAGGGAACCACAACTTTGGTGTTAGATAACCAAAGAGTGGTTAGAGGGATTTTTTTGGCTGGATAATAAGGGGTTGTACTCAAGTTCCCCACCCTTGAAAAATTACAACTCTCTTCTTTAGAGCTTGAGAGTTTACAAATAGATACACTTCTCATCTCAATTGAGATGCTATAGCTAGAAACCTACATCATTTTACATAAAATGTCTGAATTCTTGATTTTCATTTTTTGGATCTTTTCAATTTTCTATATGAATACAAATATTCCAAAATTTAGCATCCTTCTTGACATTTTCTATAGCAACCTTCACAATACCAAAACTTCACCTCTACTATCTATGCATTGCATCTTAGTAGAGTAATATTTCCAAAACATCGCACTATCATAGTCCTCTTTACAAAATATGGATTGCTAGTTTCCTTCCTAAAACACAAGTGCAACCACAAAAATTATAATAAATAGTTTATATGAAAACACATTATTGTTATAAAATAAAGCAAATATTACCAATGGAAAACATTAAAGTAAATCTTAATCATTATTTGATTCAGGCAATCAACATTTTCTTGTCAGCTTCAACTAAACTTACTACTTCCTCTAACCATGGAAAGGAGAATTTAACTTCACGATCCTCAATCAAAACCCCTCTATTGGCTAGCCTATCTGCACATTTGTTACCTTCCCTTAATGTATGTGTAAACCTGATTTCTTCAAACTCTTTAGCAAGATCTTGAATTTCCATAATTATCTCTTGTATGTTCCATGGAGCCTTTGCTTTCCTCAAAATTGCATTTATTACTATGAGAGAATCACCTTCCATCCATACTCTATTCCATTTCATTTGTTTGCATATTTTTAACCCTTCTAAAGCCGCCCAAGCTTCAACTTCATTATTTGTCTTAAATCCACTATTGAAAGCGTAATGAGACAAAATATCTCCTCTATTATTTCTAATTATTCCTCCTTCTCCTATTGGTCCTAGATTTCCTTTAGATGCTCCATCAAAATTCAATTTGACCAACTCCACATCTGGTGGTTTCCACTTTATATTCTTTGCCTTCTTTTTGTTTCTCTTGTACCCAACATCATAATTCCATTTGATGACTTGACTCCATCTATCAAGGCTCTTTGCTTCTAGATTAGGGATTGGGTGAGTTGATAGGGTTGGTTTAGACTCCTCTATGGCTAAACATATCTTCCTTTTCATTACCTCTAAATTGCTTTCCTTTCCTTTAAATATTCTTCTATTCCTTTCTAGCCATAAAGTCCAAAGTATTATATCTTTTGATATATCCCATATTGTCTGTAAAGCCTCACTTTTATAAGTGCTCTACCATTGCTTTAACCATTCTTCAATTCTGCTATTCATCACCATGCATTTACCAAACATATTAAGAATCCATTGCCATAGTTTCCAAACTATTGAGCAATGTCCCAAGAGATGGTCTATACTCTCCTCATTTTTACAAAGAACACATTGAGAGGGGCCATGAAAACCCCTTTTCATAAGGTTATCCCAAGATAAAATTCTTCTATGACCTACTAGCCAAACAAATATTTTAACTTTAGGAATGCTTGGGCTATCCCAAATATCTCTCCATATTCTAGTGATATTACTATTTTGTTGGTGTTGTACATTATATCCACTTCTTGTTGTGTATTCTCCTAAGCTATTCAACTCCCAAATCAATTTATCCTTGGCTCCCCTTAGAATAATCATAGTTGTTATCTTTCTACTCAATTTCCTCCTAGCATCAATGTCTTGTATACTTGTAAAAAAATCTTCTTTCCATTTGTATCTTCCTTCTTGATCCTTGTACAAAATGTTTGAAACCCTATCACCATATTTGTCTTGAAGCAATCTCATCCAAGGTTTCAAAATTGGATCTAAATTGAGTGGTTTTTTATCACACCAAGTATCCATCCAAATAGAATTTTTTTCTCCAGTTCCCACCACCCATCTTAAACCTTTAATCATTAGATCAAATAATTTTTTAAACCATTCCAAAGAGCAGAACCATTTGGTAGAGAGAATGTAGTAAATATTAAACTTGGGTCATTGGGCTCAACATACTTAGAATAATTCTTTCCCATTGTATTTGACTCTCTTTGTACAATCTCCATATTACTTTTCCCCTAAGAGCTAAGTTTGCATCTGTAAGAACTCTTAAACCAAGACCTCCGCTAGTTTTATCATCACACACCTTGCTCCATTTCACCAAAGGAAATTTCCTTTATCATGTAAACCTCAATTTTTTTTTTTGGTATAAGGTAGAGGTGGTTATAAGGTCCACAAACCTTTTACATAGTCAAAATGGGCTGGTTCTAGCATCAAGCCCGTATAATCAAAATACAAAATGGATCTTTCTAAGACCCACATTAAGCCATACTTAGAGTCCACAGTCCTATACTTGTCGCTTGACTATTCAAGATAAAACAAAAACCAAACAACACCTAGCACTTACTAATACCACTAGGTTGTTGTACTGTACACTTGTCACCTCCCAGGCCCCAACAAATGGGATGCCTTTTCTGCCTAATTCCATCTGTCGGATTACTCATCATCAACCCCTCTGATCTCCTGATGCTCTAACAAGTTTGATCTTAGCTCTTCTCTAGAAGCCAACACCAATAGTTCTTGAGGGAAGTTATCCTTCCAAATTTGCATCTCCCCAACGAAACCGCAATATTTGCCATTAGATCCGCCGCTTGGTTCCCTTCTCTGAAGGTGTGTTGGATTCGGGCATTAACCAAATGAGATTTATGAATCTTTGCTTCTAGGATAAGCTCCAAGATGGTCCAGCTGGGGTCTTTATCCTCCTTAATTGCCTTGATTATATTAAGCGAATCCCCTTCAAAGATAACTTCCTTATAACCCTCAAGTCCGGCAATTCTCATTGCTCACATGCGAGCTCGGGCTTCGCAAAATGATTTGTTTGAGTTCCCAAAGGCTCTGCAAAGGCAAGGACCACTTTTCCTTCCTCATTTCTCAGAACTCCTCCTGCTCCTGCAGCCCCCGGATTTCCTTTAGCTGCCCCGTCAAAATTAAACTTAACCCACTTTTGTGTGGGGGGTATCCACTTGACACCATCCCGTGGGTTGGTTGTAATGTCTAGGTCTGGAAGTTCCTCTCCCCAGTTCCGCAAAATCCTCCTTTCCCTTAGAGACATGGTCTCATTTTTGAAGAAGAAAGTTTTCCAGTTTTCTTTCAAAGCTCTGATTATTTTATTACCACATAACCTGGGATCTTTCTTACGTCCTTTAAATACTCTCTTATTTCTCTCATTCCATATCCCCCATAAAAAATGGGGTAAGCTGAGCTTCCAGAGCCAAGTCAAAAGTTTCGCCCGGAAGGGGGAAGCCCACTGTATGCAGAAGTCAGACATGCTATTTGGACAGACCCAATCTATATGAAATTTGGACAGGATCATTTGGAAGACTGTACAAGAAAATTCACAAGTTAGAAATATATGACTTACAGATTCTATCGCTTTCTCACACAAGATACATCGATTGATGAATTGGAAACCTCTCCTTTGCAGATTATACTGTTGTCAGAATCTTATTTTGAACTGCCAACCAAAAGAAGAAAGCTATTTTTGGGGTTAAATTATTTAACCAAATAATAGAAGTCGGAGTCCAACCATTGAATCCTGAGTGGATTAACTTATAGGCAGTTTTTCTTGAATAGATCCCACTTGTAGTTTTGCCCCAAATCGCCTTGTCTCTTCCTCCCCTAGGAATGATCGGGAACACCCTTAAAGCATCATTGAGTTTGGTTAGGGCCACCTTCTCTTGCTCTGACAGATTATGAACTGTGATTTTCTTCCAAGAGGAAGTTTCCTGTGCTACAACAATAAAATCCCCTACTTTTCCTCCCATTTCCTCCGAAAGTTTATGTTGGAGGACCTGAAGGTCTAAGTTATCTTTCAGAGGGGCCTCTTCCAACCACGGGTCTTGCCAAAAGTCCACTTGTCTTCCATTACCAATTCTCCATCTGATGCCTTTCCTGACTACCTCCCGACATTCGAGCAAACAATTCCAGAAATAGGATCCTCTAGGGAGATTATCAGCTTTCAGGAAGTCCTGATTATTTTTGATATATTTTGCCTTAAGAAGTTTTACCCATCCCAATTGATCATTATTGATAAATCTCCATACCTGTTTGCCAATCAGAGCTTGATTCATTTCTTTCATTCTCTTTAGCCCCAGGCCCCCCTGATCCTTGCTTGCACACACCTGATTCCATGCTACCAACGAAATTCTCTTTCTCTCCTCTGAACCTGACCACAAGAAGTTGCGTTGAATTTGCTCCAATGTAGCTCGGACCTTTGCAGGCATTCTAAATAGAGACATGCAATAAATTGGAATGCTCTGTAAAGTAGTTTGAACTAATAAGGCTTTTCCTCGCAGAGTTGAGAAGGCTGCCCTTCCACCCTGCTAACTTTTTGGAGATCCTGTCAATGACTGAGTTCCACAATGTAGCCTTCATTCTTCCTTCGAACATAGGCATGCCTAGATAAGTTGTTGGTAGAAGCTCCTTTCCACAACCGAAGAGGTTAGCTATTCTTTCCTCCCTCCCACCAGGCGTGTTAAAGAAATAGATGCTACTCTTCTTATAGTTTATGTACTTGTCCTGCTTCTGTCTCATACTTGGTTAGAATTCTCTTCGACTTCCTAGCCTGAGGCACCGAGGCTTTGGACACAATGATTGTATCATCCACAAACTGTTGGTGAGACACTGGCTCTACTGTTGAGGCTGGTTTGAAACCTTCCAATTGACCATCTGCCACCGCTGCTGAAATGTTCCTACCCAATGCTTCCGCTAAAATAATAAACAAGTATGGAGACAAAGGATCTCCTTGTCGCAACCCCCTTTCACTCTTAAAGTAACCGGAGGGTGACCCATTCACCATGACAAAAAATCTTGTAGTAGAGATACAACTAAAAATCAACTTAATCCACTAGGGACAGAAACCAAACTTACCCAAAATCTTGGTGAGGAACCGCCATGAGACCCGGTCGTAGGCTTTATTCATATCAAGCTTTAGTAACATACCTGCTTCCTTACTAGCCACCATTGAATGAATAACCTCATGAATTGTGATGATACCATCCAGTATTTGTCGCCCTTTCACAAAGCCTCCTTGGTTCATATCAATGATGAAAGGAAGGATAACCTTCAACCTATTGGCGATTGTTTTTGTGAGAATCTTCATCGGAGTGTTACATAAACTGATAGGGCAAAAACTGGAAAATTCCATTGCTCCCACTAGTTTAGGGATGAGGACTAAAAATGTAGCATTAACTCCTTCTGGGATTTCCATGTCCTTTTGAGCCTCAATTATAGCTTCCACTACATCATTGCCTAGGATATCCCAAAACTTCTGGAAGAAAGCTGCGGGGAAGCCATCCGGTCCTGGGGAGCTGTTACCATCCATGTCAAAAACCACCTTCTTGATTTCCTCCTTTGTGAAAGGACTAAGTAAGAATCCATTAAGATTCTCAGTTACGAGGGGTGGAATGGCTGCCAACAGAGAGTCCTCTTCTTCAATAGTCGGATTTACATCTTCTAGCAATGATTTAAAGTACTCAACCGCTTCCCTCCTTATGTCTTCCATATCTTTGGTGTTAGACCCATCGGCCATCTTGATCTCCTTAATTTTGTTAGTACTCCTGTGGCGAAGAGTAGAGACATGGAAGAACTTTGTATTTCTGTCACCCTCCTTTAACCAACGCGGTCTGGATTTCTGCCTCCAAAAGGTTTCTTCAAATCCTAGCATCGTGTGGTATTCGGCTAACAACTCCCTCTCCTGGTTTCTCAGATCCTCGTAAGCTGCTCTGACTTCAACTTCTCCTGTAGTTCATTGATCTTGTCTTTTAGTTCTGCCTTTTTAACAAAAATATTGCCAAAGGAAGTTTTGTTCCACTCTCTAATGTTAGCCTTCACATTCCTTAGTTTACATGCCACTTGGGCCAGTTTCGAACCATTATACTTTTTGTCCCACCATTGGGCAACCCAGATCCTTGAGATCTTGATGTTGGAACCACATAAGTTCGAATCGAAAGGGTCTGATGTATCTTTTCTTAGAGTCCTCCCTTGTTTCCCATAGAATTGGGTTGTGATCAGACCCGATTCTTGGGAGTGTCGTTAATGAAGAGTCCCCAAACCTCTCCAGGCATTCTTGAGAAAGAAGAAACCTATCTAATCTGATCTGAATTTGGTTTTCCTTCAATATTTTGTTAGACCATGTATAGGAGAATCTACGCAGGTCCACATCCATCAGCTCATGTTGCTCAACAAAATCTCTAAACTCGTAGATATCAGCAGTTATTCTTTGAGAGCCCCCCAATTTATCTACAGGATTAAGGTAGCAATTGAAATCCCCCGCCACAATCCAAGGGTAGTTGGGGACCGTCTCCCTCAATTCAGCTAGCTGACTCCAAAGAACCCTTCTCGGTCCCTGTCTAACTGGAGCATATACATTCGTTAAGATCCACTCTTCCTGCGTGGTTTTATCCACACATAAGAGACAAATAAACCAACTAGACATCAGAATCACTCTACTATCAATCACATTCTTGTTCCACATAACCAACAACCCTCCTGCTATTCCAGTGGCCTCTTGGCCTACTACTTCAGCTTCTCGCCAAGTCCTATTCTTAAAAGGAATAACTCTACTCTCCTCCATTTTAGTTTCTTGCAGTAAAATCATATCCGGTTTGTGTTCTTGTCTAAGAGCATACAAAGCTCTTATTTTTGTAGGATTACTCCCATGAATATTCCATGAAAGAATCTTCATTTATGGGCTTTGGATCCTCGAGCCTTCGCCCCAAAGAGCAATATTGCTTGAGTGCCATCGACCACTCCTCGCCTTGCTTCTTTCTGCCTTAAGGCAGCATTGCTAGGTTTCCCTCTTCCTACCGAACCATATCCCCATACATCCGCTCTAGGTTGGGGTTCCTTGGGATTCACTTGGCTTCTAGTAACCATCTTGGATAGGTCGGTCTTGGTCTTTGGGGTAACAATCGGCTTTCCTAGGTTAACTGGTCTTTCCGACAATGGAGATGATTTCGTGCTCTTAGCTTCTTGATTAGTAGATTCTTTTTTCTCTGCTTTGGGGTTACACTGATCTTGGTGGTTCACCTCTTCCTCCCGAGTATCCTTGCCCGTATTATTAGTTTCCTGCTCCTTCCTCCGATTTTTCTCCTCTAAATCCTTCTCTTGAGTCTCCTCTACCTCAGATTCCACTTCTTGGCTATCCATCTGATCTCCCTTCAGATGATTTAATGCATCAAAACTGTTCTCCACTGGGATGTTGATCTCCTTGGAATTTCTTCCCATAAATTCCTCTGCAGTACATGGGACCACTTCCACCGAGCCTCCATAGGCCTCCCGTATTACCCAATCAAACTTACTTGCCCCAGGCGTGGATCTATGGGGTTCTTTCCTTTGTGATTTGGCTCTGAGGCTTGCTATATCATCTTAGGAGCGAGGTTGAGCTTGAGGGTTCCCATCAAAGGGACCAGCTCCCCTTTGAGAGGGTTTTGGGGCATAGGTATTTTTGGGAGGAGGGTTATAACGTTGCCTCTTGCTTACAATAGGGTGAACAGGGTCTCTGATATTCGGATTTCGAGCTCCACGTCCTTGAGGCCCATGTTGGGTAGGAATGGAGATCTGCAGGGGAGGGATATTATTTTGGGTTTGAGGAGCAGTATTTTGGAGTGGGGGTTGGTTCTTGGAAATGCAGTGGATACCCTGGTGCCCTACCTTCCCGCAAACACTACACTTAAAAGACATATTTTCATATTCAAAGACCTGAGTATGAAGGCCAAACATAGACGACAATATAATGGATTTAGGGAGCTCTTTACTCGGGTCCGCCAACACACACATGCGAGCAGAAAGGAGTCTTGTTTTGCTCAAGGTTGCAGGATCAATAGCTATTAGTTCTCCAATCTCTGTAGCTATCCCAACCAAGATTTGTTCATTCCAAAAAAGCGAGAGGTAATCCTGGCATCTTAACCCAAATAGGAGCCAAATCCAGGACTCCGAGTCCGGGGTTGAAATCGGGGGACCAACGCTTTAGATACAAGCCCCTTTTCCCAAAAAACCAAGGACCTCCTTGGAGAGTCCTTTCCATGTCCTGTTCACATTGAAATGTCACCAAAAGAAAACTCTTGGGTAAAGCCTTAATCATCATACCGGCCCTTGGCTGCCATTTTTGGATGGCCCATCTCCTTATGACTTCCAAGTCCGGCCTCACCCCCATAAATTTAGCCACCATAGATGTTCTGCCCTCCATAGCCACATGTTGAGCTAAGGTATCCGGGACGTGCAACCTACCATTGACAGATTTTAGATTAAAACAAGAGTCGGATAATTTTTGCTTACCGTGAAGAGCATTAAGATATGAAGGTCTCCAGTTGCCAGGTTTCTCTTTGTCTCCTTCTTGGGTCTTCCTTTGATCCTGACGCATAGAGTCCTGGTCCCCCTCAGAGAAATCTTCAACCGCATCCGCCCAACGCCCTTGGACCGGTTCCAATAGAACTTCCTTGTCCACATCCTCCGCCCGGGGGCTCGCTATCTCACCGAGCCCCCACCCTTCGCGTCTCGTTGATCTGCCCTCCGAAGCCCCACACCTAGGGTTTGTTGCCCCTAGACCTCCCGCTCCTCCTCCTTGCTGCTCCATCCGTCACAACTTGTTGCCTCCAAAATCTGCCATTTTTTTTTTTTTTTTTTTTTTTTTAGGGCCCTATTTTACACAAAGATTGATCAAAACATGTTTCGTGGATTTTCACCACTCATCAGTTGATCTTGTCAATTGCTTACTCATCTTTTTCAACTAATTTTGGCATAGAATACAATGACATATAATATGTAGGACTGGATTTATTTGAATCTAAAAATTCTATTTTGCAAGTTCAGGATTAAATTCAAAAGGAAAAAGGTTATTATTTCTATAAACCCTAGTTACAAATATAATTTCATTAGTATTGATTTGGCTAAGAGGTTACAAGTACAAAAAAATAATATTAAGGACATATAACTCAAGGGTATTAATGTTTAAAATTTTAAAGATTCAAAGATCACTATGGTTAAATATGTTTTACACTTATATTTTTATGTTATTGATATGGATGATGTGTATATTATTATTGGTTATTCTTTGTTGAATTCATTGGGGCTATTAACATTAACATGCAAAAGAATTTCATGAAGTTATAGTATAAGAAAAATAAGATAATAGGATAAATATCCAAGGATAAGCAAGACACAATCATGGTAGGGGAATAAATTAAAGAACTAATAGAGGAATCAAAAGTTGAATCTACAACAGAGGTAGTAGCATATTCCAAGGAAAAAGTAGAAATAAATTTCAAGGAAGCTCTATTAGAAGAGCAAACAAACAAAGGGTACATGAGCAAAGAGCATGAGGAATAATATAAACAATTACTATGTACCTACTTGGAGCTATAAAGGCATCAAGTATGGTAGTGTTTGAAAAAAAACAATAATTTTAAATTTCAAAGTGGTGCAAAGGCCTCATGGAACCATAAGGACCATAGAAGTAGCAACAAAGTCCAAGGAAACTTTATTAGAAGAGCACAAGGATGCAACAAGAAAAGGGCACATGAGCAAAGAGCATTAGGAAGAATATAAAATATTACTATGGACTTACATGGAGTTATAAAAGCATCAAGTATGGTAGTTTTTGGAATAAATCATAATAATTTTGGATTTCAAAGTGGTGCAAAAGCCTCATGGAACTATAATGGCCATAGAAGCAACAACAAAGTCCAAGGAAGTTGTATTAGAAGAGCGCAATGATGCACCAAATAAAGGGCACGTGAGCAAATAGCATGAGGAAGAATATAAAATATTACTATGGACCTATATGGAGTTATCAAGTATGTAGTGTTTGGAAAAAACATAGTAATTTTAGATTTCAAAGTGGTGCAAAAGCCTCATGGAACCATAGGAGTAATCATTCTAAATATTAGAGTAGAGAAGCAAAAGCATGGAACTGATGGAGTAGTTATTCAAGTGGCACAATGGCAACTTGGCATTATGGAAGACCACCACCAATTAAGATTTCACTTGGATGGATGAATGATCAAGATTGGTACTAGTTGTCAACATTTCTTAGAAGATCATATTATTTAGTTTATTCTCATGTTTCAAGGACAAAATATTTGTGAGGAAGGTGGTTGGCACAGGCTACACATAACCCAAGGTTGATTGTATCATAATATTATATTATAATAATGAGTTGGATAAGGGTTTATGAGACAGGTAGGGTTATAGTTATACCCTTCCCAAAGTACCATTAAATATTGTAAAAATAATGAGGGGTATATTATTATTATAAGGGTCATCAATCACCATCATATTGAGTATTCTCTTGTAATCATATTTGCATGTGAAGTGGCCTCTCATCTTGGGAGATCTTGTGGAGTTATTCCTTCCTTAAGGAGTATTATTGGTTTTGCCCTACCTTAAGGGTATTATCTATCACAGTCTTGTTATGTAAATTATCATTGTGGAATATTATTTATGGATGAATGATTTGATATTTATGTATAATGGTGAATGACTTCAGTTAATTAGAATAAAGTTTTGTAACAATAATCTTGATAGATTTGGTGTGATGGCTATGATTTATTACCTAGTGGGTAGAAAGTTATTTTATTTTTGCCTTTGAAGTATTTGAGATCAACATAATATAGCTTCTATATAAAATCTAAGTTGAATAAGCAATATAGCACAAATATATGTAGCTTGAATGAAATTGCAGATAAATGAAATAGCTAGATAAAAGATCTCTATCTCACTAGATAAAAATCAACATTTGGCTATTGTTCTAATTCTCAGATCTTTCTTGACAACCATGATAATTTTTCCTTCATTTTTTGCATAATGGGATGATACATTGCATCATAGGACTCAGGAAGTTTTCCCCTTTTTTTTGATAGGGTACATAGATATAGTCCACTATTGGAAGAGGTTTGTCGTCAACCCCCATTTGGTTTAGCTAGAGTGATGGTAACAACTACTATTTCTAGATGAGAATCAACCTAACCAAGTAAGAGGTATATGTAAATTTTCTTGCCTCCTTGAAGGCCCATACCTGTTTAATCATTTTGTTGGCTATGTACTTGGCACAATTGACCAATTGTGAGTGTCTAGGATTTGTCTCAATTACATGTAAGAGTTTCATATGTTTCCCATACATGAGCTTATTTGTCATCTTCCCTAATATTGCAACTATACTAGATAGGACTAATTGAACAACATCCTTGAATAGGTTGTGTTCCATAGGTAATTTAAATTTTAGGGCCTTGTTTGGGTACTTGAAATAGAGTATGAGGAAGTCTCTCTAGTAGTTGTACTCAAAATAATGATATGACTCCCTCTGTGCTTTTGGATTACAAGTGACCCACATAGCTAGGTTATTGTTGGAATTCAACATCTTCCAATATATTCCTTCTTGATGTAAAAGAAAGTTTCATCCCAAGAGAGGGACCTAATTATCTTCCCTTTACAATTGTTCCTCTTAGCACAAATGTTGATGAGCTACAGACAATTCCATACTGTTACAAAACTTTATTCTCATTAACAAAAATCATTCACCAATATGCAAAAATATCAAATCATTCATCCACAAATAATTATCCACAATAATAATCCACACAATGAGATAGAGATAGATAATACCCTTAAGGTAGGGCAACACCAATAATACTCCTTAAGGAAGGAATAACTCCACAAGATCTCCCAAGATGAGAGTGCCACTTAGAGAGGGCAAAGTCCCATAAGCCACTTCGTGGGCAAAGATGATTACAATATGATTGATCTCCATGATGATTACAATGACAATATCCCTTCTTTATATACCCATCTTCTAATTCTACTTTGGGGAGCCGACTACTAATATAATATAATATTATAATATAATCAACCTTGGGTTATGTGTGGCCCATGCCAACCCTTATACAATATAATATCATATCCCCATATACCTATTCCTAGGTACCCTAACATTCCACCCTCCTTACAAATGTTTCATCCTCAAAACATATGAAGAAACAAGATAATATGATTTTCTAAGCAATGTTAGCAACTGGTACCAATCTCGATCATCCATCCATCCTAGTGAAACTTTGATTGGTGGTGGTCTCGTTGATGCTGGTATGCCATTTTGCCACTTGAGTATCCAAAACCACTTCGTTGGCTCCATGCTTCTGTTGCTCTATTATGATAATTCGAATGATGGGTCCATTTGTTCCTTGATGTTGTTGCACCACTCTGAAAACTAGGATCACTATGCTTTCTCTGCCAAACACTGCCATACTTGGTGCCCTTATGATTCCATGTAGAACCATAATATTGTTGCCCTAAGCCATGCCTCCAAGATTGTTGCCGCTCCTGGTGGTGTGGATGGCGATATGCTGCAACCTTAACTTGATGTTCTACCTTCTTTGACTCCTCAACATTTGGCTCCACTATTTTAAATTCTTCTACATGTTCTTTCATGTTCCCTTTGTTTGGTGTGTCCTTGTGCTCTTCTATCAAAGCTTCCTTGGACTCTGCTACTATTATTTCCATGGAACTTGTTGCTATTGCTTCTTCCATGGACTCTATTGTTGCTACTTCCTTCTTGGATTTTGTTTTAGGTTCTTCTATTTGTTTCTTTAACCACTTCTTGTTCCCTTACCATAATCTTCTTGTTTCTCCTTGGATCCTTGCTCCTTAAGCTGAGAAATATCTTGCAGTGTTATCTTCTTTTTCCTGTACCATAACTTCATAAACTTCTTTTGCACATTAATGTTAACAGTACCCAAAGAATCCAACCAAGGATAACCAAGAACAATATCCACATCATCCATCTCAATAGCATGAAAATATGAATGTAAAACATATTTATCCATGGTGATCTTCAAATCTTCAAAAATCTGAACATTCTCACCCTCAAGTTGTATGCCCTTAATTTTTGTTGCTTGAACCTGCAACCTCTTAGCCAAAGCAATATTAATGAAATTATATTTACTGCTAGGGTTAATGGAAATAATAACCTTTTCCTTTTGAATGTAACCATGAACCTGCAAAATAGACTTTTTAGATTCAAACAAATCCCTTTGTCCACTTTTTAATTTATCTGCTACCAAAGGTGTGGTTTCCTCCATCTGCACACTGACATTTTTTTACCTTCTACCACTTCTTTGAAATTTGCTAGCTCTCTTTTTAATTCCTTTTGTTCTTTTTGAAGTATGTTTATTTCTTCTGCATAGCCTTTGAGTGTATCCTTCAAACTAGCTATCTTTTTATATGGGTCCCATTGACTCAAGAATGCTTGCTCTATTTTATCCCAAGTCAGTTCACAATTATGGGCGCTACGAAAACTATAAAACCAAGAGAGAGCTTCTCCTCCAAGACAAAGAGGAAGCATAAGGTGCCAACAAGAAATATTAGAATACAAGGATTTAAAATGTTTCCACCATTCTCTAACATCAATATCATCTTCTCCAAAAAACTTTTGTAGCTCCATAAGTTCATGCCCCAACAAAAAGACAATGCAAACTAGGGTTTCATAAAAATATGTCTCCCTACTGATTTGAAGCTAAACCTCCAAAAGAAAATCTCCTTCATACACAACAATAGATGATTTGCTTACCCGCAACTAAAAGATATATCAAATTTCATTTTTTTGAAAAATACAATTTGAAAAATCGCCACTGCCCTTGTTCCAGATGACTGACTTCATAGGGTCGTATCTCCCTCAATATTGCTAGATTCCTTCATATGACCACTCATTTTAAAGCTCTTCAAATTCCGCATAAAATGGTCCAAGAATCGTCTAAATTGGACAAACTTTCATAGAGATATGGCTCCTAAAAGATGAGATATTTTTTGAAAAAAATTGCCCTAATTCTGCAATCCACAAAAAACAATCCCCACTTTTCCAGAATCGTTGCTCTGATACCACTTGTTACAAAACTTTATTCTCATTAACAAAAATCATTCACCAATATGCAGAAATATCAAATCATTCATCCACAAATAATTATCCACAATAATAATCCACACAATGAGACAAAGATAGATAATACCCTTAAGGTAGGGCAACACCAATAATACTCCTTAAGGAAGGAATAACTCCACAAGATCTCCCAAGATGAGAGCACCACTTAGAGAGGGCAAAGTCCCATAAGCCACTTCGTGGGCAAAGATGATTACATATGATTGATCTCCATGATGATTACAATGACAATATCCCTTCTTTATATACCCATCTTCTAATTCTACTTTGGGGAGCTGACTACTAATATAATATAATATTATAATATAATCAACCTTGGGTTATGTGTGGCCCATGCCAACCCTTATACAATATAATATCATATCCCCATATACCTATTCCTAGGTACCCTAACACAATTATGACACTAAGTTTATTGCAATCCCAAAGGTCCATATCTGGTTGATGCTTTATGAGTTAGTGTCTGGACCTAAGTTGTAATTCCTTAAGGCCTCTTTTCTAACTTTAGTGTGTGAGTGTTTATACTTTCCCTCTACCTCCTTCTTGTAGGGTTTATTAAACATGTTTTCAAGCCTTTTAGGGTTATCCTTACCCTTTTAAAAAATTTCTTACATGACCTATTTTTGGATTTATACTATTTTGATCAGTATATTGATGGGCATGGCGGCAATGATGGTGGTAGGATGAGTTATTGGATTGACCTCAACCATGGATGGGCTTGTGGAAGTGATGCTAGTATCCATATCACAATTGGATAATTCTAGGCACTTTTGATTTTTTTTTTTAAATTTGAGTGTTGGCTTATGGAGTGATTTGCTTGGATGAGTGAAGAAAATCGCTTGATAATGTAGAGCAAATCGCTTGACAATGTAGAGTGAATCACTTTATTTTAACTACTTAGGCAAATTTTTAGTTTCTTTTTGAATGAGCAAATTGTTTGACCTTAGAGAAGTGAATTACTCCTTGAGGACTTAGAAAAATTTTGAGTTTTCAATTGGTGCATTTTGCTCTTCCTAGAGCTAATAACTCTTAGGCACTCAAACTTGTGCAATTTTAGGTAATTTAACAAACTCCCTAGCGTATTCAAGTATGATGTGCTCAAGCTATAGTGAAGGTAGGAGAGTGGGTTTTGAGGCAATTAAAAATGAGAAGCAACTCATGCACAATGATTGCAATGAAGGCAAGGCCCTTGGGTATATTTTTTATATCCTGTAGCCAAGACAACTTTCAAATGATAATGGTTTACTAAGATAGGGGTCCAAATTTCTTAAAATTCTATTTAATCCTTGCTATAGTTGTGGCTTTTTAGGTGACAACAATTACAGTAATATGAGGACTCATGAGTGGATGGGTAAGTGCTTCAAAAAGGAGGATTTTTATATTGGTTAAAGGAGATCATAGAGGATCAAAACAATGGCTATAAAGTAATGTTTAACAAGGTTTTAACCTGCACCTACCCTCACATGTAGCTCAACTCTTTTCACTCATTAATTATGATTTTTGAGCAAATTGCTTGATGTTTTGAGGTGATTTGCTCCCATTTGTATGCCCTCACTACCCATCTTTTAGAGTGATTTTCTCCTCCATGTGGAGCAATTCACTTCTTCCCTCTTGACTTGGTCAAAATTTTACTTTTTTATTTTGTGAGAAATTTTCCAAATGCTAGAGAGAAAAAGAAAGAAGTGGGATGCTTAAGTGCCTTTTCTAAGGTTTTCACTCAAACTCAAATATTTTTCTTTTTTTTTTCATTCTCATTTTTTTTGTATATTTTTCTATTTTTTTATCTTTTTCTTTGGAAATTAAAATGGAAGTGGGAATAAAATCTGAGGGAAAATAAAAAAATACTATGTACATATTTACATTTCCTCTTCTTTTTAAGATCCTTAAATAGGCCTTAGGTGTTACTCATTTACTGAAATAGATAGTAGTCTTCCATTAAGCATTATAATTCTATATACATTTGGTCTCACAACTTAGAGAATTTGGTATGACCAATCTATAGTGAATCAAATTTTCCATAACCTTTAGGCTTTGGATTGTCTTCATGCCATTAAAACACTAATTCACCTTCCTTATACTCTATTTTGGTTGAATTCTTATTGAACCATTTTTTACCACCATCTAGTGCTACACCAACCTTTTAAAGCCCTTTTCTCTTTTTTTTTTAGGATCAATAATACATTGGATCTTGCCTACATGGTATCAATATCCATGTCTTCAATGTCTAGTTGCTAGGACAATTTAAAAGAAGGAAGCTCTAGATTGATTAGAAGTATTGATTCTTTTCCAAAGACTAACTTGCATGATGATGACTCTGTTGAAGCTTTAGGTGCTACTCTATTGGACCATAATAATTTTTTTTTTTAATTTTGTATGCTAATACCTTTGTCACTCGTCTATAGTCCTCTTCAAGATTCTCACAATGTTCTTATTTGTGAATTCAACCTAGTTGTTGCCTTAAAGGTATTAATTAGATATAGTATTCAAAAGAAAATTGTTTTCAAGTGCAAATTTCATCAACTTGAATCTTATAAAAGCAATGACATTATCAATTTATAATATCAAAGGAGTTCCAAACCTAGAAAATATGTCTTTTAGGAGTTGTATCATGGTAGTTTGGTTTGTAAACTTGACTGCTTCAGTCTATTTAGCAAAGTAATTTTAATGGTCAAAATCAATCTGTTTCCAATACTTGATAGGGGGATGATTTTTCCAATGAAGTTGAGTCCCCATTGTTGAAAGGGTTTAGCTACAATGATGGGCTATAAGGGTATTGGTGCTCTTATCCTATCCATGAAAGTGTAACAAGATTTACATCCTTTGACCTACTGAAACGAGTAAAGCCAATCTTATTGGTACTCTTATCCTATCCATAAAAGTGATATAAAATAGTAGACGAGTGTTACTTACCTAACCTGGCATTTGTTGTAGGGTTTTGGACTAAAATATGGCCTTGAAGGGGATCATACCCTTGGGTACAAAACTTTTGATCGTACATGTCCATATGATTGGCTTTGTGTTAGCCAGATAGAAGGAAGTTGTGTTGCAAAGGTTCTTCTTGTTGGAATATATTACATCATTTGGTTCTTTACTAATGTACCTTCATGGGTACATATTTAGATTAGGATTATATTAGGAGATAAATAGTTTATTAGAGTAATTTAATAAATGCACAAGTGTTAGAATGTGCAATGATATAAATGTGCATGTAGTCCACATGTACATGAGTTTTATAGTTGAGTGAGAGGTAAGGAATCTATCTTTCTATATAAAGGCCTCATTGTGAGTGTTTATGTGGAGGAATTTTAAAGTACATAGGTTAGAGTAGTAGTAGTCACAATGTAGATCCATTTTGTCACAATGTAGCTCCATTTTGTCATCATGGATTAAATGTAAACTCCATGAGAGGAGCATTGTCATGAGCTTTCTTATATGAGCATTTATAGAGCATTGTATCAAGTTTTCTATCATATTTTCATTCATGTTAAGTTTCCTTTATCATATTTATAATATTGCATGCTTATTTCAATACTTGTGAATGCATTTCCTTTAAGTTTAAGGTTCCAAAAGCTAATAGTGGTATAATAGCCACGATGGATCAAAGGAAATCACAAAGTGAACACCATTGTTATTATTGAGTATTTGCAAACCAGATCAATCATTGTGCGCCACTACATGAAAATACCAGTATATAGCTCTAGGTAGAATAATATAAAATAGAGAAAGCCACATGATTTATTTGGCGAGAGTTTTTCCACAGAGTTACTATCATCTAATTTTTTCTTGTCGCAAAAAATTAACTCTCAAAATATGGGAAGCTTCCTACAATAGATAGAGAAGAACTTCATCTTCATTTCCGGAAGGTCAATGTTACTTTCCACATGTAGGGATTAATTCTTTGTTGCAAAAAAATAAGGATTGAAGATTTGAAGGCCTAAGGAGTGTTGTAGCCTAGTTTGTCATCTAGCTCACGCTAGAACTGTGATTATCATCTCTTGAGATTTGAAGGCGAGCACCCACTGATCACAGCCCAAACTAAACATTGGAAGAACCAAACTGCCTTGGTTCAACCTCTAGAGTAGGTTGGTTCCTTGTCAACTTAATGAGTGTTGACTCTATTTAGCTCAATTGTAGTAAATTTAAGGATATAAATGATAGGGTTAGAAGGAATGGATTTGGGTGAAGCTAACAACATAGACAACCACACAATATCCTTTAATAAATGATTTCAAAAAAGTGACCTAAAGGATTAACAACATTCATAAATTATGGAGTTACACTATTGAAATGGTATTTTGCACATTCACAAAATTATTCCAAATATCTAGAAGTATTGATTATCCAATTTCAGTAGAATAATATCAATACCCTAATTTTATAGAAATAGAATTCTTGATAAACATGTATGCAGAAACAATTAATTCAATCTACTCTAAGTTAGCTTTTCAAATTAATAGAATAGACTAACCATAGCAGTAAGACGAAGTAATATCAAATCCACAATTCAACGCAGGCACAAATTTGAGGTAAACATCGCTTTATTAATCAATTTGTAAATTAATACATAGTAGTGCAAGCAAACACTCCAAAGCAGACCATCTAGAAAGAGGTAGTTGCCCATATTTATAGGTTTTACAATAGTAATTTTACTCTCAAGCATTACAAGGAGATTCAATTTTCCTATGGTTTCTCTAACCACTTGCAATTCATGATGCCCGTCAACTATGACCTTTTGGTTCTATTATAATGGCCTTCTGGTTGAGCTTCATCATCACCGTCGATGATTCTTGGGATCAATTCCTCTTCGCAAATCTTTCAACTGAATCTGGTTCAGTAGGATGCTTCTGGAAGGTTCTGGGCTATAACTATTTTCTATTCAGCTTCTTTGTTATCAGATCCAGATTTTTTCTATTTCTTGGATTATGCATGCAAAAGTTTATTGAAAACCTTTGAGGGAGGCAGAAGTTTAATTGTGGTCGTAGATCTATCCATCGAACAACTAGAGTACCGCTTCTTGTTTGTACGATGGCAACAAAGGAGGAGGAAAAGCATGACTTTCGTTCTTCTATATTTTTGCCTTTTATCAACACTTCTCAACTTTGGCCTTTTCTTAGTGCTTTCCCATTTGCGCAACTCATGCAAAGAAAAAGAAAAAGTGTGGCTTTCGCTCTTCTATATTTTTACCTTTTGTTGGCACTTCTCAAATTATGCCCTTTCTCAGCGCTTCTAAATTTTGGTCTTTTCTCGATGCTTTTCGATTTGTGCGGCTTATGTGAAGATGGACAAGAAGTGTGGCTTCTATGATTTCTTTATTCTCAATTCTTTTTAGTGTTTCTCATCTTTGGGCTTTCTTCGGTGCTTTTCGGCTGCGCACTTGATACAAGGAAGGTTGAGAAGTGCGGTCTTCCTAGACTTCTTAATTTTAGCTTGATTTCAACGCTTTCTCACATTTTGCCTTTGCATGACGCTTTTTATTTTTAAAGGTATGGTGAATACAAAGGAAACCAAGAAGCGCGCTCCTTGCCAACCTTCTTACTTTTGAGCCAATTTTAGCACTTCTCAACTTTGGGTGATTTGTAGCGCTTTTGCATCTTTCTTACATACTTAGCCAAATTTTGCAAAATTTTGGCCTAAGTATGAATGTAGCCTTTTTTGGCCTACATTATTGGAACCTCCTGGGGAATCTTGCTCACAAGATTTTGATAACTCAGAGACTTATTCATTGGGTTTACAGAGTTGAAGGGATGGATTATTTATAAAATGGAAAACAGGAACGAGATGGAAGGTGTGATTCGAAATGTGGGGAAAAAGGTGGAGGATTGAGTGGGTAGGTATTTATGAGATGATATAGAGGGAAATGAATGGCTAACCCAGACTCAACATCATGGCTCAAAAATTGCTCCTTTGTGACTACCAACTTCTTGATTAGAGATAAAACATCCAGTAGCCGATAGTCATGAAGAAACTATTTACGAGGCAAAAAAAATGATTCTTAAATTTAAGGGGGTTTCTATTAGAGGATGCTTCTTAGAAATATTCCATGCGATGAGCATGAGGCTTTGTACATGTTCATGCTTTATTTATTTCCCAATTGTTGTCATACTGTAAAAATTTCCTCAAAAATGTGCTTTTGACAGATATTTTGCTTAGACCAATTTATCCATTTTGTTTGTCTCCTTCGTCATCTTCTCCTAAGTGAACCACTTTGATATCTGGTTTTTCAAGGATGATTTCACTAATTTCATATTCTTCTTTATCTTCTATGATTTCATCATCAATATTCTCTTCCCCTTTTTCATGGTCTTCATTATCCGATCTTTTTTTTGGTAGGTAAAAGTAATTTTATTTACTTTACGAGTTGAAGGGACCCTCCCATTTTTACATTCAAAATAGCTATGGTTGGAAGGCCATAGTCCCATATCCAAGGGATGTTGAGCCAAAAAAATAAAGCAACTAACCAAAAGGTTTCACAGATCACCCCCACAGGCGTCCTTCCACAAAAATACATAAAATTCAAACTACACTGCAAAACAAAAAAAAACACCATCACGCCCATGCTCCACACGAACCAGACACCTCAGTTCCTAGTTTTTTGGAATTTGTGACTTGTTTCATTCTTGGCGTTGTCCCTACTGGGGAGTAGAGTTTCTAGAATGGCAGGGAGTCTCTTGAGCTCCTCAATGGCACTGGACATGATATTGTTCCCTTCACATAGGACATTAGCAGTTGTTTGAAAGTGTCCGACTACTTCATTGATGCAGGTAAGAGATACTGTTCTCAACATTTCTTGAGTGAGGGAGTCACTGTCACGATCCTTCTGGGTATCATCCCGTGTCTCTTTCTATCGATTTTCTTACTGATATTCCTAGTTTCCTTCTTTGGAGCCTTCGTTGTCACTGGTGATGTCATGGAATGACCTATTGTCACTCTGAATAGGCATCAACAATTGCTTGGAAGACCTTCTCTTCAGGGGAGGTCTGGCAGCCTTCTGCTTATTGTTGGAACTGTAATGATGCTAGGGGCTAAACTCACTCCTAGGAGGTATTGACGAAATACCATTGGTCATGTAGCCCAAGCTACTTATTAGTAAGATTCTCCACATCATGATTGACTTTCTCGATAACCTCACATAGGAAGTTGTCTTCCCATATCATTAAGGTGGTTTGAAGGATGGCTTTGTTGGCTAGGACATCGACCACCTAGTTAGCCTCTATGAACAAGTGTTTGATTTGGTTTCGATCCTTGTCATTGAGGTCTTTTTGACAATCTTGAATGATGCTTTGGATGTTCTTCCCTCCTATGGTGTTGTTTTTTATAAGCCCCACTATAACTTCTGAGTCGCCTTCGAAGATGATAGGGCTAGTCATGGATTTACATATGTCAATGCTTCTCCAGAGAGCTATGAATTTTGCATAATTGTTGGTCTAGGTACCCATATTTTTAGCAAACGCCTGGATGATATTACCATTGTGGTCCCTGACCACACCCCCTGCTCCTGCTTTTCCTGGGTTACCTTTGGAGGCACCATCAAAATTGGCCTTCAGCCAACCCTAGGGGGAGGGAGTCCACTTGGCTGAGGCTCTGTCCTTGTGGGACTCCTTGGCTTTGCAATAGTCTTGGGGAATCCTGAGAGCCACAAACAGGTGATCTTCTATTCCATCATGGGGAATTTCTGGGCAAGGGATGAGATTATTATTTTATGTTGCAAGGGCAATGGCTCTTATCACAACAACATCATGATCCCTGTGATCCTCACTAAAAACTCGTCTGTTACGTTCCAACAAAATCTGCCAAGCGATATGGTGGGCTAGGGAATTCCAAAGGAAGTTGAGTCTTGGGTTTTTGAAGGTGTTAGGCCATTGGATGAACATGTCCTTGACAATTTTTGGCCTAACCCAACAAACTTGAAACTTACTGGTCACCAGGGAAAATACATTGTTGGTGAAGGGGCATTCCATCAGAATATGCTGAGTCGATTCCTAGGCTTGCCTGCACAGGTAGCATCTGTTGGGGACAATGATCCCTCTGTGCATCATATTGTCAGTGGTAAGGATTTTATTGTGGATATCAATCCAGCAAAAGTGGGCTATCTTTGGGATTAAATCCTTAAGCCACACACTTCTGGCTAAGGTCTATCTCGCTTTTGGGACTGGCTCCTCTGGTGATGTTTTGATGCGGACTTCATAGAGAAATTACCATCACTCGTGCCTTTCTAGCATCGTTCATATTTTTTTGGGATTGGGGGATGAAATTTGCCCTCATGATCACATGGATCTCTGACACTACGTTGTTGATTGTGTCGTTCTTAATTCTAAATTAAAACTTTTTCCACTTTTGTATTCCTTGGTGGGGGAGAGCTATGCGCCCGACGTGCAAAAGCAAAAAAAACCCCAGGGGATATTCCCATGCATCCTTGGGGGAGACACTTGCCCAAGCAACAGGGGACCGTTGCATCCACCACGGAAAAACAGAACCCACCCAAGCGAATGAAGACAGACAAGAAAAAGGTGGGAATGCTCTATAAAACAACTTTAACTAGGGTTGCCTTGCCCGCACTGGAGAGGAGTGCACCTTTCCACATTGAAAGTTTTTTGTGGATCCTGTCGATGACATTCCTCCACATGTCTTTGAGGGGCCTTCCTTTGAACATGGGGAGACCCAAGTATGTGGTTGGGAAATCTGCAATGGAACATCCTAGAATTCTCATGATCTTGCATTGTCTTTTGGGGGGGTGTTAGTGAAGTACAACTTACTTTTGATGTAGTTGATTTTCTGACTTGCTGCCTCTTCATAGAGGTTGAGAATCATTTTGATAGCTTTGGCATCAGGAACTGAGGCTTTGGTTGCCAACAAGGTATCATCCACAAATTGTTGATGGGTTGAGGGCGAGAGGCCAGTGGTGACTTTGATGCCCAAAATAAGATTGTTAGAGCAAGCATTCTTGATACCTCTTCCCAAGATTTTTTCCAAAATGATAAAGAGAGTGGGGGAAATCGGATCTCTCTATCTGAGCCCCCTGGAACTCGGGAAGTAACCAACGGAAGACCCATTCACTAGGACCAAAAACCATGATGAGGAAATGCACTTATAAATCAGATTGACCCAAGATTCATGGAAGCCAAACTTGAGGAGGATTTGGGTGAGGAAATCCCTATTAACTCTATCGAAGGCTTTGTTCATGTCTAGCTTGAGAAAAAAGGCAGCCGACTTGGAGGCATGGGTAGAGTGGATCAGTTCGTGAATGGTGATGACTCCATCGAGGATGTTGCGGCATTTGATAGTGTTGCATTGGCAAGGGTCGATAATGGAGGGAAGAATGCTTGACAACCGGTTGTCCATGGCTTTGGAGAGGATTTTATAGATGACATTGCATAGACTAATGGGGCGGTAGTCCGAGAGGGATTGGGGATTCTCACCTTTAGGGATCAAAGCCAAGAAAGTGGAGTTGACATCTCTAGGGATGGATTTGGAAGACTGCATTTCCTTGATGGAGTTGCATAAGTCCGAGCCCACTATGCCCCAATAGGTTTGGAAAAATCTGGGCGGGAAACCATCCAACCCAGGGGCTTTGTCTGGATTCATGGAAAATAGGGCTTGGTGAATTTCCTTGTGGGATAGAGGGCTAAGGAGGAAGTGATTGGTCTCCCAAGAAATGATGGAGGGGATATTAGCCAACAAGGCTTCCATGGCAGGAGGGGACTGGGATGAGGGAGAGGCAAGGAGGTTTCTAAAGTGGTTCACCGCTTCTTCCCTAATCTAGAGGATGTCTGAAGTAGCAGACCCATCTTGCTTGGCTAGGTTTTTTATCTTATTTGCACCCCTATGCCTCAGTGTGGATATATGAAAGAATTTGGATTTAGAATACCGTTCCTTGAGCCATAGTTTTCTAGAATTTTGGTGCCAAAAGGTTTCCTCCTTGCTGAGGATGTTGTGGTAGTCGGCTAGCAATCATTGCTCTTCATCACGGATTTTATCATTGCTTGCTCCCTTCTAAAAACTGTCCTCTATCTAATTAATTCTGGCCTTGACCTGATTCTTTGCTTCGAAGATATTCCCAAATATCTCCTTGTTCCAGGTTTTCAAATTTCCCTTGATGAATCTGAGTTTCTGCATGAACTGGTTGGTGGTTGATCCTGGGAATTTTCTTTTCCACCACAAAGCAATCTGATTACTAAGATCGAGATGTTGGGTCCACATTGATTCAAACCTAAAGGGGGTTTTGAACTGAGGTTTGGTGCTAGTTTCTAGCAAGAGGGGGTTGTGGTCAGACCCAATATTAGGGAGAGCTAGCAAACTGGCATCCCCAAAAAGTGGGAGGGCTTCCTAGGATAACAAAACTCGGTCAAGGCATTCCTGAATAATACTATTACCTTTCCTCCTGTTGCTCCATGTGAATAAGGACCCCTGAAGCTAAACATCCATGAGGGCATTAGAATCAATAAAGTGTCTCAGGTCATCTATTTCCCTGTGAGTTAACATAGTTCCTCCCCTCTTATCTGAATACTGCAAAGGAGAGTTGAAGTCCCCTGCTAGAATCCAGGGGGTTCCATCAAAGGCTTGCCTTATCAAAGTGAGCAAGTTCCACAAAGCCACTCTGCCCTAGGAGGAGTTAGGGGCATACACATTGGTCATCACCCAAGAAACATGGGAACTGAGATCATGGAACAAGATGTTACTCAGCCTGTCCTGGATGGAAATGAGGTTGCCTTGCACCTTAGTGGGATTCCACAGGCAAAGCAGCCCACCAGTCGATCCAAAAGCTGGGAAATGGACAAACTCGTAGTTTTTCCAGATCTTTTTGGCCACCCTGGGTGACCAGTGTTCATTGAGTTTAGTTTCCTAAATGAGAAAAATAGTTGGGTTATGTTCTCTTCTCATAGCTGCAACCACTCTTTGCTTGGTTGCTCCGTTCAGCCCTCTCGCATTCCAGGAGAGGACTCTCATTTAGAACTTTTGGGAATTATTTTGCCCCCTTTTCCTTGTTGTGTAGGGGGTTTGGATCTTTGGGTTTCTTCCTTAGTACTGATTTTGTTATCCTAGAATAGGGTTTTATGGGTCCCATTGGCTATATCTTTTGTTGTGTCCCTAATTCTTTTGTCTGCTTTCGACGGTCTGCCTTTTTTACTCTCCCCTCCAACATCCATATGGGATTTCCTAAAGCTATGGGTTTGTTTAGGGCTCCACTACTTAGGGGAAGGTTGGTCATGATCTTCACTGTTAGAGGCAGGGTCGTAGAAGGTGGGCGAGGCTGGAGCCCCGGACTTCGAGGGTGGAGAGTCCTACGAGGTGGAGGACGTCAAGGCAGAAGGTTTTGTGGGGGGCCTCCAGGGGGATTGGGAGGGGGAGGGACTGGGAGACTATTTCGAGGGAGAGGCAAACTTGGGGACTTGGTGGGTGGGGTTGGGCCTAGGGCATTGAAGGGGTTCAAGGTTAAAAACTAGGTTAGATTCAATAGGGATTTCCCCTTCCTCAACTTCCTTAGAAACACCATAATCTTTAAGCGCATCAAATTTATTAGTAACAAGGACAAAAGCACTTGCCCTTTGATATGGGGTGTTCACCATCAGTCTAGCTTGATTCTCGATGGTTCATTGTGCAGTTTTCTATAGTTCATCTGGAGATATGCTTTAGATGATCCGCGATATGGTTATCCATGACAATGTTCCTAGCCTTAGGGCACTGGGACTGTAGGTGGCCCTGCATCTGGCATTCAAGGCAAAATGTTAGTTTGTTCTCATAGATCAGCAGTTGCCTCCATTTGAATTCCCCATATATGAGGTTCAAGTATTTTGGGAGTTGGCTCTCCAAGTTCACATTGACATAGATGCGGGCCTGAGTTAAGCACGTTCTCGCTCGGGTGGCTGGGTCAATGGCCACAAGATCCTTGATAGCCTTGGCTAAGCCTTGCAGAGCGTCTTCATAGAAGAAGTGAGCTGGGAGGTTCAAAAGCCTCACCTAGAGCAGAGCGTAGTTGATATTCTAAGAATTTGGGTCAAAATTCGATTGCCATTTTTTTAAAAATAGACTTCTCCTCCCGAAAAACCATGGTCCTCCGGATAAGATATATTCTTTGTCCTCCTGGGTGTTGATTTGGATCATAAAGAAACCCCGAGTCATTACCGACAACTCCATGCTTCCCAGAGTCTTCCACTTGGATGTTGCCCATCTGTGAATTGAATCCATGTTTGGGCGGCCTCCTATGAAATTTTCCACCAAGGAGTAGGTGTCACGAATTTCATAGTTTTCCATGAGGCTCCTAGGGCATAAGACATCACAACCCTGAGTAACGAACTCACATGTGGTGTCTGGTTTGGTTCTCTACTTGCTCTGCAATATATCTACATATGAAGGGTTTCCATAGGTATGGTCATTGTTGATGGTCTTTTCCCCAACGCCATCGTTAATCTCCCCATTTTGATTGGCAGTGGCCGATCCCACCATCTTCCCCACCTTTGTAGTGGTGCTTATGGCATTATGAGAGCCACTCACCATTGTGCATGACCTGATTCCCATTTTCCTTCTTGCCTCATGATGCCATGGACGCTCCACTCGACCCTCATTTAGACTGTGCATAGACTTCGGATAGTAGAAACCCTAGGTTTTCGTTCATCGACGCCTTATCCAAGTGCATCCAAGTAATTTTTCCTTTATATATGTTATTATTATTCTTTTGGATAATCTATTGATTCCATTTATTTTTTAACTCTTCATTATCCGATCTATTTTCATCAGACTCATGTCCTTCACTTTATTTTGCGATAGCATTGATATCATCATCATCTTCTTCACTAAGTAGTTGGGTAACATGGCTTAGTGCACTCAAGGCTTGCTCCCATATATTTTTTGGAATTTTAAGCATCAATGATATGTTACTATGGAGTCTCTGTAGGTTGGATAGCCTCTTGTGCGATGGTTCAGAACCACCATTTCCCAATTCAGAGATAACCTCTTTTAATTCTATCAAGTTCTTGATCCGCTGGATCACTTGTTCCTACTAGATTGGTTCACTACACCCTTCTATTTTAGAATCATATTACATGATGGAATCTATACAACTTGACAGTACTACTTCTCCGATAAATTGATGATCTTCTCCAAAGTAGTCGGGAAATCCCAGCTACCTAAGGTGGGAGAGTTTTCTCATCATCTTGTTAGTCTTCTCCTCCAATCTAGATAGTAGTTGCAAACCTTTACACAACAACTT
This sequence comes from Wollemia nobilis, assembly GCA_028583015.1. NCBI lineage: Eukaryota > Viridiplantae > Streptophyta > Pinopsida > Araucariales > Araucariaceae > Wollemia > Wollemia nobilis. The sequence continues at coordinate 688,553 of JAQPPZ010000282.1, forward strand.
ATTTTTGTCTAGGATATCCTTGGCTATTCCCTCGGCTATATAATATTGCCTATTTTAAATGAGTCTTACCATGACCCTAGACTTGGTCTTTGCTAGCTTACAATTTTTTTTTGCTGGAGCTATCTTATGTCACAACTCATATTTTATTTTTTGAAGGATATTCCTTGTGCTCACCAATTAATTTGTGGTTTCATATAAAAATATAAATGCTAGCTTAGCTTCTACACTTTTAACTTTTATTTTTGACCACACCCTTCTCCAAGCTTGCTTTACGATTTCTTTGGAAAACCTAGCAGGTCTGGCTCTTTATGAAAATAATTGATGATTTAGTTGATTATTATATTCTATAAGAGCCAATACTTGGGCCTGGAGACCGTCTGATTGTTCTCTAAAATTATTTATTTCATTATATTTACATCACCAATATTTTACCTCATCTCTAAGAGAGTTGGCCAAGTCTTCACGTTCTCTGAGAGAGGTCTCCAGCTGTTCTATTCTTCATTTTAGCTCTTCATTTTCCTCTCTTCTAACATATCCTTGCAAGAATATTGTATCCATGTGAGATTTGGCCATTACCAACTCATCAGAAGCTGGTAGCTGCATGATATATATAGACTTTTTGACTATCTTGTAGTCTTCCAACGTCATATCCCTTCTTGGTTTCTTCACTTTAGGAGTGACAATGTACTTTTTCCTTTTACTGGACACTGGATCAGTGACTGTAGTCTTTATTTTTCATGCTACCTCTTCAGAGTCCTTTGCCATATGCTCATTCCACCAAGATGTTATATTGAAGGTCGTTTCTTCTATTCTCCATTGTTGAGTTGCAAGAGAGTCAGTGGTAGGAATAGATGCAATGATTAAAGATGACCCCAAAATTATAGGGGTAAGTGGAGAGGTCAAAATAGTGGATTATTGGTGTGAATGAGTGGTTATCATGACTTCTGCTGATGTAGGAGGAGGGAGCGATGTTGTGATTTGTGGACCTACAGATGTGGTGGATGGAATTGTGGGGAAGTCTTATGACTGTGGGAGTGGAGTTCTAATGGAAACTAATGGATGCTGCATGGATGGAGTTGGGATGGTTGAAACAACATGGGGTAATACAAGAGGGGGAACTTCTGTTGATGAGACATGAATTTTAGAATGGGAGGGGAGATTCTCTTGGAATCTTAGAGGTGAAATATTAGGAGGAGAAGAGATAGAGAACGCACCTGCGTCCCTTGGTGGGGACTTATGTGTATCTTGACCTTGAGCTTGATTGCTTGTTTGGAGGAGATTGAATTTGCTCCTCTTCTGTCTCTCTTTCCTCTATTTCTTGTTCCCCTTCTTGAGGTATTTGATCGGTTGTAATAGCTTACATTTAAATTTATCAATCCGAGGGTAATCAAGGTTAGATTTAAAGAATAGCAATCCAATATAGATCATACCATAGGGATCAATGCTAAGCTTAGTTTAGATTTCTTTTAGTTTTAGGTGTTTGCAAATAGAAGTTAGATTGTGCAAGAATGAAAATAGAATTATTCTAATAGTAATTGGCTATTGATGAGTTTAACTATTGTTGAGGATCCTCATGCAGTTAGTTTTATTTATCTATTCTGACTTTATATTTTATGAAAATGCAACTTACTTTATTTTATATTCTAAGGTTAATTAACTATTTCTAACCTATTGTAGGGGCGAGAGCTTAGGGACTGGCTGTAGGAGTGGGCCCTGCCTCCTAGAAGATAGTGTAAGTCTTTCTCCCCTAGTTTACTTTATCTCAGTGACTAAAATGCATAACTATTCCTAACATGATTTTATTCTATGAATGCAGGGAAATACAATTACAATTACATAAATGAAATTAAACGATAAATTCAAATGACACAGTTACCATATGCGAAGAATAAAGTGCTACTTTTATTGTTGGTGATTCAAATGTACATGCTTGGTGCGGTTCTTCAGAAAATCTTGACAAGACAATTCAACATTAGCTATTTCTCCATCAGACTTTTCGATATTTCTGCATTAGACCTCTTCAAAGGTCTTCCTATGTAATATATATGATGACTTGTACAATTCTGAATAAACTCTTCCACATATTTTTCCATGTGGAGTTTTGTGGACTTATGATGCGACAACTATGTACTAACCAAAATAATCTAAATTAATACAATTCCTATTCCTGCTTGGACTTGGTAAACCTCCTGAATGGTCCAAGTGGCAATACGTAAGCTAACTTAACAAAGAAACACTAACTTTGACATTTTGCAAGATATACAATATAACCAAATGTCCTTTATTCCAAGAAAAGGTTCAACAATCTTGCGTCTAAATCTAATAAACCTAACAATAGTTGGATTACACAACTTTATTGAATAAAGTAATAACGACTTTATTAATCACAATATCCCATGTGAAGAATACATGATAAATCAAATATTATGCTGATTGGAAATACTTGGTTGTCGTGTGAACATGATGTGGCATGCAACGTCAATCAATAAACTTAATCATCCTTCGATAACTGTTGGTAAAAATCCTTTGATAACATATTTTAGTAGCTACCTTCTATAACATACTTTAGTAACTATCTTCCATAACATGCTTCAACTACTATCTTCTATAACATGCTTCAGCTACCATATTCTATAACAGTAATCTACTACTGCTCTATCACCGTGCCTTAGGCTTCCTACATCCTTTGTTCTTACGTCCATCTCCTTGCATCCAAGGTGTATCCCAAAGCTTGCGCTAGCTGCATCATTCATCTATGGAACATTCTTCAACACCTTGCCTACATAATTACTCATAACTCGGACGTATTTTACATAAAACAAACACATTTATCAGATTATCTGCATTTATCCTTTTATTGACAAATTACAAAAATATACAACAATAACTTACATAAAACACATTATAATCATTAATTAAACATAAGAATGAAACATTCTATTACAGAAATATATGCCAAATATCCTCTCATCATTTTCCCCCAAACTGAAATCTATGCATGTCCTCATGCATATGGAGAAATAAGATAAACAAAATATGATAATTTTTACACATATATCAGATGTCACCATCCAAATTTTTGCAAATAAATGAAAGATTAAATTTTATCAAAATTCATACTGTCTTTCCATATTGTCTTTTCAGAAAATCATTTACAATTCACAAAACATGACATCATAATTATTTAAGAATGAACAAATAGATATCAGACATAATTTCTAGAAAAGAATCATTGATACTGAGAAATGAAGATTTCCAAAAATACGTAAAACATAAGCCAACATATTACACAATTCTAATCAAATAACTGCAGATAAAACATTCCAGATAATAACACAATTATACAAAATTTATCAGAAAATGATAACAAAAAAAATGATGTATCTTTTATACTATTTTTTAGAGAATGGTTCTACAAAAGTATATTATCAGAATGACTTCTTAAAAAAACATCTTCAAATTATTTTCCACAATCTCATATAAAACATCAAACATTATCTATACATACTATTTTTAAACATAAAACATTATATACAACATCATCAACATCAAAATATTTACGTATATGATTAAAATAATTACACAAAACATCAACATTATGCAAATAATAATAATAATATATCAATATAAAAGTCTGAATAAAATAATTTAACAATTTTTGCTTTGTAATTTATCCGACTTGTGTTCATCGGGTAGAGATCCATGAAGATGGTGGTCTCGATTACGGTAACTTGCATTCCATTTTCACTTTTTGTACCTGCTCCTTGGCTTTCTGTTCGCCCACTGGTGTCTCAACCATAACAGTTTTGATATGCTCAACTTCATGTGAATCTTCCTTCTGCTCTGCATCCTACGTCTGAGAAGGTGAAAGTTCCTCAACTGAAGTAACAATATTATCTATCACTACATTGATTTCTAGGGGTATCCCGACATTCAAGACAAGATTCCCTAGTGTGGTTCCTATCTTGATGGGAGAAACCGATTTCTTAGGTTGATTTTGCTGCATCAAGCTGATGAGCTGGTGGGGACTTTCTTCGTCAAGGAGTTTAGAAAAGTCAATGGGCTTATTTGTATGGGCTGCTTTGCTGAAGTTCACTAACTTTTTTTACTTTTTACTAGGTGTGGAACTTTTGTTTGGAGAAGTATCGATAAGTGGTGGTCGGTTGATAGAATCAATGGGTTTCATCACCCTATCCACTGAAATTTGTTTAATCATGTCTATCTAAAGGGTAAGGGCTCACTGAATCAGTTTAGAATGCTCTATGAAATCCTCTCGCAATTTATCAATTTTTATCTGTAAGATAGTATTTTGTGCCCGAAGGTGGGACAGGATTTTGGTAGTCGACTCAAGTTCAGGTAAATCAGACTCATGCCCTGATGTATCCTTTTTCTTATGAGTTTTGATAGTATTTTTTTGATGCCTAATTTTTGATTGGTTTGGTTTAATATTTTTAGCAGGTTGGCATTTATATTTTGGACTATCAGGTTCTTCCTCCTGACTATCGGACTCATGTTCTTCTTCAGTCGAATTATCTTCTTCAAATTCATTCTCAATGGATTCAGAGTACTCCGACAGGTTAGATTCATCCACTATCCGATTCCATGTAATTTTAACTTCATGAGCTTTCTTTAAAACTATTAACTTAATCAGGCCATGATGTGCAAGTAGGTGCAATTTGGGTTTTTCTTGGGGGTTTTTAGGCTTAACCCATAAAACTATAGATTTCAATGATTGAAACAAGAAGTAAGGTAAATTGATAACACATTCACTATTTTTAAGAAACTTTAGATTCATTAACATACGAAGATGGTAAGCCATGCAGGTGGACATTCATCCTTCTAGGGTAAAGAATTTAATAATTAGGATGGTTGCCTCCTACCATAAGAGGGGAAGTGAAGAAGTAGACACCCCTTTAATCCATCCCTCCTTATCCTTGATAATAGTACATTTCTCACCAAATTTGGCTACTAACTGAGTGACACTTTTGGAGGGATTTTTGTAGTATGGTAACCCTACTTTCGGTAGATTCAGTACCTCCGAGATTAAACTAGGGTTAAGATTAAATTGAATACCTCCAACTTGGGTGGTCATCCTATCAGGGTCACAATTTAGGATAAAATGTTTAGCCACTCCTTGGTCATGCCCTCTAAATTTGGTAAGAGCCTCCCACCATCTGGCATTTTGGAATAACTCGGTTACAACGTCACTAGGGTTCTGGGTTTCAACCGAGGATGGTTCACTACGCTTTTGAAACATAGAGCGAGGCATAGTGGAGTCTAGGGTTTTTTTTTTTCTTTAGAGTAGAAAGGGATAGGCAAAAAATTTCTTAGAAATCCCCAATGTTTTATAAACCGGGAACCCTACAAATATTTCAAATAACGAAAGAAAAATTGCTTTATAATTCTGTAGAGTAGTTTGTTTTTCTTGAAAACGTAGAACAATATTGAAGTAAAAAATAATTTTTTAAACCTATATTAAACCCATAAAATTATCAGCGAAACCATTTTTTAATTCCTCCTAATCCTCTGCACACCTTCTACAATTTTAATATCACTTAATTTATGTGCAATAGAGAAATAAGAAATGATTTTCGACATCCGTAATAGTAAAAAAAATTCTTTACCTATCATTTTTTATTTACTCCACCACCCTTCCTACGTCATCAAAAAATTGTCCTTCTACCCATGCAATTATATGAAATTCTAAGCTCACCACCGTTTAACCGAAATAACTCAATAATTTTCATCAAAAAAATAAAGAGTTTCACTCAAAATCGAGTTACAAGGTGATCGAAGATTTCAGAAAGAGGATGATTTAGGTTATTTTACTCTACATGGTAGCATGCAGATTATCATTATCGATTAATCCTATCCAACGATGGAGACAGATCTAATCTATCAATGATGGAGACCATTTACCCTAAAATCACTTTTGAACTCATCTCCATCGATTTGTTTTAATCAATCACTATGGCTTAGATCCAAGTTGCTATAATTATTCATCGATGAAGGCCATCGTCGATAATTGCCGTTTCCTCAAACTTCTAGACTCATCATGTATTTTCCATTGCATCGTAACCCTTCATTAAAATTTAATCAATGGTTGCAATGATTATCCATACATCATCTCCTACGATTGGAGAAGAGAATCCACCTATCCTACAATGGTATGGGTTCTAGGGTGGTTGGTTTCATCTTGGCACCAAACCTACCCACCACCTTGCATGGTGAGGGTGGGTTTGATTTACCACATGTATAATTCTTAGCCTATCAATTAAATCCATTTTCTTTTCTTTTATGCCATGTTTCATCTTATATGGTATTTTATTGTCAACGTGGCCAAGTGGATTGGTCCATATCCTTGTTTATGCACATGCCCCAATAAAACATCGCTATTCTTACTTTTGACCCTACGAACGACTACATTTTCAATAAGAATTTTAAATTTTAATTGGCACATGGCACTCGTTTATATGGACATGTCATAAGAGGTGATTATGTGGTGCTAGGTTAAATGTACAAGTCATAAGAGGGCTAAATTTTTTTATTTTGTTGTCTTGTCCCTCTTAATTGATTTAAAAATTACCACCAAGTTTCCTTTAAAAGTCTTTGTTGACGCACCCTTATTACATGTCCTAGCATTCCTTAAATTACCACGTGTCTCACTTTGCCTAGCCTGATTTTAAATTTTGACACTTAGAATATTTCATGATATATGTTTATGGATGACATCTACAGATGATGCTTATAGAATATTGTTACTGATGATACCTACGAAAATCATTTACAAAATTATTACTGATAATATTTACGAAATATGCTTACGTAAAATTTCTACAACAAACCTATACGGAAGACATCTATGGAAGATATCTACAGAAGATATCTACAGAAGACATCTATAAAAGATACCTATGAAGATACCTATAGAAGATACCTACGGAAGACATCTACGAAAGATACCTACGAAAGATATCTACGAAAGACATCTATAGAAGACATCTACAAAAGACATCTACGGGACTATAGTTGCTAGAGTTTGAGATAATACTTTACCTATTTCTTCCCCCCAAACTATATTGTGAACTTTATATACCTCTATTATCCCCCCAAACTGTAATTTTGGCTATATAGCCAAAACAAGATGAAGGGTATTTTATTTATATTGATGGATGATATAATAATAAGTTTTATTTATGGGGGTTTATTATAATTTTTGTGATTGTGCTTCCTAAATTTCATTAAGGAGTAACCAAATGAGAGAAAGATAATGATTATAAGGCTTGATATCAGTCATCAATGTATACAAAAATAGATATCTATCAAAGACTTGAAGTATTTTAAAAAATGGAATAGATATTCAGATGTTATGATGGCTTTTGTAAAAAGATACAAGATTTTGAGAGATGAAAGCCATATTTTGATAGAAGAAAATGAACTGTAGGAATTTGCTTCTGACTTTTGCCTGCTTAGGATATTCTAGAGTTATTTCTCAAAGACTTCAAACATCCTAGTGATCTTTAAACAATTTCATCTATTCATTTCATAAATCATCATGGTGTTAAAGTTATCCTAATGTTTTCAAACTTCCTCAAGGACCAACTATGTGTGCAGTGAGTATTCATTTACCATTATGAGTGAGGATTGAGTAACAACAAAGATCACTTATGCCAACAAGCTAGCTTATCTATGAGCATCCATAGGTCTTGTCCAGACTTAGTGCTACTGCGTAAGGATACTTTAATGGAGAGTACCCCATGGTGTTCAAGATACTAAGAATTCCAAGGATTCAAGCTCTTTTACCCTTCTTTAACTTTTCTTTGGGATACTTGCTCATTTTGAGAGGGAGCAAGGGATTTTTATTGCTTTTGGGGTTCTTGCATATTTTTATGAGAAGCAAGAAGATACTTTTTGGGATACTTGCTCGATTAGATGAGGAGCAAGGGATTTTTTTTTGAAGGAGTAAGAATTTTGGGGAATTGGATTCCCAACCACTCTATCAAAGTCCTGATGGGAATTTGATCCTATCCTTACTATTCTTCTCCTTTTCTTTTTTTGTTTAGGGATGAAGGGTGAGCTTGTCCTTTTGCCAATTCAGTAGTACTCTAGACCATGCGCATAGATGGATAAGCAAGGGAAACTATTCACTTATGGCAATAGTAATACATGAGTCAATCTCTCCACATCCCACAATATTTTTATATGTTCAAATGTGCGTAGTCCAAGAAAAGTTTGATTGACTAGGAATAACTTGCAACATCAAAATATTGCTTGAATTTCAATGAAAATTGCTCAAAACACTAATGTTGTTTGAGTAATTGAAAAACATCCAGATTTTATCTAGCAAACAAAGTATTATGCAACATATAATAGTCATTTTCCTACAAGCTATTTTAAAGAAATACCTCTTGGGCTATTTTTGAAACATTGAGACTGAAAATTGATGAGAATAAGATAGAAATACTATAGATATAGAAACTTCATGATGAAACAAAGGAAGCATAATATTTTTTTTAAGTGAGAGAAATTTTTATTCAATAATGGTTGATTGTAGTTCAGAAATGGACTGCAATTCGACTTGCTGCTTAAGATGGTGTATGAATTCCTCCTTAGATAATGGCTTCTTATAAAGTTTAAGCCTATGGCCATTTACTAGTAATTTTCTTGTTGAATCATCTATAGGCTTAAGCTTGACTGTACCATTTCTGAATATCTCTTTGATTTCATAGGGTCCTAGCCATCTGGTCCTCAATTTACCTTGAAAGTCTTGGTAACGAGAATCAAACAACAAAGCCCAATCTCCTGATTCGAATGTGCATGGTACAATCGTGTTTATCATGCCATTTATTTCGTTGTTGTTGGGTTATTTCCCCCATGTAACCCCCTCCCCCCTCCCCCAATTTTTTTCTTCCCCCCTCCTTTTCCCCCCCCCCAATCTCACCAGGTCCCGCGGGGGGTTTCTCTCTCTCTCTGGGGGTGTTTTCCATAGACCATTTCATAAGGTGATAATCCTATGGTGGTTTTCCAAGTTGTATTGTATGCCCATACAACTTCCTTTAATCTCTCAGCCTAATCACCCCTATTAACAATTACAGTTTTTGTAATGATCTTTTCAAGTTCTCTATTCGTAACTTCTACTTGTCCATTGGCTTGAGGGTGGTATGGTGAGGTTTTCTTATGCTTTATTTGATAAGTATCAACAAAATTTTCAATCACTTTGGAGATAAATTGGGTTCCATGATCTGAAACTAATTCTCTAGGTGCTCCAAAGTATTGCATAATATTTTCATAAAGGAAATCAGTGACTGGTTCAGCTTGCACTCGTGGTAAAGCTTTAACTTCAGCCCACTTAGTAACATAATCTGTACACACAAGTATGTGTTTATTACCTTCACTTGGAGGGTCTATTGGTCCAACAAAGTCAATTCCCCATTTCTCGAATGGTTCAAGTACTACTTGTGGAACCAAAGGCATTTCCATCGAAGGGGTAGGCTTACTAGCTCTTTGACAAGTGTCACATCTCTCAACAAATTTATAGACATATTTATTCATGGTAGGCCAAAAATAACCAATTTGAAGTATTTTACTAACTGTTCTTTGGGTGGCATAATGGCCTCCATAGGGTTCTTCATGTGTTTCCCGAATGATGTCATATACATCATCTTCTTGCACACATCTCCTAATTACTTGGTCAGGACATCTTCTAAACAAGACTCCATGAATCCACATGTAAGGAATACTTTGATGTATCAATTTCCTATGCTCATGCGATGTATAGTTTTGAGGTATTTTTCCTGTTACTAAGTAATTTACAATATCAGCATACCAAGGGGTAAAAATAGAAAGAGCAAACAAATGTTCATCTGGGAAGTTATCAGGAATCAACTCATCATCATCAAATATTTGCATACGAGATAGGTGATCTGTGATGACGTTATATTTTCCTACCTTATCTATAATCGTGACATTGAACTCTTGTAGCAAAAGAAGCCATCTAACCACTCTACCTCCTACTATTGCTTTGTTCATTAAGTATTTAATGGTAGAGTGATCAGTGTGAATGAATACTTCATACCCTATTATGTAATGTTTAAATTTATTAATGGCATGGACCATAGCTAAAAATTATTTTTTAGTAATAGTGTAATTAAGCTCAGCTCCATGCAAATTTTTACTTACATAATAGATAGCATAAGGTATTTTGTTCTCAACTTGTTGCAATACTGCTCCTATTGCGTAACCCGAAGCATCACAATGTATATGGAATGGTAATTTCCAATTTGGTCCTCTTAGGATTGGAGTAGTAATCAATTTATCTTTTATAACTTCAAAGGCTTCTTGACATGCTTCAGTCCAATTGAATTCACTTTCTTTAGTTAAGAGCTTAAGCATGGGAGCAACAATTTTATTGAAGTCTTTAATGAACCTACGGTAGTATCCTGCATGTCCTAGGAAACTTCTCACCTCTATTTGTATTTTTGAAGGTTGAAGGGATTGAATAACTTGTATTTTTGTAGGATCTACTTTCACACCTTCTTCTGATATGTAATGCCCTAGAACAATGCCTCCTCTCATCATCATGAAACACTTTTCATGACTCAAAGAGAGGTTTTTCTCTTGACATCTAATCAAAAAAATTTGTAAGCTTGACAAGGTTTCTTCAAAGGTATTACCATAGACTGTGAAGTCATCCATATAGACTTCTACACACTCATTTATTAGATCAACAAAGATAGCCAAAATAACTCTTTGGAAAGTGGCAGGTGCATTGCATAACCCGAAAGGTAAGACTTTATAAGCATAGGTGCCTACTGGACATGTGAAGGTTATCTTTTCCTGATCTTCCTCAGCTATGGAAACTTGATTATAGCCACTAAACCCATCTAGAAAGCAGAAATATTTCTTTCCAGCCAATGTATCAAGAACTTGATCAATGAATGGCAAGGGAAAATAATATTTTTTCGTTACCTTGTTTAATTCTCTATAGTCCATGCAAATCCTCCATTTGCCATTCTTTTTAGGGACTATCACAAGAGGCGACACCCATTGACTATCAAAAATTGGATATATAAATCCTGCCTTCAAGAGTTTAATGATTTCTTCCTGAACCACATATTTCATAGTTGGATTCAATCTTCTTTGAGGTTGTCTCACTGGATAACATCCTTCTTGGATAAAAATACGATGGGTACAAACATTTGGATGTATCCCTTTCATATCCTCATAGTTCCATGCGAATGTCGATTGGTATTCTTTAAGCACGTCTATTAATTGTGACTCTTGTATGCTTGTGAGCTCATCACTGATATTCAAGGTCCTTCCTAGTGTGATATCTATTTGCTTGCATTTCTCTGTGTTTGCATCTATTCCCATTATCTCATGTTCAAGAACATTTAAGTAATAGTCATATGGTGTCATTTGTTGAGACTGACTTGTGCTTGCTTCATTAATAGTCATGGTAGATTCAGATGAACAACCATTGTCTTGACTTTGATCCTTGCTTTGATTTCCTAACAATAATGGTAATGGTCCCTCAACCTCTTGTTGAAGTTGTTCGCTCAGAACATTTATTGATAAGGTTTGGATTTCATCAAAATCATGAGGGAAGTCATACCACAATTGCTTTGGAAACTCATCTTCTATTGTTGATTCAGGGAATAGGCTAAGGTCTTTAGTATTTTTGCCATCAAAAATAGTCATATTTCCCATTCTACAACTGATGTAAGCATCTATTGTTGCAAGCCATGGGTGCCCTAAAATTAAGGGATGTCCCCCTAACTTTTTCTTAGGTTGTAAGACTATAAAGTCTACAGGGTATTCCCATGAACTTATGGAGACTATAACGTCTTCCAGTTTTCCCTCTGGCTTAACAGTAGACCTATCTACGAGTTGGAGTACAATAGAAGTTGATTGCAATTTATGTAACCCTAAAGATTCTATTGTCTCTTTAGTCATGACATTAATAGTGGCTCCTAAATCGACCAAGATATTTTGCAAGGCTATGTCACCAATGTGCACCGTGAGTATAGGTATTCCAGGATCTGTGTACTTTGGTAATAACCTACCTCCCATTATTATCTCAGATAATTGTCCAATGACTTGAATAGTTTGTGCTTCATTCTTCTTTTTCCTTCCTAAATTTGTACACATGTTTTTAATGAGCTTGGAATAGATGGGTATATCCCTGATAGCTTGTAACAAAGGGATCTTGATAGTAACATTTTCTAATTCCTGAAGGAAGTTAAAGGTTGGCTTAAGTGGTTCTTTTGGTATTGCCAGTATTTGAGGAAAAGGTACCTCTACTTCCTTCCTTTGAGGAATTTGGATTTCTTGTTGTTTTGTTGGAATGTTTTCTGGTGAATTCTCCATTTCCTTTTCATTGTTATCCTCCTTTTCGAACAAATATGTAGTGGGATTTTCAAGCTCTGTGAGAGTTACATTATTTTCCAACACTTTTCCTGATCTCAATTGAATTTGTTGACAAGGTACTACAGATATAGAACACGTCTCACTAGTTTCATAGGCTTGTTGAATGTTCTTGTTGTTGTTAGGGTTAGGGACCGGTTGAGCTGGAAGAGGAGGTTGCTTAGGAGGATTATTATTATTAACTGGAGGTGGAAGAAGTCTATTCTGAGGTGGATTTTGAGGGGCTTGTCCCCTAAATTGATTTTGAAAGTTCTATTGTTGTGATGGATTTTGAGACCAACCAGATCCTCCCTGGTTACTAGTATTCCAATTATTTTGGTTGGGCATTCCTTGATTCCATGGTGGATTTCCATAGGTATTGGCCATAAATTGGGCCCATGGAGGTGTGTTCCAGTCTTGATTATTTGAATAAGAATTCCAATTTGCCCAGTTTGGTGCATTAGACCATTGATTAGGCCTTTGCGAGTTGGAATAACTAGGGTTTGACCAATTTGGTGGTCCATTGAATGGACCATTCCATATTTGGGCTACAAAATAAATATCTTCTACCTCTTCAACTTCAGGTTCCTTTATGGCAGCTTTAACAATGGAGATGTATTTGCAATTTTTAGTTTTGTGACCTTTATCACAAATTTTACAAGTAGCAATATTGGAAATGTTGGTAATGTTAAGAGGGCATTCCCTCAGATTGTGCTTTTTCCTACATCTATGACAGTAAATTTCTTCACTATCTTGCCCCTTTGGCTTTTTATCCATTAAATCCAGAAATGTAGTCAAGGTACTTAACAAATCAATTTTTAACCCTTCCAACATGTTTCCAATTTTTGCTCTCGTCACTCCTCCAGTAGATGTATACTTGTTACCCCTTAGAGGTTTATTTCTTGAATAGTTTCTGCAAAGGTTCACAATCTCCTCAAATGCCATAATATGGATATCTCCTTTTGCCATGAGATTTAAAACCTTGAGGACATCCTCCTTCAGTCCTTTTAAAAAGAGTTCTTTTAATATTTCTTCATCAAGGTCTATATTTACTCTAGACCCAACAAATAGAAATATCTCAAGGTAATCCTCCAAAGATTCCTCTTATTTTTTATTCATGTGGAATAACTCCACTTTCTTATCCCTAACTCTATAGTAATCCTGGTATCATTCAAGGAATAGCTCTTTTAATCCATGTTCTCCATCCCATTGGTTGCAAATATTTTCTCCTAGACCCATGAACCATCTTAAAGTTGCATCTTTAAGAGTAGAGGGAAATAATCTTAGCTTTTGTTCATCGGTAGTGTAAAAGTAAGCTTGACACACTACTTCAAATTCGAAGAGAAAAGCATCTGGATCTTCATGTGGTTTCCCATGGAAGGTGGGTAATACAGAGATAGATATTGACTTAGGTTCTCTTGTTGTCCCATCTATGTGTAGGATTGGGAAGGCAAATGTCTTCCTCTACCCATTTCTTCTTTGATCTCTATTCTATCTTTGTTCATTCCCCCTTTGGTTCTCATCTACTTCTCCTTGCCCACTTTGTTGGTCAACCATAGCTGAATATAAGATCTCAAGAATTGGATCAGGTATGGGTTCAGTAAAGATAGAAGAAGGATCTATGTGATTGTCAAATTCTAGTTCAGGCAACAAGTATGAGTCGAGATCTTGTTCTAGGATTTTAGCTTGTTTGGTTGATGTTGTTGTTTCAAGTTCTTCTAACTTATAAATTCTAGGCTGCCTACTAAAGTCTCTTTGGAAGTTTCCTTCTGAGTTGTTGATTTTTATGAATCTTCCCTTAGAGTCTCTAGGTCTGTTCATGAATTTTCTAAGTTTCTTATTTTTGCAACATGCCTAATCTTCCTTGAATAGTCTATGAATATCGTTGATCGGATCAAGTTGTTCGGGTGTCATGAAGTGTTCCTCTTCAAAATTAAAATGGTCTATCACCAAGTGAATCAATTGAATGAGAAAATCTTGAGTTGGAATGGGGTCGAGATTTCCAAATTGTAACTCACAACGTAGATCTTGACACAACTCCCTAAAGCGCACAACTCTAGGTATCCTCTGATATTTCTTGCTATATTCTAGGGCTACTTCTTTCTTTTCTAGGTCTCCAAGGAACCTATGAATGAGGAGGGAGTCTTCAAAATATTGATTCCAAGTGTAAATGGTTGGATTTACTATTGCTCTTCTATCCCAAAGCCAACGTTCACAATTTCTTTTAAGATCTAGGTAATATGAATGGTGGTTTACCCCTAGAGTTTTAGCTATGTCAACCCTTTTGATTTCCTTCAGTTCATCTGATCTTTCTTTAATAATGTCAATGCGTTCATACAGACTTTCCCACTCTTTACTAGATGCTCTATTTCCTTACCCAAAAAGAAGGTTAACTTCTTGTTTAATCAATAGTTCTCTAAGGTCTATAAGTGCAGACTGATTTAGACTATTTTCCACCATCTAGCAACTTATTTTTATTTCCTTTTTCTCTCTGGTTTTGTTTTTGTTTGGGTTTTGGTTTTGATTTTATATTTTAATTCTACTGTAATCAAGTTTAGATACAAATCACAACAATTGAGTTTATAACCATCCTTAATACAATAGAGAACAATTGAAATAAAATTTCATGCTAATCCTAATATTTTTCTAAAATTAGATGTGACTCGCGTTCCTACGAATATTTATACAACCAACTTTAGCATATTAGGAACAGAATGAAATATTTGTAGGAAAAGTAAAATTTGCTTGAAAATAAAAGGTTAAACTATTACTGTTTGTTTGATTGTTTAGGAGGGTTTCACTAAGGTTGTGTCACTCAACCGTAACTACTTCCTACTTCTAACAAGGTTTCTATTTCAACGTACACCTACTTCCTATTTTTCTCATAGGGCCTAAGTCAAACCAACAATAATAATCACCCAAAGCTAGAAATGTGCAAAAATAAAATTTGCTAAAATAAAAGGTAAACTATTACTACTTCTTTGATTATTAGGAGGGTTTCACTACAGTTGTGTCACTCAACCATAACTACTTCCTACTTCTAACAGGGTCCTAAGCCAAGTTTAGGTCTTTTTCAGTGTAAACCTACTTCCTATTTTTCTCATAGGTCCTAAGTCAAATAAGCAATAATAATTACCCAAAGCAAAAAATTTTCAGAAATAAAATTTGCAAAATTAAATTTAAAAATAAAATTCTAATTAAGAAAGCAGTAAAACTGATTCCTCAAGAAAAATGAACCTGGAAGCATCGTACAAAGGGACTTGTTGGGACCATCTCGTGCCACTCCGACTCATATGCTTCCCAAGGACTCATACATACCTTTTTCACATATAAGTAAGCCTCGCCTAATTGCACTACCAAACAACTTTTTTGATTAACCACTACGACGCTATTCTCCCCGACAATGATGCCAAAATGATCAATTATAATAGCTTACATTTAAATTTATCAATCCGAGGGTAATCAAGGTTAGATTTAAAGAATAGCAATCCAGTATAGATTATACCATAGGGATCAATGCTAAGCTTAGTTTAGATTTCTTTTAGTTTTAGGTGTTTGCAATAAATAAATAGAAATTAAATTATGCAAGAATGAAAATAAAATTATTCTAACAATAATTGGCTATTGATGAGTTTAACTATTGTTGAGGATCCTCGTGCAATTAGTTTTATTTATCTATTCTAACTTTATATTTTATGAAAATGCAATTTACTTTATTTTATATTCTAAGGTTAATTAACTATTTCTAACCTATTGTAGGGGCGAGAGCTTAGGGACTGACAATAATTAACTAAAATGCATAACTATTCCTAACATGATTTTATTCTATGAATGCAGGGAAATACAATTACAATTACATAAATGAAATTAAACGATAAATTCAAATGACACAATTACCATATGCGAAGAATAAAGTGCTACTTTTATTGTTGGTGATTCAAATGTACATGTTGGTGCAGTTCTTTAGAAAATCTCGACAAGACAATTCAATATTAGCATTTTGACATTTCAACATTAGACCTCTTCAAAGGTCTTCCTATGTAATATATATGATGACTTGTACAATTCTGAATAAACTCTTCCACGTATTTTGCCATGTGGAGTTTTGTGGACTTATGATGCGACAACTATGTACTAACCAAAATAATCTAAATTAATACAATTCCTATTCCTTCTTGGACTTGGTAAACCTCCTGAATGGTCCAAGTGGCAATACGTAAGCTAACTTAACAAAGAAACACTAACTTTGACATTTTGCAAGATATACAATATAACCAAATGTCCTTTATTCCAAGAAAAGGTTCAACAATCTTGCATCTAAATCTAATAAACCTAACAATAGTTGGATTACACAACTTTATTGAATAAAGTAATAATGACTTTATTAATCACAATATCCCATGTGAAGAAGTAATCTGCTATTGCTCTATCACCATGCCTTAGGCTTCCTGCATCCTTTGTTCTTACGTCCATCTCCTTGCATCCAAGGTGTATCCCAAGGCTTGCGCTAGTTGCATCATTCATCTGTGGAATATTCTTCAACACCTTGCCTACATAATTACTCATAACTCAGACGTATTTTACATAAAACAAACACATTTATCAGATTAACTACATTTATCCTTTTATTGACAAATTACAAAAATATACAACAATAACTTACATAAAACACATTATAATCATTAATTAAACATAAGAATGAAACATTCTATTACAGAAATACATGCCAAATATCCTCTCATCAGTATTCCAAAGAGGGCTACCATGAATTGTGACCCAGAGATCTCCGCCATAGATTTCTCTATTTGAACAGGCTCTTGACTATGTGGTTGTGGAGCACTAGGTTATTCTGGTCATTGAGGGGAGGTAGAATGTGTGAATCTCACCATATAAGTCCCTGACATGATTTGTTCTTGATTAATTTTGTGCCTGGGTTCCACATAACCTTTGATAAATGCTCCTAGAGCCAATATTTTTGGTCTTTGCTCGACTAGGATAGGCCCTATGCTACCTGACTCATTAGGACCCAGTCCTCCTCCTTGGTACCCTTGCCTTTGCATTAGGTGAGCACCTAGCCCATATGTTTGTAATTCCCCTATTGGGGATTGGAAAGCAACATATTTGCCTTTCCCAGTGGGGATATCTTCTGTAGTACTCCTAGTCCATTGAGGAGAGGATGGGGGTGTCCAAATGGTGAAAGGCCTTAGTCTCACCCTGATGGCCTGTTCATTACTTGCCTCCTTTGTTGGTCCAGTAGGCCTCTTGAAGCTTAACACTAGGAATTTTTTGGTTCCCTACTAGGTGTTGGCATGTGAATCATAATAATATTTGAATATCCTATCAGTTTTGATGGGATATTTGGAGCTTATGGTATCTATTTCTACCCACATTTTCCAAAATTCAAACAACTTTGCAGAATTCCAAGTATTTGTTTTCACCAAAGCTTTAACATCATCTTCTATAAAAACATGCGTTGGGTGGTTTTCTGGCTCATAATCTACCACCTGATCATAGAAGTCTCTCCAGGGGGTAGTGCCTCCATATGTTGAACATCCCACTCTAGTTCAGATTTTTCATCATTGTTTCTAAATTTCTCAATGCGGGGACGGAGAGTTCGTTTGAACTTACTTTCTTGGGTCATACCTCCATCTATGAGGAAGTTCTACTAAACCCATTTCTCGCATGTATCTGGTAATGCTTTTGTGTTGTCCCTTACCAACCACTATATCACTCACCTTTAAGGGATAGGTGTAGGTGCCCTTCCTACCCTTGCCCATTCCAAAGATGATGTTAGTATAATATTTTTGGCGATAATATTCAAGAGCAAAAATTTGCTCAGTGACATAGTGAGGTAGGACAAAAGGTTTCTTAGTGAAACCATACACACGAATGATTGTCCCTTCTATTAGGATATACCAGTCACCTTCCTCTTCACCCTTCTTCCTCAAAATATCTCTTGCTAATTGGGGAATTCTAGGGATTTCTCCTTTTATCAGCTTCAAAGCTGGTCCTAGGAATTCTCTATTGAAATTATAAAAAGACTCTCCTTTGCTTAGAGAATTCATCCATTTATAGATGGGTCGAGTGGTTCCATCAGGATTTGCTCTTTGTGTAGGAATAAATGGCAACTCTTCATGGTTAAAGTAGAAGAAAAGCCAAGCCAAATGGGAACAATACCTGAATGAGGCCCCTTCCTTCTTTGCTTTCATTCAGCTTAGGTATTCTTGAGACCAAACTGCCAAGTATTGAGGCCAATCAAAGAATATTGGGTTGTTGTTGTATCTAAAAGACTCATAATTTCTTGGGTTGGAGATGTAGTGGGTTGTAGCTATCTACCAATTATACACTTGTTTATCTGACTGTAAACCAACAATTACGGCTAGCATGGAGTAAAGTTCTGGGTCTTTGAATTCTTCCAATTTGATGGGGATCGAAGGTAGGGTACTGCCACTCCATGTTTCCTTTAACTATCCAGCTACCCAATTTAGAAAGTTTCTCCCCCCTTCGACATGCTTACTTAGGGCATAATATTGAGCTTGGGCCTTAGTGGAAAATGCTTTGGCTCTTGAGCCTAGTTCTACCCCTAGGGTGAAAGCATTATTGAAGGATTGAGTTTTAAGATGCATCAAGGTTTTACCCTTGACGCTCAACAATTTCTTTTGCTTGGGGTCAAAATTCTCCGTGATAGCTTGGATGAGTTCAGGGTATGGATGTACAAAATCACACATGTAAAAAGATAGTAATGAACTTACCGCTATCACCTTTGGGCTCGAGGGTGATATGTGCTTAGTGACCCTTTGTTCTACCTCCATCCTCATTTGGGACTTCTCCTTGAAGGTGGTAACCATATCAACAATTTTGCTTGCATTATCTTGAAAATGGCTACTGACTTGGGTTTCCTCAGAAGGGCTCTTCTTGGTGGCAGTAGATGAGGATGCCATGGTTCTAGGTGGAATTGAACTACTTCTCTCTGAAAGAAAACTCTGAGCTCTTGGTTGCTCTGTAGAAAACTATTCTCCTCTTTCCCTCGCACAATTCTCAGAAATCAAATTTTACAGCAAGAGTAAACTTTGTTGAGTAGTATCGAACATATAGTTGTCTCAGTACATGTGATTTAAATGAGGTGGTTACAATGTTCTTCTACATGTGAACCAACATCGATGCCATTGTTTCCCATGATTGGGTCACCTTCGAGGTTGACGATGCTTCTTGGACACGTATGCACTTCTCATACTTGGGAATATAAAATATAGTATTGGCTTTGCTTTGGATCATGGACCCCACATTTATTTTGAGTTTTTCCTGATTGAGTGTAATCTTCCTTGGATCTTTCTTTTCTTGTTTATGTAGCAACATTCTTTTCTTGTAACAAGGTGACGCCACTATGAGCCACGTAGCATGGTTGACTTATGAGGTATTTTGGCATTTGTAGCTTGTGAGGGTACTTGCCACTGTGGATCAAATTTTATCTTTTAGTTACCCATATCACAAAATAAAGTGCAAAAGTGGAAATATTTACAAGTTTATGATACATATGATACAGGGAACAATTCACTATTGGACGTACAACTTGAGGTGATATCCATTCACTAGGATGGGTAGCACCTCTCCTTCTTGAATTTTCAACTAGAAGGTATTCTTCTATTTGATAGATTCTATTTGGAAGGGACCTTCCCAGAATGAGTCAAAATTTTCATGCTTACCTAGCTTGGCTTTGTCTACATTCCATTTTAAAACCAAGTCACCAACTTTAAACTTTTTGAGCATGGTTTTCTTATCAAACCAACCCTTTGTCTATGATAAGTGCCTTTGGAACCTCTGGTAATATTCCTCCCTCTATTCTTCCAAATGCATCAGTTGAAGCAGTCTTTCATTCATAGGGTCTTCCTTATCAGAATCACTATCGTTGATGTATTTCAAAGTTGGAAATTCTAAATGGATTGGTAGCATAGCTTCTTTCCCATAGACCAGAGTATAGGGAGATGTACCTATAGATTTTTTCATGGTAATTCGATCTACCCATAATACCTGGTTCATCAACAAATGCCAAGATTTCTTATTGTCTTCCAATGACCTTTTGAGCATCTTGAGGAGATTTTTATTGCTTGATTCTGCTAGGCCATTTCCCTATGGGTAATAATTTGAAGAATTCTTCAAGTAAATGCCATATTTTCTAGCAAAGTCTATATACTTGGCTCCTATGAAAGTTGGGCCATTGTCACTTACCAAAGCTTCGAGGATTCCAAACCTGGTGATCAGAGTCTCAAGGAATTCAAGCACTACATCTTGATCACACCTCTTGGTTGGTATTGCCTCCACCCATCTAGTGAAATAATACATGGTAGTTAAGATGTACCTATGGCCTACCAAAGAATTAGGACTGATCTCTCCTACAAAATCTAGACCCCACTATTGAAAAGGTTGCTCAACCTGTATTGGTTGTAGAGGCATTGCAACCTTTTTATTTCTACCTGTGTATCTCTGGCATTTGTCACAAGCTCTGGAAATTTTAAAAGTGTCAGAAAAGATATTAGGCCAAAAATAACCTGCTCTTATGATTTTTAGTGTAGTAGATCTTCCCGAATAGTGGCCTCTAGATGGTCCATCGTGAAACTCCTTTAAGACCTTATGCTTTTGATTTTCTCTTATACATCTTAAGAGGATGCCATCGAGATTTTTTCTATAGAGTTCTCCAGACATTATGGTGTAGTGCAAGGCTTGGAGCCTATACCTCCTTCTTTGTGAAGCATTGATATTTTGAGGATAGATCCTAGTCTAGAAGTAACTTGTGAGTTGATCTATCCAATCAGCTTCTTGTGGGAGAGTCTCATCCTCTTGATCTAGTGCATTGATCTGGCATACTACTTCTTCTCATGGATTTGTTGTAGCCGCTAATTCTTGATAGAGAGCTCTACCTCTTACTACCTTGGTTGGGTGAATTTCAATGTCAAACTCTTGAATCTTTGTAATCCAACCTGCTCTTTTCTCACCAAGTTCTCCTTGTAAGATGAAAGCTCTTACGTCGAGATGGACCACATAGACCAGTGTTTTGCTCTGAGCTAGATATTGTCTAAAAATTTTCAATGACTTCATGACTGCAAATATTTGCCTTTCTATGAAGTTGTATTTTACCTAGTATTCATGCAAGGTTTGGCTCCAAAAGAAGATAGGATGTTCATTCCCCTGTTCATCCTTTTGGGTTAGTACAATGACATAACTCTCTTCAGTGCCATAAGCATAGAGAATGAAGTCTCTATCAAAGTTTGGATTGACTAATACAGGAGCTATGGTGATGGCCTATTTGATCATTTCAAATGCTTGCTTTCTTTTATCGATCCATTTATAATCTGCATTCTTTTTGAGCAATTCTAAAATTGGTCTTATAATTTGAGCAAAGTCTGAAATGAATTTTCTTACAAAATTAATCTACCCAAAGAAGGATTGCAGAGCCTTCTTATTCATTGGGAGGGGTAATGCTAGTAGCGCTTTCACTCTATCAGGGTCAATAGACATCCCCTATTTTGATACTACATGCCCTAGCAACTTTCCTTCATGAACTACAAAGATGGACTTCTTAGGATTTAATGATATACCAAATTCTTTGTATTTTTGGAACACCTATTCTAAATGATAAAGATGATCCTATTTTTCATGTGAGAACACAGTCATATCATCTAAGTATATCAAAATTATTTTGTTGATCAATTTACCAAATGCATAATCCATAGCTCTTTGAAAAGTAGTGCCAACATTTGATAGACCGAATGGCATTCTTTGATAGGTGAAAGTGCCCCACTTTGTTGTAAATGTGGTTTTGTGTTGGTCTTCATTCTTTACCCAAATTTGGTTGTACCCAGAGAAACCATCTAGTAAGGAGAACCTTTCTGCCCCTGCTACCATTTGTAAGATTTGGTCCATCTATGGTAAGGGGTAGTGGTCTTTCAGAGAAGCTTGATTCAGGTTCCTGAAATCCACACAAAGGTGAATATCACCATTCTTCTTTCTTATCGGGACTAGATTGGCTACCCAAGTGGAGTGTTTGACTGGGTAAATTATCTTAGCTCTTAGTAGCTTAAGTAATTCTTCCTGCATAATTGTTTCAATCTTGGGGTTTACTACCCTTTGCTTTTGTCTGAATGGCCTAGCATTTGGCACTAACTCGATAGTATGTTGGATGATGCTTTTATCATATACTTTCAAGTCATCATAAGTCCAAGCTATTATATCTTGATACTTGTGGCATAAAGCTCTAAAGCTCTCAGTTTCTTCTACAGTACACTGGATACCGAACTTCAACTTTTCTCCATTCTGCATTTCAATTTCTTTGTAGATTTGATCATCGACTTTCATTTGCTTTAATATTTTGTCATATTCATTGTCGAATAGGCTCTCTAGAGTAATCAAGCCTTTGGGTATGTGGTTGTTTTTCAACTGAATCATCCCTTTTTGATCAAACTCTTGAACAAGCTCACCATTTGAAAGAGCACAATTTGCTTCTTTGATTAAAAAATCTACAATTTGCTCATCATCTTCAAAGACTTGCCAGTAAACCTATTTATCAGGCATAGATGGTCTAAAAACTAGTTTAACTCTCTTATTTTTTGGAGATCCATAATCTGCTGAGAGAGAAATTAGCCCCCTTAACAGCTAATGCATCTGCCAAAGAATTTTGTTGTCTAGGGATGACCCATAGATTCAAAGCATCAAAATATTCCATCAGGTCCCAGAATCTATTTTTGTAAGCTTTTAGATAATGATGCTTACTACTATACTTCTCAGTAACCTGATTTACGATCAGTTCTGAGTCACCATAAATGTCTAGCATCTTAATGCCCATCAATTCTACTTACATTAACCCTAAATAGAGAGCTTCATACTCTATAGTATTATTTGTGCAAGACCATGCGAGTCTAAAAGAAAAACTCTTTGTTCCCTTAGATGGGGATTTCAGAACTACCCCTACTCCAGCTCCATTTTTGCATTTTGCTCCATCAAAATGCATTGTCCAAATTTTAGACTCTCTTAATGACTGATTGGAGATTGTAGGAATTTTCTTATCTGCTTATGATATTATACTATATGTCCCCAATCCTATCTCTAGAAAAGCTTGATCATTTTGGAAAGGTAGTTGATCATCAACTTCCAAATCCTCCAGGAGTTCTACCAGTTTTGGCTCTTCCATCACTGAGTGATTGTACATTTCCTCTTCTATCTTCTCAATATGGTAAGTGATTGGATTTTTAGGGATCAATCTTATTCTTCTTCCTTTATGAGGTATCATCATACCAGAGTAGTCTAAGTACATGTATCCTCCCATATTGGTGGTAAATTCTCTAGAAAGACATAAGCCAAAGTATGGTTCAAGGTCTACCACTACAATCTCTTGTACAATAGTGACTTCAGGGGCTCTGTGCAACCTCATTAATACATCTTTTACTACCCCCATAGTTTTCACTAGGGTACCATCTAGTTGCAGAATGCCTTGATAGGAGCGGGTGTATTCCATACCCATCTCATCACAAACAGCCTTAGGCATTACCGTGGTAGATGCTCTAGAGTCAATCATACAGTTATGGATAATCCATCCCTCCATTCTTAAGGAAATATAGAATGGGGGAGGCTTATTTTTCAAAGTAGCAGGTGTTAGTTGTCTCTGTTCTAGGGGTTGGTTGAGCATGGTAGCCATATCTTTTCCTTGAGATTTCTTGTTAAGAGATGCTTTTAACAAATCAATCTGGCCAGGGAGGAAAAGAGTATCATAGAGACTTGCTCTTGATGGTGTCTTTTTAAGCTCTTCTACAATGTTAAACTCAGGTTTATCTAAAGGGTTTCTCTCTTCCCTTCTATCCATATCTCTGAATCTTCTTCTGTACTATTGAGTAACTTCAATCCTCTATCTTTTAGTGATAGAGGGGAATTGTAGTTTTTCTCTAGCTTCCTCTTTAGAACCTGGTTGTTCTTTATCCCTGTATATTGGTTTTGGTGCAACTTTACCTTTTTCATATCTCTGAGGTGTCAAATTTGTAGCAACTTGAGGAATAGGGAACTTATCCTTGTTTGACGAGGGTTGGTCCTTCTTATTCTGAGAAGGAACCTGAAATGATCCCAATTTTTGAGAATCAACTTGTATTGGTTTCTTTCCATATCTAGTCAATACTATGACATGTTCTGACTCAAAAGAGCTAGGTTCTTCATCCTTTTGCTCATGGTGTCTCAACATATTAATTCTCCCTTTCTGGTTATTTTTTCTTTTTCCATAGCTTTCAAATATGATGTTGATACATATAACAAGACTCAAGGTCATGTGGATCATTGCAAACCAAGCACCAGACATTAACTAGAGCTATTTCAGGATTTAAATCATATTCTTCTTGATTAGTATTGACTCTAGGTCCTACACTATTGCTTGAACTAGGATTTTGATATTTATTTATGTAAGGAAATATTCTTGGTTGAGACCTCTCAACTTCTCTCTTCTCTATAGCATTGACCTTGTTGTTGATAGTCTTAAAATAATTCTAAATGTTCAGTAGCACTGGGGAATCTTGAGGTGGTTGTGAAGGAAGAGGGGGAAAAGGTACGATAGCAGGTAACTTTGAAGTCAGGCTTGTCATTGAGAGATGAGTTGCAATAAGAATAGGATTCATAGAAGGCAGAGATGGCACAGAGGGTAGCTGTATGATTTTAGGAGTATATGGAGTAACATGCTTGGAGGGTAATATTCCAACTGAAATCAAGATATCTTCAATGTGAACTATTGCTTGATAAACATTAGAAAATGTGGTGATTCTAGATTGTTGAGTTTGTAAGCCAATATCTGGCCCTAAAGCTCTGATGTAATATTTGTAAGCTAAGGGAGAAGTAGGTCTAAACTCATTAGGGATTCTTTTCCAAGTTTTGCTAAATCTGAGATTAAAATCTAACACTGATTCTTATAGATGTCTCTGAATGATAGTAAACTGAGTCAGGAGTGAGAATGGATCTGCAGACTCATTGAATTCTTCTACAAAAGGACCTACCAAATCAGCCCAATTCTTGATAGAACCATTCTCCAAAGTTTTGAACCAATGCAAAATTTTACCTCTGAAAGAAAGAACTAATAACTTTACAATAACATCTTCATACCTTATGTTATGAACAACTGCCATTGATAATACATCCTGACAATGCTCATATGTTGTTCTTCCAATGCCATCATAGGTAGGGATGGCTTTAATAGCAGCTTGGGGAATGTCATGTGAAGCTAGAAATGACAGTGGAGTTGGGGCATCCCAATCTGGATAATTGTGCAGAACATCATCCCATTCTTCTACCATATTGGTCTGAGTACTAGAAGAATCTGAAGAAGAGGATGTTGTTGGAGTTTCCTCTATAGAAGTTTTAGAGGAAGAGTATCTAGGATACTTAGATCCTGAGAATAGCTCGTAAAAATTTATAGGTTATTCACTTTTCTTAGCAGTGCCTCTAGTGAACATGAAATTTTAAAGTTAGGATTAAGGCTTTACTGGATTTTATTTTCAGGGAGTCGCCAAGTGAATTTACTTTCTTCGCATATGAGGTCAAAATAATTCACTAAATTTTGATTCCTCCGGGTAAAACATATGTGGTGGATTGGTCCCACTGGGCATGCCAAAAATTATTGTAGCCTAGTTTGTCATCTAGCTCATACTAGAACTATGATTATCATCTCTTGAGATTTGAAGGTGAGCACCCACTGATCATAGCCTAGACTAAACATTGGGAGAACCAAATTATTTTGGTTCAACCTCCAGAGTAGGTTGGCTCCTTGTCAACTTAATGAGTGTTGACTCTATTTAGCTCAATTATAGTAAAGTTAAGGATAGAAATGATAGGGTTAGAAGGAATGGATTTAAGTTGGTCAGATGAAGCTAACAACATAGACAACCACACAATATCCTTTAACAAATGATTTTAGAAAAGCATCCTAGAGGATTAACAACATTCAAAAATTATGCAGTTACGCTATTGAAATGGTATTTTGCACATTCACAAAATTATTCCAAATATCTAGAAGTATTGATTATCCAATTTTAGTAGAATAAGATCAATACCCTGATTTGATAGAAATAGAATTCTCGATAAACATGTATGTAGAAACAATTAACTCAATCTACTCTAAGTTAGCTTTTCAAATTAACAGAATAGACTAACCATAGCAGTAAGATGAGGTAATATCAAGTCCACCATTCAACATAGGCACAAATTTGAGGTAAACATCCCTTGTAATGCTTTATTCATCAATTTACAAAGTAATACACAGTGGTGCAAGCAAACACTCCAGATCTGACCATTTGGAAGGAGGTAGCTACCCATATTTATAGGTTTTACAATAGTAATTTTACTCTCAAGCATTACAGGGAGATTTAATTTTCTTGTGGTTTCTCTAACCACTTGCCATTCATGATGCCCACCAACTATGACCTCCTGGTTCTATTGCAATGGCCTTCTAGTTGAGCCCATCATCATCGTTGATGATTCTTGGAATCAATTCCTCTTCATTGATCTCTCAACTGAATCTAGTTCAGCAAGATGCTTCTAGAAGGTTCTAGGTTGTAACTATT
Source organism: Wollemia nobilis (assembly GCA_028583015.1). Classification (NCBI taxonomy): domain Eukaryota; kingdom Viridiplantae; phylum Streptophyta; class Pinopsida; order Araucariales; family Araucariaceae; genus Wollemia; species Wollemia nobilis. Next base: position 715,540 of record JAQPPZ010000282.1, read on the forward strand.
TTCTGTTCAGCTTCTTTGGCATCAGATTCAACTTTTCCCTATTTCCTAGATTACGCATAAAATTTCATCAAAAACCCTTGAGGGAGGTAGAAGTTTAATTATGGTCATAGATCTATCCATCAGATGGCTAGAGTACCACTTCTTATTTGCATGATGGCAACGAAGGAGGAGGAAAAGCGTGACTTTTCATTCTTCTATATTTTCACCTTTTCAGTGCTTCTCAAATTAAGCCTTTTCTGCTCTTCAATTTAGCCTTTTCTCAGTGCTTTCCCATTTGCATAACTCATGCGAAGGAAGAGGAAAAGTATGGCTTTTGTTCTTCTATATTTTTGCCTTTTGTTGGCGCTTCTCAAATTCTGCCCTTTCTCAATGCTTCTCACTTTTGATATTTTCTTAGTGCTTTTCGGTTTGTACAGATTATGTGAATATGGTTGAGAAGTGCAACTTTTGTGATTTATTTATTATCCTTTCTTTTTAGTGCTTATCAGATTCAAGATTTCTTTGGTGCTTTTTGGTTGTGCACTTGATACAAGGAAGGTTGAGAAGCGTGGTCTTCCTAAAATTCTTAATTTTAGCTTGATTTTAGTGCTTTCTCACTTTTTACCTTTGCATGATGCTTTTCAATTTTAAAGGCTTTTCACTTTTACACGGTGAATACATGGGAAACTGAGAAGCATGCCCATTACCAACCTTCTTACTTTTGAGCCGATTTTAGCACTTTGTAGCTTTGGGTGATTTGTAGGCTTTTTCATCTTTTGGCCTAAGTATGAATGTAGCCTTTTTGGCCTACAGGGAGAAAGGTCCCTTTGAGATATTTGTAGATTGAATACTCCTAGTCAAAACATTTAGGAGATATCTAGTGGCCAAGCAAGCCACATTGAAGATTGTAAATCTAGTAAGAAGGTCCTAGAAAGAAGACCCCATTGAAGATTGAAGAGAATCAAGGAGAAGAGTCCTAGCAAAAATTGGAGATTAATGATATAAATTGAGAATTGAAAACTTCACATTAAAGTAGAGTTCCATTTAAGGCCCTATTGAAGAACTTCCATATTGGAATATTGAGCATTAAGAAGAACTAACAAATGTTCTATTGTAGATTTTAGTAGCAGCAGATTCAGGAGATCCTAGAAGAATATCTCACTACGTAACTTCCATAGTTGAAGATTGAAGAGGCCAAGGAAGATCTCATTGAAGGTTTTGAATATGTAAGTTTGAGAACCTTGGAGAGGTCTCAAGGAGAAATAAGAAGGCTTGGTGAGCCTCATTGAAGGAGTTCCTAGAAGAACTCATTGGAGAAATTACTACCAAGGGAGAATCTCATGATAGCTAAGGAATTGGTACAATTATCACCATTCAAAAATAAGCCCAAAGGAGAAGGTTTGGCAAGAATATTGTCAAATTTCAAGGTAGTTTGGAATAGATCTTAAGACTAGTAGAATTTTTGAGGACATCTAGTTTGAAGTCAGAATTCAACAAGAGAAAAGAGATAGAAAACCACCAAATATGAGATATTTGGGGGCCATCATTGAAGGGTTCTTGAGTGAACATCTCATGCGATTTGGAGGAGCATCCCACCAAATTTTTGGAATTCAAGGATAACATTTCAGTGAAGGTATTGATTGCTTTACAATCTAATTTTTTTCATATTTGAGGACAAAAAAAGGTAGCAATTTGGGTAGTGGTAGTAGCTTCTAAAAATCAAATTTTAGAGGTACATTCTGATGGAGAATTTGAGCCACCAAGGTATAATATTGGGAAGCATATTAGCCAAGTATTAAAGCTATAAAAAGGTGAGAAAATGAGTTGTTTTGGATAGTCTAGAAGAGTTGTAAATAACATATACAGAAGACAACAAATTTAAGTGACCAAATTCACTATCATCATCATCATCATATACAAGGTGCAAAATTTCATTAGTTGAGCTTTTCATATTTGGATTTTTATTAAATTTATAAAGCACCAGTTACAAAAGTTTAAAGGTTGCATCAAAAGTTTCATTTCAAGTCTTCAAAGGTAGTGCAAAAGTTATAGTCTACAAGGTTCAAACCTGCACATAGAAGAAAATAGAAGTTAGGTATATTTTGAGAGAAAGAAATGTATCAACATTCTATTGCTTATTCTAAGAAAAGAAGATTCTATAGTTTTTGCATAATCTATAGTGCAAAATATTTCATTGAAAAGCTTGGATTGATAAGTGAAAGAATAGCCAAGCAAGGAAGCAAGCAAGGGGGCAATCATAGTCTACACATTAGAGTCATTCAAGAGAACTCTACAAGCATGGTCAAGAGGCAGATTACACAACAATAGGGAGATGTATCAAAGTATTCAAGTGGGCACCCTACAACACCCTAAAATAAAGCCTCAGGAAGCAAAATAAAGAGTCATCCAAAGGCTCAAAAATCTAGTCATTTAAGGTGTCTAAAGACACCCAATGTAGTGCAAGAGCCACTGGAGTTACCACCTACATGGAGCACAAGAACCAAACCTGCATATTCAGCAAAGAGCTAGTGCAAGTGAAAGAACACAAGGTTAGAACTAAGGATGAAGTGCAAGTAGTTTGGTAGAACTATTATCACCACCAAAGAGGAGCCACCATGGTAGAAGCACACTAGAAAGTGATGTAGAACTCAAAGAGTATTCACATTCCATAACACCATTTGAAGGTAGCCACCAAACACCTAAGTTTTATACCTAAGAAGATGATGAAAAAAACAAGGAATATCACCAAGAAGTGAGCATTTAAGAGTGCCAAAAAATATGTTAAACAATCCCAAGGAAGATAAGGAAAAGAGGTAGAAATATTATGCCACTTGGAAGGAGACATCACATGCAAAAAATAATCTTACCACATTTTTAAAACTAATTTGAGCACCTAAAGAAAATAAATATTTGAAGCATATCATTTGATAACACTCTCTTTGAAGCATTGATAACAACACCAATTATCAAGACATTGAGGAAGCAAGAGTAAGACACTTAGCGCCACTTGTAATAGGTGTTGGGAGAAGGTGCAACAAGAATTGTTAAAGAAAGTAAGTGCCACTTGGAACTTCCTATTTTAGACAGGATTAATATTAAAAATGGTACCCACGTATGTAGCTATTAAAAAAGGGGAGCTAATATAGCATTGAAAGTAAGGAGAGAATCACTATTTTAGAGAGCACGTAAAGTGATAGAGAAACTAGAAAAAGGGTACAATTAACAAGGAGGAAAGGCATGACCAATCACTGAAAGAAGACCAACATTGAAGTAGAGAATAGTGTACGTAATAGTTGAAGATATAGATTGATTTCAAGGCACATATTCAACAAGCTTGTGGTTGGAGAAATGAAGGTAAACCAACATATCTAAATCAAGGAGAAAGTGCACAAGAAAAGTAAAGAGTAACAAGAGCATTCAAAAATTGATAAGGAGTAGTCAACCTTTGTCAATACGAAGCAAACAATATTCATTTCAATCAAATTGCAAACCAGAATCAAGCAGTTGAAAGGTGAGAATTATCCATAATTATACTGCAAGTTTATTCAGGTTGATATCAACTACACTCTATATTATAGAGATATTAGTTTTAGGAGTAATAAGGTGTTGAAATAATATCTAGAATGCTTATTGATTACATGAAGAAAGAAGTTAAAAATTGAAGCATCTAAACTATTTCTATTGCTTCAAAATATTTGCAAATCTTAAAGTCAAGGAGATAAAAGGATTAGTAAAACTTAATTTGCAATAACTTAGTATTTCTAAAAATTCTAATTAGGGAGATATAAGTAATCCTACTTCAACTGAATTTCTAGAATTTTAGAACCCTAATATAGTATTGAATCATAGTTGAAGAGATTAAGATATTGATTGCATCAAAATTATAGTTGAAATATTGAGTTAGAAGAAAATAGACAATCCAAATAAATATATTGAACTTCTATCTTTGAAATTATATTTTTGAAAGTATTCTAAAAGAAGAGATAAAAGTTATAAAAGGGTTAGAGTTGAATTTAATTCTAAAAGATTTTATCTCGTAGCATACCTCAGTATCTAGGGAGTCAAAATGGATTCAACAAAATTCAATATTAGAAAGTCAAGCATAAGCCTCAAGTTCACAGCTTAAAAATATTGAGAATTAACTCCAAGATTTATTCTACAAACAACAAGAAGAAATCAAGATACATTAATATGGATATATTGAAAAAAGGAAGATATCATCACTATAATAGGACTCAAGATAAAAATACATCCAATATGTACTATAAAAGGTATAAATTTGGTACAAACTCAAAGAGTATGACAAATAAAAATAAAAAAGATATTTGGTACATAGATTCATGTGCAAGTCATCATATGACCATAAAATTTCAATGGTTTGATTGTCTTGAAGTCACGAACAACTAAAAACTAAGAATTGCAGATGGAAAATTCTACCATATACATGGTTATGGATGTGTAGCTCCTAGCAAATTATTTCCAAATCTTGTGCTACATAATGTCATGTATGTTCCAGGTTTATCATCCAATCTCATTTCAGTAGCAAATTTAGTAGAGAGCAAAAGAATAATTGACTTCAAATACTCCAATGGATTCAATATATGCCTCATAATAAACCAAGGAGAAATTGAAGGCACTGGATCAATTCATAAAAATATATATGCTTTGGACTCAATGGTAACATCACAAGATATTGTTGCATTTCAGAATAATACTAATACATTTATTGAAGAACAAGATGCAACATATCAAAAGAATAAACAAATAAATAGAAGACTCAAAATTAAGAGAATGAGAGGACAACAAAATTACACTCTATTCAATTAGCAAACCAAATAAGGATAAGAACCTCATCAAGATGAAGGATACCCAAAAGAGAAAGATCCTTATTGAAGACTAAAGTCTTTAAAAACCAAATAATGTAATACAGGGGGTGTTGGAATATATTACATCTTTTGGTTCTTTATAAATGTACCTTCATGGGTACATATTTAGATTAGGATTTTATTAGGAGATGAATAGTTTATTAGAGTAATTTAATAAATGCACAAGTGTTAGAATGTGCAATTATATAAATGTGCATGTAGTCCACATGTACATGAGTCTTAGAGTTGAGTGAGAGGTAAGGAATCTATCTTTCTATATAAAGGTCTCATTGTGAGTGTTTGTGTGGAGGAAGTTTGGAGTGCGTAGGTTAGAGTAGTACTAGTCACAATGTAGCTCCATTTTGTTATCATGGAGTAGATGTAAACTCCATGAGAGGAGCATTGTAATTTTCATGAGCTTTCTTATATGAGCATTTCTAGAGCATTGTATCAAGTTTTCTATCATATTTTCATACATGTTAAGTTTCATTTATCATAGTTATAATATTGCATGCTTATTTCAATACTTGTGAATGCATTTATTTTAAGTTTAAGGCTCCAAATGTTAACACTTTTGGTGCTTCTAGAGCTCCTTCTCATGTAGGGTGACCTTTTGTACCTACAAATTAGGGATAACTTACAAAATAATAACAAATATCAATAAGCACATGTGGGTATTCATGGTGGTTGATGGTGAGTGATGATTTAGTGCACTTGGAGTCTAGAGGAATTTCTACAGAATCTAGGTATGTGAATATGCTATCTCATAAGAATGAAGGAAATGTAATCCTATTTATAGATTTTTCCAAGGTTAGGAGGGATGAGGTATCTTGTGAGGTATACCTTGAGGTGGCATGGGGTGCCATACCTCATAAATGGTTTGGGGTGAGAGAAGTCATCATCCATCCAAATGTAATAAAAGGTCATGGGTGAGGCATGAAAGTCTTCTCCCTATTATGGCATGGTGAAGGATGACTTGTATCTGCTTTCAATGCCTTGAATGCCTTAATGGAAAAGGTCTTCAAATGTCATTTATGACATTGAATACACATGATATATCCAATATTTATAATGTACGAGTTTTTAGATTTTTTGAAAGTGAGCGATTGTGTTAGGGTTTCATCTGTGTTGAGCGCAAGCGGCTCTAGAGGTTTTTTTTGGGGCCTTCAGGCCCTAGTAGCCAATATTTTTGTGTTTTATGCTCAATATTTTAGCAAGATATGTTGCAGGGGACCCAATATGGGTTAGAAATTTATATTTCATTAGATATTCATGTTGCAAACTTGATTGAAAATGTATTTCAATTTGTTGCACAAAAAAAAGTAAAAATCATACCTTTTCTCGGGGTCCAAGGCATGGATTAAAGAGATCTCAAAACAAGTTTCAAGCAGCTGATCAAAAAATGGTTTAGATCTCAAGGAAATCCAATTCTAAGGAGCACTCCCAAAATAAATCCATTGTGGAAACCCCTTTCAAGGGCAAGGATTTCAAATACTCGACCCCAAAAATAAATTTTAGGGATGCCCTCCATGGTGGACAACCTCAGCCTAATGCTAACATTAATCTTAGGGCTTCCCATAAACCTTTGAGAATGCCTAAGATTGATCCTAGGAAAATTGAGTTGGGATGTCTTAGGGTAGCTAATGGAACTCCAATTTTTAAGCTAGATATGGGTGACATTCAGACTGGCATAGAAGATCTGGAAAAAAGAGGACTAATTTATTGTTTCTTGGGTTTTCGTTCGAGCCTATCTACTTTCAAAGTTTGGGCTACAAAAAACTAGAAAACAAAAGGTGAGTTACAAATATCTATTTATCCAAATGGTTATTTTCTTATTTTATTTGCTAATAATGAAGATAGAGAGAAAACATTTCAAGGGGTTCCTTGGTTCTTTGGAAGGGTGGGACTTTTCATGAAGCCTTGGCATACTAAATTTAAAGTCAAAGAAGAGATGCCTTCTATAGGTCCTATGTGGGTTAGAATCTTTGGCCTCCCAATTGAATTCTAGAATTCAACTATTTTTTCTTCAATTGGAAACTCTTTGGGAACTTTTATGATGATTGTTGATTGTACTAAAAAATTTGAACATATTATTTATGCTCAAATTTGTGTTTTAATGGATTTTGACAAACCCCTACCTAAAAATATCTCATTACAATTTGGGGAGGACACTTGGGAGCAAGTGGTGGACTATGAGAACATTCCTTTTCATTGTAGAATTTACCATGAATATGGTCATTTGGCTAGTGTTTGCCCAAATAAAATTCCAAATCAAAAGAAAGAGGATACAAACTTAGCAGGTTTCCAAATGCCTAAGAAGAACACTAAAAAAAACTAGTTATGAAGGATCAATCGAAGTTATCAACTAATATGTTTGAAATTATTTCCACAAATGATGTCCCAAGTGAGGAAGAGGAAATAATGGAGATAAAAATCTTAGAAATGCAATTTAAAGATGCAGGGAAGGACTCAAAGACAAACCAACAAATTAAAGGTTTTCAACAAGAAAAAAGGGAGGAAATATACACAAGAAAAACAATCTTTTAAATGTTGAGACTTCAAATAATACAAGTCCTAAGATAGACTCTATTGAACCTTCTAGTAACACTTTGGATTTGTACACGCATTATTTGAGGTTAGAAGCCATCCCATATTCAATTGGGGTAAGTCAAGAAACAAGGAAAAAAACTAAAGATGGATTCCAACCAAAAGGTAGGTCGCAAGACCAATCAACATCATATGGTAAAATAAGGTGAAAAGCTTGTAGAGGAAGGTAATATTAATGCCCTTACCAATTTCTTTAGCCCTAGTATTAATGAATATCATCACTTGGAATATTAGAGGACTCAAAGGGAGTCTTTCAAAACAAAATAAAATTAGAAGAATGATTCAGACAAACCATCCACATCTTATTTTCCTTTAGGAAACGAAGATGTCAATAGAGGAAATGGATTCAATTGCTAGTAAAATTTGGCCAGCTGGAAAAGTTACTTCCCTCAGTTCCTAGGGGACTTCTGGTGGCATTGCTTACCTTTGGGACCCAAAAGAGGTAGTTATTCATCATATGGTTGGTAGCTAGGGTATTTTGGTTGTAGCTATTCAAAGTAGACATTCTAACCAAATTATGCTTTGCATAACTATTTATGCTCCAACTACTTTGGAGGAAAAGAGAAGATAGTGGAAGGATATAACTTATATTATCTCTCATTTTCTTGAAGCTTGGATCTTGATCAGAGGAGATTTCAATACCATCCTCTCTATACGGATGAGAAAATAGAGGGAAATAGAAATTTGGACAGAAGCACTGACCTCATGAGTGAATATATTGTAAACCTTCATCTTGTGGACATCCAAGCAAGATAATGGCCTTATGACTTGGTCTAATAGAAGGTAAGACTTAGCTTGTATCATGGAGATATTGGATAGGTTATTGTTCTCTAATAATTTCTTAATCCATGGTCACACTCCTAAGGTGAAGACTCTTAACAATGTTGGTTTGGATCACTGGCCAGTCATGGTGGAAATTTGGAAAACCAATGTGAGTTTCTCACCTTTTTATTTTAGTTAATGTGGCTTAGAGATAGTTCCTTTAGACCTTGAGTGCAACAATGGTGGAAGGAAGGTAAACCAAGGTATGGGACTAAGATGTTCTATTTTACCAAAAGGTTTCAATACATTAAATCCAAAATCAAGATTTGGAACTGGAAGGAGTTTGGAGATGTCCGACAAAAAAACATGAAGTGATTGCTCAACTTGAAAATTTGAATAAGAAAATCCATTTAGATGGCCTCATAGAGAGTAGAAGTATAGATGAAATTAGACTCACAACTCAGTTAGAGGAATGGGAAAAAAGAGAACTCTTATGGAAGCAAAAATCTAGGATCCAATGGCTCAAAGAAGGAGATCAAAACAAATTTCTTCCACAAATATCTTCTAGCTCGAAGATCTCACAACTTTATTTCTTCCCTAAAATTTGATTCTAGAGATGTTGTCTACACTTGGGATGGCATGAACTCTATTGTTATCAATTACTTTTCCAATCTATTTGTTGTTGCACCTCTTGACTTAGCTTCTCAATAGAATATTCTTCAAGTGATCCCTACTCTTATCACTTTTGAGGAGAACTCTATTTTGACTGCTCCAATTACTATCAATGAGCTTCAATAGGTGGTTTTTAAAATGTAAAAAGGAAAAACCCTAGGTCTTGATGGTTTTCCCATTGAGTTCTATCAAGAGTTTTGGGATATCCTTCATGCTGATTTATTAGAGGTGGTGGAAGAAGCCAGGAAAGCCAAATAAATTTTGAAGGTTATCAATAAAACTTATATAGCTCTTGTCCCAAAATCTCAAGAGGTAGATCATATCTTAGCTTTTAGACCTATAAATTTATGTAATGTTCTTCTCAAAATCATTACAAAGATCATGGCAAAAATGTTGAAGCCTCTTTTGCATAAGATTATTTCCCTAAACAAGGGGGTTATGTGGAAGGGCGTCAAATAGTGGATGGGATTGTTCTTTTGCTCAGGAAGCCATCCATTCCATGGAAATGTAAAAATCTCCTTCTATGTTCATTCGTTTAGACTTATCCAAAGCTTATGACAGAGTGGATTGGCACTTCCTTGTCAAAGTTTTGAGGCAATTTGGATTCTCTCAAGATTGGATGGACTAGATTATGGGATGTATCTCTTCGATGTCCTACTTTGTTCTTATCAATGGTAGGCCTTCTCAGTTGTTCCTAGATTCTAGAGGTATTAGGCAAGGTGACCCCCTCTCCCCTTATTTATTCATCATTCTTGTTGAATGCTTGGGCAGGACTATAACCAAAAATAGAGAAAATAAAATCCTTGAGGGAGTTACCATTGCTCATGGAGCTAGGCCTATTTCTCATCTTCAATTTTTTGATGACTCTACTATGTTAGGTAAAGCTACAGTTAAGGAAGCTTCTAAAATTAAGCAAATCATTAGCTATTTTTCTAATGCTATTGGGCAATTGATCAATGAAGACAAATCTAAAGTCATTTTATTTCACTGCTCTCCCAGACAAGAATCCATGGTCTTGGATAAATTAAGATATAATAAGACCTCCCTTCCAATCACTTATTTAGGCATTCCTATCAATATTCAAAGATAGAAAAAAATATTGGAATTAGTTGTTGGATAGAGTTAAGAAGAAAATTAGAAAGTGGACCAATAGGTGGCTTTCATTTGGGGGCATAATTACCTTGGTAAAATCAGTCCTTCAAGCTATATCTATTTATGTTTCTGTTGTGTTGAATATCCCAAAGGTAGTTCTTCAATAATTGGATCAAATCAATCATCGGTTCCTCTGGAGTGGTACTAAGGAGAAAATAAAATGGGCCTTGGTGAAATGGGATACTTTATGCCTTCCCAAGAATGAAGGGAGGTTAGGATTCTAGTTTGCTATTAATAACAATAAGGATTTAGCTGCTAAACTGTATTGGAGGATTTTGCATAACCCCAATGCTCTTTGGGTCAAGAATATTCATGCTAAATATGCTGAGAAAAAAAGTCCTAAAGACCTTGTTCACTATCAATTGCCTACCAAAGGTTCTCCCATTTTAGTGGTTCTTAAGACTGGTGATAATTTTAATAAGAAAAAAATATTTTGGATCATTCATAATGGTCAAAAAGAAAAAATTTAGATAGATTATTGGGATGGTCACCAACCTTTGATAACTTAGTTTCCTGATTGGAGGTCTTGGATAGAGGAGCTTCATTGAGCTAACTAGATAAAGATAGCTAATTATTGTTAGAACTATACTGGTAATTCAGAGGTTGGTAGATATTGAATCCCTATTAAGGACTAACCTATTCAAATGCTAGAAAGGCAAAGAAAAGGTATCCAAAGCATCCTTCATATAATATCTCTCTCTTGGTCCCATGATAAATACTTTTTTAGATGGAACAACACTACTAAGGGTGAGTATTCAATTGCTCAAAGTTATTTGGCCTTATGCCATAATAATCCTAACCATTCATATGACATATTTACTCAGTTGTGGGCTCAAAATATTTGTCCTAAGATGAGGTTCTTATTAGATTTATCAATGTAAATGTAGGCACACTTTATCATTATATGAATTGTAAATATATATACAAGAGTGTGGGTGGTCTTACATTACACACCCTTACATTAATGCCTAATGTATTATTCTAACATACCCCCCATAATACATTAGGTGGGATAATGTATTATGTTCTTGCTTTGTTGAGCTGCCTTGGCTCTTGGCTCTAGCTGCTCTTCCTTAGGTAAGTAGCTTTAGGTCCGTCTCTAGGTCTGTCACCTCTGCGTCTGTCACTGGGAATTTTGCCTCTGGGTCATTTTGCCTTTGGGTTTGCCTCTCGGTTATTTGCCTCTAGATCTGCCTCTCGGTCGTTTGCCACTAGGTCGGCCTTTAGATCTAATAAAAGTAGGGTATGTTCCCCATAGAGGGAAAATGCGGTGGATATTATATATGCATCATCACTTTTTTTTTTGTTCATAACTTGTTTTTGTTTTTTTTGCTTTTTTATAAATCATATATATAGATTTATAAATATTTATAAAGTTATATATTTATAAAGAAAATATGCAGATTTATAATGCAATAACTTTTTATTATAAAGTTACTTTATTTATAATGCAGTAACATATATATTTAATATAAAGGGACTTTATTTTTTAATATTTATATTTTTAATATAAAGGTCCTTTATATAGTTAATATTCTTCTGCAACCTGCTTGACGAAGTCGGGGAAGTACTGAACTTCATTCTCGAGCATGGCTCAGTAATCGTAGATGCGCACTAAAATTAGGTCGTGGCCCGAAAATCTGGGATGCACACAAAAATTAGGTTGTGGCCTGATAATTTGATTGGTGCAGGCTTAATTTTTTAGAATTGAGAATGGTAGCAGCATGAAATTCACCCAAATTCATCAACGCTGCTTGCATCGATTTCTCCACAAGGTCTTAATGCTTTAAAAAAAAATCTAAAACTAGCAACCTCTTAGCCACTTTGTCATCATCTTCGGGGCGCTTGATCACCTACATTCGATCTGCCTTCGCAGATCAAATTAATCTAAAAATGCAGATTGTTGTATTTTTTTATTAGCTTTTTTTTTTGGTTTTGTTTTAATCACGTTGTTCCAAACACTTTTAATCCTTTGAGCTATATTCACTCAAAAAAAGAACCGATAACCATTGAGATCAATATTGTGCACTTTTTTGCAGAGGTGCAGTACGCGTTCGACCACCTCGTGTAACATAAACAATGCATCTTACCCTGGGTGTGCATCGTAAACCTGTGCGATGGGTGCTTAATATTTCTAAGCCACCTTTAATTTTAAATTTTTTGAAGCCTAGTATGTTTATGATGTTCGCGGTGTGGATGTATTTAAAATTTGTAATACTGAATATGAATGTCTCCATACTCGAATGCCCATGCACGGCTGTGAATAGGTGTGCAGTGCCAAGTGCCCTCACTTCACCCATGAGAAACTCCTCTCCTAGGGCATAGGAGGTTTGTTGTTTAAATTCCAAGATGTTCAATTTAGAACCAGTGTGGTGGATCATCCCGGACTTGTTTATTGTGCATGTTGGCTAGGTTTTTTGTTTTGTTTTTTTGTTTTCTAACGTCCAAATTCACTTTGTAGATCCTTCCTTCGTAGGTTTGAGATAGTTTGTAAAGGACCATGAGTAGGAGATAATTGAGAGGTGTCTCCAAACTAGACATAGAAGAGAAAAGATGACAAATTCACTTTTCATAGAAAATGGAGGAGCCTACATCGTTGGGTGGGCTATAATGGCAACTGGCTGGGCTCAAATATGGTTTTTTATTTTGGGCATTGGATGCTCCAATCCTTCCAGGTCTGATTGCAAACCCTGGTGCTCCAATCCTGCCAGGTCTGATGGCAGACCCTAGTGCTCTGATACCATATCAGAATTATCAATGTAAATGCAGACACAATTTATCATTATATGAATTGTAAATATATATACAAGAGTGTGGGTGGTCTCAAGGAACACAGCCTTATATTACACACCCTTACATTAATACCTAATTTATTAATCTAACAGTTCTTTACATGGATTTTATTGCATCGTAGGGTGCTTACTAGTGCGAAACTTATGAAACATGGTTTTCATGATCTGTTTAGATGTGAAATGTGTGGAGAGAATGTGGAAAATCTCAACCATATTTTTATTGAGTGTATCTTAGCCTCTAATATATGGAGGAGAATGGCCATCTTACTTGGCTTACAATGATCCATTTTTTTACTTTTGAATAACTTTGGAGGGATTGGCCTAATCAGGAGGGTGTTGATAATTTTATTAGGCAACTAGTTTGGATGGGTTCTACCATTCTACCTTGGAATATCTGGAAGGAAAGAAACAACTAGATTTTCAATCAAGAAAAGAAGGAAATTCACTATATCTAGAAAAAGACCATTTCCAACTTAGTTGAATCAATCCAACAACTTCTTAATAACCACCAAAACTCCCATTAAAGAAGGGATCAAGTGATGCAAAGATTGAATATTAACTCTTTTATGGGAAACCAACTTAAAAGGAATGCGAGTAATCAAAATATGGATAGAACAAGGAATTGGTAGCCTCCTCCCAAGGATTTTGGAAAATTCAATACCGATGGAGCCTCTAGGGGGAGCCCTGGAAAAGCTAGTGCAAGAAGAATTGGTAGACTTTTAGATGGTTCCCTGGTTTTCACTTTTGCTGAGAATTTGGGTATCCTTTCCAATAACCTTGTTGAGGGGTATGGTCCCCAAATAATGAAGGTGATCGACTACTTCAAAGGACAATGGGTCATCATTCTCATTGAATCTAGCAGTATACATAACTTCATTGATCCATGTGTGGCTAAACAAGGAAACTATTACATTACTACATACAATTCCTTTAAAGTCTTGATTACCAATAGAGGCACCCTACCATGTAAAGGAGAATGTTGTAATATCAAAATTCAAATTGGGGACTATAATATCAAGACATATGTTTTCCCTACCATTAGGTGGATGCGATATATATTTGGGAGCACAATGGTTGTAAATGTTAGGACCAATTTTATGGAATTTTGCTGAGTTGTGGATGAAGTTTAGTCAAGATGGGAAATAAAATACTTTATGTGGCATGAAGGATAGTGCAACTCAGTTTATTTCTACCCATAAGATGGAAAAGTTGTTAAAAAAGTCTTCTCATGGAGTGGTGGCACAAATTTTTGCTATCAATGGCCCTATGAAAGGGGAACGAGACCATCTAGTGCAATTACAAGGATTATTAAACAAATATGCTCAAGTTTTTGAGGAACCCAAGGGAATACCTCCTCATTTCTCACTTTACCATGCAATACAATTTTTCTTGGTAGTCTTCCTCTTAATGTATGCCCATATAGGTATCCTTATGTTCAAAAATTAGAGATTGAGAAAATAGTGCAAGAACTTCGTGTTGTTGGGGTTATCCATTCCAGTGTTAGACCCTATTCTTCGCCAGTATTATTAGTACAAAAAATTATGGCACTTGGCACTTGTGTGTCGATTATCGGGACCTTAATAAGATCACTATTAAATATAAATTCTCAATTCCAGTGATTGATGAACTACTTGATGAGTTGCACGGGGCTCAATATTTTTCAAGTTGGATTTGTGGTCAAGGTATCATTAAATTTGAATCAAGGATGAAGACATTCCAAAAACAACTTTCATAACTCATGAAGGAAATTATGAATTTGTGGTTATGCCATTTGGATTAACCAATGCACCTTCTACCTACCAAATTTTGATGACTTTCATTTTTTGCCCTTTCCTTTGCAAATTCATTCTAGTATTTTTTGATGATATATTGATTTACAACCATTCATGGGAAGAGAATATTTAGCACTTAGATCAAACACTCCAACATTGTCTGACCATCAACTCTATCTGAATATGTCTAAATATTCTTTTGGCCAACAAGAGGTTGAATACTTGGATCACATCATCATTGAGGATGGAGTTAAGGTTGATCCCAAGAAAATTTAGATTGTCCAAGATTAGCCTAAGTCTCATGCCTTAAAGGAACTTTGTGGTTTCGTGGGACTCATGGGTTATTACAAGAAATTTATGAAGAATTATGGCAAGATTGCATCTCCCTTGACAGTCATGCTAAGGAAGAATTATTTTCTATGGATAAAACCTGTCGAAAAGTCTTTTATCGATTTTAAGTATGCCATGACCACTACCCCCGTGTTAGCAATACCAAATTTCTCTAGACCTTTTATCATTTGAAAGTGATGCATCAGCAACTAGCATTGGGGAGGTTTTACTACAAGAAGGTAGACCTTTGGCCTTCATTAGTAAGGCACTCTCAGGTTGGAATTTGGGTAAGTCTACTTTTGAGAAGAAAATGCTTGTAATTTTACATGCAGTCAATCATTGGTGATCGTATCTCATTAGAAAATATTTTTCCATCAATATTGATCATTAGAGTCTATTTTTAGAACAAAGGGCGGTCACACCAAAACAACAAAAATGAGTTTCAAATAATGGTAAGGAGAACGTGGTGGTGGATGCTTTGTCTTGACTACATGAAGAATTGGCTATACTACATGCTATATCCACACCATATCCCCAGTGGGTTCATTAACTCTATGAGGAACTGATAAAGGACTCCTCTTTACAAACTCTCATATGCAATCTTCAAGTAGATCCTCATTTATGTCTTGGCTATACTTGGGATGGTCATAATTTATGGTACCATGATCATCTTGTTGTATCCAACCAGTCACAAATAAAATACCTCATTCTTCAAGAGATGCATGCTTCCCTAATAACTATCCATTTAGGGTTTCTCAAATCTTATACAAGGACCAAGCATACCTTTTTGGAAATAAATGAAAAAATATATTCATACTTTTGTGGCTAAATGTGATCATTGCCAACATATAAAAGGTGAAACTAGGAGTTCCCTTGGTACCCTTGTTAATTCTTGAGTATGTTTAGACAAATATTTCTATGAATTTCATTGAAGGGTTGCCTAAATTTGGTGATAAATCAATTATTCTGGTGATAGTGGATCGTCTTACAAAGTATGCTCATTTATGTTCCCTATGTTTTCGCTCAAAATTTCCTAGACTCTATATTTTATCTCCATGGAATACCTAAATACATTGTCTCTGATAGGGATTCTACCTTCACTAGTTATTTTTGGTAGGAATTGTTCTAGTTGTAGGGAAAACAACTCAAAATGAGTTCAGCCTATCACCCTCAAACTAATGGCCAAACTGAAATTGTGAATAAATGCTTGGAAACATATATGTGTTGCTTCACCTCTTAACATCC
Organism: Wollemia nobilis; assembly: GCA_028583015.1. Taxonomy (NCBI): domain Eukaryota; kingdom Viridiplantae; phylum Streptophyta; class Pinopsida; order Araucariales; family Araucariaceae; genus Wollemia; species Wollemia nobilis. The sequence goes on from JAQPPZ010000282.1 coordinate 731,716, forward strand.
TACACATTAGGCCAAGTGGCTTCCTTTGGCCGAATGGTGGTATAACACAACATATCACACTACTACTAAGGTGAGTCCCTTTGAAGCAGTCTATGGTTAGACTCATCGATGCCATCCTATATTCCAAGCAATTCCAAAATTCAAGTTGTGGATTCCATTCTTCGCTAGTGTGATTCCATTCTTCATCAACTCAAGGTCAATCTGGGTGTGGCTTATAATCCTATGAAACAACAATATGATCAACATCGCATTGAATATAGCTTTGATGTTGGAGACATGGTTTTTCTTTGCTTGCAGTCATACAAAAAATTCTCTCTAGCTTTGTGGTTGTCAAAAACTTACCATAAAATATTATAGTCCTTATCAGGTGTTGCAACAGATTGAGTTGACAACATACAAACTAGCACTTTTGGCTAGTTCTAAAATTCATCCAGTATTCCATGTATCTTCTCTCAAGCAAGTTGTGGCTAGTAGAGTCTAGGTGCAATCTACACTTTCAAATTTGGATGAGGAAGGTTCCATCATTCTTGAAATTGAATGCATCATCGATGTTCTTATCCAATGACATGGCTTACAACTCGAAGATACTACTTGAAAACCTCTTCAACAACTTCAACAACAGTTTCCTCATCTTCAACTTTGAGTTCAAATATTTTCGAAGAGGAAGGGCATGTTAGGACCCCATCCTAACACTATGATGTAATATTCCTTGTTGAATGTGGGGGACACCCATAGTAATATTTTGTAATATTTTGTAAATGTGGGGAACACCCATGATAATATTTTGAAATATTTTGTAATAGTTGTGGCTCTAGAAGCACCTAGACAAGTGGTACCATTATATGTAACTGTTATCAATAATGTAACTATTTTGTAGGTAGGATATTCTATCTCGGGTGGCATTTTGCATGTAAGCCAACCTCGAGATATAGGTGGTAGATGAAGTCTTTAAAACTGTGAGGAGTAGGAATGTATGTATCATTTTGCATAATTGAATGAAAGTATTTAAGGAGGATGCCACCTTGAAGTGGTGTTGTGATTATGTGTTACTTTGTGAGATTGTTCATTTATGCATTTATATTCTATATCGCAATAGTTTGTGTTTTGAGTATTTATGTTTATTTACAATGTTTGTGTAAGTGAGTTTGTTTTTAATAGTAGGTTCCTAACACAAGGAAAAATGAGAATAATATCCATATCATGCATCTCAATAACATGAAAATTTGAATGCAGAATATATTTGTCCATTGTGATCTTAAAATTTTAATAAATAAAAACATTCACACACTCAATTTGTATGTATTTGATTTTTGTTTCTTGAACTTGCAACCTCATATAATGAAATTATACCTACTACTAGGATTTATGGAAATAATAATCATTTTATTCTGAAAGCAACCATGAACCTATAAAATAGAATTTCTAGATTCAAATAAATCCTTCTAACTACTATTTGGCCTATCTAACACCAAATGTGTAGCTCCCTTAGCCTGCACACTATCATCCTTATCTTTTTCTTTTGACAATTCCTTGAAAATTTTAAAATCTCTTGTCAATATCTTTTGTTCATCTTGGAGACCATTTATTTTGTAGATATAGATATTGAGGGTATCTTTCAAAAATTATTTATATTATAGTGTACACATGTTGCATGCAACACCTTTATTGAATATTTATATTTTAAAGCATGAACTACAATGCAAAGAATTGGTAGACCAAACCCATGAGGATTAAAGCAATTGGTGTGGAGGGAAGAGTTTCACATCATGATCCAAGGTTCAAATCCTAGGAGTAAACCTTAACATTTATCAAATGGAATGAGATCAACTGATTAAATTCCTCAAATTTCAAGGAGGAGAGCCAAGTTTAAATATTTCTAAGTGATATGTGTAATTTCCAAACTATTATAATACCACTATGCAGTCATGATATAATATGGGTGGGGCCTATTTCAATCCCATATAACCATTTTTTGAAAGAATTGCTAGACCAAAATAATAATGTTTTTATCTCTAATATTATTACACCCTTGATAATCTCATCTTTTCATGGATATTATAAGATGAGTTATTGATAATTATGAAATAAATTTATTACAAAGCTTAATTTTTACAAGGCTTATAGAAGTGTTTGTTGAACCATGTTAGGACCATATCCTAACACAACCATTGTTATGTACGTATCTAGTGTTGGTGTATATTTGCACCTTGGGTGCCTAGTGTGTATGGGTCCATTACAATGTGACCTTTACTAAAAATTTAAGTAGCAATGAGTAGATCAAGTCCCCTCTTTCATGTGGTCCAAGTCTTGAGCATTACGGTTAGGGTAAATAAGAGTCTATATAAGGACTTTGATTTGGAGTAGAATGTATCTTATATTTTTCTCAAATTGTATTGGAATTGGGTTGCCCCCTCAAAGAGGCCTACAAAATATGTTATGCTTTATTAATATAAGTTTGTTCTATTACCATCTAGTTATTTTCTGAGCACTTTTGTTATTTTTATTTTCATGATCATTTAGTTTATAAGCATTTCCATTAATTCTTGCATTGCTATTATGGTTATGTTTATTTTTATATGAAGGTTCCTAACAAGTGGTATTAGAGCTCTTTTCAAGGTTGTGTTCCATAGCAACAATAATAGTTCTTGTCCTTCTATCCATTTTTCTATTTTGTAATTTTTCATTCTGCTCATTTTTCATTAAAGTATATTTCCAAAAAGAACATAATTTTATTGCTTATTTTTAGTGGATTAGGTTAGAAACTCTATGTTGGAGGTTTTAAAATATCATGGAGGAGCTATCATTTTTATCTAAGTTAGATTACCTATAAAGCATCTAGTAAAATGAGGGGTGCTCAAACTCCAATACCCATACCTTATACAACATTTGTATATGGTTATGATCTCCCACACACCCTTGGGTATTTAGGAAGACCCCATAGGAATAGGAGAAGCTTTCACCCATAATAATATATCAATAATTTGAGTTTTATGGTGCACTAGTAAGCGATTAGCCCTAGAAAGTTACTCTCATAATACCCTAAAAAATAGATAGTGTGGCTATAGGTATAGTAGAACCCTATGTAGTTAGATCTCTAAAATATTGGGCCAACCATTGAGATTGTATGTAAGAGTTGTATATCAAAGAGACTATGAAATAAGATACACATTAACTTAAGTTATTCCTATTGAAACCTTATTTTAAGTCCTTTCCTAGTCAAAACCAAAAAACTAGATTTGAGCATATTATAGACAAGACCTAGCCAAAATTTAATAGTGTAGAGAATATTTGGTGTGATAGTATAGAGAATATATAGTTTACTAGTATAGAGAATACACAGTCTGATAGTCTGAGTAGTCAATTATTAGTATTTAAAATAGTTGGTTGTTAGTTGTCAATCTAAAAGTGTAGAGAATAACTAGTCTGGCAGTTAGAGCAGTTAGTTGTCAATAGTAAAACAAATAAAAAACAAAATTTATCATTTTGTGATATAGTCTATTTTGATCCTCTTTGATATGATCATTTTGACATATAACATTGATAACCTAGTTTGGCAACCCTAAAGTGATTAAAAATGGCTAGTGATACTAGAGCTACTCAAGAGCTAGAGTGATTAGGTGACCAAGTGAAACAAATTGATCATAATGAATTATAAATCCTTCAAGCATTATCTAATTTATCCAAATTGGATAAATTTTATGATCTTAAGATTTTTTTAATAAGCCTAAATACAAAATATGATATTCTAGTAGACTAATCATCAGGGAGTCAAGATGGTAGTTTTGAGGGTAGAGCATGAAATACCTTACCTTTAAATACAATTTAAAGAATGCCCAAGCTAAAATTTCCAAAATTTGATGGAGAGGATCCAAATAGTTAGTTGTATTAGGCCAAACAATATTTTTCTCTTCATTCCACTCTATATAATCAAAGGCTCACAGTCACATATTTCAACCTAGAAAAGGAATGATTTTAATGGTACCAATGACTAGAGAATAAACATTCACAACTCACTTAGGATGAATTTGAAACATAGTTACTTGACTTTTTTAGACCCAATTAGTATGAATATTTTACTAGAATCCCAACCAAGTTAAGATAGACAACATCCATCCATGGTTACCAGACAATCTAAAAAGTTAGCAAATTATGCTAGGGGATTGAGTGCTAAGTTTTTCTAAAGTTGTTTCATTAGTGGATTGAATGAAGATATAAATGCTAAAGTTAAAATGTTTAATCCAAATAAAATTATGGAATATTTAGGATTAGCTAGGATTATTGAAGATAAATTTATATGACAAAGGCATGTTTTTAAACCTCCACAAGCTCAAACCCCATTTCCATCCCGAATATTAGCAAACTTAGGAAACAAAACACCTCAAGTCAAAAATCTCACTCGAGAAGAAATGGAGTCACATAGGGCACATGAACTATGATGATATTATCTAGGCCACAAATATGTATAACAAAAACTATATTTACTCAATGTGGATGAACCTTCCACCAGGGAACCACATGAAAAAGGGGAGGACCATATAAAGGAATATCAACCAGTAGAGGATAAAGCACCTAAAATTTTAGTGCATGCATTACCAAGGATTTATACTCCCTATATCATGAAAGTGATAGGGCATTTCAAGGGCCAATGACTCATAATACTCATTGTTTTTGGTAGTACCCATAATTTTATTAATCCTTAGTTAGACAAAAAATCAACCTATTATATCTACTCTTGTAATTCATTTGAAGTCATGATTTTTTAATGGGGGTACTCTACTGTGCAAAAAATATAGAAATATAAAGATGATGATGGGTGACTACAACATTTAGGTAAACATGTTTTCCCTTACTTTAGGGGTTGTGACATTGTGTTGGAAATTCAATGGTTTTGTACATTGGATCTGATAGTGTGGGATTTTTTAGAGTCATGGATGCAATTCATAAAAAATGAGAAGCAATACACTCTCTGCGACATTATTGTAGGTCCTACCCAAATCATTATCTCTCATCAAATAGAAAAAAATGAAAATTCATCTCAAGGGGTGGTGGCACAACTATTTGCACTATAGACCCTGAATACCAATGATACAATTTAACTAGCTAAATTATAGGAAAGTATGGATATACATAAAAATATATTTATAAAACCATAAGGGTTACCACCATGATGCACCCATGATTATACCATAAAGCTTGTCATGGGAAACTTATAGCCAAACATTTATCCCTATCGATACCTATATGTGTAGAATACTGAAATTAAGAAAATGGTGTAGGAGTTATTAGCACTAGGGGTCCTTTGACCTAGTGTTAGCCCATATTCTTCTATACTAATTTTGGTTTGTAAGAAATATGGGTCATGGTGGTTATGTGCGGATTTTGAGAACTCAACAAAATTACCATCAAGGACAAATTTCCCATTCCCATCATTAATGAGTTACTGGATAAATTCCATGGTGCTTGCTTCTTCTCAAAGATGGATCTTTGTTCAAGTTATCATCAGATTAGATTGTAGGAAGAAGATATTTCAAAGATAATATTTCACACTCATGAAGGCAATTATAAATTCCTCATCATGTCATTCAATCTTACCAATGTGTCATCCACCTTTTAGAGTCTCAAGAATCCAAATTTTCAACAATATTTATGGAAATTTATTTGTATTTTTTGATGATATTTTGGTTTAAAGTTGTACATGGGGGGAACATTTAGACTAAACACTACAACTCCTGGGTGATAATAAATTGTGTGCCAAATGATACAAATGTTATTTTAAGATGCAAGAAGTGGAATTCCTTGGCCATATGGTTTTAGGGGAAGGGGTCAAGGTGGATCCCACAAAGATTACTGCCATACAAAGAATGACCCAAACTACACACTCTCAAAAGTATTTAGGGTTTTCTAGACCTCAGTAGCTATTATCAAGAATGTGTTCATGATTATTGAAATATTGCATCCCCTTTGATGGATATGTTATAGAAGAACTCATTTCTACGGTTAGAATTTATTGAACATACATTTCCATGACTCAAACAAGCTTTTATCTCTACTCTCATGATGGCTATGGCTAATTTATCCAATCTGTTTATGGTTGAAAATGATGCCTCTAGAAGTAGAATTGGTGTAGTGCATATGTAATAAGGCTAACCATTGCCATCACTAGTAAAGTACTATTAGATAAAACTTGGACAAATCAACTTATGAGAAGGAGATGATGACAATCTTACACGTTATCAACCAATGGAGGCCTTATCTTATTGGGTGATATTGTTTCCATAAAAAAAAACCACCATAGCCTTAAGTATTTTATTGGGTAGCATATATCTATACCTAAACAACAAAAATGGGTTACCAAAATACTGGGGTATGACTATGAAATCATTTATAAGAAGGGAAAGGAAAATATAGTCATTGATGCACCATATTACCAATATGAGGATCAAGGTATGCTATGTGCCATCTCTACCCCACTTCCTCAATGGACCCACTAATTTCAAGGAGAAGTTCCTCAATATTCCACCTTACAATTATTAATTCAAAAAATTCAAATTGATTCTAATGCTCGTCCAAGATATACATGGGATGGACAATATCTCTGATTCTAGGGTTGACTTATTATCCCTAGAAATTTGACACTCCATGAATCTATACTACAAAAAATGCATGCTTCTTTGATTGTAGGATAGTTTGACTTATTAAAAACATATGAACATGATAAATATTTTTTTCTTGTAGGAATGGAAAATGATATCTAGACCTTTATTGCAAAATGTAACACTTGTTAGCACATTAAGGGTGAAACTATTTGCACATCAGACACACTCCAACCTCTTCCAATTCCAATGAGCATTTAGATAAATATTTCTATAAAATTTATTGAAGGACTTCTAAAGTTTGAAGGCAAAATAGTCATTCTAGTGGTGGTGGATCACCTCTCTAAGTATGCTCATTTCTTTCCTCTAGCCCACCCTTACAAGGCCTCAACTATTGCCCAAATATTCCTTGATTCCATAATTTGCCTTGATGGCATGACTTAGTCCATCGTATCCAATCATGATCCCATATTTGCTAGTCCTTTCTATAAGGATCTATTCAAGTTGCATGACACACAACTCAATATGAGCTTAGCATATCATCCCTAGACTAATAGGTAAACTAAAATTGTTAACAAGTGCTTGGAAACTTCTTTATTGCTTTATATCTAAGCAACCAACTCATTTGATCAAATGGCTTCCTTTGGCTTAGTGATGGTATAATATTTCCTATCATTCCTCCACCAAAATGACACCATATAAAGTAGTTTATGGACACCCTCCACTGTCACTTTTGTCTTACATTATTGGTAGTTCCAAGGTTTAAGAAACAAAATCCACTCCATAGAGTGTGCACAACTACTTCAACATATCAAAGATAATTCTACCATGGAATAGAACCATATGCGACAACAAGCAAATAAACACCATCATATGCATAGTTTTAACATCAAGGATATGGTTTTCCTATGTTGAAAACCCTATAAGAAATCATCACTGAAGATCCATGGTAGTCAAGAGCTAGCACCAAAATTTTATGGACCATATAAAATGCTCCAACAGGTTATCCCCCTGGCCTAAAAGCTAGAATTGCTACCTTCTTATATGATACATCCATTTTCCATGTCTTATCTTTAAAGAAGGTCCTTGGAAATCATATACAATTCCAATCCACACTACCCTAGTAGGATGAGGAAGGCTCAGTCAAATTAGAATCCATGAGTATTTTGGACTAGTATACATGCACACTTTGCAACCATACTCACTAATGTTCTAGTATAGTGGTATAGACTATAGCCAAAAGATGCAACTTGAGTTGATCCATTAAATACAATATTAGTTTCCTCACCTCAATATTTGAGGACAAAGCTTCTAAAGAATGAGGGCATGTTAGGACCCTATCCCAACACAACCATTCTTATGTACTTGTCTATTATTGGTGTATTTTTGCATCTTGGGTGCCTAGTGTGCATGGGCCCATTATGATGTAACCTTTACATTTATTATAAGTAGAAGTTATTAGTTTGGGTCCCCTATTTCATGTGGTCCAACCCTTGAGCATTAGGTTTAGGGTAAGTAAGAGTCTATATAAGGACATGGGTTTGGAGTAGAATGTATCTCATATTTTTCTCAAATTGTATTGAAGCTTTGCTTCCAAGGAGGTTGCCCCTTCGTAGAGGTCTTCAATATTTGTTATGATTGATTAATATAAGTTTGTTGTATTTCTTTCTAGCTATTTTCTTGATCACTTCTATTATTTTCATTTTCATGGTCATTTAGTTTATAAGCTTTTCCATTTATTCCTACATTGCTATTGTGGTTATGCTTATTTTTATATGAATATTTCTAACAAACCATCATTCTTATAATCTTCACCTAGGTAGGTATCAGTGATAGATTAATTAGTATAATGAGAATATTAATGTTACTAAAGCAATAGTAGCAAAAGTAAGTTCTCTTACAAATACTTTTCAAATTTTAAATTCCATCCCTTAGGTGTATTATTTAGCTCCTTGCTTTATGTTCTAATAATTGATGCTTTAATAGATATTTTAGAAATGATTGACTATATTTTGATCATAGAAATTTTACTTTTTCAAAATAAAATAATACTAAATTTCTATGATGATAATGATACACCATTTTTATCAAATAAAATGAGCTCAATCTATTAATCAATTTTGAAGGAGGAGACCCAAGGTTGAAATTTGTCAAGCGATATATGCATAATTGTCAAGTCATTATAATACCACTATGTGGTCATGATGTGATATGGATGGGGCTCATTTCAATCCCATATAACCAATTGAAAAAATGATATGGTGCTTTTATCCGAAACTACCAACATGAGTTGAAAACACCCTATAAGTCCTTCACATTTGTTAATTCTCAAGATCAAAACTTTGCAAGGAAAAGACTGAATTTATTTTGATCAATAGACAACATAATCCTCCTTTAGTCTCTCAAGAATGAAGTCAAGTTAATCATGAAGAAGTTAAATATCCTTTAATCTGCTTGTTGTGGTGCAGTGGTAAATGCCCTGGGTGCTGGTAGAGGCCGACCCAGGTTCCATTCCCCTTGTCTCCATCCTGCAGATATATGGTATAGTTAGGAATGTCCTATGTGCTGGTAGAGGCCGACAAGGCTCCATTCCTCCTATGCCCAACTTGTTGAAAGTGGCACCCCGAAAGGGGTGTTTTCCACTATAAATTAGTTTTAATTTGCTTGTTGTGGTGTAGTGGTAAATGCCCTGGGTGCTGGTAGAGGCCGACTTAGGTTCCATTCCCCTTGTCTCCATCCTGTATATATATGGTATAGTTAGGAATGTCCTATGTGCTGGTAGAGGCCGACAAGGCTCCATTCCTCCTATGCCCAACCTGTTGAAAGTGGCACCTCGAAAGGGGTGTTTTCCACTATAAATTAGTTTTTATATTTTGGAGAGAAGGAAAGATATTTGATTCGCTAGGTGACCAAGAAAAAAATACTTTCTGGAAGGAGCTGAATGGTAGAGACGTTTTAAGTAGGACTTCCCAAACTTCCGAACTCGTTTCAGCCATATCTCACTCATCCGAACTCGGATTGAGCTAAAATTTTGAGGGTAGATGCCTGAAAAACCTTAGAACATCTCCAAAAATTTTCATATCATTTGGAGCAACATAGATCCTAGCACATACCTATGTGTGAATGGTATATTTGGCAAGCGGCTATGCAAGGGTTTCATCTGGGTTGAGTGCAAGCAGCTCCAGAGGTTGGTTTTTAGGGCCTTCGGGCCTTAGCGGCCAATATTTTTGTGGTTTATGATCAATATTTTAGTAAGAAATGTTGCAGGGGATACAAGATGGGTTAGAAATTTGTCTTTCAACAGATCATACTGTGAACTTGAGTGACAACGGCTTCCAATTTGCTGCACAAAAGAAAAGTGAAAACCATACCTTTCCACGGTGTCTAGGGCAAGGATTAAAGAGACCACGAAATAAGTTTCAAGAAGTTGATCAAAAAATGGCTCATATCTCAAGTGAATCTAGTGCTAAGGTGCACCCACAAAATAATTCTATTGTGAAAACCCCGTCAAGGGTAAGAATTTTGAAGACTCAGTCCCAAAAATGAATTTTAGGGATGCCCTTCGTGGTGGACAACCTCAGCCCAATGCTAATATCAATACTAGGGCTTCTCATAAACCTCTAAGAATGCCTAAGATTGATCTTAGGAAAATGGAGTTAGGATGTCTTAAAGCAGCTGATGGAACTCCTATTGTTAAGCTTGATATGGGTAACATTCAGATCGGCATTGAAGATTTGGAAAAAAGAGGACTAATTTGTCGGTTCGTGGGTGTTCGTTCGAGTCTATCCGCTTTCAAAGTCCGGGCTACAAAAAGCTGGAAAACTAAAGGTGAGTTACAAATCTCTATTTATCCAAATGGTTATTTTCTTGTTTTATTTGCTAATAATGAAGATAGAGAGAAAAATTTTCAAGGGGGTCCTTGGTTTTTGGAAGGGCGGGGCTTTTCATGAAGCCCTGGCATACTAAATTTAAAGCCGAAGAAGAGATGCCTTCTATAGCTCCCGTGTGGGTTAGACTCTTTGGCCTCCCTATTGAATTTTGGAATCCTACTATTTTTTCTTCAATTGGAAACTCTTTAGGAACTTTTATGATGATCTGCTGATTGTACTCAAAATTTTCAACATATTATTTATGCTCAAATTTGTGTTTTAATGGATTTTGACAAACCCCTACCTAAAAAGATCACATTACAATTTGGGGAAGACACTTGGGAGCAAGTAGTGGACTATGAGAACATTCCTTTTCGTTGTAGAATTTTCCATGAATATGGTCATTTGGCCAATGCTTGCCCAAATAAAATTCTTGATCAAAAGAAAGAAGATATAAACTCAGCGAGGTTTCCAAATACCTAAGAAGAAGAACACTCGGAAAAAACCAAGTAATGAAGGATCAATCAAAGTCATTTGCTAATATGTTTGAAAGCCTTTCCACAAATGATGTCCCAAGTGAGGAAGAGGAAATAATGGAAACTTAAATCTTAGAAACACAATTTAAATATGAAGGAAAGAACTCAGAGACAAGCCAACAAATCAAAGGTTTTTAACAGAAAAAAAAGGAGAAAATTTACACAAGAAAAACAATATTTCAAATGTCAAAACTTCAAATAATGCAGGTCCCAATATAGACTCCATTGAACCATCTAGTAAAATGTTGGTTGTGTATGAGCATTCTTCAAGGTTAGAATCCATCTCAGATTCAATTGGAATAAGTCAAGAAACAGGGAAAAAAAAATTGAAGATGGATTCTAATTAAAAAGTAGGTCGCAAGACCAATCAATATCATATGGTAAAAGAAGGTGAAAAGCTTGTAGAGGAAGGTAAGATTAATGCCCTTCCCAATATTTTTAGCCCCGGTATTAATGAAGATCATCACTTGGAATATTAGAGGACTCAAAGAGAGTCTTTCAAAACAAAATGAAATTAGAAGAATGATTCAGATAAATCATCCACATCTTGTTTTCCTTCAAGAAACAAAAATGTCAATGGAGGATATGGACTTAATTGCCGATAAAATTTGGCCTGCTGGAAAAGTGGTTTCCCTCAGTTCCCAAGGGACTTCGGGTGGCATTGCTTGTCTTTGGGACCCAAAAGAGGTAGTTATTCACCATATGGTTGGCAGTTGGGGTTTGTTGGCTATAGCTATTCAAAGTAGACATTCCAACCAGATTATGCTCTGCATTATTGTTTATGCCCCGACTTCTTTGGAGGAAAAAAGAAGACAGTGGAAGGATATTACTCATATTATCTCTCATTTTCCTAAAGCTTGGATCTTGATCGGAGGAGATTTCAATACCATCCTCTCTCTGGATGAGAAAAGGGAGGGAAATAGAAATTTGGACAAAAGTACTGACCTCATGAGCAAATATATTACAAACCTCCATCTTGTGGATATCCAACTAGATAATGGCCTTATGACTTGGTCTAACAGAAGGCAAGGCTTAGCTTGTATAATGGAGAGATTGGATAGGTTTTTGCTCTCTAAAAATTTCTTAATCCATGGTCACATTCCTAAAGTGAAGACTCTTAATAATGTTGGTTCGGATCATTGGCCAATTATGGTGGAAATGTGGAAAACCAATGTGAGTTTCTCTCCTTTTTGTTTTCAATTAATGTGGCTTAGAGACATTTCCTTCAGACCTCATGTGCAACAATGGTGGAAGGAAGGTAAACCTAGGCATGGGACTAAGATGTTTTGTTTTGCCAAAAGACTGCAATACATTAAATCCAAAATCAAGACTTGGAACTGGAAAGAGTTTGGGGATGTTCATAAAAAAAAAACATGAAGTTATTGCTCATATTGAAAATTTGAATAAGAAAATCCATTTAGATGGCCTCACAGAGAAGAGAAGTGCTAGATGAAATTAAACTCACAACTCGGTTAGAGGAATGGGAAAAAAGAGAAGAAATCTTATGGAAGCAAAAATCTAGAATTCAATGGCTCAAAGAAGGAGATCGAAACACAAATTTCTTCCACAAATCTCTTCTAGCTCGAAGATCTCACAACTTTATTTCTTCCTTAAAATCAGATTCTGGAGATGTTGTTTATACTTGGGATGGCATGAACTCTATTGTTGTTGATTACTTTTCCAATATTTTTGTTGCTACTCCTTTTGACTCAGCTTCTCAACAAAATGTTCTTCAAGCAATCCCTTCTCTTATCACTTCTGAGGAGAACTCTATTTTGACTGCTCTTGTTACTATCAATGAGCTTCAACAAGTAGTTTTTAAAATGAAAAAAGGAAAAACCCCAAGTCCTGATGGTTTTCCTATTGAGTTATACCAAGAGTTCTAGGATATCCTTCATGTTGATTTATTAGAGGTGGTGGAAGAAGCCAAGAAATACAAAGAAATTTTGAAGGTTATCAATAAAAATTATATTAATCTTGTTCCAAAAGCTCAAGAGGTTGATCATATCTCAGCTTTTAGACCTATTGCTTTATGTAATGTTCTTCTCAAAATTATTACTAAAATCATGGCAGAAAGGTTGAAGCCTCTTTTACATAATATTATTTTCCCAGAGCAATGGGGATATGTGGAAGGACGTCAAATAGTAGATGAGATAGTTCTTGCTCAGGAAGCCATCCATTCCATGGATATGCAAAATTCTCCTTCTATGTTCATCTGGTTAGACTTATCCAAAGCTTATGACAGAGTGGATTGGCACTTCCTTATCAAAGTTTTGAGGCAATTTGGTTTCTCTAAGGATTGGATGGATTGGATTATGGGATGTATCTCTTCGGTTTCCTACTTAGTTCTATCAATGGCAGGCCTTCTCAGTATTTCCTAGCTTCCAGAGGTATCAGGCAAGGTGACCCGCTATCCCCTTATTTATTCATCATTCTTGTTGAATGCTTGGGTAGGACTATAACCAAAAAGAGGGAAAACAAAACCCTTGAGGGAGTTACCATTGCTCATGAAGCTAGACCTATCTCTCATCTTCAATTTGTGGATGACTCTACCCTTTTAGGTAAAGCTATAGTTAAGGAAGCTTCTAATTTTAAGCAAATCATTAGCTGTTTTTCTAAGGCTACTGGGCGATTGATCAATGAAGACAAATCTAAAGTTATTTTCTTTCACTGCTCTGCTAGACAGGAAGCCATGGTCTTGGATAAATTAAGATATAAAAAGACCTCTCTTCCAATCACTTATTTAGGTATTCCCATAAATATTCAAAGGCAGAAAAATAAAGATTGGAATTAGTTGTTGGACAAAGTCAAGAAGAAAATTGGAAAGTGGACCAACGAGTGGATTTCTTCTGGGGGTAGAATCACCTTGGTAAAATCAGTCCTTCAAGCTATTCCTATTTATGTTTCTTCCATTTTGAATATCCCAAAGGCTGTTCTTCGAGAATTGGATCAAATCAGTCATCGTTTCCTTTGGAGTGGTACTAAGGAGAAAAGAAAATGGGCCTTGGTGAAATGGGATACTTTATGTCTTCCTAAGAGTGAAGGGGGGTTAGGATTCCGGTCTTCAATTAATAACAACAAAGCTTTAGCTGCTAAATTATATTGGAGGATGTTGCATAACCCCAATGCTCTTTGGGCCAATAATCTCCATGCTAAATATGTTGAGAACAAAAGTCCTAAAGACCTTGTTCGCTATCAACTTCCTACCAAAGGTTCTCCCATTTTAGCAGTTCTTAAGAATGGTGAGGATTTGATAAAGAAAAAATTATTTTGGATCATTCATAATGGTCAACATGCAAATTTTTGGATAGATTCTTGGGATGGTCACAAGCCTTTGATAACTTAGTTTCCCGATTGGAGGCCTTGGATGGAGGAGCTTCACCGAGCTAATTAGATAAAGGTGGCTAATTATCTGTCGGTACCATACTTGGTAATTCAAAGGTTGGTAGATATTGGATCCCTATTGAGGACTGGCCTATTCAAATCCCAGAAAGGCAAAGACAAGATATCCAAGGCATCCTTCATATGAGATCCCTCTCTTGGTCCCATGAAAAATATTGTTTTGGATGGAACGACACTACTAAGGGTGAGTATTCAGTTGCTCAAGGTTATTTGACCTTATGCCATAATAATCCCAACCATTCTTCGACATATTTTCTCAATTGTGGGCTTAAAAGCTCTGGCCTAAGATGAGGTTCTTTAATTGGCTTTTATTGCATCGTAGGGTGCTTACTTGGTGAGCAACTTATGAAGCGTGGTTTTCATGGCCCTTTTAGATGTGAAATGTGTGAAGAGAATGTAGAAAATATCAACCATATTTTTATTGAGTGTACTTTAGCCTCTGAGCTATGGAGGAGAATGTCAAATTTACTTGGCTTACAGTGGTCCAATTTTTTCACTTTTGAACGACTTTGGAGGGATTGGCCTAATCAAGAGGGTGTTGATCATTTTATTAGGCAATTAGTTTGGATGGGTTCTACCATTCTTCTTTGGAATATTTGGAATGAAAGGAACAACCAAATTTTTAATCAATATAGGAAGGATATTCACTATATTTGGCAAAATACCATAGCCAACTTAGTTGAATCAGTCCATCATCTCCTTAATCACCCCCAAAACTCCCACCAAAGATGGGATCAAGTGATGCAAAGATTGAAGATTAAACCTTCTAAGGGAAACCAACTTAAAGGGAATGTGAGTATTAGTAAGATGGATAGGACTAGAAATTGGCAACCTCCTCCTAAGGATTTTGGAAAAGTCAATACTGATGGAGCCTCTAGAGGGAACCCTAGAAAAGCCAGTGTGGGAGGAATTGGTAGACTTTCAGATGGCTCCCTAGTTTTTACTTTTGCTGAGAATTTGGGTATTCTTTCCAATAACCTTGTTGAGGGGTATGGTATCCTTAGAGGCCTTTAGGAGGCTACTAAGGTTGGATGGGAAAAGGTGTTAGTTGAGTCTAACTCTCAACTTATGATTAATCTCTTGAAGACTCCTAAGAATCATAAGGTGGATTAGAGAATAAAAAGAATTATTGAGAAGATTCAGTTAATCCAGATGGGATTTTTGAAAGTTGATTACAATCATGTGGTCGGAGATCAAAACAAGAGTGCTTGATGCTTTAGCTAATTGGGCTTTAGACAAAGGTGATCTTACTTGTTATGGCCACCCTCCTATATGGTGGGCTTCTCAAATTAGGGAAGCTCTTCTTTCTATCATTTCTTTGGATGGCTCCAGTTCTGAAGGTACCTAGTTTCTTCTTGTTTTTTTGTTTTGTTTTGTTTCTCTTTGGTTCATTCAGTTTTTTTAGTTCCCTAGCTCATTCTATTCTTTATTTTGTTTCCTCTATTGATTCTTGCATTAATAGTCTTCTGATCTAGATAGGTCATTGTTTTGTTCATTTTTTTTATTTTGTCTTCTTTGTTTTTTTGTTTAGTTTTTTAAGGTGGGTGGGTTCTTTTGTTTTGTTTTGTTTTTGTGTTCTTTGTGTTGTTTTTTGTTGTTCTTGTGTTTTTGTTGTTTTTTTTTTTTTTATGTTTATTGTTATTGTTCTTGTGTTTTTTTCGTTCTTGTTCTTGGGTTTCTCTTTGTTTGTGTTATTTCATTTTTTTATGTGTGAGTGTTTTCTATGTTTTTTGTTTTTGTTTATTGTCTGTTGTTGGTTATTTTTATTTTTATTTTATTTATTTTATTTTTTAGGTTTTGGTTGTGTTTATTTTTCATGTTTTTTTGGGTTATGTCTTTGTATTGTTCTGTTGTTTTTGTCTTGTTTGTGTTTTGTTATGTGGTTCTTGTGTTTTTCTATGTGTTTTATGTTGTGGTTTCTTTTATCTTATTGTGCGTGTTTGGTTGTGCTTTTGGTTTTGACACACTCAAGGAGTTTGTTTTTTATTTTATTTTATTATTTTTGTTGTTATTTTATTTTTTAAATTTGGTTTTGTGTGTTTGTTTGCTCCTTGAGTATGTCAAAGGTGGTAGGCCAGGTCCGAGTCCTGGACGTTTTTGGCGGAATGGATACCCCTGCCTCCTTGGGTCTTACCCGAAAGTGGCATCCCTTTTGGGATGTTTTCCACAAATAAAAATATATATATATATCCTTTAGTAATTTCCTTGATATGATATGTCTCACAAACAAAACAAATTGGATTATTTACAAGATTTAAAACAATCTAGATAATATGGTCGTTAAGAACTTGTTTAAAGTGTAAAGCATGCAATTGGTCAATAAAATATTCTTAGCTTGTCATGTCTACTTTTCATTTTATTAGTTGTCCACTAAGGATAATTATGACCAAGTTGCTTAACTCATTTGTGACTTTAGAGCAAACAACATTGATTTAAAGATGTTGTCTCCTAAGCTTATGCATTCAACCTAAGTATAAAGGCAATTTGGGTTTATCAGTCTCCTTACTAAGGTAAATATGTTGTTACTAAATGGTTCATAATGGTTGAAGAGACTAGAATTCTAATAGGTTATCCATTGAAAAAGGATAAAATAAGTTATTGATATGGAAGGGCATATGGATTTACTTTGATTGAGAAAAATCTAAATGTACCATTCTTTTCTTTGAAATCATTGAAACCCATTCAAAAATTGAAAGCATAGTAAGACATTTGTTAAGGAAAACTCATTAGTCATGGACTCAATTTTTCTACTTTTAAACTATAATGAAATGAAATCATTATGAAATAGGAAGTCATCTAGCCCACTTCCTAGAATAACAGGGAGTCATATATTTTTATAGATTATATGTTCTTTCATAAATATTTGGACCTATGATACAAAAATTGTGAATATTGCAAAAAAATTACAATATAAAGATAAAAAAAAAGTATTAACAAAGTTATTATAACCCTCCTTTAAGGTCCTAGACCATCTCTAACTGAGGGTGATCATAACATATCCACAATGATCACTTAAAATGCCTATGAAGATTATAAGTGTTCCAAACATGTCTACAACATGTTAATACCCTTTACACAAGCTTTTATGTCCTTGATTTTATCATTACCCATTGTTAAATGGATCAACAACAACAGTGATCATGGTATTATACAAAAAAGTGTTGGATTTCATAATATTTTCTAGAAATATCCTAAAATATCCATTCACCATAATTATATATAGAAAAAGAAAGAAGAGCAAAATAGAAGAGCATATAGATGAAAAATAATAAAAGAGATAAATGACATGATTTGAGAGAAAGAATAAGGGGTGGGTGCCCATAGGCACCCCCACTATATTTTCATATATCACATTATATTACAAATGATCAATCATTGGGGGTATTTATAGTGATACCAAAAAATCCCAATGAGTAGTTAACCTCAAGTCGATATTAACTTGACTTTGAGGTTAACTTACAATAATAAAATAATAATAAATTACACCCTTTAATCAAGGTTATCCATAAAGGTGGATTAACCAATATCACTAAGGGTGAATACATGAGGGTGGCCTTAGGCTTACATGAAGATGCTTGTCAACTTACACATAGATGCTCGTAGGCTTACATAAAAGAATGCATGTAGGCTTATATAAGGATATGCCCATAGGATTACATAGAAAGATGTCAACAACCTTATAAATAGAATTCCCATAGGCTTACATCAAGATGCCCAAAGTGTTATATAGCACTTGCTTTTTGGATACATCAAGAGCACCTGTAGGTACTTCATCAATGTTGACCTTGGCCTAATAAGATTAGATTACAAATATTTCAACACCCCCATAGTCTAAGCTAAGGGGCCAAGGAGAGAAGATATTAGAGATGATGCATCTTCCCCTATAATTAAAACTCATATGGGCCAATGGATCCTACCATCTTCTCTTTCCAAAGGAACATGAACTAGATCAATCTCTCTCAAACATGAAGTCAAAACTCACCCTCCTAGATTAAGATGTTGAGCTTCTTGTGAGAATATATTCATCATGTACTATGGTGACCAAATCTATCCCTAAATATCTAGACAAGACAACTAAATCATGAAGCAATAGGTAGGTTTTTGAATAATCAGCCCCAATGGCTAGAAAGGGCCCATAGAAAAAAGGTATACCTTGCATTGGTCATCCAAAACCTAATCCTCTTGTAGCCCAAAAAATTACCAATCACCATACTAATGGGTTGGATAAAGCATCCACAGTGAAAAAGGAGAAGAAGAAACACAAGAATTTAGAAATCTCTCAAATATTGTACAACTAACCAACTGCTACACCATCAATCTTAGTTGGATTTAGGTGTTTGATTCTCTATAAATACATCAAACCTACTATGATAAAAGAAATACGATTTTAACATGTAACCTTTATGTAGAAGAAGGATTTTAAATCATACATGATTTGGATGTAAATAAAATTGACATCTGTCATGCCAATGGACTATTGAAGTTAAAATCGTATTAAAAAAATGCCAATTGAGTCCACTTTGTAATGAAAAATACCATAGAAAATACTAATATGACCTTGAACTAATTTCACCAATCTGTAGAGCTCAAAAATCTATGCATTTTGAAAAACGGGTTTGAAATACTTTCATATGTAAAAGTTATGGCTTGGAAAATTTTGGGCATAATAGAGCTAAAAAAAAAGAAAATAAATAAATAACAAACTTTGGAGAAAATTTTGGTCAACCAAAGACTACCACTTGTCACATCAATGTTCCACCTTTGTTGGCGTCACTCACTAAGAGGACAACTAACTAGGACACTAAATGATTAATACAATTGCAACACTTAGTGGATGTGGATTGGTTGAATTTACATATGTATATAAAAATAAATTGTAATGCCCAAGATTTGGGCTAAGTCGACAACTAGAGTAGAAATTGAGAATCCAAGACCTTGTTCTCACCACACAAGACTCCAACCACTATGCCACTAGTATGAAGGTAATAGAAGAAAGGAATTTTTATTTGAAATATGCTATAACACTTCACACAAACAAAAAGGATGCACCCTGATTTGAACATGAGACTTCTTTCCTTTAATGGGAGCACCTTACCATTATGATAATTGCATGGATATGTATTTAAATGGAAGGTTGTTCCCCTTAAGTTAGTACAAGGTCTCAAGAATCATCCACATACACCAAACAAATATATTTGATGTGACTTGAACTCGAGATCTCCTCGTTAGGAGCCAATAGACTTATCATCATGCCATAACATTACCTTGAACAAAAATCATGTTTCACTCTTTAATAAACATTGGAAAAGCTCAAAAAAAGGATGCAAAAAGTAGTTGTCTTTGCTAAGAATCAAACATAGGACCTCTTGCAAGGAACAAAGACACACTACCACTTACAAGCGAGGCCTAAAGAAATACCACATTTTTTAACTATCACCTATAGACTCAATTTTTTCTATTTTCCATTAAAAAACCCATGTGCATCTTTGTGCCCTCTCCTGTCGCACAACATAATATTTCATGAAATATTCTAAATTAAAAACTTCAAATTTCAAATTTTGCAGGAAAAAGAGGTGTTTTTTCTATACAAAAATGGACATTAAAATGGTAAAATATCGAAAAGTGCGAAACTGAGACCTACTAAAATTTTGCAAGGAATCCAAAAAAACTGATGGTTTGTCTATATCTACCATGGTTGACCCTCTACAAACATTTTGTATGATTGAGTGAAGTTGCTTCATTTTGGCTCTAATACCATGTTGGAATTTACAATATTTTCCATAAACATCCTCAAATATTCATTCATCATATCATATGCAAAAAAGAACAAAATAAAAGAACGCAAAGACAAATAATAAAGAAAGAGATAAAAAACATATTTTAAGAGGAAGAATACAGGACAGGTGCCCGTAGGCACCCCCACTAAATTTTCATATATCACACTATATTATAAATGATCAATCATTAAGGAGTATTTTTAGTGATACCAAAATCCCAATGAGTAGTTAATCTCAAGCCAACATTAACTTGACTTTGAGGTTAGCTTACAATAATAAAATAACATTAAATTTCACTTTGTAATCAAAGTTATTCATAAAGATGGATTAATCAATATCACGTGAATACATAAGAGTGTCCTTAAATTTACATGAGAATGTATGTAGGCGTACACACATATGCCCATAAGCTTATATATAAAAGAATATCCATAGGTTTATATAGAAAGATGCCCATAGGCTTATATATAGAATGTTGCTTGTATGATTAGATCAAATTGCCCAAAAGCTTACATAACACTTGCCCTTAAACTACATCAAGAGCACTCATACGTACTTCATTATTATCGCCTAATAAAATTAGATTACAAATATTTCAAAAAAACATTGACAAGAACTAAATCTTAATTTATTAATATATTTAATTCACTTAATATCCTACCTCTAAGATTTATTCTTTATACGTAAAAGGTAAATTATGTCAAAAAAAAATTTAGTTAGATGGACGAAGGAGTTTTGAAAGGACCTCCAAATCTTGTACAAAAGAGACTAAACCCCACCCGAAAAGAGGGAGCCAAAATTACTTACATCCGGTAATAATCGAGGAATGACCAATTAGAGAAGTTATTTCTTCCAAAGCCAAACCAATATATAGGTAAGACCATACATAATTTAAAACTTAAAACAAATTGAAATCAAATCAAGATGTCAAAGATAACCAACCGAACACAGATCAGTAGTAGGACCTGAACCACGAACCGAGCCATGCACCAATCTCATTCTCCCCCATGAGGTCGTTGCTTTCCCAGACCTGCTAGCCCATCAGGGCAAGAATATCCCCAAGCTAGGAAAAAATAGCTTGGAGATATAAAATTTGTTGCGAAAACCCAAAATCAACAAGCGCCCCCAAGTTTTGCAGCCAAGTCATCAACAACAACTTGACCAAAACAACTAAATTATATAAATTTAATATTACTTTTGACAATTCTTAATATAACCTAATTTACAACAATCAAATTTTCACTTTATTTAATTCAAATATATTTTTCCCTTGGTAGATTCAAAGTTCGTAAAATCTTATTCTCTATCTAAGAGATCTTTAAACCTAGGAGTTTAAATCACATATAAAAATCAAATTATTATTTAGCCTTCCATGTGATTTGTCTCTACTAGTTTGTTATTGCCTACACTTTGATCTTAAGATGTAGTTGTTGGCATAAAAATACTTAAATATAACTAAAGATTTATATTCTATAAGGATATGATGAGCACAGTTTTAAGATTGAGAAAAATAGTGGGGATACGATGAGCACATTTTTAAGATTGAGAAAAATAGTCTTTTTGGTGCAATGTGAATAATTTTTAATAAATTATATATAATTATTTATTCAACATGTTATATTGTTTATGTTATAATAAGTTAGGTTTTAATAATAATTTATTAATTAAAAATTAAGTATGTAGAATGAATGTGTATTTTTTTTTGGTTACATAGATGAATAGGTTACAATCACAATTTTTAGTAACTTTAGCGCGGTTGGCAGGTTTCAAACTATCAGTGAAGGCTTCCAACACACCCATTGTCTCGTTAATGGTAACCTTGCGTGAGATGGGGACTGTCGGACGCACAGGGTTTGCACCGTTTTCGTTAATCTGGTTCAACACGTGGCATGAAGGGGACCGTCGGACAAGCAGGAAATAAATCATTGTCATCAATCAGGTGCAACATGCAAAGGAGTCGGATCGGACTACTGGCTATGCATGGGCATGCCCGTGGGATTGGAACCTAGGTCTCCTCTTGGTAAGCGCCCCAACTTACCAATCCACCTAGACCCACCCACTAAATAAGTATTTTAATTAATTATATAGAATTGAAACTGCTTTCGCCCATATTACATTATAACAATATAATGGTATTATAAAACCTTGAAAATTATACATATATTTATGAACAAGATTTGAATTTAGATTTTCTTTTTAAAAATCAAAAGATTCAACTCAATAAACTAATACAATTTATTAAAATATATATTTTTTAATTTACAAATGTTGTTGTAAGGAATCGGATCTCTTCATAATAAGTTAGATTTGAATCTTAAACTATTAGAAAAAACCAAAACCTATAAAATATATCTTTATTTTAGATAAAACCAAAACCTATAAAACATATCTTTATTTTATAAAATTTATTATTATGAAACTACGATCACAAAATATTATTATTCTGTAACTTCTTTGTCAACACAACTGCTATGAGATTCCGTGACAGCATGAAGCACGTTGTTTATATGAAAAAATAGTAATATAAATTAAAAAGTTTAAAGTATAAAACGTGTACCTTTATTCAATGGATCTAAGTGCGTCGTGCAACATGTTAGGTACAATGGGTTTGTATTTTTCTTGGGAAAAAATTGGTGCCTTTGAGGGTGACACATAAGCCATTTGTATTAAAAAATAATAATAATTGAGGTATATATACAGTGCCAAATTTAAAATTACAAGAAAGAAATGCTATTAACAAATAAACTTATTTCGGTAAAAGTTTTTTGGTTTAAAGGTTGGGATAAATAGTTAATGTAGTCCACACCAAAATTTAATTGTAGATGTACCAAATAACTTAATGCAAGCTTATTACAGTGGTAAGAGATTTGGCCTTTCTTTGGAGAGGTTCAAGGTTCAAACCTATAAAGGAATTAAGACCCCTCATAAAAATCTGTGTAAACTTAAATTTTTCAGCTGCAAGCTTATTGTAATGGTAAGGATTTTGGCTTCTCTTTAAGAGGTCCAAGGTTTAAACCCTACTTAATATAAGGGGATTATGACCCCTCATAAAAACATGTGTCAACTCATTGAATAAACAAAGAAAACAAGCTTGATAAGCACCATTTATTATTTTTACAAGAATACTTTGACTAATACTTGCTTTGAGAGGTCCAAGGTTCAAACCCCACTCAATATAAGGTGACTATGACTCCTCAAAAAAATATGTGTAAACTCATTGAAAAAAAACAATCTTGATGAGCACCACTTATTATTTTTACATGAATACTTTGCTAATACTTTTAGGAGGATGTTTAACAAAATTAATTAATCTTATTAGTCCCTACCTGGTAAGGATTTTTGCTTCTTTTTAAGAGGTCCAAGGTTTAAACCATACTCAATATAAGGGGACTATGACCCCTCATAAAAACATATGTAAACTCATTGAAAAAACAAAAAAAATAAAAAAAATAAGCTTGATAAACACCACTTATTATTTTTACAAGAATACTTTGACTAATACTTTCTTTGAGAGGTCCAAGATTCAAACCCCACTCAATATAAGGTGACTATGACTCCTCATAAAAATATGTGTAAACTCATTGAAAAAAAAAACAATCTTGATAAGCACCACTTATTATTTTTACACGAATACTTTGCTACTACTTTTAGGAGAATGTTTAACAAAATTAATTAATCTTATTAGTCCCTACCTTAAGGAATTGTTGGGTTCAATAATTTTATTTGTTGCCTCTAATGTATTGATTACTTTTGCAAATAGGATTTAAATAATTATAAAAATTTATAAGAATAAGTTATATGTGGATTTAACCCAGGTGTTGTAGGTGAGTTGGAGAGGAGAGGGCAATCCTTCAAGGGAGGTCCCAGGTTCAAATCTCCACCCTACCAAAAAGCTGAATTGGGTACCCAAAATCCAATTGATAATGTTGGTGCGGGCAGGGCTGGGTGTAGAACCCCCTGTTCGTGGTCTCTCAGGCCAGGCAGCCCCGCAAGGGGTTTTTCGCTTAAAAAAAGAAAAAAAGTTATATGTGGATTTATTAGGATTATTTCTATTATATATTTGACGTTAAGTCAATTAAAGCATATTTAACATGTTTTTTATCATAAATATTTTTATTTCTTTTTTTATTAAATATATTCTTTAACTTCTTCAAAGTGTTATGTTTTCATCCTTGACATCATTTTGATTAAGAGATAAAATCTCACTTGGTCATTTGTCTTCTATAATTTAAACTTAATTAAAATGAAGATCAACATAAAGATTTGTTAAATTAGTTTATTTTTCTTTATAAATATTCTTACATTTGCAAGAAATTACCTCCAATAACAAATGATGACCATCAACAATGATATTATTTTTTAATCCAATCTCCACTTCCATTTTTGTTGATAGTATTAATGATAATTTATATACCCCCTCAATTGAAATATATTTTCATCCTTTTTCTATTGCAATTTTAATCCAAGTATGAAGTGCCCTAGTCTCTCCATAGTTGTTAGTTGAAGTTCCATATGATTCTTAGTAAATGAGAACAATTTTACCTTTGTTATTTTGAAAACCACCACCTCCACTAGCTTTTTCTCGATTTTCTTTAAAAACATCATCAAAATAAATTTTGATGAACCCAATTTTTGGACATTTCAATTTACCCTAGATCAAAGTAGACCTTTGTTTTAATATCATTGTCACAAATGGCTCTTCCATATATGTTCAATTTTTTTAACCAAGTTGTTACCACCTCTTTTTCCACACTAGAGACTTCCCATGGTGAACACCATATCTATAAATATTGTTGGAAATATAAGCAGATTTTGTTGTCATTGATGTCAAGAGTCAGTTTCAGTGAGCAGGACGAAAGGAAGGATGTCAAGATTCAGTTTCAGTAAGCAGTGCAAGAGAAAGATTGCTTCTAGGTCTAAGGAAAATAATATTATAATATCTCTTATTATAATATTCAAGGTGGTCAGATGATGTCTTAAGAGCAATAAGAAGGCCCAAGAAAAATAATATTATAATATTTTATTATAATATTAAAGGTCTAAGGTTAAGACCTAAAGATTAAATTAATTATAAATTAGTTATAGTATTTTTTTTTGGGGTATTAGGTAGAGGTGGTTATAAGGTCCACAAACCTTTTACATAGTCAAAATGGGCTGGTTCTAGTTACAAGCCCGTATAATCAAAATACAAAATGGATCTTTCCAAGACCCACATTGAACCATACTTAGAGTCCGCAGTCCTATACTTGTCGTTGGACTATTCAGGATAAAACAAAAACTAGACAACACCTAGCACTTACTAAACATAACACTATGTTTTTGTATCGTACACTTATCACTTCCCAGACCCCAACAAATGGGTTGCCTTTTGTCCCTCTGCCTAATTCCATTTGTCAAATTACTCATCATCAACCACTCTGATCTCCTGCTGCTCTAACAGGTTTGATCTTAGATCTTCTTTAGAAGCCAACACCAATAATTCTCGAGGGAAGTTATCCTTCCAAATTTGCATCTCCCTAACAGAAACTGCAATATTTGCCATTACATCCACCACCTGGTTCCCTTCTCTAAAGGTATGTTGGATTTGGGCACTAACCAAATGGGATTTTTGAATCTTTGCTTCTAGGATAAGCTCCGAGATGGTCCAACTGGGGTCTTTATCCTCCTTAATTACTTTGATTATATTAAGTGAATCCCCTTCAAAGATTACTTCTTTATGTAGGCTCGTGCTTCTGCAAAATGATTTGTTTGAGTTCCCAAAGGCTCTGCAAAGGCAAGGACCACTTTTCCTTCCTCATTTCTCATAACTCCTCCTGCTCCTGCAACCCCCATATTTCCTTTGGCTGCCCCGTCAAAATTGAACTTAAACCACTTTTGTGGGGGGTATCCACTTGAAACCATCTCGTGGGTTGGTTGTAATGACTGGGTCTGGAGGTTCCTCTCCCCAATTTCGTAAAATCCTCATTTTTATAGGATACAGGGTGTCATTTTTGAAGTAAAAGGTTTTCCAGTTTTCTTTCAAAGCTCTGATTATTTTATTACCACATAACTTGGGATCTTTCTTTCGTCCTTTAAATACTCTCTTATTTCTATCATTCCATATCCCCCATAAAAAATGAGGTAAGTTGAGCTTCCAGAGCCAAGTCAAAAGTTTCGCTCGGAAGGGGAAAGCCCACTGTATGTAGAAGTTAGACATGTTATTTGGGCGGACCCAATCTATATGAAATTTGTACATAATCATTTGGAAGACTGCACAAGAAAATTCACAAGTTAGAAAGATATGACTTACAGATTATGTCGCTTTCTCACACAGGATACATCGATTGATGAATTGGAAACCTCTCCTCTGCAGATTATATGTTGTCAGAATCTTATTTTGAACTGCCAGCCAAAAGAAGAAAGCTATTTTTGGGGTTAAATTCTTTAACTAAATAATAGAAGTTGGAGTCTAGACATTAAATCCTGAGTGTATTAGTTTATAGGTAGTTTTTATTGAATAGATCTCACTTGTAGTGTTACCCCAAATCATCTTATCTCTTCCTCCCCCTGGAATGATCGAGAATACCCTTAAAGCATCATTGAGTTTGGTCAGGGCCACCTTCTCTTGCTCTGAAGGATTTTGAACCGTGATTTTCTTCCAAAAGGAAGTTTCCTATGCTACCGCAAGAAACTCCCCTACTTTTCCTCCCATTTCAATTAATTATAATAATTTCATTATAAATTAATTTATAATTTAATTTGATTAACTCTAAGAGTTATTAAATTAATTATAAGTTAATTATAATAATTTAATTATAAATTATCTTATGATTTAATTAAAATAACCCTAAATGTTAGGGTTATAAGGGCACAAAGTTGGGAGGGACGTTTTTCGTAAGACTGCCCAAACTACCAAACTCGTTTCGGCCATATCTCACTCATTCGGACTCGTATTGAGCTAAAATTTTGAGGGTAGATGCCTGAAAAACCTTAGAACGTCTCCACCATTTTTCATATCATTTGGAGTAACACAGATCCTAGTGTACCCCTATGTGTGAACGAGATATTTGGCAAGCGGCTATGTGAGGGTTTCATCTGGGTTGAGTGCAAGCAGCTCCAAAGGTTGGTTTTTAGGGCCTTCAGGCCCTAGCGGCCAATATTTTTGTGGTTTATGCTCAATATTTTAGCAGGAAATGTTGCAGGGGATCCAAGATGGGTTAGAAATTTGTCTTTCAACAGATCATACTATGAACTTGAGTGACAACGACTTCCAATTTGCTGCATAAAATAAAAGTGAAAACCATACCTTTCCATGGCATCTAGGGCAAGGATTAAAGAGATCACGAAACAAGTTTCAAGCAGTTGATCAAAAAATGGCTCATATCTCAAGTGAATCTGGTGCTAAGGTGCACCCACAAAATAATTCTATTGTGAAAACCCCTGTCAAGGGTAAGAATTTCAAAGACTCAGTCCCAAAAATGAATTTTAGGGATGCCCTTCGTGGTGGATAGCCTCAGCCCAATGCTAATATCAATCTTAGGGCTTCCCATAAACCTCTAAGAATGCCTAAGATTGATCCTAGGAAAATGAAGTCAGGATGTCTTAAAGCAGTTGATGGAACTCCTATTGTTAAGCTTGATATGGGTAACATTCAGACTGGCATTGAAGATTTGGAAAAAAGAGGACTAATTTGTCGGTTCGTGGGTTTTCGTCCGAGTCTATCTGCTTTCAAAGTCTGGGCAGCAAAAAGTTGGAAAACTAAAGGTGAGTTACAAATCTCTATTTATCCAAATGGTTATTTTCTTATTTTATTTGCTAATAATGAAGATAGAGAGAAAACTTTTCAAGGGGGTCCTTGGTTTTTTGGAAGGGCAAGGCTTTTCATGAAGCCCTGGCATACTAAATTTAAAGCCGAAGAAGAGATGCCTTCTATAGCTCCCGTGTGGGTTAGACTCTTTGGCGTCCCTATTGAATTTTGGAATCCTACCATTTTTTCTTCAATTGGAAACTCTTTAGGAACTTTTATGATGACTACTGATTGTACTCAAAATTTTGAACATATTATTTATGCTTGGATTTGTGTTTTAATGGATTTTGACAAACCCCTACCTAAAAATATCACATTACAATTTGGGGAAGACACTTGGGAGCAAGTAGTGGACTATGAGAACATTCCTTTTCTTTGTAGAATTTGCCATGAATATGGTCATTTGGCCAGTGCTTGCCCAAATAAAATTCTTGATCAAAAGAAAGAAGATATAAACTCAGCAGGTTTCCAAATACCTAAGAAGAAGAACACTAAAAAAAAACCAGTTATGAAGGATCAATCAAAGTCATCTACTAATATGTTTGAAATCCTTTCCACAAATGATGCCCAAGTGAGGAAGAGGAAATAATGGAAACTGAAATCTTAGAAACACAATTTAAATATGAAGGGAAGAACTCAGAGACAAACCAACAAATCAAAGGTTTTCAACGAGAAAAAAATGGAGAAAATTTACACAAGAAAAACAATCTTTCAAATGTCAAAACTTCAAATAATGTCGGTCCCAATATAGACTCCATTGAACCATCTAGTAAAATTTTTGCTGTGTATGAGCATTCTTCAAGGTTAGAAGCCATCTCAAATTCAATTGGAATAAGTCAAGAAATGGGGAAAAAAAAATTGAAGATGGATTCTAATCAAAAAGTAGGTCGCAAGACCAATCAATATCATATGGTAAAAGAAGGTGAAAATCTTGTAGAGGAAGGTAAGATTAATGCCCTTCCCAACTTTTTTAACCCTGGTATTAATGAAGATCATCACTTGGAATATTAGAGGACTCAAAGGGAGTCTTTCAAAACAAAATGAAATTAGAAGAATGATTCAGATAAATCATCCACATATTGTTTTCCTTCAAGAAACAAAGATGTCAATGGAGGATATGGACTCAATTGCCAGTAAAATTTGGCCAAGCTGGAAAAGTGGTTTCCCTCAGTTCCCAAGGGACTTCTGGTGGCATTGCTTGTCTTTGGGACCCAAAAGAGGTAGTTATTCACCATATGGTTGGCAGTTGGGGTTTGTTGGCTATAGCTATTCAAAGTAGACATTCCAACCAGATTATGCTTTGCATTATTGTTTATGCTCCGACTTCTTTGGAGAAAAAAAGAAGATAGTGGAAGGATATTACTCATATTATCTCTCATTTTCCTGAAGCTTGGATCTTGATCGGAGGAGATTTCAATACCATCCTCTCTCTGGATGAGAAAAGGGGGGAAATAGAAATTTGGACAAAAGCACTGACCTCATGAGTGAATATATTACAAACCTCCATCTTGTGGATATCCAACCAGATAATGGCCTTATGACTTGGTCTAACAGAAGGCGAGGCTTAGCTTGTATAATGGAGAGATTGGATAGGTTTTTGCTCTCTGAAAATTTCTTAATCCATGGTCACATTCCTAAAGTGAAGACTCTTAATAATGTTGGTTCGGATCATTGGCCAATCATGGTGGAAATGTGGAAAACCAATGTGAGTTTCTCTCCTTTTCATTTTCAATTAATGTGGCTTAGAGACATTTCCTTCAGACCTCATGTGCAACAATGGTGGAAGGAAGGTAAACCTAGGCATGGGACTAAGATGTTCTGTTTTTCCAAAATACTGCAATACATTAAATCCAAAATCAAGACTTGGAACTGGAAAGAGTTTGGGGATGTTCATAAAAAAAAACATGAAGTTATTGCTCATCTTGAAAATTTGAATAAGAAAATCCGTTTAGATGGCCTCACGGAGAAGAGAAGTGCAGATGAAATTAAACTCACAACTCAGCTAGAGGAATGGGAAAAAAGAGAAGAAATATTATGGAAGAAAAAATCTAGAATTCAATGGCTCAAAGAAGGAGATCGAAACACAAATTTCTTCCACAAATATCTTCTAGCTCGAAGATCTCACAACTTTATTTCTTCCTTAAAATCAGATTTTGGAGATGTTGTTTATACTTGGGATGGCATGAACTCTATTGTTGTTGATTACTTTTCCAATATTTTTGCTCTGCTACTCTTGACTCAGCTTCACAATAAAATGTTCTTCAAGCAATCCCTTCTCTTATCACTTATGAGGAGAACTCTATTTTGACTACTCCCATTACTATCAATGAGCTTCAACAAGTAGTTTTTAAAATGCAAAAATGGAAAACCCCAAGTCCTGATGGTTTTCCCATTGAGTTCTACCAAGAGTTATGGGATATCCTTCATGTTGATTTATTAGAGGTGGTGGAAGAAGCCAGGAAAGCCAAAGAAATTTTGAAGGTTATCAATAAAACTTATATTACTCTTGTTCCAAAAGCTCAAGAGGTTGATCATATCTCAGCTTTTAGACCTATTGCTTTATGTAATGTTCTTCTCAAAATCATTACTAAAATCATGGCATAAAGGTTGAAGCCTCTTTTGCATAAGATTATTTCCCCAGAGCAAGGGGGTTATGTGGAAGGACGTCAAATAGTAGATGAGATAGTTCTTGCTCAGGAAGCCATCCATTCCATGGATATGCAAAAATCTCCTTCCATGTTCATTCGGTTAGACTTATCCAAAGCTTATGACAGAGTGGATTGGCACTTCCTTATCAAAGTTTTGAGGAAATTTGGTTTCTCTAAGGATTGGATGGATTGGATTATGGGATGTATCTCTTCAGTTTCCTACTTAGTTCTTATCAATGGCAGGCCTTCTCAATCATTCCCAGCTTCCAGAGGTATTAGGCAAGGTGACCCGCTATCCCCTTATTCATCATTCTTGTTGAATGCTTGGGTAGGACTATAACCAAAAAGAGGAAAAACAAAACCCTTGAGGGAGTTACCATTGCTCATGGAGCTAGACCTATCTCTCATCTTCAATTTGTGGATGACTCTACTCTTTTAGGTAAAGCTACAATTAAGGAAGCTTCTAATATTAAGCAAATCATTAGCTATTTTTCTAAGGCTACTAGGCAGTTGATCAATGAAGACAAATCTAAAGTTATTTTCTTTCATTGCTCTGCTAGACAGGAATCCATGGTCTTGGATAAATTAAGATATAAGAAGACCTCCCTTCCAATCACTTATTTAGGTATTCCCATAAATATTCAAAGGCAAAAAAATAAAGATTGGAATTGGTTGTTGGACAAAGTCAAGAAGAAAATTGGAAAGTGGACCAACAAGTGGCTTTCTTTTGGGGGTAGAATCACCTTGGTAAAATCAGTCCTTCAAGCTATTCCTATTTATGTTTCTTTCATTTTGAATATCCCAAAGTCTGTTCTTCGATAATTGGATCAAATCAGTCATCGTTTCCTTTGGAGTGGTACTAAGGAGAAAAGAAAATGGGCCTTGGTGAAATGGGATACTTTATGTCTTCCTAAGAGTGAAGGGGGGTTAGGATTCCGGTCTTCTATTAATAACAACAAAGCTTTAGCCTGCTAAATTATATTGGAGGATGTTGCATAACCCCAATGCTCTTTGGACCAATAATCTTCAGTGCTAAATATGTTGAGAACAAAAGTCCTGAAGACCTTGTTCGCTATCAACTTCCTACCAAAGGTTCTCCCATTTTAGCAGTTCTTAAGACTGGTGAGGATTTGATAAAGAAAAAATTATTTTGGATCATTCATAATGGTCAACAGGAAAATTTTTGGATAGATTCTTGGGATGGTCACAAAACTTTGATAACTCAGTTTCCCGATTGGAGGCCTTGGATGGAGGAGCTTCACCGAGCTAATTGGATAAAGGTGGCTAATTATTGTCGATACCATACTGGTAATTCAAAGGTTGGTAGATATTGGATCCCTATTGAGGACTGGCCTATTCAAATCCCAAAAAGGCAAAGACAAGATATCCAAGGCATCCTTCATATGAGATCCCTCTCTTGGTCCCATGAAAAAGATTGTTTTGGATGGAACAACACTACTAAGGGTGAGTATTCAGTTGCTCAAGGTTATTTGACCTTATGCCATAATAATCCCAACCATTCTTCTGACATATTTTCTCGATTGTGGGCTCAAAAGCTCTCGCCTAAGGTGAGGTTCTTTAATTGGCTTTTATTGCATCGTAGGGTGCTTACTGGTGAGCAACTTATGAAGCGTGGTTTTCATGGCCCTTTTATATGTGAAATGTGTGAAGAGAATGTAGAAACTCTCAACCATATTTTTATTGAGTGTACTTTAGCCTTTGAGCTATGGAGGAGAATGGCCACTTTACTTGGCTTACAAGTGGTCCAATTTTTTTACTTTTGAACAGACTTTGGAGGGATTGGCCTAATCAAGAGGGTGTTGATCATTTTATTAGGCGATTAGTTTGGATGGGTTCTACCATTCTTCTTTGGAATATTTGGAATGAAAGGAACAATCAAATTTTTAATCAAGATAGGAAGGATATTCACTATATTTGGCAAAATACCATAGCCAACTTAGTTGAATCAGTCCATCAACTCCTTAATCACCCCCAAAACTCCCACCAAAGATGGGATCAAGTGATGCAAAGATTGAAGATTAAATCTTCTAAGGGCAACCAACTTAAAGGGAATGTGAGTATTAGTAATATGGATAGGACTAGAAATTGGCAACCTCCTCCTAAGTATTTTGGAAAAGTCAATATTGATGGAGCCTCTAGAGGGAACCCTGGAAAAGCTAGTGTGGGAGGAATTGGTAGACTTTCAGATGGCTCCCTAGTTTTTACTTTTGCTGAGAATTTGGGTATTCTTTCCAATAACCTTTTCGAGGGGTATGGTATCCTCAGAGGCCTTCAGGAGGCTACTAAGGTTGGATGGGAAAAGGTGTTAGTTGAGTCTGACTCTCAACTTATGATTAATCTCTTGAAGACCCCTTCTAAGAATCATAAGGTGGATTGGAGAATAAAAAGAATTATTGAGAAGATTCAATTAATCCAGATGGGATTTTTGAAAGTTGATTACAATCATGTGGTCAGAGATCAAAACAAGAGTGTTGATGCTTTAGCTAATTGGGCTTTGGACAAAGGTGATCTTACTTGTTATGGCCACCCTCCTATATGGTGGGCTTCTCAAATTAGGGAAGCTCTTCTTTCTATCATTTCTTTGGATGGCTCAAGTTCTGAAGGTACCTAGTTTCTTCTTGTTTTTTTTTTTTTTGCTTCTCTTTGGTTCATTCAGTTTTTTTAGTTCCCTAGCTCATTCTATTCTTTATTTTGTTTCCTCTGTTGATTCTTGCCTTAATAGTCTTCTGGTCTAGATAGGTCATTGTTATGTTCATTTTTTTTTCATTTTTCCTTTTTGTTTTTTTTTTTTTAGTTTTTTAAGGTGGGTGGGTTCGTTTTGTTTTGTTTTTTTTTTGTGTTCTTTGTGTTGTTTTTTGTTGTTCATGTGTTTTTGTTGTTTTGTGTTTTTTTTTTATGTTTTTTTGTTATTGTTCTTGTGTTTTTTTTCGTTCTTGTTCTTGGGTTTCTCTTTGTTTGTGTTAATTCGTGTTTTTATGTGTGAGTGTTTTCTATGTTTTTTGTTTTTTTTTTATTGTCTGTTGTTGGTTGTTTTTTATTTTTATTTTTATTTTATTTTTTTAAATTTTTTAGGTTTTGGTTGTGTTTATTTTTCATGTTTTTTTTTGGGTTATGTCTTTGTAGTGTTTTGTTGTTTTTGTCTTGTTTGTGTTTTGTTATGTGGTTCTTGTGTTTTTCTATGTGGTTTGTGTTGTGGTTTCTTTTATCTTATTGTGCGTGTTTGGTTGTGCTTTTGTTTTTGACACACTCAAGGAGCATGTTTTTTATTTTATTTTATTTTATTATTTTTGTTGTTATTTACTTATTTTTAAATTGGTTTTGTGTGTTTGTTTGCTCCTTGAGTATGTCAAAGGTGGTAGGCCAGGTCCGAGTCCTGGGCATTTTTTGTGGAATGGATACCCCCGCCTCCTTGGGTCTTACCCGAAAGTGGCATCCCTTTTGGGATGTTTTCCACAAATAAAAAAAAAAAGGGCACAAATTTTTAATTCAAATAAAAATCAAATTTTAAAATGTCACCAACGTTTTGAGCACATGAAATATTGAATATAAGAAGGGGCAAGTTTCATTTCAAATAATCATCCATGCAATCCATCAAATGCCATAGAAAATCATGCGCAAAGTAAAGAGAAAGAATCACATGTGTTTTGAAAGTTTTAAAGAAGCAAAACAAGGGACAAGTAAGTGGGGAGCCCACTTCACATTGCAAGGTGTTGGGTAGCGTGGTTGGTAGCTAGGGGCTGCGCGCTAAGACGTTCGCAGGCGCAAGGTTAGGGGTTCGTTTCTCATGGTCTTTGTCTTTGCAAGCGGAGAAGTTTTGGTTTGCATCGTCGAAGAGGAACAAAGGAAAGGCACGTGCCTTTCCCTTTGCATGGAGGAATGTAGCCCACTTGGTGGGCACGTACTGTGCAAAGGCACTTGGAAAGAGGGTTTACATGTTCGAAATACATTGAGGCCTTTTTTGGTGGTTGGACTAAGGTATGCACTTACATTTCTAAGGTTTGATTGTTGCATCCAAAAATTGCAAAGGTGGAAATTAATTTCTAATTTCTTAAAGTTTTGTTAATTGGAAATTGCATATTTAAAAAGGATTAAAGAGTTATACAAGGGAGATAAAAGGGTATGCAAAGTTGTGTTGTTAACTTTATTTCAACAAAAATATCTAACACCCTTGGCACACCTTATTTCTCCTTTTATAAACTTTAACCACTCAAAAATCAAAGGCATAGTTGATTTTTGATATTTTGACTTGGTGAAATATTTTTGAAGGAAAATATTAAGGACATATTTTTGCTATCTAACCCTTGAGATTGGCAAAGAGAGTGATTGTGATTGAGACAGGTTATTGAGGTCAAAACTTCATCAAACAAAAGGTATGGGCATATCTTCCTTATGAGTGAAATATTGTTGGATGTTGTGAATGCTAAGTTGGAATGAAAAGGATTATTTTATAAGCATTGTTGAGTTTGGTTTTCTGGAATGAAAGTTGATACTAGAAACCTTGTTTGATAAGAATTATTGGAAATATTAAAGTAAGCTTTCATATGCTTGAACTAGGGTTTGTGAAAGATCATGAGTATCATTATTATGTGAATTTGAGAACTATCTTGAACTAGGGTTTGTGAAATATCATGAGTATCATTGTTATGTGAGGTTTGTTTGATAAGCATTGTTGACTAATATTTCATTGAGTGATTGGTTGAGTGGAGTTGATTGGGCTTAGTTGATTGAAAGTGTTAGTTCAAGTTCTATGAAACAAATTGTTCTATATTCTAAATTGATTTGAGAAAGATATTGAAAGAGGTTTTCTATGATAGATTGAGTTGAGTTGAGAAATATTTTGTGAAAGCTTAAGGACAAATTTGTGTGAGCTTTTGTGGAAGCTT
This sequence comes from Wollemia nobilis, assembly GCA_028583015.1. Lineage (NCBI taxonomy): Eukaryota > Viridiplantae > Streptophyta > Pinopsida > Araucariales > Araucariaceae > Wollemia > Wollemia nobilis. The sequence goes on from JAQPPZ010000282.1 coordinate 767,231, forward strand.
ACAAAGCAGAGTTGAGGTAAGTCTTGGTGAAGACTTGTTGAGCAGATTGAATAAGTTCTAGTGAGGACTTGTTGAGCAGATTTGAGGTAAGTCTTAGAGAAGACTTGAGAGCAGATTTGATTGATTGATTTGTTCAAACCTTGAGTTAAGGTTTGGGGCAGATCTAGCAAAGTTAATTTGTGATTGGGTCAAGCTTTGTGTTAAGGATTTAGGATAGATTTTGGCACATATTTGAGGATAGGTTTGTGCCAGATTAGAGACAAATATTGAGAATATTTGTGCTAGACTGAAGGACTGTGTTTAGTGTAGATAAGATATAGAGATTGAGCATATTTATGTAGGGTAGAGGATAGTGTTCAGTACAGATCTAAGATAGAGATAGAATAGAGTAAGAGCAGGCTTTGGAGGTGATAGAGCAGAGGATAGTAGTCTCTAGTGGATAGAGATACATTAGCCAAGGTAGTGAGAATAAAGGTCTTCTGAGTGAGGATAGGGGTCTTTAGTGGAGAGAGATCTATAAGCCAATGCAGTGGAGGCAGTAGTCTTCTAGAGGATTACCAGCCAGAGCAAGGGAGAAGGAGTTCTCCTGTGGATAGAGATCCATGAACTTGATTAGGGGATTGGTGTCTCCTTTGGACAGAGGTCCATAAACATTGTAATAGGGAAGGATTCCCAAGAAATTTTTTGAGAAAATTTAAGTGAAATATTTTCTCCGTGGACGTAGCCCACATTGGGTGAACCATGTTAAATCATGTCTCTCATGTGTGTGATGCTTTGTGTAATGATTATTACTTTATTATTGTTGATGTTATCATATGGATTGAAAAGTAAAGTTTTATCTTATATTGTTCACCCCCTCTCTCAGTATAAGCACATATTCTTCAATTGGTATCAGAGCAGGTCTCTCTGTGAAAAGACTAATGGCTTGGATAAGGATCCATCAGAAATACACATGACTTCAAAAAATGAAGAAGAGACCATGTTTGATATAAAAGAGGAATTATTCATTGCTCTCAAGAATTTGGAAAGGATTAGAAAGGAGAACTCAAGCTTGAAAGAACAAATTCAAGAATATGAGGAAGCAAAAATGGAACTTCTACAAAGTTTCATAGAACTCAAGATAAAGGTAGAAGAATGAAAGAAAATTAAACAGGATATGACAGATCTATTAGGAGAAAGGGAAACAAAGTGTGAAATATTGGAAGCATAAATTGTATCTCTAAGGCATGAAGTTGAAAATATGAAGCTTCAACAAGATATAAAGTTAGATAAACAGAAAGAGGGATCTAGATTTCAAGAAACATACATCAAACAGAGATAAGCTTGCTACTCATACCCTAAAAGTAAAGGATATCAGGAAATAAGAAAAAAAAGAACCATGGATGAGAGTTAATCACAAAAGGATAAGCACTCAATCGCATTTTCAAAGGTATCCAAATAGGTTACATAATTTCTTCCATGGCTATTGTTTTTCTTGTAATAAATATGGTCATAGAGTAATACACTACACTGGTTATGTGAAAAATAATGTCAATAGAAATTTCAACTCTTTTGTACCTCTTATGAATGATGATATCATATGTTACAAATACAATAATTTTGGGCATAATGCTATATGGTGTAAAATGGTACTTCCTAAGTCTAGTAAAAAGAACACAACTTCAACAACTAGGAAAGAGGAAAATGGAAATGAAAAGACTAGATCAATGTTAGTTCAAACAAATCTTCATGCTCAAGATAAAGAACAATGGTTTCTTGATAGTGGTTGCTCTAGACACATGACAGGAGACAAAGACAAATTTTTTGTACTCAAAGAAAATAATAGAGGATCAGTAAGTTTTTGTGATAATGGATCAACAAACATTTATGGAAAAGGAACTCTGAGTTAGATAATGAAAAGACAAGAACAAAAAATGTACTATACGTTAAAGGACTAAGACACAATTTGCTAATTGTAAGCCAACTTTATGATCAAATTCATATGGTTACATTTCATCTAGAAAGATGTGAGATGAGAAAGTCTGAAACTAGAAAAGTCATTGCAAATGCAAGTAGAAATTCAAAAAACCTCATATTCTTAGTGATATTAGAGGAGAAAAATATTTTCTATCACAAGATAATGAGAGTTGGTTGTGGCATAGAAGAATGGGTCATTTGAATTTTTACAACATAGTCAACTTAAGCAATAAATAGGTTTTCAGAGATTTACCCAAGATAAAAAAGGCCACAAAACACAATCTATGCACCTTGCCAACATGGAAAGCAAACTAGAACAAGTTTCAAATCAAAGGGATATACATCATCTGAGCCATGAAATTTATACATACTGATCTATGTGGTCCTACCAGAACACAGAGTATTCAAGATGAAAGTTACTTCATATTGTTCATATATGATTACTCTAGAATAACTTGGGTAGCTTTCATAAAAGATAAGTCAGAAGCATTTGATAAAATCAATGCTTTTAAAGAACAGGTCAAAAATAAAACCGACAAAAGGATTAAGTGTTTGAGATCTAACAAAGGAGGAGAGTTTACCTAAAATGAATTTGTAGATTTTTATGAATAGCATGAAATCAAGAGAGAATACTCAGCTGCAAGAATATGGCTAGAGCTATGTTAAATGAGTCCAAGATTTTAGATGGATTTTTGAGGGAAGTAGTCAACACTGCAGTATATATAATCACTAGGGCTCAAATGAGGGTAAACCATCATAAAACTCCATATGAGCTTTGGAAAGGAAGACCGGCCACTATAAAACACTTCAAGATTTTTGGAAGCAAGTGTTACATAATACGAGAAGAGAAAAACTTGGGCAAGTTTGACCCAAGATGTGATGAGGGTATTTTTCTTGGTTATTCTACTAAGAGTAAAGCCTATAGATGCTACAACAAAAGGACACACACTATTTTTGAAAGTATAAATGTAACAGTTGATGAGAAGATAGATTCAAGAGAACCAACTCAACAAATTATGTATCAGGAAGATGGAAGTTGTCAAGAAGAGTTTCATGAGGAATCATATGAATAAGAGGAAGAAACACAAAGGCTTCTTCCTAAGACTCCATCCAGGTATGTATAGAAACATCATCCAAAAGAGCTAATCATTGGGAATCCATATGAAGGATAGACAAGGAGAAGGATAATAACACCATCTTAATAAGCAATTTTTTCCTTATTATCTAAAATTGAGCCAAAAGACTTCAATGAGGCAAGTGAAGATAAGTTATGGATTAAGGCAATGGATAATGAATTAGATCAGATAGAGAAAAGCAAGACTTGGGAACTTATTCCATGACCAAAAGATAAAAATGTGATTGGAACTAAATGGGTATTCAGAAACAAGTTAAATGAATATGGTCAGATGGTCAGAAATAAAGCAAGATTAGTGTGCAAAGGTTATGCACAAGTAGAGGGAATTGAATTTTATGATACATTTGCTCCAATTGCACAACTTGAATCTATCATAATGTTATTAGCCTTTTCAAGCTTCAAAAACTTCAAAGTATATCAAATGGATGTTAAATCAACCTTTCTAAATGGTGTTTTAGAAGAAGAGGTCTACATTGAGTGGCCAGAAGGTTTCAACTTAACTGATAAATCGGACTATGTATGCAAATTGAAGAAAGCACTTTATGGACTAAAGAAAGATCATATAGATTGGTATTCAATATTAGATAAGTACCTACAGGAATAGGGTTTTAGGAAAGGAATAATGGATAGTAACTTATACATAAAAAATAACAGGAATGACTTACTAATTGTGGTTGTTTATATTGATGATATCATTTTTGGAGGAAAAAATGATAAGATGTGTCAGAAATTTACAAAGAGCATGTAGAATGAATTTGAGATGTCTATGCTTGGTGAGTTGTCCTTCTTTCTTGGACTTCAGATTTCACAATTAGAGAAAGAGGTGTTCATTTCACAAACCAAGTATATAAAAGAGATGCTAAATAAATTCAATTTAGAATATTGCAAACCAGTAAGTACTCCCATGGTTACAGGATGTAAGTTAAATAAATATGATGAATCTCTAGAGGTAAATCATATATTATATAGATCTATGATTGGTAGCTTATTGTACGCCACAACTACTAGACCAGATATCATTCAGGCAATGGGATTAGTGGCAAGTTTTTAGGCAGCACCCAAGGAGACACATGTAGCAGTAGTAAAAAGGATTCTCAGGTATTTAAAAGGGACTATAGATTTTGGGCTCTGGTATCCCAAAAGTGACAGTTTCACTCTCATAGATTATACAGATGCAGATTGGGCTGGCAGTATTGATGAAAGAAAAAGTACAAGTGGTGGAGCATTCTTTCTTAGAGACTGTTTAGTATCTTGGATAAGTAAGAAACAAGCATCAATATCCCCATCCACAATAGAGAGAGTATATTGCAGCAGTTTCTAGTTGTACACAAGTATTAAGGATAAAGCGAACTCTAGAGGATTTCAAGATAAAACACAATCATCATATTCCCATATTGTGTGATAATACAAGTGCTATAAATATCTCAAAAAATCTAATGATGCACTCCAAGACAAAGCACATTCTGATTAAATATCATTTTTTGAGAGAACAGGTGAAAGATAAGCAAGTCAGGGTGGAATATGTTGCTATAAAGGAGCAGATTGTAGATATTTTCACTAAGCCACTTTTGAAAGAGACCTTTGAGTACCTTCGAGAAAATTTGGGAGTAGTTATACTCCCACCCCATAATTAACCACCTCAAAAGGAGGTGGAGAGGGACTAAGCTAAGAGTTTCATTCTTAGCCCCAAGCCCCAAAGGTGGCCCTTTGCCATTGATGACAAAGGGGAAGATATTTGAGTTAGGGAGAGAGCATTCAGTCAAGAGGAGCAGTTTCTTAGGGGGAGCAGAACATAAAAGGTAAAGGAAATTATAAGAGGAAAATGGGTTGCCATCAATGACAAAGGGGGAGATTGTTGGAAATATGAGCAGGTTTTGTTGTCATTGATGTCAAGAGTCAGTTTCAGTGAGCAGGACCTCTTTGTGAGTTAGGCAAGAGCAAATATTGGAAATTTTAGAAGGAATTAGAGATGCAAAATGAGATGTGGATATAAATTCTAAAACAAAGACAACAAAAGAGGTCAAGTATATTCTATGTAAATCATCTTCATTTTACTCAAGTATTTTAGAATCCTCTCTAGGTAATAAAAGTGAAAGTGGTGAAGATGTTATCCTTTGCACTTTAAGGTTTCAAGAGCTGAATAATGAAGAAATGAGGTTGGAGGAAACCCATAATAATTTAGGGGTTTTAGGGTAAACTAATAAGGTAATTGCTACAAAAGAGTATCCTTGCACTTTGGGGTTTCTAGGGCAACATAAAAAAGATTTTGCTTTTGAGGTTATTCCTTGCACTTCAGATCCTTCAAAACAATGCAAACCTAAAGATGATAAGTCTTACTATGATCAGTGTGAGAAGTTTAAGAGATTTATGAAGATGAAAGTATTGTTGGAAATGAAAAAAGAGGAAGACCCAAGAAGAAAAAAAAAAGAGAAAAAAAATCCAAAGGGGTATTGATATGGGAAAAGAAAAGCAAATATCACAAGTGTTAACAAGAAGTGGGGCTAAACCCACAAATAAAAACAAAAAATAACAATGAAAATAATATCTTGGAATATTAGCGGAATGAATAAGAATCCTAAAAAAAAGTATTAAGAAATTGTGAGGTTGTTATAGATAAGATATTTATAGATATAGAAGTTGTGTAGCAAATATTTTAGCCATTCACAGTGTTGAACTTTATCTTGATTGAATTTAAATTTTGCAAGGCATCTGATATAAAAGGAGTTGATTGTGGAAACTTAGAATTTTGAGGAAGATGGAGAATATATTTGATAGAAAGGAAAATGAATAATATCTTTGATAGAAAGGTAAAATGGGATATTTTTTAATTAAATTGTTAGAAATGTAATGTTTTATTTTTGTAATGGGAGTGGCCCCCAACAGAATCCACACATAGCTTATTAAAAAAAATAGAATACTCTTTATAGATATATTTACTTTCATTTTTTTCCTCAAAAAAAAAGTCATAATTTTATATTAAGTAAATATAGAATTACATTAGAGTGCGAGCGTGAGCTGAGAGTCAGTGCAACTGAAAAGTGGGAGTGTGAGCTAGGAGTCAGTGTAGTTGCGAGTGTGAGTACAAGCTGGGAGTAAGTGTAGTAGTGAGTGTGAGCATGAGCCAAGAGTAAGTGTAGCAGCGAGTTGGTGCATGATCTAGGAGTAAGTGCAGTAGCAAGTGTGAGTAAGTGCAACCGAAAGTGAGTGCAAGTAAGTGCAATAGCGAGTGCAAGTGTGAGCTGGGAGTGAGTGTGCAAGCTTAGAGATAACTATATTAGAGAGGGAGTGAGAGGCAATATTCAATCATGATAGAAGAGTGGCAGGTTCATTTAGAGTGCATCAATGCTTCAAATCCTTACCATGAATGTGTGGAACATTGTTTCCAAAAAACATTTGAAGCTAAGGAACATCAAGAAAAAGAAGAGACAAGGATAATTATGATCCAATAGGGAGTGCAATATGGGAGTGAGTGCGAGGCAGGATAGAGTGCAAGGCAGGATAGAGTGTGAACTCAAAGGGAGTGTAAACTAAGGATTGCAAGTCAGGATTCAATCATAGCAAAAGAGCAATACATTCATCCAAAGTGCATTAATGCTTCAAACCCTTACCATGAATACGTGGAACATTATTTCCAAAAAAAAATTGAAGTGAAGGAATACCAAGAAAAAGAAGAGACACAGACAATTGTGAGCTAGGAGGGAGTGCAAGTCTTGAGTAAATGTGAGGCAAGAGAGAGTGCAAGTTGTAAGCAAGAGCGAGTGCAAGCAGAAAGGGAGTGCAAGTCTTGAGTAAATGTGAGGCAAGAGAGAGTGCAATTTGGAAGCAAGAGTGAGTGCAAGCAGAAAGGGAGTGCAAGCCAACATTAGCTATTACAAAAGGAAAGTCATTTTTGAAAGCCCTAATGGGAATTTAGGATGCCCTAGTTAGAAATAAAAATGCCCTAGTTGGAAGTATGAAGGCCCAAGCTGGAGATAAGTGGAAGAGCGAGTACATGGCAAGTTCGATCCAAGTAGTAGATGGTACACTAGAAGTAAGTATCAAGGATGTGATGATTGAGAATTATATAATGGTTCTTAAAAGTAGAAGGCTAATATGTAGGTTCCATAGATCATGGCTAGGGTTTTTAGAGATTCGAAATTGGATCAAGTGGAAGTGGGGATTGAATTCAAATTATTCCGTGACTTTTCTTCCCAATGGTTTTTTCCTCATCATCTTTTCCAGTTCAAAAATTAGGGATAAAATAATGGTTTGTGGCCCGTGGTTTAGGGGAAGAGATGCACTTTATTTGACACCACGAAATGAAAAAAATTTCGTTGAGATAGAAACTATTAAGAAGATTCCAGTGTAGGTTAGGCTTTTTGGATTTCCATATCAGATTATAAATAAGGATGTTTTAAAAAATATTAGAAACACCCTATGGGAATTCATAAAGGAAGGACCAACAAATAAGGAGTAAAAGCATGCTATATATACTCGAAAATGTGTTGCTATGGATATTTAAAAACCTTTGCCACAATACATTAGGATTAAATATGAATCAAGAGAATGAGATCGACAAATAGATTATGAAAATATTGCATGTTGCCACAATGATTTTGAGATTGGACACATAGCAAGAGTTTGCAAAGTAAAAACTATGAAGAAAGAGAAAAAAAATCTAGCCATGAGATAAACTTCAAGATGAAGCAAGGAAATAATACAATAATATAAGCTAGATCAGGTCAAGGATATTCCACTCCAAAAGAAGAGGCAAATAAATCCTATCAATAATATCAATTGGCAAGTTTAGAAGGAATTAAAGGTGCAAAATAAGATGTGGAGATAAAACCCAAAACAAAGACAACAAAAAAGGTCAAGTTTATTCAAGGTAAATCATCTTCATTTTCCTCTAGTAGTATAGAATCCTCTTTAAGTAATAAAAGTGAAAGTTGTGAAGATGTCATTCCTTGCACTTTAAGGTTTCAAGAGCATAATAATATAGAAATGAGGTTGGAGGAAAACCATAACAATTTAGGGTTTTTAGGGTAAAATAAGAAGGTAATTGTTATAGAAGAGCATCCTTGCACTTTAGGGTCTCAAGGGAAATATAAAGAAGATTGTGCTTTTGAGGTTATTACTTGCACTTCAAATCCTTCAAAACAAGGCAAACCTAAATATGATAAGTCTTACTATGAGCAGTGTGAGAAGATTGAAGAGATTGATGAATATGAAAGTATTGTTGGGAATGAAAAAAAATAGGAAGACCCAAGAAGCAAAAACAAAGAGAAAAAGAAACACAAAAGGATATTGATATGGGAAAACAAAAGCAAACAAGTGTTAACAAGAAGTGGGGCTAAACCCTCAAATAAAATAAAAAAATAACAATGAAAATAATATCTTGGAATATTAGGGGAATGAATAACCCTAAAAAAATGTATTAAGAAATTGTGAGGTGGTTATAGACAATATATTTTTGGATATAGAAGTTGGGCAGCAAATATTTTAGCCATTCCTAGTGTTGAATTTCATCTTGATAAATTTTAAATTTTTGAAGGCATTTGATAGAGGAGTTGATTGTGGATACTTATATTGTGGATACTTAACATTTTGACGAAGATGAAGAATATATTTTATAGAAGGGTAAATGAAGAATATCTCCGATAGAAAGATAGAGTTGGATATGCTTTAATTAACTTGTTAGAAATGTAATGAGAACAATATAATATTTTGTTTTCGTAATGGGAGTGACCCCCAATAGAAGCCACTCATATCTTATTAAAAATATATATGAAATTACATTCTTCATATGCCTCTTTGGCATTTCTTCATAATTTTAATAGTGACCTAAAATTTAGGTCATTTATATATCATAACTAGCTATCTCTATCATGCTAAGTTCTATCCTTAGGCACCTTCCCAATTTATCAAACAATATCCTTTAAATTACTAATTTATGAGTGTTTTAAAAAAGTTGTTTTATCTATGCTTGCTTTAACTAGAGAGTATTAATCACCCCAGATAGATATTTAGACCAACTGCTGCAGTGCATTGCCTTCATTGAATTCTTGTACTAAGCATATACATGGATCAATCTAAAGTGCCTCCTTTGAGATTTCATCTGCTTTCCTATTTAGTTCTCTATAAATATGCCAAAAATTAAAAGCTTCACTTCGATCCACAACTTCTTTTATTTGAGAGAATATGGTTTGTAGAATCATGTTTTCCATCCTAAAAACACCAACCATCCAGTTTATTTTTTTTTTGAAAAAAATGAAAAATTGTATTAATACAAAGAACAATTACAAACGGGAGAGAACACATCCCGACCCAGAGCAAAGAGCAACACAAAAAGTGCAAAGCACAAAGGCAGCACTAACAACCACAGGCAAAAAAATCAATAGGGCGCGAAAAGGCGACATGTCGCAAAATCGCGACATGTCGCGATATCGCGGCAGTCACCCCCGTCTCGACCGCGTCGGTGCCAACAGTCACGATAACGCGACATGTCACGATATCGCGACAGGAAGGGCCCTCGGCAGCCGCACGCAAAAGGAGTCACGAAATCGCAACGACAGCACCTTCCAGCAGCCAAACAGCAAAGGCATCGCGAAATCGCGACTACAACTCCAAAGAGCACCAAAGCGCCAAAAAGGTCGTGGAATCGCGACGGACTGTCTCCGCATCATCCAACCAACAAAGGCGTCATGAAATCACGACAAAGTTTCTAAACGACTCTCATGCCACAAAAGGGTCGTGATATCGCGACAATTATCCTCCCAACCGCTTAAGTGCCAAACGTGTCGCGATATCACGACAAAAATACCTTACAGCTTCCAGTTTACCAAACTGTCGCGATATCGCGACGAATTATCAACTTTGCTCTTCATCTTCAAAAGAGGCACGAAATCATGACATAATCTCAACAAGAGCCATGATAGCGCGACATGTCACGATATCGCGACAGAAACCCGCCAAAGGCCGCAAAGGCTCAACCTGTCGCGAAATCGCGACAACTTCCAGCTCGAGGCCGTGACGGCGCTACAGGTCGCGATATCATGACAATTTTCCTCCCAGTCGCTTAAGTGCCAAACGTGTCACGATATCACGACAAGATTACCTTGCAGCTTCCCACTCTCCAACCTGTCTCGATATCGTGACGAAAATTCAATTTTGCTCTTCAACTTCAAAAGAGGTGCAAAATCGCGACAAGATCTCAACAAGGACCGCGATAGCGCGACATGTCGTGATAGCACGACATGTCACGATATCACGACAGAAACCCACCAAAGGCCGCGGAGGCTCAACCTGTCGCGATATCGTGACAGCTTTCGGCTTGAGGCCGCGACAGCACTACAGGTCGCGATATCGCGACAAAAAATTTCCTTAGCATAAAAAACACTGCACATTATTTCAAAATTTGTTCAAGGCCTTGTCTAATCTCTACATCCTCCACAGGCATATCACTATGCAGATGCATCCCAACCTCCCTCTCAGCACCCATCTTAGCAAGGAAATCAGCCACCTTATTAAGAGTTCTGCTAGCATAAACAGGTATCACATCCTCTAATTCCTTCCAAAGCTCTTTAATTTGGGAGACCAGAATCTGCAGCCTCCAAGATTTTAAGGCAAAGTTCCTCATGCAATCAAGAGCGCCAACCAGGATTTGGGAATCAGACTCAATGATTATCTTTCTATGACCCTGCTTGACGGCCCAGATGGAAGAAAATTTAATAGCAAAGGCCTCGGCTTCATTATTTGTGGCATATCCCAGACCTTGCAATTCCCAATAGAGCACATCCCCAACATGATCATGGCAGATTACTCCACTTCCAGCATTTCCCGGATTGCCTTTTGCAGCTCCATCAGTGTTGATTTTGATCCAGCCTTCTGGGGGAGGTTTCCAACAACTTCTTACCTGTCTCTCAAGATCAGCAGCTCTCTCTTCCAGAGGCTTAGAAGCAGGCTGATTTTCCTCCTCGACATAGATGGCAACGATTTCCACTACTTTGCTCCAGATGACCTGCCATATCCCATCCACCGAAGAGAAGGTTTCACGGAAAATACGAGCATTTCTTTCCAACCACACCTGCCACCAAATAAAAAGGAAACCAAGCTCCCAGCCAATTCGAAGAGCTTTAGATGTAAATCTACCTCTCTTCTAGATTTCCCATAAATTGGTCCGAGACAAGTCTCCAATAGCCTGAAGTTTAAAATGGGAGAACCAACGATGCCAAATCTATTGTGTGAAAGGACAATCAAACAGAAGATGATCAGCAGTTTCCTCATTCCTATAGCATAAAACACACTGGGAAGGACCAATGATGCCTCTGATTCTAATATTGTCAAAGGTCAGGATTCCATTGTGCATCAGCTGCCAGGCAAAGAAGTTCACTTTCGGCCAGCCCTTGGGATGCCAAATCTTCCTCCATTCTTGAACTGGAAAAGAGTGTGGGGGGGGCTCTGGAAGGATCGAATCATAGCCCTCCTTCACAGTATAAACCCCAAGGTTCCCAAAGCCCCAGGCAAGCTCATCCTCCTCATCTCTCCCAGTAAGAAATCGTTCTGACAAGATTTTTTCCAGAGTTGGAGCCTGCTCCGGGGGGATTGGAATAGGCCATTCACCCAGCCGCTTGAACTTTTGAATCTTATACTCCCCCAATTGGCTGGTATTGAAGTAGCTCTCAATATGGATCCATCCCTTATCTTTTAGAGCTAATTTTAACGGATGTAATTCAGGAAACACTGCAAGAATGGGAGGATTCTGATCCCAAGAATCAGTCCAGAACCGGGCCTTCTCCCCTCTCCCAACTTTCCAGAACAATTGATCTTTGATAATGCGAGATCCAAGCTTGAGAGCCTGCCACACTAATGATCCATTACCCTCCAAAGGAAAGCGGCCCAAGTCATTGTGGTGAACAAGACCCAAGTATTTACTAGAGAGGATTCTGCTGAAGAGGGACGTTGGCTGGGAAATCCACCTCCAATACAGTTTACCAGCCAAAGCCTGATTGTTAAACTTGGAGCTTCTTAATCCCAGCCCACATTTTTCCTTGGGCTGGGTGACCTTATCCCATCCAACCAAGGCCCATTTCCTCTCTCCTTTGGCACCTTCCCAAAGAAAACTTCTAGCCGCTTTGTCCAGCTCTTTCCAAATTGGAGGGGCAACCAGGATAGAGAATTTATAAATTGGCATGGCCTGAATAACAGACTGCAGGAAAGTCAGTTGGCCCCCATAGCTTAACCATCTATGAGACCAGTGATTCATTCTCTCTTTGATGCCATCCAAAAGGTCCTTCCAGAAATCAGCTTTCGATTTTTTGAAATGCAGAGGAACCCCCAGGTAAACTACAGGAAGAGAGGTCCTAGTGAATCCCAATATCTCAATAACTCTGTCTTGTGACCTTTGATCAAGATTAAAGAAGACCACTTTGGATTTTGTTTCATTGATGACTTGATTAGAGGCTCGAAGGTAGACGTTTAGAGAATCTTTGATTCCTCTTGCTTCCCTGAGGCTGGCCACTCCCACCAATCCAGTATCATCCACAAACTGTAAATGAGTCAAAACTTCAGCCCCGATTTTAATTCCTGTTATCTGTCCTTGAAGTCTTCTTCTCAGGAGGAGTCTGCCTAATCCTTCAGCCAAGATGAGAAAGAGATAAGGAGAGCAAGGGTCTCCTTGGCGAAGACCTCGAGAGGCTCCAAAAGGTGGCGAGGGAAGCCCCTTAATTAAAACAGAGTATGAAGGCGTAGAGATACAACTCATGACCCAGGCAATCCAGTCCTGAGAAAAACCAAAGGCTGCCAACATCTTGACCAAGAAGCCCCACTCTACCCTGTCATAAGCCTTAGACATATCCAATTTGATGAACATTCCTTTGTTACTTGAATTGTGCATAGTATGGATAGCCTCTTGAGCCAAGATCACTCCATCCAAGATCTGTCTCCCTTCAACAAAACCCCCTTGCTCTGAGGAGATTATATTCTGAAGAAGAGGTTTTAGTCTTTCAGCCATAATTTTAGTGATTATTTTGTAAATCACATTGCATAAGGCAATAGGTCTGAAATTAGAAATGTGAACCCCCCCATCTTCTTTTGGAATTAAGGTAATAAAGGTGTGATTTAGAGCCTTGAGCATTCTTTTATTAGTTCGGGACTCCTCAATGACAACCAGCACATCCTCCTCCAGGGTATCCCAGAAGGCCTGAAAAAATCAATAGGGAAGCCATCAGGACCAGGTGATTTTCCAGTGCACATCCCAAAGACCACCTTCTTGAGTTCATCACGATCAATGGGCTTAAGAAGGGCCTGATTCTCTTCATGAGAGATAATAGAGGGAATGCCATCAATGACTTCATTTTGGGCTTCCACATCATGCTCCATACTTTCCTTAAAGAGGTTTGAGAAATAATCCATTGAGTGGGAGTGCATACCAGGGATAGTTTCAAAAGAGTTTCCATTCTCGTCTTGAAGGAGTTCCATATTATTCAATTGTCTTCTAGCACAGGCAGAGCGATGGAAAAATTTTGTATTTCTGTCTCCTTCTAATAACCATGTGTTTCTTGCTCTCTGTTTCCAGGTAGATCTCTTCTTGATTATCAATGTCCTCAACCGCTTTGCGTAAGGCATCATCCTCGGATTTAAGATGCTCAGAAATGATTCCTTCCCTGAATTTTTTTTGCACCTCGTTCCATCTGGTCAATAAGGGAGCCCGTTGGAGCTGGAAATCAGATTTTTTAGTTTGCCTCCACTGTTTTAGTTTACTCTTAACAAAAAGAAGTTGTTTATGAAATTTGAACATAGCTGTCCCAAAAGGAAGATGACCTTCTTCCCACAACTGTGGAATTTTCCTTCGGAGGTCCTCTTTTTGCAACCAAAAATTTTCAAATTTAAATGGTTTGTAATACTGCCCTGACATAGTCCCTCCCTCCAGCAAAATGGGAGAGTGATCTGAGACTGGGCCATCCAAAATCTGAAATTTGATATTCCATCTAACAAAAGCTTCCTCCGAGACCAGAAACCGGTCAAGCTTAACCCTCCTGTTGTATGGCTCTCTTCTCTTATTAGTCCAGGTAAATTTTGTACCAGGGCCTTTGATATCAACAAGGTTAAAGGCCTGGACTTGGGCAATTAAAATCCGGTCCCCTGTATCCAAAACTGGGATGCCACCTTCCTGATCCCTGGCAGATAATTTGGCATTGAAGTCCCCAGCAATAATCCAATCAAAATCTTCCCGGGAGGACCTCATGTTTTGAACAGCTTTCCATTGAAACCGCTGACCATCGATGTTCTGAGCCCCATAGAAGTTTGTAATTAAGACTTGTTCAGCTGTAACAATGTTCCTAAAAAGAGATGTGAGGACACCCCTCCAAGCTATATGTTCTATTGCTATCCACGCCAAAGGGTTCCAAAACCAACCATCCAGTTTATTACCACCTGCAAGTCTCCATAAATTTGAATTTTTTGTATTCCTTTTGATTCTTCCAACTGAACCAACAATTTGGGGGTCATAATTTCAGCATAATTATTAGAACCTTCTCCCAATACAGCCTTGAATTTTAAAAAATGAGAGTAAAAAATATATAGTAATCCTCCTACCCCACAAACTGTAGGGACCCCCTGTCTAGCCCTATCAATAAAATCCCAAGCCCCTAATTTATCAATCTTTGTAGGGATGTCTATTTACCTTTGTTGTTGTCAAAACGTTACAATTTTTTAAACTTCCATGATTTTGGAGACCTTCCAAGTAGGCTTCTCTTGATCGTGAAAAATTATTGCATTCCTAGTTAACGATGCTCTCCAAGACAAACAATGGGAGAGCTATAAAATATTTATAAGACCTATTTTCAAACAAATATTTTAAGCACTCTCTTAAGGAATCTTCTTACCATCCTATAGGAAGATTTAACTCTATTATAACATCCCTCCAAATTTGTCTAGTAAAGGAGCAAGCAACCAATAAATGATCAAATGTTTCATTGTTTGACTTACATAAATGACACCTTCCTGGACCATTCCAATTCTTATTTTATAAAACCTCCCATGTTAGAACCTTATTTTTCATGGCAAGCCACAAGAACAGTCTTATCTTCAATGGGGCTTTTTTCTTCCAAAGTATCTTCCACCACCATGCTGGATTAACATTGTTATCTTCCAATAGAGTCTTATACCCCAACTTTAGAGTGCACTCCCTTATAGCTCCATTATTTTTCCAAAAAAATTGATCAGTTTCCTCTTGCAACTTGATATTTCCAGCTTTAAGTCTCCCCACATATTCTTCCCACTGGTGTGCCTCTTGGCCCTAAAGCCCTAACACTATTGCTTCCTTCCATCCTTGACTCCAGTTTGTAAAATAATTTGGGTTAGCTACTTGGGAAATATTTCCAATCCCCTGTGCTCTTAGGGTCTGAATTATTTTATTTTCCTAGCCTTACACCCATGTCTGTTATTCCTTTAAAGGAGAAGACTTTACTTCCATATTGTCCTTCTAACTCCCAAATTTTTTTATTTTTATTTTTTGTGGTTTGCAAAGCTATGAAAAAATTTAGCGTTCTCATCTCCATTTGCAATCCATAGTGCTCTACTTTTGAGCCTCCATCATGCTTCTCTCTCTGCCAATAATCTACTCTTCTCTTGTTCCAAACCTTTATACTTAAGCCTTATTTCCTCATCCATTTTTTTCAAAGTCATCTTCTAAAAAACACTACAAGCTCCTCCTCAATCTCCCTCAATTTTTTCTCATCCATCAACTTTGTTTATGGGTCCACTGAGCCACTACTGCCTTAACCCTTTTTAAATTTATTGCAAAATATATACTAGCATATTCTCTTCGACTATAATCAAACTTCACCCATTTTGATTTGACTAGAGTTACAAAGTTATCCTCTTTTAGCCATGCAAAATTAAATTTAAAAGGATAACGTGGTTTTTTCTCCTCTTTTTTTAAAATAAGCATGATAGGGGAGTGATCAGAGTCACCTCCAACTTCAATCCAATACTTCAATATGTTAGTACCATTTACCAAACTCTCTGCTACTAAGAATCTATCCAATCTCTTAGAAATTATATCAACTCCTATCCTCATGTTTCTCCAAGTTGGGATAGATTTTATAGGCACCAAGTCTACCAGCCCCTTGGATTTAAACTTTTGGATGAAGTAATTAGCCAGTGGATCATTTCTAGCAGAAAAAACCCACACTTCACTCCTCGAGAGAGTTAAGTTTAAATCACCTAAAATTAAATTATTAGCTTTTAAAAAATTTTGATCCATAAGCTTATCCTAATATTGCATACTATCTTTATATGGACCATAAATATTCACCACTATCATTGTTTTCCCAAGATCCACTGAAAAGAATTCGGTCCCTACTCTTGATTCAAGCAATGTAAATTCGGATAGCCTAAACTGATTTACCTTCCACCCTATAGCCACTGCTCTTGAGGCTCCTATAGCATCAAGAGCCAAAAAATCCTATCCTTCAAGAAATTTACTGGGATATTCCATCACTTTTATATCTAACCCTTTTATCTCTTGAATTAGCAAAATCTTAGGATTATTAATTTCTACCAGCCTGCATAGAGCAACTTTTTGTGTACAGCTTCCTCAAATATTAAAGAAAAGTACTTTCATTGATTAATTGTATTTGGGATCATCCCTGCTCTAAGGACCCCTTTTGAGGACGGTTGTTTGCCTTGTTGAACTTCACATAGGCTTTTATTCATAGCCAATGAAGTAAAAACTCTTTTGCCCATCCTACCAGTAATACTTCTATCCCCCACATATTTACTAGGGCCTCCCCAAAATCCTTATTCTCTTAGTCCTATTTTGCATTTTAGGAATTGTAGGGGATACCTATGAATTTTTTGGGATAAAACCTTCCTGACCACAAGAAAATTGAAGAGGGGAAGCAATTTCAAAGAGATTTACTTGTGAAGCATTATTAAAAAATTTACCAGAGTCTAATCCAAGGTCTAGATCTACTTCCTTCAAGGAAGAGGAATTTAAGGATCCTCCTTGCCCCTCAATTGCACCCTTACCTTCTTTTAGTGGAGATTTTATATGAGATTTGATAGTAGATTTGCTTTGAAAGCTTATATTTGGGTCCAAGAGCATGACATCCAACTTTTTCTTTGAGAGTCCTAGCCTTACTTTAATATGAGATGATTTTGAATCCATCACTTGATTTGGCACAAAAAGATTTTTCTCCACTTTCTCTGTAATTTCTATTTTTTCTGATTTCTCTAGCTTGTGTTCCTTATGCAATGATTCAATAATATAATCAGACTATAAGTTATGTGCTTGAAGAGAAAAATATATTTCATTCTCACCCTTAAATATCCCTTTATCTTCCTTACGACGCCAAACCTTCCTTGAAAAAATAAAAGAACAATCCCTTGCAATATGCCCATAATTATGACAACGTGCACACCTAAAAGACACACCAATATAGTCTAGGGTTTGAACATGCATCCCTTTGTTGTACTTCAACATAAATTTTCCCACCAATCCATCTCTCCAATCCAAATAAACAAGAATCCTAGCCATTGTCCTCATGCATGAGGACTGATACCTATTGTCCACCTCCAAGAAAGAACCAATGTAGTTTCCTATGGCTTGGAAAACATCTCTAGACTAAAATTCTAATGGCAACCCAGGTAACTTTATC
This sequence comes from Wollemia nobilis, assembly GCA_028583015.1. Classification (NCBI taxonomy): domain Eukaryota; kingdom Viridiplantae; phylum Streptophyta; class Pinopsida; order Araucariales; family Araucariaceae; genus Wollemia; species Wollemia nobilis. The sequence continues at coordinate 784,964 of JAQPPZ010000282.1, forward strand.
CATACAGGGTGAGAAGGTATTCAAGTGGTCTTAGGGTCAAAACAAGAGTCCCATAGTTTGAAAATTAATAAAGTTGACCCCCAAAACCATTTCTCAACACAATCTTTGCCACATCTTCCTTAGTCTTGAACTGAAATAACAACCATCCTCTTACTAATAATAAAAAGCTAGCCACATACCCTTAAAATTCCATCCATTCCTTGGCCATCCAATATGCCAAGGATTTTCAAAAATTGCACGCCCATAGAACCTCCCAATAAGTATTTTCTCTGAGAGTTCAATGACTTTTTCCATTTTTACATCTTCTCCTAGAACTAATTTTGCTCTATTAATCTTCCTTAAAATGCACTTTGTTACCTTTTTGCATGCTTCCAAGGGATTCTTCTTTGGATTTCTTCCTTTCAAATTCTTATGTTATCCCTCATAGCCTTGATTAGAGAGTTGTGGCCTATTTTTAACTTGCTCTAAAGAGGACAGCCCAATCATCACTCTTGTCCAAGAGTTGTGTCTTGTAAAACCGTCACTGGATCAGGCCTATTCTTGAACATTTCTAAAGGAGAATTCCTTCTTTCAAACTTCCTTCCATAGTCAAATATGGAGACATCCTCATAAGGATCTGTCGAGTAGTCCATTACTTCTTCTTCATGATCTTGTTCTAGAAAACCCCTAAATCTTCCTTCCTTTTTAAAATTATTCATTCTCCTTATAGCCTCAAGGTTGGGGGACTCTCCATTAGTGTTTGCATTAGCAAAAATAGCCTCGATAGATAATGCCCCATTGTATTTATCGCCCCCTATTTCACTCACCATGGTGTCAGTCTTGTCAGAAAAAACTCTAAAAATTTGTCCTCTTAGCCCATGTCTTTACAACCTTAGGGTTAAGATACATGTGTGATGATGACTCCATCCTTAGCGACCATAGACCTAGTTTGTTCTTCTCATATTTTCCCTTCTCAATCATTGCTATATTTTACATCGAACTTGCCAACAAACCCCCTGCAAATGCCTCCTCCAAACCCTATAATGAGTTGCTACATCTTGTTGGTGATACATCTTGAAACCAAGGGTTGTGTGATAGATCTTACAGTTGCAATGGTAATTATAGAAGTGACCCATCTTTCTCCTTGTCCTATTTGTATCCCCTTGACCCCTTATTCAATCCTAAATTTGAGATCTTAGACATATTTGACATCCATGTGCACCTTAGTGCAACATCTCGTACTATTTTTTTAGCAAAAGCGCAACAATTTTAAGATATGTAAACATGTTGGATTCTCCTTCAAACTGTTGAAGGCCCTCTTCTATAATAGATTGTTCTTCTATTGTCCATTAATGAGCAAGCCTTGGGTTGTGCTTTAAGACTTGTGAAATCTCACTATTGTTCTACATCTGTATTTCCACTAAGTTCTAACTTGCACAGATTATCGCCTACCCAAAACAACATGCATTTCATAATATCAAATACAAGACAATATCAATAACAGATAAATAAACATATTTAATTATTTTGATAAATTTAGATAAATACATGCTAACAAGATCCAATAATAAAAATTATATTGCATTATCCATTTTCATTGTATTTTATATTAAAAATAAGTACATATATTTTTATTTTTATTTTGTTTGTGGAAAACACCGGATGCCACTTATATGTTTCTCTTCGATATTATAAACGAAAATCATAAGTTTAATTATCTTTGTTTAAATATTCTAGTTATTCATTTTAAAAAATAAATTAAAACTATTTTCTTGTTTATTTTATAAATTTATATTCGTAGAAGGTTATTTAAATCCAATATACATACTCTTTTCATCCTTATTTATAAAAATTTATGATTTAAAAAAATAATAATAATTGCTTATTTTAAAAGATTGAGATTATATTAAGTGGCATTGGCTCAATCGGTTAGATTTCTTAATATTTAAAGAGACCAAGGTTCAAATCTTGTCAAGCAATACATGGATAATATCTTAGCTTTGTTGTAATATCACTATGTGGCGATGATGTAATAGGGATGTAACCCGTTTCAATCTCATATAACCAATTTAAAAAAAAATTATTATTTTTCAAGCGCAAGTGGAGAAGCCTGGCCATGTTAGACAAGAGGTCCACGATTGTGTGTTAAATTCTCTTTTGATAATCATAGCTCTCATTTTTACGAGGGGTCATGGTTGGAGGAGACTGCTCAACCCTGTGCGTTGGTCATAGGGATTTCTCACACTAATCTAAAATTTTTTAAACCAAATAAAAAAAAATTGAGATTATGCTTATTGCAATGATAAGGGCTTTGACCTCTTTTTAAGAGGTCCAAGGTTCAAACCCCACTTAGTATGAGGGGATTGAGACCTCTCATAAAAACCTGTGTAAACTCATTGAAAAACAAAATATTGAGATTATGTTTTAGAATAGCCCTGCATTTAATATAAGAAATATATTTTTCTATCTATTAACAAAAATAAAATTAAATATTTATTTCTTGCATAAATATTTTTTTATTTAAACTTATTAACATAAATAGGTGGTAACAAATTTATTCATAAAGTAAAAATATAAATGTAATTTGACATTTATTTTTTATTAGTTACATGGAATTGAATTCGACTTTAATTGTATTACATCTTGAGCATATAGTGGTATTACAACAATTTAATAATTATGCACATATCCATAGATTTTTTTAGTAACTTGATTGAGTGGATTTCTTTTAGTTGTAAATGAATTTCAAAAGATGCTTCAAGAGTTTTATTTGCCGATTTTTATAGTAAATAATGAGTTAGTTTGAAATTTATCAAAGGATGGTGTATATTTGGTCAAGTTGAAATATAAGGATTTAGAACAATTAAAATTTTCTTCTACCAAAGATTTTTCTTGGAAGAATGTTTTGGACGTTAAAAGCTCTGTAAAGCCTCAACATTATTTTGGTTAACAGTTCAAAGTAAGATTCTTACAAGAGAGATTCTACAAAGAAAATGATATTATTTTGGTTGGCATTCTTACAAGAGAGAGTCTACAAAGAAAACGATATTATGTACCCTTTAGATGTGCTTGGAATATAAGGATTTAAAACAATTAAAATTTCCTTCTACCAAAGATTTTTCTTGGAAGACTATTTGGTCATTAAAGGTTCTCTCTAAAACCTCAACATTATTTTGGTTAGCAGTTCAAAGTAAGATTCTTACAGAAGAGAGTCTACAAAGAAAATGATATTATGGACTCTTTAGATGTGTCTTGTGTGAGAAGGATTTAAAAACATCATACCATTTACTTCTTTATTGTTCGTCTGCTCACATCATTTGGATTTTTTTTTAAATATGAAATTATATTGGAAATCTCCATCAACATTGAAAGAGTTGATAAAACGTTGGAATAATTATTTTAAATCTAAACTATTATGTATTCTTTAGAGGATTGGCACTACCAAGAATTTATGGCTTTAAAGGAATAAAAATAAATTAAAAATAAATCATGCTCAAGTTTGGAACCGTATTATTGTCTCTCTTGAAGAATGTCTACAAATATGGTGTTCATCATAAGAAGTCTCAATTACAAAAAAAAATGTTAATAACTTGGCTATAGGATTTGAACATACATGGAAGAGTCATTTGTGATAATGGAATTAAAACAAAGTATCTACTTCAATCTACAGTAAAATGAAAATGTCCAAAAATTGGGTTTACATTAATTAATTTTGATGGTGCTTCTAAAAGAAATATAGACAAAGTTGGTGGAGATGGTGTTTTTAGAAATAGTGAAGGTAAAATTCCCCTCGCTTATTTAGAATTATATGGAACTTCAACTAACAACCATGTAGAGGTTAGGACACTTCTTACATTGATTAAAATTGTAGTAGAAAAAGAATGGAAATTATTTCAATTGAGGGGATTTACAAATTATCATCAATGCTATCAACAAAAATAGATGTAAAGACCGGATAAAAAATAATATTATTGTGAATGTTCATCATCTATTACTAGAGGCAATCTCTTAAAAGTGTGAGAATATTTAAATTGAAGAAAATCAGGTAACAAATACACTTGTGAATTGTGGTGTTGATCTTATTTTTGATGAAATTTAAATTTTAGAAGGCAATTGGCCAAGTAAGATTTTGTCTCTTAGCTGAAATGATATCAAGGAACTCATTGTAAAAACATAACACTTGTACGAAGTTTGAAAAATATATTTAATAGAAAACAAAATCTTAATAAAAGGTATGCTCCAGCAAATATGATATTTTGATGGAAATGGCCCCCAATAAAAGTTGCATATAAAATATTAAAAAAATAACTATGCATGTATCATTTGGTAGTTGGTAGGACAAAGAACCTAAACATCCTCCTTAGAAGGTGAAGAATAATACCAAGTAAACTAATCTATTTAATATTATTTTTTTAATTGGTTATATGGGATTGAAACGAACCCCATTTGTATTACATCATCACCACATAGTGGTATTACGATAAAGTTTGGATATTATTCATGTATCGCTTGGCAATATTTGAACCTAGGTCTCCTCCTTAAATGTTGAGGAATCTAATCGATTGAGTTAATGCTAATGCCACTTGATTCAATAAGTTTCACATGTTTTTATGAAGGGTCTCGATCCCCTCATACTGAATGGGGTTTGAACCTTGGATCTCTTGAAGAGAGGCCAAAGCCCTTACCACTAAAGTAAAATTACAACTATCTATTTAATATTATTGCATTAAAATTATATTTTTATTTTTTTTGAAAAAACTTAATAACTTTCATTTCAAAATTATATATAATTATATAAGATTGTCTTACTTATATTACATTATAATCACAATTACAACAATTCAATAATCATAATGTATCCTTTGGCATGCATATATCCTTTAGCAAGATAACCTTTTTAAAGATTGAAAAGTTGACAAATAAAATCAATTAGACTAATCTCATTTGACTAATATTATTAGATTATAAATTATTCATATTTTCTAATTCAAATAAATAAATAAATATATATATATATATATATATATATATATATATATATATATATATAAAATCAAGTATTATGTTTGATATTTAATTTTCTCTTCCTTTTCCTCTTCTCCGTTAATGAAAATATGACTTTTCATAATGTTTTATTTTTCCTTTGTTACAATTGCACCAAATATTGTACCTCGTAGACTAATAATATCATCTTCTAAGCCAAGTATAATTATACAAATCTCTTATCAAATCACGAACCATATTATTTTCTTTTTAATTTTCTTTAAAAGAAAAAATACTTTTTTTATTCAACACCATATGAAATAATTCATACACACATTAAATTATTAATAAGAATGAATCAAAACTATCATCTTAATAATATATACTTCATTTACACTTTCTCTAAAACATTTCTACAAAATAATATGAATGAAATGTTAAAACATATTATTATAATATATTTTAAAAATAAAATTAAATTGTTTGGTCCGACACTTACTAAGAAGAGATCTAGGTTCAAACCTTGGGGGTATACCTATTGTAAAGGTAATAGTCTGATATGAATCCTTTGAATGCACGTTAAACCAATGACGATGGTACAATTCCTTAGCAACGAGTGGTCCCCTCATGTTGCATCAACAACAAGGTAGTAAAGGCTTGTTGGAAGCAACCCCTTTGGTTTGAACCCTACTCTTGGTAATTACTAAAAATAGTGTGGATGTAACCAACTCCCTATGTATAAAAAAAAAACAAATAAAATACTTTTGACTTCCATTTAATAGTATTTATATTTTAAGAAAATAATTTATTTAAATATAATATTTATATGATAATATTTTTAGCTAGCTATGTTTAATTGAAACAAACTTCATTTATATTGTATTATGATCATATAGTGGTATTTTAAACGTTTGGCAATTATACATGTATCACTTGGCAAAATTTGAACTTGGGTCTCCTCTTTAAAAGTTGAGGAATATAACTAGTTGAATTAATACCATTTGATATATTTATATGATAGTTCTTAATAATATAGATTTTTATACCCCCATGGGTTAGGTGGATTGGTAAGTGCAGGTGTGGTGGGCACTTACCAAGAAGAGACCTAGGTTCAAACCTTGGGGGAAGCCAACCCTTTGCAAAGGTAGTAGTCTGCTCTGAATCCTCTGAGTGCACGCTAGACCGAAAATGACGGTATGAACCCCGAGTGACCGATGGTCCCCATCTCATGCTGGGTCAACAAGAACAAGACAGATAGGTTTGTTGGGAGCAGTCCTTGTGGTTTGAACCCTACGTTGACCAGTTACTAAAAATAGTGGTTGTAACCAACTCTCCTATGTAATAAACAAAATAATATAGATCTTTATAACTAATTGAGCTAATTCCATTTGATATATTTATATGATAATTTTTTTATAAGCTATGTGTGGCTTCTATTGGTGACAACTCTCATTAACAAAAGCAAAACATTACATTGCTCTCATTACATTTTTATCAAGTTAATTAAACCATATCCAACTTGTCTTTCTATCAAAGATATTCTTCATTTCCCTTTTATTAAAGATATTTTTTATCTTTCTCAAACTACCAAGTTTCCACAATCAATTCATTTATATCATTTTTATTAAGAGATAAACTCTCACTCATACAAATGCCTTCTGAAATTTAAATTTTGTAAAGATGAAATTCAACACTATAAATGGCTAAAATATGTGTTGTCTAGTTTCCATATATATAAATATCTTATCTATAAAAATACCCATAATATTCCAAGATATTGTTGTAGATACCTAAAAATGTTATGTTTATCCTTGTCCAGTGCTAATAGTCGATCAATTTGCAAAGCCTACAAAATTTGCATAATTTTCCAAAAATCACTATTCATCCCACTTAAGCCCCCTTGGCCACTTAAGCCCTTTCCTACACTTAGCCCTTGGTCACCATGTGACCACCCCTTAAGCCTAGTCTAAAGCCACCTCACCCTAGTCTACCCTTTGACTAGCCTAGCTTCCACCTAAACCAAACCTACTCTAGCTTAACCATGGTAAACCTAATAGATGGTCAACCTTACCCTAGTCTACCCTTTGACTAGCCTAGCTTCCACCTCACCTTGGTCAACCCTAAACTTAGAGTCAACCTACCCATGGTCAACATTAACCCTTACTCCACCATATCCCCATGTGCATTCAATACCATAAATGGCATTTGAAGACTTTGTTATTCAAGGCATTGAAGGTATTGATGAGTCATCTCCCACCATGCTATGATGGATGAAGACTTTCCATCCCTCATGCATTTAAAATGCATGGTGCACCCATGCCAATTTATTGCATGTGGATGGGTGAGGAATTTCTCCACCCAAACCCATTTATGAGGTATGACACACCATGCCACCTTAGGGGATACCTCATAGGACACCTCAACCCCCCAACCTTGGCCAAGTCTATAAATAGAAGGTCATTTTCACTATTAAAAAAAATCACACAATTGCATATCTAAACTCTATATAAATCACTCTAACCACCATCACATACACACCCTCACTTGCCATTAACCACCATGGATGTTATTATGATCAAGAGACCAACTAAAATGTTATCTATAGGAAGTGTGGAAGGAGCTTCAGGTAAAACAAATCCTCGCTTCGAAGCAATCAACACTTGCTGGAACAGAGTATGGAGGACAAATGGAGTAAGATTTGTATTTTTAAATTCTATGCAAAATCTATAGAAGCTGGGTGAATGTGGATAGCTCCATGATGTGTGTCTCAGAAGGAAATTTTCTATGCTCTTTGAATCACTCAAAACAAATAACCGAGATCAAAGTTATGGCCAAATTACTAAACTTCGAAGTCCCAAAATGTATGGGTGCTTCGACGTTGCTCAAAACTGCTTATAGGGGCATCTTAAAAAGGCCATAACTTCTTCATTACTGGGCCAAATTGAGCAAAAGTGGTACCGTTAGAAAACTAGTTTCAAGGAGCATATTTCTAAATTGGTTTCTCAAAAAATAGAGGTCAGAAAAAATTATGGTAGTCAAAAAATGGTTGTTTAGAATGACATAAAATTGGCTGTAACTTCTAAAATTCAAGTGCTCTAGTGCTCCAAGTGGTACCATTGTATAGGCAATTCAAATATGCTTCCAATGAGAATAAGTAGAGGTCAATCAAATTAGTGTAGCAAAAATTATATCCAAAATACACCTACAAATATGTTACATACGAGTTTGTAAGTGAGTGAACGATAAATACATGTTAGAGTTAGAGTCTATTACATCATTTGGATCATGTAAATGTACATTCCTAGGTACATACTTAGGACATTAGATTACTTTAGGGGGAAGTTATCTAGTTACTTCATGCAATGTAATAAATGCACAAGTGTCAATGTGCAAGGTGTACATATAGGTAGAGTGATAGGCAAGGAATCTATCCTCCATTATAATAAGCCCTCATTGTAAGAGTTTGATAAACAAGTCAGAAGGTAGTAGTAGGATTAGTGGGTGACTCCATTATTAATGGAGCACATTATGGTTCTGTAAGCATATTGCATGGAGTGTTCATTTCCTCCATAGCAATATTGTATTCATTTCCATAATTTCTATTTATAGCATATTTTAGAAATCTCATGAGTTTACTTTATTTCATATTTTTGCATCTTGTGATTGCCATCTCTCATTATTGTCTACCTCAAAACCTAATAGTGGTATTAGATCCATAGTATATCTAGTCATAGTAGGTCAATAGGAATACCACCATTATTATCGAGTCTGATTTTTTGTCAACCTAATGCACCATTGGACCAATCATTGTCAAAAATTCTCAAAAGAGTCTAGGTGGTAGAATTAGGGAGAATCACAAGTGAGTACTAAAAGAAATATCAATTTTAGAAAAAATTGAGATTGTATTTGACTAGAGTCTCTCCACAGAGTTACAGGAAAACTCGTGAAGACCAAGACTCAGTATTCAACCCACTAGATTGATAGGTCATCTAGTGAAGATCATCTAGAATATCTAGAAATTGGTAAATATTAGCTGAAGGTTCTTCTTACTATAGAGAAATAACTCTCAGATGATTGAGACACCTCCTACAATAAAAGCTAAGAGATTTCAACTTCGTTACCCGAAGTTCGGAGTGTCTTCATAGTGTAAATATTAGTTGTAAAAGAAGAATACTACAGAAGAGACTCTAGGAGAAAGAGTCATAGTGAAGACTAGATATTGAAGATCTCTATCGATAAATTCAACTTCATAGAAGAAAAGTCCACAGAAGCCTTAATCTGAAAAAATGCCATAGAAGCCTTAATCTAAAAAGGCCACAAAAGCCTTAATATAAAAAATCCAATAGAAGCATTAATCTAAAAAGGACAAAATAGCCTTAATCTAAAAAGGGCCACAAAGGCCCTAATCCTAAAAAAGACTCTAGAAGGGAGTACCTAATTCAGAAGCAAATTTAGATTTTAGCTCTAATAATTTGTTGCAGGAAAGAGGAGATCCAGTGAAGTTGAAAAACTTCCTTCATCTAGCACCTGAAGCAAACCTAGAGGTGAAGAGATCGTGTGAAGATATTATTAAGAAATCTTACATTCTTGGAAGGATGAGAAGGACTAGGAGGTCCCTGTTTAGATCCAGAAGTAGCAAAATCAAGAGATCCAGGAAGAAGATCTCAATTCTAGAAGAAGAAGGCCTCAAGGAAGACCAAAGTAGCTACAAAATTGAAGACCTAGGATATGTATCAAGGAAAAAGGCTTAGAGAAGCCTTGTTGTTGAAGCAAGATCATCAAAGAGTTCCTAGAAGAACTCATTGGAGAAATTCTCCATTAGGGAGAAACTTTCTCACAAGGTAAAGACTTGGGATAATTGTCACCATCCAACAACAAGCCCAACTAGGATAAAATGAATTGTCAAGGAGCACCAAAGATGATACAAAAGACCTCAAGACATTTGGATTCTTGATAAGAAGAAGATAATGCTCAAAATCAAAATTTGATAAGAAGAATCAAAGACAAATTGAGTTTGTCAAAGTATAGAGACTAGAGGATTGCCCAAAGAATCCTTTGAATCCACAACAAAAATGAGAAGACCAAATCACCAAATCCTAGGCTCGTGAAAGGAAGTTCGAGATCTCTTTTTGATGAAGGAGGAGCTACTCAAAAAAGCATACAAAGGTATAGAAAACAAGAAGGTAAGCAACTATTGGTGAAAGTGAATATATTATTAAGATTACTCAGCAGATTTGTTAAAGCACTTTATGGTAGATCATAAATTTCAAAGAGGAAGATTGCATTATAAGTCTTCAAAGAAGTGCAAAATGGAAATTTATTTTTAAGGTTCATTTGCACATTAATTTTGAGTTTATTAGATTACAAAATTACAACTATATATCAACTACCTATCTTATATCTTGAAAAATAACATTGGATCCTGCAACTGTGTTTATAGTGAAATTTGCAGATTATATTTGAAGAGTTATAGTGGAATTATTAACAACATATTTAAGAAATTAGTGGAGCAATAAGGTGAATTTATTCTTACCATTTATAGTGCATCTATTAAGCACTATTCTAGTTAGACTATTAACTAGTTGCTCTATATTTGTTTATGTTGATTAAGAAGCAAAAAAATCTGCAACACTTTAGTGGCCAAAAGAAGCCACCATTACAAGGAGAAAGGTGGAGTAGAAAAACCACCATTGAAATATTTTAAGGAAGCCTCAAATTGAGACCTTGGTAGTCTCAAGACTCAAGGAAAATAAAAGGATTCTTTCTTCAAGCACAAAGTGCAGGAATCCTCATTTTCAATAGCTTGGATTGACTATCATCCAAAAGAATCAAGAAGGATTATAAATATTCTTTATTTTAAGGTGCAAAATTACATATTACAAAAAGCACCTCCTTTGTTCCTTGGAAGAACAAATGCATTACCATTTACAGGGGGGTAGAAAGACATTTTCATCTAATAGGTTTGCAGCCAAGGAAAGGAGTTATCCAAAGCTCACACAAGCAGTACATCTACGACAAAAAGGAAGAGCTACTGAAGAGCTCGCATGTCCTTGTCCAACAAATTTGTAGCTAGGTGAAGGAGCCCATATGAATAGCATAGTTGTATCCAAAGAAAGAGCTACCGAAGAGCTCACTTGTCCAAGAGTTGAGGTGTTTAAAAACACCATTTTTCTTCTGTCAGAACCAGTCCTATAAGGCAGCATGTCACCTAAAACAATGGAGTCATTAGAAGAAGTGATCAACACTCATGTGAACCTAAAAATAAGGAAAATATTTAGTGAAGGAGTATCTACATAAAATATGAAGCATTGGGTGTTCTAACCAATGACAAAGGAAGGAATACATCAGCATTAGAAATCTATGAAAAAGTGCAGAGAGAGAGGAAGCTATACCTAAGGCATCCATTGAAGCAAGAATCCACCAAGATAAGATATCGAAGGTATGCCATAATATCGTGAAGCTATCCATATATAGCTATTCGTCACCCTCTCCAAGATAGCTTGCAAAAGAAAGCTTATGTACCAAGAAACAACAAGCTCATGTTGGGTGCAAAGATAAAGGAGAAATTAGGGTTGCTTGGAGCGTTAGAAAGAAAGCTTGCATGCACAAGCCACTTGGAACGAACTCCCTACATATACCAATATTTAAATTCTCACCTAAAGGGAGTTACACTCATTTGGAGGGAGTTGAGATTCATTATAGGTTACCACCAGCCTCATCATTATCGAAGGAACGCCTATCTCCACCAAAGAAATGCTCATTACTTAAGAAATGCTCGCTGTCGAAGAACACTCATCATCTTCATGTGACACTTGTCACAAAGTCCATCATTCTTAATACATCAATCTGGGAGAGAAAAAGACTCAGCAACTATAGACACCTAAAACGCATCATGTCGATGGCGACTACTCATATGGACATGCTACAAGACCATATGGAAGATCTTGGATAGACTCCAAGATAGAGCAGTGGTTCTAACCACTCAATTTGGGCTCCTTGGCCTAATCGGTCTGAACCACAGCCTGAGACCTATGGTCTACAGATCTGAACCATGGCTGAGGCCTACGGTTTACAGTCTGGACCGTAGCTATAACCTATGGTCTTAACTGAAGTTCAGTTGGCCTTCATCCAAGCCAAATCGGTTTGAACGACCATTTGTTCTAGAAGAAGGTGGTTAGAGGATGGAAGCTTCCAATCCAACTATCCTAACCACCCCTTCTTGATCTTGGCTTCTCCATGAAGCCACCCCTAGCCCTGGGACATCCTATAAGTACCCCTTCAAATTAGGGAAAGGATATAGAGCATTTTGATAGCGAAGCACTATCAAAATATTGTAGAGAGAGTGCATTTGGAGATCAAAGCAGCGAAGCCCTATCAAATTGTGGACTCACTTGAGTGCATAGAGAGAGCCTTGTTGCCATCACCATTGTCAATTTGTCAAGCATCATGACGAATTAGGCCATGGATGCCCTAAGGACCTAGGAGAGCCAAGAAATGCTAATTCGGGCAAACGGAGGCCCTATTCAACAATTCAACCACCAAATCAGTCGTAGGACACTAAGGTGACCCTTGAACATCAATTGGACAAGGAGGATCAAGCCCACTACCCTTGAATTTGGAGGGCAAACCTACTTGGTTGTAGGCCATGGCTTTCAGCCATGGTTTATAGTGCAGACCGCCCATCAGGGTTGCGGTTTGCAATAGAGGTGACTTTTCCTTAGTTGTTTCTTCTTCCAGTAGATTTAGATAGGATAGATTAATCATTTTACTGCTTTATTTGGTAGATTAAAGACTTTGACTGACCGAGTTAAATATTTGATTAGTTTATTTCCATCTTGGCAAGTAGGACCTAATTAGATTCTTTTTATGCTTTAATGCTTCATTTTGTATAATGTATGTCATAGATTGATAGTTGTATTTCTTGTTCATATATTTCCATCAATCTTGATAGGATTTGCATATGTTTAGCATAGTTTATGCACTTTCTTGATTTTATGTCATTATGCTATTCTCATGCCATTTGTCTTTAAAGGGCCTCATCATGAGAGGCTTCCTATGCTTTTGACATTCTTGTGTTGTTTCTTGATCAGTAGGAGACAGGTTTTAAAGGAGCTACAACCATCCATTTCCTTCCTCAACGCGAAGAAGAGGGTCTACTCCACCCTAGAGCAGTTCGTGTCACCCTGAAGGGCACTTTGAAATCACACCTACCCTTGAGAGGGAAATAAATACATCCTATTGTAACAATTGTATCAAGATGATTATCCCTAAGAGGGATGTACTTGTAATTTGAGTTTGGCATCAAAATATAATGGAATAAAGCATCTTTTATTGATCATTTCATTGTCAATTTCTTGTTCTTGTATGCATTTTGTATTGTTTTTGTCAATTCTTGCAATAGGATACATTAGGTGTGAGCCTTTTTGGTGGTTACAGAAGGCGATCACGGTGGCACCCCACAAAAATAGACATCTGACTGTGTTTCTTGTGTTTCTTGAATTGCAGGTATAGACCGCAACTATCAGCTATGGGCCAACAACTGAACCATAGGTACAACATGTGGTTTATAGTCTGAACCATAGATCAGACCTACGGTTTACATCTGGCAACACAGACAATAGAAAGTAGAGTGTAGATCAACTCAGGACCTGAGGTAGGCCCTATTTTCCACTCTCTATTTTTTTTATTTTCTCTATGTTTTTACAGAATGCTTAAATTCGAAATGCAATTGAACTAAGGCTAAAAAGAAAAGAAAATCAATTAAGTCCTAGTTTCATTTCAAATTTGCATTTGTAGAAAGGCGCTGCTAGGAACAACGGACCTATGATTGCAGTCCGCCCTAGACTCCAACATGCTTGATAGCATTGTATGTTTGGTGTGCATGTGTGAGGCCCAAGTAGTGGCCATTATCATCGTAATATGCATTGTCTAAAGGAGCATCTAGAATAGCTTGCATTTTCTGAATTTGAAACGTTCTTTCATTTGCATAGCATATAGAAAATGAGCATGAGTGCTATATGATGCATTTATTTTATGTAAATTAAAATGAACCACACACACCACGTTTCATTTAAACATCAGTGGCGTTGGGCTCTCACATCCAACCCATTTGATTGAGACCAACAATGGATGTCATTACCACTTGGTTGGCTCATTTGAAATTGTATTATCGGACCCGGCTATGGCCAAGGCCGACCCAAGAACTTTCCTATCCATGCAAAATAGCATGCACTCATCTTCGGAAGAGTGTATCGATGTGCACGATGTGTTGGGTGAGGGTTGGTAGTACCTATGCTACCTCGTTGAGTATGGACTTCACTCCCATATTTGGCTTGTGTGAGTATATAGGTGAAAACCTTTGAACAAATTGAGTATAACATCAACTTTTCAAAACATGATAAGGAGTTCTATACTGATACAACAAATCATTGAAACAACATCAAACAGTCTAGGGCTCATTTTTAAAAATTAATACGAGATAAACACCATTGTATACCTTGTTTGCTTAATAAAGAATAAATCTAGACATTAGGTGCACCATGGTGGAGACACGGGGTGGTCGACAAAGGCACAAGCCCGAAGCCCATGACCAAGCCCCAACAGATTCACATCAGCATATGTCGAATCCTCGCCCACATGCACTTCCCGAACATCGTTCGATGAGCATTAGAGGAGATAATTCGACAAGAGGGGAACCTATTGAGCATACCCCCAATAGAGGAGCTTTTGTGCATTCCTCTAGACATAGAATAGAGCAGGGAGCCTCTCAGCATGAGGGCGTTCCACTCGAAAGCCATTACCAGGATCGCATTGCACGTGCATCCACAAGATCGGCTGAAGAGTATGTTATACAAGGATCCAAATTGGTACCCCTACGTCATAGGTCTGTAGGAGGATCCATGGCTCCACCTTCGAAGTACAGACGTGATCGAGACCCACCCATTCAAGGGCATGCAGATAGGGCTGCCACTGAGCATAGGCCTATGTAGACTCCCACACATGGTGAACATCGAAATATCACTATTGATATGGCTAAGGTGGGAGCCAATGGCACACCACCGCATGAGCGATGGAGATCCAGATAGTTAGATGGATTAGGTAGCATCCTTGAGCAGCTAGGCTATAAGCCTTTGGCTCCACCCACCCATGCTCCGAGTGAGCATAGTGGGGGTTCTATTAGGACTACTAGAGAACATGGAGAGGCTTCTAAGCACCCTCATGTGACACATCCACCATCCATGCATGGTGGCACAGAGCACAGAGCTCAGCAGGATGCCCATGCCATCTTTACAGACAAGGGCAAAAGTATCACAAATCAGTCAGATGGGTACAGAACCCATAAGGTCGCTCACACAGAGCATGCATACCAGAGGCCTATCATGGCCAATGACCTTGATAGATCACACAGACTGGTATCTGAGCAGCGATGATAGCTCCTCCAAGATCAATTGGAGGATGCTCACCTAGAAAGGCAATGCATTGAAGATGAGAATCTTCAATCACAGAGGCTCATCAGACAATGACTATACGAGCAGCGCATGCATGAAGAATGCATCCTTACCCAAAAGGAGCATGTAGAGCAGGAGGATAGGCTAGCCAGGGCTGGTCTATATACTCATGTCGAGAATAGAGAGTGCATTCAGAGAAAGGATTTTTCACAAGCCGATGCGTAGCAAGAGTGCAGAGATGCTCATACTCATATTAGTGCCCAACAAAGAGAATGACCACCACCATTCGAACATGAGGGGCAACAACAATATGAGGAAGAAGAGGGAGAGGGAAACAATCAAGAGTATCCTAAAGAATCCCAAGTTGAGGAGGAGGAAGAGCAATGACCTCCACCTCGATAGAGGAAGAATGTACCTTCGAGACCACCCTCGCATCAGCTTAGGGAGGAGGACTTCTTATCCTCAGAGGCTTATAAAGCCCTAGCTGAGAAGGTAAAAGCGATTGAGAGGCAAGGCACGACACTTCAAAAGCTAACATTAAGAAATATTCATAATGAGCCTTTGGACCCCTCGATACCTGCTCCAGCGTACCCTGAGCATTTTGTTATGCCCAGGTTAGACAAATTTAAAGGTGACGAAGATGCACAGGAGCATGTCACGGGATTTTTGGATGCCTGTTTCCAAATTGCTAGCAATAATGCCTTGCTTTTGCACACATTTGTCATGACCCTTTCAAGCCCAGCCTGAGAGTGGTTCAATCAGCAAAAGAGGCACAACATTACCAGTTTTGAGCAACTGGCTGACGCTTTTCTTGAACACTTTTCTTTTGGCATCAAGAAATAGGCTAACCTTTTCGATTTGGCTATGCTAGCTCAACGCGATGACGAGCCAATTGAAAAATACAAAAAGAGGTGGAGAAGATTGATGGAAAAGCTGCCATTCCCTATTCCTACTATAAAATTAACCCAAATTTTCACCAAGAGTTGTGCCAAGCACATCTCGCTATTGTTGCAACTACAACAATATCCAACATTCGAGGAGGCTTTGGTGCAAGCCAAGGTAATTGAAGACATCAAGTTGTAGGAAGGCAATTTGAAGCTTAAGAACAGGAAAGAGGGGCCTAAGAAGAGCTCCATGAAGCAAAAGGGCAAGCAGGCCCACGTCAACCAGGTAGTGCTAAACCTCCAGAGAGAGGATAAAGGGTAGCAAAAGTAGAATTATCAGGCCCAACCTCCTCCTACGCAATACAAAAAGTGCAATAATAACTATAAGGGAAAAAACAAAGAACAACGCCCACCTCACCAATTCATGCCTCTAATGGAATCATTGACTTCAATATTCCACCAGTTATGTGAGGCTAAGGCGATCAAACTGCCTGAGGTTAAGCTAGTCGATCCGAATCAGCCCAAGTCGAAGGGATATCAGGATGACTTATTTTGCATCTACCATCGAGCGAAGGGCCATGACATCGAGGTATGTTGGTCCTTCAAGAATATTGTGCAAAACATGATTGAAAAGGGTGAGCTTGTAATACCAAGTAATCCATAGGTGCCTGACAACCAGAACATGGGGATTTACAAAAATCCACTACCAAACCATGAGGCACCATGCAACAACGTTGGCCAGGTCAACCAAGTGCGCATCGAACCACCTACCCAAGGGTTCATAGGCATGGTGAATGTTGTTACAAGACATGGGAGATATGAGCAACCAAATCAACCATGTGCTCCCATAAGAATACAAGCCACGCCGAATCAATGGTCGACATAGAATATTCCAGGCCCACCAATGAGACCGGTGGTGACCATATGGAGTAGGTTAGTCCAAAACCTATAGATAGATCCTACAAATCTGTCTATATATGAACTGATATAATAGTCCCCTAGGCACAGGGAGACTCTTATGGACATTCTAAGGTCCATCAAAGTATAATCTTAGGATGCACAAGCATTTACCAATTTTATGGGACATGTACAATAATGTTAGGAGCCCATGATCCAATTTTATGATCATGAAATTAAGATGGTTCCTATAGATACGGCTGACCCACCATTGCATATCATCGCGTGCATCAATCACATACCGTTCAAGAGGGTCTTGATCGACACTGGTTCATCGATCAACATAATAACGACCAAGGCATTGAATCATCTAAAGCTACCAAAATCACACATTGTGCCCACCACCTTCACGTTGAGAGCGTTTAACGATGCCCTATGCTCGATGGTTGGCACAATTGTCCTACCTATGCAGGTAGGCCTAAAGACCATCTCTATGATGTGTCATGTGATCGAGGGGGCCATGCAATACAACATCCTACTTGGGAGGCCTTGGATTCATGAAATGCATTGTGTTCCCTCTATATTACACCAATGTGTAAAATATCTGCATGAGGGATGGGTTCACGTAGTGTCATCAGATGAAGAACCTTTTAAGTTCGTGAACCTAGAGGATTTTCTTGGGGGTTTCATACTCCCATCAATGCACCTAGACATCCAGCCTGCATCATCGATTAAAAATCTAGGAGGTAAACCAACAGTACATGCTCAACCATCGATATCTATGTCACACAGATCTGAGTGCACTACTGCTACTTCATTGAAATCGACTGCATCAGTGATGCTTCGGGATGACAAGAAGTTAAAGGTGAATATGGGAAAAAAGAGAAGAAGCAAATGCTCGAACCAGTCGCTAAGGAGGCTCCCATCCCCATGGAAGTGGAGGAAGCCCAAGACATAGCCGAGGAGGTACCTCAGCCTACCTCACCTGCATCATCAATAGGGTCATCCGCACCATGGGTGATGGTACATCTCACCAACACTAGATTAGGTGAGTACATTGTGTAGAATGTAACCTTTGGACCAATTTTGGAGACTACGCAAGAGATGGGTCGACCGCTCGCTCATCATTATCTAGTTGGATCGATGGTTCCATTGGGAGAGCCACCTAATCAGACTAATTTCATCTACATTGGGCTAGATCAACTTCCAACATGAGAGCCCATGGATGAAGATAGTGATGAACCTTTCACTATAAATGTTCATTATTTATCCAACCCGAAGTACTCCATGCATATTTTTAAGTTGTATCACTGGCATGGGTACAGACTTGGTCTATTTGAACAAGGGCATCGAACTCCGTTCGAGCCATGTTATCGACTAGCAACTGATAGGTTTAGACTGGGGTTACAGATACAAGGACAAGATGATTTGCTTGTAGCATCCTTAGATCACTTGTACCTGAGTCTGGGGGATGATGTGGACTTCAACCCATATCATCCTAATATTTCCAACTTTTGGAGGACTAACCCGATGGTATCTGTCATCACTTTTGAGCCACTTGAAGAACATCATGAAGGGCTCCTAGAGTAGACTGATACAGATCAGAACCCCAGAGGCAACCTGGGTCATCAAATCCATAATGCAACCGATGACACAGGTGTGCAGGGGCATAACCCCATAGTTTTAGGTGATCTCGAGTCAGGAGATCTTTACAATGATGATGGAGAGGAGTCCACCTTCGAGATAAGTGGACCAAGTTATGATGTCGACAATGAATCCTCAAACGATGATCAATCTGAGGAGGAAGCTGAGGGGGGCTATTTAAGGCCTTTGTATGTGCATCACCTACTGCCTATAGAGTCGGTACATGTTACCGAGGAGATCCTTCCCAACATTGATCATTTGGGGGAAGAAGTAGAGCTATATTTCTTGGTAGTGTCACACTTACGGTATAATTATCTAGTTTTTCTAGATAGTGATGACAATGATCAAGAAGTGAGATTCATGGGGCCGCACTTGCCAGAGTGCCCCATAGGAGTAGGAGCGAATGATGGGTTCTAGTTGTCTAAAAGTGATGAAGAAGATGAGTTAGAGAGGGCCTACCTTGGTCCTCCTTATTTGCATTACCATCATCAACCCATCGACATAGATGAGGTCTATCATCAGTTACATGTCGGTCCTCATCTGAGAGCAAGACGATTAAACCTAGATCAAATTTATCGATTGGTTAATCCCTTTCCATCGACCTACATGGAGCTCCATGAGCCAAATGATCCTATTTTGTAGCTAGTGCATAGGGAGGATCCAGTTGTTCATAGTCCTCATAGAGAAGACCCCTTTGTGCCTGTGCCATTAGAGCCAGATCATGGGTATGAGGACTACATCGATTATGTAGAAGTTGGTCCATGTGGTCCTGGAGATCAATTCCATTCCATCAATATGGTCTCCATTGATTTGACCACTCCACTCCGCAATCTAGCAGATCCATCCAAACCATTGTATCTCAACAAAGATGCTATCGACTGGGATCACGTTGATTCACCCATTGAGCCTGAAGATTTCTTCCCTAACGAAGAAATGTTACAACCATTTCATTTTGTGCCAGGTTGTGCATATGATGTCTATCATGCCAAAAATGCTTCCAACGTGGAACCTATCAACCCGGTTGATGACATCCATTTGATCCCTATGCCTCATCAGCTTGAGGAGGGATCGCATATGTCAGTAGAGGAAACCTTTGAGGTGGATATCAATAATGATCCCACCAATTCAAAGAAGGTTAAATTTGGAGAGAGTCTCACTCTAGATGAGTGGGCCACCCTCATCCCTCTACTGAAAGAGAGACCAAATATATTTTCTTGGACGTATAAGGATATGCCAGGTCTAGACCCAAAATTGGTTACTCATAACCTTTCGCTAGATCTGACGAAGAAGTCGATCAAGCAAAAGCTTAGAAAGATGCATCCAACAGTAGCCTTAATGGTGAAATATGAGCTACAAAAGTTGTTGGATGTAGAATTTGTAATCTCCATCGACTATCCAGAATGGGTGTCCAATATGGTACCCGTGGGAAAACCTGATGGAAGAATCCATATTTGCATGGATTTTAGAGACCTAAATAAGGCAACACCCAAAGATTCATTTTTATTGCCCAATATTGATGCTCTCGTAGATGCAACTGCAGGTCACGAAATGCTCTCCTTAATGGATGATTTTTTTGGTTACAATAAAATTTGGATTAAACCCGAAGACCAACATAAAACCATATTTATAACACCATGGGGAATGTTTTGCTATAAAGTTATGCCATTTGGCCTCAAAAATGTTGGTGCCACATATCAGCGGGCCATGACATACATTTTTCATGACTATATGCATAAAATTCTAGAATATTATATCGATGACTTGTTGGCCAAGTCATTGCTATGAGAAGAGCATGCAGAGGTCTTAAGGAAGGTCTTCGATCGCCTGATAGAGCACAATGTCAGGTTGAATCCTAAGAAGTGCGTATTTGGTGTAACTTCTAGAAAACTACTAGGATTCATCATCTCTAAATGAGGCATCGAAGTTGACCCAATGAAGGTCAAGGCTATCTTGGAAATGCATCCTCCCACCAATATTAAAGAGTTAAGAAGCCTTCAGGGCAAGGTAGCATCGATAAAGTGATTCATCGCTCAGTTATCGGATAAATGTTGACCCATGAATCGACTGCTACATAAGGGGGTCCCATTCAACTGGGATGAGGACTGTCAAGCAACCTTCACTGAAATAAAGCAATACCTGGTGACATCGCTAGTGCTAGCTCCACCAAGGCCAGAGGTGCCTTTTCTACTATATATATCGACAACTGACTTTGCACTGGGAACCATGTTAGCCCAAAAGAATGTGCAAGGCAAAGAACAGGCCATATATTATATTAGTCGAACCTTGGTGAGCTATGAGCTCGGGTATGCATATGTGGAAAAACTATGTTTAGCAATAGTGTTCGCTACAAAGAAATTGTGACACTATATGTTAAGTCATACGACATATGTTATATCCAAACAAAATCCTTTGCAGTACATGATGAGTAAGACGTATCATAATACGCGTACTACGAAGTGGATCATGCTACTGACAGAATTCGATCTAGAATTCATAAGCCAGAAGTCCATTAAGGGACAAGTCATAGCTGATCAATTAGCTGAGGCACCACTGTCAAACAGTAGGCCTCTGACCATAGAGCTTTCGGATGATGCAGTCTTCATCATATCTGAAGCTCCCAAACCCGAAGAACCAGAGAACAATGTTGATATGACTCTATTCTTCGATGGTTCAAAGTGTGAGCAAGGGGGTGGTGCAGGAATAGTATTTTTCATGCCACAAGGAGCTCCTATGCCCTTGTCATTTAAACTAGACTTTTCGTGCACCAACAACAATGTTGAGTACGAAGCCCTACTGTTGGGCCTCCACATAGCCATCGCCATGAATATTAAAATATTAAACATCTTTGGTGACTCCTTGCTCATAGTAAATCAAGTTAAGGGGCTCTTCCAGTGTCGATGTCCCATATTGAAAGCTTACAAGGATCTTGTTGCTATATATCTAGCTAAATTGGAATGGTATGACATCGAGGCAATCCCTCGATCATCAAATAGGTTCGCAGACACCATGGCCTCTTTGGGATCCTTAATCCCTCAGAATCTATCTGCTGATTTCACTACCATTCATGTTAAAATGCTTTCGCACCCGGTTGTGGAACGTGAAGCCTTTGATAATAGAATGTCAATCAACATGATCAGCGTAGAACCAAAAGCCGAATGGTTCTGCAGAGCTGAAGACTTTCTGAAGAAGGCACCCTGGGGGTCA
Organism: Wollemia nobilis; assembly: GCA_028583015.1. Taxonomy (NCBI): domain Eukaryota; kingdom Viridiplantae; phylum Streptophyta; class Pinopsida; order Araucariales; family Araucariaceae; genus Wollemia; species Wollemia nobilis. Next base: position 807,003 of record JAQPPZ010000282.1, read on the forward strand.
TTAACCTCTCAGAGTCCGACGGGGAGTGGTACCACCATTCACCATAAGGTTGTTTCCTAGTCTGCATTTGCAAAAGTAAATACGCAGGGGGAGCAAGTCATCTTGGAAGTCAAAGTTGAGGCTTATCAAAACTAGATGTCACAAATCCATGACTTCCTAAAGCTTGGTGTAATCCCAGAGGGATTATCGTATGCCATGAAATGCACATTTAAATAGAAAGTGGCTAAATATGTCTTAATAGGAGACATCTTGTACCGACGAGGCTATGATGGAGTTCTCCTTCATTGCTTAGAGCCCCAAGAGGCATCATGGGCGATTTCACAAGCTCATGATGGTACGTGCGGTGGCCATTTCAGTGGCATGGCCATCATCAAGCGCATCCTTCGAATGGGCTACTATTGGCCCACTATGGAGAAGGAGTGCAATGTGTATGTCAAGAAATGCATCAAATGTCAGCATCATGCTAATCTTACGCACTTGCCATCGTAGGCCTTACAACCCATCCAAGCGGCTTGGCCATTTTCTCAGTGGGGACTAGATCTTATAGGCAAGATCTCTCCTCCATCATCGGGCTGGCATACATTTATAATCATGGCTACTGAGTATTTCACAAAGTGGGTGGAAGCAATACCCTTAACAATGACAACTGGAGCTCGTATAGCAGAGTTTATATTGGAGCATATCATAAGTCATTTTGGGATTCCATCCAAAATAATATCGGATAATGGAACGTCCTTCAAGAACAAAACTGTGAGAGCTTTGACATCTAAATATAGAATCAAACATAGTTTTGTGACTCCATACTATCCACAAGAAAATGGGTAGGATGAAGCTTCAAATAAGATAGTGGTGGCCATCTTGAAAAATACGGTCCAAGAAAACCACAAAGACTGGCATATCCAGTTGCCCCTTGCATTATGGGCTTACAGGACTAGTATTCGGATGCCCACTAGGGCAACGCCATTCTCACTAGTATATGGCGTTGAGGCCATTATGCCCTTGGAATTGGAAATTCCAACGTTGCACATCACATTGAAAGAGTTCATCGATGACGACACCGTGCGGCAAGCTCGACTGGATCAACTGACGTTGCTTGATGAACGTCGCGTGAATGCCCTGGAGCATCTTCGCGTTTATCAAGAGTGACTAAAATGAGCTTACAATATCAAAGTCCACCAGAGAGACTTTGAAGTTGGGGATCTTGTCTTGAAAGAGAACCAACAGAACTCTAATTTACCGTCAGATATGCGAGACAAATTCATGGCTAATTGGCTAGGACCCTATATCATATCTAAAAATATTGGTCCGGGTACCTATCGCCTAACGTCGCTAGGAGGTGTTGAAGAGCCTGAACCTCTCAACATCATCCATCTTAAGGCGTTTTATGCTTGAGAGCATAGTAAAAGGCTTCGAGGGTTTGCTTATAACCGCTCGGTCATCCTAAAAGGCTCCAAACACTCTCATAAGTAGTTTGGTCAATCAAAAAGCTCCAAAGGCATTTATATAAGCCCTTTGGTCAAACCCAAAAAAATATCCAAAAGCTCCGAGGGTTTGCTTAAAACCACTCGGTCATCCCAAAAGGCTCCAAGGGTTCCTAAAACCACTTGGTCATGTCAGTCAAAGGCCCTAAGGGTTTGTTCAAAATCGCTCGATCATCCTAAAAGGCTCCAAGCTCGTCTATGAGTAGTTTGGTCAATCAAAAGGTACCAAGAGTTTATAAAAAATTGCTTGGTCAACCCAAAAGCTCCAAGGATTCTTAAAATATCACTTGGTCATCCCAAAAAGTCCCAAAGGTGCTCATAATCCCTTTGGTCAAACCCAAAAGGCTTCGAGGGTTTGCTTAAAACCGCTCGATCATCCTAAAAAGCTCCAAGGATTTTGTTGAAAATCGCTTGGTCAATCTAAAGGCTCCAATGGCATTTCCTCATCATTTGGTCACTCCTAAAGGCTCCAGAGGCATGTACTCACCGTTTGGTCAGATATGAGGCTCAAAACTCATAAAAATTATAAAATCAATAAAATCCAAAAAAATTGGTAAAGCATAAAATCCAAAAAATTTGCATTTGCATTTGAATTTTGCATTTTCATTTTGCATTCACTCATGCATCCACTGCATTATTGCATTGCATATAGGCATTCGTCATCCATTGCATTCCGTAGTAGGAGGGATTATGTTTGTCAGTTTTACAAATGACACCATGTTTGTGTCTAAATCATGCATCTCTGCATTTATCATAAATCCATCATTCATGTGAGTAATTGTGTTTTTCAACACAACCTATTTTGTTGCTATGGAGAATATACTAGGGTTTTTCAGTCATTCAACCATACCTAGAGGTCTTATCAAGAGTTGATAGAAAGCTTGCTTTGCTTTTGTAGTTGAGGTCTAGTTAGTATAGCCCTTAGCATATCAGAATCCTATCACTAATCAACAAATTAAACAATCCTAACAAGGACTAGGGGAAGATGAAAGTCGCGAAGCAGGATCGGGTATCCTGAGGCAAAAAGAGTTATTCTTGCTTATCCCTCTATGCGGACGGTATGGGAAATGTTGGCAGTTGGAAAAAGGATAGGTTAGTTCCCTATTCAGAATCCCTTGCTTACGATAAAATGAGCAATATCCCAGAGTGATATCCCACATCAATCCTCAAGATTGATACCCTAGATCGATATCATAGATCGACTTCCCAGATTGATATCCCATATTGATATCATAAGATCGATATCCTCAATCGATATACCAGAAATAATTTCCCAAAGTAAATCCCAAAGGGAGGTTTCTGAAGAAAATTATCACATGTAAATACCAAAAAGTGAAGATCAAATGAAGATCAGAAAATAGGCTCAAATCAAGTTCAAAGTGAAGATCAAATGAAGATCATAAATCAAAGTTCGAGTGGAGATCAAATGAAGATCAAAAATCCAGTTCGAAGAGAGATCAAATGAAGATCCAAAGACAAAGTCAAATATGGAATCGACTCCCTTGCTTCACCACATATGAGCAAGTATCCCAAAAATTGAAGGATAGAAAGGAAGGAGCCTGAATCCCTAGAATTATCGGCACTATTGTACCTTACGCATGATGATATGTCTGATACACTTGCATCTCGCTTGTGGGCAGACCAATGTTTGAATGTGGAAGAGCTAGCTTCAGGTGTCCTGCATTGCCTAGTGGCTTAGTCCAACTAAAATCTAAACTTAGGATTGGATAAGACATTTGTGGAGCCCCTATCTTAGCAATGGGCTGAAAGAATCCTACCTGACATCGGGGAATGCTCGTGTCTTATCTTAATATACTCATGTGCACACACAAGGATAATGAATAGTTAGGGCCTATCCTAGAAAAAGCCTTGCACTTCAGAAGTCTAGTGTGGTTAGTATGCAACTTTTGATAAGTCTACTAGGGTGTTTGAGTCTCATGGAAAACCTCAAAAATCTCTCTAATAGCAACAAAATACCAAATATCGCAAACCATATAAAATCATCAAACTACAAAGTATCGAGTCCATGATACATCATCATATAAAGCACAATCAAGATATAGGATAGATACCGGATGGATATTAGAAATAATATTTAGATGACCACTGACTATATTGTGCATATTTTTCAAACTTGCAAAAGAAAATAGAATGACACATTATATCATTCGCATCATACAACTTCATACCATTGCATTTCATATATGGGTGATTAATTGATTAAATTCTTATCTTGAGGATTTTCAATTACATTCATGATTTTTATACATTCTGTGGTGTCGTCCATTATATTGATAAACACATATTGCATTCATTCCTTATGTTTTAAGTGATTAAAGCATACAAGTTCATTTACATTAGATTACCATCATGTAAATAATGTTACATACTTCATACATATTAAGTTCAAAATTAATGCATATAAAGCAAAATCAAAACATTAAGACACACCTGTATCCATCATACATCGCACATCTAAGAATCTAGATCACTGCATATCATCATCATCATAAAATTAAATAGCTATCTAGTGCATGTCATCCATACATCACATCATATAGCATCACATAAACAAAAAATTAAAAACATATACAAGTACACATAATGAGCCATAAATGATCAAATCATATATATGTGTCCAAAAGAGTACACCAAGAGTACAAAATACCCATAGGCTACAATCGTGTAGGTCCTAGACCTTACACCAAAAATGATACATATACAAAAATGTAGCCTGGATCTGATAGAGCCCTAGCTCTGGCCTGCTCCTCCTGAGCTGGAGCTCTCATCGCCTCCCTCAGCCCTATGCTCTGGAGCTTGCTCTGCAGTCGACTCTAGTGCCTGATGTGTGCCCTACTGAGGGCCCTGTGTGCCACCTAATCCAAAGAGGCCTAGCACATGGGATACTAGTATCTCTGTGCGATAAGACCTGTGACTAGAGGTCGTAGAAGACTGACCGGTCTCTCTGGTCCTGGTATGGGAGCTGCCTCCATGTGTGCTAGAGGACCTATGTGTCCTCTCGGTCCTATGAGTTCGCTGACTAGAGCTCATTGTTGACTACCTCATAGTCTTGGACCTGGTCCACTGAGACCTCGTAGCATGTGAATCCTTTGGGACCTCCCCACCTATCAACCTGATGTGACCCTCTAGTTGGTCTATGCGAGCTACCCTAGCTATATGCCTAGTGTTGTGGCTGATCCACAATACACCCCAAAATTGGGGACCCATCTTTTTTGCATACTTTCAAAAGGAATCTCAGTGACCCAGATGCTAAAATTCAAGAAAAATGGGCAAAAATGCACAAGTATAGAAAGTGTCACGAAATCGCGACCTGTCGCGCCATCGCTGCCAAAAAATAGAAAAGTGTCACGAAATCGTGACATGTTGCTCCGTCGCGATAGAAAGAGGAGAGAGAAATGCAAAATGAAAAAGTGTCGCGAAATCGTGACATGTTGCGTCGTCGCGGCCGAAAATAGAAGGGTGTCACGAAATCGCGACATGTTGCAAAATCATGGCCGAAAATGAAAAAGTGTCGCGATATCGTGACATGTCGCAAAATTGTGGGTCAAACCAGTCAAACAGGATGAAGCCAAAAAACGTCACGATATCACGACAAAAAGCAGCAAAGGGGCACAAAGCTAAAAAATGTCGTGATATCGCAAAAGGTCACGTTTTCACGGCTCCAAGCAGCGAAGTTGTACGAAAAGCAAAATATGTCACGATTTTGCGACATGTCGCGTTTTTGCGGCCAAATACAGCATAAGCAGCCCGAAGTGGAAAAGGCGTCGTGAAATCGCGACAAGAAACGCCAAGGGAGCCCGAGATAGAAAAATGTCGCGAAATCACGACAGGAAACAACGAATGTGTATGGAGTGAAAAATCGTCGCGATTTTGCGACAGGTTGCATCCCAGCTGTACGGAACGAAAAATGCGTAGCGATATCGTGACAAAAATCAGTGAAGGCATACCAAGTGAAAAAGCGTCGTGATTTCGCAACAAAAAGCCATAGGATAGCTCCGAATGAAAAATTGTCACGATTTCACGATAAGAGACAGCTGAAGGCGTACGAACATGGAAAGCATCGTGATTTCGTGACATGTCACGATTTCATGACATGTCACGTTTTTGCTGTGCATAATGGCAGAAAGGCTACTGACAGGAAAACGTCACGATATCGTGACATGTTGCGTTTTTGCAGCCAGGAAGGCGGACAAGGCTGCATGTTATTTTTGGTCATGATTTATAGGGAGCCGTTACTAAAGATGCAGAAAGTGCAGAACACGTGGCGTACAGGGCAAAAGCGTTACAGGGAAGATCAAACGTCTCAATGTCGAGCATAAAGCCAAAACACACGCAGTCAAAGAAAGATGAAACGAATCGATCTGGAAGATGAAGCGAAGCATCACAGGCCGAAACAAAGAGCATTGCCAAAAAGTATAAATGCAGAAGCATAGATTGACACAAGGGCAGAAACCGCTAGAGAAAAGTTGCAGTGCTAGAGGCCAGAGGGTCATTCTGGGCCTGCTTTGAGGCTGTTTTCCTTCTTTTTGCTGGTTTTGAGAAAACCAGAGGTTCTGCTGCTGTAAAATGACATATTTTTTAATGCATAAGTGTTCAGAAATTTGCATTTTGTGGGCAAGAAAGAAGGAGATCTTCTGTGCATGCTAATGGATTTAATGTTTATTCTTTTGTTTTCAGATTTCAGATTTATAGATAATGTTAAATGCCACTTTTTATGGGTTGCATTAGGCGAATATTTGAAATCTAAAATTTTATTTCAAACCTTAGGAATCAACACTTAACTTATCAGGATTGTGCGTGTTTGCAGGTCCCATAGGTTAGGTTTCATGCATGGAAACCTCATTGTCTTCGGTTTTTCCAGGACGGGATAGCATCAAACTGAATGCAATTTTAAATTTCTTTTCTTTTGCATTTTATTTTTCTTTTTGCTGCATTTTATTTTCAGAAGTTCCAATTTTATTTACAGACATTAAAATAAAATTAAAAAATTAAAAAACTCCAAAATCCATAAATAATTCCTTCATGCTATTGCATTTCATCAATTTACATTTTGAAGTTACAGCATGGTCATTTGAGGATCAAATCACATTTACTTTATCAGGGTTCAATGAACAGTCATTAAATTTCATAGTAAAATAAACCACAGTGCCCCTTGTTTTCAGTTACTTGCAACCACTAAGGTGTTCCAAGCATTTAAAATGAATATCTTCATTTAAGATTATTAATACACAGATGCAGAATGCTAACATAACAGGAACCTTGGAGAAATTGTTTCTTTGCAAGCAGAGGATTTAGAACCCAAATCCTATCGAAGAGTGTTTTTTCACAATCGGGTGAAAATACCACTCAACACCTAGCATTGGCATCTACCAATTGTTCCTATAAGCACTGAATCTCTGAAATTGGGTCATGGATACCTGGTAATAATGATGATGGTGCAGCTGGAGGTCTCATAATAGCCTTGGAGGATGAAGGATCCCCCTCTCTACCCTAACCAAATCCAACTCTGTGATAGCCTCATCCCTTTGTGCTAGTGCCACATCACATGCACTAGTGAGATCATGGACCTGAGTCTCTACCATTGTAGCCCATGTTATAAGACCCATGATCTGCTCATGAGCCTCAGCTAGCTGCCTATCCCTATGAGTCAGCTTCACCTCTAGAAGGGCGATAGAAGTATCTTGCTAAAATTGCTGAGTCTGTAGCCTCCCAACCTAACTATGTAGATCTGTAACCTAAGAGAGGAGCTGCCCTACCTCATTATCAAGAGGTGCCTTGCCCTCCTCAACCTCATCCTCATCCTCTACCTACAAAGCCTCATCTATGGTGGCCTCTACACTCTATCCACCCTCAGTACATTGGCACACCCTGCACCCATATGGATTGACCTCTATCTATGTCTGGTCATCTACCCTTCCTATAGGTCTTGATCCCTTCCACTATAGTAGGGACCACCATGTGTCATATGCTAGGGTGGTCCTAGCCCTATCATCCCTAGACTCCTGGAAATTGTCAGCCTCATCTTCAAGTGTCGTAGGCTGAATCCATGGTAGGTGCATCTCTAAGACTAGCCACCTGTAGAAAAAATGAATCTTTGGGATGTCCTGCACCAGGTTGAACTACCACAAGATGTGAGAATAAAATTGTTACTCCCTAATTTCGACCTTACAATCGAGTAGCCACCTATCCTGGTGAGCCTATCGTAGCCACTCGCCTGCCTCTGGCTAGTCCTAGAAATCCATGTAGGGATGCCACTTAATGTCGTCTAGCCCGAGCGTTGCAAATCATGCAATATAATGATCAACATTGCCAGTATGAGTCCTACTTCAAAATCCCTCCTCCTCTTGAGGCCAACACGTGGTGTAGCACTGATGCTCATCATCGATGGTAGAAATGTGAAGGGGTAGCTCTACGAGATGCTCTATCCTAATATGCTACCATCCCTAGATCTGTAGTAGCAAGCTGCAACTAATACCACGATGACTTTGGCTAGTGATCTGGTACAGCTCATGGTAGATTTGGCGTAGTAAAGTGCTCCCCCAAGCTAGGAGTAGTGGTTGAGCAGTGGAGCTCTGAATAACTCTCCTGACATTGACCAGGAGGTTTCAAGGAATCCTTGCACTTGAGGAGTCTGAAAGAACAATTTACACCACCAGGTGCATGAAGATCGCCTCTCTCATAGAGAATATGTGCTGACCCTGCTAATATCTGATGTGGGCTCCATGATCAATCATGCACTAAGCCTCCTAGCTTCGATCATCGAAGATCGCATAAAATATGGGTCCCTTGCTCTGAGAGGAGGAAGAGGTGATGGCCTCGCCATAAATAGGGATCCTAAATATCATATAGATGTCCTCAAGAGTGACGGTCATCTCACCCATGGGCAGGTGAAAGGTGTTGGTCCACGCATTCCAACATCAGGCCAATGCAATAAAATAGGCTTGATTTACCCTAATAGTGGGTATATCTAGGATGTAACCGAAGTCGATGGCTCCAAACCACATTTGCTCTCCAGGAGTGAGTTATCTATGAAGAGTCTATAGAAGGTCTGGCTCTTGAGCTCTAGAGGTCAACCTCTAAAATAAAAACATTGTATAAGAGAAAATCTAACTAAAAAATAAGCAAAAATAGATTAAAAAATGACCTTAAAAATGTCAAAAACATTTAAAAACTGATAAAAATACAAAAACATGTCACAAAGCATTCAAAAAAATCAAAAAAATCAATTAGGCAAGTCAGAATTGCATTAAATGATATTAATTGCCTATTAAACCTTAGAAAAATTAAAAAAATTTGATAAATTTTTCTAAAGTCTGCAAACCGCGGGTCAACCCTGCGGTCTGCATACGGTCAAAATTTGACTGTTGTAGTTTGAATGTGAACCGTAGCTGCTAGCTGCGGTCTTGGAAGGATAACCATTTTGGGTCACTTCCTAGCCTCGCTAACTAAAAAATTAAAAAAAAACTAATCTAACCTAATCTAGTGTGGGGTTCATTACCAACTATTTAACGAAATTGATTTACCGCATTACTTAATGTGGGTCATTTTAAATTGGTATTGGTTGTGAGGACTCAGTTTTGAGTTACCTTACCCACTTTGTGGACTCCTCTAGTCAATGGCTATCCAGGATCCGCCATCGAGGTATAGGTGTGAGGTATGGTCGAGTTTTAGGCAGTGCTCCGGATCAGGGATGTCTTCTACCTCTCAAAGCTCTCACAAATGCAGTAGCTTTCAAGAAAATAATGAAAAATTAAAATGGGAAAAGCTACTTATAGGTCCTCCTAATTTTAGTGGACCATAGTTGACACCTGCGATCTCGAAATTAGGGTTTTCAGCTCGTAGGGCCAACTTGTGGTTTCCAAAATTTGAAAGCTTCAACTACAGACTGTACTCACGGTTTGCAACTAACATTAAATGCACTCAAACCCCAATGTGGAAAGGTCTAAAATGACAAATTAATGACTCCTAATGGATAAAATTTCAAAAATAGCAATCAATATTGCAAATTTAGTAATTTTCTAAGCACCAGGATCGATCAATAAATCAAAATTAACAAAAAAATAAAATAATTAAAAACCAAATGTACCTCGTATTCAATAATTTACCCTATACACTTGCGGTTGCAGTGACTTGTGATCCATGCAATCCAAAAATATGAGTAAATTACCATAAGGACATTTGGGGCAAAAATTGTCATCGTTGATCTGATATGCTTCTTTTCAATCCCTAAGAAGGCCTTCGAGGCTAGACTACTCCACGGGAACGAGGCATTTCATGTCATTTCTCCTATGACATATTTTCAGCAAATCATCGATAACTTGATTCAACATAAATCTAATTGGCTTTGTATCATTTTGATTTCCTAAGATGGCTATTGTATCCTGATTGCTCCATGGGATAGAAATGTGCAAATACTATTAACAGTTGCAATCAAAAGCTAAACTTAGCCTAGAAAATGCATTAAAATGCTCAAATCTAATTTTTTTCAAATCATTCATTATGGTCAAGCAACCTCATCACTTCATCCATTGTCATTACCCTCATCAACTCGTCGCTTGAGGGGGTAGTCATAATATCAAATCATAATCAAAATCAGTAAAAGATCTCTAAAATCGTAGATCCCTTGATCTTGTCAGAATTGTGTTTGTCCTTGTGAATTATTGTCAACAGCTATCATAATCTTACCCCTTTGCTTGGGGAAAATAGAAAATATGAAGTTTTCTTGTTGTTCTTCACCTTTTGGATCTATGAGTCAAAATATACCTATGGAATGTGCATCTACATCGAATGAGATGATATGGGAACAAGATTTTTCAAATGTAAGCCTTTCACCCAGTTGGAAGCAATGATTCTAGGATGCACATCCTTTTGTAGGACCTGGGGCATCTAATGTTGATCCGACTAATAATCATCATAGAACCTTTGGCATCATTTTAGAAGGTCTTTTTTTTCTCAGCGTTGTTCGATATCACAACGCATATCAAAAGGGGCATCTATAGACACCTAAAACACATCATGTCGATGGTGACTGCTCATATGGACATGCTACGAGACCATATGGAAGATCTTGGATAGACTCCAAGATAGAGCAGTGGTTTTAACCACTCAGTTTGGGCTCCTTGACCTATTCAGTATGAACCGCAACTGAGACCTACGGTCTACAAATTTAACCGAGGCTGAGACCTGTGGTTTACAGTATGGACTGTAGTTGTAACCTGCGGTCTTAACTAAAGTTTAGTTGGCCTTCATCCAAGCCAAATCGGTTTAAATGGCCATTTGTTCTAGAAGAAGGTGGTTATAGGATGGAAGCTTCCAATCCAACTGTTCTAACCACCCCTTCTTGATCTTGGCTTCTCCATGAAGCCACCCCTAGCCTTAGGACATCCTATAAGTACCCCTTTGAATTAGGGCAATGATATAGAGCATTTTGATAGTGAAGCGCTGTCAAAATATTGAGAGAGAGCATTTGGAGATCAAAGTAGTGAAGCCCTATCGAATTATGGACTAACTTGAGTGCATAGAGAGAGCCTTGTTGCCATCACCATTTTCAATTTGTCAAGCATCATGATGAATTAGGCCATGGATGCCCTAAGGACCTAGGAGAGCCAAGAAATGTGAATTCGGGAAAACGGAGGACCAATTGTGCAATTCAACCGCTAAATCAGTCGTAGGACACTGAGGTGACCCTTGATCATCAATTTGACAAGGAGGATCAAGCCCATTGCCCTATAATTGGAGGGCAAACCTATTTGGTTGTAGGTCATGGTTGTTAGCCATGGTTTATAGTCTAGACCGCCCATCAGAGTTGCGGTTTGCAATAGAGGTGACTTTTCCTTACTATTTCTTTTCCAGTAGATTTATATAGGATAGATTAATCATTTTACTACTTTATTTGGAAGATTAAAGACTTTGATAGACCAGGTTAAAGCTTTGATTAGTTTATTTCCATATTGGCAAGAAGGACCTAATTAGATTATTTTTATGCTTTAATGCTTCATTTTGTATAATGTATGTCATAGATTGATAGCTATATTTCTTGTTCATATATTTCCATCAATCTTGATAGGATTTGCATATGTTTAGCATAGTTTATGCACTTTATTGATTTTATGTCATTATGTTATTCTCATGTCATTTGTCTTTAAAGGGCCTCATCATGAGAGGCTTCCTATGCTTTTGACATTCTTGTGTTGTTTCTTGATCACAAGAAACAGGTTTTAAATGAGCTACAACCATCCATTTCCTTCCTCAATGCGAAGAAGAGGGTCTACTCCACCCTAGAGAAGTTTGTTTCACCCTGAAGGGCACTTTGAAATCACACCTACCCTTGAGATGGAAATAAATACATCCTATTGTAACAATTGTATCAAGATGATTATCCCTAAGAGGGATGCACTTGTAATTTGAGTTTGGCATCAAAATATAATGGAATAAAGCATATTTTATTGATCATTTCATTGTCAATTTCTTGTTATTGTATGCATTTTGTATTGTTTGCCAATTATTGCAATAGGATACATTAGGTGTGAGCCTTTTTGGTGGTTACAACAGCAAAACATAGTCAAGCAAAGCAATGAGCAGTCAAAACCAAGTAAATTATTCAAGGTGAAATGTCTATACGCCATTCAACGGTGTAAGGGAGATAGTAAAGATATTTTCATAAAGCCAGCATTTGGAGAAGACCAGCGAGAGATATTTGAAGTTGTCATATTGCAAAAATCTTAATCACCAATTGAGGTATAAGTTTACACCAATCAAAGAGGGCTCTGAATTTTCCATAAGCGCTACGCAACATGTAGCTACGGATCTGTCGACGTACAACAGTGAGGAATGATTGAGGTAAAATTTTATGCTTTTCTTAACGTAAGGTTTATGGAGTTATAAGGAATATTAAACAAGCACACTTTAGATTTGTTATTATTTGCAAAATTTATCAAGGAGAAATAAGGGATATTATTATTGTTAAAATAACTTGCAAATATTATTTTCTAATTTTTTTCAAACTTGGGAGTTATAAGGAATACAACCTCAACTTAGGAATTGGAAATTAGAAAACATTAAATCAATCAAATAAGGGTATTTAAAGAGGTTTATTAAAAGTCTTCAAATTTTGGTTTTTATAGTGTTGTCTCAAAACACTTAAAGAAAGGAAAATAAATACAACTTCAAAACCTCTTTAAAGAATTAGTGCTTTTATAAATAGGAGTAATAAGGAGATAAAAAAAGTTGTTTTTGTATTTACAAAATTTTACAAAATCAACTTAAACTTGAACTACAATTTACAAAAGCACTATATTGATAATACATTCTATCCAAAACATCCTAGGGAGTCATAAGGCATTCTACAAAACTTGGTAATATTAGAATCAATAAAAAATTATCAAGTTCTGAATTTATTGGGTAGATGTAAGATTGCTACAAAACCTAAAAACTTGTTAGGTTTTTTAAGTCTCATCATTAGGGAGATATAAGGAAGTCTACATAATCTAAAGGTTAAAAAAGGTATTATCCAATCAAGCTTTTGTATATTCTAAGGGTCACATATACCCTAATATTGGGATCCATAAGATAAAAAAATTATATATCTTAGACTAAGGGAGTCATAAGGATGTCTACTTAAAATAATTCATCAAGCAATAATTCCTTCAGAAAATCTAGAGCTATAAAAATCAGGATCATGAATCTACTCATGAAATATGAAGGAAGATTAGACCTAGCTTCAAAAATATTTCATAGTGAAGCATTAGACGATAATTTTGACTCTATGGAATGCTATCTTCAAGCATGTCTCAATGAAGCAATTGCCAATGAGAAAAATGATATTTCACTTCCCCTATATATTACAAATATATTTTACATGGAATTGCTCACACATAAACATTACAAAGATGAGAATGTAGAACAAAATATATTGATAGAACTACTCAAAAGGAAAACATAATTAAGTGAATCATATATTGAACATATTTTTCAATTTTCATGCAAAATTTATGCTTCAAGTTCTACTAATTTAAAATCGTATTGTGATGCTCTAAGTGGTTGTTCAGAAGTTTTTGTACAAAATAAAAATAGAGAAGGAGAAATATCTTAGCAAGAACCAAGTTGTAGTACAACCATCTATGAAAGCACAGATACTGGAGTCAAAGATAAAGTTAAAAACTAAGAATAAAAGGAGGAATTTAGTAAGGGCAATTGAGGAAACTACAACATCAGTTTACTCTGCATCAACTGAAGAAGCAAACTATTGTATGAATATGATCAAAGTCAAAAATGAAGAAGAATACAAGTTCCATTATCCAATGGAAGAAGATCCATATTGAAGACAAAAAGTCTTCAATACCCAAATAATGTAATACAAGGGGTGTTAGAGTTAGAGTCTATTACATTATTTGGGTCATGTAAATGTGCTTTCCTAGGTACATACTTATAACATTATATTACTTTAGGGGGAAGTTATCTAGTTACTTCATGCAAATTAATAAATGCACAAGTGTCAATGTGCAAGTTGTAAATGTGCAAGGTGTCACTTGTACATATAGGTAGAGTGTTGGGCAAGGAATCTATCCTCCATTATAAGAAGCCCTCATTGTAAGAGTTTGATAAGCAAGTTAGTAGGTAGTAGTAGGAGTAGTGGGTGACTCCATTAGTAATGGAGCACATTATGGTTATGTAAGCATATTGCATGGAGTGTCCATTTCCTCCATAGCAATATTGTATTCATTTTTGTCATTTATATTTATAGCATATTTTAAAAATCTCATGAGTTTACTTTCTTTCATATTTTTGCATCTTGTGATTGTCATCTCTCATTGTGATCTACCTCAAAATATAACAATACCAACACTCATTTAAGAAAAGGGGTTGGTTATAAATACCAACACTCATTTAAGAAAAGGGGTTGGTTATAAATACCAACACTCATTTAAGAAAAGGGGCTGGTTATAAATACCAACACATTGTGAGGGTTTGGACAACATATTGTGAGGGTTTGATTGCTACATCTGCATTGGGAGAACCGAGAGGTAGAGGAGGAAGAGGCAAGAGCAGATATTGGGGAGAACAAGCTAAAGAATACAACCGACTGAATATCAGTAAGGATTTGTATCAGTTTTGAATCCTAATAACAATCTATCCAATTTATTTGGGCCATGGTTTTACCCATTTTGGGGTTTCCACGTAAAAATCTTGTGTCCTCTTGCAATTTGTGATTGTGTGTGTGATTTCATTTCTGCAATATCTGAGTTTTAATTCCAATTTAATAAGTAGATCAGATATCTAGAAACATACAATCTAAAGCATAAAATCTAAGCATGGATACATTTAATTAACCTAAGTTGAGGGATTAAGCATGATCTCTGATCTGTTTGAGGAAAGAGTCAAGATTTGGCTCTTTACGGATCAAGTTTGGTATCAGAGAGGATTTTTCTGAAGAACTGTGTATGCAAGGTAGAAGATCTCAAGGAAAGGACTTAGCCCCATACAACCCAGATATTGGGAGAAGAAGGATCAGATCTAAGAAAATGGTAGATCAATCAGAACCTAACTCTCCAACAATGTCCAGTAAGGAATTCCAGAGAAGATTTCTTGAAATGGAAGACACTCTCCAAAGCTTGATGGAGATGATGCTTTTTAAAGAAGAAAGGAAATCAAGGAAGGGAGGGAAGAAATTAGATTCAGAATTTGAAATTGAGTCTAGTGCTTCCAATGGTGAGAAAGAAAAGGAGGTTGAAGGATCCCACTCCAAACAACCTGAGAATGTCTCATCACAACCCTTGATAGTAGATCCATTTAAAATGGAGGTCAAAATTGATATTCCAACCTATGAAGGGGAGTTAGATCCTAAAAAATTAGATGGGTGGCTAAAGAAATTGGAGGTTTACTTTAGTACTAAGTCTTATACAGAGGTACAGTAGATCAACTTTGCTAGATTGAAATTGGGTGGCCATGCTCTCACATGGTGGGAGGCATACTCAGTTGGATTGGCAAGAAATCAACAGCCAGTTGTAGAAACATGGGCAGAATTTGTGAAGGCTATAAGAGCTCAAGTTTCAAATTTTTAGATAGAGGTAGGGCCAAATAGTCCAAGAATACACCATGAAATTCAGAAAACAAGTCGTGTTAATGGGCGTTAATCTTCGAGATCCTCAAATTTTTAAGAAATATAAGTGTGGCTTGTCTTATCAGATCAGGATAGAACTAGCATTATTTGATGCCAAGGACATTGATGAGGTATGCATTAAAGCCACATACCTAGAAATGAGGGCCAGAAAGCCAATAAAGGATAATAAGGCATCAACTTCATCTAAACCCTCCAAGCCTATAGAGAAAACCAAGGGTTCTAGTAGTAAAGGCAAGAAGAAATCAGGGGCTACAACCACCAAATCACAAAAGGGTGAAAAGTATTGCAAGGAATGTAATGTTGACACTCATTCAAGTGAGGATTATTGGAAGCTACACCCTGAAAAGAGGCCAAAATGGTGGAACAAGGGAAAGAAGAAATATGCTAATTCTACCAAAAAGGTTGAGCAGGAGGAAGAAGGGTGTTTTGAGGAAGAGGATGAAGGAAAGGTAGTGTGTGCTACCAGAATTAAGCCTTTAAGGTAGGAGTAGACCTCTAAGAAGGAGGAACAAGCTTTAGAGGCCAAGAAAGAGGAATTATTTTGGGTCTACATACAAGTGCAGAGGATGAAAGTTACAACATTGTTTGACAATGGATCCCAAAGGAATTTAATTTTTGAGGATCTAGTGAAGTAGTTGGGATTGAAGATTATGGATCATCCACAACCATACCCATTGGGATGGGTGTAGAAGGATGTGGAGCTACAGGTAACCAAGCAATGTACTTTGCAATTTTCTATCAAAAATAAATTCCATGATGTAATTACTTGTGATGTAGTACCTCTTGATATTTGCCAAGTAATTTTTGGTAGCCCATATTTATGGGAAAGAGATGCTTTGTTTAAGTGGAGGTACAATTTTTGGGAGTTGAAGAAAGGTGGAATCACATATGTGATTAATCCCAATAGGTTGGAAAAGAAATTCCAGCTTGTGATAGTGCAACAGGCCAAGCATTTGGTGAATGTAAGCAAGAGATTCATGCTATTGATGATAAGGGGTATGGATAGTAATGTGCAGTTTAGTAAGGAGGTGGAAGCAACCAACTATACTCCCCAACAAAAGAAGGAATTGGAGGGATTGCTGCAAACATTTAGCCAACTGATGCAAGAACCAAAAGGCTTACCACCAAAGAGAGAAGTGGAGCATGAAATTCAACTCTTACCTGATTCACCTCTACCTAATATTGGATTGTATAGGCAGTCTGTAATTGAGTCAAATGAGGTGAAAAATGGAGTGCAGGGCAAATCCAATGAGGATTTTCATTTGGAAAATGACTTGTTATTCAAAGGGGGAAAATTATGTGTGCCCAAGGGAGACAAACACTTACAACTGATAAGGGAAGCTCACACATCACTAGTTGTTGGTCATTTTGGCATGCACAAAATAGTAGCTAACCTACAATGATATGTCTACTGGCCCAATATGCAGAATGATGTGTCTAACTATATTCATGGATGTGCAAATTATAGCACAAGCAAACCCAACAACCACAAATTGGGATTGTACACACCTTTACCAGTTCCTAATCGGCCATGGGAGAGCATTTCAATGGACTTCTTGGGTGGATTGCCAACCACTCGGAGAGGTAATGATTATCTATTTGTTATAGTGGATAGATTTAGTAAAATGGCAATTGTTGTGCCTTGTAAGAAAATTGTTACAATAGAAGGTACAACCAAACTATTTTTTGAACATATTTTTGTTCATTTTGGATTGCCTAAGAGTATCATTTTAGATAGAGATACTCGCTTTCTCAGTAAATTTTGGCTTGCATTATGGGGAATGTTGGACACTAAGCTGAAGAGATCAACAACATTTCATCCACAAATGGATGGACAAATAGAGGTGGTCAATAGGACAATTGTGCACTTGCTAAGGGGCTATAATCAATGAAATCCAAAGACATGGGATGATAGTCTAGCATATGTCCAATACTGCTACAACCGGGTAATACATTCATCTATGGGATTATCACCATTTGAGGTGTGTTATGGGTTTCTACCTCATTCACCTTTTGATGGAGCCTTTGAGAGTGGGCAAGATCCAAGTAGCTCGAAGTCGGAAGGAGAGAAAGCATTGAAGTTCATTCAATGTATTCAGTTGATACAACAAAAAATAGAGGAGAAACTGAAGCAAACTCAGTAGCACTATAAGGAATGCCATGACAAACATAGGGTAGCTCATGATTTCCAAGTGGGAGATCTTGTATGGTTGCATTTAAGCAAGGAACGACTGAAGGGAGAAGGTAAGAAATTGAAGCCTATCAGATATGGGCCATTTAAAATTTTAGGCTAGGTTGGGCCAAATGCCTTCCAACTCGAACTGCCAAGTTATATGCAAATGTACTCTATTGTCAATGTGGAAAACCTGAAGTTGTTTGAGCCCTCTTTGTTGGATGAGAGAGAAGATGCTCCAATATTGCCTAAGTTGGATGATTTAGTCTCAGTTGAGTTTGAGGAGGCAACAGAAGATTTAATTCTAGATAGGAAAATATGGACAACACACCAAGGATAGGAAGAATTATGGTTGGTATGTCCTAAGGGGAAAATGCTAAGCAAGGCAAAGTGGATCTCCAAGAAGCAAGTGGAGAAACAATATCCCCATTTGAATAAAGATGATTTTGAGGGACCAAAATCCTCCAATGGGGGAGGTCTTGATCAAGAGACCAACTAAAAGGTCATCTACAGGAAGTGTGGAAGGAGCTCTAGGTAAAATCCTCACTTTGGAGCAATCAACACTTGCTGGAACAGAGTATGGAGGACAAATGGAGTAAGGTCTATGTTTTTAAATTCTAGGTAAAATCCATGGAAGCTAGGTGAATGTGGATGGCTCCATGATGTGCATCTTAGAAGGAGATTTTTGACGCTTTTTGAATCACTCAAAATGGACAACCGAGGCCAAAGTTATGGCCAAATTACTAAACTCCAAAGTCCTAGAATGTATGGGTGCTTCGACGTTGCTCAAAACTGCTTACAGGGGCATCTTTAAAAGGTCGTAACTTCTTTGTTACTAGGCCAAATTGGATGAAACTAGTACCATTAGAAATCTGGTTTTGAGGAGCATATTTCTAGATTGGTTTCTCAAAAAATGGAGGTCAACATAGAAAGTTATGGTAGTCAAAAAGGGTTGTTCAGAATGATAGAAAATTGGTTGTAACTTCTAAAATTCAAGTGCTCTAGTGCTCCAAGTGGTACCATTGGATAGGTAATTCAAAGATGCTTCCAACAAGCATAGGTAGAGGTCAATCAAAGTAGTGTAGCAAAATTTATGCCCAAAATACACCTACAAATATGTTACATACGAGTTTGCAAGTGAGTGAATAGTAAATACCAACACTCATTTAAGAAAAGGGGTTGGTTATAAATACCAACACTCTTTAAAAAATTATAAATACCAACACTCATTTAAGAAAAGGTGGTTATAAATACCAACACTCATTTAAGAAAAGGTTGGTTATAAATACCAACACTCATTTAAGAAAAGGGTTTGTTATAAATAACAACACATTGTGAGGGTTTGATTGCTACATCTGCATTGGGAGAACCGAGAGGTAGAGGAGGAAGAGGCAAGAGCAGATATTGGGGAGAACAAGCTGAAGAATACAACCAACTGAATATCAGTAAGGATTTGTATCAGTTTTGAATCCTAATAACAATCTATCCAATTTATTTGGGTCATGGTTTTACCCATTTTGGGGTTTCCACATAAAAATCTTGTGTCCTCTTGCAATTTGTGATTGTGTGTGTGATTTCATTTTTGCAATATCTGAGTTTTAATTCCAATTTAATAAGTAGATCAGATATCTGGAAACATACAATCTAAAGCATAAAATCTAAGCATGGATACATTTAATTAACCTAAGCTGAGGGATTAAGCACGATCTCTGATCTATTTGAGGAAAGAGTCAAGATTTGGCTCTTTACGGATCATATTATGTTCCTTTTGGAATCCCCTTTGGATAATAAACTACTCTTACTTATAGGTACAGAAGACTACCCAACTTGAATAAGAGTTCTAGGAACACCAAAAGAACCCCCTCATCGAAGAAATTCTCTATCTGGATAACACAAAGTCGACCGTACAAATAGGTACAATAAAATTGGACCATACCCAGGGGTACAATCCACTTTAGGACCTTTTTTTAGCCTACAAAATAGTAGCAAGTCACCAAATTAGGTAACAATAATAATTTGAACCCTTTTAAGTATTTACAATAGTTTTGTAAAGTAATGGTATAGCTTTTACTTTCATTTTTCTTTCATCACAAAGGGTCTGATTGAGACAAGCCCCCAAACACATTTAATGTTATTGGGTTGTACAGTTTTGAAGGACTTCTACAACTAATAATGGCATGTGCAGTAATCCCACTCCCCTTGAGGTGCTCATAGAAGACCATTTGTGTTGTTTATTCATTCACTGAAAGAGGGCTTCCATTTTAGAAGACTCGTATTGTAGATGTTGTGGCAAATCTTGTAAAAGGATAGATTTTGTAACCCATTTTAATTATTAATGCAAATGGCACATTTTCTATAAGCACATTTTGGTGATCATGGTGGGACCTAACCCACTTTTATGTTTTGTTAGCTTTTTTAACTATCTAACTGACATTGCTATCATTTTTATGTGTTACAAGTGCCACAAAACTTGCACAGGCCCCTCAAAACCATGAAACACTACCTCAATTCCAAGGTAAAATCCTTTCTATTCTACAAACCAATATTGTATGGAGGGGTACATTCAAACCAGTTGTAGGAATAGGTACAGTTGAAAAAAGTGCTCCAAAAACTACGCCCCCCAAGAAAGTATCAGTTTCTACACAACAACCCAATAGTTGTAGGTAAGTTGGGGATAGATTTTTCCCATTGAGATTGCTATATCACTTACCGCATCACCTCCTTAGGCCAAAATGCCTCACAAAAGCAACATCCCCAAGGTGTAATAATTCACCTTTCACTTCTATTTACGTTTTACAAAACTCAGTTACTGGTCATCTTGCGATCTTTATTCAATAGTTTAGTTTTACTTCCTTTCTTATGCATTTTTTGTGAAATCTAAATTTTTATCTTCTAATACTGTAGGTAGCTTCACAAAAACTATTTTTTGTATTATATAGACCACTAGCAACAACAAAACCTTCAAAAAATGACCCTTGCTCTTGATAGCTTTTATAGCCTAAAAATTAATGTAAATCTTACAATAAAATAACCACGAGAACGAAATAAAGTTGCAATATAATAAATTCAATAAATATGATAATAACACTAGAATAACTCAGAAATAC
Source organism: Wollemia nobilis (assembly GCA_028583015.1). Lineage (NCBI taxonomy): Eukaryota > Viridiplantae > Streptophyta > Pinopsida > Araucariales > Araucariaceae > Wollemia > Wollemia nobilis. Next base: position 827,904 of record JAQPPZ010000282.1, read on the forward strand.
CTATAGAATAATCACATGGAAATGCTCATGAAAATATTGAAAATGATATAGAATAAAGGTCTACTAATGCATGCTATAAGCTATGCATTTTTTATACCAATTACAATGCTTTATCACAAATATATAATAGTATGTGAATTCTCATATGGTGCACTCTTGAACTTCACTCTTCTTTGTAACTCTTTACTTTTCTATTCTAAGGACATGTGCATTCTTACATAATAGAAACTTGTGCACATTTACACTCACAAAACATGCACTTAATTACATGACACTTGTGCATTTCTTGCAAAAGATAAACTCACACTCTAATCTAAGACACACGTAATCTAATATTGTACCAAGGTGGCACATTGGCATGTACAAAATAATGTAATGTTCTCCAACACCCCCCAGTATTACATTATTTGGTTATTGAATACTTTTAGTCTTCAATATAGTCTTCATCCTTAAATTCACTTTGCATTGTATGTGTCCTTCTTCATGATATGGTTCTTTTTCTTCTTGCTTGTTTTCTTTAGTCTCAGCTTCATGTTATTTAAACTTTGCACTTTCTTGAACTATCATATTATCATTAGATTCTTGTAAAAGAATTTTTCCTTTGCCTTTGTTCTTCATATCACATGTCTTCTTCAGTATAGAGACTTTTGGATATTTACTTAAAGCATCATGGTAATATTTTGAATTAGATGAACTTGATGTATCAATATTGCATGAAGAATGAAATAGTTTTTCCAAAAAGGATTCATCTATTTTTTCTTTCTTCTTAAAGGATTCAATCAATTCCTTTTGTTTTATGCTTTCTTCTTTGTGATATTTGAGGGTAAGCAATGCCATATATAATATACTACCAATATCCAAAGAAATTAGAATATTATCTTTTCCATTATCAATTGCTTCAATAATCCTAGCATGTAGATAATATTCCAAAGTTTCAAAGCTTTCTTCTATTGCTTCACTATAGATCAATTTTGAAGCTAAATCTAATTTGCTTTTAGTTTTTGTGAGCAAATTTTTTATTCCAGTTTTTATGACATTTTCCCTTTCTTTTCTAATTATGTTTTCCATATCATTATCCATCCTTTTAACTCCCTAGTTTTGAATGATAAATTTCAAGTTTCCAAGTTTTTCAAGAACCTTTGTAGTTGAATACCTTATGGCTCCCTAATTAATTAGAAACTATAAAACTAAGAATTTTGCAAATTCAAAAATTCCTAAATTTGAAGTAGAATTCCTTATCTCTCCATAATTAAATTATTTGCAAATATTCTATGGCTTTTGAATTTCAAGAAATAAACCAATAAAACTTTCAAGTATAAATTAATCCTTTGAAAACATAACTTCAAACATAATAATACCTACTTATTACTCCAAAAATCAATTAATATATTAATTTCTCTATTAAACTACTTATCTCTCCATTAGACTTATTTAACCTTAGCAAAGAAATAATAACTAAAACTATACACTCCTTATTTCTCCTTTTAACCTTAGAAAAAATTAATAATCTTTAGAAACCCTAATTTACCTCCTTAATGGCACTTAGCTTGGAAAATGATCTTCGACACTATGTTAAACTATGTTTCCTTTATCTTTGAGTGTGTGAAGAGAGGATAACCGCTTGGCTACAATTGTGTGAGGTTTTGATGTGTTAGGATTCCTTGCATGAATCAATATTTGAAGCTCTCTCCAAAACATCTCAAACTCTGCATGTTCATTTTCTTCATGTTACATGGCAAAATGCATGCAAAATGGGTTGGTGCTTGAGTTTATTTTAAACGTTCCAATGCTTAGGTAAAAGTAACACTTCACTACCCTTCTACTACCTAGTGAATGTGTTCAAAAAATGCTTTCACTACCCTTTTTTTGGTGTGTAGCACTAGACTTGCATGACTCTTCTCCTTTGTTGTGTATCATGCAAAAATTTCACCTTATCTTGGTCTGGATTTTGATTCCCTATGACATTTGCGTTGCTTTCAATGTTGGTTCTTCTCTATGGCACTACGTTGGTGCTTAGATGGTGCTTTGTCACATTTTCTTATATGCTATTCCGAATAACATTGTGTTGTTATTCATATGTTTCTATGTTAGTTGCCTAGATGGTGTTTTACCCTATGAAGACACTATCCAGTTGGAATTATGTTTGGCTATGATGTTGGTTTTCTAGTGAGCATCGTAGTTGGCACTGTGTTCAGCTATGATGTTGGTCATCTAGTGGTCATTGATTTCCTAAGTGGTGCTTAACACTTTGATGAATTTTATCTCCTTGCATGTTGAATACTACGAGTATTATTACACTCCCTTCAAATCCTTTACTTCTTTACACTAGATTCTTCTTTTTCACATAGATTTATACCTTCTAAAATGCTATAGCTTGTGTTGCAGGTTCAAGTGATGTTGGTGATGCAAAAAATAAACACCCTTAACCTCTCCTAACTTGCAGTATCATGGCTACATTTATTCTTTCTTTGCTAATAGCTCAGTTTGGCTATGTCATTTCTAATAATAGTGTACTTGCTAATGGTTTTCTTCTTGCTAATGTTGACATTCTTGCTTTCTCTTACTACATCTTCTTGAGCAAGATGTTTCACCTCTCTTTACATCTCCTTGAGTGTAACCCTTGACTTCTCCAACATCTCTACAATGCTTAGGCATCTGTCCACTATGATCTTATGTCTTCATTCTCATATTACATAACCTATGCTTCTTTAATATTTGTCATTGTTGTTATAAGTTGTTACCTTTAACATTTATACTAGTTGCTTCTGGATGTAATGCTTACACTCTCCTTGGTGGTGTTCAGATCCAATGGCTCTTGTGTTATTCTCTACATGCAATGTTAAACTTCTATTGGCACTTGGTCTCTTCAATATCTAACACTATATTTACCTTTTCTTGAGGCTTCTAGCTACACTTCTCTATGTCTAGTATTACTCTTGTCTTGGGTGCTTGGATACCTAAATCAACACTACAAATTTTCTTGGCTCGGCTAAGCTTGAATCAACTTGACTCTTAGATGGTGCTTCTAGGCACTTTTCTTCAAAGATATTTGAAGAGCTACTTTTCAATCGCTTTGCTTTCACCTTATATGACTATATATTACTTTTTGCCTTGGATATTGAAATATTTTATTGCTTTTATTGCTTAAGCTTATCTTCTCTTCTTTATGTAGGTGCAGGTATAGCTGTTTATGTTATCTGGTATAAGATGCTTATGAACATGCACTCCAAACTCCTATGATGTCTCCTTTGAATGATTGTGTTCTACTTCTATTTGCCTTCAATTCTATCCTCTAAAGCTCTCTATTGCCTTTGAAAAACACTATCCAATGTGGACTTTTACAATACTTTTATTAGTCTATTTCTTGACTATATATTCTACCTTTTTGATATACTAGCTTCAAGTCTTCTTGTTATATTGAAGTCTTATATGCTCGCTTAAGGTCTTTTACTACCTTCAAGTCTTTTCTTGCTTGTTTTCTATCTTTGTAGAACAAATTATTAATAATATTATTTTTATTAAGAATATTTATCTTATTTTCTCCTTATATCTCCTTGCACTTGGATTACTTCCCCCTTGTGCTTAGTTTAATTCTGAATATTAGTTCTCTATATCTATGGGCTTGTCGTTGAATGGCGATGATTGTCCCAAATCTAATGAGATTTTTCTTGGAACTCCTTTCTGTCTCTTGAAACTCTTCTCTATCTTCAATGTTGTTCTTTTAGATTTCAATATTTTTTTTACTTAATATGTTATCTTCTCTAGCTTCAATTCTTCTTGATGTGATGGTATTGTGACTCTTAACTTGCTTATGGAAATACTATGAAAGTTGCCTTTCATTCTCTAAACTTGTTGTCCTTTTTTCTTTATTTTTTCTTTACTTTACCCTTGTGGAATTTACTTCTAAGCTTGTTTTTTATTTCCTTTAACATTGCCCTTGTAGCTTTCAAATGCTACCTTTATCTTTAATTTTGTCCTTGTGACATTCAAATACTTTCAATATTACCTTTGTGGGATTCACTCACTTTCAATATTTCCCTTGTGGTCTTCACTCTTTTCTTTCCAAATACTACCTTGTTCTTTTGTTGTCTTGGATTCTTTGAATATGTTGTCTAGTGTGGACTTCTAATATATTGCCTTCAATGTGCTATGTGTTGTCCTTTAACTAGGATTATCCTCAAGACTTTTTGTTGTCTTGAAGTCTTCTTTCTTCTATCTTTAATCTTTAGTAGGACCTTCTTCTTAGGTCTCTGAGTCTACCTTCAATGGGACTTTTTCAAGTCTCCTTTCTCTATCAATATCAAGGTCTATCTTCAAGACCTGAATCTCTATGTAGATTTCCTTCTATTCTAAATATATTCTTGGAATAGGTAAACTCAATCTATCTAATATTCTTCTTATGTTGGATCTCTAAAATTTGAATCTTTAATATTCACTGGTTATCCTTCAACCTAGTGGTTTTAATTCTTGGCTTCACTAGTTGTTCTTCAACTCGGTGGAAATACTTGTCTTCATTGGTTTTTCCTTAGCCAGTGAAAATGTACTTAAACTATTTACAACTTTTAAAAACCTGTGCAAGTAACCTTGTTGTGGCTATGAAACCACTGATAGCTTTTGTAGTCTAAAACTTAATTTAAATCTTACAATAAAATAACCATAGGAACAAAATAAAGTTATAATATAATGTATTCAATAAATATGATAATAACACTAGAATAACTTAGAAATACTGATAAAATAATCACATGGAAATTCTCACCAAAATTTTGAAAATGATATAGAATAAAGGTATACTAATGCATACTATAAGCTATGCATTTTCAATACCAATTAAAATGCTTTGTCACAAATATATAATAGTATGTGACTCCTCATATGGTGCACTCTTGACCTTCACTCTTCTTTGTAACTCTTCACTTTCCTATTCTAAGGATACATGTGCACTCTTACATAATGGACACTTGTGCACATTTACATTCACAACACTTGCACACTTAATTACATGACACGTGCATTTCCTGCACATTATTACATTACATGAAATATAAGTGCACACTCTAATCTAAGACACACCTAATATAATATTGTATCAAGGTGGTACAATGGCATATAGTAAATAATGTAATATTCTCCAACTCTCGATCGTACAGATAGGTATGATCGAATCGAATGGCAAGGACCCATTCGGTGGAACTCAACCATAGTCCATAGTCTATCACATCCTCCAAATAGAATTCCAAAAGCTTGAGACCACATGTGAGTAATTTAAAACCCTATTGTTGACCCCAAAAGGGTAGTCCCCCTTTTTTGGGGTCCTTAAGGGTGCACAAAGCAGTGCACCCCTTTTTAGCCCCATGCGCTCCACTAGAGAGTGAAGCACATGAAAACCCCCTAGGTGCATGAGCCATGCATCCCAAGCCGAGCCCGCACATCCGTTAGTGGAGCATGCAAAGACCCCATTAGGTGCACGAAGTGGTGCACCTGATCCTAGCCCATGTGCACCATTTGGGAATGGGGCGCACAAAGTCCCTAAGGGATGCATGACTCTGTGCATCCCATGCTAATTTCGTGTGCTCCATGGGGAGGTGGAGCATGCAAAGGTCCTAAGGGGCACACGAGGTTGTGCACCCCAAATAATCCCGTGCACTCTTGCGAGTGGAGCACACGAAGTCCCCTCGGGTGCGCGCCTTCGCACACCTACTTCTGCCCAGTGCACTATTGACAATTTTGTCACATTGCTTAGAGGGGTAGTAAAATCAAAATTTTTGTAAAGTATTTCTTTAAATTTCATGAATTTGTTCCCTTGTTTTTTAGAAACAATATGTTCAAGCATTGCAGCAATTTTGGCTTTCATCGTCATCCTCCTTGTACATAGAATGAAGATGAAAGAGCTTCGCTACTAGCAGCCTAAAGAAAAAGCTTCGCAAGAAAGAGCTTCGCACCCGAAGCATCTCAAGCAGCTACTTTGGGCGAAAGTTTTGCGAAGCGGCATTTCAAAAGAATAGCTTCACCGAAGGAAAAGCCGCACCCGAAGCATTCCGAGAGCTACTTCAGGTGAGAATTTTGCGAAGCGGTGATTGCCGAAGAAAGAATACAAGGAAGGCGTAGAAAACTACTTCGGGCCCGAAGCACTTCAAACAACTACTTCGGGCAAGAAACTTGCGAAGCAGAAGTTGAAAAAGCGCAAACATTGAAAAATACTTCGCCAAAAACCATCGAAGCACCCACTTCGGGCCTCTCCACCAGCGAACCATTTCTACTTCACCAAAAATCTTGCGAAGCATCTGCTTCGGCTAACTTTCGTGCGAAGTACTTTCACCCGAAGCAACATCTTTCGAAGGCAAGAATGCGCTTCGGCCGAAATACCCCCGAACCGCAGTTTTGAAGAAGGATCGCGGCGAAGCATTTTGAAGACTCACCAGTGAAGTATCTACTTCGGGTGAAGGACCTCGAAGCAGTTTCTGCACGCCTCTCCAGTGAAGCAACGAGAAATGAAAAGCCCCACTTTGAGGAGGAATATCTGCTTCGGCACTCAACACCCCCGAAGTTGCCTTGCGAAGCTCCATCATGCGAAGTGCAAACCAAGAAGGGAGAATCTACTTCGGCTCAAGTCCATTTGCGAAGCGAAGTTGCGAACGAAAATCTAGCGAAGCGCTTCAAGGGCACACACTCCAAGCCGGGTATTTTCCCGAGGCGATCAAGTGCCTCATAAATGCATTTTTACGTGCCCGATAAACTCGTTGCTCATTTTTGGCAATTGGAAATGAAGTATCAGTTCCTGAAGGAGAACCCGACGAGCATGGCGGCCACTCGAGCACTGCACCCAGAAGCCAAGGACGTTCAGGTGGCTCATTAATGCATATTTCCCCGGTTGACCCGGTCGTAGCTGCTAGTTTTGGTAAAGGATTTGAGAGCTCAGTCACGAGAGCCGCGAAGAGCCGACTTCTCAGGTTTTGAGGATGTACTCCTCCATTTTGTGTAATTATGGCTCAGAGGGTCGGGTCCTCTATAAAAACCCAAGCATTGTAATGTAAAAAGGGGGGAAATTTCTGCTAGAAAGTTGTTGTAACTTAGATTCCCTACGATTAATACTAAAGAGCTTTGGACTCTATTTCTCTCTTTTATGCTGCCTTCTACGATTATTTCTTTTATCTTTTCTTCATTTGCATACTGTAATTCTGAACTCTGGATTTAGGTGTGTGATTGGAGTGGAACCCTGAGATTTTCCTGAAGGATACATAGGGGAGGAAAACGTTGTATTAGCTTTCTTTTATGCTGCCTGTGGATAGTGTTTCTGTTATATTCACTTTTCTTAATCGTCGTTACTCTGAACTCTGAATTTCGATGAAAGGGGAAGGAGAATCCTAGAACTCGTCCAGAGGATACATAGGAGGGTTAATATTGTGTTCATTTCATTTATTCTTGGTGTTCTTTGCTGCTATTTCAAGTTATTGGCTAGTAATCATGCTTCTGGTTCTTTCCCACCATTAAACTACTAAAATTTCTTCCCTTACTCTTTTATTTCTTTCTCTACCCTTACTCTATTTATCTCTTTCCTGCACCCTTATCTTAAACATCAAAGTAGTTTAGTATAGGAGCCGGCCTTTCTCCGGAGATTGGCATGAGGGGCATCTCTTCCCTTCGGCCTTTCAATGTTGGTCCAGGTCTAGGGTGCATACACTTACCCAAATCCTTTCCTGGGCAGATTTGATGACCAACAGTTTTTGGCACGCCCGGTGGGACCCGGTCAGTCTCACCTTGTGAGTAGTAGTGAGAACCGATGCTCTCATTACCGAAAGACTCTTAGCATCTGGCGACTCTGTTTACCCGAGAATATTTAAGTCGTAAAGACCGGTACCAAAGTCTGTGCCTTCATGCAAACAAGATGGAGAGTTAGGAATAGAGGAGAGGAAACTGAGTTCTTTGAGCTAGATATTGATGCCTTTGGGGAACGATCTAGGTTAGTCACCCCCGAGTCTCTGTTACATGGAACATCCTCGCAAGAGGCCACTATTGATGAACAAGGCCTAACTTCTGATAGCACAATGGCTAGCTTTCCTCCTAATCCTCCCAACTCACCGAAGCATCCTAGTGCCTCCATTCCTATTGGTCATCCTATTAGCAATCAAGGAGGAGCTTCGAGAATTCCTATTTCTCAAAATCCAAGAGTAAATATGGCACAACAACAACAACAACAACAACAAATGCAGTAGCAACCGCCACCCAGATTATTCCCAGCATGGAATTCTTCAGGACCGCTAAATCTAGCGGGACAAGGGCAAGTGTCGCCTGCTGCTATAAAGAAGATCCCAACGTTCGATGGAACTGGGAAGACTGCTCTGGAGCACATCCAGGACATAGTTTCTCTGGCGGTGATCCATGACATCACAGAAGAGCGCGTTATGGTAAAGCTTCTGGTTCTATCTCTTAGAGGAAAACTCCTCTACTGGTATAGATCTTTACCACCCGATACCATTACGGGATGGGACCAGTTAGCCGGATAGTTGATGCGAAGCTTCAATGAGTCCATCGATCCGACCTCTCTCCTGCATCAGTTCACAATGATCCAGAGACATCCACAAGAGGAGATCACAGACTTCAATGTTAGGTTCGCTCGAACCTGGCAAAGAATACCAGTTGGACTTCGACCAACTGATGAAGCTGCAACATACTATTTCCTTCGGGCTTTCAACCCCGATATCAGTGTGATGGTAAGGTATTCGAACATCAATACCTTCCTAGAGTTATATGAGTTAGCCCAGAAAGCGGAGATGGATCTAATAGCTGTGGGTAAGCTTCCCCAAAGGATGTCGATGCCCATACTTCCTGATTTCTATCAATCCCAGTATGCGAGCGCAGCCGCTTCGTAGATCTCTGCAACCCCTGCATACCCGATCTCATCTTGGAACCCGAATCCCATTGTATCCCAAATCACCGCTCCACAAATTCATTTTCCCACTTTTTTGACTCCGTAGCCCATGGTCACTTCGGCATTCCCTGTACTGCCAGCACCACTTCAACACCCCGCCCTACCTCCAATACCCACGATGGCTCCATTGCCACCTATTCCTAAAACCGATGACATGCAAGCCAAAATACTGCAAGAAGTTCAGTCCCTGAACTCCACAGTGCAGACCCTGTCTAATGACATGACCATTATGAAGAAGAAGCAAGCGCAACAAGAGTTTCTACCAAGAAGGTCTTATCCTACACCTACGCTTACTAAAGATCAAGTGGCCCAGCAAGGAAGAGCTTCGGCTAGAAATGTTGCAATAGACGAAGCCCCGAGCACTTTCGATTATATACATTGGTGCTCCACGTGTAATGATCCTCACGAAGAGAATACCTGCATGTTGCACCAACACTATGTACAAACGCTGGCGAGCAGTAGTCATGGTGGTCAAGTCAACGTCATCAGGCAATTGAATCAGAACCTGGTAATTGGTGAAGAAGAGCCAGTTGCAGTCCTTACCAGAGGAGGAAAAAGGTCGATAGAGGTGGATGCTACTCAAATGGCTCCCTTAAAGGTGCATGCTCATCATGAGAAGGGACAACAACCTCCTCCAGCCCCGAGCGAAGCTCCTCAACCTACACCAGTCAAAGAGAAGGCCCAACAGGCCCCTACAAATCCACCTCAGGTGGAAACCAAAGAACAAGCTAGAGAGAAGCTCAAGCTTCCTTCGCTGACCAAGCGGCAAAGGGTCGAAGCTACGGAATAGTATCACACCAGATATGAGCCGAGGAAGGAACCTGAGGTGCCCAATTCCCTAGCGTACAACATTGTAGATGAGCTAAAGAAGATTCCAGCCAAAATTAGTCTATACGATGCACTGCAACTACCCGGACAAGTGGACCTGTTGCAAGAATCATTGAAGATAACCAAAGCAAGAAAAGCAGCACCACTTGCCCTAGTGCAGACCCTATCCACATCCATTACAGGGAAGAATCGGCCACCTCCGTTCTACCTGTCTCTACAGATGGAAGGGTATATTGTTCACAACTGTATGATTGACTTCGGGGCCGCAACAATAGTCATGCCCAAAGCAGTGTGCGAAGAGATAGGGATGGAATATACGTGAAGCAGTCATGGCGTACTCCAGTTGGATGGTACCCCTGTGAAGACTGTAGGAGTGATTAAAGATATACCTATCCGACTACACAAGATGCCTCAAATCATAGTCATACAAGAGGTGGTGGTCGTCGACCTTGAGCCATATTTCAGTATGTGCTTGTCGAGAGAGTTTATGATGAATCTGGGAGGATATCTATCTATGGATTACTCGCACTTGGAGATTCCATTCAAAGGGAAGAAGATAAAAATTTACAATGAGAAGCCTTCCACCTTCCTCGTAGAGAAGATGTCCGAAGGAGAGAGCAACGATCCTGTGCATGCGATAGTGGAAGGGATAGAGCAGGTGGACCTGGTCGAGGAGTCCCTCGCACAGTTAAGTTGTGAAGATGAGTTTTCATTGGCAGACTTTAATGCCATGATAGAAACCGAGATGGGATGTTATGCCATCGCCAAGCCTGAGAAACACATCAAGACAGAAGATAAGGTCTCCGCCCAAGGTGAATTATGGAAATTATTCTTCGATGGCGCTCGATGCAAAAATGGCATCGGGGCGGGGATTCTTTTAGTATCACCTTCTAGAGAGCAGAAGGAATATTGTTACCGGTTGGTGTGGAGTTGCACCAACAATGCAACAGAATATGAAGCATTATGCCTAGGACTCAAGAAAGCAGAAAAGTTAGGCATAAAGCATCTCCAAATCTTTGGAGACTCAGAATTGGTATGCAATCAAGTCACCAACAAGTGCACTTCAAAGAAGCACTATCTCAAGTCATACCGAAATAGGGTATGGGACTTGTTCGACCAGTTCGAATCTCTCAATCTGCAGTCTATTCCAAGAGAAAAGAACCGACATGCCGATGTTCTAGCATCCATCGCAGCCAAGTATTCTCCAGCAGAAGACATGGTGCATAAGCCTAAAGCTGTGAGGATGATTTACAGGCCCTCCATCCCAGACAGAGATCTACATTGGCAAGTTTTTGACAACGATGAGCAGATTGTGAATTTTATGATTCAAGAAGCAGCCACAGTTGAGAAGAGAAGCCCTGACGATGAGGAATATGAAGGGCTAGTTCAATTGAAGAATAACCATGTTCCCAAGGGATTAATTACTCTTGAAAGCCTCTTTGATCAAAATGATCGAGCAGTTTCTCATAGGATCAAAGTTAATGCAAAGCAGTATCAAGATTTAGAGCTTGAACCTGGAAAAGCAATAAAATTTGGAACAGATTGCACTTCGGAAGAGCTAGAGCAGATCCGATCTCTATGCAGAAAGTATCCCGACACAGTGGCTTGGTCTTATCAAGATCTAAAGGGATATGATCGACAACTGATCCAGCATACAATTGAGTTGCAGGAAGGGATCAAACCTTTTCGACAGAAGCAAAGGCCAGTAAATCCGAAGATCGAGGTCTTGATGAAAGCCGAGCTCCTGAAGATGCTCGAGGCAAAGATAATTTATCCCATAAAGCATTCCTCTTGGGTAGCGAATCTAGTCCCAGTGAGAAAGAAGAATGGAGATATAAGGTTATGCATGGACTTTCGCAACTTGAACCAGGCTTCGCTTAAAGATCACTACCCTCTCCCGTAGATAGATCAGATCTTGCATTCAGTAGTCGGGGCTCAATGCTTCTCCCTACTCGATGGTTTCTCTGGATATAATCAGATCTAGGTTAGGGATGAAGATCAACATAAAACCGCATTCACCACCAAGTGGGGAACATTTGCTTACCAACGAATGCCATTCGGCCTTTCGAATGCGGGGGCCACTTTTCAGAGGGCCATGGATCTAGATTTTGGTGAGCTCTTGAATAAGGTTATCGTTATCTATTTGGATGACATGACCATCTTCTCCCGAAGAAGGGAGGATCATTCTTTTCATCTACAATAGGTATTCAAAAAATGCCGAGAATTTGGCATTTCAATCAATCCAAAGAAGTCCATATTCGCAGTCAACGAAGGGAAGTTATTGGGACATGTGATATCTGAGAAGGGTCTCATTGTAGATCCTGATAGAGCTGAGGCTCTGATGAAGCTCCCACTCCCAGTAGACAAGAAAGGACTTCAATATTTCTTTGGTCAGATCAACTTCGTGAGGAAGTTTGTCCCAGATTTTGCCTAGGTCATCAAGCCGATGTCCGAACTTTTGAAGAAAGGTGCAGAATTCATCTGGACGAAGGAGAGAAAAGAAGCATTCAAAGAGATCAAGGCCCGAATTGCTCAAGCACCGGTCCTGACCAACCCTGACTATAATCGGGACTTCATCCTATATGCTATAGGAGAACCTGAGAGCTATGTTGCGGTCCTAACACAAAAGGGGGAAGATGGCGAAGAGCGCCCCATCGCGTTTCTAAGTCAAGTGATAAACCCCCATGAAGAAAAATATAATTTCATAGAAAGACAAGTGCATGCAGTAATGAAGTCTCTTAGGAAATTCAAGCAATTCATCTCCCAAAGTTGGGTTACGGTCTTTGTCATTCACCCTGATGTGCGCAATTTCATCATCCAAGGAGAATTGGGTAGTAAAAGAGTCGGTTGGGTCAGCAAGATACAAGAGTTCGACATCGAGATCAAACCTACAAAACTGGTTCACGGTCGCGCATTGTGTCAAGAACTGGCGAAGAGCGTAGCGGCCGAAGTGACAATCTCAGTGGGATGACTCGCCAACAGAAGGATGCTTCGCAAACCAAGAAGAGGACGAGAAATACTGGGTCGATGAAATAGTTGAATACTTCAACACCGATAGATGTCCTTCACATCTAAATGCTTCACAACGAAGGCATTTCAGGATGCGGTCCTCCCGATATACTTTGCGCCCGAAGGCCTATTTTTTAGAAACATTGATGGTGTCCTTCTTAGGTGCATAAAATATGATGATAAAAGGAGAATCCTAGGAGAATTCCATTCAAGATTATCTGGAGGTCACTTCGTAGGAAGAGCAACGACATTGAAGATAATCAAAGCTGGTTATTATTGGCCTACACTCTTCGTCGATGCCTTTGCGGTCTATCATCGATGTGAGCAATGTCAGAAGTTCATCGGCCGAAGCAGAAGTGCTCCTATGCCTCTCCGACCGATACAAGTAGAAACTCCCTTTCAACAATGGGGGTTGGATTTCATAGGGGTCATATCGCCTAACTCCTCCATCGGGCATAAGTTCATCTTGACCGCGACCGACTACTTCACCAGATGGGCCGAAGCAGTTCCCACGAAGCATGCTGATCAGGAGACTGTCATAGCCTTCCTTGAAGGATTGATCACCCGGTTCGGCATCCCCGAAGCAATCATAACAGACAATGGTCCCAGGTTTTTAGGCGCCAAAATCAATGAGTTCCTCTACCGATATGGGATATATCATAAAGTCTCCTCCAATTACTATCCACAAGGTAACGGCTTGGCAGAATCAACCAACAAGACTCTGTTGAGGGTGTTAAGAAAGCTCATAGAGATAAACAAAAGAACTTGGCACCTTCTTCTAGATCGGGCCTTGTGGGCCGATCGGATTTCTATCAAGAAGTCGATCAAAACATCGCCTTACGCCCTAGTGTATGGCAAGGAGGCCATCTTGCCAACTCATGTAGAGATCCCTGTGCTCTAGCTACTGGACGATGAAGAGGAAGTTGATTCTATGGAAAATAGGCTGGCTCAGCTTCTACAGCTAGAGGAAGATCATGAGAAGGCTTACCAGAGCTTCGCTAAGCATGCTCAGATCACCCGAGATTGGTTCAAGAAGAAGTCATCCGATCGCACATTCAAAGTGGGAGATCTAGTATGGAAGTGGGATTCTTGGAAGGCCAAGCCTGGGAATCATGAAAAATTGGATGCATTCTAGGATGGACCATTCGAAATCATGAAGGTAAATTCGGCCAACTCTTTCATCCTCAAGGATGCAGATGGCCAGGTATTGCCAATCTCTGTCAATGGTCTTCACTTGAAGACTTTTTATCACTGAAGATGTAGTAAAAAAAAAAAAAGATGTTCAAATTTTACTTTGTATATAGTTTTTCATCCATGTATATATACTCTGCTTTGAGATCTCCAAAAGGCTAAGTGTTAAAGTTGCAAAGCCCCAACATCACTGAACTCGACGAAAATCTCCTTCGGGGAGTGTTATTGCGAAGCAACTGACGCAAGATACTTCACAGTGAAGCACTTTGGCTTCCAAAGGGTCCTCAGAAGACCGATGGAGTCATTGAAAGAAAGAAGTAGGAGATGAAAAGAGCTTCGCACCCGAAGTATTTCAAGCAACTACTTCGGGTGAAAATTTTGTGAAGCAGTTTTCAAAAGAAGCCTAGCGAAGTATTTTTCAAAGAAAACAAGCTTCGGAGGGGCCAGCCTTCCATGAAGCAAAGAAGTGACGCAACGAGGGAGAACTACTTCAGGCCCGAAGCATAGAAAATCTACCCACACCGAAGGTTCACTGTGAAGCAGTTTTAGCATCGGTTTCACTTCGCCAACCCGATGGCACGTGAAACAAGGAGCATTTAAAATGTGTCTTGGGGGACGCATCGACGACAACTTAGGGGAATGTTTAAGGTGAATGATTTTAATGCCAAGGTGGTGGAGCGCATCCCGAGAAGAATTCTATTGTGAGAAAAGTTCACGCTCGGGTACGAGGTGGCAGAAGGTCAAGTTCCCGATGCAGGGGAAATCATCGAACCACATGGGCCCGCGTACCACGCCGCTGTGAAGCCAATCAAAAGACACGGCAACCTTCCCCATCCGAGTGTAAATTTAATTATGGCAGGTGCCATAAATAGAGGTAGTTGCCTTCTAAGGCTATAAAACTCAAGCCTCGATGGTAAAGAAGGGTGTTTGCCAACTGGTTCATGCAAGACTGAGAGCTCCCGCCATTGATAGCCTGCATTCCTCTGCCCTTTGCATCGAAATCCTTTGCATTAAGTCTTCTGCACCGTGAACTCTGCTACCACCCATATTCACAATGGGAAAGAAAAACTCTAAAGAGAAAGGTAAGGAACCCGAGGTAGCAGCCCCAAAGAAGGGCAAAGAAGAACAGAAGCAAAGACCTAAGAAGGTCAACTTTAATCCCCGCCCAGAAAAGCAACCTGTGGAGGAAGGAGAAGATTCTGAAGAGGAACAGCTTGAAGAGCCACCAATTGATGGGTGGGAAAAAATTAGGGACACTGAGCTTGCGAAGAGCGTGGCCGAGCTCAGATACACCATTGAGTTTATGACAAGCAGGCTCACCCCAGAGAACAAGAGAGCCACTGCATATTATTCGCAGATCTACTGGTATCTGACCCCGCCCACTCACCATTGTCCCGAATTAATCTGTGCTATCGCGCAGAACTACCAGCCCTCCTCCAGACAAGTGTTGGACGCTGCGGGCCACAAATTATTTTCTATTCTGAAAGAAGATGTGCAAGCAGCCTTCGCACCGAATCAGGGTCCGCCCAAGGGCTATTCCGTTCGCAATGTCATCCTGAGCGAACAAATGGAGAGGTTCACTACCTCCACTTATATTCTAAAATTTCTAAGAGAGAACCTCAAGAATGGACTCCCTTCAGGCAAGCGTCCCTAGATGCCCCTCCCCCTGACAGATTTCAAGAACACAGACATCTTCTCAATCATTGCATGGGTGGCGGGTCTGTCGACTGATGCTTCGGTGCACCCCTGGCAGGTGTCCTTGGCCGAGTGTATTTCGAGAGGGGAATTCTATGCCCTCGATGCTTCATGGCCGAACACCAACCCAGTATTCTTCGATTGGGCAGAATGGGTGGCCCGAACCTTGCACACACGGCTTACCAGCATGAAGAATTCTGGGACGGGCCAGTACTTCGCACCCTGTTCTTTCCTTGTTTGGTTGTTTTTCTACCATGTACATAAGCAATTCCCCCACATTGCCATTTCTTCGAGTGGCAAGGATGGAAATCCTCTGCCTGTGTACCAATGGACTCCCCTCCTATTGAGGACAGAGTCTTATTATTCTTTTAATCAACAATTCTTGGGACCCGCTATGCATTTATTGACAGGGTCATGCCCTCGGGTACCCCTCAGTTTAAGAGACAGAGTGGTGCAGGAGAAGAAGGGAGATGTGTTTCAACTGACATAGGGGCTCATGATTCACCTATTCGGCTTCATAGGGAAACCCTTCCTGCTACCAGTCTACCCCTCCGAGTACCAGTTCGCATTGGAGGTCGCTCGATAGAGCGACGTTACAAATGTCGTCTACGGCCATGGTCGAAAATGGGCGCACACCTGTGACTTCCCCTTCAAAATGGGGGTAATAGAAGTGTTTGCCCTAAAGCAAAATGTTTTCCTGGAGGAGAAGCTTGCCAACTTTGGTTTGCTCCAAATTCCTCAACAATGGCTCTATGACCCCTTGGGGGTGATGAGGGACCACCTCAGGTTCAAGAACTTTCATGTCTGCCCCCATCCAGAAATAGTGGATCAGAGGAACAATCCTAATGGGAGGGACTTGGAATGGCATTTAGAGAGGATGAGGACAATGCCTCCCTGGCATGAGTTCTACCCTATGGAGGTTGAGTTTGATCCTATTCAACATCCTTTCCCAACCCCAGACTCCACCTTTTGGAGAAAAGCAAAAGATGATTTGAAGGAGGAGTTGAAGAATTGGGGCGAGGAGCAACTAAGGGAGTGGTGGATAATGAGAGTCCATCACCAAAATATGAAATCCTATGGACTCTTGGCAACAGATAGGGACTTCGTAGTTGTGTACGAAGCCAATGCTGGGACCTGGAAGCCCCTCTCCTTCGTCGACTTTGTTCCTCCAGCTACCCTCGATTCGGGCGAAAGCCCAAGAAGAGATGATGGTGCTTCGGAGCAGGAAGAAGAGGAGAAGGTAGAAGCTACACCTGACACAAGTGCCATGGGGTCGACGCAATCATCAGAGAAAAAGAAGAGAAAGAGGCAAGAGCAAGCTCAAGTGCCTCCGACCCACCCAAAGCGACCCCGCACAAAGCTCCCAAATGTCCCCGTCGAACAACCTGCAACCGGTCCAACCGAAACAAATATCGAAGGGACGGCGTCACCAAGAGCCGAAGCAACCCCAGATATGGATATTATCGATGTGGAGGAGCTCCTCCAACAAGAGGGGGTCCCCGAAGAAGAAGTCATGGAGGTCGCAAGTACCGAAGTCCAGAAGGAGCAAGAGCCGATCACGCAGGAAGTCACTACTGCTGCTCTGCCAGGTGGGCATGAAGGTACGCACTCTCCACCCTTTGCCTTGGTTTCTCAAAGCATGTCCCCCACCATCTCGACCATGAGTTCCCAGCAGTCTCTCACTCCCTCGCAAAGTCAATCACCTCTTCGCGTGTTGCCCCTTGCCACCTTGAATCTGCCCCATGATCCCGTTAGCTCCACTCCACTCGAGTCATCTGGCCGAGACAAGTCTGTTGACACTACTTCACCCACCCATGCCACCATTCCCTTAGTTCCCAGTCAGGGCGAAGATAGTACCCCAACGTCGAACCCCATTCCTTGCTCCCCTGTCACACACAACATAGTTCCTCTCGTCGAAGCTCCTGCTACACCCGTCGTCGAACCTACTGGTGAGGCATCCCCTGTCCATTCTTTATATTTGTTCACCCCTTTGGCTGGAGATCTAGCCTCATTTAAATCAGAAATGTCCTTGATGAAGGAATGCCCTCTAGCCGAGAAGCTGCTCCAGGCCCGACAAAATACCGAAAAAATGTTGAAGGAGGCCAGGAAAAAGAGAGGGCGCTCTCTGGCCGAAGTAGAAAAATGCGTTATTTTTGACCTGAAGGGTGGAAAGCTACATAAAGTGAAGAAGGTCCCTAAGGTCCAGAAGCCTCTGGATGAAATGACTCTGATAGATTATGATTATCAGGAGAAGACCAAGGACCTGGAGCACCTAAATGTAGACAATGAATCTGCATCCATGCATGTCAGAATCGAGACTTTTCGAGCGCATGCGAACATCGCCAATCAACGTAGATTTGAGGCTGAGAGCGCCAACATCAAATTGGAAGAAGAGCTAGCAAGGACTCGCTCCAAGCTAGAGGACGTAGAAAAGCAATGTGAGCAGATGAAAAAGGAAGTAGTCTCCTTGAAACAACAGCTAAGACAACTACAGTATGCAACCAAAGTAAGCCGAGACAGGCCGAAGCTGATGTGAGGGCCAAAGAGCTTGAGAGCAAGATCTTGCAAATGCAGCAATAGTTGTACGAGAAAGAAAACCTAGAGCTATTTGACAGAGGACGAATCAAAGAAATTCGCTCACACTTGCTAAAAGGTTTCAGATCTCGGGCCTCCAGTGCCCTGTCAACTTTAATCTACGTCATCGAAGCTCAGTATGTCGTTACTCAAGAAGGGCCAAAAGTAGATGAAGTCATCCAAAAAATTAAAAAGTGACTCAAACTAGCTTTTGAGGTCCAAAGTGTCAAGTATCAGGACCTGCAGGTCACTGCGATGAGCCGAACGGCTAGAGATTGGTCTACGGCACAGGCCACAGTTCGTGCCTTCTTCTCCAAGGTGAGGAAAGCACAGAAGGTGAAAGACCTCCTGGATATATTTGAGCATGAGCAGCGCATATCAATGGGTTACTTCCAAGATATTTCTTCCTTAGGTTTTCTGTGTTTCAAGGATGATGAAGGGAACCTTCTATCCAAGGAAGAACTCAAGCCGATGTGGCTTCAGTTTGAAGGTGACGTCTCAGAGATAGACGGGTGGGCAGAGCCAATTACAGAAGGACAAGTCACAGATTTCATTCTGAGACATTGTAAGATCATGGCCTACCTCAATGACCTGAGCGCTAGAGCCAAACATGCTAACATCGGGCAGATTGATCGGTTCCATGTTTTGATCAAGGCCCTGCAAGATCAAGAGCCATTTCAAAAGGGTGCCTGGGCTCACGTTCGCAGAACCATGGAACGCATCCGTGATCGCCTGCAGCCATCCCCGACACAGGAACCCTCGCCAGAAGAGGAAGAAGAAGAGGAGGAAGAACCAGAAGAAGAAGAAGAAGCAGCCATGGAACAGCCCGTAGAAGAAGAAAAGGGAGAAGGGTCTGGAGGTAACTCTGGCCCAATGGATCAAGGCTAAGGGTTCTCCCACCGAGACGAGCTCGTTGCCCCGCGAGCCGCCAAGAATGTTGACAATTTTGTCACATTGCATAGAGGGGTAGTAAAATCAAAATTTTTGTAAAGTATTTCTTTTTCATGATTTTCCTTGTTTTTTTGTAAGTTGCAACAATTTTGGCTTTCATCGTCATCCCCTTTGTACATAGAATGAAGATGAAAAAGCTTCGCTACTGAGAGCTAAGGAAAGAGCTTCGCACCCGAAGCATTTCAACAGCTACTTGGGAAAGTTTTGCGAAGCAACATTTCAAAAGGACAGTTTCACCAAAGAAGGAAGATCTACTTCGCACCCAAGCATTTCCTACTTCGGCAGAATTTTGCGGTGTTGCAAAGAAAGAATACAAGGAAGGCAAGAAAACTACTTTGGGACCGAAGCACTTCAAACAGCTACTTCGGGCAAGAAACTTGCGAAGCGAAACTCGAAAAGCACAAACATTGAAAAATACTTCATCGAAAAACAGCAGAAGCACCCACTTCGGGCCTCTCCACCAGCGAACCATTTCTACTTCATCAAAAATCTTGTGAAGCATCTGCTTCAGCTAAATTTCGTGCGAAGTACTTTCACCCAAAGCAACATCTTTCGAAGGCAAGAATGCGCTTCGGCCGAAATACCCCCGAACCACAGTTTTGAAGAAGGATCACGATGAAGCATTTTGAAGACTCACCAGACCGGAGGAAACGCCATCTCCAAGAAGCAACGAGAAATGAAAAGCCCCACTTTGAGGAGGAATATCTGCTTCGGCACTCAACACCCCCGAAGTTGCCTTGCGAAGCTCCATCATGCGAAGTGCAAACCAAGAAGGAAGAATCTGCTTCGGCTCAGATCCATTGCGAAGCGAAGTTGCGAATGAAAATCAAGCGAAGCGCTTCAAGGGCACATACTCCAAGCCGGGTATTTTTCCGAGGCAATCAAGTGCCTCATAAATGCATTTTTACGTGCCCGATAAACTTGCTGCTCATTTTTGGCAATTGGAAATGAAGTATCAGTTCCTGAAGGAGAACCCGACGAGCATGGCGGCCACTCGAGCACTGCACCCAGAAGCCAAGGACGTTCAGGCGGCTCATTAATGCATATTTCCCCGGTTGACCCGGTCGCAGCTGCTAGTTTTGGTAAAGGATTTGAGAGCTCAGTCACGAGAGCCGCGAAGAGCCGACTTCTCGGGTTTTGAGGATGTACTCCTCCATTTTGTGCAATTATGGCTCAGAGGGTCGGGTCCTCTATAAAAACCCAGGCATTGTAATGTAAAAGGGGGGGAACTTTCTGCTAGAAAGTTGTTGTAACTTAGATTCCTGCGATTAATACTAAAGAGCTTTGGACTCTATTTCTCTCTTTTATGCTGCCTTCTACGATTATTTCTTTTATCTTTTCTTCATTTGCATACCGTAATTCTGAACTCTGGATTTAGGTGTGTGATTGGAGTGGAACCCTGAGATTTTCCCGAAGGATACATAGGGGAGGAAAACGTTGTGTTGGCTTTCTTTTATGCCGCCTGTGGATAGTGTTTCTGTTATATTCACTTTTTCCTAATCGTCGTTACTCTGAACTCTGAATTTCGACGAAAGGGGAAGGGGAATCCTGGAACTCGTCCAGAGGATACATAGGAGGGTTAATATTGTGTTCATTTCATTTTATTCTTGGTGTTCTTTGCTGCTATTTCAAGTTATTGGCTAGTAATCGTGCTTCTGGTTCTTTCCCACCATTAAACTACTAAAATTTCTTCCCTTACTCTTTTATTTCTTTCCTGCACCCTTACTCTGTTTATCTCTTTCCTGCACCCTTATCTTAAACATCAAAGTAGTTTAGTATAGGAGCCGGCCTTTCTCCGGAGATTGGCACGAGGGGCATCTCTTCCCTTCGGCCTTTCAATGTTGGTCCAGGTCTAGGGCGCATACACTTACCCAAATCCTTTCCTGGGCAGATTTGATGACCAACATGCACTCCATTCTCTAATGGGGTGCACAAAGCCTCTCAAGGAGTGCATGCCTCCGTGCACTCCCCAAATCCCGCTTGTGCACTCCATTCTAATGGAGTGCACGCATGAACTGTTGGAGTACATGAGTTGTGCGTTCACTCCCCAATAGGTACACTCCACTCTTTAGTGGAGCAGACAATGTCTTGTGGGGTGCTCAAACTTTTGTGCCCCAGGAAGCGATCGCATGCTCCACTCCCTCAAAGTGCATGAGAGTCTAGTCAAATGCACGAAGTCATGCGTCTACCTCTAAGCTCGTGCACTCCATTTTGGAGTGCATAAAATTCATTTTGGGAGCACAAGTTGTGCACCCCATTACTCCCTTGGGGTGAACAAAGTGTAAGCGAGCACACAAGATCGTATGCTCACTTTGAAGCCCACGCACTCCAATCCCCCAATGAAGTGCACGAGATTTTCTTGGGTGCATGAATTTAGGTGCTCAACCCTGCTGGAGCACATGAAGAATTAATACAGCATGGGCCTCGCATACGCTCCATTTTAGTGCACCTCATCCCAGCCAACCCAAGACCACCACGTGTCCTAAAAGTCACTCCCAAGCCATAGTTTGATCCTACAAGTACAATGCACTACCAAAAGTGTAGGTGATGTGGCACACCCAGAAAATCAACATGCCTGGAAGGACGAAAAAGCACATAAACTCCACCTACTATAATTTAATGCATGTGCTTTAATAAGAAGGTGGTGACCTTCCCCCTACGTCATTCATGCATGCAGAATTGTTTCTCAATGAGGTCGAGTGCAAAATATAAAAGGATAAGCCTTCACCATCTTTCATTGTCTATTCTCATGGCTTCCATGAGCTCGGCCACATCAAAGGTATCGAATGTTAAGGGGAGAATTGCTAAAATTACAAGGGCATGGCCTATTATAAGGAGGACAGGTAGAGCGCAAGATCCCAAGGCCCTAGCAAATTTTCTAGATACCAATAGAGATATCATCGTTGAGTAACAGAAGGAAGTAGAGGGGGTGATGATATATAGTTTTGACCCTAAGGATGAAGGACAATCAATGCCACCTGATGCTGCTACAAAGCTTATTTATGAGGGCGTAGAGAGATAGCACTGAGCCAGCCCTCGTCTACAATAAGTGGAACACTAATTTGGGATGTTTGACCTGTCCAAAGGTCTACCACTCCTCGAACCCCATGGCCTAGCTAGCGATGGCTTATGACCATAAAAGCCACACCATCCACGACCATACAAACCAGGTAGTGGCTAGGTTGACAATAGATCACATCAAAAAAGTGTTCGAGCTCACCACAACATCACGAGTCATGGACTTCAAGACCTTGGTCCTCCAGGCCAATTATATGCTCGACACCACCTTCCTGGGAATACTCCTGAAGAGGGGAAAATGTAAGCCCTCTGATTTCCCCATTAAGAAATTCTTGCTTTAGCCTTGGGTGTAGGATTATGTTGACATGATCAACCTAGCATTGGGCATTAAAAATTTGGAGCTGATTACAAAGGAGGATATGTTTTTTATTATTTAGTGCAATAGAATAGATAAGACACCTCTCTACCAATGGGAGGACGTAATCAACGATAACATGGACCAAGAATTGCAGGAGTTGCAGAAGGCCATATTGGTGGATAATAAGGAACTCCCTCCTTTTTCTTACTATTCCTTCTTGATTCATTTATTCATGGTGCAGTTAGATAAGTCCCTAGTGGCTCATATGGGAGGGGTGACTACTCCCACTCTTCAAGATCAATTACTATGCATCTAAAAAGGGTGCTCCAACTACAAGAGCTTCTTTGAGAATGTCCTCCCTATGGTACACCTTCGATTATGTGGAGAAGAGCCATACAGATTTGGGGTTGGGGTAAGAAAGTTTCTACGTAAGGTGCAATCAAGATATTTCTTCTATGCAGAATATTTCTCCTATATCAAACTGTATGGTTCTAAGTTACCTCCAAAGACATTGTTGAAGTATTGCCTGACCTCAATTACCATTTTGGAGATAACTCGATAGATTGTCGAGGAGGTCAAAATTAGATACATCAAAAAGAAGGGTAGTGTGCCATGGCTACCCATCCCATGCTCAATGGGCCCCTACACTTACTTGGGCCACTTTGCAATGTTACGTGCCATATGGAACATGGATACCTATTGTTTCTAGGAGGTTACTTGGAGGCCATATGATCCCGATGGTCATCATAAGAGAAATGTCACCAGTAAGCTTGCCCTTCTGTAGGTCACTCATAGTGATGATGATTTTGAGGATGAAATGCATAAGGCTTTTAAAAACAACCAATCACTAGATTTGGTTTGGAAGATGGAGAATAGGCCCTACAATAGGCTAGAGACAGTTGGAGATTATGGTTCTCAGTTGAGATTACACCAAGGATTATTTGTGGATAAGGTGGTCCCACTGGTCCCAACCACTCTTATAGAAGAGTTTGAGGACCCCACCTTCCAAGTTGTTCGATAGGACACTGACCTTTTTGAGGTCATGATGAAAATAGTGGGTGAAGCACAACAGGAGTATGCCAAGCTCCCCTCTTCCTCCAATTCCTCGGCTACCACCTCAAAATGATAGGAGTTGGTCTCCACCTCATCTCAAAGTACAATATCATTAGCTTTAACATTGATGTGTCCATCAAAAAGGATCGAGGTTGCGGTGGACCAGCCTTCATTATTCTCTGCCACCTTAGTGATAAATAAAAAAGAACGTCCCATCCCTCCCAAGGCCTTGAATAAAATAACTAAATCTGGATGATTGTCTAACATACTCAGAGAGTATGAGGTGCAAGAGGAGAGTCCCACTCAATCCCCCGCTAGAAAGAAAGCAAGAACTGGGTCTTCCACTAAAGGTACCGAGAACCTTAGACTGACAAGGGTGAGGGACACCTTCCAGTTCACTACTGATGAGGAGGACCAGATTCATGGAGGAGCAAAGGCTCCCAAGAAAGGGGGTAAGCAGGCCCCAAAGGCTAGTTAGGTGGGAGGCAGGTGATGTATCCACTACCACATTTAAGATCCCACTACCACCTATTTTAATGAAAGCCACCATCGATGTGAGCAAGGGTGTCATACGGGCTGCAATGGCACCTGTTGAAATGATGAGAGCCTAGGTGGCCACCCAAGCACAGGTGGTAGTAGCAGTAGAAAAATATATGGAGGAATTGAAGGTCAAAGTTGTAGAAGCAGGGCAGTTATAGCTCAAGGTGCAACAACTTCAAAGTGAAGTTGATAAACTAAAGATGCCCTCTCCTTCTACTGCACCGGCCAATGATCAACTTGGATCAGTAGAAGAACTTAAGCAAGAGATGAAAGACAAGATAGAGGAAAGGATGGGAGAGCTGGAGTCCCTCCTCATAGATATTTATGCCACCAGGCATATTGTTGGCCTCTTGCGATATCGACTACAGTAAGGAGAGTAGAGGGTAAATGCCATATTCTCTATCTACCAAATATTTAAGGAAGACTATGTGCCAATTGTTGGGATGACAACCACCTTATCAGATGATTCCCACTATTTATTTGCTGAAGAGTTTGCCAAGGTCTTCATATTTTTATAGAATAGATAAAATTGGCTCAAATGGAACCAAGAGGTGGCAGATGCTGAGCAGGAAGTCAACGATGAGCTGGAGGACTGTGGTTTTAAATTAAGTGAGTTCATGCAGGCCCCCAATATCAAGAACCTCATGTTTTAGAAGATCCAATATTTTGATTTGGGCTCTAGTGGCAAGTTGTCCAAATAATTCATGGCCTTGGTGCAAATGGTGGACCGCCTATGTGTCTTCATCAAAAACACCATGCAATGGGCAAGGGATAGGGTCAACAAAGCCATGCAAGACCTTAATCTATTAATATTTTTATTAACATTCCATGATGAAGCATGGGAGTTCATCAATCAGGCCATACAGAACCTCAGAGAGGGAGTGGGGCCCAGTTCACCCATAACACACGCACTAAGTGATACGCAACTACCAACCCAGGGAAATATAGGAGATGATATGCAATTTAATCCACCACCTGCATAGACGGAAGGTGTGGGCTACATGCCCATTTTTATTACACCTTATTTTGTAGAACCACATGATTAATCCAGTTGGAGTAAGTAGTTAGAGCCTCGACGAGTTTGCACTATAATAGGAAGACTGCTACAATGGGAGTTTTTCATAAAATCTTTGAGAGATAAAAGTCTAAGTATAAGCTTTGTTTACTGTGTTAGTCGTATTTTCCCTGTGTCTATCTATCTGTGTTTCTCATCGCCCTTTCTCCTATAATTTACCAGGTACTTCTTAAGGAGCGTTGTTCATTGCGATTATTTCCTGTGGAATGCACCAGAGTTGGGAACTCTTATGTCACTGCAATCAGGATGGAGAGAAACTACCCCTTGTTATGAATATTCAAACCGAGGGTTTATTGTAATGAAATGACATATAAGGATCAAGCACTTTGTTGGTCTACCGATATGTAAAAAGATTTTATATTAATGAAAATCCCAACTCTATCCTTGGCATCTCTTGTGTATGATCTGTGTCCTCTTGTGTATGATCTATGTCCGTTTATTTATGTATTACTGTAATCAAAATATATAGATAACGCTTTCCTTCACTAGTTAAATCATTCTTTGTGCATTACATTATTTGAATGAGTAAAAACAAACTAGCTCTTGTCTCTTTCTTTTTTGTTTCATTTATTACCAATTTGCTACGACTACCCAATGGACATGACACCAATATGGGCTTAATAAGCTTTTTTAATGATAGGTTTGTTTATAAAATAATCAAAATAACTTAAAATTATTTTATCTAGTGAAAGTAGGTGATTGCACCATTAAATCAAATATATATAAACCCACTTTCTGGGGTTTCCTTACCCAACCTAGTCTGTCTAGAGCCTTACGAGTAATTTGTTCCTGGATTAAAGAGGTGGATCCAATAGAATCCACAATACTCGTTGGGATTTTTTTGAGTTTCCTATGACATGACAAATCTTAGAAGGGTAAGAAGGAAATCTCCACAACACCTATATTCTTAGTTGTATCAAGATTTCTCTTTCAAAATCACAAAG
Organism: Wollemia nobilis; assembly: GCA_028583015.1. Classification (NCBI taxonomy): domain Eukaryota; kingdom Viridiplantae; phylum Streptophyta; class Pinopsida; order Araucariales; family Araucariaceae; genus Wollemia; species Wollemia nobilis. The sequence continues at coordinate 854,069 of JAQPPZ010000282.1, forward strand.
GCCTTTACAAATTTTTGTTTAAAATCACCAACTCATTTGGTCATTTCTCAAAGTTATTTGCTTACTTTACAAAAAGCCCCAAATTACTTGGGCACTTTACAAAATGCTTTCCATTTATTTTTATGTCTTTTAAATGCACTAAAAATTATTTTGGTCAGCTGTCAAATGGATTTTCAATCTTCTTTTATAAACATTAGTTTGTAAAGTTTTCCATTTATCTTTTGCATAACATAGAATTAAATCATTTGCATAAGGTTCGAAGAAGCCTTTTAACTTCATCATATTTGTGAGTTGATATAAATTTTGATTTATCTCATGCATAAGGCTCTAAAAGAAAATTGGTCATAGACTTAAACAACATATCTTGACCAGTTTAGATAGATTCATGTTCAAGCAAATCTTAGTGTACATATTGCTCAAATATAGCAATTTTCTTTCTCATGCTTTTAGCATAGAATTTATTTTCACAATATCTCTTCTTGTCTTACTTAGACTAGATTTCTTTTCAAAAGGTACTTTCTTTTGAACACAAATAAAAAAGTGTTATTTTAATTACTTACAAAGCATAGTTTTCTTTTTGCATTTAAAATTTCTAAAAAGCAAATCAACACCACACACTTACACATATAATTACACATTGGTGATGTTGGATTTCATCACCAACTACCGATCGAGATCAATGACATTAACATTCATCTCCAATCATTGGATCACCCCCCTAGCCACCATAGCAGCCCCCTCGAGTAGTTTTCTAGACTTATAACCAGAAATCTTGCTACCCTTGGTATTATCTTGGAGTAGGTTAGGATAGATGCCCCTGCTCACATGGCTACACATAATTAGTGAATGTGCAATTGTCATTATTGACTAAGCCTGAATAAGGGTGAAGCAAAAGCCAACTGGTCTACGCAGGTCTTAGATAGCACCGCCTCTTGTATAAGAGGTTTAGATTCCCCATTTTTAGTTATCTCGAGCCATCCTTATACTAGGAAGCCATTTGTCTATTTGTGCATTGGCTTTTCTTACATATATTTTTGTATTTTGGAAACTATGCATCGACACACCTTTGTAAATTACACCCATATCCCCTTTTTATTTGTTTCAAGGATTGTCAAAATCTGAAAACACAAAAACATAAGAAAATCATTCAAAAATAGACCCGTGAGGGATACCGTAGTGGTAAGTCCTTGGGTTTTCATCCAAGAGATCCAAGTTCAAACCCTGGTAAGAGGGGATTGGAACCCCTTATAAAAACTCGTGTAAACTTAAATTATCAAGTGGCATTAGCTCAACTAGTTAAATTCCTCAACATTTCAAGGAGACCCAGGTTCAAATATTGCCAAATGATACATGGATAATATCCAAGCTTTGTTGTAATACCACTATGTAGTGATGATGTAATATGGATGGGGCCTATTTCAATCCCATATAACTCATTGAAAAAATCACACAAGTAATAATCTAAGAAAATTCAAAGGCATCATCTTATAACTTGTTTGTTGTATGCCAAAATCTCTTGTTTGAATATTTATTTTATTGTAAACTACCACAAAAATAGAAAAATAGCTCAACAAACAGTACCAAAACTCTTACTTTTTATTTTTCCCATTGTTTTGTCTTTGTAACATGCTTCTTTGGAGAACTGTATTGATAGGTATGATCAAATCTAGTTGTATGTATAAGTACGGTTGAATTAAAAACCCATAGATAGACACTATTCCACCCTAGATTTTTTGGACAATTACAATCCTTGGTTAGATCACGTTGCAAATCCACATTCATAACCATCTACCTATCCTTCATCTTTCTATACTAGCGCTTACCAGAATCCAATCTCACAAGCAATATCACCTTGCTATGAACCCTTCTAGGGTAACCTCTACTTCTTCAACCAACTTATCAAGGTGCTCAGAGGAAACCACTTCCACTCATTCTCAAAGTTAGTATTCCCCTTCTCATTACCCCTCTTTGCATGGCATACTATTGCATGGGTTGACATATTATAACCAAGTCGTAACGTATCACATCACTCATTTTTCTCCACTTTTGAGCCCTCATAAGGAGATCGCTTCCTCCTTGCACCAATTTATGCCTTATCATCCACCCCCTCCTTCAATACCACCTCTTCTTCTATCACTTCACTTTCCACCCCAAATTGCTTAACAAGTTGGTATTTCACAACCCCCTTGTTTCTCTTTTCCACCTTCCTCATATTACCTATATTCATACCCTTACCTATATCAACCTACCCCTTATCCTCTTTTCATCTATGTCAACCCTATCCTGACAATATCAACTCCTTCAATTGACATGCAACACATCTTATAGTGCCTCAATAGTCTTGAGCTATGGTTGAACAATTGTAGGTGCCATACACCCACCCATAATCTTACCATCAAAGGTCCTAGAGTAAATCCACCTTAATAGATTCTTTACCCTCAATGGTGAGGTTATCCACAATCTGGGGCAACCAGTCGCCCCACCAAAACCTATCCAACCTCACTCAAAACCTTAGTGCCCTCGTTAGCCACCTCGAGCCACTAGCCAATCTCTTCCTAAATTTTCACAATGCAATGCACATCATTTTGTTCAAATTCAACCTAATGATCCCAATCGACAAAAACCAAAATGGTATAATGAGCATCAATTTTATGTCTATCATCACCAAAGCAAGGGTAGTACATTAACAATTGTCGCTTCTTCAAGCAACTAGTTCATAATCATTTTGTTCAAGAGGAAACACAATTTGATAATCCCATCTCATCTCTCAATCCATACCTAGGTACATCTAACAATCCATTACCCCAACCTACTATGTCATGATCACAAGTCGGGGCCTCGACAACACAACCTGCACCCTGGCAAGTTCATCATGTCAATGGTTGTACTTCTTATCAAGGTGTTGTTGGTCACATCAACCTTACTACTGGTAATCAATGATCTTTAGGATAAACTCCCCCCATCAACATAACATTTTTTTCTTCATCATTGTCATCTTCTATTCTCTCCTTGATTCTGCTCTTACTACTCCTTTCTCACCTCACTTATGAGACCTTCTTCCCTTATTTTTAAAGAGTTTCATGTCATTGTTGTATAGTCACGCATAATATACTACGTGCCAATGGATGGTCCTTTTCCTCCTTTTTCTCTTTCTCTTCTTCTCCCACCTTCTTCTATTTCACAACCTTCTTTCCCTCTCTTCTATATTTTCTCCCTCCATATTTTCCTCACCATTTTTGCATCTTTCTCAATTCAATTTCATGAATGGTGGAGTTCTCCCTCTTGCAAACCATCACTTTGTTTGGAGGAGTTTCTACTCCTCCCAATCAATTTCAATACTATGGGAGTTCTCCCCTTTTTAATAAATTTTCAAGACTGGGGGAGCTCATCCCCTTCCAAGCCATTTTTTAACAATTAGGGGATTTCACCCCCTTTCCAACAATTCTTCATGACCATGAACGTCCACACTTTTCCAACCAATTTTATATCTGGGAGAGTTCACTCTCTCTCCACATTCAATTCTCTCACTTATTATCTACTCATGTTGTAACCACCAAACATCTCAATCACAAATCAATTGCTAGGTTTAATGGTTGTGCCCTTTGCCTCACCACAAAATCAATTGCTAGTTTTAGACGTTGCATCCTTTACCTCATCATCAAACCAATCATTAGGTATAAATATTGTGCCCTTTACCTTACCCTATCATAAATCAATTACTAGACTTAAAGGTTGTACCCTTTACCTCACCCTATCACAAATCAATTGCTAGGTTTAAAGGTTGCACCCTTTATCTCACCATAAAATCAATTGCTAGGTTTAAAGTTTGCACCCTTTACCTCACCCTATTACAAATCAATTTTCAGGTTTAAAGGTTGTGCCCTTTACCTTGTCATCAAATTAATTGTTAGGTTACAAGGTTGCATATTGTACCTTACCCTCAAAAATCAATTGTTAGGTTACAAGGTTGTGTCTTGTACCTTGCCATCAAATAATCAATCACCAAGTTTAAAGGTTGCACCTTTTGCCTCACTATAAAATCAAATTTCTAGGTTTTAAGGTTGCACCCTTTACCTCACCATCACAAATATTTGCTTTTGATAGCAATATTTTACTATCATACCCATTGTTTCAGATAGCAACCTAATATAATCATTGCTTCATATAGCAATCTTTCATTTCTCTTTTAGAAAATCATTGCTTCAAATAACAATCTTTCATTATAATAATCATTTTTTTAGATAGCAATATTTCATTATCATAATCATTGCTTTAGATATCAATATTTCATAATCATTTCTTTAAATAGCAATCTTTCATTATCATAATAATTGCTTCAAATAACAATATTTTATAATTATTACTTCAGATAGCAATATTTCATTATCATAATCATTGCTTTATAACACAATATTATCATAATCATTGCTTTAAATAAAAATATTTCATTTCCTTCTTACCAATAGAAGTTTTTTATTACCTCTAACTCATCGTACATAAAATTCATTAATTTCAACCCCCTTCAATTTGATTACTCATGCTAAGTGATTTACTTTCCTTGCTCCTTAGCATAGATATGGCTCATGGCTAGTGATTTACTTTTCCTGCTCCTAGCATAGATATTGCTCCCACCAAGTGATTTACTTTTCTTTCCCTTAGCATAAATATTGGTCATACCAAGTGATTTACTTTTATTGCTCCTTAGCATAGATATTGGTCATACCAAGTGATTTACTTTTCCTTATCCTAGCATAGATATTGCTCATGCCAAGTGATTTACTTTTCTTACCCTTAGCATAGATATTGCTCACGCTAAGTGATTTACTTTTCTTACCCTTAGCATAGATATTGCTCATGCCAAGTGATTTATTTTTCTTGCCCTTAGCATAGATACTGCTCATGCCAAGTGATTTACTTTTCTTACCCTTAGCATAGATACTACTCACGCCAAGTGATTTACTTTTTATGCTCCTAGCATAGATATTGCTCATGCCAAGTGATTTACTTTTCTTTCTCCTAGCATAGATATTGCTCATGCCAAGTGATTTACTTTTCCTACTCCTAGCATAGATATTGCTCATGCCAAGTGATTTACTTTTCTTACTCCTAGCATAGATATTGCTCATGCCAAGTGATTTACTTTCCTTGCTCCTAGCATAGACAATGCTCACACCAAAAAACCCTTCAATTTCATGTTTTTCTTTGCTTACGAAATCAAGTTTCAAACCCTTTTACAATTTCATGTTTGGGGGTGCTAATACCCCTTCTCATCAACTCAATTTCATGCCTCAGGGCACTAATACCCCTTCTCATTAGCTCAATTTCATGCCTTGGGGCACTAATACCCCTTCTAATTGAACTATTGTTTTGTTTGGGGGTCTATACCCCTTCTGACCCATTTTACGCCTAGGGAGTTTGTATTACCTCAAAAAATTCTCACTTCTCATTCATTTCCATTACAGGCTATCACATCGTAAAGGAATAGAGTAAATTGAACCCCTCAACATCATCCATATCTATGTTTTTAATGCCTAACATAAGTCTCTCAAATTCTTGTACATCCTTCTTCAAAACAACAAAAATACACAAAAACAATAACAACAATAATAATAAAAACAACAAAAGCACATTCAACAACAATGCTACAAATCATTCTTTCATTCTTTCAGTTATGTATTCATCCACTTAATGCAAGTACCTCAAACATTCAACATTCAATTGGCTTCTTACTTATATTTTCCTTCCCCTTTTTCCATATTTCTTCAATTATCTACTTCTTTTCCCTCCTCTTCTGAGTTCCCATGTCAATGATGTATGATCACACACAAGTGGCTACATACCTTTGATTGGTCTTATTTCTTCTCTCCTTTTTCTCTTTCTCATTCTTTCTTCTCTCATTCTCTTTTTTTTACTATACTCTTTCTCTCCCTCATTCTTTTTTTAGGCCCCATGTCAATGATGTATGGTCACACACAAATGGTTACATTTGACTGGTCCTTTCTCCTCTTTCTACTTATTTCCTCCTTAATCCCCTTCCTCCAGTCTACATTATTTCTTCTTCATCATTCTTTTGCATTTTCATCATCAAACATTCATGCACATACACAATAAGACTCCAAATGTGCTAATTTGGTCACCTTTTGGATGCGTAAATATGCATTGACCAATCCCATTTGGCATAATTAATCAAGGATATGTTTTATTAACATCAAATATAATAGTTACAAGCTTTATTAACATTCTTAGGTTAATTAGAAAATTTTCATGCTTTATTAACATCAAATATAATAGTTACAAGCTTATATAGCATTAGGAAATGCTAAAAATAAAGATGCTACAAATTAGGGAGAGAGAATAGGGAGGAGGAAAGATAGGGAGGAATAGGAAAATAAAATTTGAACTCTATGACTTAAATATCGGTGTCGTCCACTTGAAACCTGCCGTCCACCTTTATCTGTCATCAAGTCAAAAGTAAAAGGTAAAGTAAAAAACCCAATTTTTACTTTAACTTCCAACATTCTCCCCCTTAAAGTTGAGAGGTCTGACTATACAGTCTCTCAACTTTATATATTGAGCTTTAGCTATGCCTTTGGTGAAGATGTCTGCAATATTGTTCACAGTGCTGCAATGTTCAAGCTCAATGATCTGTTGTTCCACCATGTCTCGGATGAAGTGATACTTCATATCAAAATGCTTTGATCTGCTATGGTGGATTGGATTGTATGCCAACTGAATGGCACTCATGTTATCACAATACAGTCGAGTTGGACCACTTTGTCTTTCTCCAATCTCTTCAAGGATTTTTCTCAACCATAGGGCTTGAGTACTAGCATGTGTGATGGCTATATACTCAGCCTCAGTAGATGACAATGCTACAACATTTTGCTTCTTGGAACTCCATGTAATTAGTCCTGACCCTAGACTAAAATAGTTCCCTGATGTAGATTTCCTATCATCTATATTGCTGCCCCAATCACTATCACTGAAGCCAACTAATTTCACAGAATTACATTTGTGGTAGTGGATTCCAAAATCCAATGTACCTTTTACATATCTTAAGATTCTTTTAGTTGCTTGTAGATGCAGCTCAGATGGACTTGCCATAAACCTTGAAACTAGAGAAACAACATATTGAATATCGGGCCTTGTGTTGGTGAGAAACATCAGACTCCCAACCATGCTTCTATAAGTGGTCATGTCAACCTTTGGTGCTCCGTCGTCCTTGCTCAATTGGATCCCATGTCCAGTTGGAGTTGCAACTGACTTGCATTGCTCCATGGCAAATTTCTTGATCATGTCTCGAGCATACTTGTGTTGACATATGAAGATCCCTTTATTTGATTGATGCACTTCCATGCCTAGGAAGTATTGCATTAAACCGAGATCTTTCATCTCAAACTATTTCATCATGGAGTTTTTGAACTCCATATTCATTTTAGTGTTACTACCCATAAATATTAGATCATCCACATACAAACAAACTATGAGAATGTCTACTCCATGCTTTAGGTAGTACAGAGTTGGTTCACTTTTGCTTCTAGTGAATCCATACTCACTGAAATAGCCGTCAATGCATGAGTACCAAGCTCTTGGTGCTTGCTTGAGGCCATAAAGTGCTTTTTTCAATTTGTAAACAAGGTTCTCCTTTCCTTGTTCTTGAAAGCCTTGAGGTTGTTGAACATAAACCTCCTCAGTCAAGTATCCATTCAAAAAAGCACTTTTCACATCCATGTGTTGAATGTTCCATCCTTTATGGGCAGCTAAGGAAAGAACTGATCTGATTGTCTCTTGTCGTGCAACAGGAGCAAAAGTTTCCTCATAGTCAATGCCAAATTTTTGAGTAAAACCTTTTGCTACTAATCTCGCCTTGTGCCTCTCAATGCTTCCATCAACATTGTATTTGGTCTTGTAGACCCATTTACACCCAACACATTTTTTTCCTTTGGGTAGCTTTACTAGCTCCCATGTATCATTATTTTTTATAGAGGTTATTTCCTCTTTCATGGCTTCTTGCCATACATTTTGAGTACAAGCCTTCTCATAGCTAGCTGGTTCTAGCTGTGCACTAGTCAATAAAGCATAATTGACTACATCTCCCTTAGGATCATGGGAGTCATCATCCCCATACAATTGCAAATTTTCAAGTTGCTGCAAAACTGTATTCATTTCACTAGCTTGGCTTCTAGTGAATCTTTTCTAGAAATTTTGATCCAACATTTGAAAGGATGGATGATGTTGTAAAGTTCTTTTGCCTCTTGATGGAGAGTCACTGTCAATGTCCATCGGTGAAGAACTTACTGATCTCTGTGGAGAAGGACTTGGAGTGGCGGTTGAAGTACTTGATGTAGTACTCCTGCTTGGGCTTGGAGGGGGTGGTGTGCCTTTGCTTTTCTTGGGAGACACTTGTTGTACCTATGAAGAATTTACATCTTGAGACTCATCATCAACAAAAATTCTTTGATGACCCCATTCTCCCCCTTCATCAAAAATTACATCCCTGGAAAGTACAATTTTATGAGTCTTGGGATTGTAGAGTCTATATGCTTTTGTAGACTCACAATACCCTACAAATATACAAGCTTGACTTTTGGGATCAAGCTTCTTCCTTTTCTCATCAGGAATGTGCGCATATGCTAAAGAACCAAAAACTTTGAAGTGCTTTACATTTGGTTTCTTTCCATACCACCCCTCATAAGGAGTGATGCCATCTAAACTAGAAGTTGGACTTCTATTTAGAATGTATACACTGGTTCTTACAACATCAGCCCAGTACATATTAGTTAGATGCTTAGTCTGAAGCATCATTCTCGCCATATCAACTATGGTGCGGTTCTTTCTCTCTGCCACACCATTTTGTTGTGGGGTATAGGCAGTGGTGAATTGCCTTTTAATCCCACTTGCTTTACAATATTTCAAGAATTATTTTGAGGAGTACTCACCTCCTCGATCTGTCCTAAGACATTTTACAAAATACTCACTTTGTTTCTCTACATTGTTTCTGAAATCTATGAAGCAATCAAAAGCTTCATCTTTATGTTTCAAGAAATAAATCCAGCACATTCTAGAGAAATCATCTATGAAAGTGAGAAAATAGGAATTGTTTTCGATACTCTTTGTCTGCATTGGACCACAGATGTCCGAATGCACTAACTGAAGTGGATAGCTGGCTCTCCACGCTTGTCCTTTTGGAAACTTTGACCTTGAGTGCTTCCCCAAAGCACATCCTTCACAGACTTCCTTTTGTTCATTGATTTTGGGAAGTCCTGTCACCATAGCTTGAGAAGTTAGCAGTTTCAAGCTAGCGAAATTAAGGTGACCATATCGCAAGTGCCAAAGCACACTTGGATTTGCTATAGCTACATTTGCAAGTTGAGCTCCCCCTGGCTCACCAAATTTGAGAGGGAATAACCGATTCTTGGTCATTGGGACCTGTGTGATGACACGATTACAATTGTTTTTATCAAGAATGATACATTTTCCTTCATCAAAAACAAGTTTGTAATTATTCTCCATCATTTGCCCAACGCTTAGCAGATTGTGTTGGAGCTTTGGAGTGTAGTAGATGTCATTCACTTTCTTTAGGCCTTCTTTTGTTGGAACCTCCATGGCTCCAATGCCTTCGACTTGCAAAGCTTTATCATCCCCTAACTTGATTTGGGATTTATAAGTGGAATCTAGAGTAGCAAATAGATTTTCTTTGCCACTCATATGGTTTGAGCAACCAGTATCCAGAATCCATGTGTCATTTAGATTCTGTTCTGATTGTCCATATGATAGAAAAATATTAGAGGTATCATCTTCTTCTCCATAATTTCCATATTGATTGTTGTTGCCTTGAGAAGATTTTGACCAGCAGTCGCGAGCAAAGTGCCCTGGCTTGCCATAGTTAAAACAAGCTATTTTGGACTTGTCACTTCCTCGCCCTTGATTTCCACTTCATCCTGGATTTCCTCCTCGATTTTGGTTTCCACCTCTGTTTTGATTGCCTCCTCTGTTGGAGTTGCCTCCTCTATTCTGATTGCCTCCTCTGTAGTTGCCTCTGCCTCTACCTCTTCATTGGCCTCTGCCTTGACCTCTTCCACGTCCTCTTCCAGTATTTTCATTGGATGTGAAGGCTTTATCATCACCTCCATAGCTGGTTGAAGGAGATTCCTGTAATCTCTCTTCATGAGACATTAACGACCCAATTAATGCATCAAATGTTAAAGTGGAAAGATCTTTTGACTCTTCTATGATTATGGCTATGTGATTCCATCTTTGAAGAAGTGTTCGTAACACTTTCTTTACAATTGTTTCAGGCTTAATTTCTTCACCAAGAGTAACCATTTTATCAACTACTGCTTTCACTCTGACGCAGTAGTCACCAAATTTTTCGTCTTCTTTCATTTTGAGATTTTCAAAATCTCGTTTCGGTGTTTGAAGCCTCACTTGCTTCACTTGATCACTTCCCTGGAATCCATATTTCAAAGCTTTCCACGCATCTTGTGCAGTTATACAAGTGGCTATTCTAGGGAATATACTCTTCTCCAATGCTGCTTGGAGATGAGAAAGAGCAGAAGAGTTGCTCTTTTGTGCTTCTTTCTTTGTTTTCTTATCTGCAACACTTAATGTTATCCAATCTGTGGGTTCGGTGTAACCCTCTTCTACTATGTCCCACAAACCTTTCCCTATGAGTAAGGTCTTCATTTTGATAGACCAATACTCGTAGTCATATCCGTTGAATTCTGGAATTGGTAGACTGTTATGTGAGGCCATAGTTGCTATAAACTAAAACACTCTCTTTATTTCTCGGTTACAATAAAGCACTCTGCTTTTTCAAAAGAAGGAAGAAGGAAGAAGGAAGAAAGAAGAGATTACAAATTTAAGTCAAATCTGACTTGATTTACTCTTTCATTGATTGCTTGTTCCTCTTGCTGTGGGGCTGCTATCTCTTGATTCACGAAATTATCTGCTACTTGTTCTTCATCGTCACTGATCAATATTATTTTTGGTGATTCTGGTTCTAGAATTTCCACTGAAATACTATAATGAGTATATTCAGATTCTTGTGGTGCAACTGCTATGGATTCAGATTGCTCAAATTGACTCCTGAAAGAGTTATCCTCAAAGTCTGCCTCGTACCCTGAGTCTGGATGTCGCTGGTGTGCTATTACTGTGTTTTGTAGCTGACTAAACACAGTATGGAGTCCAAGAGTTCTTACTTTTTCATCAAATATTTTGGTGTTTTCTCTCACCAAAAGTGCACAAAGAGCATGATAACAACCACTTGATCGTATCATCTATGTGCCTTTCAATGTGCCTTTACAACAAATTTCAAGTCTTCTAGTCCTTTAGACTTTTACAAAGAAATTTTAAGCCTCTTAGGCTTTTTACACAATATTTCCTCTTAGGAAATCAATTTTAACTCTTAAAATCTCTGAAATTTCACCTTTTCAAAGTGTGAAATTTAAAAAACTCTTACAATTCACAATTTCAAGCCTCTAGAGCCTTTACAAAAAAAAATTAAAATTAAACTTGATAAAGTAGTTAAATATTTGTATTTAATAAAAATAAAATGCTTATAATTATTAAACTAAAAATTTTTTTTTTAAATAACTATAAAGCATTTTTAATTTTATTAAATTAATATTTAAAAAACAACTTTAACAAAGTTTTAATTAAAAAATTTAATCAAAATGAAAAAACTTTTAAACTTTTGTCAACTCGAACCTGCGACCTGTATCATGCCACCAAACGGTTTCGCCAATGCGCCCCCGTGTCTCTTTGAAATCGAGTATGTGCCCCCGCGCCTTTATATCCCTGCCAACGACGAGCAACCAAAAAAAAATTGTTAATCTTTGTCCTGGCGGATTTCGAACCCGGGACTTCACGCCTTCAAACCTACCGCCTTCGCCACTCGGGCTACGCCCACTGACGCGCTACCAAAAGGAACCATTAAACACTTAAACAGATCGCGACGTCAGTTTTTAAAACAAAAAACACATAATGATTTATCCCACATCGATGCAAAAATCGCCTGTAGGGGTGTTTTAAAGCTCTAACGCACACAGTTGAAAATGATTGCCTTCGGGCAATCACGCCGCTCCCTTTTGCCATGCACAGTCAATCACAAACCGCCACCTCAACATCTGCATCCAGTCAATCTGTCATGCTGTCCTCCACTCTGTAGCCGCCACGTGTCGCCTCGTAGTCCATGTCAGTCAGATCTATGCTTGTTGTCCATGTCAGTCAGATCTATGCCTGCTGTCCATGTCAGTCAGATCTACGCCTGCTGTCCACGTTAGCCACTCAGTAGCCACCATGTGTCGCCTCATAGTCTACTCCTGTCAGGTCCCTCGGGTTTCGAGCCTGCGGGCCCTCCTGGTCCACCTCGGGTTTCGAGCCTACGAGCCCTCTCCTGGTCCGCTTCGTGAGCTTCGAACAAACCCTCCTTAGCCTCAAAAATTGAGGTAGCAGATATGTCAGATCTGTCTCCTCAAAAATCATGCCCGACCCTGTCCGCTCGGCTCCTTCACGCTCGCTCTGATACCAAATATAGTCTTAGGTTAATTAGAAAATTCTCATGCTTTATTCACATCAAATATAATAGTTACAAGCTTATATAGCATTAGGAAATGCTAAAAATAAAGATGCTACAAATTAGGGAGAGAGAATAGGGAGGAGGAAAGATAGGGAGGAATAGGAAAATAAAATTTGAACTCTATGACTTAAATATCGGTGTCGTCCACTTGAAACCTGCCGTCCACCTTTATCTGCCATCAAGTCAAAAGTAAAAGGTAAAGTAAAAAACCCAATTTTTACTTTAACTTCCAACAATGTTTTGTCATATACTATTGTTATCATTCATATGCATCCCATGTTCGTACCATGGTCATGTGTTTAAAGTGTAGTGTCATTCCTTGCCCAAATGCATTATCACTCATTTTGCATGCATACATCTTGGTATTTTGCAAATAGTCCATACACATATACCACATTTGCACAAATTGTCATGGTTTATAGTTCAATCCTCTTCCTAGGTTATTGGGTACTAAAATTATTTTTCATTATTCAACCATTGATAGTTAATCCAATCAACCTTTGTTGAACGTCATCACATTCTAATGCAATTTTAGACTTTCCTCGATTGACTTGAGTTCCTTCTTGGACCAATCACATGTCAAACATTAAACAAATTATACGTTTAGAGAAGGTGACACCTTGTGTACTCTTTCCATAAAGTGAATGATTCCCCTTGCTCATCTTATCATTCACATGATCCAAACCTAAGGATCCATAAGGACAATTTATAAAAATAAGTCAATCAAATCATCAAAAGTAAAATAAATGAAAGAGCAAAAGAGTACTATCAACAACTTATCCTTGGTTTCCTAAGGTACTTTCTATGACTTCATTGGGGCTATAGATACATGGCTGGTAGTGAAGCAATATTGACGGATTATGACACTAATCTCCATTGGGGCTATAGATGCTTGTCTGGCAGTGGAGTATGCCTTATTAATGGTAATATGCCTGTCATATTAGTGCCTTCTTTTGTACATACCATTGTGTTCTTATAGATGATCTAGCTTATAACAACTAATTTTATAATTGGTTAGTCCAACCTCACTCAAAATGGGTAAATGAACATCATTGCACACACACTAGTGCATGATGAACTTAACCTTAGTCGAAATAGTCAACAATTTTTGTAGGATATTGACTAACTAATAGATGATTTTGATTGTTCAAACTATTATGTTTGACTTTTTATAATTTATTTTAATGTCCCAAGTCTCAAGGAAGTAAGAACGAACAACATCACAACTAATTCCATCAAACAATAGTTCTATACTCACATCATCAATTTCTTGTCCAACCATATTGTTATTCAGTTCATTATGTATAGTCATTATATTCATGCTCAAACCATCATTTGCATCACATGCCTATTTTCATTCTTAGCTTTGCATTCATCATACACATTGGGTGTTTTTCTGTCTCATATTATATGAATATATTTGTATGATTGTTCCCATGTCATTGATTCATTAACTTATTTGTGATCGTCAATTACAAATAAATACATACAAAATTTTGATTAAACAAACACACACAAAGTTTAAATCATGCATTTACACACATACATCTTCATACATTACATTCCTATATCACATATATATCATCCATCATATCTAATCTATCTTGTTACATATACAAATGCATCATCACATCTAATCCATCACATGTGAGTACACCATATCAAATAAAACTCACCAAAATACATCACATCACAACACCATGATCATACATCAACTCATAACACATAATCCATGAATCATCATCATCACATATATATATATATATATATATATATATATATATATATATATATATATATATATATATAAAAAAAAAAAATATATATATATATTAAAATCAGGGATACATCATCAAAATTTCTCATAGGCTACATCATATGTACATATACGCATGTTGCGGTACATCATCATGAACATCTCATATAAAAATATCATGATATACAAAAATGGTGGGACATCTACCATGCCAAAAACAACATCAGTCTTTCAGACCACTAGTAGTCTCCCCACTCCCCTCCTATCCTCTATACATCTCACCTCCACTCCTTTGTGACCTCTCACCACCCTGTGCTAGAGCTGATCCCCTTGCTTGTGAAGCTACAAGCTTTGTGACTTGATGTACTACTAGTACCACTGATGATGTGCTCCTACAACTCATTCGATATCGAGAAGTTGAATACTATGGAATCAACACACCCTATATCACCATGTCCACCTCCAAAACTAAAACTCTATTTCTCTCAAAAATAGATTTTGGAAGCCATCTCTCACTCATTGAAGATCATCAATCTCTTACCATAAACCTGTCACATCGCCCTGTGCCCTCAGTTGTCTCACCTTCTCTCAAATTGTACCTCTTTATGGTACCACAACATCCCTCTCTACCATAGTCAAGTCCATCTTTTCTACCATAACATCTTGATCTATAAGTAGATCCTCCCTCTCCATATTGGTCCTATCCCACTTAGCTATCACTATATCATATCACCCATGGATCTCATCTCTAGAAGCAACCGCTAAGGCCCTCTCCCTCACCAAGCCCTACATAGTTGTGAAGCTCTCCATTGCTGCTATGGTTACATCTCACTCCTAGTGCATCCTACTTATATGCCATAACCCTCTCCCTATCTACTAAGGTTATCTCTCTCAACCACTAATCTCATCCTCTCCAAAGTCCACATGGCCTGCTAACTCACCATCCATGACTCCACCTACCTAACCCTCTCTCTCAAAATATCAGTCTCCTACATGACCTCCATCATATCATCCACCTCCATGGCATCATCCATGTCCACCTCCTAAAAGGTATCCCTTGATCCCTCTTAGGTTTTGTCTCCTAGTGCCTACTCTAATGCACATCCCAACCCCTCCTTTGTTGTCATCTCGGATGTACCTCCTCCACTCTCCATGAAAATATGCACTCATAACCTAAGTAATGAATCCACCTCCTCTTCCTCATATCCACTGCCAGCTACTACCTTTGACCCACCGATCATTGCCTCATCCATGTTAGCTTCCCACTCTAATCCTCCAACTATCACGACATCCCCATCTCCACCTACATTGTCCACCATCCCTCACCCAGGATCCCATCTACGTTTCACCTACAATATGCCATAATATTTGATGGTCCCTACATCCTCAATATTTGGTATTGTTATATCAGTATCCTTTGTTATGTCTAAAGGCTACACTCATGCCCATGCCCCATGATCTCCTTTGATCCTTTAAATAATCAGTATTGGATCATGTAAGCCTTACCTCAAACCAAATTATCTCACCACTCACGTATATGGAAAGAACTTAGCCTTTGTACCATGTCGAACCCACCTCTTTTGCCTCACTCAGCCTAGCTTCTCTACATCCTCTACCCATGATGGGGCTCCCCCCCATGGCCACCATCTAATATCATGAGGTATCAAGCTATCAAAAATCCCTTGATAATATAATGTGTCACCCTTGTGAGGCCTCTCCACCCTTGTCTCCATGTCGATGTGTCATCTCAAGGCATACACCACATCCTCCCCCATGAACCTATGCATCTGATACTGCAACTCCATAGGCCCTGCTATCGTTATATGCTCCCTAGCCAACAACTATATCACTAGATTATAGCTCAGCTCTATCCTCTTGGTTATATTGATATCGTGAAACTCTCTATAGGTTTGTGCTAACAATTCAAAAACCCATGTATATCTAACTGAGTTATCCACCAAGTCACACACAATGCTAAGCAGGTTCTATAGGAACCTCACTCCTTATGAGTCAGAAAACACATAGTTCGATAACAACACCATCGCTAGGGCATGTCTCAATGATAATACCTTAATATGCCAATAATCCCTATATAACACACTACCAATTCTTGTATCCATTGCTCAATATCCATATCCAAAGGCCCTCCATAGTATAACCCCCTTCTTCCTCCCACTCATAGCTATAACAATACACCCCTCTATAGGTAGTCGATAGATCCTATATACATCCTCCAAAGTAATCATCATTTCCTTTGTAGAGAAATAGAAGGTGTTCCTGTCAGGATCCCAATGCTCACAAATGGTCGTAGTGTGTGGTCTTCATTTGTGTGACCCCATACAACCCAATGGTCCTTAACCAATCTCAGTCACCCACAATACAAACTTCCATAAGATCATCCAAAAGTTGTTGAAATTGATTCCTCGCTTGTAACTCCTTGACCTTCCATCACCCCTGCCCATCACACATCCTCATAATCATAAGCAAAAAAAACATAGTTCTTATGATTATATGAACATGTATAGTTTCATATGACCATACAAATTTGTATAGTCTAGCAACAAATGGTAGATTTGGCTACCTATTTGTTTGAAAATACCCCCATAATCAAAATTTTAAAAATACACACAAAAAAATTTAAAATAATACACTTACACAAACAACACACACTCGCTTTGCAAAATGTGTAAAAAAAAAAAACAAATATTCACACACACATCCATATTTCAGACACACAAACATGCACATTTTGCTTTACTAACTTAGGCTACTTTTATGTGGTTTCATTTCACTAAAACTTGGGCCCTAGGGTTTATTTTATATCCAAAATGCAAAAACAATGGAAAAAACCTACTTATCAACACTACACACCCTCCAACGCTAGCTCCCACACCACCTTCTACTATCTCATCTACTTGCATCCTCACTCTAGTAGTTCTTCAATTCATAAACTTACTCTCACCTATCTCTCTCCTCCTAATTCTCTCCAATTGTGTCATGCAAATGACTTGTGTGCCCTCTGATTGTGCTTATATAGGCATGCACCTCTCAATTGTATAAACACATATGATTATGTACAACTTGATCCATCCAGACAGTTCATACAATTTATCCCAAAATTTTCAAAAATATTAAAATCACCAGATTTCATCATTTCTAATCACTATGGTCATCCAATTTTTGTCAAGTGTTTCGTTGTTGTTTTTCGCTTCTTCACCCATTAACTCATCGCTTGAGGGGGTAGACATCATACACTAATACCACCTTAAGCATGATCAATATTCAGACACCCAATATTGGAATTGTGTTCGTCCAAGAACATTTTCCTAAGACCATCACAAGCCCTCCTTTTCTAGGGCAAACAAAAGCAAAATTTCTATTCTCAAATCAAACTCCAATCTAATCAAATTTAGTACACCTTGTGTTTGTGAATGTATAGTTACTCATGAATTCCTTTCATCAAGGTGGAAGGTGTAAGACCACTTGCGATTGAAGCATCATGATCATACCTACCACTAGCTGGCAAGGCTCACCAAACTAAATCAAGCTCAACAATCTATCAAAGGTAAAATTACAAGGATATTTACCCTTTCCACAATTGGGGCATCTTACATTGATCATAACTCAAGACAATGTTACATATCCTCCCTCAACAATTATTGTATCACACCAAAAGCCGTAATAAATCATAACCAATCATCGGTCAACCATAATCATCCATCATCAATTCATCTCTCTCATAGTCAACCACCAATCTGGTGTCATAAGTTTTTGCACTGCATAGTGTTTTCACACAATGCAGTACAAAAAGGGGTAAATGTAGACACCTAAAAATGTCACATTTATCCTTGTGTAGTGCTAATAGTTGATCAATTTGCAAAACCTACAAAATTTGCATAATTTCCCAAAAATCACTATTCATCCCACTTAAGCCCCCTTGGCCACTTAAGCCCTTTTCTATGCTTAGCCCCTGGTCACCATGTGACCACCCCTTAAACCTAGTCTAGAGCCACCTCACCCTAGTCTACTGACTAGCCTAGCTTCCACCTAAGCCTAACCTACTCTAGCTTAACCATGGTAAACCTAACCCATGGTCAACCTTACCCTAGTCTACCCTTTGACTAGCCTAGCCTCCACCTCACCTTGGTCAACCCTAAACCTAGGATCAACCTAACCATGGTCAACATTAACCCTTGATCCCCCATATCCCCATGTTCATTCAATACGATAAATAACATTTGAATACTTTCTTATTCAAGGCATTCAAAGAATTGAAGGCATTTATGAGTCATCTACCACCATGCCATAATGGATGAATATTTTCCATCCCCCATGCATTTATGATGCATGGTGCACCCATGCCCATTTATTGCATGTGGATGGGTGAGGACTTTCCTCCACCCAAATATATAAATGATGTATGGCACACCATGCCACCTTAGAAGACACCTCACTGGATACCTCATAGGACTCCTCAACCCCCCTAACCTTGGCCAAGTCTATAAATAGAAGGCCATTTTTACCATTTAGAAAAATCACACACTTGCATACCTAGACTCTGCATAAATCACTCTAGACACCATCACACTCACACCCCCACTTGCCATCAACCACCATGGATGTTATTATGTACCTTTTGAAATCCCCCTTTGCATGATAAAATACTCTTAGCTATAGGTAGCAAAGAGTACCCAACTTGGACAAGAATTACAACACACTAAAAGAACCCCCTCATCGAAAAAATTCTCTATTTGGATAACATAGAGCCAACCATACAGACAAGTATGATTATCCAAGGATACGATCCCCTTCAAGACCTTGTTTCAGCCTACAACACAGCAACAAGTCACCAAATTAGGTAACAACACTCTTTTGAACCCTTTTGTAAGCATTTACAACAATTTTGTAAAGTAATGGTCTAGCTTTTACTTTCATTTATCTTTCATCACAAGGGGTCTAATTGAGACAAGCCCCCAAATACATTTAATGCTTTTTATTGGGTTGTGCAGGTTTAGAGGACTTCTACAACCAACAATGGCACATGTGAAATAAGCCCACTCCCCTTGAGGTGCTCACAGAAGACCCTTGGTGTCATTTATTCATTCATTTAAAGAGGGCTTCCATCTTGGAAGACCCATATTGTAGCCCTTGTGGTAAATCTTGTAAAAGGATAGATTATATAACCCCTTTTAATCATTAATGCAAATGGCACATTTTCTATAAGCACAATTGTTTTCATTATTATTTTTTGTTTTTATTTGTGGGTTTAGCCTAAATTCTTGTTAAAACTTGTGTTATTTGCTTTTGTTTTTTCATATCAATAATCCTCTTGGTTTCATTTTCTCTTTGTTTTTGCTTCTTGGGTCTTCCTTTTTTTTCATTCCTACCAACACTTTCATCTTCATCAATCTCTTTAGTCTTTTCACACTACTCATAGTAAGACTTATCATATTTAGATTTATCTTGCTTTTAAGGATCTAAAGTGCAAGGAATAACCTCAAAACACATTCTTCTTTATGTTGCCTTGGAAACCTTAAAGTGCAAGGATGCTCTTCAGTAAAAATTATCTTCTTATTCAATCCTCAAAACTCTAAATTGTTATGAAATTCCTCCATCCTTATTTATTTATTATTATGCTCTTGAAACCCCAAAGTGCAAGGGATAACCCCTACACCCCTTTCACTTTTATTACCAAGAGAGGATTCTATATACTTGAGGGAAATGAAGATGATATACCTGGAATAAACTTGGTCTCTTTTGTTGTTTTTATCTTAAGATTTTCCACCACATCTTCCTTTTCACCTTTAATTCCTTTTGAACTTGAACTTACACATTGTACTTTCTCATCCCTTATATCCTTCTTTGTTATTCTAAAAGTTGATCCAAGTGAGCTATGGTGGCCTTTTCCCTATGATGTTGTATATAGACTTTCTTTTTCTCTTCTTTTGGAGTGGAATATCCTTGATCTAATCTTAGCTCCTATTATTGTATGATTTCCTTGCTTCGTCTTGAAGTTTATCTCATGAAAAAAAAATCATCTCTTTCTTCATAGTTTTCACTTTACGACCTCTTGTTATCTGTTTAGTCTCATAACAATTGTGATATCAAAATGTGATATTTTCATAATCCACTTGTTGATCCCATTCTCTTGATTAAGATTTAATATTAATGGATTATGGCAAAGGTTTTAAAATATCCATAGCAACACATATTTGGGTATATATAGCATGCTTTTACTCCTTAATAGTTAGTCATTCCTTAATGAATCTCCCTATGGTATTTTGAATATTCTTCAAAACATTCTTATTGATAAGATGATATGAAAGTCCAAAAAGACTAACCCACAACAAAATCTTCTTAATAGTTTTTTTCTCAAGAAAAAATTCCATTCCATGGTCTTAAATAAGGGATATTTCTCCCCTAAAATATGGGCTACCTTACATTATTTTATCCTTGATTTCTAAACTAGAAAAGAAGATGAGGAAAAAGCCTTTAGGAAGAAAAGTCACAAAGTAATTTGAGTTCAATCTCCACTTCAATTTGATCCAATTTTGAATCTCCAAAAACCTTGGACAAGATGTATAGAACTTACATATTAACCCTCTACTTTTAAGAACTACTATATCATTCTCAATCATCTCATTATTTAGTCACTTTTGGTGTAACATCAGCTACATGGATCAAACTTTCCATGTATTTTCTCTTTCGTTTATCTCCAACTTCTGCATCCATACTTCTAGCTAGTGCTTCCTAATTCCTAGCTAGGGCATCTAGACTTCCCATTAGGGCATCCATACTGATAATAGATTCTAATTGTCGAAAGCAAGTCCAGACTCTTTATCGCTCTAACAAATTCCTCTTTTCCCAGCCAAAATTTGTTCAGCTCTCTATTCTACAAGCATTTAACTCTTCTTTTGCTTTGCATGACATAAGTGTTGAGTGGTATTTTCACCCAATTGTGAAAGTACACTCTCCCTTAGGATTTGGGTTCCAAATCCCCTCTTGCAAAGAAGTTAAACAAACAACTTCTCCAAGGTCTCCGCTATATTAGCATTTGCTTATGTGTATTAGTAATCTCAAATAAAGATATTCAATTTAAATGCTTGGAACACCTTAGTGATTGCAAGTAACTGTAAACAAGGGGCAATGTTGGTTTATTTTACCATGAAACTTTAGTGATTGTTCATTGAACCAAAATAAAGCAAATGTGAGTTGGCCCTCATATGACCACGATGTAGTGCCTTAATTCCTTTTATCTTGGGTTTTAAAATAATTTTATCTTCATTATCATAATAGGTCTTCAAATGTACTTCAATGTAATACTCAAATTACCCCTCTTTCGTAAAATTAGAATTTTTATGAAGAGAGGGTAATTTTAGGCTCAAAAATGGAAATTTGTGAAATGCCATAAAACATAACTCCTTCAATGAAATTGGAATTTTCATGAAGGGAATGTCATCATAGGCTCATGAATGAAACATGAAACTAAAAAAATGAAATTCGGCCCAAAATGGAAATTTTCTATTTTCGGATTTTTTAAAATCTGTAATAAAACAGCAACTTCGATGAATTTTTAAAAATACTAAACAACTCCAAAAATGAAATTTCAAAGTGCGTATTGGAAGTCTGAAGTATAACCTACGCAATGGTGAAATTATTTTTGGATTTTGAAATTTTTTAAATGTTTATTTTAATGCCTGAAAATTAAAAAAAAATTAAAATTTTTGGAAAATAAAATGCAAAAAATGAAAATGAAATGCAGAAAATGAAACACAAGATACATTCAGTATGATGCTATCCTATTCCGACAAAACCGAAGATGTGAGGTTTTCATGCATGCAACCTAACCTATTGGACTTGCAAAACAAGCACAATCCGGATAAGCTAAGTGCTGGCTCCTAGGGTTTTAAATGAGGTTTTCAGATTTAAACATTCGCATGAAGCAACCAAGAAAACTTGCATAAACTCCATTTACAAGCCTAAAATCTGAAAAGGGGAAAAATAGACATTTAATCTTGCATGCAGAAAATGACTCCTCCTTTCTTGTCCATAAGATGCAACTTTCTGAAATTTTTTGTATTAAAAATTTGTCATTTTACAATAACAAAAATTTTTGGTTTTCCCAAACCAGTCCATGGAAGAAAAACAGCCCAAAACAGGTCCAGAATGGCCCTCTTGCCTTCAAATCTGCAACTCTGCTCGCAGCAGTTTCCAACCCCTCAAAACATCCTTGCCTGGCGTATTTAAAATTTTTCAGGAAGCTTTTCGTTTCATTTTCCAATGGTTGTTCGTTTCACCTTCCCTTGTGCATGCATGTGTTTTGGTTTCCAAAAAGGCTTTTCATTTCTATTTTGTGGCCCTTCATTTCATTCCCATGGTTTGGCTTCCTCTCGTTTGGTTTTCTTCACTTTTCGTTTGATTTCAAAAAAAACGTTTCCTTTTCTCCACATGGGCATGCTTCCGCTTCCTTCCATGTGTAACGACCATCTTAAATGATTTCAAATCATTAAAGATTCCTTATGTAACGTTTTGTCTTATTCATTGGATTTTGTCCTTATGTGACAAATTACCTTATTCAATCTTCGATTTATTCCTTATAGGTCCACGTCATTATGCAGTCTTCAGTTTCACTATCCTGGTGTTCATCACTAATATCAGACGCACTGTCCACTACTTTGTTCCCTTCGTGAAAATGCAACATGTCGCGATATCGTGACACTTTTGTTTCTCTGTCTGCTTGCCCTTTTTGAGTCACGAAAATGCAACATGTCGCGATATCGCGACACTTTTGTTTCTCTGCCTTCCTGCCCTTTTTGAGTCACGAAAATGCAACATGTCGCGATATCGTGACACTTTTTCCTTTGCTTTGGACCATGAAAATGCAACATGTCACGATATCATGACACTTTTTCCTTTGCTTTGGACTGCAAAAATGCAACATGTCACGATATCACGACACTTTTCCCCTTCTTTCTCTTGGCCACGAAAATGCAACATGTCGCGATATCGCGACACTTTTTCTTTCTTGTTCTTTCTCTTCTCTTTTGGCCGCGAAAATGCAACATGTCGCGATATCGTGACACTTTTTCTTTCTTGTTCTTTCTCTTCTATTTTGGCCATGAAAATGCAACATGTCACGATATCGTGACACTTTTTTCTCCTTGCTCTTTCTCTTTGCTTTGGACCGTGAAAATGCAACATGTCGCGATATCGCGACACTTTTTTCTCCTTGCGGTGTTTTGCTTTTTCTTTGATCTTTAGCATATGGGCCACTTCGGTCTTCTTGGAAAATATGCAAAAAGGTGGGTCCCCAATTTTGGGGTACGTTGTGGAGCAGCCACAACAAATGGCGACTCTGCTGGGAAATGCTCCTGAGCATTTCGGTGAGAACTCAACCTGAACACCTTCAAAACTCAAACACAAGCGTCAACAAATATCCCAAGAATGAAACTAGACGAGAAATACATGAAGCATTAGAATTATTAAGCATCAGCTCGGTGTGTGCAATGTGCTTCATTCCCTATCGTTTGAAACTCGTTCAACTTTCCATTGTCATTTTCACTTATGATTCGAGCGTATGAGAAGTTATGGATGATTCCTGTAGGATTTAACGTATGGTGAAGATGCTAGAGATATAACAAGCTTTGCAAAGGCTCAAACTTTCTAGTACCATGAACAAACATATTAAAACTATCAAATCCTCTTAGGACCAAATATGAGTATACTTAATTAATTTACTAGATCCCAAAGTTGGTTATGTGTCACTACCATTTTGAACCCATGTGCAAGTGTAAGTGAAATCGGAGCTTTGGGGAATAGGATTCCCAACCTAAGCGAGATGGGAATTTAACCCTATCCTTACTACTCGATCCTGGAGTTTATTACCTCATCTTGAACAAAATGATCTAACCTGTTATGGATGAAACCGTCAGGCTAGCCTATCCGTTTGAGCAATCAATGGTCTTGCTTTTAGACAAGACATGTTGCCACGCATGAGCATACTCCACCGCCAGTCAGGCGTCTATAGCCCCGGTGGAGATCAACCCCATAATCCAAGATTTGACTTTACTTTTGATTTCTTGAACCTTGGGGATGACTACCCATCCTTGCAAGGGACATGTAGTACGATCCTTCCAATCCAATATCAATGATGCAATAAAAGTAGAATGAAAAATATTTGCTTTGGAACTTCAAGTTCTTGAGTGTAGATCACGCTTTTAATTTCTTAAAGCGTGATGGAGGCAAAATAGAAGCTTTGGGGAATCGGATTCTCAACCTAAGCGAGATGAGAATTAGACCCTATCCTTACTACTCCATGAAGATCAAATCAAGCTTTGGGGAATTGGATCCTCAACCTAAGTTCGATGGGGATTTAACCCTATCCTTACTACTCCGATTTTAGGCTTTAAGCACTATAGGAGTGGTAAAAACCACTATTTTAAGGATTATGTTGCATGATAGGACAGACACGAAATACTCCTTTCGCCTCACCTTTTCTTCCAAGTATGGTTTTGACCATTTTGCTCAAGATCCTCTTTAATATGTGTAAAACGTGCTTGGTTCAAGATAGTTCGGGCATCATTTCCCAACCTTAGGATCCTTTTAATATATGTTATGTAATAACCCTAAGAGGATTCGACACCTTTTCAATGATTGTATTTGAAATGTAGATGCAACTGAGATGAAATGTATATGCAATGTGAAATGTAACATGAGATATGGATGAATGCATTGCTCTTTTTGAAATGCTGATGGAGTATACCACCTACTTTGCCATAATTTGTAAAACCGACAACTTCATGCATCACAAGTTCCAAACGATATTCTTTAATGTGTTTGCGATACTCGTGGAGCTTTCTGCAATACAATTCCGATGTTTCATATTCTCTTAGTCTTAGTCAACATTCATAAGGACATAAGTTGACATCTCGCTTTTCTTCTTATTTTTTTTTTCAAGACAAACCAAAAGTGTCCAAAGGACCAACACACAAAACTTAAAACCAAAATGAGATCCAATCCAAAACCAAAACACGAAAACCAAAAGTATATACAAATGTACAATATAATACAAGATGGTGCAAAAGTTTGGATTATCATTTTCCCGGATCCCAAACCTGATTAGAATTCTTTAAAAGACATATGACGTGATACGCATACCAAGTTTTGTAGGAATCCAACAAAAACAAGATCAAACCAAACAAAGAAACAAACTTCCACTTGCCCCTCTCACCATACCAATTTGATTTAGTTTCATTAATAATCCTATGGTGGAGTTTCAAGTTTTCAAATTGATTAGACAATGATTGATATTCAATTCCTTTATGTCTATTCTTTAAGATGTCCATTCCGCACTTTGATTCATGGTGTAGAAATAAGCTTTCATTTTCATTCAATAAAGCCATAACATTAATAATATTTGAATCAAACCATTCATTAGGCAAACCTTCATTCGAATTTTGCATGGTGAAACCAAAAAGGTGAGATTTTACCTTTGGCATGTTTTCATTTGACCTTACTTGAAGAGGATTTGAAAATTCCTCTTTTCTCTCATGACATTCATCATCATGTAGCACTTGTTCTTTCTCCATGACTTGTTTATCAAAGGCACCAAACTTAGGTACCCAATTGAACACATGTCCATCCCTTTCAAACCATAAGTCTTGTCTATCTAGGGGTGGGTTAACTAACACATTTCCATGATCAATCACTTGGGTTGTTTTGGGTAACGTGAGATTTTCAATTGGATCATCAATGATATCAAACCCAAATGATTTAGGTTTTGTAATTTTCTCATTTTGAAATGGCATAATCATTGTAGCACAAGTAAGTGGATCAAGATTTTCAATTTCTTTTCCTTCAAAGGAATCTAAAGCAAGTGACTCTCTTTCTTGATTCATGGTTGTAGAATCCTTATCATGTTCCAAAATTTGATGAGATTCGAATTCCTCTTCCAAAACTTTCTCAAATTGTACAGGATTTATAGTATCCTCATGTGAGGAAGCAATTGAGTTATCCTGCATATTAATTGACACAACAAGTTTGTTAGAAGATTTAGATTGATAATATTCTTCCCATTTCTTCCATGAATCATAGTAATCATCCTCCAATTTCAAGTTGTGACGCTCAAGTACTTCTTCTTCATCTTCCGATTCATCAACATGTTTCTCATCCAATTCATCTTCACCTTCCTTAGATGGTCCAGTTATTTCCAAAAGTGGGTTATCTCTTGAATTCAAATTGGTAAAGCTATCATAATCCAAATTTGTAACCCATGATTCAATTTTATCACAATTTGGAAGGTGTGGATCCTCTTGGTCATCACTTTCGAGAACATCATCCAAAGTGTCTTTCGAGAACAAGTGGTGAAATTCGATTATGTCTTCAACTTCATTTGTTGATTTTCTTTCAAATTCATTTTCAGCCACTTGTGATGGCTTAGGAGCTTCTATAATGGGATCAATTTTTGAATTCCGTGTCATATAGTTGCTCCAATCCTTTGCAAGTACATCCGACCAAATCATATCCACATAAGTTCGTTCATCCAAATCCTCCTTTTTGGGTAATGATTCTAGATATTTCTTTTCCAAAACAAGATGGTGATCATTTGATTCCAACTTCTTGTTACCCATCCATAGAATTTCTTCTCCAAAAACTTCATGCTCTTCAAGACTTTTCGAATAGGTATTTACTTCAACGTGAGTCACCTCAAAATCTCTTGTATCGCTTGAAGAAGCATAACATGAAACATCATTAAGATCGGCATTATGAATTTTCTTCCTAGGATGATTTGGATGCATACATTGACGTGCTCGTTTTTGTGGTGGAACATGCCTACATACCTTCTTAACCACTTTCTTTTGCTCTTTTACTTTCGATGCGAACTCTTTGGGTTGAGTGGTAGAAGTAGTAGGATTAGTTGGATTGATACCCATGGACAAAGCTTGAACATTTGTTGCAATGGTTCCATGAGTGACCACATGATTCTCTAATTGAGGCATAGTTGGATGGATGGAAGTACTTGTATAAGCACATGTGGGAGCATAAGTTGGTATGGTAGGATAAAGTTGATTGTAGGGAAAAACATTTGATATCAAATTTTGTTGTGCCCATGCTTGATTTACCATCGAGGTTTGATTGCAAGCCCCTAGTTGTCCTACCATAGTTGATTGCTCCATTCCATAACCTTGTGGCCTCAATTGTTGATCTACAATCATAGCTTCTGTGTAGGCCGATGCAAGATCAGTAACCAAGGGATTCATCCTAACAAATATGGCAAACAATGGATCCAATGCTCGAAAGTATATTTGAAGAGCACCACTTTCCTCAATAGTATAGGGAGAAATTAATCTCGCATAAAGCTTTTGAAACCTCAAGTTGAAACTTCTCACCTGGCTCATTAGGTTCTCTTTTGCAAGAAGTAAATTGTTGATATATCGTGAGAGGATCAATGAGCAACCTAAATTGATTGATAAACTCATCTTTCAATTGAGTCCAAGATGTAATAGAACCAGTGGGTAAATTGATGTACCAATCATATGCCACCTCATCTAGGGTTCCAAGAAACATTCTACATGCCACATCCTCATGTTCGACATTCCATCTAACTAGGATATCCACATAGGCTTGAATATGTTCCTCGGCTAATGTTGGACCATTGTGTTTAAATTTGGGCAAACATTTTTCTACGTTCTTGGGTAAATCATGAGAATCTCCACTAATGTTCAAAGGATTAACATGTATCCCATACCACGTTCTTGCAGTTGTAGCCATTAATGAAACTCAAAGAATAACTTCAAAACCAATTTGTTAGTCATGAATAAAAGAAGGAACCATGACAAAGCAATATTCTAAAAATGTAAATTAGTTTCAATTCACCAAATTGCATATGCGCAAGTGAAGAGCATACTCCTAGTGTTGTAGGCTTTCCGATTCACAAGATCGCATTACACGCAAGTGAAGAGCATAATACCGACAACAACTACATTTTAGACAAAATAATTCCTTACAAATAAGCATGAAATGACTAGCAAATATCAAACATGTAACGTATGAATAATCATGTTAGCATCAACCAAGAGATGTATCCATTAAAATCAAATGAAAGTAATTGCATGGAGACAACCTCGTTAGTCAAGACCAAAATTTTTTCAAAATCAAATCAAAACACATTATTCCTGTATGAACAATCAAAAGCGTTAGAACAATGCATAGCAATTCATGTCCTCCTTTTAACACTACAAGGTTGTATTGTTAAAAGAGGGCTAAAGATAATAATCAATAGGGCATGAAATATTCAAAATTTAAATCCCTATAGCATTTAAATCACACTGAAATAAACCAATTCAGGCCCTCCTTCTAGCGCCAAAATGTTGAGTGGTATTTTCACCCAATTGTGAAAGTACACTCTCCCTTAGGATTTGGGTTCCAAATCCCCTCTTGCAAAGAAGTTAAACAAACAACTTCTCCAAGGTCTCCGCTATATTAGCATTTGCATATGTGTATTAGTAATCTCAAATAAAGATATTCAATTTAAATGCTTGGAACACCTTAGTGATTGCAAGTAACTGTAAACAAGGGGCAATGTTGGTTTATTTTACCATGAAACTTTAGTGATTGTTCATTGAACCAAAATAAAGCAAATGTGAGTTGGCCCTCATATGACCACGATGTAGTGCCTTAATTCCTTTTATCTTGAGGGTTTTAAAATAGATTTTATCTTGCATTAAATCCTCAATGATGAATAGGTCTTCAAATGTAGTAATTCACTCAAATTATCCCTCTTTCGTAAAATTAGAATTTTTATGAAGAGAGGGTAATTTTAGGCTCAAAAAATGGTAATTTGTGAAATGCCATAAAACATAACTCCTTCAATGAAATTAGAATTTTCATGAAGGGAATGTCATCATAGGCTCATGAATGAAACATGAAACTGAAAAAAATGAAATTCGGCCCAAAATGGAAATTTTCTATTTTTGGATTTTTTTTAAATCTGTAATAAAACAACAACTTCGATGAATTTTTAAAAATACTAAACAACTCCGAAAATGAAATTTCAAAGTGCGTATTGGAAGTATGAAGTATAACCTACGCAATGGTGAAATTATTTTTGGATTTTGAAATTTTTTAAATGTTTATTTTAATGCCTGAAAATTAAAAAAAAATTAAAATTTTTGGAAAAATAAAATGCAAAAAAATGAAAATGAAATGCAGAAAATGAAACACAAGATACATTCAGTTTGATGCTATCCTATTCCGACAAAACCGAAGATGTGAGGTTTTCATGCATGCAACCTAACCTATTGGACTTGCAAAACAAGCACAATCCGGATAAGCTAAGTGTTGGCTCCTAGGGTTTTAAATGAGGTTTTCAGATTTAAACATTCGCATGAAGCAACCAAGAAAACTTGCATAAACTCCATTTACAAGCCTAAAATCTGAAAAGGGGAAAAATAGACATTTAATCTTGCATGCAGAAAATGACTCCTCCTTTCTTGTCCATAAGATGCAACTTTCGAAAATTTTCTGTATTAAAAATTTGTCATTTTACAATAACAAAAATTTCTGGTTTTCCCAAACCAGTCCATGGAAGAAAAATAGCCCAAACAGGTCCAGAATGGCCCTCTTGCCTTCAAATCTGCAACTCTGCTCGCAGTAGTTTCCAACCCCTCAAAACATCCTTGCCTGGCGTATTTAAAATTTTTAGGAAGCTTTTCGTTTCATTTTCCAATGGTTGTTCGTTTCACCTTCCCTTGTGCATGCATGTGTTTTGGTTTCCAAAAAGGCTTTTCATTTCTATTTTGTGGCCCTTCATTTCATTCCCATGGTTTGGCTTCCTCTGTTTGGTTTTCTTCACTTTTCGTTTGATTTCAAAAAAAACGTTTCCTTTTCTCCACATGGGCATGCGTCCGCTTCCTTCCATGTGTAACGACCATCTTAAATGATTTCAAATCATTAAAGATTCCTTATGTAACATTTTGTCTTATTCATTGGATTTTGTCCTTATGTGACAAATTACCTTATTCAATCTTCGATTTATTCCTTATAGGTCCACGTCATTATGCAGTCTTCGCTTTCACTATCCTGGTGTTCATCACTAATATCAGACGTACACTATCCACTACTTTGTTCCCTTGGCGAAAATGCAACATGTCGCGATATCGTGACACTTTTGTTTCTCTGTCTACCTGCCCTTTTTGAGTCACGAAAATGCAACATGTCGCGATATCGTGACACTTTTGTTTCTCTACTTGCCTACCCTTTTTGAGTCGCAAAAATGCAACATGTCGCGATATCGCGACACTTTTTTCTCTTTGCTTTGAGCCACGAAAATGCAACATGTCGCGATATCGCGACACTTTTTCTCTTTTCTTTGGACCGCGAAAATGCAACATGTCGCGATATCGTGACACTTTTTCTCCCTTCTATTGCTCTTGGCCACGAAAATGCAACATGTCGCGATATCGCGACACTTTTTCTTTCTTGTTCTTTCTCTTCTCTTTTGGCCGCGAAAACCCATATGGCCTTATCCTATTGGGTAATAGAGTAAAAAAGAAACAAAAAAAATATTTGTACAAATGTAGGCTCCCTACATACTCCTTATCTTTGAGGTCTCGATTGTACCAATAGATTCACCTTGTTCTTCTTCTATTGTTGCTTAGGATGTCTCACATGTTGTCTAGTTCCTTGACCTACTAGAGGAGCTACCATAAACCAGAATAATTTACGCATCTTATCCCATGTTGTTTGAGAGGGGATATATACTACTCTAAATTAATGGATAACTTTCTACAATTCAAAGTATCGATCATAAGAGGGGTCCTTGTATCTTCGAGCTAGTTCTTGAGATTTTGACAATAGTGTAGAGATCCCAGGGAAGAGAGCAATGATATGATTCACTTCCAAAGGTTCAGACAATGTATTGATTTCACCTACATCATTAATTTATTGATCCAATTATTGGCTAAGTTGATTTGCATTGTAAAAATTATCATTCTTATCCCAAAATCCCTAGAATCCAAGATCCATAACCTCTTGAACTGCGATTTTTATCTTGTTTATACTTGTTTTGAGTGTAGTTATTATTTTCCCTCCTTCCAAGATTAGTTGATTTCCATATATTACCTGAGTTTGGAAATTTTTTGACTCACTCAGGTATATCTTAGAGCATGCTGATAGGTATGGGTATTCTCCTTTACATTATTGCCTCTGCCTGCTCCACTTGACCCATCAGTTCCTTTATTCCTTTGTTGAATTATTTTGCTTCCCAAATCAACTTTGAAATATATGTTATCTTATTACTAATAGGAAATATCTCATAACTACTTCCTTGATCTTAATCCAATACTGGCATTGAAACTATTTCAAAAACTCCTAGGAAATGATCAAACTTTGTGCTTCTTCTTTTTAAGCTTTTATTGTACTATTGCCAAGATTTCTTCCTAATTCTAGAGTTTTATCCTTAGCTTTTGTATTTTCTTCTCTTGTCTCTCGATCCTTGTGCCTTCCTATCACAACTACTCTTCCAAACTTTGGATTCTTCTATATATTTATTGTAATTACTCTTCAATTGGAGATTTTTCCAGTAGGAGCTTCAGGTCCTGGACTTCAATTTGTAGAGCATTTTTCTCCACTTCTTTCTTCTTTAGCCTCTTCTCCAATTTTTTAATCTTATTTTTTGTAGTTGCATAATTTACTTTTGTTTGACTATTTTGAAGTAAAAGTGTGTCTACTTTAGTATGAATAGCTATGAGTGTATCTTCCCTAGGGATCTTGGAGATATCGTACTTTTGCATCTTAATGTGATAATAAGTTATCATTTCAAAAACTAACTTTCTAACCCTTGGAAACACAATCACTTTGACTCATTCCTTGATAATTGGATCGATATCATCATATGTCCAAGTTGTTGCTTTATTTATCTCCTTTTGAGGTACTTGCTCTTGTACCTATTTTTGGATATTTGCTTCAATTTAACGAATTACAGAGAAGATATCCAAAGTTTGATGAACAGAGACAAGGGAAGTAGTAAAAGTAGATTGGAAAGGAGAAAAACCATTTATGGGGATCTCAAGGATATAAAACTAGTATTTATAGGGGTATGTGTATATGTTCTCTTGGGATTTTGTTGACTTTCATGTGTATGAAAAGCGGGAAGCATCTCTGGTGGAGGGTTCCAAGGGGGTGAAACCCCTCTTACAAGGGGATATGGTGGGAGTGGTCATCTAGAAGAGGTTGCTAAGGTGATGAATAACTTTCATAAAAAAAGAGTAGGAACAGAAGACATACCTGATCCTCTTGCTTTCAGTATTGGCTTATGAGTTGTTGCATCAAATTTTTGGATTTCTACTTCAGTTCTCTAAATTTCCTTCTCTAGTTATCGCCTTTAGGCTTTCTTTGAGGTTGGGGCTTATCTTCATCAATGATTATTATAGCATTTGCTTCTCCCATATGCTCTAATTTTTGAACCACCTTAGATCCTACCATGTGTTTTGATTTCTCCTTCTGACTTGATTCTAATAAGGTTTCTATTACTGGAACATCTTCTGATGCACTTGTCTTTTTAGCATCCATGCTCTATCTCTAGTGTATAGCTAGTTATTTTAAGCCTAGAACTTTATTTGAATATCCATAAGAAACAAAGGACTCTACTCTTATGGGGCTTTATCAAGTGGTTTCTTCCTCTTCTTCAGAAAAATACATCTCTTCTTCTTGATCCTTCAATTTTATCAACAAAGGATATCTCTCCCCTTGGTATTGCTCCATCTACAGTTCATATTTATCATCAAATTCCTTTTTAAAATCATTATCTGAAGGATTGGGGAATACCTTATTTTGCTTATCTTGCTTGTATCATAAGATCCACCTTTCTAGAATCTTATCTTCAATCCATTATAGATCTTCCTTAATATTTTCCACCAACTTATTGTTTATCCATTATTCTTTATTTCTTATCGGATCATAAGATCACTTGCAAGGATAGAATTTCCTCCATGGGGGTTGCCTTTGCATTTTATTAATATCAAGATTAGGAGCTTGCTCCTCTACTTTATTCCTAAACTACTTGATCTTCAACTGAGGAAGATGCTCAAATGTTGGAGGCTTAATGTTTAATTATGTTAATTTGTCTTTAAATTTGCCCTTCAGATCATAGTTCCACATGTGTGGCACTATCAAAAATTGGAGGCCACTAAACCTTTCATTCAAAAAATTACCCTGATCTCTTTTTGTCATACTTATATCTTTGAAATTGAAGGATAACAATAAGTGCAAGCTTTTTTGGATCCAAATTTTTCATCTACTTCATCAATTTTCCTACATAGCTCTATGTCAAACACTCAATTTGTGACATAAGAAGGAAGTAAATAAGGGTTTCTAAGGAAGTCATAGAATCTGATGATGGTGCCACTTTACAAGAAATACTAGTCCTCTAGTTTATACCTTTTACCACATAGCTTTTCAATGGCCTTAGAGCTTAGGTGATGAATTTGGCTATAAATGCATGCCAATGTAGGTCCTAGAAAGAGTTAATTAACTCAAGATATGACATTGTCTACCTAAGGATAATATTCCAATCAACTACTGTTAGGACCCTCCTAACATGTCCTAATACTTATATTATTTATTAATTATATTCTAGGGTCACAACCCTTCACTCTTACAACTATTAGACTAGGTATTTAAATGCAATCCAAATATGATAATAAGGCATCATCGAACAAATATATTAATTAAGTCTATTGTGGGTTTTCTACCTTACAATCAAAAAGTGATTCAATATAAAAATGATTCCTCCTTCCACACTATTTAGTTTCATACCATCTGGATCAGAGCTAGATCAAGGAGCAAATTCACCATTAAAAAAAAAAATTCTTTCCTGTCGCCTTGTCAGTCTGCCTTCCGCCTGTCGCCCTATCGATCGTCGTGTGCTCTCAACCCTGATGCCTCTACAAGCTACCTATTAAATAATAGAGAGCAACAAATTCAAAAATTTGATAGGGAATTGCCCACCAAATTTTTGACAAATTTTGAAAAAAAAAATTGCTAAAACAACTTATAAAGTTGTTAAACAAAAAAAATTTGCTCACCTGTACCAAGTCATATTGATCATTACCTACACCAACCACAATGGCTGAAGGACGATGATCACTAGATTTCATTCATGAGAAACATGAAAGGCTCGCTGAAGAAGTTCAATAGGAAAGAGAGGAGAATACCCGTAACACAAGAGAACTCTTCAAGAAAATATTTGCAATGGATGTTAAACTTGATGCCATCAGTCAAAATCAGGCAACAACACATGCAAATTCAACCAACAACGAGTCATCAAACCGAGCAATGTTAGAAGGTCCACAAACTTCCATTCTACCATGGACGACTAAATTAGACTTCCCAAAATTTGAAGGAGGAGACCCTACAAACTGGATCTACCGAGCAGAGTAATATTTCTCACTAAATCAAATTCTAGAAATGCAAAAAGTGCATATCACCTCCTTCCACTTGGAAAACGACGCCATCCAATGGTACCAATGGTTCGAGAAAACTAACGACACTCCGACGTGGTCAACCTTTACACAGAATCTATTAGTGCAATTCGGCCCTAGCAAGTTTCAAAGCTTTACAAGGGCCCTCACTAAATTATGCCAAACCACTTCGGTAAGCGAATACCAAGCAAAATTTGAAAGGCTAGCTAATCGAACATCCGGATTAGACGTTGCCTTCTTTCAATAATGTTTTGTTAGCAGATTAAAAGAAGAAATTCGAATAGAGGTGCAAATGTATAACCCTACAAACATGTTAGAGACCATCGGCTTGGCGAAATTAGCGGAGGACAAAATCAAGGCACAAAATCGGTTCACAAAACCAACTTGGGGGAAACCATCAAACACTTATACAAACCCCAAACCAATGCAAAATGGATGAACCCAAAACTCCTACACAGCCCCCAAACTTAACCCCACTCTACTAATTAAGTGTCTGAGTTTCGAGGAAATGAAGGAAAGACAAGCTAAGGGTCTTTGCTACCATTGCGATCAGAAATTTAACAGAAATCATAAATGTGCCTCACAAAAATTATATATTCTAGATGCCACAGAGGAAGGGAATTCTACTGAAGAGGAACCTGAACTCGAAGAAGAGGTATTATCCAACACACTTGAAAGTGACAAAGAAAATGCACCAAAAGTTTCCTTCAACGCCCTTGCCGGATTTTTTGCCCCTCAAACAATGCGAGTAAAAGGGTATTTTAAGAAACAAAACCTTATCGTGCTCCTAGATTCTGGTAGCATGCACAATTTTATCAATCCAAAGGTGGTTAAACAAGCAAATTGTTTTATATACCCTTGGAATAACTTCGAAGTGATGATTGGAAACGGCAGAAAAATTACATGCAAAGGAAAATGTAGAAATATAAAACTAACTATGGGGGTTTATAACATGAAAGGCGACATGTACGTCCTACCCCTAGGTGGGTACGACATTGTACTAGGTGTACAATGGTTATGAAACTTGGGTGTAGTCCAATGGGAATTTGATGAACTATGGATGAAATTCACAACAAAGAACCAAACCTATATTATCCAAGGCCAGAAATCAGGACCTTCCCAAATCGTCAGCTCACATAGAATGGAGAAAATTATTCGAAAAGGAAACAAAGGAATGGTCGCCCAATTATTTTCAATTCAACCTAGTCACAAAGAAGACAAGACACTAGAGTTACAAAATATTTTAGACCACCATAATGCGGTATTCAATGACCCAAAAGGACTACCTCCACAATGAAGTCACGATCACACTATTCCACTATTTCTAGGGCATCAACCTCCTAATATTAGACCTTATCGTTATCCATACCTCCAAAAGACCAAAATAGTGAAATTAGTACAAGAGCTTCTTAAGGCATAATTCATTAGACCTAGCAAAAGCCCTTACTCCTCTCCAATTATTTTAATTAGAAAAAAGGATGGCTTGTGGCATTTATGTGTCGATTTTCGAGTGCTTAATAAAATGACCATCAAAGATAAATTTCCTATTTCGGTCATATACGAGCTATTAGATGAACTCCACGGGGCAACTTATTTTTCCAAGTTAGACTTACGGTCAGGCTACCACCAAATACAAGTCAATGAGAAGGATATTCCTAAGACGAACTTTCGCACTCACGAAGGGCACTACGAATTCCTGGTAATGCCATTTGGCCTGACCAACGCTCCTTCTACCTTTCAAAGTCTAATGAATAAGGTATTTTACCCTTTTCTTCATAAATTTATATTAGTTTTCTTTGATGACATTTTGATTTATAGCAAAACATGGGAAGAACATTTGGACCATGTTAGACAAGTGTTCCAAATAGAAGGAAAATCAACTTTATGCAAAAATATCAAAGTGTTCCTTTGGAAAAAAATAAATTGAATACTTAGGGCATATTGTCTCAAAGGAAGGAGTTATGGTAGATCCTTCCAAAATCGAGGAGGTGAAAAATTGGCCTATTCCAAAAACCTTAAAAGCTCTACGTGGGTTTCTTGGACTAACGGGATATTATAGAAAATTTGTCCAAAATTATGGTAAAATCGTTGCTCCTCTAACAACATTACTTAAGAAAAACGCTTTCAAATGGTCGTCTAAAGCGGATGAGGCCTTTATCACCTTGAAAACTGCAATGTGTACCACCCCTGTTCTAGCCATGCCCAACTTTTCTAAACCGTTCATTATTGAAAGTGACGCTTCAGGAATAGGAATGGGAGTCGTACTCATGCAGGATGAAAGGCCTCTAGCTTTTATAAGCAAAGCATTTTCTCCTAAGAATTTAGCTCGCTCTACGTATGAAAAATATATGTTGGTGATTGTCCATGCTATTCAACATTGGAGGCCTTACCTTATTGGCCAACATTTCATTATACACACTGACCATCATAGCTTGAAGTATTTTTTGGAACAAAGGACTAATACCCCGGAACAACAAAAATGGGTTACTAAACTTCTTGGCTATGATTATGAAATTACATATAAAAAGAGAAAGGACAACATGGCAGTCGATGCACTTTCTAGAAAATTTGAAGATATGCCTCAAGTTCATGCTCTTTCCTCCCTTATTCCTAAATGGGTAGATGAGGTGCATGAAGAATGAATAAATGATCCTACTATCCATGCCTTAATTCAACAACTTCAACATAATCCTAGTAACAAACCTCCATACACTTGGAAGGACAATATATTAAGATACAAAGGGAGGATGATCCTCACCCCCAATTCAACTTATCATGAAAAAATTCTTCATGAGTTACATACCTCACCCACTGCAGGCCACTCAGGGTCCTTAAAAACCTATAAAAGAGCCACTACCTCCTTCTATTGGATAGGAATGAAAAATTACATCAAAAACTTTGTAAAAGAATGTGAAGTTTGCCAAAGACAAAAGGGGGAGACCCTCGCTATTCCAGGATTACTTCAACCTCTTCCTATACCCACCAAAACATGGGAAGATATTTCTATGGACTTTATTGAAGGATTACCAAAATCATGAGGAAAAACAACCATTTTCATAGTCATTGATCATTTATCTAAATATGCCCATTTTTGCTCCATGGCTCATCCTTATACCGCTAGCACTATAGCCCACCTCTTCCTTATACCGCTTTGTAAATTTTTTATTTTATTTGGACTGGTATACTATGCATTCTTAGAGGCATATGATATAGGAATATCCAAGCTAAGTATGATGGGTAATGGAAGGTATCCTTCTATTTGAGCTTCAAGGTGACTAGCTGACTATGAATTTGATAACTCAAATAAATAGGCCCAATCAAATAATATAGGTTTTATTACACTAGAACCATCATATTTGTGTATATCAATGACTATGGTATATAAATCTGATGGTCATGTACATACAAGTCAATATCTAGCCCAAGAATTACAACTATCATAGATAAGATTACCATTTGACTAAATCTTCCAAGCTTCATAGGTTGTTCTAGAAAATCCTTTAGAATTTATCCTATGTGTTTACCCAACCAAGATCTAACATTATCTCTTTTGAAATAACATTTTTGTTCATTAATATCAATTGGCTTAGGTAATGTACTTGGTTGTGCTCCTAGTGCAAAAGCTTTTCTGATTACATCGTTCATGATAGGAAATAGCCTCTTCCCTTTGGCATCACACATCGTTGTTTTTTCTAGGTCATAATTATCTACAACTACCTTAACAAGCTTCGTGCAAGGATGGAAAAATCTAGGTATATATCTTGATAAGAATGAATTTTATGGAGTTGCTTCGAGCATTTTAGGTGAATATTTTCTTCCTTTTGCTTCTGACCCTTCTCTAGAGCTTTTCAATTTTTTCTTGATAGTGATGATAGGGTCATGGATGTCACTTAGCCTATCTTAAAGCTCCTTGGTATTATTCTATACTTGTTGCCATCCTTTCCCTCATGCCACATCAAATCAAGAGGTTCTATTTGAAATTGTAGGTCCAAGCAAGAATGAAGCACTCTTCACTTAAAATATTTTGACAATTTTGTAATACTCTACTCTTTTAGTTGTTAACTGCTCTTTCGTATATTGCACATTTTTAGTCATGCTTTTATAGCAATAAGTCATCTTGAGGTTTAGTCGTTGCTATATAAATTTTGAATATTGCATGTGTTTAGCATTTATTACAAAATATTTCTTTGAAACTAGCAATTTGTGCAAGCATTTGAGGTGTGTGTTATTTTCAAGATTACCATGCTTCTAAGCTAATTAAATTATTGAAAATTCAAAATATGGTGGCTACCAGGCATATATTTTAGCCAATCAACTTTTGTTGCTCAAAACTACTATAGCCACTACTATATTTACCCGTGTCACTATTTATATATGTACAACTCAGACGCACACACTTTTAAGCATAATGCTTTAAATATTGGTCATTCACTAGAATTGGCAAAATATGACCATCCATATCTTGAATCTCATATGCATTTAATGCTTTCCTTCCCAAGATTAGATATGGCCTAGACCACAATGATTCTAGCTTGTCATGCTTTCCTAGTTTAGCTCGATATGCATCCCATTTCAGTACCAAGTCACCATCCTTGAATAACTTTGGTGATGTTATTTTATCAAACCATATTTTTATAGCTACTTGATGTTGGTAGAAGCTATTATACAATTCTTCCCTTTTTTCTTCTAGTAGCAATAATTTTGCCATCCTTATTTCAATTGGCCTTACATTCTCTAGCTCTATTTGATCAATAAGTTTTAAGGCTAATAATTCTAGATGTATTGGCAACACAACTTCCTTCCCATAAACTAAAGCATATGGAGTGGTCTTCAAATCCTTCTTAACCATAATTTTATCTACCCATAATGCTTGATTAAGCATTAAATACCAACTTTTTTGGTTGTCATCAATATTTTGTTTGATTATTTTCATTAAATTTTTGTTTGTGGATTTTTCTAGTCCATTGCCCTATGGGTAATAGTTAGAGGAAGCTTTCCAATATATACCATACTTTCTAGCAAAATCCATGGTCTTAGCTCCTATGAAAGCTCCACCATTATTAGATACTATTGTAGATGGGATCCCAAACCTAGTAATCAATCTTTCTAAAAAGTTGATGACAGTGTCCTGATCTGCATGCTTGGTTGCTTCTACCTTAGACCACCTAGTGAAATAATCAGTTGTTGTTAGGATGAATTTATGTCCAACAATAGAATTTGGATTAATTACCCCAATAAAATTTGACCCCATTTCTAGAAGGGTTCTTCTACAATAATTGGTTGGATGAGCATTGTTGGATTTTTCTCTTTACAAAAAACCTTTGACATTTATTGCAAACACTAGCAGCTTTAAAAGCATTAGCAAATAAATCCAGCCAATAACATCCAACCATTAAAATTTTAGTTGTCATAGTTTGTCTAGAATAATGTCCACCTAAAAAACCAACACGAAATTCATCCAGAATTTCCTTTGCTTTATCCAATCGTTACATCTTAGGAGTACACCATAAAAAAATTGGTACAAGATGCCATTAATCATAATATAATTCATAGCTTGAAGTCTATATCTTTACCTTTGGGAAGTAATAAATCCGTTCGGACACGTTGGTATGAAGAAAGTAGATTAATTGATCTACCTAGTTATTCTACTATATCCGACCCTTTTTTGCCTATAGTTCTTCCTATTATTCAATCAACAGGTTGGTATTTGGTTTTGTAGATTTTTCTATTTGTTCACAAAGTTCTCTTCCTTTGACCAACTTGGTCAATTTGATTTCCAAATCATATTCTTGTATTTTAGTAATCCATCCTACTCTTTTTTCGCCTAACTCCCCTTACACTATGAATTTTTAAACGTCCAAATGCACACCATATACTAATGTTTTATGCTAAGATATATAGTACCTTAGCTTTTTAAAAGATTTCATAATAGTAGATACTTGTTTCTTAATGAAATTGTAATGCTCTTCATATTTTTTCGACATCTAACTCAAAAAAAATATGGGTTGCTCATTGTGATCTTTGTCCTTTTGAGTAAGTATGATTGCAAGGCTTTCTTCTGCACCAAACACATAGAGAATGAAATATCTCTAATAGTTTGGATTGGCCATTACTAGAGCTCTATTTATGGCTTCTTTTATGCTTTTGAAAGCATATCTTCTGGCTTTGATCCATGTGAAGGTTGCATTCTTTCTTAGCATCTTTATCATTGGCATCACTATCTAAACAAAATTAAATATAAATTTTTGGATAAAATTAATCTACCCAAAGAATGACTGCAAGTATTTCTTATTTTACGGCAATGGGAGTGCTAGTATTACTTTTATTTTTTCTGGATCAATGGCTAAGCTCTCCTTTGATACTACATATCCCAATAATTTACCCTCATGGACCACATAAAATGACTTTTTTGGGTTAAGTGATACCCCAAATTCTCTATATCTTTGAAAAAATAGTCAGGTATAATATATATGCTTTTCCTTCTGATGAGAGAATACTGTCATATCATCTAAATATATTAGTATAACTTTATTCACCAACTCACCAAAATCTAAATTTATAGCCCTTTGAAATATGGCTCTTGTGTTAGACAATTCGAATGGAATTCTTTGATAGATGAATGTTCTCCTCTTTGTAGTAAATTTAGTTTTGTATTGGTCTTCATCCCTAATCCATACTTGATTAAAAAAAAATCCATCAAGTAAGGAGAATTTTTCTACCCTAGCAAGAAAGTGTAAACTTTCATCAGTTTGTGGTAGAAGATAATCATCTTTTAAATATGCTCTATTCCGATTTTAAAAATCCATACAAAGGCAGATGTCTCCATTCTTCTTTCTAATAGGTATCGAATTAGCTACCCATGTGGATACTTGAGTGGGTAAATGATCTTTGCACTAACTTCAACAACTCTTACTTCATTCATACCTCTATCTTGGTATTTACTAACCTTTATTTTTTCTAGAATGGCTTAGTGTTAGAGAGCAACTCTATTGTGTGTAAATTAGTCTCTTTGCTATAAACTTTTAGGTCATCATAGCTCCATGAAATGATATCACTAAATTTTGTACATAACTCTAGAAGTTGTTGAATTTCCTCTTCAAAGCATTACACTCCAGATTTTAGGTTTCTCCTAGTCCAATTTGAATCTCTCTCAACTCTTGTTCATCGATTTCTAATTTTTAGCTAATTGGTCGATCACTATTGTCAATAGACTTTCAAGAGTAATAGGTCCTTTGGGAATGTGGTTATTCTTTAGCTGAATAACATTCTCTTCATTTATATATTCAATCTCTTCATTTATATATTCAAGAATTGCTTCATTCATATTTGC
Source organism: Wollemia nobilis (assembly GCA_028583015.1). NCBI lineage: Eukaryota > Viridiplantae > Streptophyta > Pinopsida > Araucariales > Araucariaceae > Wollemia > Wollemia nobilis. Next base: position 896,215 of record JAQPPZ010000282.1, read on the forward strand.
ACAAGTTATCTCCTAAATTAAAAAATCCATTATTTATTCATCATTATCAAACACTTGCTAGAAAGTATCTTTATCTGACATAGAAGGCCTAAAAGCAAGTTTAACATATCTTGAGTTTTTTCTTAAATTAGAAGTAGGATAAAAATTTGCTCCATGGGAAGTTAATGCATTGGCTTGTGCATTCTGCTCTCTAGGAATTGCCTTTATGTTTAAAGCTTCAAAACTTTTAAATAGATCCCATACTCTATTTTGGTAGGCTTTTAGATAGTGTTGCTTGCTATTGTATTTTTTAGCAACCTGGTTCACTACCAATTCAAAATATCTGTAAATAATCAATAACTTTACTCCCATCTTCTTTGCCTATGCATAGTGCTTCATGTTTTGTTTCATTTTTGTGTAGCTCTAGGTCAGGCAATATGAAAGGTGCTTCACCCCTTCAAAGGTATATACTAGCACTATTTTAGCTTCAACGACATTTCTGCATTTGGCTTCGACAAAGTATATCTTTGATATTTATATTTGTCAGATTTTCTTATTTGATACAACTAAGATCTTTTTCTCCTCTGCTTTGGTGATAGAATAAGCATCTATCCTTATTTCAATCATAGCTTTGAAATATTTAAATGAAAACCCATCTTTAATTTGTAGTTCATCTATGATTGCTTCAACTGGGTCTATTTCATCGTCAATTATAATCACATAGCTCTCCTCCTCAATTTTTTCTATATGATAGGGAATAGGCTTTTCTACATATATATTTAACTTCCTTCTCTTATGAGGAATCTCCATGTGTGAATACTCCAGGGATAGATATCCACCCAACTTAGTTGTAAATTCACGTGAGATGCATAAGCCAAAGAATAGTTTTAGGTCCACCACAGCCACCTCTTCTATAACCATTATCTATGACATCTTATGAAGCACTATGGGTATATCTTTGATTACAATAATAATTTTAATTGATGTTCCATCTAGCTAAAGTACTCTTGGAATAGACCTCGTATATTCCATACCCAATGAATTGTAGATTGCTTTAAGCATTATTATCATTGTTGCTCCAAATTCTACCATATAATTGTGTATAATCCATCCTTTCATACGTAAGGACATGTAAAAAGGAGATGGTCTATTTTCATCCATTCTCAGTGTGGGTTTACCTTGTGCTATATTTAGCTTTGGATAGAACTGATCTTTGGGTTGAATAGATTTCAATGAGGCCCGAAGGAGGTCAATTTATACCAAAATTATTAGAGCATCATACATGCTTGCTTAAGATGGGATTTTCTTAAGCTCCCCCATAATATTAAAACTAGAAGACTTTGGTTGCTTATTCTCTCTCTTTTGGTTCATTAAACATTTTTCAGTATTCCTCTATTGCTTCAATTCTTTGTCACTTGATGAAAAAAGGATATCATAGCTTATTTCTAGCATGTTCCTGAGCTTCATCTTCCTTTACTTCCACTACTTTTTATTGTTCCTTAGTATGTCCTACTGGAGTTTGTTCTCTTCTTTGAGCACATTGAGGAACTTCCTTTTTTAGCTACTTTGTTTTCTAAAATGCGACTTTGAATGGATCTAGTCTCTTTGGATCTACGTGTAATGGCTTCTTGCCAAACTGGGTTAATATTGATATAGATTCCTCCTCTATTGAATCTTGCATCATCGTATTTGGGTCTATCTCTCACAACATGTTAACTCATATTTTTTTTTACTTCTCTACCTTTTTTATTGTCACTATTTGTGCTTGATGCTAATATAGCATACAAGTATGTTCATTTCGTGGGTCATTGTAGGTTGAGCATCAATGCTGAAGTAGAAGGGTTGTCCTATTGGTTGTTGTTTATTGCATTAGGATTTTTGTTGATTCCACTAGACGAGGTCCCTTGGTCTTTTGTCATGTATGGAAATATCCTAGGCTAGAAATTCCTTTTAACTTCTCTTCTTTTCATAGTGGTGATTTCATTAGTTAGATTCTTTAATATCGTCATTGATTTCTTTCATTTTTTTACTTCGTGAGGTTCAAGAGAAGGCTATGCAAGCATGGTAGGAGGTATCGGTAACCTTCACATTAGAGAATTCATCGATAATTCTAAGATTTTCATTATAGGAATTCGAGCTATATTTAGTAGATGTGTAATTGTAATTGGAGTTTGTATTTCCTATCTAGACTATAGGATTTATAGAAAATATAACATTATGTTTATGGGAGAAAGTTTACCTCCAATGATTAACATATTCTCTATAGTTACAGTAGCTTGATAAATCTCAAGAAATGTCAACACATTGGATTGGCATATCAATAAGCCTAGATCTAGATTAAAAGCACAAAAGTAATAGTATAATTCTTGGGGATCTATTGGCTTAATGTCTTGTGGAATTATTTTCTAAGTATTGAATTTGATGTTAAAGTCCATTATTTCTTCTTGAGGGTGCCTTTGAATAGTGGTAAATTGGGTCAATAATGAGAATGGGTTTGCTAGCTCATTAAATTCTTGAACTAATCTACTAGCAAGTTGAGCCCATGAGTGGATACTTCCATCCTAAAGGGTTTGATACCAATATAATACCTTACCTTTGAATGATAGTACCAACAACCTTATCATAACATCTTCATCTTGAATATTATGGATAGCAACTAAGGAAGCTACATCTTGATAATGCTCGTATGTTGTTTTCCCAATACCATCATATGTTGGTAAAGCTTTTAATGTTGCCTAAGGGATTAGGTTTTGATTTGCTAGATTAAGTGGTCCGGTATTATTGCAATCATAAAAATTTTGTTGAGGTGGGATTTGAGTCATCTGTTTAGGTCTAACATAATGAGTAGATCGTGGAGAGTTAAAATATGTAGATCCTACACTTTTTAGAGGAGTTAATGGGGAAGATGATGGAGAAGATCTGTCTTTTAAATCTTAATGGAGGTAAGTCAACAAATTGTACTGGTTCATCCAGCGTTTTGGATTTTACTCTTGTGAGCATAGGCCTATAAGTAAAATGGTGGTTGGGTTCTTTAAGAGTAATTCATTTTAGTGGAGTCATAAGGTTATTGTAAATATGATCTATTAGAGCATAATATCACCAAGATTCTACTCAATCAAGGAAGTGAGATTTGGGTCCCATCGGGCATGCCAAAAACTCTTGGTCTAAAATCTACCTAAGTGGATGAGTTGCACCCTTAAGACCTCGACCAAGATTGGAAGACCCATAATAGCTTTTGGATCAGCCTTTGGAGTAGGCCAATTCCTATGATACTAGCTAAACTAATAAAAGGGGTTGCAGACTAAAGTAAGAAATGCATAGGGTTAGAAGCTAGAAGTTAAAATGGCCAAGATTCAACAACATCAAGAGACACAAGTGTATGAGAGTCTCATTCCCTTAACTATATTGAACTACCTAACAAACCAACCATCATTAAACATTGCAAAATATTAATCAAATAAATTCACACAGTTGAGCATTTCAAGAATTAAATCAACAATAATACAGTGAGAAATTCAAATAGCAGAATAACTCTTAACAGAATACACTATTCATTCAATTTTAATAATAATGTCAAAAGGGAAAATCAATATACATACATATTTTATAATATTTATTGATAGAGACCAAACAACACTTCAAATTTTATTAAGAGGTGTATAGCATTCAATCATACAACTAATGCAATTGTAAATGCTAAAGAGTCAACCCTTTGAAAGAGTTATATTCATGTATTTATAGTTTTATATTTGCATTCAGTTAGTTCAGTGTGATTGCTCTCAAAATGGATTGTAGGCCTATCAGTTTAATGTAGCATGTGTGCATCTTTTTCCAGCTCATTCTAGTATAATTGTAATGATGTCATTATACTGATGTGACTTTCTCTTATTTCATTTGAGAAGGGGGTGTCCTACGTGTCTTCATCCAATCCATAATATTGTTTGATAGATTTTGTTTATTCCATATTGGTCCATGGCTAGCCTAGATGCATTAGGATAGATGTCAAATTGGGAAGCCTCTGGATATTAATATTTTAGACAAGATATTATGGTTTTCGGGAGTAGATCTAGACTCTTTATCGCTCTGCCAGATTCCTCTTTTCCTAGTCAAAATTTGTCTAGCTCTCTATTCTACAGGCATCAGGCTCTTCTTTTATTTTGTGTGATGTTAGCCCCATTGACTGTCTAGCTCCTCTTAATACAAATAATTTTTTATTTCTCTTGTTGAATTTCAGATCTTTTTTCTTGCCTTGATGATATCATTGCTTTTAGAGCTCGACCATCTTCTACACTTAGCCGATTTTTTGTAGTGTAGATTTTCAAATACCGAATAGGCTTTTGCTTCAAAAATTATCTACCCTTGCATATCGAGCTTCATGCCTTAGAAATTTTTTAGCTCTGGCCTAACTCTTTGTTGTTTAAAACTTTTATGCAACTTGTGGTGACATTAGCGACTTCAAGATTTTGGCCCTCTTCAACATTTAGCAATATTTTTGTATCTGGTAAGTTTTACCTTGACATCAAACGTTAGATCCTTATCCACACACTTAGTCAAATATTTGTTCTAATGCATTGGGTGCTAGAATTTCTACACATATTTGCTTACATCATCACTTTAAAATTTCGACCACTTCTCATACTTAGCCAAAAATTCAAGTCTAGTACGATAGCAAAGAGTTGGATTCTTTTGCCTTAGTTGAATTTTGAGACTCAACCACACTAGATGGCAAACATTTTTATGCTCATTGTCGATGTCAATATTTTGAAATTCCAACTGCCTTCTACACTTGGCAAAAATTTACATTTTGATGTTGCATGAGCTTGTTGAGCTTTAGCTTCTTTTCTTTTGTCCTGATTTCTTTTCTTTTGGCTTGATGGTTATATCTTGTGTTTGGTTGTGCCTTTGTCCATTTGGTTTAACATATACTAATAGTAAAATTTCTCTCTAAGGATATAGTCTATAGATGCGGGTGAATAATTTTACCCATAGTGATTGCTACAACTTGAGTCTCCTCTACTTCCTCATTTTCATATTTTGAGGAGTTGTCCTTTCTTGTATTTGTATTGTGAACTCTCTTCTATTTGTGTTTCCATTGGGACTTTTCCTTTGTTTTGTGGTGTGATGTCTTTAGGGGATTGTTGTTCTAAAGGAGTCTCCTCCTCCTCTTATGATAAAATAGAGTACCTATTTGTGTTTTGCTTTTCTATCTGTTTTGGTTTCCTTCTTTGGCTTCTAGATCTCCTCAATTGTCTTCTTCTAACAATTTTAAATTCTTGTTCCTCTATTTTTTTTCTTTTTTATATTTTGTTGGATATTTCCTAGAGAAATTCCCATGCTAATGGCTAAAGATTCAATTGAAGATAATGCACTCATAGTCTAGTGGTTGTGTGGATCCAATCAAGTACTTTGATTTCTATACTCTTTGGTAGACCTTTTTTCAGATTCACTTGTACACACATTCTAGCACAAACTGCATTATTAGCTTTTGGGGGAGCCCAATCTACAAATGTACCTATTTTTTACCTATAAGTTCCATTTTTTGTTTACTATATAAATGTAGATGTAGGAATGAGAGGCTAACCCATATAGAAACCTCTTATGGTTATTTTACCTATGGATCAAAGCTTATGGACCATGGGGTCATGTATAAAGGGTTTGATCCTAAAAATCAGGGCCCTCCATGGAATATTGAGTTTCTTTCCTCCATTGAGGAGAATATGACCACAAAATAGCCTCTTCCAACCATCATTAGCTCATAGCTAGATGGATGCTAGACTTAACCAAATACCTACAAACTTGCATGCAAGAGTTTGTGTTGTTAGTGTGTGGATTAGACTTTGGATAAAATGAGTGGGCCCTCAATTATGGGAGCTTCATCAAGCTTGGGTATAAATATGTTACTTGTACCTATCTATAGTTGGATTGGGTATATTACTTTGAGTGCTTGAGTCATATGTTCTAGCTTCCCTTGATCAAACAAGGATAGCTGGGAGAGAAACAAAAAAGTCACATTGATAAGATTCTTGAACAATGAGGCAATAATCATGGCTATCCCTTTCCAAAGGATCCTAAATAAATCTTAACCATTAAACTCATTGAAATTATCAAAAACATTGAAAAATATGTTATTAAAAACTAAAAACAAGAACCCTTCTATTTTGATCCCTGCATAAATAAGTTAGCTTAAAACCCTATGCTATTTGGGGTTTTAGTTCTTGCCTAAAATATTTTTGCCCAAGATTAAATTTTACCCTCTATATGATCATTATTAATTTTTGAATAAGTTATGTGTGGCTTCTATTAGGTCCACTCCCATTACAAAAATAAAATATTACTTTGCTCTCATTACATTTCTATCAAGTTAATTAAACCGTATCCAACTTGCCTCTTTATCAAATATATTCTCTATTAAAGATAGTCGCCATCTTCCTCAACCTACTAAGTTTCCACAGTCAACTCATTTCCATAATTTTTATTAAGAGATAAAATCTCACTTATACAAATCCTTTCAAAATTTAAATTTTGTCAAGATGAAATTCAACATTGTGAATGGCTAAAATATTTGCTACCCATTTTCTATATCTATAAATATCTTGTCTATAACAACCTGACAATTTCTTAATACTTTTTTTAAGATTCTTATTCATGCCCCTAATATTCCAAGATATTATTTTCATTATTATTTTTTGTTTTTATTTGTAAATTTAGCCCCACTTCTCGTTAACACTTATGATACTTGCTTTTATTTTATAATATCAATATCCCTCTATTTTTTTTCTCTTTGTTTTTGCTTCTTGGGTCTTCCTCTCTTTTTTCATTCCCACCAATACTTTCATATTTATCAATCTCTTCAATATTCTCACATTGCTCATAGTAAGACTTATCATCTTTAGGTTTGTCTTGCTCTAAAGGATCTAAAGTGCAAGGAATAACCTCAAAAGTGCATTCTTTTTATGTTGTCCTAGAAACCCTAAAATGCAAGGATGCTCTTATGTAGCAATAACCTTGTTATTCTGCCCTAAAAACCCTAAATTATTGTATATTTCCTCCATCATTATTCCTTTATAATATTGATCTTGAAACCTTAAAGTGTAAGGGATAACCTCTACACCAATTTTACTTTTATTACTAGGAAAGAATTATATACTACTTGAGGAAAATGAAGATGATTTACCTCAAGTAAACTTGACCTCTTTTATCGTCTTTGTTTTAGGATTTTCCTCCATATCTTCTTTTACACCTTTAATTTCTCTTGTATTTGAACTTACACATTGTACTTTATCATACCTCATATCCTTATTTATTTCTTCTAATAATTGATCTAAGTGAGCTATGGGAGCCTTTGTCATATGATGTTGTGGATAGACTTTCTTTACCTCTTATTTTGGAGTGGAATATCCTTGATCTGATCTAAGCTTGTATTGTTGTATGATTTCTTTATTTCATCTTGAATTTTATCTCATGACCAAATTTTCTCTCTTTCTTCACTTTGCAAACTCTTGCCATGTGTCTAGTCTCATGACAACTGTGGCATCGAAATGTGAAAATTTCATAATCTACTTGTTGATCCCATTCTCTTGATTCAAATTTAATCTTAATTGATTGTGGCAAAGGTTTTAAAATATCCATAACAATACATATTTGGGTATATATAGCATGTTTTCTCTCCTTAATAGTTAGTCCTTTCTTGATGAATTCCCCTGGGGTATTTCTAATATTCTTTAAAACCTTCTTATTGATAAGCTTATATAGAAGTCCAAAAAACCTTACCCATGCTAAAAGTTGTTAAGAGTTTTTATCTCAACAAAAAAATTCATTCCATAGTCTTAAATAAAGGACATCTCTCCCCCTAAACCATGGGCCACCACCCATTATTTTATCCCTAATTTATGGACCGCCACCCATTACTTTATCCTTGATTTTTGAACTCAAAAACATGACAAGGAAAAAATATTTGGTAAGACAATTCACAGAGTAATTTGAATTCAATCCCAACTTCCACTTGATTCAATTTTGAATCTCCAAAAACCTTAGCCATGATATATGGAACTTACATATAAATCCTATATTTGCTCTTTCACTTATCTCTAACATGTGCCTCCATACTTCTAGCTAGGGCATCTTGATTTCTATCTAGGGTATCCTAACTTCCCATTAGGGCTTTCAAATATGACTTTCCTTCCATACTAGCTAATGGGGCTCACTCCTTGCTCGTACTTCCTCCTGGCTTGCACTCTCTCCTATATCACACTTGCTCTCACCTTGCACTCCCTCTTGACTTGCAACTCACTTTTGTCTCTTCTTTCTCTCAACGTTCCTCACTTTGATAATTTTTAGAAATAATGTTTGGCATATTTATGGTAATGTTTTGAAGCATCGATGCACTTTGGATGAACTCATTGCTCTTTCACCATAACTAAAGATCTATGGTTTTGATACTCATTCTCTGTAGTTTGCTCTATGCCTCCACCATTATCTGACCTATGTTGGGTCTTGTGGTCCTCTCTATATAATTATTAATAACATTTTTTTTATAAAATAAGTGTATTTTATAATAGTATATACAAGAATGCTCTTTATAAATATATTTAAAATTCATTTATAATTATATGTTTTTTTATTATGTCACAAAGTCGTAGTTTCACTAATAGAAACACAAATATATTTAATTGTTTTAACAAATCTATATAAATACAAGTCTAACAAAATACAATAGTTAGGTCCGAGGTGTAGACCAATTGGTTCATCCAAATCCCATAAGGGGGGCGGAGGTCCAAGGTTCAAATCTCGGGCCTCGCCGAATTGAACGCTTGTCCCTTTTTCTGGTGCTTTCAGCGACGTAAAATTTTTTAAATGATTGTGGCATGGTGATTATAGGTGCGAACTGTGCGAAGATCTGTGTGGCGACTTTCGAGGCGGAAAGCGTAGAATACTGTGGCGGCCATAAAAGCTAGACAGCCTGCCCAGATTCGTGGCGGCTACCGATTCCACCATGTAAAAAAAAATACAATAATTAATAAACTATACTATTGTATCAATTTTCAATATTATATATATAAATAATAAAAACTATATTACATTATCCATTTTCAAATGTATAGATTAAAAATAAATACTTTATGTGAAGATTATAAATGGAGTGAAATAAGTAAATTTAGTTACTCTAGTCAGTCTTCTATTTGTTTATTTAAAAAAATAAAAATAAATAAATCTAAATATAGAAAAAGGTTAACAAAATATAATATATATATATATATATCTTAAAGAAAAATATTTATTTACTTAACAAAAATATACAAAACTCTCTAGTCAGAGAGATCAAAGTGAATAGAGCATTCTAGAAAATAGAACATGAAGACAAAAAAGGACCTCATTATTGGAGTCCTCGTCATCCTCGCATACCACCCCTACCCTTTTACTTCTTGATGATTTGGCGATAATAACTAGGGACTATATTTATAGCTTGATTCGCTAGTGTGTTGGCATCTTTATTGAATTCCCGCCTTATGTGTTGATAGGATATTTTTCCAATTATCCTACCTAGTTGTCTAATCATGTCTTGAATAATATTCAGTTGTAAAGATCTAAAATCTTTATTTTTGGTAAGAGCTATTATTAATAGTTTAGAATCCCCGTAAACTGTGACCTAAGTGATTCCTTGCTTTACCACCAATTTTAAGCTGATTTCGCATCCAATAGCCTCTGCCACATTGTTAGATGTTGTTCCCAAGTTGATCATGTATTTGAGTAGGATCTCATGGGGTCCTATAAGAATTAGTTCCCCTATATTTGCTTGATTGGGTTTGGACTTGGATATACCATCAAAGAAGAGCACCAAAAAATAAATGCTAGACAAGGAATTGTTTGCTCTGTAACCTCCATGTGTTAGGAAATCTTGGAGATTAAGTTGGTAGATCATTCTTCTTGTTGTGGGTGACAGGTATTCTTCAAACTATTGTTGACAAAAACTAGATTTGATATTTAAGACTAATTTTTTTTTATCCTTTGTAGTAGAGTTTTGTTGTCCTTACCTTTGCCTTCTAAAACCCTTTGGTTTTTGTCCAACCAGATGTGCTAGATAAAAAATATGGTATAGAGCTCCACATATATTTTAGGAGGGGTTTACCTGTCAGTTTACCTTTATATTCTTTGTTCCACTTGGTAAAACATGTTTCTATGGTTAAATTTCCGAAGTAGGAAGTGCCAAGAATTTTGGTTATCCCTAACCAAATTGAAATTACCTTTGGGAGTTCAAACAAAATATGGAAAACTATTTCACTATTATGCATGCACCTATAATAAACATGAGGTCCTGCTATACTCCTCTTTTGTAGATTATCACCTATTAATATATTATTTTGAGAGACTATCCATTTGAATACTTGTAGTTTAGGTGGTGCTCTATTTTTCCATAATATTGATAGTTTTTTGTTAGCAGACCCAATCTATTGATGTTGGACTCCTAGATATAATGTGTATCCCCAATTACTGCTAATGCTACCCCAAATAAGTTTGTCTAGCATTGTGGGATGAAGAGGTCTAATGCTCACCACATGGGACTTAAAATAATCTCAATCTTCTTGAAGATGAGATGAAAGGGGAGGGGATATCAAGTTTAGAGTTTCTAAGGTCCAATAAAACAAGTCACCTAATTTGAGTATTATTTGGCTTTCCAAGTGATTATATAATTCGATTGGAGTTCTCTCTCTTAATGGTGGATTTCATAGGATTGGGTCATCCCATAGATTAATTGACTTACCATATCTCGATAGCCAAGAAATTCTATCCTCTATTTTGCCCTTTTCTACCACTATATGTTTCCAAACCAAAGAGGATCTAGGAAGTTTGTCTATGTGTTTGAGCATTTGAATACCTGTTTGATTATTTACATACTTGTTGACTAATATGCATTGCCATGCTTGATTTTGCTTAAGCATATTCTAAAAAAAAAATTCTCCCAATGCTTTTGAAACTATCTCCATTTTTCTGATTCTTAGTCCTCCTTGAATTTTACATTTGGTGACCATCTCCCAATTGACCAAGTGGAACTTTTTTCTTTATTATTGCCTACCTCCCTGCCATAGGAAGTTGCGTATGATTCCATCCACATTTTGAAAAATAAACTTGGGAGCATGATATACTAATACTTGGTAGATTGGAAGAGAAGCTAACACTGATTAGATCCCACCTGCCATTCCTGCAATATTGATTCAACTATTATTATAACTCTGTATCCTCCTAACCATCTTGTTCAATGGTGGGGTCTAGCAATTTGAGGCTGTGGAAGCTCATGGGCACTCCTAGGTATCTTAAGTATATTTCTATGCTAGACGGAAATCCTAGGATAATGCAAAAGATTTTGACTCTTATTGTTGCAATATTTTGTGTATAGAACTCTTTTGAGTGTTTATATGAGCCTCGGTAGCTTATGTAAACCCAACCATGGATTGCTTAAATTCTCTAACATTTTACTTGGTGGATTCACTTAGAAGAATGGTATAATCTACAAATTGGGCATGTATTATAGCTTTGCATCCTGTTGCAACCTCTATCCCTATTATTTTTCTTTTTCTTCGAAGATGGTTAGTTAATCTTCCAAGAGTCTTAGCTAAAATGATGTAAATATATGGTGATAATGGACACCCTTGTCTAATTTTCATTATAGCCTGAAAGAAATTTGTCGGTTCTCCATTTATTAAGGGGACTATCCATAGGTTTTTTATGCATGCTCCAATCCACTTGATGACCTAAAGTGGGAATCCAAACTTTTGTAGGACCTATTCTACAAATTGTATATTAACTTGATCAAAGGTGTTTTCCATATCAAGTTTTATAATAATTTTTTCTTTTTTTTTTATTTTCTACTACTATGGAGGTCTTCATGCATCATTATGATATTATCATATATTTTTCTAGGCATGAACCCCCCTTGCTCTTTTGATATTAGTTTTTCAAGTTTCTTCTTTATTCTATTGGCCAATAGTTTGGTAATAATTTTATAGGAAGAATTACATAGAGAAATAGGTCTAAATCTAGAGAAATAGTGGTATTTTTTCTTTAGGAAACAATGCTAGAAAGGGTGAGTTGATGGCTCCAAGAAGCTTACCTTTGACTCTAACATTCTCAATCATGCATAACAAATCTTCTCTGATGATGTGTAAGTATTGATGGTAAAAATTGTTTGTGAATCCATTAGGTCCGGGAGTTTTATCCTTTGGTAGAGCTGTTATAATCTCCTTAAGTTCCTCCATAGTGATTGGCTGACTGAGATCATGTTTATATTCCAAACTTAATACTATCAATATATGTTGCAGTAATATTCCTTGGGAATGTGGGTCACCATTTTCTCTGGAGAGCAGAGCTAAGTAATGTTGATTGGCAAGTTCCTTAATTTTCTTCTTATCTGTATAAGTGGTTTCTTCATGCTCTATCTCCTTGATTGTGTTTCTTTGGTAGTGTTGCATGGTTTTTAGATGAAAATATTTGGTGTTTTTATCTCCCTTGCTTAGCCAAACCATTTGGGATCTAAGCCTCCAATGTGTTTCTTCTTCAATACTTAATTTATTGAGCTTTTGAATCAAGTCATTTCTTGCATCTTGTCATTTTTTAGGAGGATGATCACCAATTTCTATTTTCAATTTCTCTAGTTGTTGCATCAACTGCTTCTTGTATGGTTTGACTCTCACTTTTTTTGCCAACCTTTTTATCATGTGCTTCAATTTTTAATTTTGCTTTTCCACTTTTCTTGGGGGTTGGTGGATTGGACTTGTTAGTTCCAAGTGCTTCCCACAAGTTTACTAAAAAAAATTCTATCATTCATTTAGATTTGTACTTGAAAGGAATTTTTTGAGGTTGTAGGCTTTGGCTGCTATCCAAGGGAATTGGCTTATGATCTAAGATAGGATTCTGAATGATGTGATTAGAAGTAAGGGGAAATTATGTTACAATATTTTCACTGATCAAAATTCTATCCAATATTTCTATAATATAGTTTGCCCCTGCTCTTTTGTTGCTCCAAGTGTACTTCCCTTTGGTCAGTCGAATGTCTTGTAAGCTTTCATCCACCATAATTTGATTGAGCATATCTCTATTTGGATCCCTTGCTAAACTTCCCCCAACCTTCTCCCAATGGTAGAGAATCATGTTGAGATATCCTCCCAATATTATGTTGTCAAACTTCTTAGTGTCTAGGCATTGTGCTAATTTTTGCCATGATTCTCTTTTCTGGATAGGATGATTTGGACCATAAAAATTTATTACTACTACACTAGTTCCATTTGGTAAGATGAATTTTGTACCTATCCAAAAATCTAATATTAGAAATTATATTTCATGGTAAATTTTTAGTGGTTCTTTATTTTTATATGCATTAGTGATAGAATACAAATATTTAGATGTCTTCTATTATTTTTTTTGTTTGACCACTCTTGAAAAAATAAAATAAAATAAATATATTTTAAATTAATTATTATTATATATAATATAATTTCTATTTATTTTCCTAAAAACTAAAAAACTAGCATTCATTTGATACAAATTTTATGCATATTATCAACCATTTTTATTTTCTTTTTCTCTTCTTTCTAAATAACTTTTTATAATATTTTAATTATTTCTTTATTATAGTTTTTTTTGTTTTGCTGGAGAACAAGGGGTTGTACTCGGGTCCCCATCCTTGACAAATCATAACTCTCTTTAAAGTTTGAGATTTTACAAATGGATTCAATTCTCATCTAGTTGTTATAACTAGAAACCTATATCATTTTACATAGAATGTTTGAATTCTTGATTTTTATTTTTTACATTTTTTTCATTGTTATGTGTGAATACAAATATTTCAGAATTCGACATCCTTCTTGACATTTTCCTATAGCATCCTTCACAATACCAAAACTCCACCTCTATTGTCTATGCATTGTATCTTAGTAGAGTATTATTTCCAAAACATCGCATTATCATAGTCCGCTTTAGCATATTTGGATTGCTAGTTTCCTCCCTGAAGCACAAGTGCAACCACAAAAATTATATAAATAGTTTATATGAACCCACATTAATGTTACAAAATAAAGTAGATATTACCAATGAAAAATATTAAAGTAATCTTATTCATTATTTGAATCGAGCAATCAACATTTTCTTGTCAACTTCAACTAAACTTACTACTTCCTCTACCCATGGAGAAGTTAATTTAACTTCACAATCCTCAATTAAAACCCCTTTATTGGCTAGCTTATCTGCACATTTTGTTTCCTTCCCTTAACGTATGTGTAAACCTGATTTCTTCAAACTCTATGGCAAGGTCTTGAATTTCCACAATTATATCTTGTATGTTCCATGGAGCCTTTGCTTTTCTTAAAATTACATTTATTACTATGAGTGAATAACCTTCCATCCATTCTATTCCATTTTATTTGTTTGCATATTTTTAACCCTTCCAAAATTTCCCAAGATTCAACTTCATTATTTGTCTTAAATCCATTATTGAAAGCGTAATAAGACAAAACCTCTCCTTTATTATTTCTAATTATCCCCCTCCTCTTGTTGGTCTTGTATTTTATTTAGAGGCTCCATCAAAATTTGATTTGATGAACTCCACATTTGTTGTTCTCCACTTTATATTCTTTACCTTCTTTTTGTTTCTTCTATATCCAACATCATAATTTCATTTGATGACTTGACTCCATCTATCAAGGCTCTCTGCTTCCATATTAGGGATTGGGTGAGTTGATAGGGTTGGTTTAGACTTCTTTATGGCTAAACAAATCTTCCTTTTCATTACCTCTAAACCGCTTTCCTTTCCTTTAAATATTCTTCTATTCCTTTCTAGCCATACAATACAAAGTATTGTATATTTTGATTTATCCTAGATTGTTTGTAAATCCTCGATTTTCTGTTTGCTTTAACCATTCTTCAATTTTTTCATCCATCACTATGCATTTACCAAACATATTAAGAATCCATCTCCATAGATTCTATACTATTGAGCAGTGTCCCAAGATATGGTTTCTACTCTCCTCCTCCTTTTACAAATAACACATTGTGAGGGACCATGAAAACCCCTTTTCATAAGGTTATCTACGGATAAAATTCTTCTATGACCTACTATCCAAACAAACATTTCAACTTTAGGAATTCTTGGTCTATTCTAAATATCTCTCCATATCCTTGTGATATTTCTATTTTGTTGGTGCTTTACATTATATCTACTTCTTGTTTTGTATTCTCCTGAGTTATTCAATTCCTAAATAAACTTATCCTTGGATCCCCTCGGAATAATCATTGTTGTTATATTTTTACTCAAATGCCTCCTAGCATCAATGTCTTGTATACTTGTAAAAAATCTTCTTTCCATTTGTATCTTCCTTCTTGATCTTTGTACAAAATGTTTGAAACCCTATCACCATATTTATCTTGAAGTAATCTCATCCATGGTTTCAAAATTGGATTTAAATTGAGTGGTTTTTTATCACACTAAGTATCCATCCAAATAGAAATATTTTATCTAGTTCCCACCACCCATATTAAAATTTTAATCACTAGATCAATTGATTTTTTTAAACCGTTCCATAATGTAGAACCATTTGGTAGAGAGAATGCAATAAATATTAAGCTTGGGTCATTGGGCTCAATATACTTAGACGAATTCTTACCAATTTTCTTTGACTCTCTTTATATAATCTCCAAATTACTTTTTCCCTAAGATCTAAGTTTTTATTTGTAATAACTCTTAAACCAAGACCCTAGTTTTATCATCACACACCTTGATCCATTTCACCAAGTTTCTTTATTATAGTTGTTCTCAATATATCTCTTAAATTATTAACAATATTATTTTCTTATTCAAATAAATTTATATAAATAAGTTGATTATTGATGTTGTATAACAATGGGAAGGTTTCTATTGCTCTATCGAGCACTTTTAGGATGATTATGGAAGGTTATGGAGAGGTTGATGTTGTAGTGGATAGTGGAAGAAGGAGGATTCCATGGGAACAAGACCAATATTCAAAAGAAGTTAGAGGATGTGGACTCCAAGAAGGGATAAAATAACAATGAGCACATGCATGTGAAACAAATAATGTGATCAGATCCCACTACGGGAAGAGAAATCCAAAAAAAAACCAATTCATAGCAACTAATCCCAAAAAAGGGTAGAATCAAGGACACAAATGCATAAGAAGTAGAGGACCAAATTTAAAACAATAACCAAGGTTGTATTGCAACAAGTGGAAATGCCTAAATAGGGGAACAAACTTGGACTATTGGAAAGTAATCGAGGGGCTAATATTGTTGGTCATAGCAAGGAAAAGGAGTCGATCCCTAGTATGGTAAGAGAATCTAGTGAAACATCACCAAACATGATCTTTTAGGATGTGTTGAGAGGAAGAAAATCTCAAATAAATACAATTAATAGCACTAGGATTCCTCAAAATGTTCAAAATAGACCCTAGGAAACTAGCCTTGGGGTGCATGAAAGCACCAAATGGGTCTCCCATAGTCTAACTACAAATGTTAGACACACAGACTAGGATTGACTCTATGGAACATAGAGGATTGATTTGTCAATTTATGGGTCTTCGTCCAACCCTCCCTACTTTCAAGATGCGAGTTGCTAAAAAATAGAGAACTAGAGGTGAGTTAAATATTTTTTTTACCCCAATGGTTACTTCTTAGTTCTTTTTGCTAATGAGTATAGAGAAGTTTTCCAATGGGGTATTTCATGAAGCCTTGGTATACGAAGTTCAATGTAGAAGAGAAAATACCCTCGGTAGCCCTAGTTTAGGTGAGACTTTTTGGGTTATCATATGAGTTTTGAAATCAGGTTATCCTCATGATAATAGGTAATACTCTAGGATCTTATATTATGATAGCCAATAGTACAATCAAATTTGAACAAATTTTCTATGCTAGAATTTGTATTCTCGTCAACCTTGACAAGCCTGTTACATAACTTTATTCTCATTAACATAAATCATTCAACAATATGCAAAAATATCAAATCATTCATTCCACAAATAATTATCCACAATAACAATCCACAATTGAGACAGAGATAGATAATACCCTTAAGGTAGGGAAACACCAATATACTCTTTAAGGAAGGAATAACTCCACAAGATATCCCCAGATGAGAGTGCCACTTAAGGAGGGCAAAGTCCCATAATCCAGTTCATGGGCAAAGACAAGTATATATATTTTATCTTGATGATGATTACAATGACAAATATCTCTTCTTTATATACCCATCTTCTCATTCTACTTTGGGGAGCCTACTACTAATATAATATTATATTATAATATAATATAATATTATAATACAATAATCCTTGGGTTATGTGTGGCCCATGTCGGCCCTTTACAATATAATAATATATCCCCAAATATCTATTCCTAGATACCCTAATATGCCACCCTCCTTAAAAATATTTCATCCTTGAAACATATGAAGAAACAAGATAATATGATTTGCTAAGCAATGTTAGCAACTAGTACCAATCTTGATAATCCATCCATCCTAGTGAAACATTGATTGGTGGTGGTTGTTGTTGATGTTGGTATGCCATTTTTCCACTTGAGTATCCAAATCCACTTTTTTGGCTCCATGCTTATGTTGTTGTATTTTGATAATTTGAATGATGGGTCCACTTGCTCCTTGCTACTAATGCACCACTTTGAAAACCAGGATCACTATGCTTTCTCTGCCAAAAACTGCCATACTTGGTGCCTTTATGATTCCATGTAGAACCATAATAATGTTGCCTTGAGCCATGTCTCCAAGATTATTGTCGCTCATGGTGGTGTGGATGGCGATAAGATGTAAACTTAACTTGATGTTCTACCTTCTTTGACTTCTCAACATTTTGCTCCATTGTTGTAAATTCTTCTACACATTGTTCTTTCGTGTTCCCTTTGTTTGGTGTGTCCTTGTGCTCTTCTATCAAATCTTTCTTGGACTCTAAAACTGTTATTTCCACAGACTCATTTGCTACTACTTCTTCCATGAACTCTGTTGCTGCTATTGCCTTCTTGGATTCTGTATCAAGTTCTTCTATTTGTTCTTCAATTTTTTTCTCTACAAGCACTTATTTTTTTCCTTAGATCCTTGCTCCTTAAGGTAAGAAATATCCTACAATGTTATCTTATTTTTCTTGTACCATAACTTCATAAACTTCTTCTACACATTAATGTTAATAGTACCCAAATAATCTAACCAAGGATAACCAAGAACAATATCCTCATCATCCATCTGAATAGCATAAAAATC
Source organism: Wollemia nobilis (assembly GCA_028583015.1). Taxonomy (NCBI): domain Eukaryota; kingdom Viridiplantae; phylum Streptophyta; class Pinopsida; order Araucariales; family Araucariaceae; genus Wollemia; species Wollemia nobilis. The sequence continues at coordinate 914,459 of JAQPPZ010000282.1, forward strand.
TGAATGTAAAATATATTTATCCATGGTTATCGTCAAATCTTCAAAAATCTGAACATTCTCACCCTCAAGATGTGTGTCCTTAATTTTTGTTGCTTGAACCTGCAACCTCTTAGCCAAAGCAATATTAATAAAATTATATCTGCTACTAGGGTTAATGGAAATAATAACTTGTTCCTTTTGAATGCTTCCATGAACCTACAAAATAGACTTTTTAGATTTAAACAAATCCATTTGTCCACTTTTTAATTTATCTTCTACCAAATGTATGGTTTCCTCTATCTGCATACTGACATATTTTTTATCTTCTACCACTTCTTTGAAATTTGCTAGCTCTCTCTCTATTTCCTTTTGTTCTTTTTGAAGCATGTTTATTTCTTCTTCATATCCCTTGATGGTGATCTTCAAACTAGCTATCTTTTTATATGGGTCCCATTTACTCAAGAATGCATGCTCCATTTCATCCCAAGTGCATTCATTATACCTTTCACTACAAAAATTTATCCACCAAGACCAAGCTTCCCCTTTAAGACTGTACTTAAGGAAGAATTGCCAACAAGGATTATTACAATATAGAGATCTAAAAATTTTCCACCATTCTCTAGCATCAATATCATCCTTCCCAAAAAAATATGGTAGCTCCATAAGTTCACACCACAAGATAATGCAAACTAGGGTTTCATGAAAATATATATCATGCCCTAATGCAAACTAGGGTTTTAAAAATATATATCTCCCCACTGATTTGAAGCTAAAATTCCACATAAACAATTAAATCTATAATTTTTCTTCAAGACAAAATAAATTGCAACTGATTTGCTTACCCAAACTAAACAAATTTCATCTTTCAAAAAAATTGCAAATTGAACATTCATCACTGCCCTTGTTCTAGATGGTTGACTTCAGAAGGTTGTATCTCCCTCAATAATACTTATATTTCTTAATATAACCACTCATTTTAAAGCTCTTTAAATTCTACACAAATTGATCCAAGAATCGCTTGAATCGGATAAACTTTCACAGAGATATGACTCCTGAAAGATGAGATATTTTTTCTCGAAAAAAATCTGCCCTAATTCTTGCAATTCCACAAAAAAATGCCCACTTTTTTCTAGAATCGTTGCTTTGATACCTCTTGTTATATAACTTTATTTTCATAAACATAAATCATTCACCAATATGCAGAAATTTAAAATCATTCATTCCACAAATAATTATCCATAATAATAATCCACAAGACAAAGATAGATAATACCCTTAAGGTAGGGAAACACCAATATACTCCTTAAGGAAGGAATAACTCCACAATATCTCCCAAGATGAGAGTGCCACTTAAGGAGGGCAAAGTCTCATAAGCCACTTCATGGGCAAAGACAATTACATATGTTTGATCTTCATGATGATTACAATGATAATATCTCTTTTTTATATACTCATCTTCTTATTCTAGCTTGGGGAGCCTACTACTAATATAATATTATATTATAATATAATATTATATTATATTATAATATAATATAATATTATAATACAATAAACCTTGGGTTGTGTGTCCCATACCGACCCTTATACAATATAATAATATATCCTCAAATATCTATTCCTAGGTACCCTAACAAAGCCCTTGTCAAAAAAAGATTACTCTACAATTTTGGGACGATGCCTAGGAACAAGATGTGGACTATGATAACATCCCCTTCAAGTCATCTAGCTAGGGACTGCATCTATTGGACTGCATATTTTTCATGAATATGGTCATGTAGCTAGGGACTGCATATATTGGATCTTGGAGTCGATACAAGAGGAAACAACCCTTAGAGGTTTCCAACTGCCTAAACATAAAAACATATAGAGGAAGCAAACAACTAAATAAAAAAAAGTCATCTCAACTAATAATTTTTCTAACCTGCCAATCGATGATGAGGAAAACATCATAGAGAAGAAGATCCTAGAAATTCCACTTCAAGCCCTAAGAAAGGAACCAATAGTTGAAGAAATAAATTGTAAAACTAAGTCAACCTTGGCTCTACCAAGTAGCCCACAAGAGAACACAACCCAATAGTCGAAGAGATTCTAAAGGAAAAACAAAATAGAAGAGAAAGATAATAACTCTAGCCAATCAAATGGAGAAACTCATAAAGGACTAGATAGTGGAGATAACACCTAGGAATATTTTGACAGGGTGATGGTGGTATACTCACCTATGCTAGGTTTGGAGTCCATATTGGATCCAATAGGAGTGAGTGATGAGTCTACTAAAAAGATGAAGTTAGACACAAACCAAAGAGCAAGCAAGAAGAATACTCAACATCAAGTAGAGAAAGAAGGTGCAAATTTGATAACAATGGGTAAGGTCAAGGATCTTACCCACATCTTCAGTCCTCATGCTTAATGAAGTTGATCACTTGGAATATCTAAGGGCTTAAGGGTAGCCCGACAGAGCATAATTAAGTAAAATAAATGATACAACATCGTCCACAAATAATTTTCATCCAAGAAATGAAAGTGTTGGTGGAAGAGATGGAGATATTATGAGGATAAAGGGGCATATATGTAAATAATGAAAATAATTTAGAAATATAAATAATAAAATAATAAGCTTCTAGAATAGAAGCATATGTTAATAAAATCACATGTTTGTAACTAGGTAGCTTCTAGAATTTATACTTAATAGGTTTGATGGTCGACCATGGTATTGGTTGGTGGTTCTAACCAATAGGTAGATTGTAACAAGCATCTAATACCTATAAATACATGTTTTTATGTTCAATAGAATGAATCAAGGTTTTTGATTTTTTAGTCTCCAAATCCATAACAAATTTGATATCAGAGTAGTAAGATCTAGCCTGTGAGGGGGATTGCATATTTTTGGCACAACTCTTCTATCTCCTTTTGGAAGATCAAATCCCATCTCCATTTTTTCCTACATCATACCATGTAATAATCAACATCCTCTAATAGTCTCACCACCATGACTATAAAATTTTTGGCAGTGCAATTTGTCTAAGTCAGTTTTTGATGTCTCTCTGCAACGTCTCAACATCATGAAGATATTTTTTTGTCATGCTTCCCTAGTGAATTTTCTAGTATCGTTGATCGATTTCACATACCTAGCGCCTACAAATTGCATTTCTCAACTATGACTACTTTCTTAAGAACATGCACAACCTTATAATAATGTTTTTTTTTACCTCTATTTCAGTCAATAACTATTCCAATTCCATAGGTGTATGCCTACCCATTGTGGGGTGATCAATCAGCTATCTAAAGCCATATGGGGATATATTTCTATTTTATGATCAAGGATTTTATAGCAGGTATTATTCTTGTAATTGGCTTTGTCCCTAGTCTCTCTTTTTATTCTATTATTTTTATTGTCTTAATTAATGCTTTTAGTTGGTTTATTCTTTCCCATGCCACTTGAATATTGGACATAATATAGACAAGAAGCTTGACCACCAAGAAATGGAGATCTCGATCCTTCATATCAACATCATCATTGATTATGTTTCCCACTTAGGAGCATCGCTCACCTCTACCATTTTATCGATCGCTCAAATATCGTAACCTCTCGTACTATGACACAATGTCATAATGTTACATTCCCATGTGAAGCCACTAATCAGTAATTATAGGTCCATCAGATGGTGAGTTTATCTTGACATAGACTCCATGATGGTGCAAAAATGTTGATCATGATGTTGCCTTAAAACTAGATCAACCATTAACTATTTTGTGATACCTATAATTATTGTACTTTGGAGCACAATAATTTGTTTTCGATGTGCATTTATTCCTACATCAATACGTCCCCCACATCATTCGCCATGATCGTCAATGTTTTCAACTCTTTTTGTAGTGGCTCAAAACCTTAAGGGATTCCTTCTAGCATCAACTCCTAAGAATCCTCTGCCTACTCTCAGCCCTATCACAGCATGCCTGAGCTCCTTTATAGCTCCATCATCCACCTATGCCTCAAGCTAGCATGCTATATGGGCAAAATCCTATTTGAGCACCTTTGTTTTTACCTATTAATCCAAAATAGTTTGCTTGCTATCTTATGAAGTTACCCAGCTTCCTTTTTTTGCCTTCTATGAGGTGTTGCCTTCAACCCTCAAGCCTCTAGTCTACCTCCAACTCATGGTTGGGCCTTTGTCACCAACACACAATGTGCTCCTTAGTTTATCCTAACTCCAACAATGGATAGATATGTGTGGCGCGATCCCATTTCATGCATAACTCTTATTGTCGCTCGTAGTCATACATGACCAATTGTCAAATATTCCAAAACATCCTAACCATCATGGTCTACTGCAATGGTCATCATTGGTTTATTTATTAGGAGGTGCACATGACATCCCCTGGGCACCTCCAAACATTCTCGCTTGTGGATATCCTCTTACAAAATCCCACATACATTGTAGGGAGGGACATTAATCCCTTTATTTGTTCCACCTTTTGTATTGTTGGGTGTAATTGAAATCGAGGCAAAGCATAATAATTTTAAAAGAAAATATATTTTAGAAAATATACCTTGGAATAGTCCAAAAGCATTTTCTCCCAAGATTTTGTTGGAGGGAAAATCACCTCCCTTTTTTTGCTCGATAAACAATAATTTTTTCATGCAAATCAGGGTATCAAATCGACTATAAATATATCCTTAATTATAGTCTTTGGTAATCTCTTTCTAAGTCGTATCTAGTAGAAGCATAATTTTTTTGTTTTATAAAGGTATACTTTGACCTGTGGTGCATCAAAGTTTACATTGTTGACATATTGTTCTGACCTTAGGTTAGGGTCCATCTTTCCCATCCATGGTTAGGGTTTATCTTTTCAATTGCGAGGATTAGGGTTTCCTTTTTTGATCCTCCATTTTGGGTTATAAAATTTCTATGGAATTGTAATATAGAGTGTATTTTTGATCCTCTAGACCATGGCCCTTGCATACGGGTACTCCTGCATATGGAGTTGTCTTTGGAGATGACCAAGTTCCTTCTTTATATGATCAACAAGCATCACATGGATACTCCAATAGACGAAATTTTCATTATCTCTTCCTTCACAAGATAATGGCCCTTTTTATGTGATCAAGGATGTCACATGGGTACTCCTACCATTGAAGTTATCTTTACCCCATAGAGGTTTGTCTCTCTTGAATATATTTTAACTTTATTCATGTCTTCACAAGCAAGTCTTATCATACTTGTCAGTATAACACCACCTCTAACCAATTACATCAACTCATTGGATCCTTTGCTTACTATCTTTGATCTTTCTTCCTCATATTTTGTAAAAGCTTTAATATCCAATACTTCTATGGTGGGGAGGAATAATGAGGATAAAAGGGCATATAGTTAAATAATAAAAATAATAAAATAATAAGCTTCTAAAATAGAAGCATATGTTTTAAATAAAATCACATCTTTGTAAACGTGGCACCTATCGACCACCTTTCTAAAAAAGGTAATTAAATAGGTAGCTTCTAGAATTTATATTTAATAGACTTGATGGTCGACCATGGTATTGGTTGGTGGTTTTGACTAAAATGGCGGATTATAACATAATGTATGTTTTGATATTTAATGGAATCAATCAAGGATTTTGAGTTTTTAGCCTTCAAATCCATAACAAGATATTTGAAAAAAAAAATTGGCTTGCATGTAGAGTGGAATCCCTAAGCTCCCAATGAGTATTTGGAGGAGTGGCTTGTCTTTGGGATCCTAAAGAGGTAGTGATACACCAAACAATGGGAATTTGGGGTATTTTGGATTTACTAGCCCATGGTAGACATTCACCTTAGCTTTGATTATGTCTCAATGTATACACACCTATCAACCTAGGTGGAAAACGACAACAACAAAGGAATGCAACTTATATTATTGGTCATTTCCTTGTAGTTTGGTCGCTTGTAGGTGGATATTTCAACACCATCCTCTCATTGGAAGAGAATATAGGAGAAAATCACAACTTAGATGGTAGTACTAACTTCATGACAAAGCATATTAGATCTTTTCATCTAGAAAACATCAAACTAGACAATAATATGATGACTTGGTCTAACAACAGGCAGGGCCCAACATGCATTCTAGAAAGACTAAACAATTTTATGTTACTAGAGGAGTTTTTGAGCAATGAATACATTCCAAGAGTGAAAATTTTAAACAATGCAAGATCAAATCATTGGCCATTGTTAGTAGTAGTGTGGAATACCAAACCCAATCAAGCTCCTTTTAGATTCCAAATAATGTGGTTTTAAGACAATAATTTTTTAGATAAGGTTCAACAATGGTGGAAGGAGGGTAAAACCAAGCATGGTATGAATATGTACAACTTTTTTAGGAGGACATAATACATCAAGTCCAAATGGAGAACATGGAACTTAGAGGAGTTTGGTGATATAAAAGAAAATAAATGAAATATCTTCATAAAACTCAAGGAACTAAATGATCAAATATGAACAAATGGCACTATTTAGATCCAAAGTAAGTAGGAGACTATTATTACTACTCAACTAGAGGAATGGGACAAAAGAGAAGAGATCTTGTAAAAAAGGGAATTCTAGGATCGAATGGTTGTAGGAAGGAGATAGGAACACTAGCTTCTTCCATAAATCTCTCATAGCACGATGATCACACAATTTTATCTCATCCCTAAAACCAACAATGGGTGATTCAATACACACATGATATGGGATAAAACATATATAAAGAGAATACTTTGCCCAAATATTTATGATAAAACCACTAAACCAAGAGGTAAAGCAAGAAGTACTCTAAGAGATTCCTTCTCTCATCGTAGAGGAAGATAATGTAATGAATAATTTTGGGATATCTTTAACGGACTATTGGAAGTGGTATAAGAGGATTGGATAGCCAAAGTGGTTCTCAAAGAGGTGAATAAGACATATATATAACTTTTGTTCCAAAAATCGAGGAGTCTAAACACGTCTCTAGATTTTGATCAATAGCCCTTTGTAATGTCCTATATAAAATTATCACTAACATCATGGTAGATAGGGTCAAACCTCTTCTCCACAAAATCATTTCTCTAGAATAGGGTGGTTTGTGGAAGGAAGGCAGATCTTGGATGAGATAGTCTTAGCTTAGGAGATCATCCACTCTATGCAAGTTCAAAAAATACCCTCCATGTTTATCAAGCTAGACCTCTTTAAAGCCTATGACAGAGTTGACTAGCACTCCCTCCTAAAGGTGATGAGACACTTTGGATTCTTGATGGAATGGGTAGAGTGGATAAAGTGATGTATTCCCTTGGTATCCTATTTGGTTCTATTAAATAGAGCTCCTACCAAACTATTTACAACCTCCATAGGTATCAAGCAAGGAAACTCCTTATCCCCATACCTATTCATTATATTGGTTGAATATCTAGGAAGAACACTAGCTAAGGATAAAGAAACCAAATCTTTGGAAGAAATAATAATAACAAATGGACCTAAACCAATTAATAACCTACAATTTGTTGATGAATCTACTTTATTAGGAAAAGTAACATCAACGGAGACCTCCAGATTTAAAATGATTATAGGATGGTTTACAAAAGTGAATGGACAACTTATAAATGAAGAAATTTCCAAGGTTATCTTTTGCATTGCTCACCTAGGCAAGAGATGATGTTGTTGGATAAATTGAGATACAAGAACACATCTCTTCCAATCACCAGCCTAAAAAATTCCACTTACAACTAAGAGGTAAAAAAGGAGGAATGAACTTGGTTGTTAAAGATAGTGAAAACCAAATTGGAAAATGGACTAACATGTGGCTTTCTACAGGAGGTCAGATGATCCTAATGAAAGCAATCCTCCATGCCACACTTATTTATGTTTACTCATTGCTAGACATCCCTAAGGTAATTCTTAAATAATTGGATCAAATAAGCTATAGATTCCTCGAGTGGAGTCAAGGAAGAACATAAATGGGCACTAGTGAAATGAGATACTTTATGCTTTAAAAAAAATAAGGGAGGACTAGGAATTTGATCAACAATCAAGAATAAGTTATATTGGAGATTGCTAAAATTCCTTAAGGAATTATGGGCTCAAATTTTGACAACCAAATATACAAATAATAAAACCCCATTAGAGCTTATTCGATTATAGCTTCCTAGTAGAGGATATACCATATTAATGGGACTCAGAATAGGAGAGGATATGATCAAGAAAATATTGTTCTAGATTATCCATAATGGATAGAAGGCTAACTTTTAGACAAATTTGTGGGATGGTCATCCTCCTCTAATAACATAATTCCTGAATTGGAGATTGTTGATGGAGAATCTACATAGAAATAACTAGGTTAAAGTAGCCAATTACTATAAGCCTCAAGGCAGAAGCTAGGAGGTAGGATGTAATGGATCCAAACATAGGAGTGGCCAATCCAAGTTATATAGGATCAAAGAAATAAAATCTATAGGACCATCTAGACAAGATCACTCTCGTGGTCTCAAGAGGAGGATACTCTTGGATGGGGTAGGGAAAAACAATGTGAATATATAGTTGCCTTTGGATACTTAGCCCTTTGCCAAAGTACCTTGATTCCATTAAAAGATATATTCACATAGTTGTGGGTACATAATCTTTGGTCCAAAGTGAGATTCTTAATTTGACTTCTACTTCATATAAAGGTACTGACAAGGGAACTATTGATGAAAAAGGGATACATAGGCCTTTTAGATGTGAAATGTATTGGTAGAATGAGGAAACAATCTCTCACCTCTTTATAGAATGCCCTATCATAATCAAACTGTGGAAACATATGGCAACTCTGTTAAGCATCCGCTGGTTTGGGATATCATCTATAAAACAACATCAAAGGGAGTGGCCTAAATGGGAGGAAATGGACCAACCCACCCGACATATTTTTTGGGTGGGGATGATTCTCCTTATGTGGAATTTGTGAAAGGAGAGAAATAATTGTATCTTCAACTGAGAGTACAAAGACAACTTTGTCTAGCAAAGGATTACAACCATATGGAGATAATCCAATTGTAGACACCTAAAACATGTCATGTTGAGGATACTACCTATATGGACTTCTTTTAGACCATATGACCCACATTGGGAAGTCCTAGGGGTCAAACAGTGGTTTTTACCACTCAAACAAGGGCATTTCCCTTTACAACCATGGTTGTCTCACCAAGAGACGATCTCTTGATCATGGTCATCTCACCGAAAGATGACCTCCAGATCAAGATCGTCTCACCCCAAGATGGTCACACCATAAGCAAAATAAAAAAAAAGAGTGAGACATAACTGGAAACTGAAACTACTAGTTAATCTTGCACATAATCTCTCACTACGATTAAGTGTTTGAATGAACCAAAGTAGAAAAACTACATGGCACCATTAGTTGCATGAAATTTTGAAGATAGGCATTTGCTTTTCTTAATGCGAACTACCTCTTCACTTTTTTATGCATAGGATTGTGCCATTATTAGATTTTTTAGAGAAATCTATGTATTGGCACTTACCTTCATTTGAAAATATACAGACATCCAAATCTAGAGCTTTCAAATATTCAAGCAACGAAGTGCTACTGGAATTCAACCATGAGCCTCCAAGCATTTTGTACTCTTCTCACTGTAGAAAGCATACTTCTAGTTCATCCCAAAGGTTGAAGACCTCATCCATATTTTTTGCACAATCAAACGTGCCTACTTCAGATACTGATCTAGACCTAGTAATCCATTCACACAAATGCACCAATCTATCGACGAAACCACAAATCGAACCCAGGAGTTTTCTTGCATCAGCCTCAAAAATCACTTCAAGTTATGTCTCACTCAGATATGGCCTGCAGGCATGACCGTCCCACCCTGAGATGGCCCCAGGGCAAAGATCTATATTTTTGTTTTCTTTTAGTAGATTTTAGCAGCATTTTATTTTTTATTTCATAGATCAACTATGCTTACATTTATGCATACATCTATTTTTATTTCATTTATTTATCACATCTTATTACATTATTACAAGCCTTATCTCGAAAGGCTCTACACATGATTTTAACATTATTTAGTTTTCTTATGTGCAGACTATAGGTTCTTACACAGGAAGAGAAGCACCATATTCGTACCATACCATTCATTATGGTAGTCATGAAAAACCTACCCCGAACTAGTTCATGGGTGTGAGAGAAATCTTGTAGAGTACACCTAAATATTTCATGATTGTATCCATTGTATCAATACTTGGTAGTAAATCCCCTCAGGAGGGATCTCATTGTAACCATTTGAAAATAATATATTCAATATTAATAAAGGGGCACCATTATTTTATAATATTTTTTATCATTGTGGTTGTATCATTGCTATCTATTTTAGTCTTTTATTTCATTGCTTGGTGTATTGTATTTTTCAGCATTTTAGTGGCCATCATGGTGGGACCTAGTCCTTAATTTTCATTTATACTACTAATTGCTATTTATTTTTTTGATCACATGTTGCAAGTTTAACCGTCTAACTCAAATATGACCCCTGTTCGATAGCTATCTGACCCTAATATGGCCCTATTCTACAACCATATGGACCTGAGATGGCCCTTGTTTGAAGTCATCTTGACCTGAGATGGCCATACAAATGGTGAAAATGGACAACACGTGAAAAAGGAGATAATCCTTGATCAAGAGCAAAACATACGCAATCCAGCAAAGAGTGGGATCTTCATCAAACGTAGGCCATCAAGGTGAGTACCTATGTTATCTGTTCCTATTTTTTATAGAGTAATTTACAAAAAATATTTTATATTATAGAGAATAAAGTACAAAAAAATTATAGTGTTGAGCTCTATCTGTGACTCTCTTTGGTCTAGACGGCCCTTATATGAGGCCATCCCTAGTTCAGATAGCCCCTTTTTGTGGCTATCTTTGTGATAGATGGCCTCTTTCAACAACCATCTCTATTTAGGATGGCTCTGTACCTATCATTGTTTGGCTTACCTATTGTTGCCTGCGCACAGGCTAATCTCATGTAGGTTTCTACATTTTAGAGTTCTATTATTTTATACGATTTCTAAAAATACGTCAATTTTTGTATTAGTAAAATAATCATTGAGTGCTCTATGATATACTTATTTTTCATAATAAAAATAACCTCACATACTATGATTCATTTAAACATCAACGAGTTGGACTTCATCACTAACCGTTGATCGAGACCAGCGATGGTGGGCTTCATCTCCACCTATTGGCTTGCACCATAGAAACCTTAGTGGCTAAAAGTGAGTGGATTTTCGGACTTCATCACCGAAAGGTCCCCTACTCTTGGGTGCATCTAGAGTAGGAAGGATTAGTAAGACCCTTTACCACATGGCTCTTTAAAATAATTAGTGGATGTAGCTATCATTATTATCCATGCCTATAAGTGAAAGCCAGGCTTGGTCGATAGTAGGACATTAGACAGTGCAACCCCTTCAGGGGTTATTTTATTCCCATAAGGTTACCTTGAGCCACATCCATAGGAAGCCACTTTTTATCGTTTGAGTTGCACTCTTAGACAAGGGAGTGTGCTCAAACTAACTTTTAGTAGTTTCCTATTTTTCACATTTAGTTTTCATAGGCATAAGGTATTCCATCAAAATACACTCAAACAATTATAGGGACTCACAATCAAAATTTAAACGAGATAATAACATTATCTGCTTGTGTGTTTCTTTATTGTTTGTTTAATCCACTTCATGATAACAACATGCGACCAAGCTTGATCAAGGGCTAGTGCCACAAAAAAATTTCAAGGAGGCATGGAACACCTTCGAATTAGTCTAGAGGATATGGTTATTCTTGAATGGCATCCTATTTTTTACAAGGAATCTAACCTAGAGGAAATCCCCATTCAGGATGCATCTACTAATCCTTGGTATGATCAAAGTGATGACCTCCATGGTCAAGATACTCTTTGTGCTTTCCATAGAAAAAATCTTTAGCATGGGGAGGGTCCTAGTAGGTTGGTGCCACGAGTTTGTATTTCAACTTGCTCTATCCACCAATCAGGGCATGACCAGGAGTACACTGCATGGATAAGGCTAGATGATCAAGCCACTCTTCTTAACTATCCATGGATGAGTTCATAGTATGCCTATTTAAATAGGTATGACACTTGTCGTCCTACTCAAATAGCCATGTCAGCTCATACAATCCTTGTCAATGAGGAGGAGGGAGACTTTGATAATATCCCTACCCCTCAAAAAGAGTATTTTATGCAAGCATATTGTGCCTCTACATTGCGTGAGCACCTAGAGCTTACATTTAAGCTCAAATACTAGGTCAACATAGCTTCCCTCAATCATGGAAAATAGGTAGTCAACACTTTTGGGATCGTAGAGCAAGTTAAGTTCCTTCATATTAATGTGAAGGTCAATCGATCCCGTATTGTTGATCAGCTAAATTAGGCACTTAGAAATAATGTTGATATACAAGCATTTTTGAACCAGTTATAGTTGGATAAACAATGCTTAGATCAACAATATTAGTTGAGTCAGTAGAGACTGCAAGAGCATAGGTTGCAGTAGGGATTGGTTATATGAAGAAAAACTATAGAAAGCCTTGCATGAGATGATTTCTACACCTAGTACCCATAGGCAACAGACCCATTATAGGCATCTTATACACCAATAAAACTTGTTACCTAGGTCAAATTAGAATTGTCCACCTCAGATACCTACCCATACCTATAGGTCCACACAATGTCCATCCTACAAACAACAACAAGGGTATGAGACCTATGAGGATGTGCAATCAAAGTACCAAGAGCAAGGGTATCCTAGGACACCTTATGAGGATGTGGTTGATGATCACATTCAACCACCACATCCCAATAAAAATATTTCTCGCCCTCCTCTTCGAGGACAAAGATAGTGATATGAGATTTAGATTGAGAGGTAAGAGATTTAGATTGACAAACCTCTTGCCCCAAATAACCAACAAATAGGAGTCTTCAAAGATACCTTATCAAAACATGAAACAAACACAAGACCTACAAATCAACCAAAACAACCAAACCAGGTGAATCATGTGAATGTCAATCCACCTCCCCAAGAGTTTGTGGGAATGATCAGTGTTGTGATAGAGAACCAAAGCTCTCCAAATCAATCTACACAACTTGTGGCTCCATCCAACATTCCCTCCACACCACAAGTGCTACCACCACCAAATCTAGTCACACCTACTCCATCTCACCCAACATCTCCACAAAATCAAGAATAGGTGTACCCGCTACGTCAAAATAGGGATAATAAATCTACCACAAGTAAACATTTTAAGTAGAACAAGAGCAGGAGCTAAATTAGGAACAAGAGCATGTGGACATACTCACTAGACAAGATCATAATGAACCATCCAAATCTGCTTAGATGTTGAAGACTTCTGATCCACATCTACTTAATTTTTTTCTAGCACCTGCATCCAATCTACCTCCACCACCTACTAGTTGCCATCCAACTTCATCAACAACCATCCAATCATCACCCCCACTAGTCTTACAACATATATTGGATCAGCTAGCCAAAATTGAGATACAAGTGAGTCACCAAAACAATGCTTTACAACAAATCATGAATTGACTCACAAACATTGAGTTATGATTGAGTCATCAAAAACCGCAATCACCTAACTATCAAACCCAACCTCCACCTACGTAGTACAATTTTCAACCTCAGCAAAATTAGGAGCAAAAGTAACAACGTCGTCAATCTTGCAATTATATGCCATTGCCTGAATCTTGGGTATCACTTTTTTATCGGTTATGCGAGGCAAAGGCCATAAATTTGCTAGAGATTCATCCCTTAATTCCTAATAAGTCAAAGCCTACGTGGTGTCAAGAGGACCTGTATTGTGTTTACCACAAACAAAATGGTCATGATGTTCAAATTTGCTACTCATTCAAGAATCATGTGCAAGATATGATAGAACGAAATGAGCTCCAAACAGATGGTTCGTTCATCGCATCTCATCATAACATTGACATTGCATATAATTCATTGCCACAATGAGCGGGATTGAATTTCATCACTCATTCCTATTAGATCAATCACATCACATCAAGCACAATGCATAGTGGGGGTGCTCAAGGTGTCACACTTTCCCCATCAACCACATCACAAAAAATGAAGCAATTTGAGGATTCTGAAGGTATCACACCTTCCCCACATTCACCAATCACCACACACTTGGGGGTACTTAAGGTATTGCACCTTACCCCTAAAAAAATAAAAATCAAAAACATTAAAAAACAATAGAAAATAAATTAAAAAAATCATAAAAAATTGCATTACTTACATCGTTATGCATTACACATTCATTGATTAGTTGTATTAGGCATATTCATTTATTGTACTTGCATTAAAATTGTGTTGTTCTTGCATTACTACACAAAGAACCATGCTTGTATTACTATCATAAGTCTTAATCACACCTTCTCTCATGTCATAATTTACACATTTTCTTGTGATATTTTGACTATTAAGGGATCCTTGTAAGATAGGGTAGATATCGAATGACCATCAACAATGATGTTTAGATGGCCACTAACTATTTTACGCACACATCTTAGTTTTCAAAGACTTATAAGGAAAACACACACACCACAAAGCATCACTACCATCCACATATACCCTTTTTTGGTAATTGTGTTTTTCAACACAACCAATAGGTTGCTATAGGGTGTTCACTAGGGTTTTCGGTCATTCAGCCATTCCTAGTTTTATTTTTAGATTTTGTAGAAAACTATCTTGATTTTTGAAGGCAGGATCTTGCTTTGATAGTACCTTGCATATCTCAAAATATCAAACACAAATTTACACATTTAAAATCCGAATTTGAACAAGGAAGGATGAAACTACAAAGTAGTCCTTGCCCCTTAAGTGAAATGTTTCCCTTGCTCATCCAAAATTAGGATAATGATGACCATACGATGATCTTCATTACAACAATGGGCTTTAAGAGTCGGCCTGGCAATGGGGTAACTTTATGCATTTATCACATTAATGAACATCACATGACACACGGGGATATTGAATATCTTGGTCTTCCCAACAGATGTTTA
Source organism: Wollemia nobilis (assembly GCA_028583015.1). Classification (NCBI taxonomy): domain Eukaryota; kingdom Viridiplantae; phylum Streptophyta; class Pinopsida; order Araucariales; family Araucariaceae; genus Wollemia; species Wollemia nobilis. The sequence goes on from JAQPPZ010000282.1 coordinate 929,504, forward strand.
TCTTTTAAAGAGTCATGTATAGTCAGTATACATATTTTAACTGGTCAACTAGGGTGTTTTAGTCTCATGAAAACCATGTTGTTTTCCTATAGCATATTACCGGTCCCCCATCCATCATTTACATTGTTATCATCTTATATATGGTTGGCTTTCAAATGTATAACTTTTTGTGAAAAGGTTAACATTTTGATTGATGAATTTTATACATTCTGTGGTGCTTACACTTAGTTTGTTAGGCATGTTAATAATTCATTCATTTTTTTTCACATATAAACAATGAAAAAAATTAGCATCATCATGTCATTAGTACATCACAAAGTCTAGGTATACACTCATCCATCATCCATCATTGCATTCACACCTAAATGCAAAATGCTCCAAAGACACCTAAAAAATTTGGTCACATCAATTCAAAATTCTCCAAAGGCACCTACCCCTTTGGTCAATCAGTTCCAAAAAGCTCCAAAGGAACCTAAACCCTTTGGTCACATCAATTCAAAATGCTCCAAAGGTACCTACCCCTTTGGTCAAATCAGTTCCAAAAGCTCCAAAGGCACCTAACCCCTTTGGTCAAATAAATTCAAAAGGCCCCAAAGGAATCTAACCCCTTTAGTCACATTTCAATGCAAAAATGCTCTAAAGGTACTTAACCTTTTGGTCAAATCAATTCAAAAAGCTCCAAAGGAACTTAACCCCTTTGATCAAATAAATTTAAAAAGACTCCAAAGGCAGTTAACACCTTTGGTCAAATCAATTCAAAATGCCCCAAAGGCACTCCACCCAAACCAATTTAAGAACTTGGGTGAACCTTGTATTTAGTGATCTACTCTAGTCACCTAACGGTTGCAGTGATTGGTTATCCATGTAATTCGGTAGGATGGGTAGATTACCATAAGGACACTTGGTCACAATCCATAATTTAATTCAAAATGCTCCAAAGGCACCTAACTCTTTTGGTCAAATTGATTCAAATGCTTCGAAGGCACCCAACACCTTTGGTCAAATAAATTAAAAAGCCTCAAAAGGCACCTAACACCTTTGATCAAATTCATTCAAAAATCTCCAAAGACACCTACAACTTTGGTCACATCAATTCAAAAATATCCAAAGGCATCTAACCCCTTTGGTCACATCAATTCAAAAAGCTCCAAAGGCACCTAACCCCTTTGGTCACATCAATTCAAAAAGCTCCAAAGGTACCCAAAATCCTTTGGTCAAATCAATTCAAAAGAATCCAAAGACACATAACCCCTTTGGTCACATTTCAATTCAAAAGGTTCCAAAGGCACCTAACCCCTTTGATCACATTAACTCAAAAGGCTCCAAAGGTACCTAACCCCTTTGGTCAAACTAAATCAAAACACTTGAGTGAATCTCATATCTAGTGATCTACTCTAGTCACTTAATGGTTGTAGCGATTGGTTATCCATGCAATCCAATAGGATGGGTAGATTATTGTAAGGACACTCGGTCATAATCCATAATTCAATTCAAAAGGATCCAAAGCACATAACCCCTTTGTTCAAATCATTTCAATGCAAAATCTCCAAAGGTACCCAAAATCCTTTGGTCACATCAATTCAAAAAGCTCCAAAGGAACCTAACCCCTTTGGTCACATTCCAATTCAAAAGGCTCCAAAGGGCACCTAACCCCTTTGGTCAAATAAATTCAAAAAGCTCCAAAGGCACCTAACCCCTTTGGTCAAATCAATCCAAAAATCTCCAAAGGTACCTACCCCCTTTGGTCACATCTAGAAAGAGAAGTACATAGCAAAGTCATCCATCAAGATGATCATGTGCCATCGCTCTCACCACTACCCTCAACCTTGTCTTTACAAGGCTGCCTAGATTTGCTCGATAATCAACCAACATGGGGATGTTCAAGGTATCACACCTTCCCCATCATTCAGTTCAAATGATTCAACCAACTTGGGGCAATCAAGGTAACACACCTACCCCACCAAAAATCTCAATCACTTTAATCATCAATCAATCACATGATCATCAATCAACTTGGGGCAATCGAGGTATCACACATTTCCCCCAACAAGCAATTAAACAAGCAATAAATAAACTTAGGGGTGCTTAAGGTATCATACCTTCCCCATTAGTCAACATCACATCTGCCAATCATCAACACACCATGGGGATGTTTCATGTATCACACCTTCCCCACCAATCCAACAAATAGTTCAATCACTTAATCAATCAACCACATATTAATTTCTAGGTTCAAAAGGTTGCACCCTTTTATCAAAGGTTGTGTCCTTTGCCTTACATTCAATCAATCAAAACATCAATTGCTAGGTTCAAAAGGTTGCACCCTTTTATCAAAGGTTGTGTCCTTTGCCTTGCATTCAATCAATCAAAACATCAATTGCTAGGTTCAAAAGGTTGTGCTCTTTTGCCTCACATTCAATCAATCATCAAATCAATTGCTAGGTTCAAAAGGTTGCATCCTTTGCCTCGCATTCACATCAATCAACACATCAACTGCTGGTTCAAAAGGTTGAATCCTTTTGTCAAAGGTTGTGCCCTTTGCCTTTCATAAATATCAAACAACACATCAACTCCTAGGTTCAAAAGGTTGCACCCTTTGCCTTGCATAACCATCAATCAATGAATCATCCATCCATTTGATTCACTAGCAATGGTCCTCGAGTGAACCTAGTATCTCATGATCTACTCTAGTCACCTGGTGGTTGTATTGACTAGTTATCCATGCAATATGGTAGGATGAGTAGATCACTATAAAGGTACTCATCATAATATAGATTCAAAAGGCTCCAAAGGCACCTAACCCCTTTGGTCAAATCAATTCAAAAGGCTCCAAAGGAACCTAATTCTCTTTGGTCACAATTTCAATTCTAAAGGCTCCAAAGGAACCTAACTCCCTTTGGTCACAATTTCAATCAAAAGGCTCCAAAGGAACCTAACCCCTTTGGTCAAATTAATGCAAAAATCTCCAAAGGTACCCAAACTCCTTTGGTCAATTTCAAAAAGCTCCAAAGGTACCCAAACTCCTTTGGTAAATTTCAAAAATCTCTAAAGGTACCCAAACTCCTTTGGTTAATTTAGCTCCAAAGGCACCTAACCCCCTTGGTCATATTAAGTCAAAAATCTCGAGTGAACCTAATATCTAGTGATCTACTCTAATCACCTAGCAGTTGTAGCGACTAGTTTTTCATGCACCCCGGTAATATGGGTAGATTACCATAAGGACACTTGAAAAGATTCTATTTCAATCTAAAAGGCTCCAAAAGCACCTATCCCTTTGGTAAAATTAGTGCAAAAAGCTCCAAAGGCACTTAACCCCTTTGGTCACATTCCAATTCAAAAGGCTTCAAAGGGCACCTAACCCCCTTTGGTCAAATAAATTCAAAAATCTCCAAATGCACCTAACCCCTTTGGTCACATTAATCAAAAAACTTGAGTTAACCTCGTATTTAGTGATTTACTCTAGTCACCTGGCGGTTGCAACGATTAGTTATCCATGCAATTTAGTAGGATGAGTAAATTACCATAAGACCACTCACACAAAAAAATAAAAAAATTAATAAAAATGGGTCAAAATCAAGGTTGTAATAGGGTCTTGCGCCCTTTTACTTTTGCAAATTATCCTAGAAAACCCAAATCAAGTCATCTTGGTCAAGCGACTCATCGCTTTCATCATTTTTCCATTTCCTCATCGACTCGTCGCTTGAGGGGGTAGTCATACATCACAAAATTCATAATCAAGTCAATAATCAAACACTTAATCATGCAAATTATGTTTGTTCAAGAATCATTGCCAAAGACAATCATGCCCTTCTTGCTTGGGACAGATAACAAGCAAAAACTTAAATTAAACACATAACAGGACAACTAAAACTGCCTGATTGGTATCCAATGCCCCAAAGGCTAAAGTGTAGACTCAATCTTGTCTCCCAATGCCCTAAAAGTTTAACAAAAACTCAAGTTCTTCAACTTGTCAAAATCAATGATTAAAATTATTTTTCGTAGAATATCATTAAAAGAATTAAAACTATATGACCCACCTTGGGTAGTCCTAGGGCTCAAACAATGGTTTTCACCACTCAAACAAGGGCATTTTCCTTTACAACCATGGTCATCTCACCAAGAGACGACCTCCATATCATGGCCATATCACCAAGATATGACCTCTAGATTAGGGTTGTCTCACCCCGAGACGGTCGTGCCAGAAGCAAAATAAAAAAAAAGCGGGACATAACTGACAGTCAAAACTACTAGTTAATCCTGCGTATGATCTCGCATGATTAAGTGTTTGCATGAGCTAAAATAGAACAACTACATGACACCATTAGTTGCATGAAATTTTGAAGATAGGCATTCACTTTTCTTAATGCAAACTACCTATTTGCTTTTTCATGCATAGGGTTGTGCCATTATTAGATTTCTTTCGAGAAATCTACATATTGGCACTTACCTTCATTTGAAAATATACAGACATCTAAATCCAGAGCTTTCAAATCTTCAAGCAACAAAGTGTTATCGAAATTTGACCATGAGCCTCCAAGCATTTTACATTCTTCTCACCGTAGAAAGCATATTGTTGGTTCGTTCCAAAGGTTGAAGACCGTATCCATATTTGTTGCATAATCAAACGTACCTACTTCGAAGAATGATCTAGACCTAGTAAGTTGTTCACACAAACACATAAATCCATCGACCAAACCACGGATCGAACCTAGGAGTTGCCCTGCATTAGCCTCAAAAATCACTTACAGGTTAGCGATCGTCTCACTTAGAGACGACCCACAAACACGACCGTCCCACCTTGAGATGACCCTAGGGTAGAGATCTATTTTCTTGTTTTCTTTTAGTAGATTTTAGCAATATTTTCTTTATTGTTTCTTAGATTAGCTATGCTTTCATTTATGCATACATCTATTTTTATTCTGTTTATTAATCATATTTTATTATCATTAATATGAGCCTTATCTCGAAAGGCTCTGCACATGCTTTTTACATTATTCAGTTTTCTTGTGTGCAAACTACATGTTCTTACACAAAAAGAGGAGCACCAAATTTGTACCATACCATTCATTGTGGTAGTCATGAAAAACTTGCCCAGAGCGGTTCGTGGGTGCGAGAGAGATCCTACGAAGTACACCTAAATATTTCATGATTGTATTCATTGTATCAAGACTTGGTAGCAAATCCCCTTAGGAGGGATCTCATTGTAACCATTTGAAAATAAAATATTCAATATTAATAAATGGGTACCATTATTTTATAATTTGTTTTATCATTGTCGTTGGATCATTGCTATCTATTTTAGTTTTTTATTTCATTGCTTGGTGTACGGTATTTTTCAGTTCTTCACCAATACATGTTAAAAGGGGCCCAAAATCCTAATCAAAAGTGGATTCAAATAATATCTAGATTACAAGTGCCTCTAATGGTGGTAATAAAAAAAAGGATAACCCATAGATGTGTTGTCTAACTGGGCTCTTGACCAAGAAGACCTCACTTGCTATGGATATCCTCCCAAATAATGGACTCAACAAACCAAAGAAGCTCTTTTTTCTATTCTTACCATTGATGATAGTACTGTCTGTTGTATCTAGATTTATATATCCTTGCTTTACATGGTTCCTCTTATGCATAGATAGTTGTAGTAGATTAAATGTGAAGGAGCATAGTATTACATCCTCTATAAAAATTTGGCTTAAAAGCCTTCAAACTTGGAAAGACAGGAGATGTAATCTAATGTTCAAATAGATTAATTTATTTATCTTTTTTATCGTTTTTTATATATAAATAAGTTAGTTAAAACGTATATAATAAGATAAAAAAACATATGTAATAAGATTTAAAAAAATAACTCTATAGCCTAAAACTTTCCACTTTTAGAGAATTATAATGTATAAGATTTAAATTTAATTTTTTATTAAAAAAATTATTTTTCAATTAAAAAATAAAAGATAAAGTAGTTTTTAAGGGTTGTTAATTCATAAGTCATATGAGTTTACCTAATATTACCCAATCATAATCCTGCCAAAATAAGGTTTATAACCCTACTTAATTTGAATCTTAGACCTTTATTTAAAAAAACATGTAATATGAAGATGAATCACACATACCCAGGTGTTGTAGGTGAGTTGGAGATGAGAGGGCAATCCTCCAAGGGAGGTCCAGGTTCGAATCTCCACCCTACCAAAAAGTTGAATTGAGTACCCAAAATCCAATTGATTATGTTGGTGCGGGCAGGGCTGGGTGCGACCCCCGGGTGACTTTGAAGGTGTAGAACCCCCTGTTCATGGTCTCTCAGACCAAGGCGACTCCGCAAGGGGTTTTTCGCTAAAAAAAAAAAAAAAATGAATCACACATAACTTTACAACCGTAAATACTTCGCAAAAAAAAAAATCTTTGGAGAAAAATGGGTTGTACTCGGGTCCCTCACCCTTGACAAATCACAAATCTCTCCTTTAGAGCTTGAGAGTTTATAAACAAATTCAATTCTCATCTCAATTGAGTTTCTATAGCTAAATACCTAAATAATTTTTCATAAAATGTTTGAATTCTTGATTTTCATTTTCTGAATATTTAATTTTTTGTGTGAATACAAATATTCCAGAATTCAACATCCTTCTTGACATTTTCCTACAATAGCCTTCACAATACCAAAACTCCACCTCTTCTATCTATGCATTGCATCTTAGAAGAGTAATATTTTCAAAATATTGCACTACCATAGTCTGCTTTACCAGATCTAGATTGTTAGTTTCCTTCTTGAAGCATAAGTGCAACCACAAAATTTGTAATAAATAGTTTATATGAAAATACATTAATGTTTTAAATAAAGTAAATATTACTAATAGAAAACATTAAAGTAAATCTTAATCGTTACTTGAATTAGGTAGTCAACATTTTCTTATTAGCTTCAACTAAATTTACTACTTCTTCTAAAAATTAAAAAGAGAATTTAACTTCACGATCTTTAATTAAAACCCCTCTATTGACTTTTCTTGTTAGATTCAGCTAAATTTACTACTTCTTCTAACCATTTAAAAGAGAATTTAACTTCATGATCCTCAATTAAAACCCCTTTATTGGCTAGGCTATTTGCACATTTGTTTCCTTTTCTTAACATATGTGTAAAAATAATTTTTTTAAACTCTATAGAAAGGTGTTGAATTTCCACAATTATCTCTTGTATGTTCCAAGGAGCCTTTGCTTTCCTCAAAATTACATTTTTTACTGTGGGTAAATCACCTTCCATCGAATTTGGGTCTGAGGAATCGAACTAGGGTTTCAGAGGCTAGGGTAGGGGCCTGGAGAACATTTTCATGCAAAAAACACCATCAGAGAGGATCAATCTTGTTGGAGGGTCTTTCAATAGTACGGATCACGGCCAAGAATGGGGGACATAGGTACTTCGGTACCAAATCCTCCAAAACAAGGAATCTCATACCGAGAGAAGCTATGTGGTACCCAAGATAGCTTCAATGACTATCAAACACAGGCAAGGACAATCATAAACACCATGGGGAAGCGATAAAAGGAGGATTCTCTGTTGGGAAGGGTGAATGGATGTTTACCACAAGCAAAGGAAATACTAGTATTGGAAATAGCTGAGGACTGGATAGCTGAGGATATAGTTTATAAGACAAAACACAACCTGATAGGCAAATTCGTGGGTTTCAGACCGTCTGTGCACTTCCTTCACACGTGGATAAGGAAACAATGGCATCTAGAAGGAGAATACAAAATTCTAACTCTCCCAAATGGGTATTTTTTTGTAGAGTTCACATCAGTGGCAGACCGACAAAAAGTATTTGAGGGAGGGTCGTATCATCACGAGCCAACGAGACTATTCCTGCAACCATGGAAGATGGGATTCGACCCGAGGGTGGAACCGACTGCAGTACCAATATGGGTAAGATTATTTGCCCTTCCCCTTGAATTTTGGAAAGAGGAGGTACTCGAGGCAATAGGCAACTTACTAGGTCATTATCAAGGTAGATCAAGAGAAACAGTTTTAGGAGGATCGACAATGTTTGCTAGGGTTTGTGTAGAAATGGACCTCAGTAAACCTCTTCCAATAGAGATAGACCTAAAAATAGGAGATTTTTTCTGGCACCAACAACTGGATTATGAGGCTATTCCATTCAGATGTCGGGTGTGCCACGCTCATGGACATCTGGCTAGAATGTGCCCAACAGTTAAGGATCATCAATTTGAACAAGAGGGGACAAGAGCAAATATTAACATGGCGGGCCAATCTCCTCAGCAGAAGGTAAATCAGAAGGAAGGGAAAGGCCCAACAGACTCTGAGGGCTTCCAAAAAGTAATCAGAAGGCCAAACAAAAGAAATCAGCACAGTAACTAGAGACAAGGAGAAAAAGTGGGAAGAACAAACAATAGATATGAGATATTCAAACAACTGGGAAGCTTGGAAATAGAAGGGGATTTTCAAATGGAAGGATTAGAGGAGGATACCCAACAAGTCACACCGGTAGATCAAGAACAATACTCTAGTCTAGTGTCATGGAACAAGCAAGGAGTAGAACCAGACACAACCTCTCTCATGGAAGAGGAGATTCAACCCACGAGGGAGACCAGAGGAGGGGAAATAGAGTAGGGGATAGTTTTAACTCAAGAAATAGAGATGAAAGAAGGAAATAAGAACAAATACAACCCTACTTTAGGGATTCATCAAGTGGAGAAGAAACAAAAATCGAACCAATCTATAGGGAGGAAGTCAAACAAGGAAAATATGGAGGAACAGGGAAGAGATTTGAGCTAGAATGGAAAGGTAAAATCGATGGCTGATTTTTTCTCTCCTAATTCTCAATGATATTAATTACTTGGAATGTGAGGGGTTTAGGCAGTTACCCTAGACAAAAGGTAGTCAAAAATATTATCATAGATATGAGTCCAGATATAGTTTTGTTATAGGAAACCAAAATGCAAGGAGAAGACTTACAAAAAATAAATAGGAGGATATGGCAAAAAGGAGAGATCCTTACTCAATCGACACAGGGAAAATCAGGTGGATTGGCCACTATGTGGAATCACCAACTATTCCTAGTGATAGGGGGCCTCTACGAGAGGGGTGTTGATGGTTCGATTACAAAATAGGGAAAGTGGGAAAAATTGGACTATAGTTAATTTTTATGGAGCACAGACAATCAGAGCACAGAGGGATCAATGGGCAGCCATCCAGACTTTCAGAGACAACTACCCGGAGGACCAATGGATTGTGGGAGGAGACTTCAATGCAAAGCTTAGAATAGAGGAACAACAAGGAGGTAGATCCATGTTGGAGGAAAAGGATAGGTTTTTTTCATCAATAACATGTCAAATGAATCTAATAGATATCCCAACTGTGGATAGCTCCATGACCTGGAAAAATAGAAGAAAGGAAGGGGAGACAATCAAATATTGCTTGGATCATTTCTTCATGGGAGAGGAACTATACCTGCATACCAAGCATCAATCGAGGGTCATGGATAGGCTTTCTTCAGATCATTTTCTAGTAAGCCTTACCATAGAAGAAGATAATCATAAAGTTGCAAGAACTTTTAAATTTGAGCTATGGTGGCTGAAAGATGAGGAGTTGGGGGACCACATAAAGGAGTGGTGGGAATTAGGGAAACCAAGATTTGGGACAACCCAATTCAAACTTCACAAACAACTGAAATATGTTAGGACCCAACTAAAGGAGTGGAGTAAACACAAGAAGGAACTCACTAGAATCCAAAAGAATGAAATCAAGGATCAGAAGGAGAAGATTGCTCAGGAGATAAGACAAGGAACTATTACGGAAGATCTGTTGCAACGTGAGGCAGAAATTATTAGGAGAGAGGAAGCTTTGGAGGAACAAGAAGAGATCTATTGGAGGTAAAGAGCCAGAGTTACATGGTTAAAGGAGGGGGATCAAAACACAACTTTCTTTCATAAGACAACAACAACTAGAAGACAACAAAATAGAATTACAGGTCTTACAGATATGATGGGTCAGGTAAAAACCAATGGAAGTGAAATGAAAACTATAGCAAATCAGTACTTCCATACTCTTTTTAGTAGCAATGAAAATTTGAATGCAATATGGTAGGAGAAGATACTAGAGGCAATTCCGCAATTAGTCAAACCAGAACATAATAAATTATTAATGGAGGAAATTTCTCTGGAAGAAACATCGCAGATCATACAAAAAATGCAAACAGGAAAGACCCCAGGACCAGATGGATTCCCCATTGAATTTTATCAAAAATTTTGGGAAATTGTGGGCCAAGCAGTGGTGGAGGCACTGGAGGAAATCAGACAGAGTAAGCAAATGTTAAAAGCCTTGAATCATACTTTTATCACTTTAATTCCTAAGGGCCCACCTAGTGAGATAATTGATAATTATAGGCCTATTTCACTCTGTAATGTAGTATACAAGATATTAACAAAGCTTATGGCAGAGAGGTTAAAACCTTTTTTACCAAATCTGATTTCAAGTGAGCAAGGTGGTTTTGTTGAAGGCAGACAAATTCTAGATGGAATAGTAGTGGCACAAGAAGTGATACACACAATGTCCAAGCAAAAGGACCCAGGTATGTTTATTAAATTAGATCTTTCTAAAGCCTATGATAGAGTAGACTGGTCTTTTTTGCAAAGGATTTTAGAAAAAATGGGCTTTGCAGAGGAGTGGAGAGATTGGGTAAAAGCCTGTACACAGACCACATCATTCTCAGTTCTGGTAAATGGTAGTCCCTCTCCCATGTTCATAGTAGGAAGGGGGTTGAGGCAAGGGGACCCTCTTTCCCCTTACCTTTTTATCCTTTATGCAGAGGGTCTAGGGAGACTGTTAAAAAAGGGAGACAAGAGGGGAGGCTAAGGGGTCTGAAAATTAGTTCTCAGATTGAGATAAATCACCTCCAGTTTGTGGATGATACAACTCTTATTAGTCAAGCCAATATCCTAGTAGCAAGAAACATAAAAGAAATTTTAGATGGGTATACTCAAGCTACAGGGCAAACTTTTAATGGAAAAAAATCTCAAATAGTTTTTTTCAATACAACGAAGAGGGTGAGAGACAAAATTATACAATTGTTGAACTTCATGGAAACTCCTTTACCCATACAATATTTAGGAGTACCTCTATCTGCAAAGAAAACAAAAAGCAAGGAGTGGAAAGGGTTGATTGACAAACTTCAAGCTAAGTTGAGCAACTGGACACACAAATGGCTAAGCTTGGGAGGAAGGCTTACAATGATTAAAGTTGTGCTACAAGCTCTCCCAGTTTATAAATTTTCCATACTTCAGGCTCCAAAGAGAATTCTGAAAGATATTGATAAACACACAAGAAATTTTTTGTGGTCAGGTGCAAGGGAAGAACAAAAATTAGCACTAGTTGGGTGGGAGAAGATATGTCAACCAAAAAAACAAGGAGGATTGGGGATAAGATCAACATCCCAAAGCAGCAAGGCACTAGCAGGGAAGTTATATTGGAGATGGATTACAACTACTAGGGGCTTATGGAGTAGACTGTTACAAGCTAAATATTACCCAGGAGTGGCTGAGAAAGACATCCCAAGACACAGAGTGGAAGGAGAGGGATCTACAATATGGAGAACAATGGAAGCAGGCCAAGAGTTAATAAAGCCATACCTATATTGGCAGTTAGGGGATGGAAAGGATGCTCTATTTTGGGAGGATTCATGGAATCAATCTCAACCAATTATTCAGACATTCCCAGAGATGGAGAGTTGGAAAGCAGAGCTCCAAAAGGTAGGGTGGTGGAAAGCCTCTTCCTATATGAAATCATGGAATCAACATGTGCCAGACTTACTACAATGGAAACATCCCCGAGAATGGCCAGTGAGGGGGACAGAGGAACTAACCAAAAAACTATGGAGACATCTCCAAAGACACCCAATTCAGGATGGTTCTACGAGGGATATGCTTGGATGGGGAGGAAGCAAGTTGGGAATCTATAAGGCAAAGGAGGGATACAAGGTAGTTTGTGGATATGAGATTACCCCAACACCACTTCCATGGATATTTGTCTGGAAAAAGGAAGGATGGCCAAAAATTAACATTTTCTCATGGTTGATTAACCATAGAAAGTGCTTGACATTTGATAATCTGAGAAAAAGAGGTTTCTACGGGCCTTCCAAATGTGTTATGTGTGGAAAAGCAGAGGAGACCTTGAATCACCTCTTTTTTGGGTGTTCTTTTGCTAAAGACATATGGATCAGTTGGTGGAGGCAGATGAGACAACATTGGGAAATTTTTGAGAGCCAGGAAAGCTTTTATGAGAAATGGAAACAATGCAACTTTAAGACTAAAACAATGAAAATGGCATGGAAGTTGGGGCCTAGCTTCATATGGTGGCAGTTATGGCTAGAATGAAATGCACACATATTTAGATTAGAGCACATAACAAGGGAGCAAGTATGGGAGAGGATTATGAGTAAGGTAATGGAAACACTATCTATTAGATTACAGGAGGAAACAAACATAGAAATGGAGGAAGTGACTATTTTATGGAGCTTTGGAATAACTATAAAAGAAAAACAACTAAGGGTTGGATGCGTAGGTGAGATCTCCTCAAATAACATAGAGTGGAGACCTCCTCCCAGAGAGTGGGTGAAGGCAAACACAGATGGGGCTTCTACTAAAAACCTTGGAAAAGCTGGTTTTGGTATTATCATACAAAATTGGAAAGGAGAACAGGTGTACTGGAGAGCAGAAGGTATGGGGGAGACAACAAATAATGAAGTAGAAGGACATGCGATCTTGTCAGCATCAATGATAGCTGCAAATCTACATTTACATAAGCTATGGATAGAGACAAACTCTTAGATATGGGCTGGAATCTTGGATCCTATAAGACCCTTTCAGGTGCTGGGAATTGGCGAGAGAAGGAAGGTGGAAGCAGTTCAAAATATTTGGAAGGTTTTTTAGGATGTTTTTATTACACATATCAAGCGAGAGGGAAATAGGGTGGCAAATTATTTAGCAAAATGGGGAAAAGAACTGGAGGAAGGGCAATATGTGGACTCTTAGATGGAAAATCAGATAAGTTGGTACCAAAGAATCCAAGGGATGCGAGAGGTGGTACAAACAGATAGCAGAATAGGAAGAGCAACTAGTGATTCTAATGAATCTATCATAGTTAGGCCATGGAGTGAAACAACATGAAGATAGAGGGATGGGTAATTTTTGAGCCAGGAGGGATTGGTGGAGGATTTTTTTCTCCCGTATTTCCTGTCCAGCTCATTTTACTTTGTAATACAGTTTCTATAAATAATTTTCATTTTTTCAAAAAAAAAATCACCTCCATATGTACTTTGTTCCATTTCATTTGTTTACATATTTTAACCCTTCTAAAGCTTCCCAAGCTTAATGAGACAAAATCTTAAATTAAATGTTGAAAGCGTAATGAAACAAAATATCTTCTTTGTTATTTCTAATTATTTCTTCTTCTCTTGTTGGTCCTGGATTTTCTTTAGATGCTTCATCAAAATTCAATTTGACCAACTCCACATCCAATGGTTTCCACTTTATATTTTTTTGCCTTCTTTTTGTTTCTCCTATATCCAACATCATAATTCCATTTGATGACTAGACTCTATCTATCAAGGCTCTCTACTTCCATATTAAAGGTTGAGTGAGTTGATAGAATTGATTTAGACTCCTCCATGGCTAAACAAATATTTCTTTCATTATCTCTATGCTTTTCTTTCCTTTAAATATTCTTTTATTCCTTTCTCACTATAAAACCCATTGCTTTAACCATTCTTCAACTTTACCATTCATTACTATACATTTACATTTACAAAACATATTATTTACATTGCCATACATTCTCTACTATTAAAAAGTCAAGATGATCTATACTCTCTTCCTAGGACTATGAAAACCTTTTTCATAAAATTATTCCAAAATATATTTTTTAAGGATAACCTAATAACCAAACAAACACAAAAACTTAAATTTAAATTGATTTTTATTATTTTTAAACTCATTTTGCAGGAAACAAAATTGACTTTATAACCCAAACACTTCCACACATTCTACTGATTATAACGTACAACACTAATTATTGCCTTAAGTTCAAACTTCACTTATATAAATTGAAGGATAACATATTCTATGAGTCTCGCAAGGATGGGAACTTGCTGTGTATACGTTCCATTAATAACGAAGTTCGGACTCGACGGCTTTAGAAGACAACCATCATATTTCCATTCCCATGTTTTTCATGCAGCCAAAATTATGCGGCTTCGATTCAACTGCACAAGAATTCCTACATGTAAAATTTCCGAGATCAAACAACAGTCAGAGAAGAACACCTCACACGATCTCGCTTTACAGGACAAACTAAACGCAGAGCAAAAAGGCCAGGTCTCGCTCTTCGTAGACACGCTTCTCGAATGGAGTCAGGTATTTATTTTCACCCCCTCATCTAAATTAAAGGTTTATTTTTAGTCTCTTTTGTAACCCTCGAATCACAAGTTCGAATCTCACAACGCAATTTCTCTGGCGCACACAACACAGGGCCGCAACCAACTGTGTAAGCACAAGCTTTAGGGTTACGTCTAGTTGATGTAATGGAAATAAAAGCTTTAAGGTATTGCATCTCATTGATAGAATGGAAGTAGAATGTATAGTATAAATTTGAATAGTTTAGTGGTGGAGATTTTAGAATCTTGAATAAAGGTTTAAAGTTTTAATTAAGTTAGAGTAGGATTGTATATTAAGTTTTAGTAACTGAGTATGTATGAGAAGGTATCTCATATAATTTCATAGTTGGGAGACTTTTTGGTTCTTTTTTGAAAGGTATAATTCAAACCATTGCATGTCTGTGCTTAAGCCTTAGCTTTGAAGTTATAACTAAGATGAAAATGCTTGACCCTCAAATCTTGTATACAAATTTTTTACACTATCCAAATATTTAAAAAAAATATATGTATACATATAATCTCACAAATATTAAAATTTATTTTACTTCTTCTAACTTTATAAAATAAAAAACATAATAATATAAAAAATAAATATTTTTATAAAATATTCTAATAATTATCGATGTATACCGAACGTGGTCTATTATGGCTGCCATTTAGAAGGGTTTATATGAGGGATTATTGAGAGAATTTAGATTTAGCCGGCGGTAGAAGCCTGGTTCCATCGTCACTCGGTCTAAATAATTATTCTAAATTTTCAACTATGAAAAGCATGCCATTCAAATCTTGCCATATAATAGGAAAAAGTTACAAGTACTGCATATTTTAAGCCTCCCTCTGGCAGATGGCTTATATTTTTGTGCAGAAGCAGTAGCCGCTCCGCATTTCGTGGCAAAAATTCTAAATTGCACGGACGGCTTCAACATGTTTTGTCGGAACCATCTGCACCATAAAAATATAAGCGGTAGTCGGCTCCATGGGACCATGCTTTTGGCAAGAATGAGCCTAGGTGTTCATCTTGTTGAATTCACACCATTTGATTGACTTATCTCTGGTTAATTTTGGGTATTGCAGAGAATGAACCTGACTGCAGTAGGGGAGCGCTGTGCCGTGATGGAGAGGCATGTAGAGGACTCGCTTGCGCTGCTTCCGGCTATCGAAGATGCATATGACAAGCACTGCTCTGCAAAGGAAAGTGAAAATCTGAAGGTGGTTGATGTGGGGAGTGGAGCTGGTCTTCCTGGGGTCATTCTCGCCATTGCTCGCCCAGGTAAGGAACTTGTAACCTTGTACACATGGGTACGGGTCTTTAACCAAAAGCCCAACAAGGGTCCTGGTCTTTGGGATTGTAGTAAGTTGAGCTACGGTGATTGTAGAGGCCATAGTTGTATGGAGGTCTAACGCGTGGATATGTTTTGACAATTCGAATATGTTGCATAAGTAATTAAATAAAACAATGCATGTTATTGTAGACATTGGATTAAGAAGACTCATTGTAGAATGTTTATATTCTTTTTACATTGAAATGAAATGAAATGAAAGATTTTAATTACGTCCGCGAGACCCAAATATGGTCTTGGTCTATGGGACCTCAAATATGGAAGTACAATTACTCAAATCATATCATATGATCTTTAATATCTTTGAGAAGGTTGTTCCTTCTCCTGCTGATTTGTGTTAGCAATTCCCCAACTTTTTTTATTTTACTGTCTTCAAATAAATCTGCCATAAACTCGTTTCCAAGTGTTTCTTTGTATTTGTCACGGATATCTGAAAAACTCGGGCATTTATAGATGAAGTGTTCCTCTGTCTCTACTGCCCCTGTGTTGCATAGAGTACATATCCTTTCTTCCCATTGTTCTTTGGGCGTTGTCCATCTCCCTGTTTCACATCTAAGCCTATGAAAGCTAGTCCTTATCTGAGCAATGAGTATTTTTTCCTTCCACTTGATTTCAGCGCATTGTTCTTTGGGCGTTGTCCATCTCCCTGTTTCACATCTAAGCCTATGAAAGCTAGTCCTTATCCGAGCAATGAGTATTTTTTCCTTCCACTTGATTTCAGCGCCTATATACGCTTTTTCCTTGTGGTCATACGTTGGGTTAAAATTTGCAATATAATATTGTCTTTTCCTGCTTGCATTTTTCCACATTCCACTTCTGAACTTTTCATTCACATAATTTTTTATGTCTTTGTTGACATTTGGGCATTCATTTATGTTGATTTCCCAACGTTTCATCCATTTCTGATTTTGTTTCATCCATGTATTCTTTCGCCTATGCAACTTCGTCCCTAGCAGCCCTAGGCCATCTACCATTTGTCATATTTTCTGTTTTTTTCAAGTAACATAACAGCTTGGTCATAGCAATTGCTTCTAAAGGGAACATTCCAGTTTCAGCTAGAATAATTTCATAAGGGGTTGTGGCCTTAATTTTGAGAAAGTTTGTGATTAGATATTTTTGAATCCTTTCTATTTGCCTCCATTTTGCATTTGTTGTGCCACTAGCCCACACCTCCCAACCATACAACAGAACCGGTGTAACAAGTAGGCCAAATAAGACCTTGGTGGTCTTCCAGTCCCACAACTCGGCATTCCTACACCTGTTTTGAAGTGCATATAGTGCTCTCCAACCACTTTGAGTTCTTTTCATCCTACATGTATTCCAATTAAGTTTGTCATGAAAGTCTATGCCCATGTATTGTGTGTACATTGTATGAGAAAACAAGGTGTAGGAACTTGTATTGTTTTTGATCTCTTATTTGCATTTTAAATTTCTCTCATTTTTTAAAAATTCAAAGGGGCTTTTATAGGCCCCGTCCATGAAAGCCAAAACAAAATATGGACATCGCTAATATCCATTGGTGGAAATAAAAAAGGGGATAGTAGTTAAATCTCTTTATTCTAAACCGTTGAACCATAATAAAAGAAGGCAAGGCAAAGGCCCAATACGTTAATGACAATATAAATGCATCAAAACATGACGCAAATGGTGAAAACATTTCCCAATGCCACTTTAAAGTTTTGTTGTGGAGACCTGATGACATTGCAAGATAATAGATTTGCTACAACACTTTATAATTCCATTTCATTGCCATGAATGGATTTATACGGTGTATTCAAGTCAATTGTCACCTTAGAAAGCTTAGTAGTTACCTTATTAACTTTGCCAAGCGTATAAGAAGTCTCTAATTCCTGGACTATGCTTGAGGCTCAGATACTCTTATATAAGAGTATTAAGTCTGCAATTAACACTTATCTTTTTGGAAGGTTTCAATCACAATCATTTTGTCCTTCTTCAACATTTAACTCCTCACAACCTTGCTCAATGGGTACTCTCAGGCCTGTAATTAAACTAACTACCTCCTCCCAATTTGAAGTGGATGATAAAAGGCAAAAGAGCATAAACATAGAGCAACTGACCATTACTATCTGTGGAAATACCTTTTGTAACTTGTGGGCCTAGGTTCCCACGGGCACCCCTATCAAAACTTAATTTTGCTGTCCAAACTGGTGGGGGTGCCAGCATTTAACGATTCTTTGCATCCATTTATCATCCTTCCCATTATCAGAGATTTTAAGTTTCTATCATTATTGTCATAATGATGATAATGGTATTTTTTGCATCCTTATGATAAGTATGATAGTATGCTTTGTTTATGGATTAAAACTTTGCAATATAAAAATTCCTAAAATGATTGTCTCTACTGTACAAGAAATTGAATCATTGATTCTTGATTGCCAAAACCTCACAACTCCTAGACCAAGTACACATCCACAAGAAGTCTCACATATAATTAATTATTTCATTAATTAATTTTGAAATTGCTTTGAAACATGACCAATACAAAAATACAAAAGGGGCTTAGTGCTTACATTAATGATACACACAAAATGGTTCTTGTTGGGACTAGATGCTGTTTGTCCCCATAAGGGTCCAAAAGAGAGAGGGCTTCGATGTCAATTTGAAACAATGTCACCTCGTTTAGATCAAGAACATTGGTGTTGGGTGCTTTGGTGGTCGTATTCAGACAAGAGTGCCATGCCACTGACCTATAAAAAACTGCAATTGGCAAGATTGCATCAAGAGGTGCTTAACGCCCCCAAGAGTTGAGGCAGTATGGAAGAAATAAGAAACCCTCCTCCAAAAAGTAACAAATTCTCAATAAGAAAGAGCCAAATATTACTGATGAAAATTAAGGTAAACAAAGATGGAGTTTGCTGCATTTTCTACCTCTTGAAGGGATAAAGGCAACATATCCTCTCCTCGCCAAGGAGATGATAATCTGTTTCAATGCACAGCTAATAGGATAAAACTCTCATATGGGAGATTGGGATTTGCAAGCTATGTCACAATCAATGTTGGAGATAGTCTCCCTTAGATATGGTGCCATCAACAACCTGCAAGAAATATATGGCATAGAAAGCCAACTTGGGACTAAGAGGTTGTGGAGGAGAGATTCAAGAAACTTGGATGTCTTGCTCACAAACATCCTATCTACCATCTCTATGAATTCGATATATGGCCCTTGCTAAGCATTACTTCTTTAGGTCAAAATTTTGAAAAATGTTACCTTAATCCTTAGTAATATACTTTTTTTAAGTGGTTATATTGGATCAAAATGGACCTCACCCATATTACATCATGACTGCATCGCTGCAGTATTTCAACAAACCACATAGTGGTATTACAATTGACAATTATGTTTTTATTGCTTGACAAGATTTGAACCTGAGTATTCACATTGGGAGTGCACATATTTGACTGCTTGAGCTCATGGCATTTGATAAACCTTAGTAATATTACTGTTACTTTTTAATTTAGTTTCATAACATATTGCCACCATATGAGAAAAATTAGGGTATATCCTGATGTAGAAAAACATGAATATTTGAAGTTCAATATCATGGCATTATATATTTTTATTAGTAAAAGTATAAGAAACTTGATGGGCACATGCCACAATTTATAGCGTGATTGTGATGTAGACAAGCCCAGTTACATCCTAGAACAAGGGTAGTGACGATTTTTCAAGTCGCGAAAAACAAAATTGCAAAGTGCAAAGGATTAGGGTTTTTTCCTGAAAAATATCTCATCTTTTAGGAGCCATATCTTCGCGAAGAGTTATCCGATTCAGCTGATTCTTGGACCAACTTGTGCAGAATTTGAATAGCTTTAAAATGAGTGGTCATATGCAAAAATCCGAGCAATATTGAGGGAGATACGACCCTGTGAAGTCAACCATTCGGAACAAGGGCAGTGACGATTTTTCAAGTCGCGAAAAACGAAATTGCAAATATTTGCCAACTAGGGTTCGAACGATGGGAAGAGCAATGAAGGGCTAGGACTTCAGCGAGGCAAGACATTCTATCTGGACAAAGAATTTTTCAGCTAAGTTCTTTTTTCCCTTTCTTTATCTTAGAAATTGTGCATGAAAAATTTATAAAGTTTTTATCAAATATTATATTTGCTATAGGACTTTCAGATAAATTTCATTAGATTTTGAGTTTTAGTTTCCTTTCCATGGATCGATTTATAGTTAAATCCTTAGAATCATCCCTAGTGGTAGAGGTTAGTGAGCGCACCTCGAGAGAGATCCTCATTGCTCCAAGATAGGGCAGTTTTTGGTAAATTTAATGGGTATTGGCCAGGGGCTTCAGCCTTGAGAAAATGGATTGATAGGAGTTGGAAGTCTCCAGGAGTGATTCTATCATTTCTTCCCAAAGGTTTCTTCCTAGCCATTTTTTGTTCTAGGGAAGAAAGAGAAAGAATCCTAAAAGGGGGTCCTTGGTTTATGGGAAGAGCAGGGCTCTTCCTTACCCGTTGGTATGAAGGCTTTTCACCTAAAAATGTAAATCTATCCCTAGTACCAATCTAGGTTAGGATGTTTGGGTTACCCATTGAATTTTGGGAAATAGATACCTTCAAGGCAATAGGCAACACTCTAGGAGAATTCCTTGAGATTTCAGATACAACAAAAGATGGATTTTTGGCTATTTATGCTCGAATATTGGTCATGATTGATATAAGTAAAGCTTTACCAGAATCAATCATTCTTAAGTATGGGGATAAGATGTGGACCCAAACTATAGATTATGAAAACATATCTTTTAGATGTAGAAGATGTCATGAGGTGGGGCATATTGAGAGATCATGCCCTAAGAAGAGCCCAACAGAATCATTTGTAGAAAATCGTAAGAGAAATTTACAAATGGTTATGGATAAAGATGGTTTTCAACTTCCAAAAAATAGATCTAGAAAAATAAAAGAAAATGAACAGTGGAGACCAATAAGGAAGGATACTTGGAAGAAATTCCAATTCTTTTGAGGCTTTAGCCTATGAAGAAAAAGTAGATCAAAACTTAGAGGACACAGTACAACAATTTCAACATATTAGCAAGGAACCATCTATTCAATATGATCCTAATTTAAGGAAGAACATTCTCGATGAACCTAAGGAATGTGTCTCATCAGATTTTGAAGACTCTCTTGAAGTACCATGCACCATTCAGGAGAAAATAATTGGTAAAGAAAATGCAGTTTTAGAAGTTAATACCTCTACCATTAATAAGGAAATACCAGAAAATGAGCAGGATAAGTCAAAAGCTTCTATAATAGAGCCAGGAGAGGATAAATATGTTGAAAAACAAAATTGTGAAAGAATATTGAGGAATAGAATAATAAGACCTACTCCTGATATAGGCAAGGCAAAAAGAGGAAAACCCTCAAATTATCAAGCAAGATCCAGGGAAGCAAGAGCTAACATAGAGAAAGGAACACAAACTAAGTTGGTTGAACTTCTCTTTACCAAACAACAAAATGATATTGGTAATACGCAAGAGGGGCCAAAAGCCCCTAATGAGACATGATTATCATCTCATGGAATATAAGGGGTGCTAATGCCCCCTCAAAGCATAGGTGTATTAGGGACCTATGTTTAAGTAATAAACCCGATATTCTCTGTATCCAGGAAACTAAAATGACAAAAGAAGAAGTTTCAAAAACTATGAAAGCAGTTTGGGCAAGATGTGAATGGGATGCTATGGATTCTGAAGGAGCAGCAAGGGGAATTCTAACTTGTTGGAATCCTTCTAGAACCTCTTGTGTAACCATTCATAAAACTAGGCATTGGATAGCCTCTTTAGTCACTTGCTACTTTGCAGATATTCGCTTCATCCTTATCAATGTCTATGGACCTACAACTCAATCAGGTAGATTAGAAGTTTGGAGTGGGATTGAAGCCTTTATGAGAAGTAAAGACCAAGAAACCCGATTCATGATCATTGGAGATTTTAATGCCATAACCAAGCTGAATGAAAAATTTGGGGGAATTAGGAAATTGACCCAAAGTATGAAATATTTCTCAGCTTTTATTCAAAACAACAATCTATGGGAAGTTGAGTTTGAAGAAGACAACTATACTTGGACCAACAACAGGAGAGGCCAGAACCTAATAGCAGAAAAATTAGATAGATGCATTCTCTCAGATCATTGGCTAGATGAAGGAACTTGTGCTAAAATTAATACCTTAACAAGGATTGGTTCAGATCATTGGCCAATAAGAGTTAAAATGGTGGTAAGTGAATTCAAAAAAAGATCATATTTTAAATATGAGCAGATGTGGGAAGACCATCCTCAATTTGTTGATATGATAGCTCAAACATGGAATTCTTTAGGTAATGGTGGGTTGTATGCTCTTCCAAACCAAATTAAAGCTATGACATCTAGATTAAAAGAATGGAACAAGAACACCTTTGGAAACAT
This sequence comes from Wollemia nobilis, assembly GCA_028583015.1. Taxonomy (NCBI): domain Eukaryota; kingdom Viridiplantae; phylum Streptophyta; class Pinopsida; order Araucariales; family Araucariaceae; genus Wollemia; species Wollemia nobilis. The sequence goes on from JAQPPZ010000282.1 coordinate 951,690, forward strand.
TTTTGAGAAGAAAGAAGAACTAAAAGATAAACTTTCAAAATTCCAAAAAGGTGATGAAAATAATACAAGCTCGGAGGAAAGGGAGTTGCTTAGTGAATATCATAATATTTTGAGTAAGGAAGAGAAATTCTGGAGATTAAAATCAAGACAAACTTGGTTAAAAGAAGGAGATAAAAATACAAAGTTTTTTCATAGGATGGCTATAGTACAGAGATCATCTTCTAGAATTAGTAGAATTAAATCAATAGAAGGGGTTTGGATTGAAGATCAGAGTGAAATTAGAAAAGAGGCAAAGTCGTTTTATCAAAATATTCTAGGTTCAGAGGAGACCAAAGTTCTTAATGATAAACTTCTTCAAGATGTTCCTTCAGTTATAACAAATGAAGACAATAGGAAACTGATGGAGCCTATTACTCTAGAAGAAGTTCATTTAGCTCTTTTCTCTTTTAATAAGGATAAATCCCCTGGTCCAGATGGGCTCTCTGCAGCTTTTTACCAACATAATTGGGATATAGTGAAGGATTCTTTATTGGTGGCAGTGGAACAGTCTAGGGTAAAACAATACATTCCTTATAAAATAAATGCAACTTATCTTACCCTAATTCCAAAAAAGAAGGATGCTGAATTGTTTGATTCTTTTAGACCCATAAGCCTATGTAATATGGCTTATAAGATTATTTCCAAAGTGATGGCGAATAGATTAAGGCCATTGTTAGACAAAATCATTTCAGAAGAGCAAGGAGGATTTGTGAAAGGGAGACAAATTCTGGATGGGATCATAGTAGCTCATGAAGTTATACATTCAACAACTTCAAGAAAAGAGAAAGCTATGATCTTAAAACTTGATATGAGTAAAGCCTATGATAGGGTTAAATGGGATTTTCTTTTTGCAGTTTTAGATAAGTTTGGTTTTGGGAAGAAATGGGTTAGATGGATTAAAGCTTGTGTCTCTACAATTTCTTATTCAGTGTTGGTCAATGGGTTAGTGACAGAATCTTTTAAAGCCAAGAGAGGCCTTAGACAAGGAGATCCTCTATCTCCTTATTTGTTCATTATTATGGCAGAAGTTTTGAGTAGGAACTTAAAGAAGGCTTACAAAGATGGGCTTATAAGTGGACTTAAGGTTAGTAATAACATCGATAACATCACCCATCAACAGTTTGTAGATGATACAACCCTTTTTGGAAGGGCAAGGATAAATGAGGCCAGAGCTTTGAATAACTTTTTAAAAGAGTACGAAAGAGCTTCAGAGGCAAAAAATTAATAGGACTAAATCCAAAATTTACTTCCTTAACACTCCTGCTAATATCAAAGCAAGAATTTGTAGGTTGCTTCAAATGGAGGAGGCAAATTTACCAACAACTTATCTAGGGATGCCTTTATTTGAGGGGAGAATGAGGATAGATTTATGGAATCCAGTTATTAGTAAAGTTCAAAATAAACTTCCAGCTTGGAAAGGTAGATGGTTATCATTAGCAGGAAGAGTGCAGTTAATTAAGTCAGTCTTACAAGCCATTCCAACATATTATATGTCATTGTATTCTATGCCAAAATCAGTTGAAAAATGTTTAATCTTTATTATGCGATCCTTTTTATGGTCAGGTTTACATGATAAAAGGAAATTTCCTTTGGTGAAATGGAGCAAGTTGTGTGATGACAAAACTAGGGGAGGTCTTGGTTTAAGAGCTCTTACGGATGCAAACTTAGCTCTTACGGGAAAAGTTATCTGGAGATTGTACAAAGAGAGTCAAAGACAATGGGCAAGAATTCTTCTAAGTAAGTATGTTGATCCCAATGACCCAAGTTTAATATTTACTGCATTCTCTCTTCCAAATGGTTTTGCTCTTTGGAATGGTTTAAAAAAATCTATTGATATTATGATTAAAGGTTTAAGATGGGTGGTGGGAATTGGAGAAAAAATTTCGATTTGGATGGATACTTTTTTTTTTTTTTTTAAGCGAAAAACCCCTTGTGGGGCCGCCTTGGTCTGAGAGACCACGAACAGGGGGCTACACTGTCAAAGTCACCCGGGAGTCGCACCCGACCCTGCCCGCACCAACATTATCAATTGGATTTTGGATACCCAATTCAGCTTTTTGGTAGGGTGGAGATTTGAACCTGGGACCTCCCTTGGAGGATTGCCCTCTCCTCTCCAACTCACCTACAACACCTGGGTGATTTGGATGGATACTTGCTGTGATAAAAAACCACTCAATTTAGATCCAGTTTTGAAACCTTGGATGAGATTGCTTCAAGACAAATACGGTGATAGGGTTTCAAACATTTTGTACAAGGGTCGAGAAGGAAGATACAAATGGAAAGAATATTTTTTTACAAGTATATAAGACATTGATGCCAGGAGGCAATTAAGTAGAAAGATAACAACTGTGATTATTCCGAGGGGTGCCAAGGATAAATTGATTTGGGAGTTGAATAGCTCAGGAGAATACACAACAAGAAGTGGATATAATGTTCAACACCAACATAATAATAATGTTACTAGAATATGGAGAGATATTTGGGATAGCCCAAGCATTCCTAAAGTGAAAATGTTTGTTTGGCTAGTAGGTCATAGAAGAATTTTATCCTAGGATAACCTTTTGAAAAGGGGTTTTCATGGCCCCTCTCAATGTGTTTTTTGTAATAAGGAGGAGGAGAGTATTGAACATCTCTTGGGACATTGCTCAATAGTCTGGAATCTATGGCAATGGATTCTTAATATGTTTGGTAAATGCATGGTGATGAATAGCAGAATTGAAGATTGGTTAAAAACTTAAAGCAATGGCAGAGCACTTATAAAAGTGAGGCTTTACAGACAATATGTGATATATCAAAAGATACAATACTTTGGACAATATGGCTAGAAAGGAATAGAAGAATATTTAAAGGAAAGGAAAGCAGTTTAGAGGTAATGAAAAAGAAGATATGTTTAGCCATAGAGGAGTCTAAACCAACCCTATCAACTCACCCAATCCCTAATTTGGAAGCAGAGAGTCTTGATAGATGGAGTCAAGTCATTAAATGGAATTATGATGTTGGGTACAAGAGAAGCAAAAATAAGGTAAAGAATATAAAGTGGAAACCACCGGATGTGGAGTGGGTTAAATTGAATTTTGATGGAGCATCTAAAGGAAATCCAGGACCAGGAGGAGGAATAATTAGAAATAATAGAGAGATTTTGTCTCATTATGCTTTCATTTGTGGATTTAAGACAAATAATGAAGCTGATGCATGGGCAGCTTTAGAAGGGTTAAAAATATGTAATCAAATAAAATGGAATAGATTATGGATGGAACGTGATTCCCTCATAGTAATAAATGCAATTTTGAGGAAAGCAAAGGCTAAATGGAACATACAAGAGATAATTGTGGAAATTCAAGATCTTGCTAAAGAGTTTGAAGAAATCAGGTTGACACATATATTAAGGGAAGGAAACAAATGTGCAGATAAGCTAAACAATAGAGGGATTTTGATTGATGATCGTGAAGTTAACATCTCCTTTCCATGGTTAGAGGAAGTAGAAAGTTTAGTTGAAGCTGACAAAAAATGTTGATTGCCTAAATCAATTAATGATTAATATTATCTGTTTTATTTTGTAACAATAATGTGTGTTCATTTAGACTATTTATTATAATTTTTGTGGTTGCACTTGTTAGGAAGTGAAGTCAGTATCCAGCCTCCTGTTATTGGATGCTAGACTGCAGCGAACGTTTGAGCTGCTAGACATCATGGTCATATGTCTAGATAGCAAACAAGACGTCTGGGCTGCTAGACGTCTTGGTTAGACGTCTAGGCCGCAGACCAGACGTCTAGGCCAGATGTCTAAGCAGCAGACGTCTAGGCCAGACGTTTGGGCTGCTAGACGTCTAGGCAGCAGACGTCTAGGTCATACGTCTGGGCTGCTAGACGTTTAGGCCAGACGTCTAGACGTCTAGGCAACAATTGTCTAGGCCAGACGTTTGGGCTGCTAGACGTCTAGGCAACAGACGTCTAGGCCAGACGTTTGGGCTGCTAGACGTCTAGGCAGTGGACGTCTAGGTAGACGACAGTTTGCGGAAGACGAACCGTTTCGGTTCCGTATGAAGACGAACAGTTTTGTGGAGGCTTCCTCGGGGAGAGGAAACGAACGGTTGGAGTCTTCCTTCAGCTCTATAAAAGGGATGTGATCCCTTGCATATGTAAGGTTGTTGAAAACGTTGAGAAACGTGAATGTAAAGTTTGCTGAAAATAATAGAAAGAGAAGTTGCCATTGCCCCGTGGTTTTTCCTGCACATTGCAGGTTTCCACGTAAATCTCTGTGTCACTTGTGTTGCTGTTTTCTATTTTCTGTTATTGTGTTTCCTCTTGCAGGTATAAAATATGAAGTTTTCCTAACATCTGGTATCAGAGCTCAAGGTTTTGTGCGAGTGGGAGCTGCAACAATGACAGGAGGTGTAACCAAGTTCGAGATTGAGAAATTTGATGGCAGGAACTTCGCTCTATGGAAGATGAAGGTGGAGGATTTGTTGGTTCAGAATGACCAAGCTCAAGCCTTGAAAGGGGTCGCGAGTAAACCGAGCAGCATGAAAGATGAGGAGTGGGCAACGCTTGACAGGAAGGCGGTTTCTACAATCCGTCTCTGCCTAGCGGACTCTGTCTTGTTCAATGTAGCTGAAGAGAAGACCGCGGAAGCCCTTTGGCAAAAGCTTGAAAAGTTGTATGAAACAAAATCAGCAACAAATAAGGTTTTTCTGAAAAAGCAGCTTTATAGCTTGAGGATGAAGGAAAGTTCATCCGTGGTAGATCATTTGAATGAGTTTAATACTCTTATCAGTAAACTGGTTTCAATTAATGTGAAGATGGAGGATGAAGATAGAGCTATCACCCTACTTTGTTCCCTCCCGGACACTTGGGATCATATGGTGATGACCATCAATAATTCATCATCGGGAACTCTCAAATTTGATGATGTGGTAGCCGCTTTGTTGGCAGAAGAGTTGAGGCGAAAAACGTCTCCGGAACCCTCGACCAATGAAGCCCTATCTGTGAGAGGTCGATCTTTCGAGGGGAGTAAACAAGGTAGAAAACAGTCCAGATCTAAGTCTAAAGGACGTAAGCAGAAAGGGAAGTGTTGGCATTGTGGGAAGCCAGGACACTCCAAGAAGGACTGTTGGCAATTAAAGAATGGTGAAAAGCAAAATCAGCCATCAGCTGAGGCCAGTGCAGCAGATTCAGGAGAGACGGCAACATGTGAAGCCTTATGTATCAGTAACAACAGATCTGTTTTATATACCTGGGTTTTGGACTCAGGTGCATCTTTCCACATGTCTCCCCACAGAGACTGGTTTGACAAATATCAGCCATACTGTGGTGGAAAGGTCTATTTGGGTGATGATCACCCTTTAGAAATTGTGGGAAGAGGGGATATAAGGATCAGGTTGGACGATGGTAGAGAAAGGATGTTATGTGATGTGCGACATGTGCCCGATTTGAGGAAGAATTTGCTCTCAATCAAAATGATGGATAAGCTAGGGTATTCTGTCACTTTCGGTAACAACTACTGCAAGATTACCAGAGGAGCTCTTGTAGTAGCAAAGGGAGAATCTTATGGGACCTTATACCGTTTATGCGGTGATACGGTGACAAACCATGCAGCAGCAACAACTTCTTTCGGGATGCAGTAATGCTATGGCATCAACGCCTAGGCCATATGAGTGAAAAAGGCCTGAAAATTCTGCATGACAGAGGTATGCTTTATGGGATTAAGTCTTGTAATTTAGACTTATGTGAGCACTGTATTTTTGGTAAACAGAAGAGGGTTCGGTTTACTGCAAGTCCTAGTAAGAGTTCTGATTTTCTGCAACTTATACATTCGGATATATTTGGACCAGTCCCCACTCAGTCCTTGAATGGCGCCATCTATTTTCTGACTTTTATAGATGATTATTCTAGGAGAGTGTGGGTTTATTTTCTGAAGAAGAAGTCGGAAGCTTTGCAGAAATTTAAAGAGTTCAAAGCACGGGTAGAGAAGAGTTTGGGCAAGTCGATTTTATGTCTCGGGTCAGATAATGGGGGTGAATATTGCTCCAAGGAATTTGATAAATTTTGTATGCGGGAAGGTATTAAGCACCAGAAGAGTGTACCATACACTCCACAACAAAATGGTGTGGTTGAGCGGATGAATCGCACAATCATGGAACGTGCAAGAAGCATGCTTAGCGCAGCCATGTTGGAGAAAAAGTTCTAGGCAGAGGCTGTTAATACAGTTGTTTATCTTATTAACAGGTCACCTACAGCTGCGTTGGATGGACAGATTTCGGAGGAGGTTTGGTGTTGTAAGCCAATTGATTACTCTCATTTGCGTACCTTTGGCTGTGATGCGTTTGCCCATGTACCCAAAGAAAAAAGGTCCAAGCTTGACCCGAAGTCAAGCAAATGTGTTTTTCTCGGCTATGGAGATATAGTGAAGGGGTATAGATTGTGGGATCCTACTGCCCACAAGGTAATTATTAGCCGGGATGTAATTGTTGATGAAAAATCCATGCAAAGGAAGGAGGTACAACAAACTCCTAATGTTGTACCAGTTGAAGTAGAAATGAGTGAAGATGAATATGAAAATCAGCATGCTGAAGTTTTTGATCAGCATGCAGAACAACAAGTAGAGCAGCCACAACGGTCACAAGACCAAGAGCCACAATCGACAGATCATTGGGTTAGAAGATCTACACGTCCACAAAAGTGTCCGGAAAGGTATTCTCATGTGTATCAGTCCTCTTTTGCTTTGTTAAGTGATGATGGTGAACCTAGTTCATTTCAGGAAGCTAGAGAGTCTGAAAATGCAGAAAAGTGGAGGAAATCCATGGAGGAGGAAATCGAGGCACTTCGAAAGAATAAAACGTGGGAACTTGTGGATCTCCCACCTGGAAGAAAGATTGTTGGAAACAAGTGGGTGTACAAAGTGAAGAAGAACAGCGATGGGTTGTTGGAACGCTATAAAGCTCGCTTGGTGGCAAAGGGCTATGTGCAGAAGTCAGGTGTTGACTTTAATGAAATTTTCTCTCCAGTTGTGAAGATGACTACTATTAGAGTTCTACTTGCACTTGTAGCTGCACAGGATTTGGAACTGGAGCAGCTTGATGTAAAGACTGCTTTCTTGCATGGTGATCTCGAGGAAGAGATATATATGGATCAGCCTGAGGGCTATGAAGAAAGAGGCAAAGAGCATTTGGTTTGCAGACTGAAGAAATCACTGTACGGGTTGAAACAGGCGCCAAGGATGTGGTACAGGAAATTTGACACCTTCATGAAGAGCCAAGGTTTCAGCGGGAGTGAAGCTGACCATTGTGCATACTATAAGAGGTTTGATGATGGCAGTTTTATTATTTTGTTGTTGTATGTTGATGATATGTCTGGTTGCAGGCCCCAACATGAAGAAAATCATTGATCTTAAGGCTCAATTGGCTAGGACATTTGAAATGAAGGATTTAGGAGCAGCAAACCAAATTTTAGGGATGAAGATACACGGGGACAGAAAAGGAAGAAAGATCTGGTTAAGTCAAAATTCATATGTGGAAAAGATTCTGCAGCGCTTCAATATGCAGAATGCTAAACCGGTTAGTACCCCACTTCTTCCACACTTAAAGTTGTCTTCCAACCAGTGTACTAGAACGGAAGCGAGAGAAGACAAGCATGTCTCGTGTACCGTATTCATCAGCGGTAGGAAGCCTCATGTATGCCATGGTGAGCACCGGACCGGATATTGCCCAAGCGGTGGGAGTAGTCGGCCGGTACATGGCAAATCCTGGTAAGGAGCATTGGAATGCGGTGAAGTGGATATTCAGATATTTAAGAGCCACTTCAGATGTTGCCATTTACTTTGGATCGGCAGATTTGCAAGTTACAGGTTTTGTGGATTCCGATTATGGTGGAGATAGAGATGGGAGAAAATCCACTACGGGATATACCTTCACTCTTGCTGGTGGAGCGGTGAGTTGGGCTTCTAAGTTGCAATCTGTTGTGGCTTTATCAACCACTGAAGCAGAATATATTGCAGCGACTCATGCCGGCAAAGAGGCAATTTGGCTAGAGCGATTGTTGGGTGACTTCAAGGTAATGCGAGAGAAAATTACGTTGCATTGTGATAGCCAGAGTGCTATTCAGCTAGTGAAGAATCCAACATTCCATGATCGCACGAAACACATTGATGTCAAGTACCACTTTATCAGAAATGTGGTGGAAGAAGGTAGGATCTGTTGCAGAAAATCGACACTGAAGTGAATCCTGCAGATATGCTTACAAAGCCGGTCAAGGTAGAGAAGTTTGAGTGGTGCAGAACTTCTCTGGGCTTGCTGAAAAAGTAACAAGGGCAGCATTGGGCAATTGGCACTTGGATGAAAATCTTTGGCAGAAGAATTCCTGAATATTGACTTCAAGTGGGAGAATGTTAGGAAGTGAAGTCGGTATCAAGTATGGATGCAGCGCAACTAACGTCGAGCCGCTAGACTCAGGGTCGGACGTCTAGGCACTAGACGTCTGGACTGCTAGACGTCTGGGTCAAACGTCTAGGCACGACCAGACGTCTGGGTCGCTAGACGTCTAGGCCAAACGTCTAGGCAGCAGACGTCTAGGCCAGACGTCTGGGCTGCTAGACGTCTAGGCCAGACGTCTAGGCAGCAGACGTCTAGGCCAGACGTCTAGGTAGCAGACGTCTAGGCTAGACGTCTAGGGCAGACGTCTGGGCTGTAGACGTCTAGGCCAAACGTCTAGGCAGTGGACGTCTAGGTAGACCACAGTTTGCGGAAGACGAACCGTTTCGGCCTTCCGTAGGAGAGACGAACGGTTTTCGGAGGCTTCCGTCAGGGAGAGGAAACGAACGGTTGGAGTCTTCCTTTCTGCTCTATAAAAGGGACTTGATCCCTTGCATATGTAAGGGGGAAAAACGTTGAGAGACGTGAATGTAAAGTTTGCTGAAAATAATAGAAAGAGAAGTTGCCATTGCCCCGTGGTTTTTCCTGCACATTGCAGGTTTCCACGTAAATCTCTGTGTCACTTGTGTTGTTGTTTCGTGTTTTCTATTTTCTGTTATTGTGTTTCCTCTTGCAGGTATAAAATCTAAAGAATTTCCTAACAACACTTGTGTTTCAGGAAGGAAACTAGCAATCCAGATTTGGTAAAGCAGATTATGATAATGCGATGTATTGGAAATATTGCTCTACTAAGATGCAAGGCATAGATAGTAGAGGTGAAGTTTTGGCATTGTGAAGGCTGCTATAGGAAAATGTCAAGAAAGATGCTAAATTCTGGAGTAATGGTATTCATACCGAGATTTGAAAAGATCCAGAAAATGAAAATCAAGAATTCAGACATTTTATGTAAAATGATGCAGGTTTCTAGCTATAGCATCTCAATTAAGATGAGAAGTGTATCTATTTGTAAACTCTCAAGCTCTAAGGAAGAGAGATGTAATTTGTCAAGGGTGGGGGACCCGAGTACAACCCCTTATTATCAAGCAGAAAAAAAGTCCAGTTGCATCCCCGTTGTCTCCATGTAGAATATTTCTCGAAGAAATTCCATCCATGCTTTTGAAATTTGAAAATAGTCTTATATAATGTAGCTTTATAATTTTTTTTAAATCAAAGATAACTGTTCCATAAAAAAACATATAAGCAAATTGAAACCCTTTGAATTCTTGAACATTTCAGAATTCGCAGCACTGTATCAACTATATATAGCATATTAGGAACTTTTGTTCGCCTCAAGATTACTCAAGAGGAAGGTGGCCATAGTGGATAACTAAGGACTTTTAACCATTTTCCGAGCAAGATTGTGTTGGTTGTTTATTGGAAGATTTTCAAGACTGTAAACAGGATCCTATTGCAAAGGACGATGTAATAAATGAGGTTTATTTGGGAGCTTGTCTTTATCACGTAGGAGCAGGCCTTATTATAAAGCCAAAGGACAAATTGAAAAAGTGAGTGGGAATCTGTGATAAAAGGTCATTTGATAGCGTAAGGACCTGGATTCACATACATTTTAAGAAGAGCAGCATGATCGCACCAAATCTAAAATCAAGATGAAGTGAATGAACTAAATGAAGACCAAGCAGATGATGATGATGAAGTAGAGGATAATGCTTCAATTTCCAAAGTGGTTAAATCGAAAGATGATAGTAAAGATACTCCAAAATGTAGTTGAGATGAAACTTCTAGTATAGCAGTAGCTACAAAAATCAAATTGAATTGTACTGTTCATAGGGTTATATTATATAAAATTCTCAGGCTTTGACCTTAAAATCCAACTCCTTAGGCTTTGATACAATAGAGGAAATGCACACACACGTAAATGAAATGAAATATTATTAATGTCCGCGGTGGGCCAAAATAAGACCCAAGGGACTATAAGAAGTACAATAATGATCACAGACTAGCAGGCTAAAAAGCCCAACAAAGAAAAGAACTAAGAAAAATACAAGATCAAACCCGACAAAAGGGCCAAAGAAAAAGGGAAAAGAAAAGAACAGGGAGAGCAGAGGGGGGAAGGGCTGTAGTCCAACAAAGAGAAGTGCATGCCAAGAAGAACGGATAGAGAGAAGGAGGGGGGAGGGAGAAGCCCAGGAGGGGCAAGCTCCGAGAATCCCCCAAAAACTAATCTCTCCTAACAGTCGAGGCCGAAGTACCGGAGCTGAAGAAGTCCATGATATGTCTCTGCCCATTGCTAGTTCGGAACCCTGACAAACTGTTGGTGCGCTGTCTAGTGACCCTGCTTCTGTTCAAACTGGATGGTGTGGGGCGTTTCCGGACGAAGTCACCTGGTCCGTCGGAGTTGGTGAAGTATGTTGTGATGAGTCTATGTTGAGGAGGGTGAGATCCATTTGGAGAATTTTTATGTCGTCGAAGCTGAGTTATCTCCCTAAGAAAGAGTGCGAGACAACACTGGTTGTCATTATAAGTGAGGCAAGCGAAGGGTTGTCATTACTAAGTTTCAATGTCAATCTATAAATCATCAAAACTAGAAATATAAGTATGTTTATTCATGTGCTGGATTCTAAATTTAGAAATTTAAGGTTTCTTTTAATGAAGGTTAGGTTTTCTTCTCATCTTTTATGAGTATATGTTATTAAACCATACTATGGCATAACCTTCTAGAGTTTGGTAAATAAGTGTACTATACAGAAAGTATTCCTAACAAAAACAGATAAAAAGAGAGATTGCCACAACGTCAAGAACACACAAACAATTAAACAATTAATGAATATTATAAGGCACAACTTTATTCAATATCAATTCTTCAATAAGTACGACAACAACAATAGGGAGAATCATATAGAGTACTCTCCATCCATTATCATCTTGAGTATATATAAAGCAAAGGGGCAGGAGAGGCAACAAATGTACCTGCTTCCCAGCCGTGCATACAATAAAAATGAAAAATGTACTCCTCTAATAAAACATAACTAATCCAAACCAAGTGAATCTGCTATTTATTTATTCTAAATACAAAATATATTAGAACTCATGACTAGGCATTTTTGCTATTACATCTACACCTACTTCTACGCTTGTTGGCATCCCCATTGATGGATGTACTGAATCACTAGGCTGTATAGGAGCTGAAGCATTAGTGGCTGAACAGGGTGGTACTAGAGTTGGCTGCAGCAATTGATGCAGGGAAAGTTATTGTAGCTGCAGGACTCACCTTGCAAAGTTCCTTCAATCTCCAACGTTTCTTCACATATCTCCCATTGAGATTTTGGCTTCCCTATAATAGCGTTTCTAAAATTATTATGCAATCCCAAAGTCTTTCTCCCAGGCACTTAGTTGCGCCCTCAAATCTGCTATTTGCTGGTCTCTGTTGTTGAGCTGCACTCCCAAGCTTGTGACATACTGGTTAATGGCTGCTATACCTGCCTGCTTATAGACCAACATCAATCTTTCCTCATCTAAATGCCGCTATAGATCATCCATTCTTGTCATTCATCATCCACCCTATTGCACATCCTACACTTGCTTCTCCTTCTCTTTCTAAATGTTCTCCTCTGTTGCTTTCTTCTTTGCTTGGGCTTTGGTTTTCTGTTCCTATAGCTGCCTCACATTGTCGTTTGGGATGCAGCCTATAATCTGTGTTTATGGAAAGTAGAACAGCCTCTCATATGCAAATTGAGCTAATGGATGGAAATTTTTAACTCAAGAGGTACAATCGGTGTAACACTCGTCTTTATAGTTTATAACATCCCATAGGAAGGATCCCTCTCTGACATGCATTTCGATGTTCATAACTTCATTCAGTCTAACTCATCCTTCATGCCCACTAATTCATGTGTATGAGCTATTTTCCCACAGCATGCCCATCTTTGGAAAATCTTGATATCTGTGATCAGCCTCCTTGTTTGCTACAATTATTGGAGGAACTGACTATTACAGACAACATTTTGACGTTGTTAAACATGTCGATCATTTGTTGAAGAACTTCTACATACATTGACACTTTACTATAAGTGCCCTTATCACTCAATCAGGGGAGTGACACCAAATAGCATGCTTTATTTTCTGGCTTCTCATCTGGCTATATGTTACCATTGCACTTCTCTTCTGAAGGAATATATTTGGGTCCCCCTCAGACTTCTTCTCATCATGGTTGGCAATAATCTCTGTTTGCTGAAACATATTCTCATGTAGCTGTGCCTATACATCACTACCTTGATTTACAACATCTCTCTCAACTTGTACAAGTGAGTTAGTGCGTGGCTATAGCAGTTTCAAATTCTCCCCATCCTGAGGAAGAGTATTAATCTGCTAGACATAGTCTTCTTCCTCCATTTCTAAATCATCTGATGATGGGGCACTTTCCCGTCCTGGATCTCTACAGACCACAATGTATGAAAGTCTTGTGTATTTGTTCAAAGAGGAATTGGTAAGTGGGGTTCCACAGTAGTTAATTTACTTTGAACAAGAGAGGGAAGAGGACTGGTAGGAGTAGGGGATGATATGGTTGGTGTTTCTTTACTTCACATTAAGGCCCAACTCATTGGACTGAACATCATCATAAATTATTGTAACTTCTTCATCAGATAAAACAATAGGAGGAGAAGGAGATTTCCTTCAAGAAGCAGCTCTCCTCAAGGGGTATGTGGAGGACAGTGTGGCTGAGTCAGAGCTTTGACCCATTGCTATGCCCCTCTCTATCCTCCTTTGAACAAGTTGCTTGATTGGATTCCTATTGGTAAATGTTTTGAATGTGCAACCCAAATTTAGAAAGTCAATGTTGCCAAAAATGTAGTATGCGAAAGTATTTCCAATGACAATAGAGATAAAGAGAGATCAACAGAAAAGAAGAGAACACACAAGTACACAATAATGGCTGTTACAAGTCACATGTCTTTATTCAATATCAATTTTCTCACTAGTTCAACAATAACAACAGGAAAATCGAAGAGAGTGCTCTCCATTTGATATATTCTTGAGTACATCTATTCATGGAGGGAGGGACAGTTCCCTCTTTCCATCTACTCACATGACAAAAAACAGAAAATATAAATCCCAGTGACAAAATATGACTAACCCAACCAAAGTACATCATGTTGTTTTTTTCTTCTTTTGTTCTAAATATAAAAGATAACAAGCCATATTAGGATTTATGAGTATGGATTCTATCTAAAACTTTACCTCTTGTTTATCATTCATAATGTCACTTGCATCCTAATATTATTGTTGATCGAGGCAATGAATGGTAGGATCCACGTTTTTTTCCCCTTTCAATTTGTTTGGTTTTGGCATGAGAGAATCTTTGGATTCCATTTTCTGCTTCTTAAGTGGAAATGAGAAATGCCGGCCTCTTTTGCAGGACTACTACTTGTGCAAGCAAGGGCTTTCATTTCTGTGGGCTTAAACAATTAGCCCCTTTTCTCCCTTGGCAATTAGAGTCAATTCCATACCCTGCAAAAGCTCCTTCCTTTATTGACAATTCTCCAAGTTTTGTCGAGACCCCTGAAATAGATACTTTACTTATGTCAATATTTTTGTGGGTGCTTTCTTCTTCACACTTTAATTGTTTTGTGAGCTTTTTTTCGAGTTCGGTGTGTGCTTATGTCGAGGACCAGCCACTGGCTTCTTTGACTGATCTTTCAGTATAATCTTCAGATTCACTAACATACAGTTGTCCTTTTCTTTTGGTGATATAGTTTGCTAATGCTTGGCTACTTCGGGTGTTCTTTAACGGCAAAAGAAATCATACATAAATCTGAAAATATGCATGAAGTTCTATACTTCACTAAAGATATTTGAAGTTAAATCTGAATTTGAATGTTATGCAAAACAAGTGAATTATATTTATATGACATAAAATGTGCATTGCTATAGGGTTATAATCCTTCCATGAAACTTGAGTTCAAGAATAGCGACCCTTCATGGCAGCCCTTTAGCAAAATTACAAAACATTAAGTGCTTAGAATGTAAAAATAGAATTACTTGAGCCCTTAAGCCTATATGTTGAGTATGTAACTATCAAGTAGTTATTATATCTGATTGATTTGATCAACTCTTATGACATCCATAATGACATTTCATATTTAATAAAGTGAATAAACATTATAGACATAAATTAACCCGAGTGTATATTGTTCTCTACTGTTTTCATTGTTGCTAGACTTAAAAAAAAAATTGCTAAAATTTGGAGTAATGCTTATGACATCCATTGTGAAATAGGCCATTGAACTTAGCCCAAAAAGGCCTTGGGATGAACAAATTTATAAAATCTGCAATACCAAGAAAATTGAAAATGAAGACCATTTCCTTTTAACTTGCCTTAACAATGTTAAATGCAACATTACCTGGATTTAAGCCCATTATTCTTTAAGATTTGGCTATACGAGAATCAAATTTGCACCTTTATCTCCACCATGTTCAGTTAGAGGGTTGGCGTGTTAAAGAAGATATTACATGTTTGTTTTGATTCCTTTTTTAGATCTTGTTCCACACATGAATTCAAACTACCAACAGCATGACACCTATATCTCCACCATGTTCAGTTATAGGGTTGGCGTGTTAAAGAAGATATTACATGTTTGTTTTGATTCCTTTTTTAGATCTTGTTCCACACATGAATTCAAACTACCAACAGCATGAATGCAAATGGAACAAAAGTAAAACAAGAAGAATGGAAATGAAAATAATCAGAAAATGGATAGAAGAAATATAAACTTCACTAAGCTAGACATAATGGTCATACTTACCTACATTTCTACCAGTAAAAAGGTTAAAAATGCATGAGATTATATTCATATTTTTAGCCCATCATTTGCCCTTCTAGGCAGCAAACTTGATGATGTAGTGCCAGCTTAAGCACCATAACATTCATGAGTTAGAGTGAGCTACATCATGTACTTAATGTTGTAGGAGTTCTGTCGTGTATGTGTATTGTTACCTGAGTTCTCACATGTATGTATGTATGTATGTGGCAACCTTAGTGTTTGTAATAATGTATGTCGACTATACTATATGTTGTATTTTTTTCTATGTATGCAGTTGGGTAAGATTGCCCAGGTCATTAGGCAGTTGCCAACTACCTCCCGATAAACTTTTCTCCTATATCTGTGGTGTTCCAGTTGCTTCAGGGATATTTGGATGAGGGTTGTATCATCATATGTTCATGATCGTGTCATGCTTTGCAGAGTTATTGCTGTCATATTGTATAGACTGGTGACATCCTACAGTTGGTACTGTGAGTTATCTGGCTATTGCTTTATATTTCTTTATGCTGCATACTGTTTAGTTTCATTATTCTTTGTGCATGATGTTGGAATACACAAAACCTATACCGTATTTAGTGCTGTTATTGCATTCAATTGGTCAAAGGTTTGTGACAAAAGTGGATGACTGATGATCCACATGGTGTATGAGGATTAAGATAACAAAAGCAGTGGGGAGAGCCCACTCGAAGGTCTTAGCGGATCATGCGACATATGATCATGATGAATGACAAACGTGGTATTGATGACACACATGTGGAATTGTGTTGAAGTCTTAGTGAACCACAACAGCCCTTCCGCATCTGGAAGGAAGTGTAGAAGGTAGACTCTTGATAGAGCCTTCTTGTGTCAAGGAAAGAGAGGATGTGCAAACATTTTGCCCATTCAACTTGAATGAAGACATGCAACAATCAGTGACTACACCATCTAGACAGTTTGCTTTGCAGAGGGAATCTCGTCACCAGTAATCAAGCATATGTGGCCCCTTCGGCAAGAGGGAAGTCTCATTCAGAAGATGTGTTTTCTGACAAGGAGCAAAATGCTTACCGAACAAATCAGGCTTGGTTGGAGACCTCATTGTTGAGGGAAAAGATCAAGACATCGATTGGGACCATGATTATGTAAGGCATGATGTAGGGTATGGCAAAGGGGTTAGTGACATGGGAGGCTAGAAATGAAATGAAATATTATCAATGTCCTTGGTGGGCCAAAATAAGACCCAAGGGACTATAAGAAGGACAATAATGACTGCTAGCTAACAGGCTAAAAATACCAACAAAGAAAAGAACTAAGATAAATACAAGATGAAACCCGACAATCGGGCCAAAGCGAAAAGGGAAAAAGAAAAGGGAGAGCAGAGGGGGGGAAGGCTGCAGTCTAAAAGAGAGTACACGCCAAGAAGAACAGAGAGAGAGGAGGGGGGAGGGAGCAGCCCAGGAGGGGCAAGCTCTAAGAACCCCCCAAAAACTAATCTCTCCTAACATTCGAGGCCGAAGTACCGGAGTTGAAGAAGTTCATGAAATGTCTCTGCCCATTGCTAGTTCGGAACCTTGACAAACTGTGGGTGCGTTGTCTAGTGACCCTGCTCCCGTTCGAACTGGATGATGTGGGGCGTTTCTGTTGGTAGTCACCTGGGCTGTCGGAGCGGGTGAAGTATGTTGTGATGAGCCGATGTTGAGAAGGGTGAGATCCATTTGGAGGAGAACTTTTATGTCGCTGAAGCTGAGTTATCTCTCGAAGAAAGAGTGCGAGACACCACTGGTCCGGGTATTTGAAGAAGGTAGAAACAGATCGAGAGTTGTCCCTTAAAAGGTAGTAGAATCTACCCCAGATCTCATAATAAATGGGACAACAAAATATAAAGTGATGAAGGGTTTCAACTTCTCCCAAGGAGCAAAACAAGCAAATCCACTCCTCCGTTGAAAGACGATGATTTGACTCAATCCGAAGTTGGTGAGAACTGAAAACACGAGATTCCGGGCAAAGGAAACACTAGTTATGCAACATAAGACGAAAATGTAACGCTTTGATCCTATGCACAAAAACAGAGAAAAGAGACAATTTGGAAAGGAAAGAAAAGATGTAAAGAAATCACAGCCCTCTTTATTCAAATATCTTATCCTCGGTTACATAGACGTCTCCTCCCCTTTTGGGGGCTAGGAGCGTTAAATTTGTCTTCATTACAATGTGTGACCTAGTCTTCCTCTTCCCGCGTGCCCACGATTGCAATGGGCGGGCCAAGATGCTGCCGCCGCTGATGTGGATAAGTTCTTCACCTCTGATTGCTTTTCCTGCAAGGAAAAAAAAAACAATGAAAATGTCAGTAGCACCTGCTGCAAAGGAAAGGGGTTCGTTCTCTAAAATCAACGAAATATGCATGTAAACATCTGCCTGAAACAGTAAATACAGTGAGTCCAAATGGCTTGAAAACTTGACAGAAGACCGAAAATGTTACCAAAAGGCCATTGCCCCTGGGACAGCCGGCCAATCTGTTGTCACCTGGTAATCGTCCCTGGGAAGGACGATTGCTGCTGTTAATCGTCCCCTGGAAGGACGATTGCTGCTGTTAATCGTCCCCTACAGAGACGATTGATATTGTGTTGAAGAAGCCGACCTGCCGCTGCTCCAATGTCGATTCCCGAGACCTGCAAAACGCCTGCAAACAAAGGGGGTTATGTAATTGGGGCCATTTCTGCTGTTCAATAGTTCAGAATCTTGAATCTTGATTTCAAAAGGTTTTCATCGAATATTATCATGCTTTTGTTATTTTGGTTGTCCCACTGACTTGCAGGTAACAACGTCCAATTTCTCGGTGATGGAGGCCAAATTGGGAGAATCCGACCATCTGGGTCGTCCCAAAATGGCCCCAATTACATAACCCCCTTGTTTGTAGGCGTTTTGCAGGTCTCGGGAATCGACATTGGAGCAGCGGCAGGTCGGTTTCTTCAACACAGTATCAATCGTCCCTGTAGGGGACGATTAACAGCAGCAATCGTCCTTCCAGGGGACGATTAACAGCAGCAATCGTCCTTTCGGGGACGATTAACGATAGCAATCGTCCTTACCGGGGACGATTACCGGTAAAAGCAGATTGGCCGGCTGTCTCAGGGGCAATGGCCTTTTAGTAACATTTTCTGTCTTCTGTCAAGTTTTCAAGCCATTTGGACTCACTGTATTTACTGTGTCAGGCAGATGTTTACATGCATATTTCGTTAATTTTAGAGAACGAACCCCTTTCCTTTGCAGTAGGTGCTACTGACATTTTTATTGTTTCTTTGATTGCAGGAAAAGCAATCAGAGGTGAAGAACTTATCCACATCAGCGGCGGCAACATCTTGGTCCGCCCATTGCAATCGTGGGCACGCGGGAAGAGGAAGACTAGGTCACACATTTGTAATGAAGACAAATTTAACGCTCCTAGCCCCCAAAAGGGGAGGAGACGTCTATGTAACCGAGGATAAGATATTTGAATAAAGAGGGCTGTGATTTCTTTACAGCTTGTCTTTCGTTTCCACGTTGTCTCCTTTCTCTGTTTTAGTGCATAGGATCAAAGCGTTGCATTTTCGTCTTATGTTGCATAACTAGTGTTTCCTTTGCCCGGAATCTCGTGCTTTCAGTGGCGATCACGGTGGGACCCTGTCCCTGTTTTTAAAATCACGAAACTGATTGAATTTTTGTGTTTGTGCTTGACAGGTACATTTTTTTTGCAGACTGTTAATCGTCTCTGCAAGGGACGATTTCTGTTCTGGAAATCGTCTCACCCTGGGACGATTGTAAAATCGTCTCTGCAAGGGACGATTTCTGTTCTGGAAATCGTCTCACCCTAGGACGATTGTAAAATCGTCTCTGCAAGGGACGATTTCTGTTCTGTTAATCGTCTCACCAAGGGACGATTTTCTGTCCGCAACTTTTCGGAGCAAAAATTCGGGAGGCAACTGGAGCGAGGCAGAGAAGAGGTAGGGATTTTCATCATCTCTGTTGAAATTTTCTATTTCTTTGACTGTTTTCATTTTTAGCTTGCATTGCTTAGGAAAAGTCATTCATGCATGTTTCATTTTCGTTGGATAAAATGAACCTCACACACTCCACGAAACAATTTTAAACCAAGGAGCTGGTCGTAAGACCCCAGCCCTTGATCAAGACCATTGGTGGATTTAATCACCACCTTGTCTTGATTTGCATACATTTCCTGATTGTCAACTGTTGTTAGGCGTAAATCCTGACGAAGACAGACCGAGCGTAGCTAGGGTGATTCCCATGCGCGCGAGGATAAGTTTTCTATGGTAGGTGCCATTAACAGGACAATCCCCCTTCCGTACCGCCTACGTACCACGTACCTTCTGCTCTCACGTACCTATAGTCTCCCTCTCGTAAGGGCGGGTATATAGAGAGGTTGGTATATCGGCTTGGTTGGTATATTGAAGGGGCGACCTTTTGGGAGTTATAAGAGCCTACATGATGCATTTAAACGTTCTACAAAACCTACAAAGACAAAACAAAACACCAAAATACACTAAACCAGTCTAGGGCACACCAAGAATCCTTAAAAGAGATAATCACGGTTTTGTGAATGTGTGTGTTTAATTCTATTTAGTGTAGACAAAAAAAAAAAAAATCATTAAAAACAAGATAAAAATCTACTTAGATAGTGTGGATGCACCGCAATGGTGTACACCCGCAGCCAAGCCCAATCAAGGGCAGCAGCTCCGGAAGGTACACAAGAAGCAGGCACAAGTCGCCTTTGCTTCAGTCTTGAGGATTTGGTCATACCGCCTTATCGGTCTAACCTACAAAAGAATCCAATTCAAAATCCTCGGTGGGGTATGCCCATTCAAAGCAGCCCCTCTCGAAAAGACGCCCTACATGCGGACCTTAATGTAAACAGAGAATCGCCCTCTCAAGCTAGACATGAGTGGCCACAGCGCGATGAAGCGCTAACGGGGCACACCGTCCATTTGGAGGGACAACGTGGATATGGCGTCCCTTCTTTACCTCTCATCAGAACAAAGAGACCAAATCCAGAGCGTAGGGCTCCTTACACAGGGCGACCTAACTCCGCCTGCCCCTTACGCACCTATGAGAGAGAATATGAGGAAGATCATCGCATTCCTCAAGGACAACAACATACAACGCGGGAACCTTATGCTTCTGCACCAGCCGGATATCATAATCACCCCTTGAGGCTAGAACCTCGAGCACATACCGCCTACCTCGACAGAGGGAAGCGACCCCTTGAGATTTTAGAGCATCAAAACCGAGGTAAACCCATAGGAAGAACATTTGAAACTTCTGAACAAAATAGGGTAGATCAAATTGACCCGGCTGTCGCTAGATATACCACCCGTCAAGCCCAAATCATGCGGCTTAAACAAAGTCAACAAGAGATAGAGTATCAATACCGCTTGGATAAAGAACGCATGCACCGTGAAGCGGATGAGTTACAATATGAAATACTTGAGAGAGGGCCAACCCCTCGCGTCCAAAGAGCCGAACAACATGAGAGGCATAACCCTTTAACGCAGGACGGGTCTCCACGACTTCGTCAAGCTTTGCCTCCGAGACCTCATAGACATGAGAGGGAGGCTACTCCTCGAAATGATGATGGGTACCTTCGAGCGGGGACTCGATCAAGGTCAGAGGTTTCGCCCAGAAACTCCTCAAGAATTTTATGAGGAGTACGAACCAGAGATAGAACATGTTGAAACTCTCCATCAAGGCAGGAGGGCTGCCATTCGGCCACCCCTCCATAGGCCCCCAGTTTATCATAACGTACAACGGGAGCAAGCAAGAGAGGAAGAAATAAAATCTTCCGATGCATACCAAGCGCTATTGGAGCGTTTGGAGTCTGTGGAGACAAAAGCTGCTGGGCATCAAAAACCCACATTACGTCTACTCCGCAGTAATCCGGTGCATCCCTCAGTGCCTACACCTCTTTACCCCGAACACTTCAAGTTGCCTCAATTGGCAGTTTTTAAAGGTGAGGAGGACGCACAAGAGCACGTTACAAGATTTCTAAGCCGATGCTTCGCAATCCAAGATAATGACGCGTTCTTTGCTTAGAACATTCATAACCACATTCGCAGGCCTCGCCTCGGATTGGTTCACACAACTGCCCAAACACGGCATAAGCAGCTTAGATCAGCTAGTAGATGCGTTTCTTGAACGCTTCGCCTTCAACACAAGGAAGAAGGCATCACTTAGTGATCTTGCTAGCCTTAAACAATTTGAGGAGGAAACAATGGCAGCGTACGGGAACCGATGGAGAGGTTTGCTTTCTAAGTTACCCTACCGTCCTCCCATGTCGGATCTCACGCAAATGTTCGCAAAAAGTTATTTAAAATCAATCTCTGGTCTATTGTTGCTGCGACAATACGACAGCCTAGAAGAAGCTTTGGCCCAAGCCAGACTTATAGAAGAGATTAAGATAGGCGAAGGCGCAATTGCCAAGCCTAAGAAGAAAGAGTGGAACAAAACCACTAAAACCGGGACAACGCAACCACAACACGCTGCAGTCAATCAAGTTGCGATAAATGTTCCCACGCCTGTGCAAGAGACGCAGCCCCAAAGGGCTAATTACCAGGCAATGCCTCCTGCTTACGAAAGAGATAACAGAAGACAGGAGCAGTATCAGCAACGTCGCCCTAGGCGACAATTCACCCCGTATGCGGAGTCTAGGGACTCTTTATTTGACCTCTTGTCAGCGGCAAATTTAGTTACTCTGCCAGAAATCCAAATTTTTGACCCTAACATTCCCAAGCCTAGGGGGTATAGGGAGGAATTGTATTGCAGATTCCATAGGCGCAGAGGACATGACCTAAATGGGTGCTGGAAATTCAAAGAACTAGTCTAGGATTTGATCGACAACGGAACATTGGTCGTGGACAACCCCATCGCACCAAACAACCAACAAATGGGGGTATTCAAGGACCCCTTGCTTGCCCACGAGGCACAGACAAAACCGCTCCAGATTAACGAGGTGCGACAAGATCTTCCCGCGCAAGGATTGGTGGGAATGATTAGCATTGTAACAAGGAACAGAAGATACCCAGCGAGTTGCCCCCGAGGTAGCTGCGAGGGAAGTTCCGTCGACATCGCAGCCTCAACAACGCCCAACGCAATTGCCTCCGCCTAGACCCGAGGTCACGATACGGACCAAACTCACGCAAAGTCTGCGGACCACATCGGCTAGGCTGTCCATCTACGAGCTTATCCAACAATCGGCTCCCCATAGAGAAGCTCTTATGGACATTTTAAAAGCCATTGAAGTACAACCCCACGAAGCAAATTCTTTCAACGCCTTCGTGGGACATGTGAAACAATGTACGGAGCTCTGTCATCACATTCGGAGAAGACGAGGTCAAAACGATATCAAATGACATGGCGGATCCACCCCGGCACGTTATCGCGCGGGTCAA
Organism: Wollemia nobilis; assembly: GCA_028583015.1. NCBI lineage: Eukaryota > Viridiplantae > Streptophyta > Pinopsida > Araucariales > Araucariaceae > Wollemia > Wollemia nobilis. Next base: position 974,325 of record JAQPPZ010000282.1, read on the forward strand.
CGGGATCCCGTACAAGAGAGTGCTGATAGATATCGGCTCGTCCGAGTAACATTATAACCACTGCAGCGTTAAAACATTTAAAACGCCGACCTCTCACATCACCGCTTCCACGTACACATTGCGAGCTTTTAACGATGCAATTTGCTCGACAGTCGGCACGGTTGTTCTGCCTATCCAGGTAGGACAAAAGTCAATACCCACACTTGTGCCATGTGCTGGAAGGCGAAATGGCTTATAATATACTGCTAGGGCGGCCTTGGATCAGGGACATGAAGTGTGTCCCCTCGATCGCACACCAGTGCTTGAAGTATGCCTATGAAGGGCAAATACATGTAGTCCCAATGGACTTAGAGCCCTTCAAGTATTGCAATGCGGTACAAGTCATACCTCAATCGACCCTCCCATCAACGCATTTGGATTTTCAATTAAATCCATCTAAATAAGGTCCGATACCGCAGGTACCACTGGTGGCCAACAAGGCAAAATCCCAGCCAGGTGAGACTTCATCACCTACTCCTTCATCATCAACGCCACCTATCGTGGCCCAACAGAAGGACAAGGGGAAGCAAATCATGGAAGAGGTGAAGCCTCTAGAACAGGGGTTGCCCACGATTTCAACGATATCAACAGAGGAAACACCCAACACAACACAAACCAAGACTCCTGAACAACCAAACATGGAATGGACTCAGGAAGGACTACCGTTTCCTCCTACCCAATCATCAACAATCACTGTTGAGATGGCCAGTACGGGCCCTGGGGAGTACTTAGTGCAAAACGTTGTGGCAACCCCCACATTGGAGTCGGTGCAGGGACATGGGAAGACCTTGCCTTCCCATAGGGACAATTGTTCCACTAGGCTACCCTCCCAACCAGACGAATTTTGTGTATGGGGGCCTTGATCATGGTTCTAAACCATGCGAACAAAAGGAAACAGATGAAGAGCCTTTTGTCGAAAACATCAATTATCTGTCGAACCCAGAATTTGCCCTAAAATATCTCGAACAATGCAATTGGCATGGGTATGGGCTAGGCAGATATGAGCAAGGGACGCGAATCCTTTGCCAACCAAGATATCAGATGCCATATGACAAGTCAGGGGTAGGGTTCAACCATCCCTTGCCATTAGACATCTTGGTTGAAAATATGCAAGGCCTAGAAATAGGCAACAAGGGGGGATTGGCATTGGGTCCTTATGCCAATCCGAATACAGAATACACATTGGGAGACTACCTCCCATGGTCTACAAACACCCCTGGAAATAGCAATAATCCCTCTCCTTTGCTAGAGAGAGGTGAAAATTCAGAGAGCAATCCTCAAAGAGAACAACAACGGCTTCCAGACATTTTTCTGAAACTATTCCCCTTAGAGGTTCCAGACGAAATAACACAGTCTCAAGAGAATCAGGTCCCTCCACTAAGAGTGGAACAACAGCAATGGGACCAGATTAATTCATCGGAACAAGAAGAGTCCTCAATGTCGCAAGCAACGGATGTTGAAGAGGATGAACAATTTTGGATCTATGAAAGCGATTCGGAAGATGAAACTGAAATGGACTATCTCAGACATGCGCGACGACATCACCGCGCTCTAACTCATGAAGATCTAATGGGACAGATGGGTATCCTGTTAGGACATGAATGGCACGTAGACCCAGCGAGGTGGGACCAAGTGTTAGACCTATGGCTCCAAATTCAAGATGAGCATCGTCCACCTCGAGATCCCATCATGACAGCAGTGCCGAGGGAAGACCCCGCCTTCCTTTTCACACATAGAGATGAATTTGCACCTAGGGAGGATCCATTCGTGCCCGTTCCCGTAGAGCCAGATCCAGAGTATAGGGGACATCTAAAAGAATCAAGTCATCACACCCGCGGTTCTGGAGACCAAATTCATTCCATCCACATGATCTCCATTGATTTGACCGCACCCATCCGCAATCCGACCGATCCATCACGGTCATTGCATCTAGACATGGATGCCATCGACTGGGATCGCGTCAATTCGCCATTATCACCAGCAGAGTACTGGCCTTTCGGTGAAATGCTTCATTCCGCCCCAAGGACAACTCAGGATATTTTTCAAGCTGAAGAGGGACCCGAGGTTCCAAACATAGATCTTAACTCAGCTGATGATATCCATTTGATCCCAACTCCACATCAGTTGGAGGACGGATCCCACATGTCGATCGAGGAGACGACTGACGTAGACATCGGCACAGATCCAATGAATCCACGGATTCTCAAGCTGGGGGTAAGCCTTTCCCCCGAAGAGCAAGCCGAATATATTGCCCTTCTCAAAGAGAAGAAGGAAGTTTTTGCATGGTCGTACAAAGATATGCCAGGACTAGACCCATAACTAGTCATGCACAACTTAACGCTTGATCCGAAAATCAAGCCTGTAAAGCAAAAACTAAGAAAGATGCACCCAACAAGTGGCCTTGATGGTCAAAGACGAATTGCAAAAGCTGTTGGATGCACAATTTGTCATCTGCATGGATTATCCGCCATGGCTGTCCAACATGGTTCCCGTCAAGAAGCCCGACGGGAGGATTCGCATATGCACCGATTTTCGAGACCTAAACAAAGCGAGTCCTAAGGATGATTTCCCCTTGCCAAGCATCGACGCATTGGTAGACGCTACAGCAGGTCACGAAATGCTCTCCCTAATGGACGGTTTCTCAGGATACAATCAAATTCGTATCAATCCTGAAGACCAACTCAAAACGGCATTCACAACGCCTTGGGGGACATTTTGCTATAAGGTCATGCCTTTTGGCCTTAAAAACGCTGGCGCTACATACCAACGTGCTATGACGTATATCTTCCACGATTACATGCACAAAACTTTGGAAGATTACATGGATGATTTGTTAGCCAAATCTCTCTTGCGTTCAGACCATCTCGGTGACTTAAGCAAGATTCTCGATCGCCTCATAGAGCATAAGGTCAGACTGAATCCCAAGAAGTGCGTGTTCGGCGTCACATCTGGAAAACTCTTGGGTTTTATAGTCTCAAAGAGAGGCAAATTAGAGTTTTATAGGGTTTTGTTGCCAAGTCAAAACTGATATCGAGGTTTACATTGTCAAATATGCCGCGAATTTGCCTCTCTTTGAGACTATAAAACCCAAGAGTTTTCCAGATGTGACGCCGAACACGCACTTCTTGGGATTCAGTCTGACCTTATGCTCTATGAGGCGATCGAGAATCTTGCTTAAGTCACCGAGATGGTCTGAACGCAAGAGAGATTTGGCTAACAAATCATCCATGTAATCTTCCAAAGTTTTGTGCATGTAATCGTGTAAGATATACGTCATAGCACGTTGGTATGTAGCGCCAGCGTTTTAAGGCCAAAAGGCATGACCTTATAGCAAAATGTCCCCCAAGGCATTGTGAATGCCGTTTTGCGTTGGTCTTCAATATTGATACGAATTTGATTGTATCCCGAGAAACCGTCCATGAGGGAAAGCATTTTGTGACTTGTTGTAGCGTCTACCAATGCGTCGATGCTTGGCAAGGGGAAATCATCCTTAGGACTCGCTTTGTTTAGGTCTCGAAAATCGGTGCATATGCGAATCCTCCCGTCGGGCTTCTTGACGGGAACCATGTTGGACAGCCATGGCGAATAATCCATGCAGATGACAAATTGTGCATCCAACAGCTTTTGCAATTCGTCTTTGACCATCAAGGCCACTGTTGGGTGCATCTTTCTTAGTTTTTGCTTTACAGGCTTGATTTTCGGATCAAGCGTTAAGTTGTGCATGACTAGCTGCAGGTCTAGTCCTGGCATATCTTTGTACGACCATGCAAAACTTCCTTCTTCTCTTTGAGAAGGGCAATATATTCGGCTTGCTCTTCGGGGGAAAGGCTTACCCCCGCCTTGAGAATCCGTGGATTCATTGGATCTCGTGCCGATGTCTCACGTCGCTCGTCTCCTCGACTGACATGTGGGATCCGTCCTCCAACCGATGTGGAGTTGGGATCAAATGGATATCATCAGCTGAGTTAAGATCTATGTTTGGAACCTCGGGTCCCTCTTCGACTTGAAAAATATCCTGAGTTGTCCTTGGGGCGGAATGAAGCATTTCATCGAAAGGCCGCACTCGCTGGTGATAATGGCGAATTGACGCGATCCCGACCGATGGCATCCATGTCTAGATGCAATGACCGTGATGGATCGGTCGGATTGCGGATGGGTGCGGTCAAATCAATGGAGATCATGTGGATGGAATGAATTTGGTCTCCAAAACCGCGGGTGTGATGACTTGATTCTTTTAGATGTCCCCTATACTCTGGATCTGGCTCTACGGGAACGGGCACGAATGGATCCTCTCTAGGTGCAAATTCATCTCTATGTGTGAAAAGGAAGGCGGGGTCTTCCCTCGGCACTGCTGTCATGATGGGATCTCGAGGTGGACGATGCTCATCTTGAATTTGGAGCCATAGGTCTAACACTTGGTCCCACCTCGCCGGGTCTACGTGCCATTCATGTCCTAACAGGATACCCATCTCGTCCCATTAGATCTTCATGAGTTAGAGCGCGGTGATGTCGTCGCGCATGTCCGAGATAGTCCATTTCGTCTCATCTTCCGAATCGCTTTCATAGATCCAAAATTGTTCATCCTCTTCAAGATCTCGTTGCTTGCGACATTGAGGACTCTTCCTGTTCCAGATGAATTAATCCGGTCCCATTGCCGTTGTTCCACTCTTAGTGGAGGGACTCGATTCTCTTGAGACTGTGTTATTTCGTCTGGAACCTCTAAGGGGAATAGTTTCAGAAAAATGTCTGGAAGCCGTTGTTGTTCTCTTTGAGGATTGCTCTCTGAATTTTCACCTCTCTAGCACAGGAGAGGGATTATTGCTATTTCCAGGGGTGTTTGTAGACCATGGGAGGTAGTCTCCCAATGTGTATTCTGTATTCGGATTGGCATAAGGACCCAATGCCAATCCCCCCTTGTTGCCTATTTCTAGGCCTTGTATATTTTCAACCAAGATGTCTAATGGCAGGGGATGGTTGAACCCTACCCCTGACTTGTCATATGGCATATGATATCTTGGTTGGCAAAGGATTCGCGTCCCTTGCTCATATCTGCCTAGCCCATACCCATGCCAATTGCATTGTTCGAGATATTTTAGGGCAAATTCTGGGTTCGACGGATAATTGATGTTTTCGACAAAAGGCTCTTCATCTGTTTCCTTTTGTTCGCATGGTTCAGAACCATGATCAAGGCCCCCATACACAAAATTCGTCTGGTTGGGAGAGGAGCCTAGTGGAACAATTGTCCCTATGGTAAGGCGAGGTCTTCCCATGTCCCTGCACCGACTCCAATGTGGGGGTTTCCACAACATTTTGCACTAAGAACTCCCCCAGGCCCGTATCGGCCATCTCAACGATGATTGTTGATGATTGGGTAGGAGGAAACGGTAGTCCTTCCCGAGTCCATTCCATGTTTGGTTGTTCGGGAGTCTTGGTTTGTGTTGTGTTGGGTGTTTCCTCTGTTGATATCGTTGAAATCGTGGGCAACCCCTCGTCTAGAGGCTTAACCTCTTCCATGATTTGCTTCCCCTTGTCCTTCTCGTTGGGCCACGATAGGTGGCGTTGATGATGAAGGAGTAGGTGATGAAGTCTCACCGGCCGGGATTTTGCCTTGTTGGCCACCGGTGGTACTGCAGTATCGGACCCTATTTAGATGGATTTAATTGAAAATCCAAATGCGTTGATGGGAGGGTCGATTGAGGTATGACTTGTACCGCATTGCAATACTTGAAGGGCTCTAAGTCCATTGGGACTACATGTATTTGCCCTTCATAGGCATACTTCAAGCACTCGTGTGCGATCGAGGGGACACACTTCATGTCCCCGATCCAAGGCCGCCCTAGCAAGTATATTATAAGCCATTTCGCCTTCCAAGGACATGGCACAGGTGTGGGTATTGACTTTTGTCCTACCTGGATAGGCGGAACAACCGTGCCGACTGTCGAGCAAATTGCATCGTTAAAAGCTCGCAATGTGTACGTGGAAGCGGTGATGTGAGAGGTCGGCGATTTTAAATGTTTTAACGCTGCAGATGGTTATAATGTTACTCGGACGAGCCAGTATCTATCAGAACTCTCTTGTACGGGATCCCGTTGACCCGCGCGATAACGTGCAGGGGTGGATCCGCCATGTCATTTGATATCGTTTTGACCTCGTCTTCTCTAAATGTGATGACAAGCTCCGTACATTGTTTCACATGTCCCACGAAGGCGTTGAAAGAATTTGCTTCGTGGGGTTGTACTTCAATGGCTTTTAAAATGTCCATAATAGCTTCTCTATGGGGAGCCGATTGTTGGATAAGCTCGTAGATGGACAGCCTAGCCGATGTGGTCCGCAGACTCTGCGTGAGTTTGGTCCGTATCATGACCTCGGGTCTAGGCGGAGAAACTGCGTTGGGCGTTGTTGAGGCTGCGATGTCGACGGAACTTCCCTCGCAGCTTACCTCGGGGCAACTGCTGGGTATCTTCTCGTTCCTTGTTACAATGCTAATCATTCCCACCAATCCTTGCGCGGGAAGATCTTGTCGCACCTCGTTAATCCGGAGCGGTTTTGTCCGTGCCTCGTGGGCGTGCAAGGGGTCCTTGAATACCCCCATTTGTTGGTTGTTTTGTGCGATGGGGTTGTCCACGACCAATGTTCGTTTGTCGATCAAATCCTGGACTAGTTCTTTGAATTTCCAAGGACCCATTTAGGTCATGTCCTCTCGCGCCTATGGAATCTCGCAATACAATTCCTCCCTATACCCCCTAGGCTTGGGAATGTTAGGGTCAAAAATTTGGATTTCTCGGCGAGTAACTAAATTTGCCGCCGACAAGCGGTCAAATAAAGAGTCCCTAGACTCCGCATACGGGGTGAATTGTCGCCTAGGGCGACGTCGCTGATCATCGCTCCTCGTCTTCTCGTTATCTCTTTCGTAAGCAGGAGGCACTGCCTGGTAATTAGCCCTTTGGGGCTGCGTCTCTTGCATGGCGCGGGAACATTTATCGCAACTTGATTGATTGCAGCGTGTTGTGGTTGCGTTGTCCCGGTTTTAGTGGTTTTGTTCCACTCTTTCTTCTTAGGCTTGGCAATTGCGCCTTCGCCTATCTTAATCTCTTCTATAAGTCTGGCTTGGGCCAAAGCTTCTTCTAGGGTCGTCGTATTGTCGCAGACAACAATAGACCGAGAGATTGATTTTAAACAACTTTTTGCGAACATTTGCGTGAGATCCGACATGGGAGGACGGTAGGGTAACTTAGAAAGCAAACCTCTCCATCGGTTCCCGTACGCTGCCATTGTTTCCTCCTCAAATTGTTTAAGGCTAGCAAGATCATTAAGTGATGCCTTCTTCCTTGTGTTGAAGGCGAAGCGTTCAAGAAACGCATCTACTAGCTGATCTAAGCTACTTATGCTGTGTTTGGGAAGTTGTGTGAACCAATCCGAGGCGAGGCCTCGCGAATGTGGTTATGAATGTTCTAAGCAAAGAACGCGTCATTATCTTGGATTGCGAAGCACCGGCTTAGAAATCTTGTAACGTGCTCTTGTGCGTCCTCCTCACCTTTAAAAACTGCCAATTGAGGCAACTTGAAGTGTTCGGGGTAAAGAGGTGTAGGCACCGAGGGATGCACCGGATTACTGCGGAGTAGACGTAATGTGGGTTTTTGATGCCCAGCGACTTTTGTCTCCACGGACTCCAAACGCTCCAATAGCGCTTGGTATGCATCGGAAGATTTTATTTCTTCCTCTCTTGCTTGCTCCCGTTGTACGTTATGATAAACCTGGGGCCTATGGAGGGGTGGCCGAATGGCAGCCCTCCTGCCTTGATGGAGAGTTTCAACATGTTCTATCTCTGGTTCGTACTCATAAAATTCTTGAGGAGTTTCGGGCGAAACCTCTGACCTTGATCGAGTCCCCGCTGAAGGTACCCATCATCATTTCGAGGAGTAGCCTCCCTCTCATGTCTATGAGGTCTCGGAGGCAAAGCTTGACGAGGTCGTGGAGACCCATCCTGCGTTAAAGGGTTATGCCTCTCATGTTGTTCGGCTCTTTGGACGCGAGGGTTTGGCCCTCTCTCAAGTATTTCATATTGTAACTCATCCGCTTCACGTTGCATGCGTTCTTTATACAAGCGGTATTGATACTCTATCTCTTGCTGACTTTGTTTAAGCCGCATGATTTGGGCTTGACGGGTGGTATATCTCGGCGACAGATCGGGTCAATTTGATCTACCCTATTTTGTTCGGAAGGTTCAAATGTTCTTCCTATGGGTTTACCTCGGTTTTGATGCTCTAAAATCTCAAGGGGTCGCTTCCTCCGTCGAGGTAGGCGTATGTGCTCGAGGTTCCGGCCTCAAGGGGTGATTATGATATCCGTGCGGTGCGAAGCATAAGGTTCCCGCGTTGTATGTTGTTGTCCTTGAGGAATGCGATGATCTTCCTCATATTCTCTCTCATAGGTGCGTAAGGGGCGAGCGGAGTTAGGTCGCCCGTGTAAGGAGCCCTACGCTCTGGATTTGGTCTCTCTGTTCTGATGAGAGGTAAAGAAGGGACGCCATATCCACGTTGTCCCTCCAAATGGATAGTGTGCCCCGTTAGCGCTTCATCGCGCTGTGGCCACTCATGTCTAGCTTGAGAGGGCGATTCTCTGTTTACATTAAGGTCTGCATGTAGGGCGTCTTTTCGAGAGGGGCTGCTTTGAATGGGCATACCCCACCGAGGATTTTGAATTGGATTCTTTTGTAGGTTAGACCGATAAGGCGGTATGACCAAATCCTCAAGACTGAAGCGAAGGCGACTTGTGCTCGCTTCTTGTGTACCTTCCGAGCTGCTGCCCTTGATTGGGCTTGGCTGCGGGTGTACACCATTGCGATGCGTCCACACTATCTAAGTAGATTTTTATCTTGTTTTTAATGATTTTTTTTTTTTTTTTGTCTACACTAAACATAATTAAACACACACATTCACAAAACCGTGATTATCTCTTTTAAGGATTCTTGGTGTGCCCTAGACTGGTTTAGTGTATTTTGGTGTTTTGTTTTGTCTTTGTAGGTTTTGTAGAACGTTTAAATGCATCATGTAGGCTCTTATAACTCCCAAAAGGTCGCCCCTTCAATATACCGACCAGAGCCGATATACGAACCTCTCTATATACCCGCCCTTACGAGAGGGAGACTATAGGTACGTGAGAGCAGAAGGTACGTGGTACGTAAGCGGTACGGAAGGGGGATTGTCTCGTTAATGGCACCTACCATAGAAAACTTATCCTCGCGCGCATGGGAATCACCCCGCCTACGCTCGGTCCGTCTTCGTCGGGATTTACGCCTAACAACGAGTTGACAATCGAGAAATGTATGCAAATCAAGCCAAGGTGGTGATTAAATCCACCAATGGTCTTGATCAAGGGTCGAGGTCTTACGACCGGCTCCTTGGTTTAAAATTGTTTCGTGGAGTGTGTGAGGTTCATTTTATCCAACGAAAATGAAACATGCATGAATGACTTTTCCTAAGCAATGCAAGCTAAAAATGAAAACGATCAAAGAAACGAAACAAAAACAAAAAATTTCAACGAGAGATGATGAAAATCCCTACCTCTTCTCTCGCTCGCTCCAGTTGCTTCTGAATTTTTGCTCTGAAAAGTTGCAGACAGAAAATCGTCCCTTGGTGAGACGATTAACAGAACAGAAATCGTCCCTTGCAGAGACGATTTTACAATCGTCCTAGGGTGAGACGATTAACAGAACAAAAATCGTCCCTAGCAGAGACGATTTTACAATCGTCCCAAGGTGAGACGATTTCCGAACAGAAATCGTCCCTTGCAGAGACGATTAACGATCCGCAAGAAAAAAAATGTACTGTCAAGCACAAACACAAAAATTCAATCAGTTTCTGTGATTTTAAAAACAGGGGACAAGGTCCCACCGTGATCGCCACTGAAAACACGAGATTCCGGGCAAAGGAAACACTAGTTATGCAACATAAGACGAAAATGTAACGCTTTGATCCCATGCACAAAAACAGAGAAAAGAGACAATTTGGAAAGGAAAGAAAAGATGTAAAGAAATCACAGCCCTCTTTATTCAAATATCTTATCCTCGGTTACATAGACGTCTCCTCCCCTTTTGGGGGCTAGGAGCGTTAAATTTGTCTTCATTACAATGTGTGACCTAGTCTTCCTCTTCTCGCGTGCCCACGATTGCAATGGGCGGGCCAAGATGCTGCCGCCGCTGATGTGGATAAGTTCTTCACCTCAACTGAAAACACGAGATTCCGGGCAAAGGAAACACTAGTTATGCAACATAAGACGAAAATGTAACGCTTTGATCCTATGCACAAAAACAGAGAAAAGAGACAATTTGGAAAGGAAAGAAAAGATGTAAAGAAATCACAGCCCTCTTTATTCAAATATCTTATCCTCGGTTACATAGACGTCTCCTCCCCTTTTGGGGGCTAGGAGCGTTAAATTTGTCTTCATTACAATGTGTGACCTAGTCTTCCTCTTCCCGCGTGCCCACGATTGCAATGGGCGGGCCAAGATGCTGCCGCCGCTGATGTGGATAAGTTCTTCACCTCTGATTGCTTTTCCTGCAATAAAAAAAACAATGAAAATGTCAGTAGCACTTGCTGCAAAGGAAAGGGGTTCGTTCTCTAAAATCAACGAAATATGCATGTAAACATCTGCCTGAAACAGTAAATACAGTGAGTCCAAATGGCTTTAAAACTTGACAGAAGACCGAAAATGTTACCAAAAGGCCATTGCCCCTGAGACAGCCGGCCAATCTGCTGTCACCTGGTAATCGTCCCTGGTAAGGACGATTGCTACTGTTAATCGTCCCCCGGAAGGACGATTGCTGCTGTTATTCGTCCCCTCGAAGGACGATTGCTGCTGTTAATCGTCCCCTACAGAGACGATTGATACTGTGTTGAAGAAGCCGACCTGCCGCTGCTCCAATGTCGATTCCCGAGACCTGCAAAACGCCTGCAAACAAGGGGGTTATGTAATTGGGGCCATTTTGGGACGACCCAGATGGTCGGATTCTCCCAATTTGGCCTCCATCACCGAGAAATTGGACGTTGTTACCCGCAAGTCAGTGGGACAACCAAAATAACAAAAGCATGATAATATTCGATGAAAAACTTTTGAAATCAAGATTCAAGATTCCGAACTATTGAACAATGAGAGAATAACATGGAATATGAACAAATGACAGAAAATGAACTACAACTAAATCCAAAAGGTGCGGGGTGCCCAAGTGGGCAGCCCACCGATGGAACTTGATTTTGGCACCAATCCCCTTGGGATGGGCACAAAATCTCTTAGGAGTGGGGGGTCGGCGAATTGTTTGGTTCAGGCGTCCATGTGTTGGATTTGGGTCAGGTTCGAGCTTCCAAAGGCCACCCAACAACCTCCCTTGCAAAAGAGATTGGTGGATGTGGGAAGGTGAACCAAAAGGGATGCAAGTGGGTCTTCAACTCGGCAGCACTTCGTTGCTTGAAAACTCCTTCAACTTGTCTATTTTGGGTGAGAAAAGTCTCACCTTTTATAGACCCAAGGGGTCTCCTTTGGGAAGGAAGCACAAACGCCATGTGTTGGTCATAGGCGCCATGTGGCGATCATGTCTCCTCATGAGGGAGGGGAGTCCTCCATTGACTTGTGTTTTCATAATTGCTTCTTGTGACGAGTCCTCTAACGGCCCTTCGTCCACCTACACACGCGTGCAAGGCAGGAGTCATCAACTGACTGTTCTGGGCTGCCACTTGGCGTCGTTTGTCGTTTTGCCCGTTAAACTTGGTAATCGTCCCTGGGTGGGACGATTACAACAATCGTCCCTGGGTGAGACGATTGCAAGTTAGTAATCGTCCCTGGGTGAGACGAGTACTGGGCAAAGTGTCTAAATGTACCAAATTGCTTCCTGACCTTACAAAATTGCTATGGAAGTGGTTAGGACCACTGTTTGACCTCTGAGGGCTGCCCTGGGGGCTGTGTTTGTCAAAGCGATCAGTGTTTGCGGTCACATAATCGGATTGGTGCTGTTTTGGTGTCTACAAGAACACACCGAGTTGCCCAATAGTCATCTGAAGACTATGCATTGTGTGCTGCTGAAGGTATCGTGGACGAACTATTCTGCCCTCTTGTATCTGTAAGAAGTGCTCATGGTAGAAAAACAACTTGGGGGAAAGAGGGGCAACATGAGAGATCCATGTGCATCTGGTATACTGGAGACTAATATCCTTTCGGATCTCACGGAGCATCTTCTCCTTACTAAGCCAAGAAGGGGGGAGAATTCCCAAAGAATAAGGGGGGAGCCTGTCTATCTATATCTGAATGCTTTCCAGGAGGGTAGAAACCTGAAAATACCAGCTCCTCTGGCCTCCTCGAGAACTCAGAGAGAGTTCCATTGAGGAGCGAAGGGCGAGGTAAGGGTACCGCCTGCTACTTGGAGGGGGATCTCCTAACGTACGGATCCTATGAAGATAACCGATAATCAAGAAGATAATCTCAAGCTGGAGAGGAGAAACCCCAAAATCTACCAAAATAATAGAGCGGGGGATTGTGCCCTTGCAATGAATGAATCGTCGAAGAGAGACTGTCTGGACTCGCGCAACCCGTGACTACTTAGTCGAGCCAAGACTTGGACCCCAAACTACTGGCCCATAAGTAATAGTTGGCTTGACCACGACGTCAAAGATCCTCATCTTCACAGGTATATTCAAAAAATGTGCTTTGAAGCTATTCCTCTCTTGCAAAGACAGAGCTGCATACCCCTTACAAACCCAGGTCTGGGGGGCGGGTTTCATACCAAAAGTGGGACAGGTGAAAAGAACCCCCAAGTACACGTAAGAGGTGGTGATCTCGACCTCCTGAACTTGGAAAAAGAAGTGGAGATGGAATAGGGCCTCTTTGGTAGTATTGAAAACCATAACCTTGGTCTTAGAAAGATTCACCGTCAACTGTCTTGAGTCACAAAAAGCGTCAAAAGTGTCCAGATGACGCTGAAGCCCCTCAGGGGATGAGGCCAAAGAACAACATCATCAACAAAGAGGAGAATAGAAATCAGCACATAATGAAGAAGGCAACCATCCTCTGGGCGAGCATTTTCCTTAATAAAAGTCTCAAGCTCGTCGATGAAGATCCCAAAAAGTGTCGGGGAAAGGGGGCACCCTTGTTTCACTCCTATGGTGCTAAGAATACTGGCTGAAAGCCCTTGAGGGGAGCGAAACCGACCTTTCACAGTCTCATATAACCGTGTAACCGTTGTCAAAATCTGCCCAAAGATGCCAACTAACCGAAATCTCTCAAGAAGTAAATGCCGAGGCATCGTGTCGAAAGCTTTCTTGAAGTCTACAAAGCAACAATAAACCCTCGAGGACCTGGAACGCGCCTCCTCAATAATAGCTCTAAGGACTAGAATGTGATCCGTGGTCTAGTAATCTTGCCGAAAACCAGCTTGGTCAAGGGCCCTGAAACCCTTCTCCAACCTTCGGGAGAGAAGCACATCCAATGTTGTGGCATAGAGCTTGGCAAAGATATGCCCAATCATGATGGTCTTGTAGTTATTAGGTTCATGGGGATCACCTGCCTTATGAATGGGGTGAATGATATGCTGAGTCCAGGAATCAGGAAACCCGGAACAAATAGAAAGATTAAAGAGATCAGTGAGGGGCCCAACAAGAGGGTCAATACCATGCTTCAAAAATTCCGCCTGTAACCCATCCAAATCTGTTGCTTTGCTCGTACAAAGTTTCCTGATAGCATGCTTGACAAGACCAGTAGAAAAGAGGTGGCACGAAGAGGGGGGGGAGGGAACAATAATAGGAGGCTGATTAGGGATGGTATAGAGGTAAGAGGCATGAATGGTCCAAGAGGAAAGATCTATCCCAGGAGTAATCCGATCACGGGGGAGGTTAAGGCACCAGAAGGATTTAGGAGACTGCTGAAGGGAGTGGATAAGATCAAGTTGATGCCAAGAGAGGAAGAGACGCTTATTTCGAAGAAGCATCTTGTAGTATTTGCAAGAAATGGCATAGACCCGGGAAGGATTTCGAATGGCATATTTCAACCTTGGATGGGCAGACTTACATTCCTGATCATACTTGATGTTCATGGGGCAATGACCAGGGGGACAAGGACGAGGGGGAGGATGAGTAGTGTGGGGGTACGAGTCCAAAGGAGCCTTCCAAATAGTATGGACCAAGCAAGCAGAACGATTAGAAACATCGGGAAGAGAAGACACCCCGGGGAGAACCTGACGCAACTGGTCCATGTAGGTAAAGGGATAATAATAGTCAAAGTCTATAATGACTCGAGGGGCAGAAAGGGGGGGAGGAGGGGCAGGGATAACAAGAAGGGAAACAACGGATAATGTAAGAGAAAGAACTGAATGATCGATAAGGGGGGGGGTGATTAGAGACGCTGAACCGGGAAATGAATGGAATGAGGGTGGTAGAGGAAATAGCATAGTCGACGACACTGGCTCCACCACTATGAGGAAAACAAGTAAACCCACTAGAATTTGGAAAGCAAGATATGCCATAAAGAACTAGCCTGTTGGATTCACCCAACTCAATAAGATGCTTACCGTAAGCAGTAACTTGTGTGTCGTTGGAGGTTCGAGCAAAACCAAGGTCCTCAGGATCCAATTCCCGAGTCTGCATCTCATCGGTTGTGAGGTCATGAAGAGAAATCTGCATAGGTCCGGTCCGAGCATTGAAATCTCCCAGTAAAAGTATCTACCCTGAAGCCGAGTATCTAGTAATGTCCTCATAGACATCTTGGAAAGGGTCCCCATCCATGTGAATAGCAAAATTGGATGTGGTGGGAGGAAAGTAATAGGTGGCAATGTAGATATCCCAAAGAGGTGTGTGACAATGGATTTTAATCCATAAAATCCTGGGGTGGGGGTCAGTCGAAACCAGGGAAACTGAACCTTGGAGACCGTCCCTAATAAGAGCAGCAACACCTCTTGAACCTTGACCCCCCCCCACCCGAGCGCCGAGTGAGTTGCCAACAACTGGACCACCAGAAGTAACTAGAGATAACTGGTAGGGCCTGCTCAAGACTCTCGTGCGTCTCACAAATAGGAATGATGTCATGTCTGCCAGTCACATCAAGAAGGGACCTTGGGGCAAACCACATCATACCATTGCAGTTCTAGCAGGCTATAGCTAGCTTATCGGCAACCCCTTTTTCGTGTCGATGGAGTCATTTTTTAGGCAAGGGTTTGGACCACCCAGGTGGGGGAGAGTTCCTAATCACTGCACCCAAATTACGAATAACTGCCCATTTGTTGGCTTTCCTGGCTGCGGCTACTTGTTCCCTGGTTTTCTTCAATTTTTCAACTTGGAGTTGTGTAAGGTCCTCATCAAGGTAAATCTTGTCCTGAAGGGTAAATAATTTTCGTTTCGCCCTCAACGCCTTCATACGCTCTTCTGCATTTTTGAAGCGTATGACCAATGTGGAGTCGGGAGAGAACCACGCTCTCTCGAGAGTAACATATGTTAACTCATGAGTGTTGTGTGAAGGCATTTCCAGCTTGAAGCGGATCAGTAGGTTTGGGCACCCCATGAACCTTGAGATTGAGTGCTTTCGCTTTATGGATCCTTTCTTCTTCAAATTTAGCCTGGATAGCCAACTCAACTATGGGGGGCGAGTTCTTTCCAGCTACAACCTGAACCCAGGATTGTTGGTTGGCTAATTTTTGATTTTGTGCAGTTGACGCTTCCTTGAGACGTTCCTGTTCATCTCGAATTTTTAGAATTTCAGAGTGTAAATTCGCAGAATTCTGAGGAGGCTGTTCGGAATGTGTAGTCTGCAATTGAGTAATGATGGCTTGCTGATCTTAAAGTTTATTTTGGAGATCCGTGATAATGCGGCTGTCGTCTTTAACTTGGTCTTGCAAGGAGAGTATAATACTAGCTTGTGTGTCTAGTTGTTTCTGGAGATAATTAATCTGTTTAGATAAACGCTGATATGACATAGTTGTGTGAAGGCGTAGGACAGATTTAAGAGGAGAAGCCCGCGTTTCCTCCATTACTCCTTCATCAAGTATCCCCATAACACCCCGTGCGAAATGCTGCGCGAAAACCCTCCGAAATGTGTTGATTTGCTATGCAAAAACCCTGTTGATTCTGCTGCGAGAAAACCCTCCGGATTCTGCTGCGAGAAAACCCTGTTATTCTGCTGAGCAAAAACCCTCCGGATTCTGCTGCGCGAAAACCCTGTTATTCTGCTCGCCGAAAACCCTCCATATTCTGCTGCGCCACCGCGAGAACCCTTGTATTCTGCTGCGCCACCGCGAGAACCCTTGTATTCTGCTGCGCCACCGCGAGAACCCTTGTATTCTGCTGCGCCAATGCGAGAACCCTTGTATTCTGCTGCGCATGCGAAAACCCTTGTATTCTGCTGCGCCCGCGTGATATCCCCATTGGATGATGATAATTACATGGTCCTGCAACATGATTGGACATTGACCATTAGGATGGAGACAGATTGATGGAAGGGGAGGAACAAGCAAGATTATGTGGGTCCCATTGTAGAAGCCCTTTGATTCAAAAATCACTGATTATGAGGGCATGTTTGGCATTGCAGATGACCCACCCTTTGATTCAGAAAGTAGTGATTATGAGGGCACATTTAGTATTGCAGATGACACAGAGGATGATGGAAGACTTTCACATTTCATGTTTTTGCCCCGGTTTTAGATTTGAGTTTCTATTTCATTTTGACATTTTCTTATGTAGTTGGAACTTGGACTATAACTGAAATTGCAAACTTGTAATGTTTCAAAGTTTGAACTTCAATGAATTGAGAATTCCTAATTTCCTATGGCTTTCATTTGGTGTTACATGGATGTCTGATGTTTGGCCCTTAGAGGAATTACAATCTAAATTTTTAGCTTCCACATATGCTTAAAAAATCCAATTTTGAGGCCTAATTTTGTTTTTTATATATTTATATATGCCTTCCCAAGCTGTCCCATCGCTGTCCTGGAAGGCCAAAAACAAGAATTGTTATCTGTGACTATGAAGCAAGAATTGAAATCAGAAATGACCTAGGTGAGGCACCAATTGACATTGAAGAAATAGGAGAATGTTTCTTGCAAGATGGAGCAAGAAGGAAATGCTGATCTCACTCCAGGTAAGCCTAATCTTCTGACGTCTTGTATTGTCGAAAGAAAATAAAGAAAATGGATGAAGAAGAGTGGCGTGTCACAAATGTTCCCTTTATGATGTCATATCCCTGATTTGGCTGGATGTTAGGGTCAGGCTGCTCCCAACCATCATCAGCAATGTCAGAGAGAGAGAGAGAGATCTAGTGCTGATTTAAGGATTTTATGAACTTCTATAATAGTGGCCTCTCCATTAGAGTCCTAAAATCCAATAGACATTGTCAATGATCTCTTTAACATGAGAACTCTTATTTGACTTGTTTAAACATTCAGCTCCAAAGTGCAATGGTATAAAGGGCATTGATGTTACAGGATATACATATAGTACTGATTTAAGGATTTTATGAACTTCTACACTAGTGGGCTCCCCATTAGAGTCCTAAAATCCAATAGACATGGTCAATGATCTCTGTAACACGAGGACTCTTATTTGACTTGTTTAAACATTTAAGCAGCTCCAAAGTGCAATGGTATAAAGGGCATCGATTGTTTGCAATGAAGGCATCTGATTTGAATTTCCAAAGAGCTTGGGCATACATGACTGATGTTACAGGGCATACATCTAGTGCAGATTTTAAGGATTTTATGAACTTCTACACTAGTGGGCTCCCCAAAATGGGGTGAACCTGCTCTTAGTGCAGGAAATCAGCCTGGTGAGTTTTAAATTTTAGCTAACTTGAATGCTTAATAACAGATATATGCTGCTTGGCATTATTTGTGATGAAACTAACTTTAGACTCTACATCACAGTTGGTAACTGCACCTATAGAGCCTTAATTCCTGCCTTCGGTTTGGACTGTCACTCTTTTAGTGGTCATAATGTTTAAGTGTTAAAAATATGGTTTTTTTGTTTGACTCAAAGATTGATTCTGGTTACTTTTTGCAGTTAGTTTTCACTGTATTTGACCCTTCTTTTGTGAAATGCTCTCATACTTATTGTTCAATGTTTTCTGAGTCGGGTGATGCATATGATGTAAACCAAATTTTCCTAAAATATTGTTAATGTTCTTACAAAGCTATCCAAGAATAATGACAACTTATTTATTGGAGGGAAGCATCCCAGCTTGTTAAGCATTAGGTCCCTTTATGGTAATGCTTAGCTTGTTTGCATTCTTGCCTTGCATCCAGATATTTTTAATAGCTTTGATCAAGAATCCTTTGTTTCTTGCTCTGCATTGTATGTAATGCTCTATGATGTGGCCATTATCTCATTGAAATATGTCATGTCAAAAATCTGGTATTATAAAAATATGCATTCAAGTATTACTTATAATGTCTTCTCTGATTTACCTTGCTTAGCTGAAAACATTCTGTACTTTAATCTGAAAAAAAAAAAATTCAATAATCAGTGATTCTAGTACACGGCTTCAGCTAGACAGTGTGCATGTTCTTAAAGGTATTAATTACAATGGTATTTGGATAAATACTATCTGTCTACACCTGAAATAATCAGTGTGCTTGGTGGTTTCCGAGTAGGATGCATTTCCAAAAATGGAAAGGTCACTTTATATCTGAGTTGATTATATTACATTTCAATTGTGTGAGTTTACGGGAGACATATCTCAAGCATATGTCTCTTGAAATTTAGTTAATAGAACTTGTTTTGCCATTGGCAGATTGGCAGGTCACTCTTATAGAATCCCTTCAGAAACGTTGTTGCTTTTTGGAGCATGTGGTAGAAGTCTCTGGTTTGTCAAATATTCAAGTTGTTCATATGAGGGCAGAGGTAATGTTCATATTGTTTAAGGGTAACATACTTGGTAGTATTCAAAATTCTATTATAAATAGCAATAGGATTATGATTTTGCTGGTATGTCCTTTGTACATACACCTTTGATCTAAATTTTGTTTTCTCTGCTAGAAACCTACCATTTAGGGTACATGAAAGTGGTAAGTTACACAGAATAATCAATTATTCATATGCATAAGTAGGTTTGAAAGCATGTATTCAGCTGGCTTCCAGGAAAAATTTCCTTGGTTGAATGCTATAAGAGCAATTTTGAGTATTTAAGAATAAGGTTTGCACATACAAAATTAGTAAAATAGGTGGTTCTAAGTCATAAATATCATGGTGGAGAGGATTGGAAAATAAGGAAATATGGTTGTAGTTGCATTTTAAGCAAAGGGCACCCATAGGATTGCTAAATACAGATACAATATGTATAGAAACCGAGCTTCTAAGGACATGAAAATAAAGAGAAGATATAGATTGCTATTTATTGAGAATAATAAGTAGATTTTGTCATGCATGGTTGGTGCGTAATGATTGATTTTTTAAAGAACTTAGAGGATTGATAAAGTGATGGTTCTGCAATATGTTATACCTACATATTTTTCTTTCAGGTCTGGTCCCATATATTTGGGAAGAGAACAAGGGGTCTGATAAAATTTGTGAGTTTACAAACCTCCAAAATTTATAATATCAGTTGCATGGGATGCTATCATTTAACTACTTCTTGTTCTGTCATTATCTCTTCTGGGAAGATTGATATCTGCTGCTTTTAGCAAGCAATTGATATTGGATAGACAAGCAACTAGAGAAAGCCCTCGATCGAAAGTAATTCTGGAAGTTTTATGCTTGCTCTGTCTGTAACAGACAGGCTGTGGTTAATGGTGCTGGCTGTCATTTGCTGCATGCATGTTACCTTGGTTATCAACCTTGGAATTTTTTAAGAGCGACTGGAGTAGGGGATGGCATTCAACAGTTTTCTTGTTAGGAAAAACTTCAAGATTCCACACCTGCAAGAGGAAGCACAATAACAAAAATATAGAACACGGAAACAGTAACACAAGTGACACAAAGATTTTACGTGGAAACCTGCAATGTGCAGGAAAAACCACGGGGCAATGGCAACTTCTCTTCTTATTAATTTCAGCAAAGATTACATTCACGTCCTTGGACGTTTTCAACAACTCTCTTATTACATTATGCAAGGGATCACATCCCTTTTATAGAGCAGAAGGAAGACTCCAAAACCTGTTCGTTTCATCTTCCGTTCCGTGTACGTCTACCTAGACGTTTGCTTCTTTGGCGTCTTCTTGGCATGACATCTGGCCTAGACTTCTGGCAACCCAGACGTCTGGCAGCCTAGACGTTTGGCAACCCAGACGTCTGGCAGCCTAGACGTCTGCCACAGCCCAGACGTCTGGCCTAGACGTCTGCCAGCAACTCGCAGCCCGGACGTTGCCGGACGTTTGGCCTAGACGTCTGCCAGACCAGACGTCTAGTGGCCATACGGACTTCACACCTAACATTCTCCCACTTGAAGTCAGTATTCAGGAACTCTTCTGCCAAAAGATTTTCATCCAGTGCCAATTGCCCAATGCTGCCCTTGTTACTTTTTCAGCAAGCCCAGAGAAGTTCTGCACCATTCAAACTTCTCTACCTTGACCGACTTTGTAAGCATATCTGCAGGATTCACTTCAGTGTCGATTTTCTGCAACAGGATCCTACCTTCTTCCACCACATTTCTGATAAAGTGGTACTTGACATCAATGTGTTTCGTGCGATCATGGAATGTTGGATTCTTCACTAAGCTGAATAGCACTACGGCTATCACAATGCAGCGTAATTTTCTCTGCATTACCTTGAAGTCACCCAACAATCGCTCTAGCCAAATTGCCTCTTTCTTGGCATGAGTTGCTGCAATGTATTCGCTGCTTAATGGTTGATAAGGCCACAACAGATTGCAACTTAGAAGCCCAACTCACCGCTCCTCCAGCAAGGGTGAAGGTATATCCTGTAGTGGATTTTCTCCCATCTCTATCTCCACCATAATCAGAATCCACAAAACCTGTAACTTGCAAATCTGCCGATCCAAAGTAAATGGCAACATCTGAAGTGGCTCTTAAATATCTGAATATCCACTTCACCGCATTCCAATGCTCCTTACCGGGATTTGCCATGTACCGGCTGACTACTCCCACTTGCTTGGGCAATATCCGATGCTGGTGCTCACCATGGCATACATGAGGCTTCCTACTGCTGATGAATACGGTACACGAGACATGCTTGTCTTCTCTGCTTCCGTTCTAGGACATTGGTTGGAAGACAACTTTAAGTGTGGAAGAAGTGGGGTACTAACTGGTTTAGCATTCTGCATATTGAAGCGCTGCAGAATCTTTTCCACATATGACTTTTGACTTAACCAGATCTTTCTTCCTTTTCTGTCCTTGTGTATCTTCATCCCTAAAATTTGGTTTGCTGCTCCTAAATCCTTCATTTCAAATGTCCTAGCCAACTGAGCCTTAAGATCAATGATTTTCTTCATGTTGGGGCCTGCAACCAACATATCATCAACATACAACAGCAAAATAATAAAACTGCCATCGTCAAACCTCTTGTAGTATGCACAATGGTCAGCTTCACTCCTGCTGAAACCTTGGCTCTTCATGAAGGTGTCAAATTTCTGTACCACATCCTTGGCGCTTGTTTCAACCCGTACAGTGATTTCTTTAGTCTGCAAACCAAATGCTCTTTGCCTCTTTCTTCATAGCCCTCAGGCTGATCCATATATATCTCTTCCTCGAGATCACCATGCAAGAAAGCAGTCTTTACATCAAGCTGCTCCAGTTCCAAATCCTGTGCAGCTACAAGTGCAAGTAGAACTCTAATAGTAGTCATCTTCACAACTGGAGAGAAAATTTCATTAAAGTCAACCCCTGACTTCTGCACATAGCCCTTTGCCACCAAGCGAGCTTTATAGCGTTCCATCAGCCCGTTGTTCTTCTTCTTCACTTTGTACACCCACTTGTTTCCAACAGTCTTTCTTCCAGGTGGGAGATCCACAAGTTCCCAAGTTTTATTCTTTCGAAGTGCCTCGATTTCCTCCTCCATGGATTTCCTCCACTTTGCTGCATTCTCAGACTCTCTAGCTTCCTGAAATGAACTAGGTTCACCATCATCGGTTAACAAAGCAAAAGAGGACTGATACACATGAGAATACCTTTCCGGACACTTTTGTGGACGTGTAGATCTTCTAACCCAATGATCCGTCAATTATAGATCTTTGTCTTGTGACCGTTTTGGTTGCTCTACTTCCTATTCTACTTGTTGTTATGCATGCTGATCAAAAACTTCAGCATGTTCATCTTCATAGTCATCTTCACTCAATTCTACTTCAACGGGTACAACATTAGGATTTTGCTGTACCTCCTTCCTTTGCATGGATTTTTCATCAACAATTACATCCCGGCTAATAATTACCTTGTGGGCGGTAGGATCCCACGGTCTATACCCCTTCACTATATCTCCATAGCCGAGAAAAACACATTTGCTTGACTTCGGGTCAAGCTTGGACCTTTTTTCTTTGGGTACATGGGCAAACGCGTCACGGCCAAAAGTGCGCAAATGAGAGTAATCAAGCGGCTTACAACACCAAACCTCCTCCGGAATCTATCCATCCAATGCAGTTGTAGGTGACATGTTAATAATGTAACAAACTATATTAACAGCCTCTGCCCAAAAAATTTTCTCCAACATGGCTGCGCTAAGCATGCTTCTTGCACGTTCCATGATTGTGCGATTCATCCGCTCGGCCACACCATTTCTTTGTGGAGTGTATGGTACAGTCTTATGGTGCTTAATCCCTTCCTGCATACAAAATTTATCAAATTCCTTGGAGCAATATTCACCCCCATTATCTGACCTGAGACACAAAATTGACTTGCCCAAACTCTTCTCTACCCGTGCTTTGTACTCTTTAAATTTCTGCAAAGCTTCCGACTTCTTCTTCAGAAAATACACCCACACTCTCCTAGAATAATCATCTATAAAAGTCAGAAAATAGATGGCGCCATTCAAGGACTGAGTGGGGACTGGTCCAAATATATCCGAATGTATAAGTTGCAGAAAATCAGAACTCTTACCAGGACTTGCAGTAAACCGAACCCTCTTATGTTTACCAAAAATACAGTGCTCACATAAGTCTAAATTGCAAGACTTAATCCCAGAAAGCATACCTCTGTCATGCAGAATTTTCAGGCCTTTTTCACTCATATGGCCTAGGCGTTGATGCCATAGCATTATTGCATCCTGAACAGAAGTTGTTGCTGCTGCATGGTTTGTCACCGTATCACCGCATAAACGGTATAAGGTCCCGTAAGATTCTCCCTTTGCTACTACAAGAGCTCCTCTGGTAATCTTGCAGTAGTTGTTACAGAAGGTGACAGAATACCCTAGCTTATCCATCATTTTGATTGATAGCAAATTCTTCCTCAAATCGGGCACATGTCGCACATCACATAGCATCCTTTCTCTACCATCGTCCAGCCTGATCCTTATATCCCCTCTTCCCACAATTTCTAAAGGATGATCATCACCCAAATAGACCTTTCCACCACAGTATGGCTGATATTTGTCAAACCAGTCTCTGTGGGGAGACATGTGGAAGGATGCACCTGAGTCCAAAACCCAGGTATATAAAACTGATCTGCATTATTCGATACAGAAGGCTTCACATGTTGCCGTCTCTCCTGAATCTGCTGCATTGGCTTCAGTTGATGGCTGATTTTGCTTTTCACCATTCTTTAATTGCCAACAGTCCTTCTTGGAGTGTCCTGGCTTCCCACAATGCCAACACTTCCCTTTATGCTTACGTCCTTTAGACTTAGATCTGGACTGCTTTCTACCTTGTTTACTCCCCTCGAAAGATCGACCTCTCACGGATAGGGCTTCATTGGTTGAGGGTTCCGGAGACGTTTTTCGCCTCAACTCTTACGCCAACAAAGCGGCTACCACATCATCAAAATTGAGAGTGCACGATGATGAATTAGTGATGGTCATCACCATATGATCCCAAGTGTCCGGGAGAGAACAAAGTAGGGTGATAGCTCTATCTTCATTCTCCATCTTCACATTAACTGAAACCAGTTCTTGATCAGAGTATTAAACTCATTCAAATGATCTACCACGGATGAACTTTCCTTCATCCTCAAGCTATAAAGCTGCTTTTTCAGAAAAACCTTGTTAGTTGCTGATTTTGTTTCATACAACTTTTCAAGCTTTTGCCAAAGGGCTTCCGCGGTCTTCTCTTCAGCTACATTGAACAAGACGGAGTCCGCTAGGCAGAGACGGATTGTAGAAACCGCCTTCCTGTCGAGCGTTGTCCACTCCTCATCTTTCATGCCGCTCGGTTTATTCGCGACCCCTTTCAAGGCTTGCGCTTGGTCATTCTGAACCAGCAAATCCTCCACCTTCATCTTCCATAGAGCGAAGTTCCTGCCATCAAATTTCTCAATCTCGAACTTGGTTACACCTTTTGACATTGTTGCAGCTCCCACTCGCACAAAACCTTAGCTCTGATACCAGATGTTAGGAAAAACTTCAAGATTCCACACCTGCAAGAGGAAGCACAATAACAAAAATATAGAACACGGAAACAGTAACACAAGTGACACAGAGATTTTACGTGGAAACCTGCAATGTGCAGGAAAAACCACGGGGCAATGGCAACTTCTCTTCTTATTAATTTCAGCAAAGATTACATTCACGTCCTTGGACGTTTTCAACAACTCTCTTATTACATTATGCAAGGGATCACATCCCTTTTATAGAGCAGAAGGAAGACTCCAAAACTGTTCGTTTCATCTTCCAACGCAAGCCTCCAAAGACTGTTCGTTTCATCTTCCGCTCCCAAGACTTTTCGTCTTCCGCATACGTCTACCTAGACGTCTGCTTCTTTGGCGTCTTCTTGGCATGACGTCTGGCCTAGACGTCTGCCAACCCAGACGTCTGGCCTAGACGTCTGCCAGTCCAGACTTCTGGTAGCCCAAACGTCTGGCCTAGACGTCTGCCAGTCCAGACGTCTGGCAGCCCAGACGTCTGGCCTAGACATATGCCAGACCAGACGTCTGGGCTCTGGCCTAGACGTCTGCTAGACCAGACGTCTAATGGCCATATGGACTTCACACCTAACATTTCTTAGCAGGTGTTCTCAATATCTGCTGACTGATGCCTCTGATGTTGCTATGCTTTTGCAATCCAGGATTTTTTTTTTTAAATTTAATATGAACTGGATAAAAAATCCTCTTTATTTTGCTTTTGGGTTATCATACAAGAACTGATACAAAAAATGGGTGTCATCATGGAGTTTTGCTGAATAGTTGACCAGATTGTTGATGTCTCCATCAAATTGTTTCGATTGGTGAAGATTGTAAAGCTTAGATTAATGGTTTAGGTTACATGAACTTTATATTAAGGGTCAACGATAACTTAGGTCACACTTGTCTGTCCTCAAGTCATGTTTAAGGAGGTGTGTGTTCTAAACTTACTTCCAAGGCCGTTTGGATTAATCTGTTTTAACATAATTTTATTCTAGATCCCAACTTGTAGGCCCTTGTGATCCATGTCATAATGTAAATGGACCAATGCATCTTGGACATGTGGTGTCCTTGGGGTCCAGTTATTGTCATTTGTTGTGCATAAAATTATAAATGCTTATTGTCAGCACCTTATTTGATCATCTTGTCTTGGCATCTAATGTATTTATTCTCATTCACATTATTTCTTTTTCACCATTAGTTATTCCATATCCTTCTTTGACCTTCTCCATATTTGGTATATATCTTTGTTGTGTATGCTTCAGAGTTTAGTTTAAATCCTGCGGTCAATAGATTTGGTAAAGTTGTTCATGTGCTTGCTGTTGAACAAAAAATTTCAACCCTATCACTTTTTTGTGTTGTTTTGGAGTCTATATATAAATGCCACCTCATACTGTTAGAGTCCGAAATATATTATCCATGGCACATCGTCAATTACACTTCATTAAATATGGTTTGGACAAATGTATCCAATGTTTTGCTCATCTTGCTGTTGTTTTTCTTATGTTTGTTTAATCTCCTAATTTAGATCAGAATGTGATGTAAAAGTTTTGATCATGAGTTACATGTACTTTTCCTTTTAGCATAATTGTCACAATACTGCTCCACCTAATTCAAGGATGCTTTTGAAACTCTTAGTTCCCAATGGATCTGTTGTAGATCAAAGAATTACTTTGTTTGACTGATCCATGACAGAGGATTGTTGCTATCAAAACTTGTGGATACCAACTTAGGGAAAATTTTGTGACCTAAAATTACCTTTATTGTTAACTCAAGGCTTTCTTAATGAGAATGATGATGAGCTATGCGAATGAGTTTTTTGCTTGATTTTGTTCAATAGTTCTTCATACATCTTTTACACGGAGTCTTGTATCAAATTTTTATTGTTGCTTATCTCTTGTTATAGGATAATGGTCTTTATTTTGAGCTTTTCTTTCGTTGTAGGTTGAAATGCTGAGATTCTTGTCTATTGGGTTGTGACATGTTACACTAGCCTTTGTAATAGCCTTAGATATGTCTTCATTTATGATTGCAATTTTGAGCTTCTCCTAGTGACCGAGTGTTTTGCGTTGCATGCTTTTTGTTGTTGTTTTTACTTGGAGTACCCTTACCTTTTGCCAGCATATTCTCCATTGGCTTTCTATTGGTTTCTTGTTATCGTAGATCTAGCATTTTGTTGGAGATAAGAGTTCAATAAATTATGCCTGAAAAGGTAGGTAGTCAAAACAATATAAAGGGATAAAAAAAGGTAGAATCTTGATAAGTAGAAGATTTGAAAACTGAGTTTGAAAAAGTTGGAAGTTCAAAAAATTTAGGGATACCAAAAACGAGGGGAAGCAAAAAGGTAGGGGATTCAAAGAAGGAGGTGTAGAACTAATGGGAAACCCAAAGAAGTAGGCAACGTAATAAATTTAGAGAAAATTCTCAATTGAAAGGTCCTGCTAAAGCCTTATCCTTTTTAGTTGTATATTTGTTGCCTCAAATGATTGCTTTTATACCACTTCTAATGATTCTTCTCATACCAGGTTTAGTCAAGCCTAGTTCAGATTGGGTCCAAACCAAACATTTGGGTCGGCCAAACCGGTTCAGTCTGTCTCAGTTTTATTTTTTTTTTAAATTTTTTGAAATAAGAAAATTGGAAAAACAAAATTAAGGGAACAAATGAGATCATAGATTTGGGCAAGCCGACATAATGTTTGTCATTAGAAAATGCCACTATTGACTATGGATTAGAGACGATGATTTATATTTGCATTCTGCAAATGCCATTGCAGTTGTGGGATTAGGAGCTTGAGCTATGTTGAGAAAAGGAGCTCATTTATATTTTGTAAATGTGTGGCAGCCATGAGTGAGAACTCACGTTGTTGTAACTTAGAAGCCATGGTATTGGATTTGTCTGAATTTGAGCCAATTCATGGGATTGGAAGCCTTATAAATGGAGCCGTTGGAGTAAGGCACTGGACTGTTGAATCACAGATGAGCTCCATGAGCATTGAGATTGAGAATACATGGAATAAACATTCAACGAAAGAGAGTGTCATAGTATATCTTCAATGTAGACCAATGAACTATGTAATGTTTTGTTTTTAATTGGTTATGTGGGATTGAAACAAACCCCACTCGTATTACATCATGAGCATATAGTGGTATTACAACAACATTTTTGGCAATTATAAATGTATCGCCTGGCAAGATTCAAACATGGATCTCTTCGAAAGTTGAGGTATTTAATTGGTCGAGCTCATGCCATTTGATAATGAACTCTGTAATGCTAAGTTTAATGTTACGTTGTTTAATTTTCATTTTATTTATTTTAATTGGTTATAGGGAATTGAAACGGGCACATCCATATTACATCATGATGGTGTTACTGTGGTATATCAATGAACTATATGATCATAGTATTATAAGAAACTGTATTAGCAGGATGCCCTTTGGGAATTAGACATTGGCAGGCTTTGTTTACTGCAATGTTATGTTCATTTATTAGCATGTTTTATAAGTACACATTCCGGACCAAACTAACCTTTTCCAAAAATCTGAAATTCCAAACTTGTTTTCCTTTCCATTTGAACCAAACTTTTTGAACTTGGTAACTATGTTTCTTCTATACCAATAGTGTTGAAATACTAGAAATTATTGTCCAAAGGTGTAATGTATTGCAATATCAAGGATATTGCAAAACTAATAAAGAGATGAATCCAAGTAATAGTAAAAGCAATGCCACTTAGTGGGGAAACATCCTTATCCAACGTCTCAATGGTATTCTCATTTTGGTGATTCTATATTAAAGTTTTGTCTTGTATATATATATCCTTAATTATGTTAAAGCAACCCATAAGGCCGAATTAGTCTGATTAATCATGAAAGAGTAAACCAAAAAAACATTAAGAGGAATAACTTGCGGTATGTGTGCCACAAGTCAGCTACTTTAAAACCCAATTATGTATAAAGAAGATAGTGACACATGTTAAGGTTTGGGGCATAAAAGATTTATGGTACAAAACAAATTAGAAAACATATTTGTTTCTTCAACAAATTACTTTGGACTTGTACCTGACAAGCTATTTTGGTGTTATATAGGTTCTCAAGTCTTTTCTCTGAAAATTCGAGCTCGTTAGAAAATGCAGAATTTGTTATTTAAGAATGCCACAAAATTCTTTATCTACATTCTAAATATAACTAGGTCTTTTTGCATTTTAAATGTACCTCTTTTTCAGCCTCTATATGCTACAACTACCCACATAGATGGGATTGACTAGTGAGGCTTTGTTCTCGTTAGAGGACAGGTTTTGGGAAACCTCCTTATTCCTTGGCTTCTTGTGATAGAAATGTTGGATCTACTACACTTGGGTGTCGAGGGTCAGCAAGCTGTCCTCATTGATGGCCTGTGTGATTACGGCAGACATGCATAACCAAATTCCTTGCTACATATGGTGGCATCAGCCTTGAATGGGAAGAGAGTATTTTGGAGCCATTTTTTTGTTCCCTCCTTGAATTGCGTATTCGAGTCGTAATAGTGCAGGCCACTCTCCCATAGTGGACCTTATAGTCAGTTCTTATAGTGGCTCTTTCATAGTGATTGATTATGATGATGTAATTCCTTCTTGCACATGGCACTTTGTTATAGATTAGGACCACCTTTGGTCCCCTGCTATGTTTTTCTATCAGCCTTATCATCATCTTTGGTTGAGGGTTTATTTCACATGGATATTCTAATATTTTATACTAGAACTAAATGGTTTTATGCTTGTTTGATACAATAGTGCACTTTTTGGCATGTCTAGAGTTTAACCATACGGGTTCACACCCTAATTAGACTCTATTGTTAGAGTTGAGCTTGTAGTCTCTCTTTAGCCTTTTCTTTCACTCCCCCGTGCTATTAGGTTCAAGTCATTCTTTTGAGTCCTAGTGATCTACATTGGTCATCGATGGATGTTAATATAAGTCCCTTCTTTCTTTCTTTCCTGTGCTAAGTCTAGAAGCAACTTCTTTTTTCTGATTTTCAGCAAGATTTGCTTTACTTGAATATGGTCTCATGATGAGGATTTTTAATGTGAAAGTCACTGCTTCTTGCATATCAGATGCTGAATGTTCCATACAATCAGAAATTCTTAAGATTGTCAAAGTTGTTTTTGGAATAGTGGGTGGAGAAGTTGCATGGGGAAGAAACTTCCAAGACATAGGCATCATTTAAATCAAAGCACACATTCTTTCAAAATGCTTGTTATTTATTAATTGCAGGTGTTCATTAACTATTTGGTTTTGACCTGTATCATGGTGAAGGCTATGGAAAATCTAGTCTTCTTCTGAATTGAATTTTTTAGCCATATATCAGATTGAGATTTCTTCCTTACTGTTTTGAGAAAATTTTCTACTTTCCTTTAATTAAGAATTTCAAGGCTGATCTTATCATGCTTTCATGACAGGATTATGCCTAGTGACATCTTTTTCTTATTAAATTTTTTGGATTGTGGAGTAATCTGTTTCTGGCTTGTTTGTATGAAATAACACAGGATGCTGGCCAAAACCCAGATTTCAGAGAGATGTATGATGTTTCGGTTGCAAGAGCCGTGGCAGAAATGAGAGTTCTAGGTAGGAGATGTTGGTATAAGTAATGTTATGGTAGTATTTAAGTGAAACGAAATTCCATCATTAGTGATTTTTCCATTTCTTTTTCTCTTGATTTGTCCTAATTTTAGAATTCATATGAATCCACATTAGTGGAATATATCATAAATGTCCAGGTATATCTATGTGTGTTTTTGGTCAAAGTTATGCATGGTTAAATCTACTGTTAAAGTTTGATATGTACTGTGTGACAATTCTGCTTCTATTCATTGGTGTATCGTATGGTGGTTGATTTCACGCCAGCTGAGTATTGCCTGCCATTGATCCGTGTTGGAGGTTTATTGGTGGCTGCTAAAGGTTATAACCCTAAGGTGTGTACCAGCATAATCTATCTTAATTTTATGCCATTTATCCATGTTCTCTTGTTTTCAAATTTGTATCTGTGTATTAATTGAACACTTTGCCTTATGATATGTTGTACATATCGGTTGATTTCTTTCACTTTAATCCTAAAGAAACAGGTATATTGACTGGCAAAGGCTAATGGGTACAAAGTTTTGGTATAAACTTCTTAGTAGAAAATCCTAGATAAAGTAACCAATTTAATAAGAATCTTCAATGCTATGTTTCTTCCAAGGGAACGTATTTCTAAACTTTGGAACTGTCAAAGTTGATGAATATTAAGCTTTTGATGGCTATGACTCAGCAGAATTTTACAGAGAAAAATCACTTCTGTTTGTTGCAAAAACATATGGAAGAATCCTTTTCATCTGAAATAGTTAAACCTGTGCTTAAAACAAGAGGGTGGTTTTTGGATACCCTTGTATGTTCCTGGGGGAGAGATTTACTAAATTGATGTTGTAAAATAGATCCCAAAAGAATTCAAAATCCAAGTGGAAATAAAAAGCAATCAATCTAAAATTCTCCTTGCCCTCTAATGCCACTAGATAAGATAACATTATTCTATTAATGTCCACAGATGGCCAAAGTAGGCCAATGGGATGGATTGAAAAACTATTACAAATTACCATGCATTGCAGTAACCACACAGTACTACGAAAATAAGCTAAAGTAAAGAATAGTGTAAAGTACTCTAAAATGGAACAACTATATGGCATAAAATTACACTGTCGAGGGTTGTCCAAAATGGATAAACCCTAACATGCTAAAAGTAATGATTAAGAGAGAGCTAGAAGTTGAGGTACAACAGAGATAGAAAGGAGCTCCAATGGATCCAAGTGCCAACATTAATCTATAGTGGGATATAAAGTAGAAGCACAGTCATTGTTGTCACCAACTATCCCAAAAGGGCCAACACAGGATCTAATGATGCTTTCAAGAGAATGGCCAAGACTAAGAGGGCCTGGTTGGATAATCCTGGGAGGACATGGAGTTCAACCCCCAAGACTCTTCTAGCATCCTTGGCTGTGGAACCAATAGAAGAGGAC
Organism: Wollemia nobilis; assembly: GCA_028583015.1. Taxonomy (NCBI): domain Eukaryota; kingdom Viridiplantae; phylum Streptophyta; class Pinopsida; order Araucariales; family Araucariaceae; genus Wollemia; species Wollemia nobilis. Next base: position 1,005,843 of record JAQPPZ010000282.1, read on the forward strand.
AAGAAACTAGTAAGCTGCGCCTGTCTACAACTCCTTGGTATGTGAGGGGTGGCCAAAACCCGACACTAAAGAACTGCAGTCTTGTCCTATCGCAAGCAAGAAGAAAGAACTGAAGCCCTAGTAGCTCTTTCTTAGGGGAGGTTATACTGATTGGAAGCATTGTTGAGGCATTTGGACAAGCTGGTGTCTAAAATATATCTTTCACGAGTGCTTTTTTTAGATAGAAAGAACGATAGGACTTGTCAACTCCTTGTCTATTGTTTTACTCTTAGACAGAAGAATCTGTGATTCATTTGCATATATAGTTTGCCAATTTTATTCGCTCATTTTCATAGAAAATAGATAATATTATTTCCTTCCTGTATGATTTTTGTAGTTTAGATCTGTTACTTAATGGATTTTGTACATGTTCTTTTTTGATGCACATATTGTTTGTGTTCCTACATATGAGACGTGTTTTGTTTTCTACAGTGTTCCATGGGGATGCATCCCCCACCCTGGGGACGCGTCCCCCCGTCCCTGTCATTTTCAGAATGGGGGGACCGCATCGGGGATGTTTCCCCGCCGTCCCAAAGACGCTAGGGGCCCATAGGGGGCCGTACTTGGGATGTCTCTTGTGAGGGGCCGTAGGCGTCCCCCGACCGTCCCCAAAGATGCCCAACCGTCCCCCACGACTGGACGTCTCACACTTAAGTGGAAAAAAAAAGTTGCTTTTTTAACATGACTACTTACCAATAACATTAAAAAAATCAATACTACGAGTATAATACTCAATGATTTGCACTAAAGTGAACAGGATTATCATAAATTTAAGAGGAGTCAATAGCTACTGCAAAAAAATTCACTGCTGTCATAGCTGGTCATCCCTAAAATTTCTAGTCAAAATCCTGCAACAGACCTATTCATCATTGTGAACAATGCAATCAAGGGCTAAAGTCAGAATAATCAATTTCACTTAAAAGTGAATCTTGACAAATAATAAACACTGATACTGGAGTTGGTTAATGCTTCTAAAGGTATGTTTCACAGGTAGAATGTACTTGTGCCTCTTCTGATTTGGTTACACTAGCAAATTTTGATTTCATTTGATTTGTCAAATGGTTTGTTAATTGATCCATAAACTGACATCACCAAAGTTAAATATGGAAAAGCAAAAATGCACATGTAGGTCTGCCTTGAGAGAGATAACTAGGGATTTGAACCAATTTGTTTTTAACATGATTCTGCTGTTGTTAAATAACTGCAATCATGACGTCACAAAAGATCAAATGATGTCATGGTCATATCATAATCTCCTATCACCTAAGTGGAAAGCCCTCCATGCTCTCTACTTTGAGAATATCTTGCATCAGTTGAAGATGTCATTGATGAGTTCATGGTTAAGTTGATGCTCTTTAAATTTCTAAAATTTTTAATACTATTATACTTGTCGTCCCCCCACCGTCCCCCAGTCGTCTCCTAAAATCGGCTTGCCATACCCCACTGTCCCCGAAACCTGTCCCTCCATCCCCCAGCCTCGTGGAACCTTGGTTTTCTACAATTCTAAATATCTTTTGGGTAAAAGTCGGGTTGCAATTGGGCCCCCTTCCTGCTAACATAAAAACAAATCAGGGTACAAAATTCCAGCAGAAAAAGTAGGGGGCAAACCAATATATAATATCATTAAAAAATTAATATATTTCATCTTGAATATGAGCATTGAGATAGGAATGAATCTTACTTCATTACTTCGTTGATAGTGCACGATCAAGAGTACCGACAGTCTTCATATTGCTAAACTAAGAACTATGCATAATGATCTTAATCTGCTGAAGATGTTCTGGACTCTGTGCAAGGATGTGTTGTGCCAATGAATTATCTAACCAAATTCAAGAAACTACAGGCCAAGCAAGCCACTTCAAAAGTTGCATAACACACTATTTTTTTTTAATCAAGTGTAAACTTTGATGCTCTTTGCAAACATTCATATGTTGAAGCTAGGCAAAAATTTATTTCTTGAATCAAGACGGGAGTTGGAGGCTTTTTCTTTTTGGCTAAAAATTAATTGGGGAAAAGGGGCCACAACCTCGATTCGTTCAAAATAAAAAACCAAATTCTAGTTGCAACAACATTTGATATCTTCATTGTTTACGTTGGTGGCCTTTAGCATGCTCTATTACACTGTTATTGCCTACACAAATCAGCAATATCCTATCTCTATTATGTTATTCATAGCCATTTTCATACAAAAACCCAAAAAACATTGTCAAGTTGTGTTGAAAAATAACATATTTCATCATATATCTCTACAAAAAGCATGAGAGGCGATCACAATAAGAGATCAATCCATTGAAGCCAATGTTTTTCTTGAACAGGAGACCCTTCTTGCTATTGACATTTGTCTTGTCAACTTTTTTTGAAGTTACCCCTAAACTCTTTGTATTCCATGATTTCTCAAAGCTTTCCTTCCTTGCCATAATCACTTCCTCAATTGAAGTGTCCATCACCTTTTTTTCTTGGTTGGTAAGTCTCGCATAGGTGGGGAAAACCTTCAACTTAGCTGCTATGATTGTGGGGCAACTTAGCTGCTATGATTGTGGGGCATTTCTTCTGCCAAATTTGCCCAGGACTTGTAGCTGGTCATGTTTGTTAGGATGTCACAACTAGAGTTGGACAAGTTAGTTTGTTTGATCAACACATAGACCTAAAGGCACTAGAGGTGTCCACAACACGTTTTTACTTTCTCATTGTGCTTCTGAGTTGGACGTCGGTCTCTGCATTGGGAGCTTATTTGTTTAACCCATAGTTGAGAAAATCTGAATCAGATCAGAAGGGACATGGAAAAAGAATCGGGAAAAAAAAAACCCAAAGAAAATGCAAATTTTCATTGAAAAGAAGTATTTTTCATGCATATCACAATGAATTAACATTATGCAAATCAAATATTAATACTGTAAGTGATACAAGCTTAAACTACACATGAAAGTGACAAAACACATCTTAAATAAAGAAATTTTAATGCGTCCAAAATTCAAATATTCTTGTATTGCTTATAATATAAAAAAGGTACAAATTACAAAATGTGTCATGAGTCATGACAAATACAATGCCTCAAGATCTTTGAATGCCTTTGCCCTTTGCCCTAGCAGAAGCTCTAGTCTCTCTTTGTCGCTGTGCTTGTGCCTCTTCTTGTGCCTTGGCTGCTAACGTTCATCGCCACTTGTGTCGGGGGTCAAGGGGCAGTGCCGTGAAACCTCAATGACAAAACCATTAATACCTTCATTGTCTAAATTGGATTTTTCTCCTTGTTTGCATTTTGGTGCAGAAAGGATGTTGCAATTACTAATTTGGGACTTCAACAACTCATAGGCTGAATAAAACACCAACAAATTAACTTAAATGATGATTGTGATTGGTTTTAACTTAAATGGTGTTTTTGATATTAGGCTTCCAAATTTGTCTTTTGCAAGGTGTTTTAGGCTTTGTGTAACAGTTAGTTTCACTTTGCCCATTAGTTCCAATGTTTGCAACATCGATTTTTTCTTTCTAGGATAACAAAAATTGAGCAATAAGTTTGGACTGATAGTTCAACATCTTTTTATGGAGAATTTCATCAGTTAATAATGTATAGCATTGCTGTTGGTGGCTGCTAGATTCCTTCAAACTGCAAAAAATCGGCTGTTAGGATGCACTAGCGTGTTTTGTTTGGTGTGGTAGCAGGTAGGCAGACCCCTCTCTCCAGTTTGGAACAGGTAAAAATGAGGCAAAATGGAAAAAAAAAGAAGCAAAATTATAAATTTTCCTCTACGGCCGTGGGCATTTTTCGTCGTAGGAATCACGCTTTTTTGAAAAAATCTGCAACCCCCTAGAATCGCAAAAAATTGGATCGGATCACGTTTTAATCGAGATTTTTGTAGCTATGGTTTAACCACTTGAAATCATCCCATTTGACTAAATGTTATTGTTAACTACAGTTGGAAAAATATACTACTAATTGCAAGTTTTTGTAGGACTTGTGAGTTATTTCGTCTTGTAACTCGTCTATTTTCTCTACAATGAGTTTCAGCGAGTATTTGCCAAAAAACTCACCACATAATTTGTGAGAAATTTGTGGAAAACTTGGGTAACAACAAGATAAACATGGAATGTGTTAGGACCCTTATGTCCTAACCCTTTATATTATGATTATAAGAGTTTAGTTGATTAGCTGAGGGGTCTATTTTTTATATAGGGCTGACCCTGGAGCACTAAGGTAAGAGGGGGTTAGCTTGGGCCCCTATTTTGAGACTTTTGGCTGACCCTAGAGCATTAGGGTTAGGGTTTGGATGATTATATATTGAATTATAAGGAAGAGGATCACTATCTTAAATCTTATTTTGTATTGAGCATTGCTTTGAAGGAGGTTGCCCCCCTCAAGAGGCCCGTGATACAATGTAACCAATTCTTGAATTAATAAATATATCTTTGCAATTATTCTTGTGTTCAATTGAACGTGCTTCTTTTGTATATTGTGATTTCTATTTAGCTAATCTTTTGTAGGAAGATCATAACATCTAGTAACAAAGCTCTTTCCAAGGTTGTGTTTCGTTGCAGTAGCAAGTGTTTAGCCACAAAATTTTTCCCCTATAGTATTTTTATAGGTTAGAAACCCTGTGCTGGGGGTTTTCAAAAATCAGACTTGTCGTTCTTGGCTAAGCATGTCAAATTGATGTGTGAAGTGAGGTGGCACTTGACCCACCAACTCAAACAAAATCTATATATGGCCTTGAGCTTCCACATTCCTTCGGGTATATCGGAAGATCCTCTAGGTTTAGGAAAAATTGTGCCCTAGGCCTCCATCGACCGTATGAAATCTGTGGTGCACCAGTAAGTGGTTAGTCCTAGGAAATTATTTACTTTGTACCTGTTGCCACATTTTGCACAGGAGTGCCATGTTTTTGGTTTCTGCAAGTGAGCTGCTCTTTTCCTTCCCTTCTCCTCATTTTCCCTGTCTTCTTTTCTCCCTTTCTTCCTCTTCCTCGCAGCTTCATTCCCTCTTCTTCTTTCCCCCTTTCTTCCCCCAGTAGAACCTCAGCAGGTGTACCTTGAAAAGCTTCTAAGTGTTGGGGCGACACCCGACTTCGCAGCGAAGTCGGAGTGCGCCCCTCAAGTGGAGCGCAGTAGGGAACCCGAAGTACGCACCAGGACAGGAGATATTTGAAAATTTGACTAAGTGTCAAAGGGCGACACCCGACTTCGCAGCGAAGTCGGGGTGCGCCCTTCTTCCTGGGCGCACTAGGGGAATAGTTCATCAGAAAAACGGCTAAGTGCTGGGGCGACACCCGACTTCGCAGCGAAGTCGGAGTGCACCCTTTTCCAGTGCGCAGTCCGAACAGCAGATGAAGACAGCCAAGCACCGGTGCGCAACCCGACTTCGCAGCGAAGTCGGAGTGCGCCCTTTGACCGGTGCGCAGTTGGGTAAAGTCAACTCAAAAATTTGCTAAGGCAAGAAGGCCTTCCAACTGCGCTGTTTTCCTCCTGCGCAACCCGATAGCGCCCGAATTCCTGGCGAAGTTGGATAAGCTGCCTTTCAAGGCAGACACGTGTCACACCTCAGCATCCGACAAGTATCCACCTTCGGGATTCGAGCCAAGACTTGACCGCGCAAGGACAAAGTATGGGCTACACTATCGGCGCCATCTGTCACTATTTAAGCCGATGTGAAGTGCCATCTGCCGCACCTACCCGCATTCCTGCTGACCGAAGACTTATCCCAACGCGCTGCCACGTAGCTGTACCGCCTTCAGGGACGCCATGCTGTTAGGACAGTCCGGCCCGACAGAAGTCAGCATCAGCAGCTCCTCAGCCGCTCGTGTCAGCTACTGTCTTGTCTGGGACTTTGTGCCCATGAATGTAATCGGGGGGAATTTTGGGCTATAAATACCCACCACATTTTCATTGTAAGTGGTGGAAGGGGAATATATTGCTAGGGAACAATTGTAGCTGTGCGTTTGCCTCAAATACAGACATACACTTGGCTCTGCTTACTGTCTTTTATCTTGCATGCTGCCTCTCCTTGTCATTTCTGCCTCATGTTTCTTGTGTCATTGCTTGCTGTTGTACTGAACTCTGGACTCCAGCATTTGGTGGCCAAGTATTCCTGGAATGCATAGATAGAGGATACATGGGATCGCTGATAGCTGTAGTTTCGATGTATGTTTGTAGATGAATGTCGTTAGTAGTGGTGATTGATTCGTTGTCGTGCTGCTTATTCCCCCCACCCAACTCCAATCACATTTGGAATCCCTTTCTGCACTTTTATCTCTTTCCGCATTTTTATCTCTTTCCTGCACTCTTATCTTAACCCAACCCCCATAGGAAGCCGGCCTTCTCCGGAGATTGGCACGGAAGGCATTCCTTCCTTCCGGCCTTTCAATCTGTGGGCGAATCTGGGCGCATTAACAACAAATCCTTTCCTCATGGCAGATTCGTAACCAACAGTTTCTCTGGCACGCCCGGTGGGACGCATGTTATTCCGATTTGATAAACCCGCCTGTGTCAAACGGTTTCACCGGTGGGACATGGAAGTTTCCCACCCCCAAACAGAATCGAAGTACTAGTGCTCGCTTCATTGCTGTTCAAAATCTGAGCACCTGGCGACTCTGCAAATTATCTGAACATTCTCTGAGTCCGTGAAGACCGGTCCTAACGCCTTCATGCAAACGAGAAGGTGGCGAGCAAGGAATCCGGAGAACCCGCCTGACTTTTACGAACTTGACATTGACGCTCCAGGCGAGCGCGTCAGGCTGGCTGATTACCAAGCTCGCGAAGAAGAAATCCAAGAAGAAGCCGAGGCTGAAATCCAAGAAGCCGAGGCTGAGGTTGAACAAGTTGAGGCCGAAGAAGAATCCACATCTTCGGACAGTTCCGATACCGAGTACACTACCGGGTCAGAAGCAGAAATGGCTGATCATCTAGACGATGATGACCTCTTCCCGGCGGTGGATTCTACGGGGCCCTTGGCCCTAGTCGGACAACAAGCTGTGCCCCCTGCTGCCTTAAAGTCTATCCCTACGTACGACGGCTACGGCAAGACGGCGTATGAACACATCCAGGACATCCTTGCCCTGGCTGCGCTACACTCCATCACTGACGAAAGTGTGAAGACCCGTCTGCTGGCCCTTTCCCTAAGGGGAAAGCTTCTCTACTGGTGGAGATCACTGCCAGAGGGATCCATCACGGGGTGGCGACGGTTAGCTCGCGAGGCTCGTGAAAGGATGCAACGAGTCCGCTGATCCCTCTTCTTTGCCGCATCGGTTCCAAAGTATTCGGAGACACCCCCAAGAGGAGGTGTCGGACTTCAACATCGGGTTTGCGAGGTCTTGGAAACGAGTGCCTCGCGAACTCCGACCGTCGGCGAGTCGGGCCGCCTACTACTACCTGAGATCTTTCAACTCAGACATTTGCCTACTGTTGAAGGTTGCCAGAATCAACACATTCCTCGCTCTGTACGAAGCTGCCCAGCAAGCTGAAATGGACATCATCTCCATCGGCAGGCTTCCGCACGAGTGCAACCGCCCATCTACCCTGATTTTCCCCGATCGCAATACCCGTCAGCTTCTTGTTCGGAGCCGTCCACTTCAGGAAAACAACCCCAGCAGCAATGGAATCCGGCGCCGGTCGTGAACCCTTACGGCCCGCCGCAGATTCATTATCCGCCTCCCCGTCCTCCGCGTTTTCCAGCACTTCCTGCTCCCCCGCAGCATGCACAATATTCCACTCCTCCTCCATTGGCTGCATTGCCTCCCCCAGCTCAGTTGCCGCCGCCTCCTGGCCATGATATTCAGAATCAAATCCTACAGGAGGTACGGGCTCTGGCCTCTGGCTATCACACCATGTCTAACGACATGATTGTCCTGAAAAAGAAGCAGGCCCAGATGGACCTAGCTCCAAGGAGGCCATATCCGCCCCCGGCATTGACAAAGGATCGGCCCCCCGAGCAACAATTGCAACGGCGGCCCCCTCCGAGGAATGCTGCCATTGAGGATGAACCTGGTACATCTGACCAGGTCAACTGGTGCACCACGTGCAATGACCCGCATGCCGAGGAAGACTGTACACTGCATCAACACTACCTCCAGACCTTGGCCGGCAGCGCCATAGAGGACGAAGAACTCTACATGATCCTGGGCGACGAAAGCAATTTCGCCGTTTCAGACGAAGTTCCGATGCCGCCTCCTGCCAAGGAGAACAAGAAGTCTGCCGAAGCTGCAGCCAAACCCTTAAAAGTGTACGCCAGAAGAGACAAGGCGCAACCTGAGGAGATACCGCCCTACAAGAGGCTGTGGCCCTACACAGCCAAAGACAAGGCTCCTCCGGCGAAGACTCCCGCAGTCAAGCCTCCCGTAGCCAAACCTCTTCCGGCTAAAGCTCCCGCTGCTCAGCCTCCAGCTGAAACAAAAGAACAAGCTCAGGAAAAGCTGAGATATCCGTCTCTGACCAAGAGACAGAGAGTTGAGGCCACTCAACAGTACCGGACGAAGTATGAGCCGGCAAAAGAAGCGGAAGGAGCTAGCACTTCAGGCTACAGCATAGTAGACGAGTTGAAGAGAACTCCCGCAAGAATCAGCATGTATGATGCTCTTCAGCTCCCAGGCCAGGTTGATCTGCTGCAAGAATCTCTGAAAATCATGAAGAACGGCAAGCAGATACAGCCCGCTGTCCTGGTGCAACCCCTGACAGTCTCAGCCACTGGGAAGAACAGACCACCTCCCTTCTATCTGTCATTACGGATGCAAGGGTACATAGTACACAACTGCATGGTGGACTCTGGCGCTTCCACGACCGTAATGCCGAGAGCCGTCTGCGACGAGATCGGGATGGAGTACACAAGGAGCAGCCAAGGCGTGCTGCAACTAGACGGCACCCCTGTCAAGACAGTCGGTGTCATAAAAGACATCCCCATTCGGCTGCACAAAGCTCTCGACATCGTGGTCATCCAAGAGGTTGTGGTCGTCGACTTGGAACCCTACTTCGGCATGTGTCTCTCCAGGGAGTTCACTGCGAAGTTGGGCGGGTATCTGTCTCTGGACTACTCTCACATGGAAGTGCCCTTCAAGGGAAGGAGGCTGAAGATTTTCAATGAAAAGCCTTCCACCTACTTAGTAGAGAAGATACCCGGAGAAGAGCCTGAGGATTGCATGGTTCAGCTGTCGGAGGAGGAACTGGTGACAGTGGACATGACGGAGCAAGCTCTCGAGCAACTGCAAGTAGAAGATGAATTCTCCTTGCGGGACTTCAACGCCGTGATTGAAACAGAGCAAGGCTGCTACACCATTGTTCAGCCTGAGAGGCTTGACAAGTCAGCCAGGAGAGAAGTGGGACCTGCACCTGAGAAGCTGTGGAAGCTTTTCTTTGATGGCGCGCGATGCAAAAATGGCGCCGGTGCTGGAGTACTTTTGGTTTCCCCAACCGGGATCCAGAAGGATTACACCTACAGGCTGGCTTGGAGCTGTACCAACAACGCGGCGGAGTACGAAGCCCTGTGCTTGGGTTTGCGAAAGGCGGAGAGGTTGGGAATCAAACATCTGCAGATCTACGGAGATTCAGAGCTAGTATGCCACCAGATCACGAGCAAGTGCGCCTCCAAAAAGCACTATCTCAAGGCGTACCGAAATCGGGTCTGGGATCTGATGGAGTCTTTTGACTCGTTGAATGTCAAGGCTATCTCACGAGAGAAAAACAAGCATGCTGACATTCTGGCGTCTGTTGGAGCCAGGTACGTTCCGGCTGATGACACTGTCCAGAAGCCGAAGCCGGTTCGTACCATTTACAGGCCTTCTGTGCCTGATAAGGACACCCACTGGCAGGTGTTCAACTGTGACGAAGAGATCGTCACATTTTTGGTAAATGAAGCCTGTTCAATCGAAGGTAGAGACCCTGATGACGAGCAATATGAGGGGTTGATACAGTTAAAAAACAATCATGTCCCAAAAGGACTGATTACTCTTGAGAGTCTCTTTGATCAAAATGACAGAGCCATATCTCACCGGATCAAAGTAGACCCGAAGCAGTATGCTGACCTGGAGCTGGAACCTGGTAAATCAATCAAGGTCGGGACAGACTGCACCACAGAGGAACTCGAGCAGATCAGAACATTATGTCAAGAGTTCCCTGACATAGTAGCCTGGAGCTACCAAGACTTGAAGGGGTATGACAGAGAAATAATCCAAAGATACCATTGAGCTAGAAGATGGCGCCAAGCCATTCCGGCAAAAGCAGAGGGCCGTCAATCCAAAAATCGAGGCCATGATGAAAGCCGAGCTCTTGAAGATGTTGGAGGCCAAGATCATCTACCCCATCAAGCATTCATCCTGGGTTGCGAACTTGGTTCCCGTGAGGAAGAAGAACGGAGACATTCGTCTTTGCGTGGATTTCAGAAATCTAAATCAGGCCTCCCTCAAGGACCATTATCCGCTTCCCCAGATCGATCAGATCCTCCATATAGTTGCTGGAGCCCAAAGATTTTCCCTCTTAGACGGTTTTTCCGGCTACAACCAGATATGGGTCAAGGATGAGGACCAGCACAAGACGGCGTTCACCACCAAATGGGGGACGTTCGCCTATCAGCGCATGCCTTTCGGCTTATCCAATGTTGGCGCCACATTCCAAAGAGCCATGGACCTGGCCTTCCGAGAGCTGCTCAACAAAGTGATTGTCATCTACTTGGATGACATGACTGTTTTCTCTCACAAGCGAGAAGATCATGTTCTTCACCTGCGGCAAATATTCGAAAGGTGTCGAGAATTCGGCATCTCCATAAACCCGAAGAAATCTGTCTTCGCGGTGAAAGAAGGAAAGTTGTTGGGGCATGTCATCTCCGAAAAAGGCCTAGCTATAGATCCTGATAGAGCAGAGGCCCTCCTCCGCTTGCCCGCCCCAATCGACAAGAAAGGGTTGCAGTCCTTCTTCGGCCAAATCAACTTCGTGCGGAAGTTCATACCGGACTTCGCACGAGGTGATCAAGCCTATGGCCGAGTTGCTGAAAAAGAATACAGAATTTCTGTGGACTGAAGAAAGGGAGCAAGCCTTCGAGGAGATCAAAGCTCGCATTGCACAAGCACCGGTGTTGATCAACCCGGATTACTCCAAGGATTTCATCCTGTACGCGGTGGGAGAACCGGAGAGTTACGCCGCAGTCCTGACCCAAAAGGGAGAAGATGGCGAGGAGCGCCCCATCGCGTTCCTGAGCCAAGTGATACAGCCGCACGAAGAAAAGTACAACTTTATAGAGCGGCAGGTTCACGCTGTCATGAAATCTCTCCGAAAGTTCAGGCACTTTGTCTCCCAGAGTAAGATCACTGTCTTTGTGATCCACCCGGACGTTCGAAGCTTCATCATACAAGGAGAGCCGGGTCACAAGAGAGCAGGATGGATTGCCAAAATCCAGGAGTTTGACATCGAAGTGCGGCCAACCAAGTTAATCAGAGGCCGAGCCTTGTGCCAGGAGCTAGCCCGAAGCGCGGCAGCCGAGATATCCGCCTGTGAGTGGGAGGATCCAGCAACACGCATCAACCTAGCCAACTCCTTACCCGAGGAGTGCGACTGGACAGATGAACTGGTGAGATATTTCTGCACCGGAAGATGTCCAGACCACATGAACGCCTCACAAAGAAGGAGGTTTCGGCTAGGTGCACTGAAGTACACTCTTCGCCCCGAGGGGCTTTTCTTTAAAAACATCGACGGCATCCTGTTGCGGTGCGTCGGAAAATCAGACCAGTCTAGGGTCCTTGGAGAATTTCACTCCGGGATGCCCGGAGGTCATTATTCTGCAAGGCCTACGGCCTTGAAAATAATCAGAGCTGGGTACTACTGGCCCACTCTTTTTACAGACGCTCATGCGGTCTGTTCCAAGTGTGATCAATGCCAGAGATTTGCTGGCAGAAACGGAAAAGCACCCCTGCCCCTTCAACCAATCCAAGCCGAGACTCCGTTTCAAGCAATGGGGTCTGGACTTCATCGGGGTGATCTCGCCGAATTCTGCAGCGGGCCACAAGTTTATCTTAACCGCCACCGATTACTTCACACGGTGGGCAGAGGCGATCCCCACAAAGAACGCCGACCAAGAGACGGTCATCAGATTCCTTGAGAGCCTGATTACCCGTTTCGGGGTCCCCGAGTCAATAGTGACGGACAATGGTCCGGGGTTCGCAGCGCGGTACTCACGGAGTACACCAGCAAATTCGGCATCTATCACAAGATGTCTTCCAACTACTACCCGCAGGGGAACGGTCTCGCCGAGTCCACCAACAAGAATCTACTGAAGATCATCCGAAGGACAGTGGAAAATAACAAGAGGACTTGGCACCTACTCCTGAATCGGGCGCTATGGGCGGACAAAATTTCATTCAAGAAGTCCATCAAAACGTCCCCTTATGCGCTCGTGTACGGCAAAGAAGCTGTCTTGCCAACGCACATTGAAATACCCGCTCTCTGGATGCTTGATGAGGAAAGAAGCAGCGGGGATCCAGTAGAAGACAGACTTTGCCAACTGCTGCAGTTGGAAGAAGACAGAGAGAAAGCGTACCAAGCCTTCACCAAACACGCTGAAGCAACCCAAGGCTGGTTCGCAAAAGGCACCACTGCCCGAGTTTTCAAAATTGGGGACCTGGTGCTGAAATGGGACTCGTTGAAGGCGAAACCCGGCAACCATGGAAAGTTTGACGCCCTCTGGGAGGGCCCCTATCAGATTGCCCGGGTGAATCAGTTCAATGCATATGTGCTCCGGGACATGGAGGGACATCCTCTCCCCATTCCCGTCAACGGGTTCCACCTGAAATTGTACCACCACTGAAGGCACCCGAAAGGGGTCCTTCTTTGTACAGATTTCCCTTTTTGTGTTTTAAGTTTTCATCATGTAAAAATTTCAGTTTTTCAGTTTTTAGTTTTCCAAGTAGCCCAAGTAGGTCTGAGGCAAATGCCCGACTTCGCAGCGAAGTCGGGCAGCGCTCATCAAATGGGGCGAAGTAGGGAAGAAAGCAGTTGAAAAAGGAACTAAAATGTCTAAGTCTGACTGCCCAACCCGACTTCGCAGCGAAGTCGGGCTGCGCCCTCTCCAAAGGGCGCAGTCGGGTAGCAGACTACAAAGAAATGCCAAGAATCGGACTGCGCCCCAGTTGCTGGGCGAAGTCGGATTGCGCCCGTTTTTCGGGCGAAGTCCGACTGCGCCCCCAATTTCGGGCGCACCCTGGGTGATCCAATAGAAGCTGAAAGCGCCTAAGTCTAATATCGAAGTTCGACTTGCGCCCACTTTTGGGGCGAAGTTCGACTTGCGCCCACTTTTGGGGCGAAGTTCGGCACATGTTGGGTTATGGACTACAAATTTTCTTTGAAGAGTGTGCCCGAATGGTGGCGGTGACGTCAGCAACGGCACAACAATCGAGGAGGCTTTAAATGATTGCGCAATTACCAAAAAAGATGCATTTAAAGGGTAAGGTGCGTTTTGGGCCAATAAAGCACGCTTTTCCAGAGAAGCCCATACGCAGCCGCCAAAGTCATAACGTCTCCACCAACCCAGAGTTAACTGCCCTAACTCCCTCCCTCGCGCCATTAATGATTGCAGTCGCTGTCTACAAAAGGACTCTAGCACGGCCAGAAAATTCATAATGTTCGAGCTGACTCCCGGACTGCAAAGAATAAACCTGACAAGCTCAGAAGCTGTCGTTCCTGTCCCTGATTGTTTCGACAAAGATGGACAAGGGGAAAGCGCCCGTACAGGCGCAATCAAGTGAAGAACCACGCGAAGCTGAGTCTCCAGAGTCGAGCGCTCATGAGAGCGCAGCGCCGCAGAAGGACAAAAAAGGAAAATCCAGAACGAAGAGGCGCGTAGTTGGCCAGACTCCGCCGCCACCCATCAATCGTCTGTCTGGATACAAGGACGGTTCGTTTTCCATCAGTCTCACGAAGCTGCGTCTGACTATCGCAAAGTGGGTGGATAAGGTTTCGCCTTCCCACCACCTCGGAGCTGCTTTCAAATCAAACCTTTACTGGTTCCTATGCCCTCCGACACACTGGTGCCCGGAGCTGGTTGAAGTGATTGCTGAATATTACAAACCAGCTGCGCGGCAGGTCTGCGATAATAAAGGAAGGGTGTTGTTCACTCTCTTCCGAGAGAGCATCCAGCCAGCATTCGCCCCAGGGCTTCAGTACAGCCCAGACGCAATTATCAGAAGGGTGAACATAGAAGAGCAGACCGGCAGATTTTCTCAGACAAAGCGAATGAGAGAGTTCCTAAACTCCGAGCTGAAGACTCCGCTGGCGGCTGGACAGTGGCCGACTGGCCCCATACCGCTGGACCGATTCGAGAACAGATATATCTATATCATCTTGGCGTGGGTCCTCGGCTGCGACTCAGACAGGGTGGTGCGACCTTTTCAGCTGGCGATGGCCGAGTGCATCCTGCACGGGGAGTTTTACGACTCCACGGCGCAGAAGCGGGAAGCGCCCAATCTTCTACGACTGGGCGGACTGGTTGGCCTACGCAATTCATGCGAGCTTGGTGAGACTGCAACAGAAGCAGTCGACGGACTTCCGGTTTTGCTCTTTTCTCACATGGCTATGCCTGTATCACATGCATCACCGGATGAACGTCCCCAACCTGAAAAAGCTGAGCGAACAAGGAGAGCCGCTCCCCGTGTACGAGTGGACTGAGGCCCTGTACCGGAAGGGCTCATTTTATGAGTTCAATGTCCAATTTCTGGGCCAGGCAATGGGATTGTTCAACCGGGGCGCGACTCGCCCACCAGCGGCTATGACGAAGTGTCTGTCGAACAATGAGTTCGGGGATACCTTCAGGCTAACTCAGGGCATTGTTGTCCGAATCTACGGATTCAAAGGAATGCTGTGTTTGTTGCCCTACTTCTGCACAGACCATCAGTTCGGGATGGAGGTGGCGCGGCAAATGGATTACGTCGAAGAGGAATTTGGCCAGGGAAAGAAGAGGGGTCACATATTCAAATATCCTATGACCTGGGCCAATATTCAAGTCTTCGAAATCGGGCAGCACGTTTATCTCGAGCGGGAGCTGATGGAAATGGGCCTGATTATGCTGCCCCAACGCTGGAAGTATGACCCAATCGGGGTCCGGGGAAAGTTCACGCACATCTGTCCTAGAGCTGAAATCATGCAAGAAAGAAGGAACAGGACAGGTGCGGACCTCCACTGGCGCATTCATTTGATGCAGTCATGGCCACCATGGCATGAGTTTTACTGTGAGGAGGTCACTTACGATCCTGATCGGAACCCGGACCATCGAATGGAGTCAGCCGGATTCAAGAAGTTCCTCGCTAAGGTGGCGCCGCTCAACTGGCATAAGGACAAAATCCTCGAATGCTGGAAGATGAGGTGTCGCACGCAACACGACAAATCAAGCCGGAGGAACCTTGCCGTTGATGATGAGTTTTCGGCACTTTATGATCAACATGTCGACACGTGGCAGCCCTTTGAATTTCGCAATTGCGTCCCCCGAGGCGCAAATATAAGGTATAAAAGAAGGGCTACCTCTCAGTCATTATCAACCCCAGCGACTTCCAGCGCAACTCCATCCAGCAGCCAAGTGGGCCCGATGCGACTGTAGCTCCTGTGGCAGTGCCCGAAGCGGCGCAAAGGTCAGAGCGGTCAACTCCCGAGCTGGCTCCTCCAGCAGAAACAACGTCAGTACCGCCCACCAGCGGACCGAGTGCGGCAGGTATTCTCCCAACGCGACCCAGGTACAAGTTTACCGTGGGGACATCAGCGCCTGCCGCCCCTTTACTGCCGCTTTCTTCTGGACCAGCCACGGCGTCGGGAGAAAAGAAAAAGAAAAAGGTCGAGAGGACCAAGCGACCCAAGGAGCCAGTGCAGCAGTCAGCCGCAGAGCAGCCGCAAGCAGCAGCGCCGGAGGTTGTCTCTTTAGACAGCCCCGAACCAGAAGCAGACATCCAGGCTGCGACCATCCCTTCAGCGTCGGCTCAGGCGGAGCCCGCAGGTACGTCCTCTGTGCCACTTGCCCAAGTCCGCGTCGGCCCTGCAAAAACCCCATCTTCCACTCCATCAGGGCAAGCCGTAGCCGTGTCTCCCGCCTTACAACCTACCCCGCCATCCAGCGACCTCCACTCGTTTGACCAGTTTGCTCAGGATCCCAACGCCTTTCAATCCCTGAGTCAAACCCTAGAGCTCTTCCCCGCAGCTAGCGCCGAAGCTGCTCCCTCATCTCCGCATCCTTCACCCCAGCCGACCGAAACCCTACCAGCGCCATCCACTCAAACTCCTGTCACCCCTAGGACCCGGTCGCCCTCAAAGGCTACTACCCCCTCTGGTATCCCTCCTACTTCACTGTTCGCAGGGAAAGATGCCGCAGCAAGCCCAGGCGCTGGAAGACCTCGATTTCATGAGCATCACCGAGGACCAGCCTCTGGCAGTAAGAGCCGTGGGGGGATCAGCCTCCTTTCTTCAAGGCGTTAAGCGCAGAAGGGCCGAAGAGATAGCCGCCCCGGTCAAACGCACAAAGTTTGACCTAGATCGGAGAGTGCTTACGACAGAAAAGCTGATTCCTAAGGTGAAGAAGCCTCTCCGTGACATGACCGAGGCTGACTATGAGCTTCAGACAAAGGAGAAGAACTTTGACGATATCAACGAGGAATACGAGATCCGCGGTATTCGTCGTAGAACAGACAACCTCCTTGTCAAGCATCTCGAGACCCAGGAGGCGCTTTTCCAGCTGCAGAATACCACAAGGCAGCTCGAAGAAGACTTGGCTAGGGCCACTGCGCAGTTGGGGTCAGCACAGCAAGAAGTAGAAGATCTTAAGGCTCAGCTGGCCGCCGCTCAGCAGACAGCCGAGCAAGAGAGAAAAGCAGCGCTAGAGCAGGTTTCACAACTGCAAGATTCGCTGAAACAGGCACAGTCGCAGCTCGCAAAGAAAACATCACAAGCGACGGCCTTTTCCAAGAGCAAAGCAAAGGAGATGCGCGCTAGTCTGCTACAAGGTTGCAAGCCCAACCTTGTCAAGTCTTTGACAGTTCTGGATTTCGTATCCAGAATTGAAGAAGTGTCTGCCCAGGGAAAACCTGTGGTAGAGGAAGCCGAACACCAGGCGAGGCAATGGCTAGACCTGGCTGTGAAACTCGAGGAGTTAGAGCGCGAAGGCTTCCAAGTCGCCCCCATGTCGCAACTTGCATCAGAGTGGGCAGATGCAAGGGTAACCTTGCACACTTATTTTGCCAGGACAGAAAAAATCAGAACGGCCAGGAAGGCGCTAGACGCCTTAGAACATGAAAGACACATTCTCCTGGCACCTTTTCACATTCTGTCCGAGCACGGGTGTCCGAGCTATGTCAGAGATGACGAGTTCCTCACCCTTGAGCAGGTAAAGAAGAACTGGCTGTCCTTCGAGGCAGATACAGCTGAAATTGATAGCTGGACAGAGCCAGTTCAAGAAGCGCAGGTCGCTCAAATGGTGGCTAAGTACTGCAAGATCAACTCTTCTCTTGAGGAGTTGGGAAAAAGATATAACACCATTGACTTGCACGCGGTCGCTGCATTCCACGCAGTACTCAGAGAGATCAGCGACCCCACTCCCTTCCAAGCCGCAACCTGGGATCAAGCTAAGGCTGCGCTCGAACGCATAAGCAAGCGAGAGGCCGAAAGTGGAGAGCCTTCAGATTCAGAAGGCGAGACTGAGGAGGCAACTGGTGAAAGCGAACCTGAAGAAGAACAGTTGCCCCAAGGAAAGCGACCAGAGCAGCAGAAAGCAGGGGAAGGAAGTTCCTCTGCACCCAAAGGATAAAGGCATGGTTCTTTGCGTCGAGGCGAGCTCGACACCCCGCGAGCCGCCAGGAATGTTGCCACATTTTGCACAGGGGTGCCATGTTTTTGGTTTCTGCAAGTGAGCTGCTCTTTTCCTTCCCTTCTCCTCATTTTCCCTGTCTTCTTTTCTCCCTTTCTTCCTCTTCCTCGCAGCTTCATTCCCTCTTCTTCTTTCCCCCTTTCTTCCCCCAGTAGAACCTCAGCAGGTGTACCTTGAAAAGCTTCTAAGTGTTGGGGCGACACCCGACTTCGCAGCGAAGTCGGAGTGCGCCCCTCAAGTGGAGCGCAATAGGGAACCCGAAGTACGCACCAGGACAGGAGATATTTGAAAATTTGACTAAGTGTCAAAGGGCGACACCCGACTTCGCAGCGAAGTCGGGGTGCGCCCTTCTTCCTGGGCGCACTAGGGGAATAGTTCATCAGAAAAACGGCTAAGTGCTGGGGCGACACCCGACTTCGCAGCGAAGTCGGAGTGCGCCCCTTTTCCAGTGCGCAGTCCGAACAGCGGATGAAGACAGCCAAGCACCGGTGCGCAACCCGACTTCAGCAAGAAGTCGGAGTGCGCCCTTTGACCGGTGCGCAGTTGGGTAAAGTCAACTCAAAAATTTGCTAAGGCAAGAAGGCCTTCCAACTGCGCCGTTTTCCTCCCGCGCAGCCCGATAGCGCCCGAATTCCTGGCGAAGTTGGATAAGCTGCCTTTCAAGGCAGACACGTGTCACACCTCAGCATCCGACAAGTATCCACCTTCGGGATTCGAGCCAAGACTTGACCGCGCAAGGACAAAGTATGGGCTACACTATCGGCGCCATCTGTCACCATTTAAGCCGATGTGAAGTGCCATCTGCCGCACCTACCCGCATTCCTGCTGACCGAAGACTTATCCCAACGCGCTGCCACGTAGCTGTACCGCCTTCAGGGACACCATGCTGTTAGGACAGTCCGGCCCGACAGAAGTCAGCATCAGCAGCTCCTCAACCGCTCGTGTCAGCTACTGTCTTGTCTGGGACTTTGTGCCCATGAATGTAATCGGGGGGAATTTTGGGCTATAAATACCCACCACATTTTCATTGTAAGTGGTGGAAGGGGAATATATTGCTAGGGAACAATTGTAGTTGTGCGTTTGCCTCAAATACAGACATACACTTGGCTCTGCTTACTGTCTTTTATCTTGCATGCTGCCTCTCCTTGTCATTTCTGCCTCATGTTTCTTGTGTCATTGCTTGCTGTTGTATTGAACTCTGGACTCCAGCATTTGGTGGCCAAGTATTCCTGGAATGCATAGATAGAGGATACATGGGATCGCTGATAGCTGTAGTTTCAATGTATGTTTGTAGATGAATGTTGTTAGTAGTGGTGATTGATTCGTTGCCGTGCTGCTTATTCCCCCCACCCAACTCCAATCACATTTGGAATCCCTTTCTGCACTTTTATCTCTTTCCGCATTTTTATCTCTTTCCTGCACTCTTATCTTAACCCAACCCCCATAGGAAGCCGGCCTTCTCCGGAGATTGGCACGGAAGGCATTCCTTCCTTCCGGCCTTTCAATCTGTGGGCGAATCTGGGCGCATTAACAACAAATCCTTTCCTCATGGCAGATTCGTAACCAACAGTACCCCAAAGATGGTATAGTGCAGCTATGGGAACAGTGGGACCCTCTGTCGTCAATGTTCTTAAATATTGGTTTGGACATTATTTACGAACAAGATAAATATATGTGTGAGCCTATGGAGCAGACACATGATAGCTTAGAAAAACCTTGTACAAGCTTAGCCATGACAAGTTTGGGATATGTAAGACAGATCAACAGATCAACAGATCCACAGAGTTCTGAACAGATCCCAATACATCCAAGCAAATTTGAACAGATCTGAACAGATTTGATAAGATCCAAGCAGATCTATCAGTTCCAAGCAAATCAGCGCAGATCTGAACAGATCTGAGTACAACAAGACAAAACAGGGCATGAGCAGGAAGAACAAGACATTTACAGTGTTCTGGGCAGGGATAGGGAGGATAGGGAAGAATTGTCGAATTTTGGATTGAGTTTTTGTGATAGTGGATATCCAAATGGTTAAACTCCTACACTATACAGAAATCAAAAACTTCTAAGGTGAATAACTTGCAAACTGTAAAGAATTTGGCGATTCTAACAATACAAGGCTTCTTAAGCTAAGGGAATAGAGTACATAGACTGACTGAAAAAAAGGTTGGGGCAGATTTGTTTTCATCATTTTGGCACCTATTCCATTGTGATCCGAGCTGATTGTTTTGATATATAACTTTGGTACCACCTCTGTTAGACTCCAAAATGGCAGCTGGTTGCAGATCTCAGGATCTTTCCTTGGTGAAACTAGATGACAACATAATAAATTGTAATACAGGAATCACTCAACAATTCTCAAAGCTTGACAAACTAGATAAAATTTCTAATATTGAATCTTTAAACTGTCCGCACTCGACTGCAAATATGATAAAAATGGACATTACCCTAAGTCAAATCCAACAAGGTGGATAACAGAGTGGACAGTGCAACACCACCCAACAGTGTCTCACGGGGGACATTTCTAGCTCAACACAATTACTTTTAGGTGGACAAAATATTTTGGGAATGATAAAATGCGCACCTAAGCTAGATTTCCCCAAATTTGATGGTGACAACCCCATCAATTAGGTATATCGAACAGAACAGTTTTTCACCCTGAATTAAACTCCCAAGTCCCAACGATCAAAAACTTTAAATAGCTTCATTTAATTTGGAACATGAAGATATTCAGTCGTATCAATGGTTCAAGAAAATAAATGGTACACCTACTTGGGACGAATTTTGGTAAAACTTACTTGTCTGATTTGGTCCAAATGGATGAGGACTTCATAAGGGTGTTAAGTAAACTAAAACAAACTCGCTATGTCCGTTATTAGTTTGAGAAATTGGCAAACATGATTGAAGGGTTAGATGATGCCTTTTTCAGAAGTTGCATCATTAGTGGCCTAAAGGAAGATATATGTGTTGAAGTTGAAATGTTTGAACCCACCAACATGATGGAAGCAATTGGGTTTGCCATGTTAGTGAAGGATAAATTTACAACCCAACGCTGTACAATAAATCATCTTAACTTCGAAGTCAGTAGTCCTTCCAAGCACCAACAAATCAAGGCACACAATTGAAACCAATGAAGCACCTAAGTGATGCGGAGATGAAAGCTCGTAGAGATAAAGGGTTGTGTTACAATTGTGATGAAAAGTATACAATAGGTCCTAAATGAGCAGAACAAAAATTATATCTACTAGATGTTGAGTCACCCTCTACTTTTGAAGAGTTGGAGGCCTGAAATGATAGTTTAGTTGAGGAAAAACAGGAAGAGATTGATAGAAGTGCTGAACCTATCCCTGAAATTTCTGTACATGCATTAGTAGGAATCACCACATTCCAAATTATGAAAGTGATAGGATACTTCAAAAAGCATCAAGTAACCATCCTTATCGACTCTGGCAGCATTCCTAACTTCATGGACCCTTGGGTGGCTAAGTAGGCAGATTTTTATGTGTATCTATGCAACAACTTTGAGGGTGATGATAGCTAATGAAGGTACAGTGGGTTGCAAGGGCAAATGTCAGAATGCCAAGATTACAGTTTGGAATCCGACATGTTGGTACTTCTGTTGGGTGGATGTGACATAGTCTTGGAAGCTCAGTGGCTCCATACAATGGGACCTATTTTGTAGCATTTCTCTGAATTGTGGATGCAATTCACTGCGAATGAGTAGAAATATACCCTCAAGGGAATGACGGTAGGTCCCACCCAAATAATTAGTTCCCATCACATGAAGAAGTTAATAAAAATGGGTTCTCAAGGAGTTGTGGCTCAAATAATTAAGCGGTGGTCTCAGATTAATCCTCTGATTAGAAAGAACTCCTTGACAAGCACTCTGAGGTATTTGCAAAGCCTCGAGGGCTGCCTCCTCAACGCTCGGACGATCATGCAATACGATTAAATCTGGGTACCCAGCCACCAAACATTCGACCATATAGGTAAATCCTATATCGCATGATAATTTTGTAGAGAAAAGGTTGCATGGTGACTTCTGCTCTTGTAGGAAGATGGGTTAACTTGCCTTGAAAGCTGTCAATGCATGTATCGAGATCAGAAACCTTCTCTTTAAGAAGTGTACACAGCTGGTCTAGGAGGATTTGTTGATATACCAGTAGCTGAAGATGGAGATGGTTGATTCTTTCCGTGTACAAATCTTCTCAATTAAATTGGCCATGCCCTCCTGCAATGAATTAATCTCCTTGTATATCTTGTCATTTGATTCTTGCAAAGAGAGACTTTGTTGCTTCAGAATGATAATTTCCTGTGAATTAGACATCTAGATAGCCATGGCAGATGCTTCAAAAGATCAGAAGCTAAAACAAATGATAGTAGGACAAGGAGTTTATTCCTCTCTACAAATTTTGAATGCTTGATTTTCAGACACATTATTCATGAAAACCAAGTATGCTAGTGGAAATTAGTCAAATTACATGAAAAAGTATACGCTTTCAGAAAAAGGTATTAAAAGAGGTGCCCGTTACAAGTTGCAAGAAAGGTGGACAGAGCAGATAGTTTATGCGAAACAGAAAATATGTATAATCAAATGTCAAAATTTTCAAAAACCGATTTAACCAATGTACAGAATATGTACAATCGGCAAGGATTAAAACATTTGGATTGGAAATGGACTTTGGATGTCTGAGAATTTGCCTTTGAAATGGAGGTAAAAAATTGAATACTTGATGGCAAGGGTTTGTTCAGAAAGTGCTGATATGGTGTTGATTTTTGTTTTTTTCTAATCCAAAGATAGGTTGGAACAAAAATCAATTCTTACAATATGGATGGCCAAATTTACAGTTGTTTTTCTTCAGTTCTGGAGCAAAATGAGGCCATTTTTTGTGAAATGAAGACCTTCTACTCTATATCAGTCATTAAAGATGCATCCATCATTTCAAATCTGCTCTAAAATGAGACTGTCTTTGTAGATTTGATCTGCAACTTTGAACCTTCAAACACAGATTTCTGAGAATCTGGACATCTGATTTCAGACATGTTCAAATAGAAATGTTGCCTGATGTATGTAGATTGTGGATCTTCTGCTGGATTGAAGCAATAGTTGAAGAAATTCATCGATAGTCCAGAAAACATCCTCCTAAAATAATGAAGCCTCCTTTTATCCAAATTAACAACAACCAAAACTAGTGTATGTAGCTCTGATATTTTGTGGAAACATAATATACTTAGGATCAAGTCATCATAGAACAAGTACACCATTATGCAGTATTTAAGTACAAAGATTTAACATATATTTATTTTGTGTATTAAGAATTCTAACAAAATTACAATCAGCACTCCATTGAAAGAGTAGGAGATAAGCAAGGAAGATGCAAGATTAAGATAAGGTATCCACCTTGATTAAGCTAAGGTATCCTTGCTTCCTATAGCACTCTTTAAGATGCAAAGTTGCTTCCTTGTTTTCTCTTTCTTTATGTGATGAAAGATTAAGATAAGGTATCCACCTTGATTTATCTTATCTTGATATTTGCGAAGATTTCACAAAAACTAAAAATTAAGTGTATACTTATATAATTAATATTTATATATTTAACATTTTTTGCATGCAATTTTCATTTCTTCATAATGGAGTTTGCTCTTCTGAACAGATTCTGGCATAATTTCTCATCTCTGATCATTTTTTTGATGACATTTTATGGGTTTTGCTAACCACATACTGAACATTCCATGAGAGAATTTTCATGTTGAAGGGGGTCGGTGTGAAAGTCGATTGTCTTTAACTTACCCTGATTCAGTTAACTGCTTGGTTACCAGCTTGCTAAATATTTTCACTTTCGCCTTGTTCAATTTCTTGCCAACTTGAGGGCTAGATTCTGGCTTTGTTTTCTTGATGGGGGTGTGCTCAATGCCCAAGTTTAGAAACCCCTTTAGGGTCTCTGTGTCTTTAACCATCACCTTTTAGCAACAGCACTCGAGAACTGGGGTGAGTTCCAGGGATTGCACTTCAGTACCACCATGAGCTAAATTGCCCTATCTAGGGTCTATTCAACTTTCCTGGAAAATTAAATTAGGACTGATGGGTTCTCCATAGGAGGTCCAGAAAGCATGATAGGAGAGGAAGTAACCTGATTATTAATCTTTATGGCAGAAGAAAAATCCTTGTTCTCTGCTGCCTTTGTGCTTTAAATCACTGCAAAATTTAGATCCTTCCTCTAGATTACAATCTGAGCATCTGCTTTCGGTGTGAAAGTCGATTGTCTTAACTTACCCTGATTCAGTTAACTGCTTGGTTACCAGCTTGCTAAATATTTTCACTTTCTCCTTGTTCAATTTCTTGCCAACTTGAGGGCTAGATTCTGGCTTTGTTTTCTTGATGGGGGTGTGCTCAATGCCCAAGTTTAGAAACCCCTTTAGGGTCTCTGCGTCTTTAACCATCACCTTTTAGCAACAGCACTCGAAAACTGGGGTGAGTTCCAGGGATTGCACTTCAGTACCACCATGAGCTAAACTGTCCTATCTAGGGTTTATTCAGCTTTTCTGGAAAATTAAATTAGGACTGGTAGGTTCTCCATAGGAGTTCCAGAAAGCATGATAGGAGAGGAAGTAACCTGATTATTAATCTTTATAGCAGAAGAAATATCCTTGTTCTCTGCTGCCTTTGTGCTTTAAATCACTGCAGAATTTAGATCCTTACTGTAGATTACAATCTGAGCATCTGCTTTCGGTGTGAAAGTCGATTGTCTTAACTTACCCTGATTCAGTTAACTGCTTGGTTACCAGCTTGCTAAATATTTTCACTTTCTCCTTGTTCAATTTCTTGCCAACTTGAGGGCTAGATTCTGGCGTTGTTTTCTTGATGGGGGTGTGCTCAATGCCCAAGTTTAGAAACCCCTTTAGGGTCTCTGCGTCTTTAACCATCACCTTTTAGCAACAGCACTTGAGAACTGGGTGAGTTCCAGGGATTGCACTTCAGTACCACCATGAGCTAAATTGCCCTATCTAGGGTCTATTCAACTTTTCTGGAAAATTAAATTAGGACTGGTGGGTTCTCCATAGGAGGTCCAGAAAGCATGATAGGAGAGGAAGTAACCTGATTATTAATCTTTATAGCAGAAGAAAAATCCTTGTTCTCTGCTGCCTTTGTGCTTTAAATCACTGCAGAATTTAGATCCTTCCTCTAGATTACAATCTGAGCATCTGCTTTAAACTTTGAGAACTTTTTTTTCTTTTCTTTTTTAATATTTTAAAAGGAGGGTTTTGGAGCTTGAGGGTGTTGCAGCCTGCACTAGTGAGGTCCTGAGAGACTAGAGCTCGGCAAGCTTGCTATCACAGCCAGTCACAAATCTGAGATACTTAATGACCACTCATACAAAAAATCCCTCTTAGCCAAGGTTTCCTTAATTTTGACACTGTATAAAGATGAGATTTTGTCTGGATGCTTCTTTACATTTCATATTGGCCACCTGATGTTCCATTTACTTTTGAATTAAGTTTGAAACGTACAATGTATTTGCAAAAATCTTTAAGGCACATGAATATGGTACACTATGGTATAAATATTAAAATAAATTGTTATTTCAAAATAAAATTTGCCATTAGCCCATGGGATTGAAGTCCATTGTTGTTCAATTGCCATGGGTGCCGTGATAATATGGTTTGTTGCAATACCATGGTAATGCAGTTTATTGAAATACCATAAAAACATGGTTTTGACGTAATGCAGGTGGGGCCTATTTAAATTTGATTCTACTATCTTAAAATGTACTTTGGTATAATTTACATATGGTATTTTGTAAAAGCTGTGTGCTGCAACTTTTGTCTTTTGTTCTTTTTCTTATTTTTTGTCCAGTACTCCCATAACTTGGAAGTATTCTAGAAAGATTGTAATACTATCATTCTAAAAAATAAGACTCCTAGTATGAGTGTTTCCTCTTGATCTTCTTTGTTTGCAAATAGATATGACATTTGATTAGTACAGAATGTATCATGAAGAGAGACCACCTGCTTTGTGTATTATGACACAAGTTTGGCACATTTTTTTTTTCTTTTTTACCAAATAGTAATCTCCTATTTGTATGTATTATGTTTCACAATAACTTTTTGTTCATTGGTAGTTTACAATTGTTGGTTTTTTAATTGGGCAGGAAGAGGTTGAGAATGCAAAGAAAGCAATAGACTTGATGGGAGCTTCCATGTTGCAATTGTGTTCAGGTAGACATTATTTACAACTTTGTGAGGATTGTCTCTTTTGTGTAGATGCCATAATAATTGCACATATTTTTCATGATTCTGTTTTTACACTTATCAGATTATTCCTAGCAGCGTATCTTATATAGAAGGAAACATAGCTGTACTGACACAAACTAGATGGAATTTAGTAAAATCAGTACAGTGAAGAATTCCTAGCAGCGTATCTTATATAGAAGGAAATATAGCTGTACTGACACAATCTAGATGGAATTTAGTAAAATCAGTACAGTGAAGAACACTAAATATCCCGGACATTAGTTAAGCTTTTTACTGTCAGATGCTACCTCTTGGCAAAAAGGCCTTATTTTAATATGTCAGATTTCTTTCAGTCTCGGGTGTAAGATGACAACTATTTTTGAAACCTGATCAGTTTTCACTGCATCATAGCATCTTTAATTCGTAAAAGTGTCTTGGATTGTGTAAAAATTGAGGCATGAAGGCCATTAAATACATCCCAATTCAAAATAGCAGACCCCACTCAAATCGACATACTTGTGAAAAAGATCTGGAAACATATTTTTTTTTTTTTAGGAGAGAAACTGCATTGCATTAACCATATTCCAGCAAGAGGCGTGGCATGCTTCTGTTGAATTAAAATTGAGTGGATAATTGCCTGCTTTCAATATGATAGCATGGTGTTTATGAAGATCAGATACAAATAATAGAACAAAGAACTTCATAGTTGAAATGAATATTAGTTGTTAAGTAAATTCAAATCTAAGTGAACAGACATAAAATAAAAACCAAAGGAATAAAATGTAGCAACATTGATGGATCTATTGATGATCAACTATTCTACAAAAAAGCACAATTTATCAAGCAAATTTTTAAAATAAAAATTCAGAGTATTATAATGATTTCTAAATTAGTATTTTTGTGTATAGAAGAAGAACTATAATAAACTTAAATTGAATGCCCTTCATTTAATTTGTATGGTAGAATGTAAGTCTTCAAGTCCAAAATCCTATGTCGAGGCCAAGCAGAAGGGCTTCAGTATCTGTTGTCTATTATGGATACTTCATGTTTGAGAGCTGCTAGTGGGTGAGCTGAATTTCAGAGTCATTTTTGTGATATCTTTCGATCCAAGCATGTGACCTTGTTGGGGCATGGCATTATGCCCAAAAAATCTATTTTTTGGGTCCTCACAATCTTGTTAGGGGCATAACTTTGTGCTCAAGACTCTGTAATGTGTTGGACAGCTTAGAGAGAACAAGAAGTTTCGATAGTGCATCGGTCTGTAGGCTTGTGCACAACACGTTTTCGGAAAAAACACTTTGGAGGTCCTAAAAAATGCAAAATAAAATAGTTACTGAAATAGTAAGCTTCTCTTTATAGATATTTGTAGTCAAAGTGCATCTCTATTCATGTTGTCATATAACTTGAGGACAAACACAAAAGGACAAGTCGTTTGTATGTAAATTTCACTTCGTAACTCATGGAAGGTGAACCACCACATTTCCATTCAGTACCTTTCATTTTCAATATGGTGGATTTCCAATCCAAAAAACATTGTATAAAAAGAGATGTACCCCCATTTATGAAAAGTACGAGTAATGGATACAATGTTATAGCCTGACATCTCTTCTTAGAGGTTGCTTGCGTTATACTTTGTTTTCTGAGCAGTAAAATCATTCTGTTATTTATATTTTGCTTATATGTTTGTGTGTGCTGATTTGTTGTACTCTGTTTTTTCTTTTTTTCGATCAATACTTCTTATACACATCCGTCGTGGGATTGAACCCGGGCCTCACCGAGAATGCAAGTGGTGTCCTTGCCAGTAGACCACACTCACGTGGATATGTTGTACTCTGTTATTGTTGAATTGCACTCTTTCTTGATTTTTCTTAACTCAAAATCCTAAGTTTCAGATCATCTTTGGGTGATTTGATCTATGAGCTTGATAGGCAAATTCAAGGCATTATTCATGTGGAAGTATCCACTATGCTTCAGGTGGTAAATGTTAAAATTCTGTTAGAATCAGGTTGTCCAGGATTTGAAATATACATGTGCAAAGCTCAAGAAATGCCTTAAGAGAAGATAGGAAAGTTACTACCCAGTTAAAAAATGTGTTGTTAGTTTTCTTTGCTGTTAATTACTTTGTCAAAATTTCCATTAGGTGCAATCAGAATTAGTGGATGCTTTCTGTTTCCTGATATTAATAGCGTGTTAGACCCAGAGTGTGCTGGCTATTGCAAACCATATTTATTTTGGTTGATTGGTTTTGTTTTGTTGGATAGCCAAGTGGTGTTAAAGCCATTTGCTATCATAGAGGCAACACAATGCACGCTATGTTGTTGTTCAGGGATAAAAAGGAATACCTGCAGTGTGACTTTATTTATGTTCTACACTTCCAAAGGATATAAAGATGTGTAGATCTTGAAATCACTTGTAATTTGCCTCCTGTTTCTTTAGTGACAATAATATTTTATTTCCAGTGCAATCAGAAGGGCCATATGGACAGAGAACTGCTGTTTTATGTTTGAAATATCGCCCAACTCCTGCTAAGTATCCTCGTCGTCCGGGCTTGCCAGCAAAGAAACCGCTGTAGCCATACAGAAACTATGCATTTTGTAACAGAATCCTTTCTCTGCTGCAGTGAAATATTTCTCTAATTCAAATGACTCCCGTACATTGTTACTGGTGACTTTCTGCTCGGCTGGTTTGTTCTATTGTTTTAATCATATTCCTGGGAACTCCAACAAACAAAATTAATTATGCCCCATTCTTTTGTAAAGATGCAATTTTGGACGTGCATTTATTTTTTTTCTACTGGGAAAATAAAGAGATACTATATTGCTATGAGGCAACTTGTTGGGAAATTACATGTATGTCTCTTATTGTAACTTTCAAAGAGGGCCGGACAACAAAATGTCCAGTCGAATTCAGCATTAAGCCTTATTTTTTCATAGGTTATGCATGCAGGATAAAGTAGAATAAGAAACACACAAAAATCTTAGGTGTGCCGTTAAAGCACTTGGCAATGCATTCATAATCTTTTATTCACATGCAAAACAAAGCTGTAGTGAAAAACTCGACCCAAAACGACTTGTTTAATTTGACGCCGATTTTGGAGGTATGTTCTGTTTTCTTGGCAAAACTTGAGTACACCAACTGCAAAGTATGAAAAAAAAGGAAATTTAGGAATATGCATTCAAGTGTTTGCTGGAGTTAAATAAGTGCCCAATCAATTTATTGAAATAGTCGTTGCCCTTTTGCTAGTGTACTCCCCTATATAAAGTGAATGCTCAGCTTTTTGGCAAAACTTGAGTCAACTCCAAAGTATGAAAAAAAGGAAATTTAGGAATATGCATTCAAGTGTTTGCTGGATCTAAATAAATGTCCAGTCAAATTATTGAAATAGTAGTTTTTTTTCTTCTAGTAAACTCCCCTATATAAAGTGAACCCTAGCATTTGGTAAAACCTTGATCATTCTTGTTAAATGGTTTTAGATATCTAAAAAGAAATTAGAATATAGTATAATTGATATGCTGTTATATATCAAATGGTATTAATTCAATCGGTTAAATTTTTGACTTTTAAAAAAGAGACCAAGGTTTGAATCTTTCCAAGTGATACATGCATAATTGCCAAACTATTGTAATACCACTGTGGTCATGATGTAATACTGGCTGGGCCTGTATCAATCCCACATAACCCATTAAAATAAAAAAATTTACATGTTGCCAAAAGTGAGTTGGAAGTTTTATGTGACCAATTTGCATGGTATAGGAAGGTTAATCCACTTGTATTCTTGATCTAGTATTTAGCATTTCTCCTGAAAATACAAGTGAAACAACTATAAACTAAGAAACTTAAGTAGGTGAGATTTCTTCATTAAGGTGCCTTTATGTACATAATTTTCTTTCTATCATATTCTTTGGTCTTGTTCATATATGCACTTTCCATCACTATTCCAATGGCATGATTTCAGGGCAAGCCAACATAACATTATGCTTCTCACACATTCAGGAGAGACGAACTAGTTTACAATCAATAATTTTTTCTTGTCATAATCATGGTGTATTTTTCCAAGCATTTTTAGTTGCATTTTCTTTGTTTTTTTCTAGTAAGTTATATGTGGTTTCTATTGGGGGCCACTCCCATCGAAATACCAAAATATTACATTTGTTAGATCAATTAAACCATATCCATCATGCCTTCTTATCACAAATACTTTTCATTTTTGTTTCTATCAAATATATTCTTCATCTTCCTCAAAAGGCTATGTTTTTACAATCAACTCCTTGATATCATTTTTGTGAAAAGATAAAATCTCATTAGGCCAATTGTCGTCTAAAATTTGAATTTCACTAAGATGAAGATCAACACTATGATTCACTAAATTATTTGCTACTTGATTTCTTTCTCTATATATGCTCACATTTCCAAGAGATTGCCTCTAATAATGAACATCAACAATAATATTATTTTTTATCTAGTTCACTAAAGATGAAGATCAACACTATGATTGGCTAAATTATTTGCTACCCAATTTCTTTCTCTATAGATATGCTCACATTTCCAAGAGATTGCCTCTAATAATAGGTGACGAACAGAACATCAACAATAATATTATTTTTTATCCAGTCCCCACATCCATTTTTGTTAGTAGCATTAATGATAATTTGTGAATCCCCCTCAACTAAAATATATTTCCATATTTTTTCTATTGCAATTTTTTTACTTGTAAGAAGTGCCTTGTTAATTGAAGTTCCATGTGATTAAGAGAGAAGAATTTTGCCTTAATTATTTCAAAAAACACCACCTCCACTAGTTTTTCCTAGATTTCCTTTAGAAGCACCATCAAAATTAATTTTAATAAATTTAATTTATGCACATTTCTATTTTACCTTGGGTTGAAGTAGATCCTTTGTTTTAATGTCACTATTGCATATAACTCTTCCATATATATTCAAATCTTGTAACCAAGTTGTTATCACCTCTTTTTCTGCACTTGAGACTCCATATGATGGGAATCATATCTATAAACATTGTGCAAGAGGCAATAATACGGTTCCAAACTTGGGCGAAATTTTGAGATTTATTTAAAAAAATTCTATTATTCCTTTAAGCCATAAATTCCAACATATTGAGAGGACCAATCCTCCATAGAATACATAATGCTCTAGCTTTGAAATAATTAATCCAACATTTTATCAACTCTTTCAATATTGATGGAGCTACCTAATATATTTTCATATTTTAAAAAAAGTAACCCAAATGGTGTGAGCAAAGGGATAATGAAGAAGTAAATGGCTTGATGTTTCTAAATCCTTCTCACACAAGGCACATCTGAAAGGTCTATGTTATCCTATTCTTTGCAAACCCTCTCATGTAAGAATCTTAATTTGAATTGCTAACCATATGAATGCTGAGGCCTTAGGGAGAGCCTCTAGTGACCAATTGTTCTTCCAAGGAAAATATTTCGGAGTAGGAAATTTTGATTGCCCTAAATCATCATATCCCAACTTGCCCAAGTATCCACCATCATTTGATAGATTCCAAACCAACTCATCTTGTGTAAAAATCAACAAATAAAACTCTTGAAGCATCTTTTGAAGTTCATCTGCAATTTTTTTGAGTTTATCTCCTTCATCCAGGTTACTAATAGAAATCCATGATTTGGAGTTGTTGCTCATATTAATAGTCTTCGACCTTTGGACCTTTACAAGCTAGGCATGCCCAAGATAGTGGTTGCCATATTGAGTAAGAGATAAGAGAATAAGACTTCAACCAAGCATTAGACAAAAAAAAAAATCCATAATTCCCATCATTGATTGACCATCTAATATGTTTTTGATCAATTGCAAACTATTTGATATGAAGTTCTATGCCGATGATCATTTGGGCAGGGTTCTTTTCCTAAATAATTCCATTACATCAAAAGAACCTATACATTTTTGAAGTAACATTTTTTCCCATTCTTCCTTTGATCTTTGAATAATCTCCACCCAAGCTTTGCCTTTAAGGCCAAACTCTTAAGTTTGCAATTCCACAAGCCTACTCCTTTAATATTCTTACCTATGCAAACCTTGTCCCACTTACAAAGAGGAAACCAAAGTTTTTCCTTGCATCCTTTCCAAAGAAAGTCTCTTTGAATTTTATAAATTTTTGATGTTGTACCTATTGGCAATCTTGAAAGTGAGTTGTAGCCTTTTCGCCATGGTTAAGAACTTAACTTTTAAACCTGCCAAACAAGCTTTCATGCCATTAAAAAAAAAGATCCAAAGCTCCTTATTTCCTTTATGAGACAAGGGAATATCCAAGTAGTTTGATGGAAAATTTTCTTTAAACTTAAAATATCCACAATAATTTGTTATAAATATAGGGTAGTATTAATGAAAAAAATCATGGATTTTGTAGCATTAACCAATTGTCTAGTAGCCTTCTCATAGCATGATAATATTTATTTAAACTCCACGGTCTCACTGACCGAAGGATGACCCAAAAGAAAAGTATTATTAACAAATTGGAGACGAGATTGGAAGGGACTATTTTTTGCAGCCTAGATACCTTTGATTTTTCCTTTCATTTTTGCCTTTGAGAAAACTCTCCCTAATGCCTCTGCAAGAATAATGAATAGATAAGGAGATAGTGGATCACCTTGGCAGAGTCTATAAGATGACTTGAAGTAACCAATAGGAGAACCATTGATTAGAATAGAATATTTGGCAATGTCATAACAACATTTAATCCATTCACACCAATTGTAATAAAACCAAACGTGTTAAGAAAATGATGTAGAGAACTCCAGGAAGCCCTATCATATGCTTTGTTCATATCTAATTTTATAAGCACACCTGTTTTTTTCATGGAATGAAGGGAATGTATGGCCTCTTGTGCAGTGATTACATCATCAATATTTTGTTTACCACGAATGCAACCACCTTGTTCCTCTGGAATAACACAAACTATAAATCCTTTCAACCTGTTTGCCATAATTTTTTAAATGATCTTCTAAATTATATTACAAAGGCTTATTGGATGGAAATTATCAAAATATTTTGTTTTGCCTTTCTTGGGAACTAATGTGTTAAAAGTGGTATTGATGTCACTTATTATAACCTTCCTTTTACATGCCTCATCAACTACAACCAACATATCACTTTTCAATAAATTCCAATTTTTTTGAAAGAAAATTGTAGGAAATCAAGTGCCTTGTTAGGATGCAAATAGAAATATGCTTTATGTAGATCCATAGATATTTTCTTCCTCAGGCTTTCATTTTGTCCCTATGTGATAATTGATAGAACAATTTACAAAAGCTTCTTGTGCCTTCTTTTTTCGATGAGTTTACACAGGTTTTTGTGAGGGGTCCGGGTCCCTTCATACTGACTGGTGTTTGAACCTTGAACCTCTGAAAGAGAGGCCAAAGCCCTTACCACTTCATTAAGCTTGCAACTATTTGACAATATTTTTGAAATAATTTATTTCTTCATTTTTTATATGTTCTTCCTCAATATTTCTTCCATCTAGAGTTAAAATATTTTTGATGTGACAAACAAAAAAGTTTTTGTTGTAGCATGAAAATTGTTTGTATTTCTATCTCCTTTGAGCCATTTCTCCCTAGATTTTTGGAACCAATATGACAAGAATCTATCTAATCTTTTTGCTATATGAGTTTGCTCAATGTGTCTATTATCCCATATACATTGAAACTCGAACGACTAACATCCCAAAGTCCGAATTTACAAATGAAGAAAATTCTTGCATTGATTAAGACCATTTTGGAGTACCACCCTTCTTTTCCACTAGAGATAAAATTGTGTTGAAATCACCCCCAAAAATCCATAGATCACAGTGATGAATCATCATTGTATTTAACAAAAATATGCTAAGGTCCTTCCAACATCCTTCATGAGGAGTGACTATAGTTGAAGCATGTACATTTATAACCAACTTTGATGCTTTTGTCTTTCCTATGAAATAGTCTAGCATCCCAATCACTTTTTGCTTTTAACAATTGTCCATCCTATTTGTGTTTGGCCCGTAGTGTTGTAACACCACTTGAAGATCCTATAGAAGAAACTGCTAGACAAGCACCCATCTTCCAAATTATTTTAAAAGCATCCTTACATTTCTCACTACTTAATTTTGTTTCTTGTATTAAAATAAACTCAAGACTATAACAACTTGTTAATTCCTTAATAACTCGTTTTATAGGGGTGTTATTCATACCCCTAATATTCCATGATGTCTTTTTTATCATCATCAATTTTTATTTTTATTAGTAGGATTAGCCCTACTTGCTAATATTTGTGATATTTTTATTTGACTTCCCAAATTGTTATCACTTTGAGTGTTTTTCCTCATTGTTCATGCTTTGATGGCCTTCCTCTCCTTTTCCCATTCCCATCGACACTTTGATCTTCGTCAATCTCTTCTATTTTTTTATATTATTCATAATGAGACTTATCTTCTAAAGATTTATGTTGCCCTAAAGAAACTGAAATGCAATGAATAGCCTCATGAATCCTTTCTTCTTTATGTTGCCTTGAAAACCCTAAAGTGCACGAATGATCTTTCATAGTCATTACTTTCTTATGCTACCATGGAAACCCTTGTTGGCAATTATATTTCATTATTTGCATAGATAAAATAGCGCATAACGCTCTCCAATGTATTTATTTCTCGATCTTTGCAATATCAATTTGCTGCTTGATTCATTTCATGGTACCAGAGCTAGGCGAAGGGAGAAGAGTGCAACGAATGCGCTTCCCAACCCGAAGCAGACTAGATTAGACGCAGACTACGAACCAGGACGCATGCAACCCGGGACTGACCAGACCGGATGACAGGCATAACGAAGTCCGAGGACTGACCAGACCGGAAGACCTTGCCCAGACCGAACGACAGGCAGAACAAAGATCGAGGCGGACCAAAAGACATGCAGACCAAAGCGACACATTTTTGTTTGTAGGTGACAGGATAGAACGTAGACCGAGATGGACCAGAAGACACGCAGATCGAGGGCAACACGTGGTATAGCGTGGAGGCAAGTTGATGTGGATGGGTTCGAGTGCAGGTTGACGTGGACAGGTTCGATGGTAGATTGTTGAGGATGTGGTTGTGACGTGGCACATTGCTAAGGACGTGGTGGCATCAGGTTTTGCACACAGTTCGAGGCAAAAGGTTGGGGGAGAGGGGTGACCGCCCGAAGGCAGTCACCTTCCTAAGCGAGTCTTGCCCTTTTTCAACAAAGGGAAACACATTCTCTTGATGCGTGTGGGATAAATCCCACGTATTTTTTTTCCAAACATTTTACAGCGCGTGGGATAAGAGGAAGGTTGGTCCCCTTCCTTCCCAGCGTGCTCGGTAGCGCACTTGGTTAAGTGCGCCCGCTACCGTGGACGAGGTCCACGGTTCGAATCCCGCGGTGGGATTCACCACACACAACAAAGAATTTTTTGTCCCTCCCCGCGTCAAAACAAAAAGTGACGCCTCAAGAATTTTTTTGACGCCAACAAGAAATTTTGACACCAGCAAGAAATTTTGACACCAACAAGAAATTTTGACGCAACAACTTTTTTTTGCTGACAATTTTTTGCTCAACAATTTTTTTGCTGACGATTTTTGACAACTTTTGCCTAACTTGTTTTTGACCAAGGAGGGTCATTTTTTTGCAAACAAGGGGCATTTTTTTGTCAAAGGAGGGCACAGGAGCATTTTTTTTGCCACAAGCCAGAGGAGATGCAAATTTTTCGAGGTATTTTTTCGTACTTCAATTTTTTCCTTTCAAAGCAATTTTGGAGGGATAAGGTTTTTTTTTTTGGAATTTGAAAGGGTCCACATACAATTTTTTCATCCTTGTTTATTTTGCAACAAAAAGGGGGATCTCCAACATTTCTTTTTGCAAAATTCTAAGACAAAGGGGGAAGAAAAATTGTTGCATTTGTGGAAGTGAATATCTTCATTGTAAAACTGGCATTGTAATAGGTGCATTTTCGGTGGAAACCGACACCTAGAGTGTTTAAAATTTGTGGGCACTTGTGATTGTTTTTGCATTTAAATTTCCTATTTTCTTGCATTTCAATCATAAAATAAAGCAAAGAAAAGACCCCAAATTTATACACCTATTTGTGCAATTTATTGCACAACAACGTTCGGTATATATGATACCTCTGGTCCACACTTACAGGTGATGTTGTCGTGCTTGGACTACTGTATCTAACGCCTAATATAGCTGCAACAACGACGTCTGAGCTATTGTTCTCTATCAATCGTCGGGGAGAAATAAGGCAAACCAGTTCTGATATTCACTCCATTCAATACCCTAATTCTTTCTGATTGCTTGGCTTAATTTCCTCCAACTCATCAACCTTCTTTCGAATTTTTTTGAGGTAGGTGCCATCAATCTGATCGAATTTCCTTTCACGTATTCTTGCAAGTATAAAGAAAGGGGGACCATTTGGTGTTATAAGGAACCTTCACAATGGCCATTGTTCACAAATATCTATCAGATTCACAGTTGCTGAAAGGTTCTAACTTTGCACCATGGAAGACAAAGATGAGTGCTATCCTTCAAGTTGAAGATTTGTGGGATGTAGTGACTGGCACTACAAAACGACCTAGAACAACAGGGCCAGATCAAGAGGCCTTTGATAAAAAGGATAGAAGATATCTCATGTTTATTCTGCTTGCTACTACAGATGAGGTCCAACCTCATATCTGTGATGCCAAAACTAGTAAGGAAGCTTGGGATGCTTTGATTACCATTTATGAAGGTAAGAATCAGTCCACTATTCTAAACCTTCAAACTCAACTACATACACTCAGTATGAAATCTGGTGAGACAGTTGACCTATTCCTATGCAGAGTGGTGGAATTGAAAGCCAAATTGAATGCTATGGGACAGACAGTGGACGATGCTCTCTTGACCTCAGTCATCTTGAGAGCTTTGCCAGAATCCTATAAAGTGTTGATCACCTCTCTTCATGTATCTGGTAGACAAGTTTCATTTGTGGAATTGGTGAATTTGCTTCAAATTGAGGAGGCAAATCAGTTTCAGAAATATGAAGTGCCAGATAATGCCCTCTACACCAAACAAGGGGGTAAGAAACAAGGTAATTTTCAAAAGGGAGGATCTTCATCAAAAGGAAAAGGGAAACAACATCAACAGAAAGACAAACAATATTGCAAGATTTGTGATATGAATAACCATGACACCAACAGGTGTTGGTTTAAGAACAAACAACAGAATGACCAAGATCACAAGAAGAAGGGTAAAGGGAAATACAAACCACAGAAGAAGAATAAGCAACCCAAGGGGAATGTTGCTTATGCCGAATCAAACTCAGACTCAGATTCTCCAATCAGACTCGGACTCAGATTCTGAGCGAGCACACAAGGTGCTCATGACTCATACTTCATCTCAGCAGAAAGATGCAGTGTGGTATATTGATTCAGGTGCCAGTAAGCACATGACTGGCGATAGATCGTGGTTTGAGACATTTGAGGAAAAGGAAGGTAAGCCAATAACAATTGCAGACAATCAGACCTACCAAGTGAAGGGTGAAGGCGATGTTTCTATCACTCTTCCAGATGGCAAATGTCAGATTGAGAAGGTGCTCTATGTTCCTGGATTGGCTAACAATTTGTTGTCAGTCCCTCAGATCTTGGATCGAGACATGGATGTTATGTTCAGTGTTGAGAAAGGCAAAAAGAGATGTTTTATCACCAGAAAAGGAAAACATGTAGCAACAGGATCATACAAGCATGGCTTGTTCATTTTAGATGTCGTTTCAACACCTCATGTTGCCCTGGCAACAACTACAAAGGAGGCTACTTCTCTGTGGCACAAGAGATATGGGCATCTAAGTTCAGGATATTTGCTCGAGTTGAGAAAATATGAGATGGTGAGAGGTCTTCCCAACCTTTCATCCACATTGCCAGTCTGCTCGGATTGCTTAGCAAGGAAGCAACATCGGGTACCATTTGAAGTTAGCTCTTCAAGAGCTAAGAAACCTTTGGAGTTGGTACACACCGATCTATGCGGTCCTATGCCAACCAGCTATGGTGGAAAGAGGTATTTTCAATTGTTTGTTGATGATTACTCACGGAAGATGTGGGTTTTCTTTCTTCAATTGAAGTCAGAGGTATTTCTGTACTTTCAACAGTTCAAGAAGCTTGTTGAGAAGGAGTCAGGATGTTCCATCAAAACCCTCCGCTCAGATCGAGGGGGGAATATACCTCCAAGGAATTTTCATCATTTCTGAATGAACATGGGATTAAGAGACAACTGACTACAACCTATACTCCATAACAAAATGGAGTTGCTGAAAGGAGGAATCGTTCCATTGTGGAAATGGTTCGATGTATGCTAAAGGGGGCACATC
Organism: Wollemia nobilis; assembly: GCA_028583015.1. Taxonomy (NCBI): domain Eukaryota; kingdom Viridiplantae; phylum Streptophyta; class Pinopsida; order Araucariales; family Araucariaceae; genus Wollemia; species Wollemia nobilis. The sequence continues at coordinate 1,044,276 of JAQPPZ010000282.1, forward strand.
TTGAGCATGAGTATTGGGCAGAAGTAGTAAACACAACATCATACCTCCTGAATAGAGCACCCACAAGAGCTCTACAGGGTAAAACTCCACAAGAAGCATGGAGTGGTAAGAAACCCTCCATTTCTCATCTAAGGGTTTTTGGATGTAAGGCATTCATGCACATACCAAAACAGAAAAGGAAGAAGTTAGATGAGAAAACCCTGCAATGTATCTTTCTTGGTTATGATGAGCATTCAAAGGGATATCGATTGATAGATCCTATGACCAAGAAGACACACATAAGTCGAGATGTGGTATTTGATGAAGCTTTCACATCAAATAACACTTCTACAATTGTATACCTTGAGGAAGATGAGCCTAAGAAAGAGGCTCCACCCCCACAGAACAAGATTCCAAAATGGTATACTAGTACATTGAGAGATTCAAAGTTGACATCACTTCCAGATCTAACTCTAGATCGACCTTGTACTCGCAGTATGACTCAGCAGATGAGAGCAGAGGCATCAACTTCAGAGGTTGACGAGCTTTACCAACAATTTGATGAACTATCTGTAGACGCAGAGGAAGATAGAGAAACATATATGGATGATGAGAGGGTTTATATGTCAGCATTGGATGAAAATGAACCCACAACAGTTCAGGATGCACTTAGTGAGCCTCAGTGGAAGGTTGCTATGGAAGCAGAACATACATCTCTCATGAAAAATCATACATGGAAGCTAGTAAATCTGCCTTCAGGAAAGAAGCCCATTGGCTGCAAATGGGTGTTCAAAGTGAAGTATAAGGTAGATGGTACTATTGATAAGCATAAAGCCCATCTTGTTGCAAAGGGCTATGCTCAGAAAGAAGGCATAGATTATGAAGAGACTTTTGCCCCTACTGCAAAAATGACTACCATTCGAGTACTTTGTGCCATGGCAGCTCAGTTTGGGTGGAAGTTACATCAGATGGATGTAAAAAGTGCTTTCTTGAATGGTGACCTACAAGAAGAAGTGTACATGACCCAACCAGAAGGATTTGTTGTTGAAGGGCAAGAACAAAAAGTTTGCAAGTTGATCAAATCCTTGTATGGGCTGAAACAAGCTCCACGAGCTTGGTACATCAAAATAGATAGTCACCTAGTGCAACATGGATTCAAAAGAAGTCCTTCAGATGCAAATCTCTATATCAAGAACAATGGTTCTGACATAGTGATTTTGGTGCTATATGTAGATGATCTGATCATAACAGGGAGCTCAGAGAGTATGATTGATGCAGTAAAAGATGATTTGAAACAATCTTTTGAAATGACAGATCTAGGACTTCTTCACTATTGTCTTGGTTTGGAAGTGACTCAAAAAAAAAATCATATCAGAGTAACACAAAAGAAGTATGCCAAGACATTGGTTGATAAATATCGCATGATTGATTGTAAGTCTAAGGCAACTCCAATGGAGCCTGGACTTAAGCTATCACGATATGATAAATCACCACAGGTAGATGGTACTCTCTATCGCCAACTGATTGGGAGTCTCATATATCTGACAAATACCAGGCCAGATCTCAGTTTTGTTGTGGGTTATCTTTCAAGGTTCATGCAGGAACCGAAGGTGAGTCATTGGAAAGCAGCAAAGAGAGTTCTTCATTATGTTCGTGGTACTACAGATTTTGGCTTGGAGTACAAGAAGAATAGCAAGTTCTATTTACAGGGATACACGGACTCAGACTATGTCGGATCCATTGATGATCGCAAGTCGACTTCTGGATACATTTTCCATCTTGGATCTGGTCCTGTCTCTTGGCACAGTAAGAAGCAGTAGGTGGTTGCTTTATCATCTACAGAGGCAGAATATCGCACAGCAAGTGGAGCAGTCTGCGAGATAATATGGCTAAGTCGCATTCTTACAAACATGGGTCTTCCAAAGAACCTTCCACTTCATTTGTTTTGCGACAATCAAGGTGTTTTGAATCTTGTCAAGAATCCAATATTTCATGATCGTACCAAACACATCGACACTCGATGTCATTTCATTCGCGATGAAGTTCCAAAGCATCACATACAGCTCCAGTACATTCCCACTGATGAGCAAGTTGCAGATATTTTCACCAAGGCACTTGCACGTGTCAAATTTGAATTGTTTCGCAATGCTCTTTGTATTTGCCAATAATGTAATAAGGGGGGATGTTAGCATATTATATTTCATTATTTGCATAGATAAAATAAGCGCATAACGCTCTCCAATTAGGTGGGTAGTTTGGTAACTTATTGGGTGGTTCATTAACTACCTTAGAACCGCCTGAGCAATGTATTTATTTCTCGATCTTTGCAATATCAATTTGCTGCTTGATCTTGAGAAAATTGGTCCTCTAGTGATCACTTAGCAAAATGTGGGGTTTTGGAAGCTTTGATTGACAAATTAAGAAGGTTTTGTAACTCTCCAAAATGATGGAAACCCCAAGGTAGTATCATATTACTATATTTCTAGTAACTTCATGAAGTGCCAAGCTCAATTAGCAAGAGATCCTAGATCCTACCTTTAGCCTTGGACATAGAGTCTTCAAAATTGGAATCCTCCACAAAATTTGAAGAGGAAGACAAATTCGTATATCCTTCGATATAAAGGAGTAGAGAGTTGAAGATGGGGGAGGACGTCCCGAAGATGAACACACGCAGATATGAGTAATTTTCGGTGACATAACAACGATCCGAAGGAGGCTTCAAATATTTGATTGTGCCCTTTTAATCTCAACCATTGGGTTAGCCCAGTCGGTTACTAGCTTGCGTTAGGGCACTACGATGCAGAAGGTTCGAAGTTCGAATCTCCTCGGTGACCTATTTTTGTTGTGCGATTGATGTGCAAGGTACAAAAGGTTCAAATATTTTATTGTGCTCTTTAATCTCAACCAGTGGGTTAGCCTAGTCGGTTACAAGTCCGCGTTAGGGCGCTGTAGTGCAGAAGGTTCGAGGGCCGAATCTCCTCGGTGACCTGTTTTTTTTGTACAATTGTTGTTCGAGATAGCGCAATGAAGGCCTCAAATATTTTATTGGGCCCTTTAGTTTCATACGCTGGGTTAGCTTAGTTGGTCATGATCTCGCGTTAGGGCACTATGCTACTAGAGGTCCAAGGGTCAAATCCCCTTGATGGCCTGCTAAAGTTTTGCTGTGCAAGGTAAAGTTTTTAATTAAATTTGATTAAAGGGAGATATAAGGAGTCATTTTGTTGTTAATAAAGTTTTATTTTGTAAGTTTTAAAAGGGAGATATAAGGAGTTATTTTTAATTAAGCTTTATTGTGTATGTTTTTAAAAGGAGTGATAAGGGTTTAAAGTGTTTGATTTGATATTTAAATCAAGAAAAAAAAAAGAGAATTATTGATCAGATTTGGAAGCAGATTTGAGTAGTGTTTGTGATCATATTTGGGAGCATATTTAAGCAGAGTTTTTGACCAGATTTGTGAATAGAAGGTTGGTGCCTTCAAAGCTGAGGTTGGTGCCTCAAGGGGATTGGTGTCTCCTGTGGGTTGGTTCCCACGAACTTGTATAAGGGGATTGGTGTCTCCTGTGGATTGGTGTCCACAAAATTGTATAGGGGATTGGTGTCCAAGAACTTGTATAGGGGATTGGTGTCTCCTGTGGATTGGTGTCCACGGACTTGTATAGGGTATTGGTGTCTCCTGTGGGTTGGTGCCCACGAACTTGTACTAGGGGATTGGTGTCTCCTATGGGTTGGTGCCTACAAAATTTGTTGAAGAAAATATAAGCAATATTTTGCCATGGTTTTCTCCCAAAAGGGTGTTTCCACGTAATTGTTTTTGTCTCTTATGCGTGTGGTGATTTGTGCATTGTTTCATTACTGCATTGATATTATTTCAAGTTATTGCTTTGGGAAGAAAAGAGAAAAGTTTTATCTTATATTGTTCACCCCCCCTCTCAGTATAAGCTTGTGTTATTCAAAAAATTGGTTCTTAGGTGCTGGCCTATCTAATGGTGCAAAAAAATGGTTTTCTAATGGTCAACAAATTTATTTTTAGGTCCTAACTTATTTGATGGTATGTGAAAACTAGTTTTCACCCTTTGATTACTCCTTTTATAAAATGTAAGTTCCTAAGGATTTATAAAGGTGGAAGAAAATGGAATTTTCTCCACAAGCTAAATTTTATAGTATTGTCAAAATGTGGTGATGAACACCTCCCTTGTCTTTGGATTGTTATAAAGCTTCAAGCAATGTTCATTAGTCATCAATGGTGTCTATGATGAATGAATAAATTGCAATTTCACCAATCTATTGTTATGAATAGCATAAACTTCATACAAACCAAGCCATCTAGTCAGACGATTGCCCTTGAATTCCTTGTATCATGAATTATATAGAACCATCCAATCCCTTGACTGGAGTTGTTTGTTCCTAATGAAGTGACTATGCCACTTACTCCTTTGTTTTTATATGACTTAATTTTGGAATAGGGCCTCAAATCTTATCTTATAAAGGGTGTTGATTTGTGTATGCATTGTTTCTACACCTTTGATAAGTCCATATCCAACTCTAGTGCTATATGTAGGGTCTTAGTCTCAAGTTCAATTAGGAGGACCATATTTTTACTATAAACCAACTCAAATGGAGTAAATTTTATTGTTGTTTTCCATAGTCCTATATGCCTTTACTACTTCAAGCAAATGACTAGCCCAATCATGTTAGTGTTGGAAAGTTACCATTAGTAAAAAGGTTAAAAAATTGATTTTACCTTGGGTAAAGGTAACTTACCTTTTACCTTACCTGGACGGCAGTGGACGACAGCATTTGGGTGGCAAGAGAACTCAAGTTTACTTTCTTTTCCCCCAATTTCTCCTTTTCCCCCCTTTTTCTCTCAAATAGGTTATTTACTGTTTATTTAATCTTTGTAACCTCATGATTATGGTTAATGCAATTTATCGTTTTATCTCCACACTCACCTTTCACATTTGGTATCAGAGCGGAGAGCCGAGACCGGCCCGAATCTCGAGGCGGTGGGGCCCGCAGTTCGAGGCGGCGACACGGATCCCGAGGCGGCCCGCAGGTGCAGATCGACGTGATTCCCGAGGCGCTGGTGGAGCTGGACGAGGCGGCCCGCAGGAGCAGCAGATCGGCACGATTCTCGAGGCGCTGTTGACGTGGCGTGGCGACCTGCAGCACGCAGCCCGAGGCGCTGGTGACGTGGCGTGGTGTGACGTGGCGATCGGCAGCACGCAGCCCGAGGCGCTGGTGACGTGGCGTGGCGACGTGGCGTGGTGTGACGTGGCGAGGTGCGACCCGCGCGCGGCCCGAGGCAAAAGGTGGTCTCAGCACTGTCAGAGACTGCCCGCAGGCAGTCAAAGCACTATACGTGCTTTGCTCTTTTTAAAGAGCTAAAACATCGCCTCACGGGCGATGTGGGACTAAAGTCCCAAGAAAATAAACTAAGCTTCGCGCCGAAGCGCGAAGCCAATAATAGCTTCATGCTCGACGTGAAGGCTATAGGCCAGGGAGCCCGCTTAGCTCCCGGATCAGCCCGGTAGCACAGCGGCTACCCTAAGCCTTGACTCCCGCGAGGTCGAACGTTCGATCCTCGGCGGGGTCATTTTTTTTAAAAGCTTCGCGTGATCAAGCGAAAGCTATAGGCCAGGGAGACCGCTTAGCTCCCGGATCTGCCCGGTAGCACAGTGGCTACCCTCTGCCTTGACGCCCGCGAGGTCGCACGATCGATCTTCGGCGGGGTCAATTTTTTTAAAATTTTTTTTAAGAAAAAACTATAAGGAAATTTTTTAATTTTGTTAAAATTGTTTTTTATTTATTGTAATTTCCTGAGAGGAAATAACTGTACAATTTTAAATTTTTTTTTTAGCAAAGTTTTATTTATCATTTAAAAGTTGATCAAAGACATTTCCTAAGAGGAAATAATTGTAAAGTTTAAAAAAAAAAAAAACTTTGAAAGTTGAAATTCTTTTTAAAAAAATTTCCTAAGAGGAAATCTTTGTAAAAGAAAATTTCTGGGAAATTTTCTTAAATGATAAGATCGGAAGGATGTTATCATGCCCTCTGCAAGTTATTACTGAGAACAAACGCTGAAAACTTTGATAGGCACGTGAAAACACTAGGACTTAATACAGTTTTTTCACAGTTGCAAAACGCGGTTATTGCACACCAGAGAAATCCTGATCTAGGATACGAAGCAGATTCAGAAGATAACTCCTTTGGCAGCAGGTTTGAACAATCCGACACAGTGGCAATTGCTTCACAAGGATCTGAATATACTCATTATAGTAATTCAGTTGAAATCCTTCAAACTCCTCCTGAAATAATATTGATCAGTGACGATGATGAACAAGTCGGCGACAATTTTGTAATTTCTGAACAACAAGAGTGAGTTGTTTATGATTGTAAATCAAGCAAGGCTTGATAGTTTGTAAAGTCTTTTTTGAAATAAGACTATATAAGAGAGAGGTTTCTTGTTTTAGTAGATAATAATGGGATCACATAATAATCTACCAATTCCCGAATTCAGTGGGGATAATTATGAGTACTGGTCCATCAAGATGAGGACATTACTCATCGGAAAAGGACTATGGGATATTATTGAAGACGGATACATTGCTCCAACAGATTGGACTACTTTAAGTGCAAATGACAAGAAGATCTACAAAGATGCACAAAAAAATAATTCTTTTGCCTTATACCATCTTCAATCAGCATTAGATCCAAGTATCTTTCCTAGAATTGCATCTTACTTAACTGCTACAGATGCATGGAATGCCTTGAAAGAAGGATTCCAAGGAAGTGATAAAGTAAAGCAAGTCAGGCTTCAGACCTTAAAAAGAGATTTTGAAAATCTCGGAATGAAGGAAAATGAAAGAGTCGGAGACTACGTAGTACGAGTCAAAGCAAATAGTTGATATGATGCAAACTTTAGGTGATGACACAAAAAATGAAACAATTGTGAAGAAAGTGTTGAGAACACTTCTTCCTAAGTGGAATCACATTGCCATCATAATTGAAGAATCCAAAGACCTTTCTACTCTTACATTTGATAGTTTGATTGGATCATTAACATCACATGAAGAGAGACTTCAAGGAGCACCTTCACCAAGCTATGGAGGTGATGACAAAGCCTTCACTTCGAATGAAACTGCAAGACGAGGACAAGGAAGAGGCCGAGGCGAGAGGACAACAACAAAGAGGCAAAGGCCAAAGCAACTCCTACGAGAGGAGGTAATCAAAACGAGAGGTGGAAATCAAAACAGAGGAGCCAATCGGAACCAAAGCGGCAATGCGAGCCGTGGAAATCAAGGACGAGGAAGTAACAAGACTAAAACAACTTGTTTCAATTGTGGGAAACAAGGACACTTCGCTCATGACTGCTGGTCAAAGACTTCAAAAGATCAAAGCAGTCAATATGGCTCATTCTACGGAGAAGAAGAAGGTCCACCAAATCTTTTTCTCTCTTATGGACAGCAAGATCAAAATCTAAATGATACATGGATTTTAGATACTGGTTGCTCCAACCACATGAGTGGCAAAGAAAATCTCTTTGCTACATTAGATACAAATTACAAATCACATGTTAAGTTAGGGGATAATAAATCCTTGCAAGTTGAAGGCATAGGAGCTATGGAAGTTCCAACAAAAGAAGGCCTTAAAAATGTGAATGACATATACTATACTCCACAACTACAACACAATTTGTTGAGTGTTGGCCAAATGATGGAGAAGCATTACAAATTAGTTTTTGATGAAAGAAAATGTACAATCTTTGATAAAAACAATTGTAACCGAGTCATCACGAAGTACCTATGACAACAAATAGGTTGTTCCCTCTAAAATTTGGTGAGCCAGGGGGAGCTCAACTTGCAAACATTGCTATTACAAATCCAAGTGAATTGTGGCACTTGAGATATGGTCACCTCAATTCCGCTAGCTTGAAAATGTTAACATCACAAGCTATGGTGACGGGACTACCAAAAATTCCAGAACATAAAAAGGTATGCGAAGCATGTGCTTTGGGAAAGCACTCCGCAACGAAGTTTCCAAGAGGCCGAGCGTGGAGAGCAAGCTATCCTCTTCAGCTAGTACATTCGGACATCTGTGGTCCAATGCAAACAAAAAGCCTTGGAAACAATTCTTATTTTCTAACATTCATAGATGATTATTCTAGAATGTGTTGGATCTATTTTCTGAAACACAAAGATGAAGCATTTGATTGCTTCATAGACTTCAGAAATAATGTAGAAAAGCAAAGTGACTACTATGTCAAATGTCTTCGCATTGATAAAGGAGGAGAGTACTCCTCAAATGAATTTTTACATTATTGTAAGCAAAATGGGATAAAAAGGCAGTTCACCATTGCCTATACCCCACAGAAGAACGGTGTGGCCGAGAGAAAGAACCGCACCCTTGTTGAAATGGCACGAACAATGCTTCAGGCAAAGCATCTCACAAACAGCTATTGGGCGAGATGCAGTGAGAACAAGTGCATATATTCTAAATAGAAGTCCGACTTCTAGTTTAGATGGTATCACTCCTTATGAAGGATGGTACGGTAAGAAACCAAATGTCAAACATTTCCGAGTATTTGGTTCTTTAGCTTATGCACACATTCCTGAGGAGAAGAGAAAGAAGCTTGATCCAAAGAGTCAAGCATGTGTTTTTGTAGGGTATTGTGATTCAACCAAAGGGTATAGATTGTACAATCCCAAGACACATAAAATCATTATCTCCGGGGATGTAATTTTTGATGAAGGGGGAGAATGGGGTCATAAAAAATTTGTTGATTTTGACTCTAATTCGGACAGTTCCACATTAGTACCTCCCACATTGGTACAACCCAAGAAAAGCAGTGGAAAAAATCCTTCTCCACAAATTCCACATCGAGGAAACTTCATCAAGTACATCAAGTGGTACACCAAGTCCAAGAGGGACTTCTTTGTTGGCACCCCCAAATTCTCCAAAACGATTTCAGAGATCTGTAAGTGCTCCAAGTCCGATGGATATTGATCCCGTTTCTCAAAGGAAACAAACAAATAGAGGAAAGCGCATACTACGAAGTCATCCATCTTCTCAAATGTTGGATAGGAATTTCCAACAAAGATACACTAGGAGTCAAGCTAGTGAGATGGACGACATTTTGTCAAGACTCGAAAATCTTCAAATGTCGGGAGATGATGAGTCTCATGAACCAAGGGGTGATGTAGTCAATTATGCTTTGTTGGTCTCTGCACAGCTAGAACCATCTAGCTATGAAAAAGCTTGCACTGAAAGTATATGGCAAGATGCCATGGAAGAGGAAATATCCTCAATTAAAAAGAATGATACTTGGGAGCTTGTGAAGCTTCCCAAGGGAAAAAAATGTGTTGGATGTAAATGGGTCTATAAGACCAAATTCAATGTTGATGGAAGCATTGAAAGGCACAAGGCAAGATTAGTAGCTAAGGGTTTTACTCAGAAATATGGAATAGATTATGAGGAAACCTTTGCTCCAATTGCTCGACAAGAAACAATCAGAAGCTGTTCTTTCCTTGGCAGCTCATAAAGGATGGAACATTCAACACATGGATGTGAAAAGTGCATTTTTAAATGGATACCTGACAGAAGAGGTGTATGTTCAACAACCTCAAGGTTTCCAAGAACCAGGAAAAGAGAACCTTGTTTATAAATTGAAAAAAGCACTTTATGGCCTCAAGCAAGCACCACGAGCATGGTACTCACGAATTGACGGCTATTTCAGCAAATATGGTTTCACAAAAAGCAAGAGTGAACCAACTCTATACTACCAGAAGAATGGAGTAGATATCCTCATAGTTTGTTTATATGTGGATGATCTAATATTTATGGGTAGTAATAATAAAATGAATATGGAGTTCAAAAACTCCATGATGAATCAATTTGAGATGAAGGATCTCGGATTAATGAGATACTTCCTAGGAATGGAAGTACATCAATCAAAGAATGGGATCTTCATATGTCAACAGAAATATGCTCATGACATGATCAAGAAATTTGCTATGCGGCAGTGCAAATCAGTTGCAACACCAACAGGACATGGAATCCAGCTAAGCAAAGAAGATGGAGCACCAAAAGTTGACTTGACCAATTTCAGAAGCATGGTTGGGAGTTTAATGTTTCTCACCAACACTAGGCCAGATATACAGTATGCTGTTTCTCTTGTATCACGTTTTATGGCATGCCCATCCGAGCTGCATCTTCAAGCAACCAAACGAATTTTACGATATGTAAAAGGTACATTGGATTTTGGAATCCATTACCACAAGTCTAACTCTGTGAAGTTAATTGGTTATAGTGACAGCGATTGGGGCGATAATATAGATGACAGAAAATCTACATCGGGGAAGCTGTTTTAGTCTAGGTTCGGGACTAATAACTTGGAGTTCCAAGAAGCAATCTGTTGTAGCATTATCATCTACGGAAGCTGAGTATATAGCCATTACTCATGCTAGTACTCAAATCCTCTGGTTGAGGAAAATCCTTGAAGAGATTGGCGAAAAACAAATTGGTCCAACCAAACTGAATTGTGATAATATCAGTGCCATACAGTTGGCATATAATCCGATCCACCACAAAAGGTCAAAACATTTTGATATGAAGTATCACTTCATAAGAGATATGGTGGAACAACAGACAGTTGAGCTTCAATATTGTAGCACTTTGGATAATACAGCAGACATCTTCACCAAAGGCATGGCTAAAGCTCAATTTATAAAGCTGAGAGACTATATAGTCAGTCCTCTCAACTTTAAGGGGGAGAATGTTGGAAAATTACCATTAGTAAAAAGGTTAAAAATTTGATTTTACCTTGGGTAAAGGTAACTTACCTTTTACCTTACCTGGACGGTAGTGGACGACAGCATTTGGGCGGCAAGAGAATTCAAGTTTACTTTCTTTTCCCCCAATTTCTCCTTTCCCCCCTTTTTCTCTCAAATAGGTTATTTACTGTTTATTTAATCTTTGTAACCTTATGATTATGGTTAATGCAATTTATCGTTTTATCTCCACACTCACCTTTCACAGCTTAGTGTATCTAAATGATCATGGTAAGGATCTCCACTTCCTTGTTTAAGACTATGGTCTACTAGTTCACTTGACAACGATATGGTAGGCTTCCTATGTTTAGGTTCACATTCATTTATAAGCATTGCAACTAGATTAAATGTGAGTTAAGGTCCTTTGTCTTCTACTAGCTCCTAGAGTGCTCCATATCTTGTGAAAATTTATCCATAGAGGAATTTAGTAACATGCTATTTTGTTGCAACCTTGAGGGTCTATACCTCAAACCACTTTATGACATAATTGGTAAATAATAATATATACACCTTACCATTGGAAGGGGGTCAATATGACCAATAAATTCTATACCCCACTTCTCAAAGGGCTCAATTAGAAGTTATTTTGTAAAAGGTATTTCATCTACCTAGGTGGGCATCCCCATCCATTGGAAATGATCATATTGTGTAACATATTCTTTGGCATCCTTATGCATAGTGGGCCAATAGTATCCAACATGTGATATCTTCAACATTGTTCTTTGTCATGAAGTATCCTCCATAAGGCTCCTCATGACAAACTCAAGGAATATCATAGATATGATCCTTTTGAAAACATATGTGCAAGCCATTGTTATGTCCTAAGTGAAAAAGGTACCCGCCAATGTATGTATAAGGGATACTCTATTTTACAAGTTGCATCCTTTCTTTCTTGGAATAATGTGTTGAGAATATTTTTGTAATAATATAATTAGCCACATATACAAACCACAAAAGTTGGTAGAGATAATAAACAAATATTTATCAAGGAAGTTATCCTCTATTGGAGTAGATTCTTGTGTAGTCAGTTTGCAACCATATTTTCTTTACCAAGTATATTTATATCATTGTTATGCCAAATTCTTATAATAGTACTAACCAATGCATAAGTCCGTTATTAGTTACAAGTTTATTTATAAGGCACTTAATGGTAGAATGGATAGTATGAATGATATCTTGATAACCTATTATGTAATGTCAAAATTTTTAATGGCATAAACTATTGTTAATAACTCCTTTTCTTTGATAGAGGTTCTTACCTGTTGTTAATAACCCCTTACCTATTCATTATCACGGTAGACGTCATTGGTAGAACTATTTTGACAACCACTGCAACAGGGACTATTGCTGGCATCAGGCTTGCCACTACTCTTCTACCGATGTCCCATTAGCAGTTTGTTGATGACAACATCCTAGCTACCACTTCTTCTATTTCCCAAGTAAAACAAAGTAAATATCTTTTGAATAGCTATGAAAAAGTAGCAGGGAAAAAGATAAATTTCTCGAAGAAAAAGTCTACTTCCTTAATACTCCTGCGAGAAGGTAGGGTAGAATAGCCATAATTTTTGGATGTGAAATTGGGGAGCTACCTTCCACATACTTGGGGATGCTTCTATTTAAAGGAAAGTATGAAGACTAAGATATGGGATTTTGTGGTGGAAAGAATTAGAAGGAAACTTGCAGGGTGGAAAGGATCCCTTCTAAGCCAAGAGAGAAAAGCCTAGTTAGTTAAATTTATCCTCCAAAGCATTTTGATTTACTTTTTGTCCTTGTTCAAAATGCCCTCTAAAATTTGTGAAATTATAGAGAAAATTCAAAAGTATTTTCTTTGGTCTAGCATGGAAGAAAAAGGAGACTAGCCCTTTTGGCTTGGGACCAAGTTTGTACCCGCAAGGAGGTGGGAGGCCTAGGTCTCAGGAATTTGAATAGGATGAATAAGACTTTGTTGGCCAAAATTGGTTTGAAATTGCTGACTAATGACAAACTAGGATGGACCAAAATCCTCAAAGTCAAATACCTTAGGAATGAGTAAAATCTAGTTGAAGAGAAAAATCCCCCTCTTGGGTCATATCTTTGGAATCACCTGCATAAAACCAAATTCCTACTCCTAAGTGGAGCTAGATGGAAGGTAGGGGATGGAAGAAAGGTTGATTTTTGGAAGGATTGCTAGCTCCAACAAACTCCTTTGATCGAGAACCAAAATCTTGCACCCCTTGAACCCCTACTCTCTCAATTCTATGGTAAGATGGTCTTGGAATTCATTCTAGAAGATGAGAATGGGAGAAGATGGAAGCCCATTCATCTCGTAGACTTGGACCAAAATGGTAGACAAGCTTTGGAGGAACTCAATAAAATGTTGAGATTCAATATTTTAAATCCAGAAAGAGAGGTGGACTCCCTATTTTGGAAAATGCATAAAAGTGGGCAATTTACTATAAAATTTGCTTATTAGTTATTGGAAGGTGAAGGTTGGGGTTGGTTACTCGACATCCAAAATTTGGCTCAAGTCCCTTACTCCAAAAATCAACTTCTATTGGCTTTGTGTTCAAAACAAGATCCTTACTATTGATAACCTCCATAAGAGGGGATTGGCTATTCCCAATAGGTGTTACCTGTGTGAGAAGAGCTTAGAAAGTGTTTAGCACCTATTTCTTGAATGTCCTTACTCATAGGAATTTCTCTCTAAGATCATCAACAAGTTCAATCTCTTTTGGGTCTTAACAAAGAACTTGACTAACCTTTGCTTATAATGGGCTCCCCCTTTCAGAGAAAGAGACTACAAATTCTTTGGAAGTTCAGTCTTCCACATATCCTTTGGGATCCGTGGAAGGAAAGAAACATAAGGGCTTTTCGAGATTAGAGTAGAGATTGCAATTTTACTAATCTAGAATTAGTGCTACTCTAGGTGAAAATATTCAAAGCATTAAGTTCATAGATAACTGGGAGGACAAGGAGGAATCAACTATAGCTAGTTAATGGAGCCTTTCCAAATATTTGGATCATTCATCTCAAATAAATCCTTCTACTCATTCTTAGACCAAATGGAAGGTGCCTCTTATTAACTAGGCCAAGTTAAAATTTGATAGGCCAACGAAAGGTAATCCAGGTAGGGTAGGAGCAGGGGGAGTGATTAGAGACCAAAAAGGAAATTTCAGTTTGGCCTATGTGGAAGGTTTGGGAATGCAAACCAATCACTTTGTGAAAGCTTGGGCATTATTGTAGGGAGTTCTTCTGAAAAGGTTGAATTTCAATAATATTGTAATAGAAGGCAATTTTCTCAACATTATTAATTGTGCAAAAGGACTATAGGAGCCTAGTTGAAGCATAGAGGATATATTGAAAATGGTAATGAAGCTCATTCAAGATATGATTAGTTCCCAGGTGGCCTATATTTTCAGAGAAGGGAATCTTGCAATGAATTTAATGGCCAAAATTAGCATTCTGTAGCAATAACTTACAATTTGGGAATAATACTTTCCTCCAGCTCTCAAGGAGGTAGTTAGAAAGGAACAACCCCTACCTATGGATGATGCTAGTTTGGAGTGCTAGTGGTTTGAAATGGGTTTTCCTCCTTGGCTATCCTAATGTCGTTATGCTCTAATATTAGGTCTTTGATTTTAAGGAGGAGTTGAATGTTTCTCGATTGACATTGGATTGGTATTTTTCTCCCTAACCAAAGTTGATGTCTTTTGAAAAAAGAATGGAACCCTATTGGAGAGCTTTGTGTTGCTCTTTCCAACTAGGATAGGGGGCCCACCTTTCCTCCCATCTAGGCTAGGGCCCTTTCCAACTCACTTTTGCAGGCATGTGGGATAACTTGAAGATTAGGAAGGGTCTTGAGGAAAGCAATTGGAAAAGGTGGCAACAACATAGGAGGCATACATGCATGAACATGGCAGAAGGAGATTGCATGCAAAGGAGTGTTAAGAAATTCTAGTTTATAAGGATCCATTAGAATTCCTAGAATGAAAATCCCTTGATCCCTCCCCTTCCCCAGAAGATGACCTTTAAGGACATTGATCTTACATGTATCCAGGAAATTTTTTAAATTGTGATTTGGGAGAAACACAAGAACTTTCTTAGAAGGCTAGATATGATAATCTCAATAGGGTTTGATTTGACTTGGGATGATTTTCCAAGTCCTAAGACTCATAGGTTTGAAATTGGCCAAACACATTTTATCATCATTTGATCCATAATAAAGGCTAATGGGTTACCCGTGCTTCTGGTCAAACCTCCTCTTATTTGTTTCGTGAATATTAGTTTTTTGGGACTACGATTGCTTGCGCTATGGAGGGTGATAATCTCCGAGAGGAACCTCTTATCCTCAATGCTGATGAAGTAGTCCGAGGAATTTTGGAAAAGGAGAGGTTGTGGAATTTCCTTAAGAAATTTTATGGATATGACCTTGAGCTCTCTAAATATTTTGCCCACTCCTAGGCAACAGGAAAAGTAAAGGTGGTTGCGTGCAAGTTTTCTATTAATACTGCTTTGATAGTAGAAATTTTTGGCTTACCTGCTGAGGGTGAATGCATCAGAAGAGAGAAGCACTCTCTGGTGGTCGAAATGGAGTTCTTCGATAAATATGAAAAACCTCAGAAGGAAGAGAGTGGTATTGCCAGGGAGTTATTGCCTTTGCCTTGGAGTCAAGTCATTCTTCCCAGCAGGCATTACTTTACATTGGACTTGAAGATATTTGTGGTTAGGAGCTTTCATATGGCCTTTCTGAACTACCTTCATCAGAGGAGGAAAATGAACATCTCGACTTTCCTCTTTAGATCCCTAGAAAAGTTTGTCAAGGATGTCTAGCGTGGGAAGATCTCTGACCCCCTACACCAAGAATTGTTCTTCACTATCTTCAAGCATGTGGTGGATAAGGAGTGTCTATGGGAAACAAATTCTTAGGAGCCTAAAGACCATACTATTGAGGGGAATCCCATGCTACCAAGAAAGTCCATGTAGGAAGCCATTTTTAGTAAGCAAAAGGGAAATGACTCTGAAGTAGATGCGTGGATAGCAACATAAAATCCAAGAAGAGGCTAAGCCATGGTGAAGTTGGTTGAGGAAGAAGAGAGATTCCTTACAAATGAGGAGAATGCTACTAAGAAAACAAAGAAAGGGATAACTTTGAAGTAGTCGATCAAGGAGGATGTTAGCCAACATATTGAGTCACCGAAGTGGATGTCTAATATGAGGAGATTCTCCAAGAATCCAATCAGGAAACCAAATTGGGTGGACTTATCAGATCAGGATGTGTCAAGGGACAAATAAGCTCAGATTGAAGGTGTGAATAAGTATTCTTTGGGGCTTTCCTACTCTCCCTTGAGGAGATATCTTCTTAAGGATGAGCTTAATGGGTTTGATGTGGAAGTTTGCAAGGATTTGGATGGGAACCCCATCATTAATGCATGCCATTGAATCTCTAACCTAGAACTACATAATCTTGAAAGACCTTAATACCTCCTCCATGCTTGTAAATCAATTGTTAATCTGAAATATGGAGGAGGTTGAAGAAAACTTAGATGATTTGAAGAAGAGAATTCTTGCACTCAAGGCCATGCAAAAGGTATTGAAAAGAGGAGAGAAGGTCAAAGGAATCTCCTAATTTTTTTTGGTAATCATCTTTTCAAGTTATGTTTATCTTTTATATGGTGTCTATTGTGGTCCTGTTGGTTTTCTTAGCTGATGTTGTTTCTCATTGCCTGAAGTAGGATATTGGTGTTTGGGTATTTTTAGAATCACTTTGTGAGCTGTAATGCTTAATATTGTGTAATCCTATGTAAAAGGTTCAGGGTCCCTTCCAAAATCCCTTCTTCCAATTTTATTAAAAAAATTCCTTTTCTATGACAATGTAGTTTAGTTTAGCCCTAACAAGATTTTTGCTAATAAAATAGACTATATAAGATTGGTTTCCTTCCTTCTAACCAAGAACTACACCTTAATGCTATATCAAATATATCAATATAAATGTTGAAAGAAAGAGTCCAATATGGACCTTGTGGGATTGGTGTGAAAGCCAACTTGTTCTTCAAGGTTTCATAGGCTTCTTTGTATGTGGGAGTCCATACAAATAAGGTAGGTCTCTAAGCATTTGTTAACAATTTTTGTTTGGCCATCCATTTACGGATGATAGATTGAACTCATTTTGAGCTGAGTTCCCTGCAACTTAAACTATTCCTACAAAAAATAACTAGTAAAGGTAGGGTCTCTATCAAACACAATAGATGTAGGCATGCCATGAAGGCGAAAGATGAAGTCTAGGAATATTTGGGCTACTACTAAATCTATGTTGGGATGGGAGAGGGAATAAAAATAAGCATTCTTGGTGAGACGATCCACTACCACTAGAATAACTGATTTTCCTATTGACTTAGGTAACCCTTCAATAAAATCTATTGAAGTATATGTCCATACTTGTTTTGGAATTGGCAAGGGCTAAAGAGTTCCAAGGGAATGCACCATTTTTCCTTTCATTCGCTAGCATAGGTCATGTTCAACAAAAAAAGTTTGAATATCCTTCATTACTTTCTAGAATAAAGTATGCTTAATCCTTTCATAAGTCTTTAGTAACCCATAATGTCTTGCAATGTGTGAGGCATGCATTTCCTTCGGGATGAATTCTTGGAGTTGTGAAGTTTGGGGAATAACAAGGCGGTCAAGATATCTCAAACCATGTCCATCCTAAGTGTATCCCTGGCATGAGTTAGGCTTTGTTTGAAGTTTGTTGATCAAAGTTTGCAATCTTGAGTCCTTGATCACGTCCTTTGAGAGAGAAATAATCCATTGAGGTATGGGAGAAGAGATAACATGTAACATACTCTGATCCTCAAATTATTGGGAGAGTGCATCAACCATTATGTTATCCTTTCCTTTTTTATATGTAATCTCATAATCATAGCCCATTAACTTAGAGACCCACTTTTGTTATTCAGGTGTGGCAACCCATTGTTCCAGGAAGTACTTGATACTTTGGTGGTTCGTTTTGATTAAAAAATGGTGCCCAATGAGATAGGGCCTCCAGTGATTAACCACATGCAAATAGCTAGCATCTCATTTACATAAGTAGATTTGCCCAAATTGTGGCTTGAAAGTGCTTTATTGGTGAAGGCCAAGGGTCTTCTCTCTTGCATCAACACTACCCCTATGCCATTTCCTAAAGCATCACTTTCAATTACAAAAGGTTTGGAAAATCAGGCATTGCTAACACAGGGGTGGTCATCATGGCGTGCTTTAAGTCAAAGAAAGCCTTCTCAGTTGGGTCTAACCAAGTAAAAAAAATATTTTTCAACATGGTTATTAAAGTAGCTACTATTTTGTCGTAGTTTTTGACAAATTTGTGGTAATACTTTGTTAGTCCCAAAAAACCTTGAAGTTCCCTAAGAGTGTGAGGCTTTGGTCTATCTTGAACAACTTGATTCTTTTTAGGGTCAACTTTAACTCCATCTTAGGTGATAATGTGACCCAAATATTCTACTTTTGTCATCCCAAAAGAACACTTACATTACTTGGCATAAATTTTATTTTGAGACAAAATGTGTAGATTTTGAGCGAAATGTATGGGGTGCTCCTCCCAAGAGCAACTATAAATCAAAATATCATCAAAGAAAAAAAAATAAATTAGCGAAGGAATGGGTGGAAGACATTACTCATGAGGCTCTAAATTATGGATGGTGCATTCGTTAGGCCAAATGGCATGACCAAAAATTCATAATGGCCCTCATGAGTTCATAATGTTGTTTTGGGGATATCTTCCTCGAGCCTTATCTGATGATAGCCTGAGCAAAGATCCAACTTGGAGAAAAACATTGCACCATGTAGCTCATCCAACAATTCATAAAGCACGAGGATAGAAAATTTATCCTTAATGGTGAGCTAATTGAGCTTATGAAAAGCTATACAAAACTGCCATGACCCATCTTTCTTTCTAACTAAGAGTATTGGAGAAGAATAAGGACTCTTACTAGGCCGAATGACCCCTACTTGTAGTAATTCTTATACCAATTTCTGACTTAAGGGAATGGGGGTATCGATAAGGTCTAATGTTAGGTGGTATGCTACTGGGTACCAATGGTATTGCATGATCATGGGAACGACATGGAGGTAATTCTATCGGTTCCACAAAAACTATAACATGCTTAGTCAGAATGAGTTGCAAATCTTCTTGGGGTTTGTCTTTGTTTGAAGTTTGCGGTTGAATTGCAAATATTTGAGCCACTACACCACGTGAAGATTTTTTTAACTTCTCTATATGGCTTGAGCTGATAATCCATGGAGATCTTGTTGGTGAACCCTAGAGAGTGCAAGACTTACCATTCTATGAAAACTACATCCATAGTTTTGCAAAGTTCTAGGTTATTGTTCCCAAGGTACCGAGCCATTGAGCTTCTAGCAACACATCACTCCCTCCAAGTTGAAGAGCAATCATATCAATTTTAAGTTTATAGTCCCCTATCTTCAACTTAACATTGCGATATTTACCCTTACAAGGTAATGTTTCGCCATTTTCCACCGTAACCTCAAAGGAGTTGTAAGCTTGTATGTAACAATTTGCTTGCTTGGCTACTAGATGATCAATAAAATTATGCGTACTACCTGAATCAATGAGAATTGTATTCCTTTGAAGAATCCTAATACCTTGATTGTGTGAGGGGTAGAAATTCCTGCAAGTGCATGGAAAGAGATATTTGGCTGTGGTTCTTCTTGAGTTTCATCCTCATCCTTAAGTTGTTCCTTTGGGGGTTCTGCTTCTTCATTAAGGTATTCATTGCTTACTGATTCCTCTACATCCAACAAAAATAACTTCTTTTGGATGCATTTATGCCCTGGTGAATACTTCTCATCACAATTATAACATAAGCCTTGTGCTCGATAGGCATCCATTTCCTCTGTAGTCAAAATCTTGAATGGGGTAGACTTATTGCCAATATTGGGTATGAACTTGGAAGGAAATGTGGGTTTTTCTTGTGGAAATTTAGGTGGTCTTTTTTGAGCCAAAAAATTTCTTCTTCTAATCTCGCCAATCCTATGGCTTGCATCATAGACTGTAGTTTGAACATTTTGACCTCAACCTTGATATCATCTTTCAATCCATTGATAAACAACTTTAAAAAATTCCTTCATTCAACCCTTTTGTCCTATTAACCAGTTCTCAAATTGGGTTTGATCATGATTATGCATAGTGGTGAATCTTCGTTAATTCATGAATATTAGCATTTTCAAAAATGGAAATTGGTGAATTTGGAGACCCTGGACATTGGCCCATTCACCCAAAATTTTTGGGTCAAACAAATTTTTAGGGGTCGGCTCGCCACACGTTGATAATAATATTACCGATTTTTTTAAATCGCCAACACTCCCACCTAAATCGAGGACCATTTTCACCTTGAAATTATAATTTTTTTAATTATCCCACCAAATTTACCTCTTATACCAACAATATATATTTAATGTGAAAATGATACTTATTCATGTAAAACATTCAAACTATTCAAAAAATGACCAACAGCAGCAAAAAGTAAAACCTTCCAACAAAAAAAATGACCTGAAACATTCGATCTGTTGTAGAATTCTATCGAATTTCACCGATCGTATTTGCACCTAGACCGTATCCAAAACCTTTTTCCACTCGGACCTCATCCGAAACCATTTTTCACCCGGATAGAAGCCGGACTAAGTTTTCCACTCAGACCAAAGACAGACTCTGCTTTGCATCCGTATAGGGACATACCCTGCTTTACATCCGGATCGGACTTGGACCTAGTTTTCCACCTGAACGAATGTCGACACTCATTTTGCACCTGGATTGGATCCAAACCTTGTTTTCCACCTGGACGACTACTGGACCCAAATTTTACCCAAATGGATCCAAACCTAGTTTTCCACCCGAATGACTATGGAACCTACTTTACACCAACAGGATCGAACCTTGCTTTGCACTTGAAAAGGATCCAAAACTAGTTTTGCACCTAAACCCGATTCTGACGATGCATCGATCATGAAAAATAAAGGTACAAAATTTTACCTCTCTTTATTATTTTTAGAGAATATGAGTTCAAAGAGTTGTAGTAGTAACATCTATTTTTATGTTATAAAATTGCAAGTTTTCCACCTTATTTTCCTCTATTCCACATATGAGTGTTTTGATGCATTTTTAAGCTACCTATCCTCTTAAGACACTGTTATTCTCTATTTCTCTTAAGACACCATGATTCTCTATTTCTCTTGTTTTTTAGAGAATATGAGTTCAAGGAGTTGTAGTAATAAGATATATTTTTGTCATAAAATTGTAGGTTTTTATTTTGCTATTTTTTTATCATTTATTGCAAATAGGTCAATGCTCTATTTCCCATGTTTTCCCTATTTTCCTCTATTCCACATATGAGTGTTTTGATGCATTTTTTAGCTAGTTATCCTTCTCTTAAGACATTGTGATTCTCTATTTCTCTTGATTTTTAGAGAATATGAGTTAAAGGAGTTGTAGTAGTAAGATCTATTTTTTATCATAAAATTACAAATAGGTAAATGCTTTATTTCCCCTATTTTCCTCTATTCCACATGTGAATGTTTTGATGGATTTTTAGCTAGCTGACCTTCTCTTAAGAGACTATGATTCTTTTTCTCTTAAGACATTATGATTCTCTATTTCTCTTAAGACATCGTGATTCTCAGTTTCTCTTGATTTTTGAGAATATGAGTTCAAGGAGTTGTAGTAGTAAGATCTATTTTTCTATCATAATATTACAAATAGGTAAATGCTCTATTTCCCATGTTTTTCCCTATTTTCCTCTCTATTCCACAAGTGAGTGTTTTCAAGGATTTTTCAGCTAGGTGACCATCTCTTAAGACATTGTCATCCTCTATCTATTCCACTAAGACTATGAGTTTCTATGCCATTTGGTACTATAATAT
This sequence comes from Wollemia nobilis, assembly GCA_028583015.1. Classification (NCBI taxonomy): domain Eukaryota; kingdom Viridiplantae; phylum Streptophyta; class Pinopsida; order Araucariales; family Araucariaceae; genus Wollemia; species Wollemia nobilis. Next base: position 1,065,989 of record JAQPPZ010000282.1, read on the forward strand.
GGTATTTTTTCACATTTGAATCTAATTATATTTCATATCTATATACCTTTTTCTTAAATTATAGAAATTCCAATACGTGTCTATTGATTTGAATTTGTATATTGATTTTGTTTGTCCTCTGAAATAATACAAGTGCAGATAATTATCTATCTTCAAAAAATAGAGTAGTGGCAGGCACTAAAAAGATCATGATAAAGCCTGATTGGAAATTGGTATGTATTTTCTACCAACCAACCCTCTATTTATTCTAGTTACAATATTATTTTGAGGCCTTATAGTAGTAAGATCTGTTCAACATTTTATTAATTTTCTAAAATGAAAAATATTTTCTTTACAAGTAAAATGACACCTACTAGTGATGGAAAGAAGGGAGGCAAATCTTCTGCTGAAAAGAGTATCCTCAAATATTTTAGCCATATATCAAAATCCAACGAGCCATCGACATCTATAAAAATTAAAGGTACAAATGATTTTTACCTTCTAAACAATTAGTTTTGTATTCTATCTATTCTTTTTTCATCAAAAAATTAATTTTTAGTATATGGCTTTGGCCATATTGAATGTTGATATGAATTTTTTTTTATTTGTAAAAATATGTTCTCTTACATACAATAGTGATAAAGAATATCATTGTATGTAGAATACACTATTGACCCTGATATACCTCCACTTGAAGATATTCCTCACGAAGAGATGCTTTCACATGAAAATTCTCTTAACAATGACATCCAACAAACACTTGAAGATATTCCTCAAAATGACATGCCACTTGAAAAAGAAAGTGATAAATCAAATACAATACAAACTTTGGGGGAATCTTCAAGCCAAAAAACTAAATGTAGAAAGTTAACTAGATGGACTATTGGCAGGTCATTTAAGGTTGAATGGTCATCAACTTATCCCTTTATAGAGCCAGTCCAGCCAGAGAACAAAAATGACATTCCAACAGAATGTAAATGCATAATTTGTAGTTGGAAACTTGGTAAGGATCATAAGATGCAACTGAAGTTAGATACAATAGAAAAATATTATGGAAAAGTTTATTCAATAGTTAAAGAAAGTGATGGAACCATTAAGAAAATAGTTAGGTGGAAGGATGCATCAAAATGCATGCATGTTAGATATGCAAAATAATATGAAAAATAATTGAAGCTACAACAATCTCTTGTTGAGAAAGGTGGAATGATTCAAGCCCAATTTCATAAAATTCATAAGACCACTTTAGCTTCAAAAAGTTTGTAGTTTGTTGTTGTATATAGTATTCTTAAAAAGGGTAGATCGATATCTGATTTTATTGATTATAAGCACCTATTTTAGCTAGTTGATGTGCAAAACCTTCCTAGTTCCCATTGGTCAGATCGAAGTGGTTGGGAAATTGTAAAATGTCTATCATTGGTTGAGAAGGAGGACCTGAGGGAGAAAGTAAAACTCACCAAATTTATTTCACTTTCAATTGATGAGGTTACGATTGTTGACAACACATCTTGGATTTGTATGCATGTGTACACATTCCAAAATCATGTAAGGCATCCTAGTTTGCTAGCATTACATAAGATGGTGGAAAATTGTAATGCGAAAAACCTCTATAATATTGTTGTAACTAGTTTAAAAGATATTGTGGGAATGAATGATATAGAAATAGCCTCAAAGTTAATATGCGTTGGGGTTGATGGTGCTGCTACAATGCAAGGACACAAGAGTGGTCTTTGTGTTCGACTTTAGACATCAATTACCCCGTATTTGATACCCATTCATTGCATGGCTCATAGAATAAATCTTGCATACAAAATTGTGAGCACTTTCGATAATGTTGCGAGAGTGGAGGAACTCATCCACAAAATACATTCTTATTTTTCGTGCAGTCCAAAAAGGTTTTCAGAGTTTCAAAAGTTTGCACTAGGAGTTACAGAAGGAAGAAAATTGTTAAGAGATGTGGATACAAGGTGGATTTCAATGTACCAACCTGCATACAAAGTTTTTACAGAATATCTATCCTTAACAGGGTTTATGTATGAAAATCGTAGGGCAGTTGATAAGGTAAAATATTTGCTATACCATTTGACTGACTTGGAAACACTTCTAACATTATGTGGTATTCTTCCAATGTTGCAAGAAATGAATAGATTGATTAAACATGCACAAGAAAGATCCATATATATTGTTGATTTCATCAGGTTAAGAAAACAAATATGTATGCATATTGATAGGATATACGTGTCTGGAGGAAATTTTACAGATCCTTTGTTTGATAGTTGGAAAATATTAACTAACATGAATGATCCAAAAAGCTTTTTGAAGTTCGACATCAATGATCATATCTATATTAATGTTCATGGAAAGATGATACCTCTTTATTATTTTGAAAGGTGGTTAAATATAGTTATGGATGATGTTGAACAAATTCCCATAACATGCAATGGATTTGAAGTAATTTTACAAAATACTAAGATTAAATTGTTAAAAATAGTAGAATCATTGACAAGAGAAATAAGAGATCGATTTCAAAGAGATGAGTTGCTTGAGGCCATGGGTGTGGTTAACCCCATGTTTTGGGGTCCTTCTAATGACTACAAATCTACAAATGAGTTGTTTGTTAAATATATGAGCACACTTTCTAAACATTTCAGTAAAAGTGTGGAAGTCAATGGTGTTGAAATCAAAGGTATTCTCAACAAAGAACTTTTAATACAACAATCATCACATTTTGGAATGACAATGGTTGATCAAACATCACTTTTGAGTAACTTCCATGAGCCTGGTTCCATTACACGTTTATGGAAAAAATTGTATCCAAGTAGTGTCTTACAAGATACAATAAGTGAATATTTTTGTTTATATGAATTATGTCAAACAATGATTTTGGGATCTATGGAAGATGAGAGGGTTTTTAGTGCACTATCTTTTGTTAAATCTAAGCTCCGTAATAGGTTGGATAAAAATTTGGAAAATTGTTTGAGAATTTATGTGTCATCGTATGAGCTGGACAAATTTCCCTATGATAGAGCATTGGCATACTGGAAATCCCTAGCAGATAGAAGGGGTATCACTAATACGCATGATAATGAGGATAATGATGCTTGCAGTGATCAGATAGTGGAGACACAGATATCCGCTATGCTTAAAAGTGATTCTAGACAAGCTGAGAAGTGTTTGTTTCAGCTACCTGAATTGTAAATTTTCCAAGATTTCACAACATTGATAAATTTGAATTTATTAGTTATCATTTTCATCGATAAATTTGACTTTATTTGTTATCACAACATTGTTTCAGCTACCTGAATTGTAATTTTATGATTTATATCACAACATTGTTTTTCAAATTATATGTTTTATATCGTAGCCTTCGTAGTGTCCTAACTGTGTTCATTCATAAAACCTTATGTTTTATATTATAGTATTGTTAATGTATTGATATTAATGTATTGGCACAACTGAGTTATATCATAGTAATATTTCGTTTATTATTTGAAATTACAATAGTAAATATAATTGAATCATTCTAAATTTAAAAGCAACACAAGAATATAAATGGAAACAACCATTGAATGATAGAAGACACAAATTAATAAAAGTATTTTTCATTATTTGCATTGAAAATATACATTGTACAAAATTGTTGACAATAATACAACAAAATTTGCTATCAACTATTAAACATTTTACAATATCTTAATTTTGAGATGGGGGCTCAAGGATAGATTCAATCACTCCTTGTGTATCTAGATCACCTTGAGTTTGAGATTCTCCTAAAGTTTTAGGTTCTTTTCCCTTATCTCCTATGTCAACATCATACTCGCACTAGCAATGCTCCAGTTCTGATGAGGCCTTCCTCTACCTTCTGTATGCTCCCCAACAATGCTCTTTCTTCTTGGGTTGGATCCTCTTGCACTATAGAAATGTTTTCTTGATGCTTCTTCTTAAGCAAGATATGTGGATCCATATTGTGCTCCTTTATAATATTTCTTAAATAATTATTATCTCTGATTTTGGCTTGTAAGGTTTCCTTCATTTTTATTGCACTTTGGAGTGTTTTCTTTGCCATGCAGATATTAACATCCATGCTTATAACTTGTTTTTATAAATTATCAAAATTTGATTACAAAAAATAAAAGAAAACATTAGTTAGTTGAGAGTTATATGACAAAAGATAACCATAAAATTTATTGCAACTAAAGTCTCACCTCAATCACATCCCTTGAAGCCTCAACGACTGCAACTTTCTTTTTATCAGAAGCCCATTGGTTATAATATGCTTGGGCTTCAACATTTAGGTTCTCCAATCTGTTCAACATAATATTTAAAATTTCATCATTATATAAAAGCAAAGCGTTCACTGAGCCTGATTGAGCTTGATGTAACAGACCACCAAGCTTTTCTGGTTCATTTTGGACTAGAGAAAAAATATCTTCCCTTTTATCAAAATTTTTATATCGAGCATTTATCTCCTTGATAAGGACCTTTGCTCAAAATTCCCAATCCCTCATTTCCTTTACATTATGAAGCAAACTATCTTTGATTAGTGCTTCACAATTATCAACCATTAAATATTTTTAAGAAAAATTAACTTTTTCATCCTCAATTTGAGGACCAGGGTCACTGGTGTTAGAAGGCGACGATGAGGTTTGTTGAGCTTTAGGAAATTATTGTGTTTGTTGTGCTTGAAGCACATATATTGCTTTAAACCCTTCAATGTTGCCCTATAAAATATAATCATCCTCTAATGGAGGATTATCTAATCTTGAGCTCAAAATTTCTTGCAATGAACAACCTATTGAAAATGACATATTTGGAAATGTAGACATTGTCTAGCTTGGTGCCCCCCATGATCTCACTCCAACAAGTTGTTTTCCACCCCTACATTGACCTCTCATTAATTGTTGTCATGGTGGAGGTGGTGGTGGTGGTGGCAACATCATTTTTACCTTCTTTGAGTAAATAGTGGGGAGGCACCTAAATACATTATAATAAGATCTTGTTAAAGAAAATAAAAGTGGATAAAATTAATACATATTATTTTAAAAAATACTTACCCGATGATGAGATCTATTGCTGCCCTCCAGCCTATGAAGGCATCTCGGTGCGGGTGCATGGGAGGAGGGTGGGGTGTAACACTAAAAACATAATAAAAAAAATAATATTATAATTTCAACTAAGCAGTAATGGTAATGAATCAAGAAGCTCGAAATAGTAAACTTACCTATCATTGGTGTGGCCTCACTAGATTCACATTGCACAATATGTGCAAGCACATGTGGATGAGAAACTGAAGGAGAAGTTGGCCTCGAACATTTAGGAGGCCTCAACAATGGTGATGCTTCAGACCCTATGTCTTCTGAATCACTAGTGGCCTCTAGCATGTGACCCCTAAACAACATCCTATTTTGTCCTTGTGTTGGCTGCCTTACTCTGCATTTAGGTGCAAATAAAAAGTTAAAATATGAAAACGTGCTAAAATATAAAAAATTATTTGATGGTGAAAAATGGAATAATTACCTTCACCTCTTGGGGTGTCATGGCAATGCTTTGTAGGGTTGGGTGCACTATAGTTGGTACACCAGTATCCTGCAAATTATGAAAATATTCATAATAAAGTCCTAAAATATAATTTACTATGGCCACCATGGTCCCTAATTTTGTTTGAATACTATGGAGCTCTGTTTTGATGTGATCCGAAATATATGTACACTAGTCAAATTTTTGGTGGTGAAGACAACGAACCATATAGGCCAATGCCCAGAATGGAATATTCGTTCTTCCATGCAAAAATAATCTTGCTTGGAAGAACTCAAGAATTACCTTTAGATCTAGGTTTGTAACAGAGGTATTTGTTAACCCTCTTTTGGACTTAGCCGTAGAAGCTGCAAAAAAATTAGATGACAAATCACAAATTTTAAATTGTGAACTTTAAGAGAATCAAGTGACGAGAATTATACCTGACAACAATTTTGAAGAGAGATTGTAGTTGGTCTCCAGGTAAGCTTTATCATCGGCAGAGAGCATGAACTTTGGTGAAATGGGAGTGAAATCCTTGTGGGGAAGACCTATCAATCTCTGGATGTCAGAGGGTTTGATGGTAAAATATATTTTTCTATTATGTATTGTGAGATTGATGGTCGCAAGATCATTGTCGTAACCATCAATGATATTGTGTAGAACATATTTATCTATCCTAAAATGGGGTATTGAAATCAAACCTTGTAAACCTGTGTCAGTGACCCATGAAAGGTCATAACCAAGGGTGGTTAACAGGTCTAAAATTCTGGGGCAATTTTGGTTTTTGAATACAATTTTTTGAGAGGTTGTGGAAGTGGTGGCCATTGCTGGAAGTTGTGGTAGTAGGGGAAACTTTGCTCTAGAAAGGTGTGGGGTAATGGTCGCTTGGGGAGGGAAGGGTTCGCTCTGATCTCGTGTAGAAGGAAAAAACCTGAAAAACAACTGTCGATGCCTTTTTATAGATAAAATTGACTAGGGTGGACACGTGGTAGCATGTTATTCGACATGCATAGGGGGTGATCGATCATGTTGTTAGGATGAAAAATAGACGAGATATATTACAAATGAAAAATGTTACCTTATATAGGCATAAGCCTATATGAAACACATGACAAGTGTCAAGAAATAAAAACAAGTGGGAAGACCTAAGTAAGGCATAGTGCACATTAAACAATATTCTAACATTCCTCTTAATGTGCACTATTCTAACTATAGAAAAAAGAAAATAATTCAACATTCCCCCTTAATGCTGACTTCACTAAAAGAACCCTATCATCCTCCTTTATTAGATGAGAAACCTATCATCTTCCTTTATTGCTGATTTGGTCTAGGCTCGTGCTCTTTGCTCTTGGCTCTCCAACTGTGAATAATGCTAGATCAACGGTGTATACATCTAGGTCTGTTGCCACAGGGTCAACCACTTCCACGGGTCTGTTGCCTTTGGGCCAACCGTCTAAGTGCCTCAGGGTCATCCTGTGTGCCTTAGGGTCAGTCACTTCTGGGTATGTTGCCTATGTAGGTCATCCTCTAGGTATGTTGCCTCTCATAGGTCACTGACTAGATTCACCATGAATATTATCCCTCCTCATGGTGAACTCAATCTAGAAGGTGTCGATATTTGCCAAAAATGCACCTTAATACAAAAGAAATACGAGCCATGAAATACAATAAAATGAGCTATAGATCCAAATGTGTAGGAGAAGGAGAAGAAAAAAGATAATGTTTTGAAGTGTCTTCGTTTGTAGTCTTCAGAAGTAGATTCGAAAAAAGTCCTCAGATAGAATCTAGGGTGTCTATGCCTGTAGTCCCTAGAGTAAGTGTCCTTATTGTGACCTCCTCATCTCACCGGAGTGCATGGGTAACCAGTCGCTGCATCCGCTAGGTATATAGAGAAGGTAACTGGGTACAAGGATCACATACAATTTCCCTGAGAGTGTCGGATTCAACTGAGAGTGCACTCCAAAATACAATAATTTTGAGCCTAAAAACATCATGGAAAACATTCTCAAAACTGAAAAAGGACCCAACCATTGGGTCTGGCTCGCAAAAAACTTTCCAACAACTATATATAAGCCTATAATTGGATACAATTTGTTGTCTCAAAATGGCAAAAAACAATAACCTTCTAAATGTGTGCAGCTCCGGGACATCCCATATGGTCACCCTTCTGAGTTTTACTCCAGCAAAAAATGCATAAGTCTGGAGTTTCTATGGGATTTCACACCAATAAAAGCTTACATTTCATTTGAATAGAATTATACCTCTTTCATTATATAGAAAACAATTTTCTATATACAACTTAATTTCCCTTCAGATGAAGCTATGAACAACTTTAATTAAAAACACATTTATTTATGTTTCAAAGGTGGCGCCTCATCCACTACCTCCGATCGCTCGCGAGAAAATCTGCAGGGGCCAGCGTGTACACAACAAAATGTAATGATCTCGTCTCTTCACGCATTCAACAAAACAACACCCTAGACCGCAGGGATTGTTGACGTTCGCATCGGGACATTGCCGCTTCATATCGTTCCATGCGCAAATGGCACGTCGCACAGGAAACCCACCAAACTTCAGCTGCGCAAATTAGAGCAAATGCCTGATATAGGAGAACCAGTAATATATTTTGATTCGTCATGCAACAACTTATCCCAACATGGAAATGGGGGTTGGAGATCTCCAAAGTCGTGGAGGGCAACGTCTGCATCGGCTTCCACAAACAACACTCCTTCGCGCAATGAGCGCCACGCCAGGCAGTCTTCATTCATTTGGCTGCTTCCACGAACTGCCGACAAGCAATATATTTTAAAAAAATCTTCAAAAAATTGGACGATTGCGACAAACATGATACTATCTCGGCAGCTTCGGAAACCATGCCCCCACATCGCATGTATCCCCACGCGGCTTTGGCAGGTGCGAACATGCAACAAATGTCAACGGGAATGCACAGGGGGATAACTTGTTTGGGAACACATATTTCCAGGGAATTTAACATATTTCTAACCGCGATTTCCTCCTTGAAGATGTGATTACCGGTGCCATGAGCCGCCCACGTTCAAAATTTTTTAATATCCTTCAGTCCTTCCCGTGTTGGACATTCGTAATCGAACAACACCTTCCAACTTCTCAAATTTCTCCGAAGGCACAACAGGCAGATTGTACACTACAATAACATTACCAAACCTAGTCTCCGACGGCCTTGTCCGCAACAACTGAATAAAAAAAAAAAAAAAAAAGACTGGTGCACCTCCCTTATATTGACATCGTCAGAAAACAGACTGCATAGCCCAATCTAGATACGGAGGGGGGCACAGCTAGTTGGAGTGTCAAAATAAAACCAGAGCACCAACATCTTGAGCATCTCCAGTTGGCTGAAATGGACCAACGGAGTCGATTCACTAACTCCAACAGAACAATTTGCAACAATAATAATAAAAAAACTGTAGATCTAAGAAACAACTGCGCTGCGCTTGTATTCCACAAAATCGCACGCCTCTCCATCAAATAACACGGTCCTAACAACATCTCAACACAAGTAGAAACACATCAACATCACGGTGAGATCTTCCGTCGCAAACCAAGCATCGACTAATAGTTGCAACAAGGGATCTCATTTTGCACTCCACCGACAAAAATCAAGCGACAGATTGACACCAAAATCATGACAACGTAGTTCGGAATCAAGGGGGTTCTGTTGCAGCCAAAAAACACGGCCACATAATATCATAACTACAGTCCGCGTTACCATTTGCACACAGCGCATGGGGACTTCTTCCACGTCTTGGACGCCGCCTTGGCTAAAAAAGATCACCAATATTCGCTGACTGGTGCGTCGCGCCGTCTCCGACTTCAATATATAGTGAAACAATTCATTCTCGCTCACTTCGTCGCACCGATCTCCAAATCGCTCAACACCAACTACTATGAGCTTTTAGAAATATAACGTTGGCTCTCTCTCTTGGAGCTATATCGGGACCTGTCACTGCCATAGTCGCCGCTGCTGCTACTGCTAAATCTGAGACGAAACCATCCATAATCATTGGAAAGACGCCACACAAATCTCCACCATCAAAGATTTGTGTTTCTGTAGTGGGCAGATTCTGATGTAAAATATCTCCAATATTAGCAAGTCCAGAATTAGCTCAGTGGGGATGGAGTCAGGCTGAAACATCGATCTTAGAAAAAAATTCATTGGCCACGATCTTGGGAATAACCGTTGCTTGTCAGACTTTGACGACGCCCAAGCAAGTGATGACATAGCAGCCTCGAAACATCAAGAGCACTTAGAGCAGATATTACGCAGAATAAAAACTCCGAATCATTTAAAATTTGCTGCCGTTCTTGAAATTCTGTAGATATTCACGTGCTTGGAGTCTTCAGCGCCGTATTTCTTCACCATGACAACACAAAACTTAGCACTCCTTTCATGGGTGCATGGAGCATCCTCTAGAACCGGCAAGGGAATCTCCACAACCACAACACTGATTGTTTCATCAACATAAAACCAGCAACTCCACACAACCTGAAAAAAACCAGAGTAAAATAGAAGAGAAAAAATAATGAGACTAAAAAACAGAGAAATTGTTTTCTCCTCAACATCTCATGGCTCCAAGCAATGAAGCTTCAGGGGCAGCCATGAATTTTTTCAAGCTGTCTGGTTTCTGATCCATTTTAAAAAAATGGAGAGCATACTCCCTAGGCTTGGAAAACTAGGCGAAGAAAAGAAAAAAAATGAGGGGGGTATTTCCATGAGGGAAATCCCCCCTCGAGCTCACAAGGGCAAGAGAACGCCTGGAGCTCTGATACCAAATGTTAGGATGAAAAATAGATGAGATATATTACAAATGAAAAATGTTACAATATATAGGCATAAGCCTATATGAAACACATGACAAGTGTCAAGAAAGAAAGACAAGTGGGAAGACCTAAGTAAGGCATAATGCACATTAAACAATATTCATACATGTGTGACACATGGCAACGTAAACCCTAGTGCACCCGACCTAAATTTGGACATAGTTTTTCACCCAGTTCACACTCGAATTTGCTTTACACTTGGCTCGTATCTGAACATTTTTGCACCCAGTGAGCATTCAAATTATTTTTGTATTTGACCAAAATTCGAACACTATTTTGTACCTGAACAATGACTAGATCCCTTTTTGCATCTGGTTTACCCCTGGACCCTGTTTAGCAACTGGTCTACCCACGGATCTTGTTTTAAAACTGGTTTACAATCGGACCCTGATTTGCAACCAGTTTACGAACGAACCTAGTTTTGCAACCGATATCGATCGAACCTTGTTTTGCAATCGGTTGTCAGTCGAACCCTATTTTGCAACCGATTTATGATCAAATCTAGTTTTGAAACCAGTAAGGATCGGATCTAGTTTTGCAACTGATTTACGATCAGACCTAGTTTTGCAACTGGTAACGATCAAACTCAGTTTTAAAACCAGTTTATGATCGGACCCTATTTTGTAACCGATTTACGGTCGGGCCTTATTTTGTAACCGATTTACGGTCGGGCCTTATTTTGTAACCGGTTTACGATCGGATCCTGTTTTACAACCGATCCACATCCAGACCCTGTTTTGCAACCGAACCACAATCAAATCCTATTTTGTAGCCGATTTACGATCACAAACTATTTTGCGATGGTCATATATATTGCAATAATTGAATTTATTGTGATGGTCATTAAAACTGTCAAATTTGCCACTGTTTTATAATTTTTAGTGAAAAATAAAGGTAATTCGCCATGTCTCCTACATGAATTTGGCGAGGATTCTCTTGGATATTGAAACTGATTTACCTTTTTTTATAATTAGATTTTGGGTCTGATCCCTTATGCATAACCTTGGGTTTGATAGTCACAGATAGTAGAGGTTTGTTTCAATTTGGTTAAGGCTCTTGTAAAGTCCTTATATTCACTAGGGCCAAAGCAAGTGAGTAATTGTGACTCAAAATCTTACCAAAAAGGGTTTGGAGTTGTGTTTTGTAACCATTGATACCATTGTAAGGCTTCAAATTCAAAGTTGAAAGATGTCATGGTGACCCACAAATATTTAGGTACATTATGAAGTTTGAAGAATTGATTTGCTTGACATAACCACCCATCAACATCCTTTCCATTGAACTTAGAAAAGTATAAATTAGGAATCTTTAATGGAGTATCTGTATCAAAAAGAGAATGATAACCTTATTTCTCCTTATGAACTCCCTTATATTTATTGCCTAAACTACCACCTAGTTTTTCAATGTTAAGATGCTCAAACCCCTTTAGGCCTTCCCTAAATTTGTCCTCAACCTCTAGTTATCTTTCTTCAAATGCAACTTTGGATCTCATGTGATCACCTCTCAAAAGTGATACTTCTTCCCTCACTTGTTTAAAGTCATTGCTAAGATTAGTAATTGTGGTATGCATTTGCTCCATAAGGGTGCTTTGTTCTAACTCCTTTTGGTGTCCTCTAGTTCCTCCAACCATTTAGGTACGATTTGGACCACTTCCACAAACTTACTAAAAATAGAAATATTAGTCCAGGAGTTACTATTTTTACTAATGGTCCAAAAAAATGTTTGGGTGCTTTATATGATCAACTCGAAAAGATGAGCACAATGGACTAGGTCCCACAATGATGTTTTTTGGCATCTCAGTTTTCAAGAGGAGTGTTGTCTTCAAGTTTTGTCTATTTTTCTCGTTGAGGTTTAGTTCACTAAAAAAATTAACTTTTGTTTGACAACCTCTTATGAGACTGCACTCTCTATTACTGACTCTATTCTAAATATGTTCAGTTACTAACACTGTAGGTCGTTGTCTCTAAAAACTATCTTAATTGACTTTGTTATTGACAAATTCTTTACCTATTATGATTCCTGAATGTTACAAGTAATTATTACTGATGCTGGTAGACTCTGTCTTGACTATTAGTGACTTCTACCTAATTTTTACTGACAAACCTTATTGTGGCTATTATTCTCACCACCAATTTTCTATCGACTGCTTCTGTTTAATTAATTCTAGAATAATGTAGTCTCCTCAGTATGCTCATTTTTATGTAGTTTTTTTGACATGCAGGATGAACAAAAATAGGGTACACTAAGCCAAGGTGTGTGTACTACCCATAGGCCATCTATTATACTACAGTGACAAACGATAGTGGTTAGACCAATATTTTAGGCCACTACTCAAGGAGGATTCCATGCATACCCTTGAGCGCATTACCCACCTCTAACAGTACAAGAGGGTGATCTTCCTAGATGCTTTGTTTGTTGTATATGGTAAATACACAGTAAAAAATCTTCATAGGACTAAATTTTTCTCCTAATCCTAAGGGGTCTCCCAATATACCCAAAGATACATGGGAGCTCAATTTTGTATATGGGTGTTGTCTGAGGCCTGGGTATTGGAGCATGGTCATCCCTTACTTCACTAGATGCTTTAAGGAAAATCTAGCTTAGCCAATAACGATAGCTCCTCCATGATATTTAAAAAACCCTTGACACAAGGTTTCTAACCTAATAAACTAATACAAACAAAAAGGGATATTTTTTTTAACAAGGAAATAGGCAAAAAAATGAAAATATGGAAAATTTATACCTAACAATTGAAAATGGTAGCGTAAGAACCATCGCAGTCGTAACAAAACACGGCCTTGGAAAGCACTCTGATACCACTTTTTAGGAACCTTCTAATTAAAGTAAGCACATTCACATAAATATTACAATAAAAGCAAAAATTCATGAAGAACAAATATTGCAATACAGAATGTAAGAGCAAAAATATAATAATCTCACAAAAACAACATAAAATCATGGGCCTCTTCGAGGGGGCAACCTCCTTCAATACTTTCAATATGTAAAAATATACATTTGTTTATGGATCCTTGTATTCTAAAGATACACCTCATGCAACCCTAACCTAATGCTTAAGAGTTGGATTACATGCAAAGTGTTACTTGAGCTAGACTCTTCTACCAAACAACAATTACATTCTTGATAACGGTTACATGAAATGACTCTTGTCTAGGTGCCTCAACTACCACATATCTTTATAAAATATTACAAAATATCATTATAATGGGGTCTCCACGTTGGAAAGGGGTCATTACATAATAATATGAGAATTACATAATAATGTTAGGATGGGGTTCTAACATTATTTCAATACTTTTTCTAGATTTATCGTTGCTTCATCAAAAGAGTTTCCATAGAAAGTGAAGCATCCATATACACCTCAACGTAGTCATGGATTAGACCTACAAATATGGTGAGAACAACACATTGAAAGGTGGTTGAAGCATTAGTAAAAAATGTAAGATGTGGTATGCATACATCCCTTAAGGATAGTGAACATTGTCTTTTCTAGGAGTAATTTGAATATGATTATAGCCATTAAAGCTATCAAGAAATGAGAAGTACTTTTTCCAACCAAAATATCCAAGACTTCATCAATAAAAGGAAGATGAAAATGGTCCTTCCTTGTGGTTTTATTCAATTCATAGCAATCAACATAGATCCTTTATTTCCTATTTTTCTTAAGGATTATAATCAATAGAAAAACCCATTGAACATAGGAGATTGGATAGTTAAATCCAATGTTGAGTAGCTTTTGTAACTCTCCTTTGACAATCTCAAAGTGAAGGGTTCATTTTTCATTGTGGATGTCTTATAGGTCTATAGGTTTACTTTAGATAGATGTGATGAGTGCATATGAGAGGATGTATTCTCTTCATACCCATGTAATCCTAGGCAAAGGTATTGTTAAATCCCTACAACAAGTTAATTACTATAGCATGTTCTATGGAGGTCAATTGTTTGTTGATGTTTAGTGGCTTTTCTAGGAAGATATTTGTCGTTATGTTTTCATTATCATTGTATTCCGCTTTTGCCATAATTTGTTCTAACTACAACAAAGGTTCATGAACTATAACAAGTATTTCATACGAGTATTAGAGTGAAGAGAGTAAGAATGTTTGGCCAAAATAAACATTGGGATTGCTATATACACCCAATTTTGAGCACATTGTCAAAGTCTCTAAACTTACCAACATCTTCATAAGCATCCAATCAAACATCCAAACCAAGTCAAAATCTCAACTTATGAGTATTTATTGCTCCAAAGGAAAAATTGCTATGACCTGAGTGATAGCACCAATGATGCTTATGCTCTCTAGCAACGCTTTTGTAAAACTTCAAAATTTACATCTTTCCCGTCCAAACTGACCAACAACAATCATCTTGACATTAGCATTGCTAGCACTATCACTTCCAATGTTATTAAATGTCAAACCCCAAAATAAAAAAAGGTAGATAGCTAGTACCTTCTAAGGTGCCCACCAAAAATAGACCCAATCACATCAGTGTGATCCATAGACTCAGTAGTAATCCAAAACCTCAAAATTTCCCTTTTCTATCTTCTATCTATTAATTGCATGTTGAATATTTTTTGAAATCTTGACTTCAAACAATTCTATTAACTTCAATAAAACCATCTTCTAAAGATCCATGAATCCCTATAAAGCCTACACTTAGGAAGTCCAATCCATATGAACTTTTGAACACAATGAAGCTCTACCGATTAGAATATGGATTTCATTTAATTGTGGAGCTCTCAATCATCTCAAACAACAAGAAAGTTCATTTGCTTCATCACCACAAGGGGATATCAACCAAGGCATCTTGAGGCTACAAACTTACTTGCTTGTGCCATCATCCCTCTTGGATTTGTCATATCATTATTTTAGTACCTTTATGATCATTTTATCATTGCATGCTAACTTTGTTTGTTCATCATGTTTGCACCTACTTGTCATTTTGCTTCATTACATCATTGGTTTACATTTTTATTATTAATCAACTTATGCTATTGTCTCCATTAGGACCCATATACCTCTTGGTCAAGGATCCTTGTTTAGTCATTTGGAAAATTACCAGTCATTTGGTCAAATCCTTATTCTACTGTATCCATAGGTGAAAGAATTACTTAATTATTGGTTCAGTAACACTATCACCCTTTGTTTCTGATATAGCAAAAACTAACTTTACATTAATGGAAGGAAGAAGTACTACTAGAGATCAAAAGCATTGATGGCACTATTGCTCGTTCAATAGAACTTTCACCACTGAGCACACAATCACCATATTATCATTTTATATCTATTTATATTATCTTTTAAGTAAGGGTCTAATACTGGTCAAGAGAGTTGTACACTCTCCACCATCTTAGGTAGACCCCTTTGTTGTTGACATGTATATATATATTTTATTTTACTATTTAGCAAAAGAACCACTAGATTATAGTAGCATCGATAACACTTCTACAAATCGGTAGTGCTTATGCTAATAACACTTTTGTAGATCAACAACACTTTTTCCACTAAGGAAGAATCAAGTTCTAAGTCCCAATATTTTGTTCTTGCTATTTTAGATCATAAAATCTATTTGTTACCTATTTTGTATCTACTTTTATTTCTAGTATTTTTGTTTTATCAATGAAAGAGCATAAGGAAAAGAAGGAACAAGATAGTAGTGATAGCATCAAGGGACCAACTTTAATATTGCATCTCATAAGACAAAATCACATATAGTCACATTAGGGCTTATTTGTTGCATCATCTTCTTGAACCCTTGCCCTAAAAGAAAATCATATTTTCATTTATCATCGAAAAATCAAAAGCATTTAGTTTATAGGATCTATTTGTTGCATTAATTGATGCATTCATAGTTAGGATAGGACTAGATTAAGGTTAATCTTTTTAAAGGAAAATCTTAGGAGAAACATAGGTGTTCTCTAACTTAATCCACTAAAACTTTAACTTAGGATTACAAACTGCCCCCATCCTTGACATGAGAAAGGAAGAGACACGATGGATCCTTTAAGAGGTCCTTCACGATTATTTTTCCAATCCCACATTTTGAACCTGACATGAAAACCATAAGGGATCCCAATATCTTTCTTGACTAAGCCTTAATAAAACTAAAATTTATCAAATTCTAATCAAGATCATTAAATTTATTTGTTTAGTTAAGATACATTAAATCTAGATAATAAGAACATAACCAAGTGCTAGTTCTACTAAGGATCTTTATGGTCCTCTGAGTAGATTCTATATGAGATACTAGGCTATATTGGGTATATAGCAAGCCTGGGCTACCAACCACCCACATAAGATCTAGTGTGTACTTATGCCTAGTAAGAAGTATATTATAGTGGACTAGTGGGAGTCATAAGGAGACATACTATTACCCCTCATGTACCATCTTGGCCATGTATCCAAGAGGTCACTTCCATGTATCATTGGAATCCCACATATTAATTTTCTCTCATGTATTGATGGGTATATAGAGAGGGGTCAGTTATATCAGGACCTTTGGTATATAGGGAGGCCCCTAAGGTATATATGTTATATTGGGTATATAGAGGGAAGGAGATATAAGGTTGCTAAAACATCTTATATTTCTTCTTTAATCAATGCTATAAACATTTATAATTAAAAAAAAATTGTTTTCTTCTCCCAAACCTATTGCTAAGTAGCACTACCTAACCTATAATGCCATTCATGAGTTGGCCATTAATCTTGATCTTCCTCTAAGGATCATGATGAACATCACACCTTGGAGAACCTCACTTTCAACCAAGAAACAAGGTTTCCATACCTCAAGCTTCTCTAATATGTACCAATGAGGAATATGAGAGGGTGGTATTTCAATCTGCAACCCATATGACATAATTTTATAGAAGGATAGGGAAACCATACATGCTTTCCTTAAAGAAGGTCATGAAACCCTATGTGCCTTTGTAGGAGATGATTCACTAATGAATTATCCCCAACAACCTAATCCAAATCATTTTCCATTAAATCAATTGGACCCATCCTTTGGGTCCCTAAATGCAAAATTTAATGCATTAACATCTCACTTATTAGTTAAAACCCTTCTATTATCACCACATCAATGGATGCTAGGAGAAAAACCCTCCCACCTCCATTTGAGCATCACTCATCTTTGCCTACTCTTGATGGATTATCGTAAGGCAATGTTAGTTGCCCTATATCTCAACAAGCAAGCACAAGTTATAGTTCTAATCAAAGTGTATCACCAAGTGTCCCAATCTCTAATCCTCATCTCAATTTTTTCCATGGTCCTCATTTTAACCCCACAAGTGTAAGGATAGGGTCCAAACAAAAGCCTAACCCTACAATATCTCATCATCTATGTTCCAATCCTTTCATATCATGTACCCTAGGGTCAAATTGTATGATGTCAACTTTTACATCATATGCCTAGGAATACCAACCTTCTTACACCAATCATCAAGAGATTCCCTCTATCTCTCAACACATACCTTTTTTCTATCAAACCTTGTTTCTTTGGAACTCCAAGCCTTAACCACTTAGAGAAATTAAAACAACAAATGACCATTATCCAAGGGTTTTCATCCAACCACAAACAATCATGTGATGACTTGTGCAATCAACCCCTAGATCCTTATGTAGCTACTTTTCCCTCTCCTCCTAATTTAAAAATCCCTAAGTTTCAAATATACAAAGGGAAAGAGGATATTGTTAACCATCTTAGACTATTTAATATTGCTTGTAGTGATATATATTATGATGAAACATTGCTACTTAATATTTTTCCTAAGATCCTTAATAGCCTTACCTTGAAATGGTCTTACCAAATACCAAGGCATTCCTTGAAAAGCTTGAGGGGCCTTCTCGAGATGTTTGTTAAGCAATTTTCTATTTATATTGAGGAAAATATCATAATTAGTGACCTATACCAACTTTAGAAATCCAAAGATGAGAAATTTTCCAATTTCTTAGTAAGATGATAATCCTTAGTGGGGAGACTACACCCAACTACCTATTGGACATATTCATAGGAAACCTCAATGAGCATTTGGTCTTCTATGTAGAGGTGACTAATGTGTCTTCTTTTGAAGACACCATTGACATGGCCAAGAGATTAGAGACCATCTTTGTCAAAAGAGGGAAATGAAAGACTAAATCTCATAAAGAAGAATATAAGCCTCCCTCTAATCCAAAAGGGTAGTATAAGAACAAACACATTGTGGGTGATGGAGTCACAGACTCATGCCATACCAACAATGTTAGTTTTGTTGCAAACCTTCAAAAACTTATCTTAGGGAAACCTCAACAATAGAAACCCAAAAGGAGGTACTCCTAAGTGGATGAACTTCTTTTAGCTATTTTAGAGCAACTCCTAAAAGCCAAAATGATATAGCTTCTACCTGTTAAACCTTTTGAAGCTAGATGGGAAAAGGCTTTGTGGTTTTACACCAATGTACAAATGTACCTTCCACTACATCAATAGTCATCTAACTGATAGATGCTTAGGCCTTAGAAATATGATCTAATACCTAATTGACAATAGCTAAGTTATTTTTTATGACTTTGACTCTCAACCTTCTTCCAATCAAGATCTAGGAATATTCTAGATTTTATTGCCTAATTACAATTACAACCAAAACATAGCAAACACCATTCATTTCAAGAATATCCCACCCCCAAACCAAGGGATGATAGAGGTTCTCCTTTCCTCTAATCACATATCTCACATTTTTATTGTAAATATACCATAAAAATGAGTCATCTACTCAACAATTAAGACATCCTCTTGTCCTTTGTATAAAAAGAACTTCTCCACCCAAAGGACCTCATCTAATCATTCAATAAGGGATTAAGGCTAAAGATGCTTTTGATTTGCTTTGGTAGCTTGAAAACACCCTGACCAACATCTTCCCTTCTTGAACTTAAGAATTCTTTGGCTTATCGAGATATCTTACTCAAATATTTGAGTGAACAAATCATTTCTCAAGACCTTAACCTTAATGAACTTACTTTTGTAGTAGAATCCATTGAGGTTAATCATGCCACTATATCACTCCATGAGGATGATATTTCTTAATCCTCTATGGTCAAAGATCTAGCAATATACATTACAGTCCATATTGATGACAAGTTCATCAAGCCTAAAACCTAAAGTTTGCATAATATTGATAATGGTTTTGTTCTCAATGTCTATAGCCTAAAGTTCATCAGTCATTTCAATATAACCAAATAAGATACAAAGAAATTTAATCTTGTTATCATGTCTTTTGACAATAAGGAATGTGAGACTAATGACACTATAGTTCTACCCCTCAGAGTTAGACCCTGAAATCTAAATGCTCTCTTCTATGTCATGCCATGTGTTCTAACATGCAACATCGTTCTTGGGAGACCATGGATCCATGAGATGTGAGCCATCCCTTCAACTATCCATCAATGCCTTAAATATGAATACAAGGGTAAGACTTATCATGTTCTAGTTGAGCACAAGCCTTTCACCTATTGTTAAGTGGTCAAGGTAAAAATTCCTAAAGCTTGTCTTTGCCATTCTCTCAAATTTTCTCTTGAATATTCTTTTTCTTCTTAGTCTCCTATCACTGATGCATTAAGGTTTCTCACTTTAAATCATTCATCTAACAAGGAAATCAAGGGTCAAAGTACTAATCTAATTATTATTTATAACAACAAACCAAATAATAATTAATCTTGGACCTAGCCAAGCTCCTTATATCTCCTTAAACCTTAGGAGTACCCTCTAGCAATAAAAGTAAAACAATACAAATGGGAAGTTGCTTCTTCATTTGCACTGGTATTGCCAATAAGGAGAAGATCCATGGTAGTAACCCTTACTTGATTGAATGAAAGTAGGCTTCATGCTTCTTGTTGAACTCATATCCCATCCTTAAGTAGATGCTTTCCAATATGGTATATCGAAGTAAATGGTTAGGTCTGTATGAACAAGACATTAAAGAGCCTCTATAGACCAAATATTAGTCAAGACATTGTGAGATATGTTGTATCCCCAACCATAACAAGCCTTTATATTCTTCTTTTGATGGAGAGAGAGAATCTAGTCATCTTGATAGGGCATCCCATGATAACTCCATTTATTTAAAGAGATTGGATTGGGACGAGGATAGTTATGATGGATTGGCACTCCTCATATATCCCAACTTCTCCAAGTTTACCCAATCTATTAGCATGAATCTTTTAACCCTAGCCTATCATGAGCTCATCACTAATGGAGACAACTATGACTAGGAGGACATCATGAATAATCCTCTCCAAAATGGTCCCTTCGACTATCTAGCACAAAATAACTTTTATTTTGGGGGATCTTTTTCCTAAATTTCCAATGTTGCTATCTCATAACAAACCTATACTCAACAAGCCTTAGATATTGCAAATCTAGAAATATTGGGACTGCTTCTAGTGTTATGAACCTCTCTTCTCATTACCATAAATAATTTATTAATATGCAAAAATATACAACATGCATCCATAAATAAATTGCACAATATGAATCCACACAATAAAATAGATATTGATAATACCCTTGAGGTAGGGCAACACCGTACAATGCTTCTTATTGGAAGGAATCCACTCCACAAGATCCCCAGCTTCACAAGCCAAGACTTCTACTAGAATACTTTATACATATCCCCCTCAATTGGAAGACAAATCTTGAATTCTATTTGAGGATACTATGGACATCAATATTGACACCCCATATTATCCCAAGATCCTTAATATAGGTAAGGTTTTGACTACAACTAATTGTGAGGAATACACCTTCCTCTTGATTGAGTTCAAATACATATTTGCTTGGTCCTACACTAATATGCATGGCCTTGATCCTTCTCTAGTTGTCCACCATCTAGTCATCACTCTTGGTGCAAAACTTGTAAAACAAAAATTATAGAAAATACACTTGAAAGTCACACTTTTGGTCAAAGGAGGAGATCCAAAAGCTCTTCAATGTTAGATTCATCAAAGCATCAACTATTTTGACTAGATCTCTAATAATCTTGTTGCTAAAAAAACTAGTAGTGTTAGAGTGTGTACCAACTTTTATGACATCAACAAAGCATATCCCAAAGATGACTTCGCTCTGCCCAATATCAACATGATTATTAATTTAATTGTTGGATGTGGACTATTATCTTGATGGACAAATTCTTAGTCCATAACCAGATCAATATCATCCTTAAGGACCAATCCAAAATAACTTTCACCACCCCACTAGGAACCTTCTACTACCAATTCATGCCCTTTAGGATAAATAATGTAGGGGCTACCTACCAAAGAGCCATGACATACATATTTTATGACATGATGCATGACATTGTGGAAGACTATGTAAATGATATTCTTGGTCGATATTTAAATTGGGAGGACCATATTAAGACCTAAGACATATTTTTGAATGACTAAGGGAGTACAAGGTATGCTTGAAGCTTGAAAATTTTATCCTTTGAGTTATATCAAGAAAACTATTGGGATTCATTATGTCTTGATGAGGCATAAAAGTTGATCTTGATAAATATTGTCTATCATTGATATGCCACCCCTTAGCTTAGGCACCTCCAAGGAAAAATCTTGGACTTTTAGAGGTTCATCTCCAAGCTAGTCGACAAGTTGCAACCCTTCATCAAATTTTTGAGAAAGAATGTAATTTTTAAATGGGATGCTAATTGTTAATCTACCTTTGATGCTCTCAAATTCCTTCCTATTGTCCCCTCTTTTCCTTGCCCCACCTAATCCCCTTAGGCCCTTTTTGTTATACACAATGACCATTGACTATGCCTTAGGAGTTGGCACAATAAAATGACCAAAATAGGAAAAGGGCTATCTTCTACATCAACATGAATTTGGTCATTTACAAAGTTTAATACAAATCCTTAAAGAAATTTTTTCCTAGCCATAGTGTTTACCTCTTAAGAATTTAAACTCAATATACTCAACCATAAGATCTTTATCTCATGTCTAAACCTCACTTATTAGGATGACTTGCTAAGTGGGTCATTGCACTTAGCAAATTCGATCTTGAGTTTGTCAATCAAAAGTATGTGAAAGGTTAGGTAATCACTAATAAACTAGTTGTTGCACCTTTAGAAGCTAGTCATCCCTTAGTAGTAGAATTTCCCAATGATTTAGTATTTAATCTAGAAGCGTATAAACCTAACTCTTATAACCTATACTTCAATCGATTTAGATTGTCAAAGGAGTTGGGGCCAGAGTCATCTTGGTTATTCAAACAATAACTAATTCCTTTATCCTTCAAGCTCAAGTTCTCTTGTACCAACAACACTACAAAATATGAAGCTCTTATCCTAAGGCTCTATGCAATTTTAGTTTTCGATATTAGAATACTTTTTGTCTTTGGAGACTTAAATTGTCATCCAAGTTAATGATGTTTATCAGACTAAAGATGATAATATCAAGCCATATAAGGATATCGTTGATAAACTAATGGATACTCTTGATAAGATCACCATTGAAGTTATCCCTACCACCATGCCAATGCTATGATCTTGACTTCATCCCTTATCCCCTTAGAGCTAGATGATGAACAAGCAAAGATAATCATTTGATTAATTATGGAAATTTCAACCTTAGAATCTTTCCAGCTTCCTCTAGAAGTATTTTTTGTAAAGCAACTCCTTCAACTAATTCTTGGTACAAGGATATCTATGCTTATATTAAGGATGATACATTACCTAATGGTTTGAAATTCAATGATTGCAAGAACCTTGGGAAATATACCCATAGATATATCATCATTGGAAAAATATTATATATCATCACATCCTTGATCACATCTTGTTTAGGTTCCTAGACTTGTCAAAACTAAAACAATTATCAATGAGGCCCATGATGGATCATGCGGTGGTCACTTTAACGATGTTTTCATTGCTAATAAATTCCTATGGATGGGCTATTATTGGCCCTCCATGGAAAAAGGACTCTTGTGACTATGTCAAGAGATGTAATAAGTGTCAAAAGCATGACAACCTTATCCATGTTCCTACTCAAGCCCTTCTATCCTTAACCTCAATACGTCCTTTCTTGTCACGACCCAAAATTTCTCATTCCATTTTTTTTTAAATATATTTATTAACATATTTTCTTATCATCTTATAGTAGTTCCAAAGCTCCTAGTTTTCGGTTACTAGAGCCACTACTAAGGTCTCTAGGCTTTCCTTGAGGCACACCCATCACTACCACTTGCATAACTCTAGCAATGCAAGAGCACTAGGTGTCTTTTCAATTGATCAACCTATCCCTCTCATGGATCCTAATGAGCTAGTGTTGATCATCCCTTCATTATTTTGAAAGGTACGCTAAGAATTCTACTCCACATATGTCTTTCTACATGGATGATAGATGCGTGGGAGGGTTGTCTATCCATCTCATGTCATTCTGAGCTAGACATCCCTAGAAGCCTCGTTCCTAGTTTCATTAATGTCCTCTATCATTTAATACAAGGAACTAATTAATTTTCTCAATCTTATTACCCTAAAAAGAGTTCCAAAACCAAACCCCCATCTGATTAATCCATCAATTAAATCAGATCCATATTGGGAGTAAAAGGCTTCCATACTAAAAAATAGTAAGATAAGTACTTTGGTTCCTTTTGTTTATTAAGAAAGTACTTGTTCAATGTGCTCATGAATACTCATTAATAATTTACTTCCTTTTGGAATTACACAACTCCCAACCATTTATTCATATCACAATGGTGAGATATATCCTTTCTAACATAAATTTCATTGATAACATCTCGAAATAGAATCCATATCTATTCATAACACAAGATAGAAACATATCCATACAAAAATTACTCTATCATGGACAACATTAAAATACCATGACTATCATAAGCAAAAGTATAAACAACATGAGAACCCACAGAATCATTCACACATAACACAATTGCTTTACCTTGGGAGAAACCCTCGAATGGGGAAAACCCAATATTAAAGTCCGTACTCTTTTATTATTCCATCAATTTGGAACACGGTTACAAGCAAGACTTCTATAAGTCCCCATCTCTTTTACTAGGAATCCATTTTATTCCCAGCACCTCGCTGCTCTAGTTTTCCTTTCAACTCAACTTATCCATAATCCATGGGATATCAATTCTCTTAAAAGAGAAATATACATTGCACTTCCTGCTCTGCCAACATTGCTAGACATAGCTAAAAATCATTCCAACCTTGTTGTCTCAATAATATAGAAATTATTCCAACTCAAGAGAAACCACCACATATATAGTTAAAGAAGAGCAACTACTCTATCTAGTTAATCCTCTGACTCCTACTCTAGCACAAATGATGCATTCAAAAAATTTAGCAATGGATGACACCCAAATCTACAACACTACTAAGTTAACACAGTCAGCAAGGCGTCACTGCAATCCTCTATCATTCTTTTGATAGCAACTCTGCTATCCTCAAGAACAAGGTAATTAGGAGTATTTTTGAAGCTAAAACAACAAGAAAATACAGATCTATTTCTATAATAAAAATAATAAGTCCTAACAAGCCCTCAACCAATCTAGAACTTTAATCCAATACGTTTTCTCAATTGCATCTATTCAAAGTAAAGAAAAGTAAAGGACGTCTCAGGTAGAATTGGACGTTCCTCAACATTTGTCATTGCCACGTTGAGGCTAAAACATCTATGGCACAGAGGTCCTCAGACATGGTGATGCCTTCATCATCTACCTCCTATCAATATCATTCTAGTTAGCTCACATTATTTTGAAGCTTGGCAAAGCAAAACTAGTTGCTATCATTTTCCAAAGCCTAACTTGCCAGAGATAACAATGCAATACCCATTGCTAACATAAGCCTATCAAGGTGTGCAGTTTTCTATAGGATCCATTTTCAACTACCTACCATTAGCTTTTCTGCTAGTAGAGACACGCTTTGGATTTGATCCCATAACTTGCATTGCCGAGTATATCTAACACCTGGACTCCAACCTAGCAAGTTAAGAGATTCATTCCAACCATATTTTGATTGGAAACCGATCGCAAAGATCACTCACCATCTTGGCGTTACCTAGTTCTACATTGATACAACTTGGCTCCTCGGTTCACTACCAATTCCTCATGCATAATAAGGAAAAGGAAAGGAATGCACTCTGGTCACACATGCTACGTCTATTGTGATAGTTTAAGTCACACATGCTACGTCTATGGAACAACTTAAGTCACACATTGGACTATTCTCCACTAGACTTGGTGGCCATCATGGCACACATGAATACCAATCATTTTAACATGTATAACTACAAATTTTACTCTAACTCATTCCAGCTGAGTATTTCCAAGGTTACCTCGAGTACGTAGTCCATTCTAGTCCAGAATTGCTCTTCTGCTCTCATGTTCCTAAACCTCATTTCCAACACTAATTTTCCTCTCCTTCCGTCTCCTTCCCTCTCTGTTCCCCTATTTTTCTCTATTTTTCTTACCACTCCTGATGAACTATCCACCTCCTCACTTCATTGCCAACACTTGGCATAGTCACCCGGTTTCCAAACCATTATCTGCCTCCAACCATTAGTTCGAGACCTCGGATGCCAAAAATATTTGTTTCCATAAAGAGCACTTTGTGGCCAAAATATAAAACATGCCCATGGATTAAAGACTAGATGTTTCTTTTATCTCATGTTCTCCTCTAAATAGACTTCATAAATATGGAGCAAGTCCACCACGAACTAACCACTAGGAGTTGAGAAATAAAGATAATCAATCATCTTCAACTTATTCGGTTATGCTTAACCAAACATTCTTTTTTTTTGAAAAATGTTAAAGTAGCAATTATAGTTTCCTTATATATTGTTTGAACAAATATAAAATGCATTTCCATAAGAGAGGACATTCATCCATGCAGCCTCTCCAATATTTTGACAATTATCACAACATTTCTCATAAGCTTTCCCTTTTTGTGGTTACTCTTCTGCCATAGTAAGGGGCTTGTTCCTGCAAAAGTACACTTTTCATTAGTAGCATCATGTTCCCACATTAAATGTATGTTTCTCATATCCAAACATGGAATTATCCTACATCCCACAAAGGATTCACATCTCATATTTTCCATAAGAAACAAGCAATTTGCATAATCAAACTGATATAGTCAGTCATTCCATCCATAAGCAATACAACAAAACATAAATCCATCAAAATAGGAAGTCTTCCAAGGGTGGGGTCATGACATCCTCCCCCTTAGGCTTAACATAGTCCTCTGTGTAACATCATAGCATAAACATTAAACAAATATTTACATTGCATCCTCAAATAGAAATGGAAAATGTTTTTGCATGTCTGCTACTTTCTCCCAAGTAGCATTTCTTTTGGAATATTGATCCCATTGGACCTTGCATTGTTCCAAGGTTCCTTTCCTCATCGATTTGGATCGAAACTCAAGGATTTTTACTGGTTGAACCTCTATAGCCTCGGGATTCACCATATACAAATTAGAAAAATTCCATACATGCTTAGGATTAGCAACATACTTCTTAAGCAAAGAAACATGAAAGGTGTTGTGAATCTTGGACAAATTAGGTGGTAAGGCAAGTTGGTATGCCATAGGACTGATATTTTCTAAGATTTCAAAGGGTCCTACAAAATGAGGATCAAGCTTTGTGGACTTGATAGCACTCTTCTTCGGTCTCACCCTCAAGAATACCCTATCACCAACAACAAACTCTCTAGGTGATCTCTTGAGATCAACATAACTTTTCTGATGATCTGCAACTTCCTTTAACCTTTCTCTGATTGTTCTTAATTGTTGCTCCATTTCTTTGACCATGTCTGGCCCAAGTGCAATTCGATATTCTGGATTATCCCAAGACAATGGTGTCCTACATCTTCTACCATACAAATCTTCGAACGATGCCATGCCTAATGTTGAATGATGACCATTATTGTAGGCAAATTCCACTAGATGCAAGTACTCTTCCCAGTGGGTTTTATGATCCATACAGTACATGCGAAGCATATCTTCTAACACTTGATTCACCCTTTTAGTTTATCCATCAGTTTTGGGGTGATAAGCTGAACTGATGTTCAACCTAGTGCCAATGGCTCGATGCAAGGCTTGCCAAAACTCAGATGTGAATCTCGAGTCTCTATCTGATATAATTACCTCTAGAAAACCATGAAGCCAAAATATTTCCTTGGAAAATCTATTAGCCACAACCACGACATCATCCTTGGTGCTCTCGGGTATAAAGTGTGCAACCTTGGTCAGTCTGTCGACCACTACTAGGATTGCATCATGCTGGAACTTGGTCTTAGGTAGCCCTACTATGAAATCCATTGATATTACTTGCCATTTTTGTATTGGCACATCATGTGGGTATAACAAACCAGTAGGATGTCGATGTTCTGCTTTAACCTTTTGGCACTCAAGGCATTGAGCGATAAATTTAGTTATGTCTCTCTTCATTCCTAGCCAAAAGAATGTCCTTTTCATATTTTCTCTCATTTTTGCTCCTCCTGGATGAGTAGAGTAGGGGGATCTATGAGCTTCATTCATGATCATATTCCTTAGATCTCCACTTCTAGGAATTACTATTCTATCCTTAAAACATAGAAAACCATCCTTGATGTTAAAATATTTGTTTTCATCTGGTTTCCTTTCCATATTTTCTCGGATTTGATTACAATAATCATCTTGAATTTGCTTTACCTTGACTTGTTCCATCAAATCAACATGAATACGAGATAAGACTGCAATGTGCCTCCTTCTACTCAGAGCATCTGTGACCTTATTCTCTTTTCCTTTAATGTATTCGATGCCAAAGTCATATTCCATGAGAAATTCCATCCATCTTCTCTATCTAGCATTGAGAAAAGGTTGGGTGAACATGTATTGAAGACTCTAATGATCTATATTTAGCTCAAAGGGTCTTCCAACTAGATAATATCACCAACTCTTGAGAGCAAAAACTACTGCTGCTAACTCCAAATCATGAGTTGCATAATTAACTTCATGCTTTTTCAGCTTCCTTGATCCGTAGGCTATCACCACTTCTTCCTGTGAGAGCACTCCTCCCAGTCCCTCTAGCGATGCATCTGTACATACCAAAAAACTTCCTTGTGGATCCGGTATTCTAAGTATAGGAGGTGTAGTAAGCTTCTGCTTAAGTAAATCAAAGGTGAATTCACATTTATCTATCCACTTGAATTCCTTCCCTTTCCTTTGAAGGTTAGTTATCGGTGAGGTGATCTTGGCGTAGTATTTCACATATCGCCTATAGTATCCAGTTAAGCCCATGAAACTTTGGACCTCAGTTACATTTGTTGGTGGCAGCCAATTCAAGATGGCTTCTATCTTCTTAGGATCTACAACAATTCCCTCAACCAAAACAATGTGCCCTAGATATTGCACCTCTGACACATAAAACTCACACTTGGATAAATTCCCATACAACTACTTTTCCCTTAGCAATTCCAACACTAATATGAGGTGTTTATCATGATCCTCCTTGTTTCGAGAATATATCAAAATGTCATCTAAAAACACCAGAACAAATCTATCCAGGTATTTTTTGAAGATACTATTCATCAGATTCATAAATACCACTAGAGCATTCGTCAGCCCAAAAGGCAAGACAATAAACTCATAATGTCCATATCAAGTTTTAAAAGTTGTCTTATGAGTATCTTCCTCTCGAATTCTCAATTGGTGATATCCTGATTTCAAATCAATATTTGAAAATACTGAGGCATCCTTGAGTTGATCAAAGAGATCTTCGATTCTAGGTAAAGGATATCTATTTTTAATAGTTGCCTTATTTAACATTCGATAGTCAATACATAGTCTTAAAGATCCATCCTTTTTCTTTACAAACAACACTGGTGCACCCCATGGTGACACACTTGGTTTAATTAGTCATTTTTCCAACAATCCTTGAAGTTGTACTTTTAGTTCCTGCATCTCTATGGAGTTCATCCTATAAGGAGCCCTATGAATAGGCTCTGTTCCAGGTTCAAGCTCGATAGAGAAGTCAAATTCTCTTTTAGGTGGTAATCTGGGTAAATATTCTGAAAATACATCCCTAAACTATTGGAGAATAGGGTGTTTCCCAAACACCTCTTCCTTCTTCCCTTCCTCTATCTCATTTAACTTCACAATATATACCATTCCTATTTTTTTGATGGCTTTCTTAAGTTGCATAGCCGAAAGGATTTGAGGTTGGAAGGTTCCCTGCAGACTATTCACTCTACAAACAAGTCCATCATCATCTGAATATTCAATCCATCGATCCTAAAAATTAATCACTGCTTTATGCTCTTGTAGCCAATCCATTCCCAATACTATGTCAAAAGCATGCAATGGTGCAACATATAAACATCCTAAGGTCATTCCACTGGGTAAGGTAATTTCAGCCATAGGGTAGCACTGGTTCATAGAGTAGGTTTGTCCTGAACCATACTCAACCTTCCACCCATGTTCCAAGATTCTCGACCTTTTTGTTATATCTCTAACTAAGCTAGTGGAAATAAAACTATCTGTAGCTCCACTATCAATTAAGATTTTAATATTTTTGCCAAAGATCTTACCTCTTATCACTAGTGGTGTAGCTTGACCATCCAGATTCTGATTTCCTATTGCAACATAAATCCGATGAGTTGGTTCCTTAGGTACGGTTTCCTTGTACATAGGTTCCTTCCCTTTAGAACCCATACCTACTTTCTGAGGATAGTTGTTAGCATAATGTGATCCCTTACATATGTAACATCCTTCTTTTGGTCCTGGATGTTCTTTTTGTCTTGGCTCCCTTGTTGCTCCTTCTTTTGGCAAGTTAGTCTATCTTTGGGGTGATCTATTGCCACTGTTGCCTTGATTAAAGCGTTTACGGTTCCTTCCTCAAAAATTTCTTCTGAATTTTCCTTGTTTCTTGTCTTCTTTCTCTTCTTGCCCTGAAATGCTTCTAATTGATTGTTCACACTCCCACTTTATGAAACCTGCATTGTTCCTCTTCCTTAGTGCCTCTTTGCCTTGATCATCTAACCCCTCATAATCAAAGTAAGGTTTGAGATATGCTTCAGCTTTTCTTGCTAACTCATAGGCCTTTTGCAATGTCTCAGGTTCTCTCATGTCCACTTCTTGTCCTATTCTAGGATCTACTCCAAGTATGAACTTGTAGGATCTTCATTTTGTGTGTAAGCACAATTCATCAAATAAATTTTTAAGAATTTCTCCATTTTGAAAATTTTTAAATAATAAAAAAAAAAAAAATAATTTTTGAAAGCTTTCACAAATTCTTTCCATTTTAGAATCAATTTTTATCTTTTTTTCACCCCACTAATTAAATTTCTTGGAAAGAAAAGGATATTACAATATGTCTCTATCTCCTTAAACCAAGCCTTGGCATTATCCCCATATTCCTCTCCATTAAACTTGGAAAATTTTAGATATTTCATCTCCTTGCCTAGCTCATCTTCCAGTTGAAACTCTTGCCAATTGTGCCTCTATAAGAGGTTCATTTTCCTATCCCCTTCTTGGGTTACCAGATTGTGTTTCTCAACTTAGCACAACATCCAACAACTATTTTTGGGCTTCTACCTGTTCCCAAAGTAGAGCCACAGTTTCGATAAGATTCTCTTCCTCATTAGGGTTTTCCAAACCATCAATAGGTGCTCTATTCTCTACATTGGTTCCTCATGTCTACCTTGTTTTTGGGGCAACACCTCCTCTTCTTATTTTTGGTGGCATTGTCCCTGGCCACTCACAGAAGAGACAGTAGGATTTCATTAGCATTTGGCCCTTCAAATTGCTCTTCCTACTAATAATTGTTTACCCACTACATCCTAGTCATTTTGGGTAAATTTTGCTTCTATTAGATTTTTTTCTAAAATTATTAATATCTAATATGTTTTCTAACTCACACTAAAAACTACTTCTTGTGTAGTGATCCAATCCACTACGAACCATGCTCTGATACCAAATATCATGACCCAAAATTTCTCATTCCAATTTTTTTTATAATATATTTATTAACATATTTTCTTATCATCTTATAGTAGTTCCAAAGCTCCTAGTTTCTGGTTACTAGAGCCACTACTAAGGTCTCTAGGCTTTCCTTGAGGCACACCCATCACTACCACTTGCATAATTCCAGCAATGCAAGAGCACTAGGTGTCTTTTCAATTGATCAACCTATCCCTCTCATGGATCCAAATGAGCTAGTGTTGATCATCCCTTCATTCTTTTGAAAGGTACGCTAAGAATTCTACTCCACATATGTCTTTCTACGTGGATGATAGATGCATGGGAGGGTTGTCTATCCATCTCATGTCATTCTGAGCTAGACATCCCTAGAAGCCTCGTTCCTAGTTTCATTAATGTCCTCTATCATTTAATACAAGGAACTAATTAATTTTCTCAATATTATTACCCTAAAAAGGGTTCCAAAACCAAACCCCCATATGATTAATCCATCAATTAAATCAGATCCATATTGGGAGTAAAAGGCTTCCATACTAAAAAAATAGTAAGATAAGTACTTTGGTTCCTTTTGTTTATTAAGAAAGCACTTGTTCAATGTGCTCATGAATACTCATTAATAATTTACTTCCTTTTGGAATTACACAACTCCCAACCATTTATTCATATCACAATGGCGAGATATATCCTTTCTAACATAAATTTCATTGATAACATCTCGAAATAGAATCCATATCTATTCATAACACAAGATAGAAACGTATCCATACAAAAATTACTCTATCATGGACAACATTAAAATACCATGACTATCATAAGAAAAAGTATAAACAACATGAGAACCCACAGAATCATTCACACATAACACAATTGCTTTACCCTAGGAGAAACCCCCGAATGGGGAAAACCCAACATTAAAGTCCGTACTCTTTTATTATTCCATCAATTTGGAACACGATTACAAGCAGGACTTCTGTAAGTCCCCATCTCTTTTACTGGGAATCCATTTTATTCCCAGCACCTCACTACTCGAGTTTTCCCTTCAACTCAACTTATCCACAATCCATGGGATATCAATTCTCTTAAAAGAGAAATATACATTGCACTTCCTACTCCACCAACGTTGTTGGACGTAGCTAAAAATCATTCCAACCTTGTTGTCTCAATAATATAGAAATTATTCTAGCTCAAGAGAAACCACCACATATATAGTTAAAGAAGAGCAACTACTCTATTTGGTTAATCCTCTTACTCCTACTCTAGCACATATGATGCATTCAAAAAGTCCAGCAATGGATGACACCCAACTCTACAACACTACTAAGTTAACACAGTCAGCAAGGTGTCACTGCAATCCTATGTCATTCTTCTGATAGCAACTTTGCTATCCTCAAGAACAAGGTAATTAGGAGTATTTTCAAAGCTAAAACAACAAGAAAATATAGATCTATTTCTATAATAAAAATAATAAGTCCTAACAAGCCCTCAACCAGTCTAAAACTTTAATCCAATATGTTTTCTCAATTGCATCTATTCAAAGTAAAGAAAAGTAAAGGACGTCTCAGGTAGAATTGGACGTTCCTCAATGTTTGTCATTGCCACATTGAGGCTAAAACATCTATGGCACAAAGGTCCTCAGACATGGTGATGCCTTCGTCATCTACCTCCTATCAATATCATTCTAGTTAGCTCACATTCTTTTGAAGCTTGGCAAAGCAAAACCAGTTGCTATCATTTTCCAAAGCCTAACTTGCCAGAGATAACAATGCAATACCCATTGCTAACATAAGCCTATCAAGGTGTGCAGTTTGCTATAGGCTCCATTTTCAACTACCTACCATTAGCTTTTTTGCTGGTAGAGACACACTTTGGATTCGATCCCATAACTTGCATTGTCGAGTATATCTAACACCTGGAATCCAACCTAGCAAGTTAAGAGATTCATTCTAGCCACATTTTGATTGGAAATCGATCGCAAATATCACTCACCATCTTGGCATTACCTAGTTCTACATTGATACAACTTGGCTCCTCGGTTCACTACCAATTCCTCATGCATAATAAGGAAAAGGAAAGGAATGCACTCTGGTCACACATGCTACATCTATTGTGACAGCTTAAGTCACACATGCTACATCTATGGAACAACTTGAGTCACACATGCTACATCTATTGAACAACTTAAGTCACACATTGGACTATTCTCCACTAGACTTGGCGACCATCATGGCACATACGAGTACCAATCATTTTAACATGTATAACTACAAATTTTACTCTAACTCATTCCAGCTAAGTATTTCCAAGGTTACCTCAAGTACGTAGTCCATTCTAGTCCAAAATTGCTCTTCTGCTCTCGCGTTCCTGAACCTCATTTCTAGCACCGATTTTCCTCTATCCCTTCCAATGTTTGTCCCTTCATCTCCTTCCTTTTTTCCATTCCCCTATTTTTTCTCCATTTTGCTTACCACTCCTGATGAACTATCCACCTCCTCACTTCATTGCCAACACTTGGTATAGTCACCCGATTTCCAAACCGTTATCTGCCTCCAACCATTAGTTCGAGACCTCGGATGCCAAAAATATTTGTTTCCATAAAGAGCACTTCGTGGCCAAAACATAAAATATGCCCACAGATTAAAGACTAGATGTTTCTTTTATCTCATGTTCTCCTCTAAATAGACTTCATAAATATGGAGCAAGTCCACCATGAACTAACCACTAGGAGTTGAGAAATAAAGATAATCAATCATCTTCAACTTATTCGGTTATGCTTAACCAAACATTCTTTTTTTTTTGAAAAAGGTTAAAGTAGCAATTATAGTTTCCTTATATATTATTTGAACAAATATAAAATGCATTTCCATAAGAGGACATTCATCCATGCAGCCTCTCCAATATTTCGATAATTATCACAACATTTCTCATAAGCTTTCCCTTTTTGTGGTTACTCTTCTGCCATAGTAAGGGGCCTGTTCCTACAAAAGTACACTTTTCATTAGTAGCATCATGTTCCCACATTAAATGTATGTTTCTCATATCCAAACATGGAATTATCCTACATCCCACAAAGGATTCACATCTCATATTTTCCATAAGAAACAAACAATTTGCATAATCAAACTGATATAGTCAGTCATTCCATCCATAAGCAATACAACAAAACATAAATCCATCAAAATAGGAAGTCTTCCAAGGGTGGGGTCATGACATATCCATTTTGGGATTGGACATTATTGGGAAGATAAACCCCATGCCATATAATGGGCATAAGTTTATTATAATGACTACCAAATACTTCATCAAATGGATTTAGGTTATGCCTTTAGCCTCAACCATTAGAGTCCAATTATCCAATTTCATCCTTAACTTGATGCTTAGTTGTTATGTTATTCCTTCTATGTTAATGTCGGACAATGAAACATTCTTTAAGAGCAAGGATGTCCAAAAATATTTTGCTAAGTACAATATTTATTACAAATGGTCCACCACTTATTATCCTTAAGGCAAGATCCAAGTTGAAGCTTATAACAAAACCCTTATCAAAATACTTAAGAATCTCATCAAAGAAACTGGTGGAGATTGATATCTTTAGTTGTATCTTTCCTTATGGGCATATTGCACTAGTGTTAGAATTTCCATTAGTGGAACATCCTATCTTTGATCTAAAAAATTGAACCATTTCCCCCTTAGAACTTGAGGTTTCTTCCTTGTGCATTTTGTTGTAAGATACCCCTATCAGAGACGCATATTGTCTTGTTGATCTTAACTAGCTGGGGTTGCTTGATGAAAAGTGAATCCATGCCCATATATCAGTTTCTTTTGATTTATCTTAATAGGTGCTACTAAATTTTTTTTCTTGTTTGCATGTGTGTAGGTCTTAGGTACAAAGGTTCCAGGTTCCAGGTTCAAGATCACATCGATTTGAAGTTTCCAAATCCGAAGATCTAGATCCATTACGGTGGTCATGATAAACCCACCTCCCACTTTGAGTGTAGAGAAAGAAGATCACGACACCATATTTCATTGTAAAAAGGGGATCATCTCCTTTGGCGGTTGGATTGTAAAAATACCCTTTTCAAAAGGGATCTATTGTAACCGAGAGTTTACTTTCAATATAATAAAAGAGTTTTTTGTTTTTGCATGGTGTTCTCTTATTTTTTGGCTTACAAAAAGAATCCAACTATAGAGTCTTAAAGATTAAACATTATCAAATTGAAAGTGCATTAAAATATCAATAAATAAGGTGAAAAATAGGAGATGAACATTATATTAAAATTATCATCAAAACATTAGGGATTCAACTCAAAAAGAATTCTAAAGAAAGGTAAGCGCTTTATCAAGACCATAGTATATTCTAATTACTTGGGATGTATAAGGGGTTCTACAAAAATTGAAACTTGAAAATATTTGATCTCAAAACACTAGGGAGCTTAGGATAGACAACATCAACAATTTCTTGAATATTAAAAGATTTTATCAAAATTGTTCTTTTTTTAACAATAAGAAAAATCACTTCAAAGGGAACTATGAAAAATCTTATTAAGTATACAGGACTCAAGGAATCAAAATAGTTTAGAGACATACTTGATTCTAGGAATGATAATAAGGAAAATGCAATTAGAAGAGAAGAACCAATGTGGTTTAGAAAGATTTCTAAGCACTCACAATGTCACAACTTAATTCCTACAACCTTAGTTCTCACTAAACACCATTTTTTTTTTTAGAGTCAATAAATTAACTTAAGTCTATGAGCCTATCTATTCGAGGTTCCCTTCTACAAGGTATAATACTTCCTAAGGAATTCCTCATCTTCTCCTTTCTGGGGCTCACCCATCCCTACACCTTACATACTTTCGGCTATGCAAGTGCACTAGATGATAGATGTTTGATTTGCAAGCTATCCTTCTCATTATATTTTAATGATCTATCTTTCCTTATTTCATTCCATCGAAAGAAGCATGCTATCCTTCTCGCACCTCATAAGTCCTTCTATGGGGTGCTAGGAGCAGATTAGACTTGACTATCCTTCTCATCTCTCGATGAGCTAGTCATTCTATTTCTATGCCTCGTTACCAACTTACATTGAAAAATATACCATATATTTAGAACCATTATTCTTTGTATCCTATGGTTAGATTCTCTTGCTATATTGATCTTTTAGCACATAGGAGTTCTCTATCTCTCTTAGTTCATTTGAATTATCAAAATTAAATTAATCCAATCATTTAATTGATAACTAGCATCTCTTCCATTCAGAGTGAACCATAAAGAACTACTCATAAAAAAATATAACTTTTCTTTAATAATTCCAATTAGATTCCTTTTTCCAAATCAAAATAGCTACTTCTCAAAATTCAAGCAAGATAAAAAAATTCAAACCTCATAAAAAATCCATGGAAATACATTTCAAATTGTCTAGAGCATAAACAAATGCGTTAATTCATAATATTTCTTTTTTCAAGGACATTCCAGATTATAACTAAATAATTAATTTCTTAGCACATCATATTGCCATAAAGAAATACACACCACAAGATCACATAATACCATATTTACCCTGGGAAAAATTTCGAAGGGAAAACCCAACCTCAAAAAATACTTCCATAATATTACCACAAAATGATTCATATTTACATAGAGAGTAGACATATCATTGTCTTTATCTTCAAATGGAGACATTATGTTTTTCCTCTGGTTCTACACTATGAATTATTCCTCTATCCATAAAACCAATTCCTTTTCCATTACAGGAACAAGCATAGCAAATTGTGTCTCTTGTGCACATGGAAACCCATGTGCCAAATAAACCAAGACTCCCTTGCTTCACAATACATTATTTCAGAACCAACTTAGAGCTCGCCATTCAAGCTTGTTATCACCCTGTAAAAATTTAGTGGATATCCCCACTTTAATATTATATCACACCACTTGTTTTAAATATATATGTGCTCTTTCAAACTCCACTCACATTGTCATCGAAATTCCAAACAGAAGATACAAACCAGAAATAAGCTATATTAATAAACCATACAATTTTTTGGAAAGTCAAAGACTTCATGCGTCTATCAGGTAACACTACCATAAATCACACAGGCTCCAGTTTAGAATCCCAACAACTCATGACTAATAATGAGCACAAAGATCTTCATATTAATCAGAATAGGTTTCTGTGATAGGAGTTGTAACACAACAATAGTTACTAGATTTACTATTTAAACAATCTAACTAATGAAGATACATTATGGTTCATTACAAACTCAAAATTGAAATAATCACTACTAGATTACTTTTCCTTCCTTCTCTGGAGTTAACTATCGACTTACACATAGGGTTTACATCCCTTAAAGTTTCTCTGTCGTATGAAACTAATTTAACTCCATCAAACTCCTTAAGCCAGAGTTGGGCCGTTGTGGTCACTAGTGTTAATATGTTAACAAAGGCATAAGGCTTACACTCTAAAACTTGTTCGTCCATACGAAAAAATGCTCTCTAGGTTGACCAACATCCATTGTGTTGTGCTTAGATGCACCACTCACCTCAAGTAGAACCTTCCAGTCACTACTTGGCTTAATGCTAAGCCAAACCTTTATTGATGCTGGGAAATCTACCTTGACTCTCCAAGTCGTCATCTCATTTGAACCTGATCAAATGAAATTACTATCTAGTGGTTAAACAAGTTATAATATCAACCATTATTCCAGTGTCATGTCACTGAACATTCAACACCCCAATCGTAACAGTAAATATTTTGGTATGGGAAAATAAAAAAGATGATTTTAGTGTTGAGAGTTTGCATTCCAACTCGACGTCACTAATATAGAATGCTCCTATAGTTTAATGGTTTGGCCAATAACTTTGAAAATTGTGACCACTATAGAATAACTCTTTTGACTACTCATCAATCTACAAACAACCTTCAGTTTACCAAGCTTACAATTTAAATTGAAAACACATAGTTTTCAGTATCAATTCATTAGAGATACCAATCATTCTAGCTTAGCAACGCGTTCGACTATCCCAGTGCCTCTATAGTCAGGTCATTCAAATAGAGGATCTATTTTTCCAAAGAGGTCGAACCCAACCAGTGAAGTTACTACAAGGATTACACTTGCAACCACTAAGTTCTTTTCAAGTGCTAGAAAATATACAAGCAAGACAAATTATAAATAAAGAGAATACCTTTTTATTTAAGCTTGAAGGTGCACCAAGGATGATCCATGAACCAACAGAGCTCACAGACCAATTCATCCTCCTAGCGAACCAACAATCTCCTTCCTCTTCTCTACCATTCTTCCTCTTCTTTTCTTTCGCCTTCCATTCAAATTTTCCTCAAACAATAAAGGACCCATACCTTCCTTTCCTTCCACTGTAGTCACTAGGGAATCCAAGGCTAACCCACTATGCCCCAAAACCAACATGAGTGCCAATGCCACGATATTTGACAATTACCCGAATCTTCCTTACAACAACCAAAGTTGAAAGTTCATTGATTTTGCTATATTATTATCCATTTTGGTGGCACACTTTGACTTTTAATCAAGTGGTAGTTCAAGCACTTCCACTAAGCTATTTTTGTCCATAATATCAAGTTACAACAAAATACATTCACCCCTTAATTTAAATCCAACATCAATGGTCATCAAGAGATATACTTCCCTATTTCTAACAAAGACAATGGGACACAATATCTAGCTATCCATTCCTCCTGTAATAATATTTTAATTACTTGCACATCAAAAATGAAGTTAGTATGCAACTATAATTAAAGAACATTCATCCTTGCTGCCTGAGCTAAATGACGGAATAGACATCATGTATTTTCCTTTTTTATTACATCTCATTTTGTGATTAGTCTTTCTTCTAATCATGAGATAAACCTATTCTTGTAATAATGCAATCCCATTAGTAGTATCATTTTTTGCATAATAAATATATTTGTAAGAACATTAAGTATGAAATTATCCAAAATCACATTACTAATTGCACATGCCTCATTTCCCATTAAATGTATATGTTTTGCATAGCTAATTTTTTAAATAATCAAACCTTCCATTAATAGAGCAACATAGAAAGACATAATTCCATCCAAACAAAAAGTCTTCCAACGGAGGGTCATGACATCCTCCCCCCTAGGCTTAATATAGTCCTCTATGTAACCACTAGGTTTAAACATAACAATATTTACAATGCATTTTCAAACAAAAATAAAAAAAGTTTTTGCATGTCTGCTACTTTCTCCCAAGTAGTGTTTCTTTTAGAGTAGTGGTCCCACTGGACCTTGCATTGTTCTACGGTCTCTTTCCCTCATCGATTTGGAATGAAATTCAAGGACATTTACTGGTTGAACTTCTATAGCCTTTGGATTCACCATCTGCAAATTAGAAAAGTCCCACACATGGTCAAGGTTAGATATATACTTCCTAAGAAATAAAATGTGGAAGGTATCATGATTATTGGACAAACTGGGTGGTAAGGCAAGTCGGTATTCCACCAAACTGATATTTTCTATAATTTCTAAGGGTACAAAAAATTTGGATCAATTTTTGTGGATTTAATAGCACTCTTATTTTGTCTCACCCTTATAAATACTCTGTCACTTATAGAAAACTCTCTTGGTGACCTCTTGAGGTTGGCATAATTTTTTGATGATCCATAGCTTATTTAAGTCTTTCTCTGATTGTTCTCAATTGTTGCTCCATTTCCTTGACCATATCCAATCCAAGCACAATCCTGTCCTCCAGATTGTCCCGAGACAATGGTGTTCTACACCTCCTGAGTTTCAAATGGTGCCATACCTAGGGTTGAATGGTGACCATTGTTGTAGGTAAATTCTACCAAATGTAGGTAGCCTTCCCACCAGGTTTTCTAATCCATACAATACATGTGAAGCATATCCTCTAATACTTGATTTACCCTCTTACTTTACCCATAGATTTTTGGGTGATATGAAGAACTGATGTTTAGTCTAGTGCTAATGGCATGATGCAAATCTTACCAAAACATGGATGTGAATCTCGAGTCTTTATCTAAAATGATCACTTTTGAAAAGCCATGAAGCCTAAATATATCCTTGGAAAATCTATTAGCCACAACCACGACATCATACTTAGTATTTCTAGGTATAAAATGTGCAACCTATTAGGAAAAACTCCAAGATTCCACACGTGCAAGAGGAAGCACAATAACAAAAATATAGAACATGGAAACAGTAACACAAGTGACACAGATTTTACGTGAAAACCTGCAATGTGCAGGAAAAACCACGGGGCAATGGCAACTTCTCTTCTTATTAATTTCAGCAAAGATTACATTCACGTCCTTGGACGTTTCAAGGGATATCATTCCTTTTATAGAGCAGAGGAAGACTCCAAAACTGTTCGTTTCATCTTCCAACTCAAGCCTACAAAAGACTATTCGTTTTCGCTCCCAATACTGTTGGTCTTCCGCATTCCAAGATTGTTCGTCTTTCATGTACAGACGTCTACCTAGATGTCCACTGCTTTGGCGTCTTCTTGGCATGATGTCTGGCCTAGATGTCTGCCAGACTAGACGTCTGGCCTAGACGTCTGCCAGACCAGACATCTGGTAGCCTAGACGTCTGGTCTAGACGTCTGCCAGTCCAAACGTTTTCCAGTCTAGATGTCTGGCAGCCCAGACGTCTGCTAGGTTAGACGTCTAGTGGACATACGCACTTCACACCTAACATTCTCCCACTTGAAGTTAGTATTCATGAACTCTTCTGCCAAAATATTTTTATCCAGTGCCAATTGCCCAATGCTACCCTTGTTACTTTTTCAACAAGCCTAGAGAAGTTCTGCACCATTCAAACTTCTCTACCTTGATCGACTTTGTAAGCATATATGCAGGATTCACTTAAGTGTTGATTTTTTGCAACAGGATCCTACCTTCTTCCATCACATTTCTGATAAAGTGATACTTGACATCAATGTATTTCGTGCGATCATGGAATGTTGGGTTTTCACTAACTGAATAGCACTCTAGCTATCACAATGCAACGTAATTTTCTCTTGCATTACCTTGAAGTCACCCAAAAATAGCTCTAGCCAAATTGTCTTTTTGTTGGCATGAGTTGTTGCAATATATTCTGCTTCAGTGGTTGATAAAGCCACAACAAACTGTAACTTAGAAGCCCAACTCACTGCTCCTCCTGCAAGAGTGAAGGTATATCCTGTAGTGGATTTTCTCCCATATCTATCTCCACCATAATCAGAATCCACAAAATATGTAACTTGCAAATCTGTCGATCCAAAGTAAATGGCAACATCTGAAGTGGCTCTTAAATATTTGAATATCCACTTCACCGCATTCCAATGCTCCTTACTAGGATTTTCCATGTACCCGCTGACTACTCCCACTACTTGGGCAATATCCGATCTGGTGCTCACCATGGCATACATAAGGCTTCCTACTGCTGATGAATACGGTACATGAGACATACTTGTCTTCTCTACTTCCGTTCTAGGACACTGGTTGGAAGACAAATTTAAGTGTGGAAGAAGTAGGGTACTAACTGGTTTAGCATTCTGCATAATGAAGCACTGTAGAATATTTTCCACATGAATTTTGACTTAACTAGATCTTTCTTCCTTTTTTGTCCCAGTGTATCTTCATCCCTAAAATTTGGTTTGCTACTCCTAAATCCTTCATTTCAAATGTCCTAGCCAACTGAGCCTTAAGATCAATGATTTTCTTCATGTTGGGGCCTGCAACCAACATATCATCAACATAAAACAATAAAATAATAAAACTGCCATCGTCAAACCTCTTGTAGTATGCACAATGGTCATCTTCACTCCTACTAAAACCTTGGCTCTTCATGAAGGTGTCAAATTTCCTGTACCACATCCTTGGCACCTGTTTCAACCCGTACAATGATTTTTTCAGTATGCAAACCAAATTTTGTTTGCCTCTTTCTTCATAGTCCTCAGGATGATCCATATATATCTCTTCCTTGAGATCACCATGCAAGAAAGCAGTATTTACATCAAGCTGCTCCAGTTCCAAATCCTGTGTAGCTACAAGTGCAAGTAGAACTATGATAGTAGTCATCTTCACAACTGGAGAGAAAATTTCATTAAAGTCAACACCTGACTTCTGCACATAGCCCTTTGCCACCAAGCGAGATTTATAGCATTCCAACAGCCCATTGTTGTTCTTCTTCACTTTGTACACCCACTTGTTTCCAACAGTATTTCTTCCAAGTGGGAGATCCACAATTTCCCAACCATGACATCATACTTAGTATTTCTAGGTATAAAATGTGCAACCTGTTAGGAAAAACTCTAAGATTCCACACCTGCAAGAGGAAGCACAATAACAAAAATATAGAACACAAAAACAATAACACAAGTGACACAAAGATTTTATGTGGAAACTTTCAATGTGCAGGAAAAACCACGGGGTAATGGCAACTTCTCTTCTTATTAATTTCAACAAAGATTACATTCACGTCCTTGGATATTTTCAACAACTCAACATAAATGCAAGATATTTCATCCCTTTTATAGAGCAGAGGAAGACTCCAAAACTGTTCGTTTCATATTCCAACGCAAGCCTCCAAAACACTGTTTATTTCTGCTCCCAATACTGTTGGTATTCCACATTCAAATACTGTTCGTATTTCGTGTACTAACGACTACCTATATGTCCATTGCTTTAGCATCTTCTTGGCATGATGTCTGGCCTAGACATCTGCCAACCCAGACGTCTAGCCTAGATGTCTTCTAGACTAGACATTTGGCAGCCCAGACGTCTGGCCTAGATGTCTGCCAAACTAGACGTCTTGTAGCCTAGACGTCTGGCCTAGACGTCTGCCAAACCAGACATCTGGCAACCTAGATATCTGGTCTAGACGTCTGCCAGTATAGACATCTGACAGCCCAGACGTCTGGCCTAGATGTCTGCCAGGTCAGATGTCTAGTGGTCATACAAACTTCACACCTAACATTCTCCCACTTGAAGTCAGTATTCAGGAACTCTTCTGCCAAAAGATTTTCATCCAGTGCCAATTGCCCAATGCTGCCCTTGTTACTTTTTCAGCAAGCCCAGAGAAGTTCTGCACCATTCAAAATTCTCTACCTTGACCGACTTTGTAAGCATATCTGCAGGATTCACTTCAGTGTTGATTTTCTGCAACAAGATCCTACCTTCTTCCATCACATTTCTAATAAAGTGGTACTTGACATCAATGTATTTCATTGGATCATGGAATGTTGGATTCTTCACTAATTGAATAGCACTCTAGCTATCACAATGCAACGTAATTTTCTCTTGCATTACCTTGAAGTCACCCAACAATCACTCTAGCCAAATTGCCTCTTTGTTGGCATGAGTTGCTGCAATATATTTTGCTTCAGTGGTTGATAAAGCCACAATAGACTGTAACTTAGAAGCCCAACTCACTGCTCCTCCTGCAAGAGTGAAGGTATATCCTGTAGTGGATTTTCTCCCATCTCTATCTCCACCATAATCAGAATCCACAAAACCTGTAACTTGCAAATCTGTCGATCCAAAGTAAATGGCAACATCTAAAGTGGCTCTTAAATATCTGAATATCCACTTCACCACATTCCAATGCTCCTTACCAGGATTTGCCATGTATCTACTGACTACTCCCACTACTTGGGCAATATTTGGTCTGGTGCTCTTCATGGCATACATGAGGCTTCCTACTACTGATGAATACGATACACGAGACATGCTTGTCTTCTCTGCTTTTGTTCTAGGACACTAGTTGGAAGACAACTTTAAGTGTGGAAGAAGTGGGGTACTAACTGGTTTAGCATTTTGCATATTGAAGCGCTGCAAAATATTTTCCACATATGACTTTTGACTTAACCAGATCTTTCTTCCTTTTCTGTCCCTATGTATCTTCATCCCTAAAATTTGGTTTGTTGCTCCTAAATCCTTCATTTCAAATGTCCTAGCCAAATGAGCCTTAAGATCAATGATTTTCTTCATGTTGGGGCCTAAAACCAACATATCATCAATATACAACAACAAAATAATAAAACTGCCATCGTCAAACCTCTTGTAGTATGCACAATGGTCAGCTTCACTCCTACTGAAACCTTGGCTCTTCATGAAGGTGTCAAATTTCCTGTACCACATCCTTGGCGCCTGTTTCAACTCGTACAATGATTTATTCAGTCTGCAAACCAAATGCTCTTTGTCTCTTTCTTCATAACCCTCAAGCTGATCCATATATATCTCTTCCTCGAGATCACCATGCAAGAAAGCAGTCTTTACATCATGTTGCTCCAGTTCCAAATCCTGTGCAACTACAAGTGCAAGAAGAACTCTGATAGTAGTCATCTTCACATCTGGAGAGAAAATTTCATTAA
This sequence comes from Wollemia nobilis, assembly GCA_028583015.1. NCBI lineage: Eukaryota > Viridiplantae > Streptophyta > Pinopsida > Araucariales > Araucariaceae > Wollemia > Wollemia nobilis. The sequence continues at coordinate 1,110,671 of JAQPPZ010000282.1, forward strand.
AGTCAACACCTGACTTTTGCACATAGCTCTTTGCCACCAAGTGAGCTTTATAGCATTCCAAAAACCCGTTGCTATTTTTCTTCACTTTGTACACCCACTTGTTTCCAAAAATATTTCTTCCAGGGGAGATCCACAAGTTCCCAAACACGACATCATACTTAGTATTTCTAGGTATAAAATGTGCAACCTGTTAGGAAAAACTCCAAGATTCCACACCTGCAAGAGGAAGCACAATAACAAAAATATAGAACACGGAAATAGTAACACAAGTGATACAGAGATTTTACGTGGAAACTTACAATGTGCAGAAAAAACCACGGGGCAATGGCAACTTCTATTCTAATTAATTTCAACAAAGATTACATTCACGTCCTTGGATATTTTCAATAACTCAACATAAATGCAAGGGATTTCATCCCTTTTATAGAGCAGAGGAAGACTCCAAAACTGTTCGTTTCATATTCCAATGCAAGCCTCCAAAAGACTTTGTTTTCGCTCCTAAGACTGTTGGTCTTCCGCATTCCAAGACTATTCGTCTTTCGTGTACTGACGTCTACCTAGACGTCCACTACTTTGGCATCTTCTTGGTATGACGTCTAGCCTAGATGTCTGCCAACCCAGAAGTTTGGCCTAGATGTCTGCCAGACTAGACGTCTGGCAGCCCAGACGTCTGACCTAGATGTCTGCCAGACCAGACATCTGGCAACCTAGACGTCTGGCCCAGACGTCTGTCAGACTAGAGCCAAGACATCTAGTCTAGATGTCTGGCAACCACTAGACGTCTGCCAATCCAGACGTCTGGAAGCCTAGACATTTGACCTAGATGTCTGCTAGGTTAGACGTCTAGTGGCCATATGGACTTCACACCTAACATTCTCCCACTTGAAGTCAGTATTCAAGAACTCTTCTGCCAAAATATTTTCATCCAGTGCCAATTGCCCAATTCTGCCCTTTTTAATTTTTTAGCAAGCCCAGAGAAGTTCTGCACCATTCAAAATTCTCTACCTTGATCGACTATGTAACCATATCTGCAGGATTCACTTTAGTGTTGATTTTCTACAACAGGATCCTACCTTCTTCCACCACATTTTTGATAAAGTGGTACTTGACATCAATGTATTTCGTGTGATCATGGAATGTTGGATTCTTCACTAACTGAATAGCACTCTAGCTATCACAATGCAATGTAATTTTCTCCTGCATTACCTTGAAGTCACCCAAAAATTGCTCTAGCCAAATTGCCTCTTTGTTGGCATGAGTTGCTGCAATATATTTTGCTTTAGTGGTTGATAAAGCCAAAATAGAATGTAACTTAGAAGCCCAACTCACTTCTCCTCCTGCAAGAGTGAAGGTATATCCTGTAGTGGATTTTCTCCCATCTCTATCTCCACCATAATCAGAATCCACAAAACCTGTAACTTGCAAATCTGTTGATCCAAAGTAAATGGCAACATCTGAAGTGGCTCTTAAATATCTGAATATCCACTTCATCGCATTCCAATGCTCCTTACCAGGATTTGCCATGTACCGGCTTACTACTCCCATTGCTTGGGCAATATTCGGTCTGGTGCTCACCATGGCATACATGAGGCTTCCTACTGTTGATGAATACGATACATAAGACATGCTTGTCTTCTCTACTTCCGTTCTAGGACACTGGTTGGAAGACAACTTTAAGTGTGGAAGAAGTGGGGTACTAACTGGTTTAGCATTCTGCATATTGAAGCGCTGTAGAATATTTTCCACATATGAATTTTGACTTAACCAAATCTTTCTTCATTTTTCGTCTCTGTGTATCTTCATCTCTAAAATTTGGTTTGATACTCCTAAATCCTTCATTTCAAATGTCCTAGCCAATTGAGCCTTAATATTAATGATTTTCTTCATGTTGGGGCTTGCAACCAACATATCATCAACATACAACAACAAAATAATAAAACTGCCATCGTCAAACCTCTTGTAGTATGCACAATGGTCAGCTTCACTCCTACTAAAACCTTGGCTCTTCATGAAGGTGTCAAATTTCCTGTACCACATCCTTGGCGCCTGTTTCAACCCGTACAGTGATTTCTTCAGTCTACAAACCAAATGCTCTTTGTCTCTTTCTTCATAGCCCTCAGGCTGATCCATATATATCTCTTCCTTGAGATCATCATGCAAGAAAGCAGTATTTACATCAAGTTGCTCCAGGTCCAAATCTTGTGCAACTACAAGTGCAAGTAGAACTCTAATAGTAGTCATCTTCACAACTGGAGAGAAAATTTCATTAAATTCAACACCTGACTTCTGCACATAGCCCTTTGCCACCAAGCGAGCTTTATAGCATTCCAACAGCCCGTTGTTGTTCTTCTTCACTTTGTACACCCACTTGTTTCCAATAGTATTTCTTCCAGGTGAGAGATCCACAAGTTTCCAAGTTTTTTTCTTTCGAAGTGCCTCGATTTCCTCCTCCATGGATTTCCTCCACTTTGCTACATTCTTAGACTCTCTAGCTTCCTGAAATGAAATAGGTTCACCATCATCAGTTAACAAAGCAAAAGAGGACTGATACACATGAGAATACCTTTTCGGACACTTTTCTGGACGTGTAGATCTTCTAACCCAATGATCTGTCGGTTCTGGCTCTTGGTCTTGTGATTGTTGTGGCTGCTCTACTTCCTATTCTACTTGTTGTTCTTCATGCTGATCAAAAACTTCAACATGTTCATCTTCATAGTCATCTTCACTCAATTCTACTTCAACAGGTACAACATTAGGATTTTGTTGTACCTCCTTCCTTTGCATGGATTTTTCATCAACAATTACATCTCGGCTAATAATTACCTTGTGGGTAGTAGGATCCCACAATCTATACCCCTTCACTATATAGCTGATAAAAACACATTTGCTTGACTTCGAGTGAAGCTTGGACATTTTTTCTTTGTGTACATGGGCAAACGTGTCACAACCAAAAGTGCACAAATGAGAGTAATCAACTGGCTTACAACACCAAACCTCCTCCGAAATCTGTCCATCCAATGCAGCTGTAGGTGACTTGTTAATAAGATAAACAACTGTATTAACAGCCTCCACCCAAAATTTTTTCTCCAACATGGCTTCGCTAAGCATGCTTCTTGCACGTTCCATGAATGTGCGATTCATCCACTCAGCCACACCATTTTGTTGTGGAGTTTATGGTACAATCTTCTAGTGCTTATTCCCTTCCTGCATACAAAATTTATCAATTTTTTTGGAGCAATATTCACCCCCATTATATGACCTGAGACACAAAATTGACTTGCCCAAACTCTTCTCTACCCGTGCTTTGTACTCTTTAAATTTTTGCAAAGCTTTCGACTTCTTCAAAAAATACACCCACACTCTCCTAGAATAATCATCTATAAAAGTCAAAAAATAGATGGTGCCATTCAAGGACTGAGTGGGGACTGGTCCAAATATATCCGAATGTATAAGTTGCAAAAAATCAGAACTCTTACCAGGACTTGTAGTAAACCGAACCCTCTTTTGTTTACCAAAAATACAGTGCTCACATAAGTCTAAATTGCAAGACTTAATCCCATAAAGCATTCCTTTGTCATACAATTTTTTTAGGCTTTTTCACTTATATGGCCCAGGCGTTGATGCCATAGCATTACTGCATCTTGAACAGAAGTTGTTGCTGCTACATGGTTTGTCACTATATCACCGCATAAACGATATAAGTTCTCGTAAGATTCTTCCTTTGCTACTGTAAGAGCTCCTCTGGTAATATTGCAGTAGTTGTTGCTGAAAGTGACAAATTACCCTAGCTTATCCATAATTTTGATTGATAACAAATTCTTCCTCAAATCGGGCATATGTCGCACATCACATAGCATCCTTTCTCTACCATCGTCCAACCTGATCCTTATATCCCCTCTTTCCACAATTTCTAAAGGATGATAATCACCCAAATAGACCTTTCCACCATAGTATGGCTGATATTTGTCAAACCAATATCTATGGGGAGACATGTGGAAGGATGCACTTGAGTCCAAGACCAGGCATATAAAACTGATATGCTATTACTGATACAGAAGGCTTCACATGTTGCCGTCTCTCCTAAATTTGCTACATTGGCTTCAGCTGATGGCTGATTTTGCTTTTCACCATTCTTTAATTACCAACAATCCTTCTTAGAGTGTCTTGGCTTCCCACAATGCCAACACTTCCCTTTCTGCTTATTTCCTTTAGAATTGGATCTGGACTACTTTCTACCTTGTTTACTCCCCTCGAACGATCGACCTCTCACATATAGGGCTTCATTGGTTGAGGGTTCCAAAGACGTTTTTTGCCTCAACTCTTCTGCCAACAAAGTGGCTACCACATCATCAAAATGAGAGTTCTTGATGATGAATTACTGATTTTCATCACCATATGATCCCAAGTGTCCGAGAGGGAACAAAGTAGGGTGATAGCTCTATCTTCATCATCCATCTTCACATTAACTGAAACCAGTTTACTGATTAGAGTATTAAACTCATTCAAATGATCTACCACGGATGAACTTTCCTTCATCCTCAAGCTATAAAGCTGCTTTTTCAGAAAAACCTTGTTAGTTGCCTATTTTGTTTCATACAAATTTTCAAGCTTTTGGCAAAGGGATTTCGCGGTCTTTTCTTCAGCTACATTGAACAATATAGAGTCCGCTAGGCAGAGATGGATTGTAGAAACAACCTTCCTGTCAAGCGTTACCCACTGCTCATATTTCATGCTGCTTGGTTTACTCATGACCCATTTCAAGGCTTGCACTTGGTCATTTTGAACCAACAAATCCTCCACCTTCATCTTCCATAGAGCGAAGTTCCTACCATCAAATTTCTCAATCTCGAACTTGGTTACACATTTTGTCATTGTTGTAGCTCCCACTCGCACAAAACCTTAGCTCTGATACTAGATGTTAGGAAAAACTCCAAGATTCCACACCTGCAAGAGGAAGCACAATAACAAAAATATAGAACACAAAAACAGTAACACAAGTGACACAGAGATTTTATGTGGAAACCTGCAATGTGTAGGAAAAACCACGGGGCAATGGCAACTTCTCTTCTTATTAATTTCAACAAAGATTACATTCACATCCTTGGACGTTTTCAACAACTCAACATAAATGCAAGGGATCTCATCCCTTTTATAGAGCAGATTAAGACTCCAAAACTATTCGTTTCATATTCCAATGCAAGCCTCCGAAAGACTGTTCATTTCTGCTCCCAAGAATATTGGTCTTCCACATTCCAAGATTGTTCGTCTTTCGTGTACCAACATCTACCTAGACATCCACTACTTTGGCATCTTATTGGCATGATGTCTAGCCTAAAATTTTGCCAAACCAAACATCTGGCCTAGACATTTGCTAGACCATATGTATGGCAGCCCAGATGTCTGGCCTAGACGTTTGCTAGACCAGATGTCTGGCAGTCTAAATGTCTGGTCCAGACGTCTGCCAGACCAGACGTCTAGCAACCCAGATTTCTGGCCTAGATGTCTACCAGTCCAGATGTCTGGCAACCCAGATGTCTGGCCTAGACGTCTACTAGTCCAGACGTCTGGCCTAGACGTCTGCCAGGTCAGACGTCTAGTGGCCATATGAACTTCACACCTAACACAACCTTGGTCAGTCTATCAACCACAACTAGGATTGCATCATATTGGAATATGGTCTTTGGTAATCCTACAATAAAATCTATTGAAATCACCTACCATTTTTGTGCTGGTACATCATGTGGATAAAATAATCCTATAGGATTTCTATTTTCTACCTTTAATTTCTAGCACTCAAGATATTGGATGATAAATTCAGTAATGTCCCTCTTCATTCTTGGCCAGTAGAATTTTTTTCATATTCTCTCTTATTTTTACCCCTCCTAGGTGAGCAGAATATGGATATCTATGTGCTTCATTCATGATCATTTTCCTTAGAGCATCAACCTCAAGAACCTACCTTTAAAGCATAAGAAACCATCCTTGATGCTGTAATAATTACTTTAATCAGGTTTTATTTCCATCCTTTCCCGGATTTGATTGTAAAACACATCTTGATGTTGCATTTCCTTAACCTGTTCCATTAAGTCTATATGGATGTGACAAGAAAACTATGTATCTTCTCCTACTGAGTGCATCAACAACTTTATTTTCCTTTCCTTTGATGTATTCAATGCCAAATACATATTCCATGATAACTCCATCCACCTTCTCTGCCTGGCATTTAGCAAAGCTTGAGTAAATATGTACTTCAAACTATGATGGTCTATCTTCAACTCAAAGGGTCTCCCTACTAAATAATGTTGCCAAATTTTGAGAGCAAACACCACCGCTACCAATTCCATATCATGGGTTGCATAATTGACCTCATGTTGTTTTAGTTTCCTAGATCCATAGGTTACCACTACTTCATCTTGTGAGAGCACTCCTCCCAAACCTTCCAAAGATGCATCTGTACACAAAAAAACTGTGTTCAGGGTCTGGTATATTTAGTATGGGAGATGTAGTGAATTTTTGTTTGAGCAGATCAAAATATCCCTAACATTTATTCATCCACTTGAAATCTTTTCCCTTCCTCTGAAGGTTAGTTATTGGAGCGGTTATCTTGGCATAGTACTTCACATAACACCTATAATATCTAGTCAACCCTATGAAACTCTAGAATTTCATCACATATATGGGTGGCGGCCAATCCAGTACAACTTCTATTTTCTTAGGATTCATGGTGATCCCTACTGTGGATACAATATGCCCTAAATATTGTACTTATGACTCAAAATTCACACTTTGACAAATTCTCGTACAATCGATTCTTCCTTAGTAGCTCTAAAACTATCCTAAGGTATTTGTTGTACTCTGACTTATTCCAAGAATATAACAAAATATCATCTAAGAACACAAGAACAAATCGGTCCAATAACTTCCTAAAAATGTTATTCATCAAGTTCATAAATGTTGCTAGAGCATTAGATAGACCAAAAGGCAAGACAATAAAATCATAATATCCATTACGAGTTTTGAAGGCTGTATTATGGGTATCCTTTTCTTGAATCCTCAATCGGTGGTATCCTGACTTCAGATCAATCTTTGATAAGATAGTGGCATCTTTAAGATGATTGAAGAGGTCTTCAATTATGGGTAGAGGATATCTATTTTTAATGGTTGCCTTGTTTAACATCCTATAATCTATACATAGTCGTAAGGAACCATCAATTTTCTTGATGAACATAACCGATGCACCCCATGGTGACACATTCAGTCTAATTAATTTTCTTCTCTAGCAATCCTTGTAACTGCACTTTTAGCTCTTACATCTTAATTGGATTCATTCTATAAGAAGCTCTATGAATAGGCTCTGTTCCAGGTTGAATTTCAATTGTGAAATCAAATTCATGTTTAGATGGTAATTTAGGTAAATATTCTGGAAATATGTCTCTAAACTCCTGAAGAACTGGGTGTTTCTCAAACACATTTTCTTTTTATTTTTATCTTCTAACACATTTAACTTTACTACATAAATTATTCCTCCTCTCTTCATTACCTTCTTTAGCTGCATTGTAGAGAGGATCTAGGGTCAAAAATCTCCTTATAGGCTGTACACCCTCTGTACTTTCCTACCATCTTCTGAGTACTCAATCCATCTATCCTGGAAATTGATTACAACCTTATGTGCTTGTAATCAATCCATTCCTAGCACTACATCAAAAGCATGCAATGGTGCTATGTACAAGCATCCAATGGTCATACCACTTGGTAGGGTAATTTTTGCCATGGGATAGCACTAATTTATAGAGTAGGTTTATCCTGAACCATACTCGATCTTCCACCCATGTGCCAAGATTCTTGGCATTTCTAGTATATATTTAACTAAGCTAGTGGAAATAAAATTATCTATAGCACCACTATCAATCAGAATATTAACATTTCTACTCTTTTATTAGCAATGGAGTGGCTTGTCCTTTGATATTTTGACTTCCTATCGTTGCATAAATCTTGTGTGCAGGTTCCTTGTAGGTGGGTTCTTTTCCCTTCAAACTCTATCCTATTTTGTATGGACACTTATTGGCATAGTGTGGTCCACCACAATCAAAGCATCCATCCTTAGGTCCTGGGTGAGTTTTTTGCTTCTTCCCTTCCTTTGCTTTTACTGCTAATGAGGGATTGGTATGATCTTGCAGTGGTGGTTTGTTATCCCTGTTATTGCGATTATTAGGATTTTGTTTCTTCCCTTTGAACCTTTTCCTAAAATTATCTTGTTTCCTATATTTCCTTATATATTATCTAGGGAACTCTTGTTTGCCTGTTCACTTTACCATTTCATATAACCCTACACTATTTATTTTTCTCAATGTCTCTCTATCTTGCTTAGATGCCCCTTCATAGTTGAAGTAGGGCTTGAGATAAGTTTAAGCTTTCCTGGCAAGGTCATATGCCTTATGAAGGGTATTAGATTTTTGTATGTTCACCCTCATGTCCTATTCTAGAATTTACTCCTAGAATGAATTTACAGACTTTCATTTTATCATTATACATGGGTATATATTTCAATAGCTTAACAAGTTCTTGATAATATGCCTCCACAGTATTATTCCCTCATCTAAGTTTGGTGAATACATCAATTTTTAGGGTATAAAAATATTCGAGGAGGAATATTTCCTTAAAATTTGCAACAAATTCTTCCCATTTTAGATAAACAACAATCTCAATACCTTTTTCCCCACTGAACATTTCCCACCAAACTAAACCAACACCCTACAAATGTAGAGTGGCATACGATGTCTGAATCCTAGTGGAATAATTATTCATGTTGTAGAAAGTCTCTATCTCCTTTAGCTAAGATTCAGATGCATCATCACCTTCCTCTCCTTTGAACTTGGAAGATTTAATATGCTTCATATCCTTACCCAATTCTACCTCTAGCTGAACTCTGGCCTGTTGTGCCTTTGTAAGGGGTTCATTATCTTATCTTTCCCTAGATTTTCTAGCCTATATTTCTTGATTCATCATGGATTCCAACAATTACTTTTGTGTTTCTACCTGTTCATGAAGTAAGGCAACGATTGCAGAGAGATTCTCCCTCTTATTACTAGGATTATTTGCACCTACATATGTGGTTCTAACTTCTACATTGTTTTGTCATATCTGCCTCATCGATGGGGTAGAAATACCTCTCCTTCTATTTGGATATATTGTATCTAGCCACGCATAGAAGATATAGTAGAATCAATTCACAATTACATATTCGAATCAATTTTCTTACTAATACTTATCTACCTAGTCATCTTAACAAGTTAGTCAAGATTTTATTTCAGCAGATAATCCATTCTTGCAAAATATAACCCTCACACGGGCATGTATCCTATACACCCCATCACCTACTCTTATGCGAGGAAACCTATATCCCTACGAACTGTGCTCTGATACCAAATGCCACAACTCAATTCCTACAACCTTAGTTCTCACTAAACACCATTTTTAATAATCAATGAATTAATTTAAGTCTATGAGCCTATCTATTCGAAATTCCCTTCTACAAGGTATAATCCTTCCTAAGGAATTCCTCATATTCTCCTTTCTAAGGCTCACCCATCCCTACACCTTACATACTTTCGACAATGCAAGTGCACTGGATGATAGATGTTTGATTTGCAAGCTATCCTTCTCATTATATTTTAATGATCTATCTTTCCTTATTTCATTTCATCGAAAGAAGCATGCTATCCTTCTTGGACCTCATAAGTCCTTCTATGGGGTTCCAGGAGCGGATTAGACTTGACTATCCTTCTCATCTCTCGACGAGCTAGTCGTTCTGTTTCTATATCATTACCAACTTACATTTGAAAATCTACCATATATTTAGAACCATTATTTTCTGTATCTTACGATTAGAATCTCTTGCTAGATTGATCTTATAGCACCAAGAAGTTCTCTATATCTCTTAGTTTATTTGAGTTATCCAAAATAGATTAATCCAATCATTTAATTGATGACTAGCATCTCCTTCATTAAGAGTGAACCATAATGAACTACCCATAAAAACAAGATCATAAGAATTCTTTAATAATTCCAATTAGATTCTTTTTTCCAAATCAAAATAGCTACTTCTCAAATATAAGCAAGATAAAGAATTCAAGCCTCATAAACAATCCATGGAATTATATTTCAGATTTCTAGAGCATAAACAAATGCATTAATTCACAATGTTTCATTTTCAAGGACATTCCATATTATAGCTAAAAATTCATTGCTTAGCACAACATACTGCCATAAAGAAATGCATGCCACAAGATCACACAATACCATATTTACCATGGGGAAAACCCCGAAGGAAAAACCAACCTCAAAAAATACTTCCATAGTGTTACCATAAAATGCTTCATCTTTACATAGAGAGTAGACATATCATTATGTCTTTATCTCCAAATGGAGACATTCTATTTTCCCCCTAGTTCTACACTATGAATTATTCCTCTATACATAAAATCAATTCCCTTTCCAATACGAGAACAAGCATAGCAAATTTTGTCTCCCGTGCACATGGAAACCCATGTGCAAAATAAGCTGAGACTCCCTTGCTTCACAATACATAGCATATTTCAGAACCAACTCAGAGCTCATCATTCAAGCTCATGATCACCCTGTAAAAAATAGGTGGAAATCCCCACTCTAATATTATATCACACCACTTGATTTAAATAAATATGTGCTCTTTCAAACTCCACTCATGTTGTCACCGTAAATAAGCTATATTAATAAATCATACAAATTTTTGAAAAGTCAAAGACTTTATTTATCTGTTCGATAACACTACCATAAATCACACAGGCTCTAATTAATCCCAACAACTCATAACTAATCATGAGCACACAAGTCTTCACATTACTTGAAATAGTTTTCAGTGACAGGAGTTGTAACACAATGTTAGTTCCTATATTTACTATTTAAACAAGCTAACTAGTGGAGATACATTATGGCTCATTACATATTCAACGTTGAAATAATCACTATCAAATTACTTTTCCTTCCTTCTCTGGAGTTAACTATTGACTTACACATATGGTTTACATCCCTTCAAGTTTCTTTGTTGGATGAAACTAGTTTAACTCCACCAAACTCCTTAAGTCAGAGTTGGGCCATCGTGGTCACTAGTGTTAATCTGTTAACAAAGGTGCAAGGCTTACACTTTAAAAACTATTTATCCATACGATAGTGCTCTCTCTAGGTTGACCAACATCCATTGCATTGTGCTTAGATGCACCACTCAACTAAAGTAGAACCTTCCAATCACTACTTGGAGTAATGCTAAGTCAAACCTTTATTAATGCTAGGAAATCTACCTCGACCCTCCAAGTCATCATCTCATTCGAACTCGATCAAATGAAATTACTATATGGTGGTTAAACATGTTATAATATCAACCATTACTCCAGCACTGTGGTGCTAAAAATTCAACACCCCAATCATAACAACAAATATTTTGGTATGGTAAAATAAAAAGATGATTTCAGTGTTGAGAGTTTGCATTCCAACCTAACATATCTAATATATAATTCTCTTATAGTTTGATGGTTTTGCCAACAACTTTGAAAACTATGACCACTACATAATAAATCTTTTGACTGCTTTTCAATCTACAAACAACCTTCAGTCTACCAGGCTTACAATTTGAATTGAAAACATATAGTTTCCAGTATTAATTCATTAGATATACTTGGTCAGTCTAGCTTAGCAATGTGTTTGACTATTTTGGTGCCTCTACAGTTGGATCATTCAAATAGAGGGTCTATTTTTTCAAAGAGGTCAAACCCAACTAGTGAAGTTACTACAAGGATTACACTTGCAACCACTAAGTTCTTTTCAATACATATGTTGGAGCTGGAAAATATACAAGCAATACCAATCATAAATAAAGAGTACATTTTTCTTTAAGCTCAAAGGTGCACCAATGATGATCCATGAACCAACTGAGCTCGTAGACCAATTCTTCCTCCTTCTATCAAACTAACAATCTCCTTCCTCTTTCCCCTCACAACGAATCCCCCTTCTCTACCATTATTTCTCTTCTTTTCTTTCGCATTCCATTCAGATTTTCCTCAAAAAATAAAGGAATCGTATCTTCATTTTTCTCCCACTACCATCACTAGGAAATCCAAGGCTAAGCCACTGTGTCCTATAACTAACATGAGTGCCAATGCCATGATATTTAACAATTACTCGAATCTTCCTTCCAACAACCGGAGTTGTGAGTTCATTGATTTTGGTTTATAATTATCTATTTTGGTGGTACACTTTGACTTTAATTCAAGTGGTAGTTCAAGCGCTTCCACTAAGATATTTTTATCTATAACATCAAGTTACAACAAAATACATTCATCCCTTAATTTAAATCCAACATCAATGCTCATCAAGAGATATATTCCCCTATTTTAAACAAAGACAAGGGGATGCAATATCTAACTATCCATTCCTATTGTAATAAATCCTTTAATTATTTGCACATAAAAAATGAAGTTAGTATGCAACTGTAATTTAAGAACATTCATCCTTGCTGCTTGAGCTAAATGACAGAATATATATCACGTATTTTTCTTTTTTTAATACATCTAGTTTGGTGATTAGTATTTCTTCTAATCATGAGATAAACTTGTTCCTGTAATAATGCAATTGCATTAGTAGTATCATTTTTTGCATAATAAATATATTTGCAAGAACATTAAGCATGAAATTATCCAACATCCCATTAGTAATTGCACATATCACATTTCCCATTTAACATATGTGTTTTGCATAGCTAAATTTGAAATAGTCAAACCTTCCATCAATAAAGCAACATAGAAAGACATAAGTCCATCCAAACAAAAAGTTTTCCAAGGGAGGATCATGACACACAAACTAATGGTTTGGAAAAAGTATATTTCTTAGAAATATCTTCCAATGACATGATGAAAGGAATTGATGACAATGAAGATATTGAGAATAAAATAAAAAACCATACTCAAAAGATAGAAAATAATATTGATCAGAAAGATGTTCTACAGATTTATGAAAGAAGTAAATATAGAATAGCTTCAATTGTACATAGATGGTTTGACCATTTCATCAAGGAAATGGATGAACTTGATTCTTCTAAGACAAGTAACAAAGAATTTAGGATATATTTATGATGCACTTATTGCAATAAATTTGGTCATGAGAAAGCAAATTGTTGGAGTTTCCATTCGTGATGGAAAATATCATTCATCTTTCTTCAGTTACTATAAAGACAAGTACTGTAACAGATTTGAAGAGAAATTAATATTCAGATTAGATTCTCTTTCAAGTTCTTATTTTAGAAGCATCTACTAACAATGAATTCAAGTATGAAATTTTTGAAGAATAAGGAGACAGGTCATTCAGAGAACCAAAGGAAAGAAAATGAATCAATTATGATCCACTTATGACTTGTAAAATTATGAGATATCTAGTTCATCAAAGACACTTGGAAAACTTAAAGGATAAATATTTTTCCAGTCACTTTGAAATACCGAAAAGTAGTGGAGTGAAGAAGAAAAGAAAAGACAACATAAATACTCAAACAAAAGAAGAAGAAGGATATGATTGATATGATTATCATTCGAAATATGAAGACCCATATTGAAGATTAAAGTCTTCAATACCCAAATAATGTAATACAAGGGGTGTTAGAATATATTACATTATTTAGTACATGCAATTGTACCACCTTGGGTACATATTTAAATTAGGAGTTTGTCTTAGATTAAGGTTTGAGTATTTACTTTATGCAATGTAATAAATGCACAAGTGTTAGAATGTGCAATGATGTAAATGTACATGTAGTCCACATGTACATGAGTCATGGGTAGATGAAAGGCCAAGGGACATATCTCCCTATATATAGACCTTCGATAGAGTGAAGTAAGATCATAGTAGAGGACGATAGAGAGAAGCATATAGAATAGGAAAGTAGATGTAATTTAGATCTTGCATGAATTTTTGGAGTGTTTGAGACCTCCATTATATTACATTGTACTATTTTCATGAGATTTCATTAATGGCTATTTTCTGAATTATTGCAGAAGTTTCTCATATATTTATTTTGCATATTATATTGCCATTATCATATAGTTAACATTATTGTCATACTCTAGATCTTGTGGTTGCATTTCCTTAAATATATACCATCAAAAGCTAACAATATACGGGTGTTTTTTGAGGCCTAGGTATTGGAGCCTGATCATCCCTCACTTCACTGGATGCTTTACAAATAATCTAGGTTAGCCAATAACAACTCCTCTATAATATTTTAAAACCCCTAGCATAGGGTTTCTAACCTATTGAGCTAAAATAGAGGGAAAAAATGGCTCGATTTTTTATATTTTTATTTATAGGAAATTAAATAGGAAAGTAAAAACACAAAAAAATTATACCTAACAAGTAAAAATGACAAAACATGTTTTGTTTGTACTGCAACAAAATGTGTCCCTAGAAAGCACTTTAATACCACTTGTTATGAACCTTGCAATAAAATAAAAACACATCCACATGATATTGCAATAATAATAGGAAATGAAAATTGAAACTAACAATATTGCAAGATCAAATAGAAAACAAAAGATTGTATTGCAAAAATGAGAATACAATATAAAATCACGGGCCTCTTCGAGGGGGCAACCTCCTTGGAAGCAGAGCTTTGATACAAAATATGAGATATACCTTCATCTATGCCCCCTTGTCTTTTTAAATATTCTTTGTAATTGTAACTATAATGCTCAAGGGTTGGATTTACATGCAAGTGACCACCTGAGCTAGAATCTTCTACCAAACAAAATAATTACATTCTTTATAACGGTTCATAAAATAGCGCGACTAGCATAGGCACCTGAAATGCCACTTATATAATACAAAATATTACATAATACAATTAAAATGGGGTTCCCATGTGTTAGAATTATTGATTAGTTGTCATTGATGTCAAAGGTCAATGGTGGGTGAATGGCAGATTGTTTAATTGATTAAGGTATCAAAGGGTTTACTTGATTTTAAAATATTTAAATATTAAAATATTTAAATATAAAAATTAAAATTTTAAATATTAATGGAGTGTATGAGTCGACAACAAAGTGAAAAGTGTGCATATAAATTAAGTGTGTATATAAATACAAAGGCTGAAGTTCATTTTAGTAGGATGATGTGCATATGTCTTTGATATAATATGCATTGCGGTAAATGTGGAGGTAGAGCAAAACATGCAGTGGTGAGGAGAATAGTAGTGGCAAAATATTGACACGAGACACTGGTGGTGTCATCGAGATAAGTTCGTGGTGCCGCGTCGCTTCTTTGAGTGTTGCACATATGGAGAGCCAACAACGATACATAGGGTATCTACACGAGAGTAGACGTTATAGAAGAGAGATACATAGAGCACATGTATTATCAAGGAAGGACATAATGGTTAGAAAATTTCTCTAAAATGTTGAAATAGCTGATATCATAAAAGAAGATTCACCAGCTCAAAGTTTCTAGTTCATTCATAGTCAGACAAAGTGATTCTCACTAGGTTGTATTCATTCAGGACACATACTAGGCACTGCGCTATCATCAAAGAATTTCACAACATTTTCTAGAGTGTAAAGGTTATATTTTTTAGTATTATAAAATATTGAATTTGTTTTGGTGTAGCGTACAAACTTGATGCGTAACGTCTTCGAAGACTATGTTGTTGGGAACAAGCTGTGAACACATAAGTTTTTAATAAGGGAACTGCTATGATTTCACCACAGGGTGATCATTGGAGGAACATGAGACACATCATTTCATTAGCAACTGGAAATCAAGCTAAGCAAAGTCATCTCATAACACTCAGAAGCACTGTAATCGATTATCTAATCATATTGCACATCAAATATTTAATAGTCAAAGGTCAAACATTGTTATAGTATACCAAGCATTCATTGAAACCTTTTCTAATAGCCACAACACAAAGAAATATCTAGAGAGATGCAAAAAAAATTGTACCCTAAACACATGGATGATAGGATTTGATTTATAGGGAACGTAGTTCAGATAACATCAATGAATCAAATGAGCTGCCAGTTGAAAATTGCAGATACAAGGAGTCGTTACAAGTATTTTGACCACTAATTTATGTGCAAAGAAAACATAAACCAAGGTGTCAATGTTAAATGTAGACTAGTTGTTATATTTTATGCACATGAAGGATAAATAGGTTTTACAAAGTGACAAGCAAAAGGCAGTAACTGCAGCTAGGAGGAACACTGGCACCCAAATTTGCGTGTTTGACAAGTGATAGTTAGTACGAATGGGAGTTTGTAAAAATTCAAGAAAGCCAAGGATGCCATGTTTCTCAAGACTGCCACAAATTTTGAGTGAAGGGGGTGTAGGAAATCAAAATAATTATAATTCAATTTAGAGTTGATGGACTATGTGGCAAAATGTGATTATCACATTTGAGTACAACATCATTAATATTGTGCCTTAAGCAGATTGGTGTCTCTCGTAGGTTGGTGCCTACATTGTTGTAACAAGGATATTGGTGTCTCTCGTAGGTTGGTGCCTACGTTATTGTAATAAGGATATTGGTGTCTCCCGTAGGTTGGTGCCTACATATTTGTACAAGGGGATTGGTGTCTCCTGTGGGTTGGTGCCTACAAATTTATTGAAGTAATAAAAGCAATATTTTGTCGTGGTTTTCTCTCAAAAGGGTGTTTCCACGTAAAATCCTTGTCTCTTGTGTGTATGGTATTTTGTGCATTGATTCATTATTGCATTCATATTATTGCAATTATTTTTTTGGAAAGAAAATTTTTATCTTATACTGTTCACCCCCCTCTCAATATAAGCGTGTGTTTCTTCAATTGGTATCAAAGTAGGTTCCTTCGTGAAAGCCTAACCACTTGAAGGAAGATCTTACAAGAACACACATGGCTATGGAGGTGAAAGAAGATGCTCCTATTGTCGAAAACCAAGAAAAGGAGAAAGATCCAAAAAATGAAGAGGAAGCCATAGTGGACATAGAAGAGGAACTTGTTTTTGCTCTTAAAGAGGTGAAGAGGCTTAGAAAGAAGAACTCAAGATTGAAGACTCAAGTACAAGAGGATGAGAAGACAAAGGTAAAGTTTTTGCAAGATCTCATCGACTTAAAAGTTAAAATTGAAGAGGCAAAGCGGATTGAAGAAGTTATGACTAAGCAGTTAAAGGCAAAAGTGTTGGAATGTGAAAAACTGGAACATGAGATTGTCTCTCTGAGGAAGGAAGTTGAAAAATCTAATGATAAGCTACAACAAAATATTAGGTTTGAGAAAAGCACAAAAATCTTGGATGATATTATCAAAGCACAAAGATCTTCGATTATAAATATTGGACTTGGTTTTGAAGAAAGTCAAAAGAAACAAAAGGAGGAGTCAAGCTCAAAAGGAATAGAGGCATCAAAGAAAATAATTAAAGAAGAGCCTGAGACCTATGTTGATGTGTTGAGAAGTGGAAGCATCAAGAAGGAAGAAAACAAAGCATCATCATGGACCAAGGTCCATCACAAAAACAACAATGAGAGAACCATGCGGCCATATCCTCCAAGGCAATCAGACAGGTTTCAATATTTCTTCCATGGTTATTGTTTTTCATGTAACCAATTTGGTCATAAAGCTATAAATTGTAGGGTCCGTGCTAAGAATGATTTTGGTTTCACCAAGAGGAATTTCAATTCATTTGCACCTCTCATGGACTACAACATCATTTGTTACAAATGTAATAATTTTGGGCATACAACTAAATGGTGTAGAATGGTGTTCCCTGAACTTCCGAAATCAAGTAAGAAGGAGGATGGTCAAAAGGATATGTCCTCCAAAGTTTGGAAAAATAAAATGGAACAAGAAAAGGAGAAGTCTATGTTGGTACAAACAACTCTTCATGTGCAAAATGAAGGAAATCAGTGGTACATTGATAGTGGTTGTTCAAGCCATATGACGGGTGACAAAAGAAAATTTCTCTCTCTCAAAGAAATAAATGGAGGCACAATGAAATTTGGTGATAATGCTTCTACCAAAATTATCGAAAAGGGAACCTTGAGCCTGGATAATGGAAGATCAAGGATAAAGAATGTGTTATATGTTGAAGGGTTGAAGCACAACCTTCTAAGTGTGAGCCAACTATGTGATCAAGGGCATACACTCACATTTCACCCAAATGGATGTGAGATCAGGAAATCCAAGATAGGAAAACTTATTGTTGACACCTATAGAACTGCAAACAATCTCTACATGTTGAGCAAAATTAAGGGAGAAAAATGTTTTTTATCACAAGAGGATGAGAGCTGGTTATGGCATAGGAGAATGGGCCACCTAAAATTTGACAACATGGTGAAAATAAGCAACAAACAGCAGTCAGAGATTTTCCCAAGATAGCCAAACCCCCAAGCATGATTTGCGCATAGTGCCAACATGGTAAGCAAACAAGATCAAGTTTCAAATCAAAGGAATTCTCTTCATCCAAGCCTTTGGAGCTAATTCACACCGATCTATGCGGCCCTACAAGGACAAAGAGCTTACAAGGTGAGAATTATTTCATGTTGTTTATTGATGATTATTCTAGAATGACTTGGGTAACATTCTTAAGAGAAAAATCAGAAGCCTTTGAAAGGTTCAAAGCATTCAAGGCACTTGTAGAAAATAAAATAGGCAAAAATATCAAGTGTCTAAGATCAGACAGAGGAGGTGAATTCACTTCAAATGAATTTGTAGAATTCTATGAACAACATGGAATCAAAAGATAATACTCAGTAGCAAGAACTCCACAATAGAATGGAGTAGTTGAAAGGAAGAACAAAACTGTTCAAGGCATGTCTAGGGCCATGCTAAATGAGTCTAATATTTTTGATGCTTTTTGGAGAGAGGTGGTCCATACAACTATTTATATCATCAATAGAGCTCAAGTAAGAGTAAATCACCACAAAACTCCATATGAGATTTGGAAGGGAAGACCAGCTACTGTGAAGTATTTCAAAATCTTTGGAAGCAAATGCTACATTAGACGAGATGAAAAATATTTGGGCAAGTTTGATTCCAAGTGTGATGAGGGTATCTTCCTTGGATACTCTTCAAAGAGCAAAGCCTATAGATGCTACAATAAAATATTGCATAAAATTGTGGAAAGCACAAATGTAAGAGTTGATGAAGAAATATATCTAAGAGAACCAGCTCAAGAGATCGTGTATCAAGAAGGAGAAAGTTGCAAAGATGAAGAAACTGAAGAAGATGAGAATCAAAGGACACCCTCAAGAACACCCCCCAAAATACCATTCAAGGCACCACCTAAAACACCATCCAGATATGTGCAAAAGAACCATTCGAAAGATCTGATTATTGGGAATCTAGATGAGAGACAAACAAGGAGGAAAATAATAGGAACATGTGAACATGCCAACTTCTCTTTACTATCTAAAGTTGAGCCAAATAATTTCAATGAAGCAAGTGAAGATAAATATTGGATTAAGGTAATGGAAGAAGAGTTAGATCAAATAGAGAAGAGTGAGACTTGGGAACTTGTCCCATATCCAAAAGACAAGAATGTAATTGGCACCAAATGGGTCTACAGAAACAAGTTGAACGAAGATGGTCAAGTTGTCAGAAACAAAGCAAGACTTGTGTGCAAAGGCTATGCACAAGTTGAGGGAATTGATTTTGAAGAGACATTTGCTCCTGTTGCTCGTCTTGAGGCCATAAGAATGTTCTTGGTCTTTTCAAGTTTTAGAAACTTCAAAGTGTACCAAATGGATGTAAAATCAACATTTCTTAATGGTTACTTAGAGGAAGAGGTCTACATTGAGCAACCAGATGGTTTTAGCCTGACAGACAAGCTAGACTATGTATGCAAATTGAAGAAGGCTCTCTATGGACTAAAGCAAGCCCCTAGGGCTTGGTACTCAAGGTTGGATAAATACCTCCAAGAATAGGGTTTTAGAAAAGGTATAGCTGATAGCAACCTGTACATCAAAAATGAAGGAAATGACCAGTTAATTGTAGTGGTCTATGTGGACGACATCATTTTTGGAGGCAGTAATGACAAGATGTGTCAAAAATTTACAAAATGTATGCAAAGTGAATTTGAGATGTCAATGCTTGGTGAGCTATCCTTATTTCTTGGTTTGCAAATCTCATAGTCAGATAAAGGTATATTTCTCTCTCAAACCAAGTATGTAAAAGAAATGTTGAAAAAATTTAGGATGGAGGATTGCAATCCTATGAGTACCCCCATGATTATAGGATGTAAGTTAAGTAAATATGATGAGTCTCCTGAGGCTAATCAAACTTTGTATAGATCCATGATTGGAAGTTTACTGTATGTCACAACTACAAGGTCGGATATAATGCAGGCAGTCGGATTGGTGGTAATATTTCAAGTTGCACCAAAGGAAACACATGTACAGGTAGTAAAAAGAATCTTCAAGTATTTGAAAGGAACTATGGAGTTTGGATTGTGGTATCCCAGATGCGATAATTTCACTCTCACTGCATATATAGATGCGGATTGGGCAGGCAATGTGGATGATAGGAAAAGCACAAGTGGAGGAGCATTTTTTCTTGGAGACTGTTTGGTCTCTTGGCT
The DNA here is from genome assembly GCA_028583015.1 of Wollemia nobilis. Lineage (NCBI taxonomy): Eukaryota > Viridiplantae > Streptophyta > Pinopsida > Araucariales > Araucariaceae > Wollemia > Wollemia nobilis. Next base: position 1,131,290 of record JAQPPZ010000282.1, read on the forward strand.
AAGTAAGAAACAAGCATCAATGTCCTTATCTACTGTAGAGGTGGAGTACATTGCAACAGCTGCTTGTTGCACATAGGTTCTATGGATGAAATAAACCTTAAGTGATTTCAAAGTAGAGCATGATCATCCTATCTCCATACTTTGTGATAATACAAGTGCCATCAATATTTCGAAGAATCCGATGATGCATTCAAGGACCAAGCACATTTTGATCAAGTATCACTTTTTGAGAGAGCAAGTGACTGATCAACAAGTCAAGTTGGAATACATTGCTACAAAGGAACATATTGTTGACATCTTTACCAAGCCACTTCCAAAGGAGACATTTGAGTATCTCAGAGGTAAGTTGGGAGTAGTTTCACTCTCATCTCATCATTGAATGTCTCAGTTAGAGTAGTTAGTAAGGGGGAGTTGTCAAGTGCCTTATCATTTAGCCCTAAGAAGCCTTTGCCATTGATGTCAAAGGGGGAGAATTTCAGTAAGGGGGAGTAGTTTGGAATTTTAGTAAGGGGGAGAAGCTTGTCAGGGGGAGCAGCTTGTGATCCTATTGCAGTAAAGGACAATTTCTTTGTAGGGTTGCCATCAATGACAAAGGGAGATATTGTTAGAATTATTTGAGTTGTCATTGATGTCAAAGGCCGATGATGGGCGAATGGTAGATTGTTTAATTGATTAAGATATCAAAGGGTTTACTTGATTTTAAAATATTAAAATATTTAAATTATTTAAATATTTAAATTAAATATTTAAATTAAAAATATTTAAATATTTAAATTAAAGTTTTAAATATTAATGGAGTGTATGGGCCAACAAAAAAGTGAAAATTGTGCATATAAATAAAGTATGTATATAAATATGAAGGCTGAAGTTCATTTTAGTAGGATGATGTGCATATGTCTTCGATATAATGTGTATTGTGGTAAACGTGGAGGCAGAGCAGAACATGTTACGGTGAGGAGAATAGTAGCGGTGAAATATTGACATGAGAACAACAATGTCATCGGGAGAAGTTCGTGGTGCCACGTTTCTTGTTTGAGTGCTGCATGCATGGAGATACAACAACGATACACATGGAATATACACGGGAGTAGTCGTTATAGAAGAGAGATACACAGAGCACATGCATTATCAAGGAAGGACATAATGGTCAAAAAGTTTCTCTAAAATGTTGAAATAGCTAAGATCACAAAAGAAGATTCACCAGCTCAAAGTTTCTAGTTCATTCACATTCAGACAAAGTGATTCTCACTAGGTGGTATTCATTCAGGACACATACCAGGCATTGCATTGTCATAAGAGAATTTCACAACATTTTCAAGAGTATAACAGTGATATTTTTTAGTATTAGAAAAGATTGGATTAATTTTGGTGTAGCATACAAACTTGATGCGTAACGTCTTTGAAGACTATATTTTTGGGAATAAGATGTGAATATATCAGTTTTTAATAAGGTAACTACTACGATTTCACCACAGGGTGATCATTGGAGGAACAAGAGACACATAATTTCATTAGAAACTAGCCATAAAGCTAAGCAAAGTCATATAATAACACTCATAAGTACTGCAATCGATTATCGAATCATATTGCATGTCGAATATTTAATAGTCAAAGGTCAAGCATTGTTAGAGTATACCGAGCATTCATTGAAATATTTTCTAATAGCTACAACACAGAGAAATATCTAGAGAGCTGCAAAATTTTTGCACCCTAAACACATGGATGATAGGGTTTTATTTACAGGGAATGTAGTTCGGATATCATCAATGAATCAAATGAGCCACCAATTGGAAATCACAAACACAAGGAGTCGTTACAAGTCTTTTGACCGCTAATTCATGTGCAAAGGAAACATAAACTAGGGCATCAATGTTAAACTAGACTAACTATTATATTTTGTGCACACAAAGGAGAAATAGGTATTACAAAGTGATAGGTGGCAAAAGACAGTGACTGTAGCTAGAAGGAACACCAACACCCAAATTGGCATGTTTGACAAGTGATAGTCAGTGCGAATAGGAGTTTGTAAAAATTCAAGAAATCCAAGGACACAGTGTTTCTCAAGACTATCGTAAAGTTTGAGTGAAGGGGGCGTAGGAAATAAAAAAAATTAAGATTTAATTTATATTTAATGAAGGACTATGTGGAAAACTACGATTATCAAATTTAACTACAACATCATTAATATTGTGCCTCAAGGAGATTGGTGTCTCCTGTACGTTGGTGCCTACATTGCTATAACAAGGAGATTGGTTTCTCTTATAGGTTGGTGCCTACGTACTTGTATAAGTAGATTGTTCTCTCCCGTAGGTTCGTGCCTACATATTTGTACAAGGGGATTGGTGTCTCGTATGGGTTGGTGCCTACAAATTGTTGAAGTAATAAAAGCAATATTTTATCGTGGTTTTCTCTCGAAAGGGTGTTTCCAAGTAAAATCCTTGTCTTTTGTGTGTATGGTATTTTGTGCATTGATTCACTATTGCATTCATATTATTGTAGTTATTATTTTGGAAGGAAAAGTTTTATCTTATACTGTTCACCCCCCATATCAGTATAAGTGTGTGTTTCTACACCATGTTAGGGATGGGATAATTACACAATAAGGTTAGGATAGGGTCCTAACATTTGTCAATGATTAGATTCATTTAATTATCTTGTATACTATTTTATATGGACATAAGGTCAATGGAAAGCTATTGGACAACGATTATATACTCTCCTTTTTCAAACATTTTTTCCATTTTGTATAAATATACTAGCTATGATGGAGGAGCATGGAATAATTTTGAGGTGTATTTTGGCCTTGTAATTTGAATTTGAAAATGTCTTTTTCAAGACCACATTTAAAAAATTCAAGTGGAGTTGACCATTCTACTCGAATTACTACATCCAATCTACCTAATGAAATAATATAGAAGCTATTTTGGTATATATAATCACTCATAATTAGCTCCACTTTGTGACATTTTTATTGGCATGTTAGGTTATCACCCCTTAAAATAGCCACATTAAATCCTTTTGTTGGATATAGAAATTAATTGATTTGCATTGTAGTGGTTGAATCAATAAAATTATACATATTTCCTAAGTCAATTAAGACCACAATTGGGCATTGTGAATGAGCTCAATTGGTTGAATACCTCAAATAAAATGGAATCAACTCAATTGGTTAAATTTTTTAACTTTCAACCAAGGTTTGAATTTTGCCAAGCAATACATGGACAATTTCCAAGTTTTTGTACTACCATTATGTGGTCATGATGTAATATATGTGGGGTTGGGGATCATTTAATATTTTAAAGGTTTATGGGTATTGAATTCATCTAAATATAGTTATGGAGATTATAGGTTTATTTAATTTTGACAAAGCTTCCCTTTTTGCCTCGAATACATCCTTGCTACTAACATTGCTTGTATCCAAATTTTCGCTTTATGGTACCTTCATTCACAATTATAAAGTTTTTAGGATATTTAGAGAAAAGTAGTTTAGGAGGATCTTTCTTCACTCTATTTGGTTAATATTACTTGTAATTAGAGTTCTATTGATGTGGGGGTTTATATATTATAAATTTAATTGGATTTTATTTTCTTAAATCATTCTCAATTTGAAACCATGTGTTTTGAATATTTTTGAAAATATTATTTTTATATTTTTGAGCTAACCTAATAGCTAACAATAGGATTAAATAGTATCTAACATGAAGCTCATCACTTATATCAAGTTGCAATCCACCCACATAACGTTGGACTAATTAATTGCCTATTATATTAGTTGCTAATTTTGATAATGACTTGAGTTCTAAGGTGTATTCATCCGTTAACCTTTTTGTCTTATCCAAGCCAATTGATTCAAATAACTAGTCTCTAGCAATTCAAATCATTGATTAAAATTTATAAAAAATCGTACCTATGTTCATGTAATCCCTTATGTATTTCCATGGCTTTAAGAATACCACTTTCATGTTCTAACGTCAAAATGGAGAGACACTACATTAATAGCATCATCATTAGTGTTGGCATGATTTAATTTGAGGTAATGATTAATAATTATAACTCATTTTATAGCTTTATGTAGATTTTTCCATTGAATTTAGGTACATCATTTCGATCACTTGTCTTGAATGACCTTTTTTTTGTATAATAATGTTGATTTGGTTTTTATTGAGTATGAATAATTATATTTTAAGGAAATTGGTTAGTATATGGTCTTAACATTTGTATCTCTAGAGAGCTTGTTGAACTCAAAGTATTTCTTTTAGCGGCCAATACCTTGGCGTTGGCGTTGGCTTCAATAGACTTAATACAATTCTTTATCTTTTTAAACATTTCTTGTATATGGCTCATCCTTGAACCTTTATCATATTTGAACCTATCAATACCATTTTATAGATTACCATGTGTCTGTTATATGGTGTTCTATAGTTTTATATGTGTTTGTTGTAAAGACTCCAGAACTACATGTGATTAAGCATTATTCATCCTCTAAATTTTGATAGATTAGATGTACTCTACATTGTTGAGGTTATTAGGTTGCTTTCATATCTCTATTCAAGTATCTGTGAGAGCCAAAATTGTTTGTCCTACTTTATAAGTACTCAATTTTAGGCTTAATGTATCCTCCTTCCAATCTATATATATGCAAAGATTTTATAATTATAAATAATTGGATATGTCCTTCAAATAATTTTGTTAGTAATATACTTTATAAATTTATATATAAGATTTTGGGTTTTTCAATACACACACACACACAAAATAATTATAATTCATGGGATTTAATAAAGTGGAGTGGGTATGTGGGAGAGCACAATTGGTCTGGTGGGGGAGGGGGGATTTATACAAGTAGCACATGGGAATACATGTGTGAGGAGATGTACATAGAAGGTGATTGAGGAGTGTGTGGGGGGTACATGGAAAGATACATGGATAAAACATATATGGCGTGGGGCATGTAGTTGAAAGTGGAAACTTTACTATGTGGAAGACATGATATTTTATTTTTCTTTATTTATTTATTTAGAAGCTAACACATAGTGTGTCATACAAGGATTTCACAAATTTAAAATAAATGACAACATTTTTAGCTAAGCTACAAAGGTGGCTAGATGCATTAATGAAAGCAATTTTCTAGAGTATTTTAGAACATGTGATGAATGAGGAGAATCTAATTGTTAAATAGTAGAATGACCTAGTTTATTGGTTGTGACCTTAATATTTTAAAAATATTTCCTAGAGAATACGCTTACATTTCAATAAACTATAGTGGTGTGGGGAATACAAGTGTTAAATATATTTATTTTGTATCCACTATTTGAATGCACTTCCTTTTTTTCCTTATGTAATCGACATATAATAAGCATAACTATGTGTAGAGCTAAAAACACGACACCAAAAAATGCTAAAAACATAATTTAAATAAACCAGATATTGCACAAAAAATGAGATTTATATTAAACGAGGGGGGAGCCTAAAAACTCCATTGTTACAATAGTGGATGTAAGAATCCTTTGTGATACAATTATTACAAATCTTGCTAGGGTTCTTCGAAACCCTAGATACAACAAATGGTGGTATCTTTAATTGTGTTTCGCTCCCAACAGAGTTGAGTGGGCTTTAGATATCCGTTGAGCCGGACCACTCCAGCTTAAACAACTGTCCAATGCTGATGAATCTCCATATTTGCACACAGAAGATGAAATCAAAGAGTTAATAATAACTGATAGGGCTCCACTGCGTGAGACCCTCATAAATCAATAAAACCCTAACTATCATGCAATATTACTGTAAGAAAATAGAGAGATATTGAAATTAAAAAATAGAGAATGATTTACCTTGCTCCTTGTTAGTTGTCTGTTGATGGTTGTATCTATTGCAGGTTGATGGTGAAGGTGTGCCCTAGCATCGGTCGAAGGCTAGGGGGTCTCAGAAGGGCTTACATAAAATACCCGTGGGTGCCTGGTGGCTGCAAAAAATGCTCATGGGTGCTAGGGACTGGTATGGAGGCATCTAGAGATGCCTGGCGATGATATAAAGTGCTCAAAGGTGCTTGGTGGCTGAGGGAGGATTCTATAGAAGTAGATCTGATGATGGCGAAGGATGCGACGATGATGATGGTGAGCGAGAGAACAGTGAATACGATGGATGGAATGGGGGTTGGAACTCTCAAGAACTTAGAGAAATTAGGATCTCAGGAAATTCAAAAACTCAAGCACTTAGGGTACTTAGGGATTCCAAAAACTCAGGGACTTAGCATACTTAGGAATTCTAAAAACGTAGGGACTTAGGGTTTGAGCCATCAAAATGGCTCCTATTTATAATCCAACCTAGGACATGCTAGGGTTTCAACGACACTAATCATGTGGCTGAGATTAAAGCATATCCAATGGTAGATATTAAATTTAGGGTGTGACATGGATTGATGTGGATGGACGAACAAGATTAAATGAAATCATATGGTTGGGATTAATTTATTTATATAAACATATATAAAATATAATATATAAAATATTATTATATAAATATATAGATATATATAAATAATAGGTGAAAATGGTAGGAAAGCTAAGATGGAGGGCAAATGACTATGTTTTGATGGTGGAAATGGCAGGAAAGAATGGATGAAGGACAAGTGTCTAGATTTTGGTGTCTATAGATGCCCCTTTTTGTACCATGTTGCATGAAATACAATATGGTGCAAAAATATAGGACACTTGATCGGGTTAGGTACAACAACAACTCTCTCTCTCTTGTTGGAATGTGAAGACGCAATAAAAGGCAAAAGAATAAAGAATTTGGAGTTATTATGTAGCTTACCCCCTCAATTGGAAAATGAGGTTGCAGATGAGTCTCATGAGCCAATTGATAAATTTGTGCAAATGTAATATGGATGATATGAATGATGTAAAATGTGATGCCATTTTTGCCCCAACGGTGGGAAGGGGATTGTTGAAAAAAATGTCTATTTTTGCCCCAACAGATGAAGGGTTTTATGAAAATGTGTGATGGAAAATGTGTCTGTTTTTGCCCCAACATATGAAGGGATTTTTGCCAATGTATATGCCATGATCATGTAAGATGTATCCCATTGTGGGAAAGCCAAAACCAAATGTGGTTACCCTAAATTTTTGGTGATTCGATGATTTTGAAACACTTTGCCTTCCAGTATCATTGATATGCAAAGATGAGTATAAAAAGAAAAAGTAAAAAGAGTCAAATTTGGAGGGCCTGCTAGTGACTGTTGAATAATTTCCATGATTGGAACTAATCATCCTAGCTAGTGCCTATCTCTATGATGACTATCAGGGAGATGTGTAATGATGAAAGTTGATTTTGTCCATGTTTTAAGCCCCATAGACTAGGCCATCAATGACAACATTTGTGCAAATTGTTCTTGGCAAGGTTTCATGCAAAATGTGAAGTACCAAATATGATTATGATCTCGAGCAAGAAGATAAGTGATGATGATCATGAACAAGTGTCCTTATGGTAGGTTATTCATCTTACCAAATTGCATGGATGCGAATCATTGTAATCACCAAGTATATAGAATAACACACTAGCTACATGATTCACTTGAGTAATTTTTAACCTTTGGAAAATATGCAAATGATGATATGAAATGAAGTGAAGATGATGTATTAATGATTAAAATGATGATGATCATTATTTTGTGAGGATTTATACCCTTTTGGGGTGCTTTTGTAACTTGGTTGGTGAATTTTACAATATGAGGTCGTAAACAAAAATTATGCTTCCAAATCAGTTGTAATCTTCACAAAACATGATAAAATGATGAAATGTATGCATGGATGCAGTTTGGAGTGATTTGGTGAAGGTAAGCCACTATTTTGTGGTAGTTTTTTCTTTTTTCAATGTTGATACCAAATGCTCACGGGCGCTTGCTATTTGCAGAAACTCCCGTGGATGCTTTAGCACGCTAGGAAATAGCTATAAATAGCTTACTGTGAGAGATTGAAGCTCATTTGTGCATCTGGGAGTTTGAGAAGATGCATCTGAGGAGTGAGGGGGAGTTAGGAGTGAAGTGAGGTATTAAAGTTTGGGCATGGAAGCTATGGTGGCAGATGGAGCTGGTGCGATGTCCGGGGCTGCGGATGGGGTTCAAGTTGCAAAGGTAACATTATGCTTTTGTGTTGTGCAAAGTTTTTTCTATTTTTGTGATTTTTTTAAATTTTTTATTTATTTATTTTTTTATTAACAAATGTTTTGTGTTGTGCTGCAACTTAGGATTTTGGAGGATCGACACCGGTTTTCACCTTACATCCCTAGGATGAGGAAGGTGATTACGGATGAGGAGTGGGAGTTGTTGGAGGAGGTGGGGCTAGCGGAGGTAGCCCGATTGGATGTGGTGAGGGCCAATGATGGGTACCTATTCGACTTGGCATAGAGGTGGGATCTAGATAGGGGGACATTTCAGATCCCAACTGGTGAGGTGACCGTTACCTTGGAGGATGTATATTGAATCCTCAAGGTACCGATATAGAGGATCCAGGTTGAGGTTAGGCTCAACCAAAAGAAAAATATGATGAGGATGTTTGGGGATGTATGGTAGGGGGTGAAGGTGGAGTGTGGGGGTATACCTTACTTGTCCATGTATGTGGACAAGGAGTTGGACCCCTTCGTGCTTTGGTGATGTTCATGTTGGCCAAAATTATGGCCCCAAATAGCATCGGCAGTAGGTTCTCGTGGAATCTGATAGGAGTAGTGAGCAACATGCTCACTATGGGCTCCTGCATTACTAGTGCAGGTATACTAGGAGTTATATGAGGTGGCCAGGTGGGGGCGAAAGGGATTGGGGTGTATCTTATTGCTACAATGCTAGGGATGGGAGCATTTTAGGGTTGCTCGATTGGAGGGATTGCCTGTGGGAGATTTTGGTAGGGAGTAGTCCTACGCTAGGAGATGGGCTTTGGCTAAGGAGGTGCAATTGAGTCAGTCGTTGAGGATGAGCCGGTGGTACAGGGATATATGGGTTAGATTGACATTTACCCAAGTGGTGTGGAGGCCATGGTTGGGTGCCTAGTGGACCGGGAACAGAGAGCACCTACGGTGGGTGTGGTAGGGTCATGGGGGATCACTTAGTTGAAAGCCTTCAAAACACGTGCATTCACAAGATTCTTAAAAAATCCCCTATTTTTAAAATTTACCACCTCCCCTTCTAATTTATTAAACCCCTAGTGGTAAACCCTTATCTAATAAATAATAACCCCTTTTCAAAACTTACCATTTTACCGAAAATATTTGAATCAATTTTTAATATCCCTTGGTAGGTTTACCATTTTATCAATGTATATCCATTGAGCATGTTTGACTCCATCAAACTATCAAGTCTTTATGAGCATAAAAAAATTAGTGGTTTGAGCTCTAACTTGAAGTAAAAATATGTATATTCTTAGTCTTCACACATTTCATTTAACCAGTAATATACAAGAGCAAGTTTTGATTATATTCTAGGTCTCTCACTCTGGGAGGGAGGACCCCGTTTCAAATTCCTTACTTCCCCCTACTCCTATCTTGATGATCTCTAGTTGGGTAGATATTCCTGGGATCTCCTGTAGCATTTCCAAGACCTCCATAGATCCTCCTGTGCTTACCGGGATGTGTCATCCCATTTTTGATGTGATTGCGATGGTTTGGTTGGATTGACCTGAAGATTCTTTCCATGGCGGCCTTTGGTGGTGGCTGGATTTTAGATGGCTTGGCTTGGGAGTTGGATATGCAAAGCCTTTCCCGATGGAATTTTTTGGTCTTCGAGAGGGCCCCATGCTTTATTGTTCTTGAAACTCAAGGATGCCTCTATGTATCTTTGAAATTTTAGGTCTCTCTAGACTTATTGTATTTGGAAATGAGACATTCAACAATGTTTTCATACAATTGCAAATAAGAAAAATAGAAATTTCTTTATATACATTAAATATCAATATATTTATGCAATATCTCAAACTTGATGTCAAACTCAAAAAATATTTTTATGCACTGAATAATATTTTCCAACTCCAAGCTTACTAAATTTGAACTTGAATAGTAATCTTCTCACTAAATGCCTCAATGCAATAGATCGTAACTCACCTAAAACTTGAAAGAGTATACTAGTTTGTGATTGCATCATTGTACAACTGTCTTAAGATTCCCCCATGGATTCCATCAAATCACATTTTTTTTGCATAAATTACATGATCGAAGCCACTGCCTACTAACTCTCCCAAAGTCCTTATTAAACTACCAATTCTTAGACAAACCAAAAACTGAACAACTTAATCTAGATGTTGTTGGTTATTATTTGATGCTTATTACCAAAGTGAAATTTCTCTACCAAGCCCATATTATGTTGAAAAATTGCAAGAAAATGATAAACCGTAAAGCAACCAATAAAATTTTGGGACAAATTTTATTGTTTGGTTGACAAATGAACTGTCTTAGGGAGATGTGAATTCATTCATTGACATAGACTATTTGAGGAATAGGTTTGATTCATAGATTTTCAAAAACTTATTGATCTAGATTATGTTTACTTATCATAGGTGTCCATGCTTCCTCTAAGATAAAAGAACTTCCTCACCTATTGTTAGGAACAAAGACTTCCTAAATTAGGAAAGGCCTCAATTTATGGCAAAGGGCATGAGAAGCATCTTCTATCAAGGAAAATGGGCTCACCTCAAAACCCACAATTGGGTGTAGGTCAGGAACAACTTGACCAAACCATTGCTTCAAAATTCACCCTAGGGATGTGAGGGTTCTGCAAGGATGGTCCTATAACATTGCTCTTTATTTTTACTTTTTTTAAAAGATTACTTGTCAGAGAAAAACTTGCCTTGGCCTTTTTGAAGTTTATATATGCTCCTTTAAGTATTTTCAACTTTGACTTTGAAACAATTTTTTTTATTAACATTATAACCTTGGGAAAACAAACAATATTGCTAGAAGTCTCAACCAACTGTTTACATTTTCTATATCATGCCTATAATTAAACACATCAATTTGTTGCTCAAGCTCAAGTTTAAAAAGTAAATTGACCATAGAATGACAACATGCAGGTCAAATCTATACTTTGATTCAACACAGAGACTAGGTAACACATATGAATCAACTTCAAAATTCAACCATTTGTTATTGATTTTGATTTTGTTTTTTAAAATAATCTCAATTTACATAAATTAAAAAAAAAAAAAAAACATTTTTTGGATTTATGGTGGGAATATTTTGGTGCTTATACACCCAATCTCCAATGCTTTGCCATCATAATTTTATGTCAGCTATGCAACACTTTGGGCTATGAGAGCAATTGGAGTATGTTTGAGGACATTCACTCCAAAAAGCACAATAGACTCAAGCAACATAAGCTGAATGACCTCATGTTTGTTCGCTACAACCTTCACCTCCACCATAAACAAATAGCGAGGTCATATTTTGAGGTAATCGATTTAGATGAGATTGATCCATTATTTGACTAGATCACAGAGCCATAGCAGCAAGAGGAGCCTCTCTTTTCAATGGATGATTTCAAAAAAAGGGAGTGAGAGGCAGTGGCAAAGGCACAAGAAGAGGCACAAGCACAAAATGAGAGGACCAGAGCTAGGACAAAGGGCAAAGGCATTGCTAGACACTAGATAGATGAGTTGTAGTGGGCAATTGAGGTATTTTGAGCCATTTTGTACCTTTTTATATGATATTCATATAAAAATATTACTTGGATTTGAAATTTCTTTAATTGACGTGTGTTACCTATGAAGTTTAAGGTTTTCTAGCTTAGAGTATTAATTTTGAATGTGTATAATACTAATTAATTGTGACATGCATGAAAAATATATATTTTTTTTTAAATTGAAAATTTACATTTTCTTTGGTTGTTTTTAAACAAGTTTTTTTGATTTCGAGTCCGAGTCTGAGTCCTGGTAACAAATTTGCCTTACCAAGTCCACGTTTATCTACAATGGATTAAACTACATGTTCGTAGGTGGTTGATATGAATATATAGTTATAATAGGTGTATCGCTCCAAATTTTTCACACCCTTACCTTCAGGCTATAGGATCTGTGCCCGGAAGGGGGATGTGAAAAGGATGGCGCAGTACCTCGGACTGAGAGGCCTTGCGAAGGTCCCGCCTCTCGGGGGGGTGTATTATGGTGATTTTTTGACGGATGGTGGGTTCACCAGGAAACGTTTGAATGGTAGTTTCCACGCCTAGGTTGGGAATGTGTTTAATGTGTTCAGTTTTATCTTTAAACATTCGAGTCCTAGGTTTGGCCAAATGAATCTAAGTTGTTCTATTATGAAAATGCGAGGCTAGATGAAATACAACAAACAAATATGAACAGAAACAGAGAGAAAGAGCTAAATTACAGAGCCATACCTGATCCGGATGTCTGATGGAGATTCTGATTTTTGAAGCAGTCCAGATCGTCTAGAATTTGACAAGATCATCTTCGACCTGCAGGATCGTCTGAGATCTGACGAATTCGTCAGAGACCTGCAAACAGAGAAATAGACACAAAATACAAAAAATATAGCAATGCTAATAGAGGATAAATATGTAAAATGACAATAAAGATGTTAACAGATAATCCTAAATAGGAATGCAAGCAAATTACAATGTTTTAATAATTAATCATGATTTCATTATGCAATTAAACTACATGGGTGAACTCCAAGATGCAGAATAGCAAAAAATAATAAATAAACTAACTAGATGCAGAATAGAATAGGAGATGAAAAGAGAAAAATGCAAACTCTGGGAACTGATTGCCCCCAATGTCGATCGCAGTCGAAATCATCTCGGATTGGTATGAAATCGTCTCGAATTGAACAGGATCGTCCACGACAAACTGAGCTTGCTCCGGCTGAAAAATACTAAGGTTCCTGCAACAAAATTTGGATAGGACAAGTGCAGATGGTAATTCAGGATGTTTTAATGCATGTAAAGTCAAGTTACAGGAAATATCAGCGAGGGGTAGGTTAAGGGGAGGGCCTAAGTTTAAATAGGCTTAGGAGGGAGGTTAGGAGGTTGGAGATCATCCCAATTTGGGAGATCTCCAACGGGGAGGGTCTCTAACGGCGCAGACACGCTTCTACCCGGATTAGAGACGCCGTTGGAACAGAGGCTAATTGAGAAAAATCAGTTTTGGGACAAGATCGTCTGGACGTCCTAGTCCAGACGAAATCGTCCGATCTGAGGCGATATCGTCTGATCGGCGACGATATCGTCAAACGGTCAAAACAAACTCTAAAAATGGCACGAGAAAGGAGGAAACGGGTTAAACGACGGTTTGGGAGCGGTTTTGGGGGTTGAAATTTGAATTTGAATATTTACTAGAGTAATTGTAATTATTTAAGGTTTTATCGCGCCAATTTTAGGGTGCTACATTTTGCCCCCTCTTTAGCGAATTTTTTGAAGAAAATGCGTTAAAGATGAGTTCTTCTCGATCTACGAGAAAGCAAAAATTATTCCCATTTTTAGGCGACGATTCTTGGTCGAATCGTACGACAACTTACTATGGTGCCCCCTCCGTGTTTTTACCCAAATCGAACGTTTGAGGTAAAAACGCGGAAAACAAAAAATTTTAAAATGTTTTTAATTGTTTTTTGAATAAAATTAAGAAAAATAGGGTAAAACCCTAATTCATTGTTACTGTTCATTTTCCTAGTTTTTAGAGCTCTGGAGACAAAAATGGTCGAGACAGTGCACAGATCGACAGAGGTCCGACGCGGGCTACGGGTAAGGGTCTAAACTTAGTTTAGAATGCTTTACTATAGAATTTCATGCTTTTTAGATTAGATTTGATTGATTTTTGAGCATCGCAGCCATTTTTGGGCCGTCGACGTCGTCGAGACGAAATCGTCTCGATTTTGTCGAAATCGTCTCGATAACGTCGATTTCGTCCAGAGGCGAAATCGGTGAAATGGGGACGATTTCATCAAAAGGGGGATGATTTCGACTGACGAAATCGGAGACGAATTTGCTCAAATTGGGGACGATATCGTCCAATTGTGGACGATATCATCATTTATGAAATTGAACTTATTTTGACTTGCATTTTTAATTAATGATTTATTAATGATTTTTATTGTTGATTTTGTTTATGTTGCAGAGAGGATTACTAAAGAGCAGAGAATGGAAATATGGCGGGTTGAGGGATGACTTGGCCGCCCTGTCGTAGGCAGAGCGAGATCAGCTGGCACAGGTCGGCTTGCAGCACGTGGCAGAGATGCCACAAGTTTCTATAGATATGGGGCTATTGACAGCCCTAGCAGAGAGGTGGTATCCGGGTTCTTCCTATTTTTGGTTATCGACAGGGGAGATGACTCCCACACTAGAGGATGTATGGAGGATTTTGAGGATCCCCATACAAGGACGATTGATCACTCCCACGGCCAATCAGGGCCACGCGATGATGCGACTGTGTGGCGATCCGAGCTTCACCCTGGAGAAGGGCGGAGTGAACATCGAGTCGCTGCATCAGATGCCTGGGGCATCTAGACTCACATGGGTTTTGGCTGGGGTGGTAGGTGGACTTCTGCTGTGCCACCAGAGCGGATGCAGGGTACCATGGGTGCTGACAGATGTGGTCTGCGACATGAGAGACCACGGATACATATTTGCTTGGGGGAGCTTTGTACTCTATCGATTGTATAGGATCCTTCATGGGGTCGTATACAAGGGCGGTCGATGTCTGGTTATGACATCACTACTATAGGTTTGGTGCGGGGAGCACATTGGGGGGGGAGGCCGGTAGGGCTCCCACTGATAGGGATTGACGGGGAGAGGCCCCGAGTTTTCTACTGGTGGCTCCAAAGAGGGGCACAACGGTGGATAGATCTACCAGTGTCCCGGAGACTACTAGATGACCTCGTCTTCGACCAGATCACCTGGAGGCCTTGGAGAGATCATCCAGGGTGGGCCGAGGATGGACAGGAGCTGGCTCGCATCAGGCGAGTCTGCTGGCTGAGGATGGAGAGGGGAGAGGTGGAGCTCCACCGGTATGACCGAGTTTTGAGGCAGTTCGGTCTACAATAGGGGATTCCATCTCTAAGAGACTACGAGTTTTCCTGGACTATCTGGGATAACACTACAATTAGCGAGGCTCCAGATATGCAACGATTTTGGAGTCAGGACGTAGATGATGCCCCCATTCAGCCGGTGGATGGGGACGACGCTGGGGTAGCCGACGGCTACGATGCCTGGTACACAGGCATCCGCCCTCCTCGGATGACGAGGGCTCAGGGTCCGATTCATGCAGTTGTGCATCGGATGGGGAGGCGACGCCAGGCGGCCATTGAGGCGACACAGGGTCATGGCAGAAGAGAGCAGAGGAGACCACAGGCGCAGCAGAGGCCACGACAGCGGGAGAGGAGGGAGGAGAGACCCCCTTCTCCACAGAGAGAGAGGCCACCATCACCCGATAAGGGCAAGGGTGTTGACACAGGGGAGAGTAGCGAGATAGCGACTCTCCAAGCGGAGACAGTCCATCTCCAGGAACAGGTGCAGACATTGCAGGATGAGGCTGCACGCCACCGAGCTGAGGTTACACAGCTCAGAGATGAGATTGCATGCCTTAGAGCATGGGGCGGAGGAGTGAGCACTCAGGAGCTGGCACGGTCGATTGCTCAGATCACGTTCTACCAGGGTATCTACTTCCAGATGGTGCCAGAGGGTCAGAGGGTACAGCTGCCAACCGAGCATTGCTGACCCGATCAGGATTGGGTCATCGAGGACTTCATCTCGATCGACAACTAGGACTCGTAGTACCACACATACTGCGATGGGGCCACCTCGTCCACCTCAGGGCGGGGGAGGAGATGAGGCTAAGAGCTCGAGGGGTTCTCGAGGCTAGGCTACTACACTATACAGACTGATTATATGATTTGAGAGGATTGAGTATGCCAAGATGTAGATTGTGGCATACCAATCTATTTTTGAGATGATGTACATATATTGGATATATATATAGATGAGATATTTTTTGATCATATGACTTGTCTTATGCGTTTGTATAATGCTTTAATGTTTGAAGTGTGATTGATTTAATAATTCATGTAATTATGTCGTTGGAAATATTATGGTTGAAATGTCATGCTTTAAAAATTTAAATGAAATAATCTGATGTAACAAATTGGTTGTTTGTGATGTGGTGATTTGATAAAAATAAAAAGACTTTTAACAATAATTTCAAAGGACATTGTCGCTATTATAGACCATTTCATGGAGTCGCCGCTCACTCGGTCGTCAAGCTAATCCCAGTATAGAAATATTGTTAAAAAGTAAAGAGTGCTTAAGAGACTGTCTTAAGACTTTGGTGTGATGATGCAAATGATGATGATGATTTGTTTTTTAGACTTCCATGAAAATATTATGCATGAAATATTTTAAAATGATTTTTGCTAGGCATAAATTCCTAAGTGTGATAAATTTTTTGGATAATTCCCTAGGAATTATACCATCATTGCAAAATTGAAGGTTGACATAATGACATGAAATAGTGATAATGTGCATGCTTTTTGTTTAAAAACATAATTGTATAACAGAATGATTTAAGTCATATGTTTTTTATGATTTTTAAATGAATGGGTAATAAAAATTGGTACAATGGTTTGCGCTAGGCATAGAATATGTAGGTATAGACTTATACCATCATCGCGAAAATCAAAGAAGAAAATAGATTGTTTTATTGCATGGTTGATTTTTTAATTTTTGAAAATATGAAGATGAGGACTTGCGCTAGGCATAAAATTCCAATTTTGGTTTTGGAACTATACCATCATCGCGAAAGTCGACAATATATAAATATGTGTTTTTATTGTATGGTTTTGAAAGAAATTTTGAATTTTGATAATTATGCATGTAGTTGTCTTTATACTAAACAACTATTCTCAAAGAAGAAAATGAAATTATTCCAGACAATTTGCAAAAAATATTTCAAAGTATCTTAAAGACAAAAGTTAGATTTATAAGGAATCCCATGTGCATATGTGAGTTCATTTCCAATCTTGATTTATCATAATGATACACAAAATCTCTCAAATACAAAATGTGTGTGCAATTGCTATGTTCGTTTACCAGTTTTGAGCAAGATAATATGATACAAGTGATTTGAATGAACCAAATAAGTGTTCATTAACCATGATTTAGATGCATATAACCATACCAGACTACTATGTAAGTCGGATTATCAAGAGCTAGCTAATCCATAAGCAGACATAGGTCTATACAAAAGAAGGTCGCTAATGTGACAGACATATCGCCACGCTAGGAGTTACCCAAGGCCAAGCAAGGTTGGGCACAAACCACCTGTTATGGGGCTTACCTCACAGTTTTCGAATAATTGAGTAATCATGCCGGATAAAAATCAAGATATTTATTTTGTGTTTGGGAAAGTGAGGGATTCCAAATAAATGCTAATTTATCCAAAATAATTTGAAATATATTACTACAACATTTGTAAGAAGAAATATATACAAATAATTTTTGAGAAGTTGGAGAATGTTGACTCTCTTTCTTTTTTATTTTGTTTTGGTTTCGAAAGAGTCAAGAATATTGTTGTTTTTATTTTTATTATTTTTGTTTGTTTTTGTTTTTGTGTAAACAATTTGATATATTTTTAAAATAAGAGAACATGCAAAATATGTACAAATGATGAAATGACTAACTTTTGTTACGCATAGTAACGTTTAAGATGCAAAATGTTCATGGGTTCTTTAAGTTCTTTACCATCTAAGGTAGATAATTTATATGCTCCTGATTCAAATTTAGCAATGATAATGTATGGTCCAAGCCAGTTGGGCTCAAATTTACCTTTAAGGTCTTTAGTTGCATTAGTATTTTTTTGATTTTCTTTTAAAACAAGGTCACCGATCTCAAAGGATCGATGACGAACTTTTTTAGCATATGATATTTTAAGCTTGTTTTGGTAGGCACGGAGATGCTCCAAAGCATTGATGCATTTTTCATCTAGGAGTTCCAACTGACTGAGTCTGCCAGCTCGATATTCATCTCCTACTTCGGTATCTTGAAGTAGTAGAGCCAAAGAAGGAACTTCTAATTCAAAGGGAAAAACGGCTTCAGCACCATAAACCAAAACAAAAGGTGAAGTTCCAAGTGGGAGTTCGAACACTAGTTCGATAGATCCACAAGGCTGGATATAACTGAATGTGCCAATCGCAGACAGTTTTATTGACCAATATTTTGAGAATTTTGATTAAGGTTTTGTTAGATGCTTCTGCTTGACCATTACCCTGAGGATAATAGGGAGTGGACCAACGATGTTGAATCTTATATTTTTGGCATAATTTCTTGACATCTTTATTTTTGAAACAAGTTCCATTATCAGAGATGAGATTTGTAGGAATTCCGAACCTACAAATGATTTGATTAAAAATAAATTTAGAGACTTGTGTGCCAGTGCAAGAAGCTAAAGGCATAGCTTCAACCCACTTCGTGAAATACTCGATGGCGGTTATGATGAATTTGTGTCCATTAGATGACACAGGATTGATTTTGCCAATAATGTCTAAGCCCCATTTGGAAAAGGGCCAAGGAGATGAAATAGCCTGTAGTTCTTGTGCAGGCGCATGGACAAGGTCAGCATGTTTCTGGCACTTGTCGCAATGGCGCACATACTCATGTGCATCATTCTCCATGGTAGGCCAAAAGTATCCTATCCTAAGGAGCTTTTTAGCAATGACACTACCACTGAAGTGTCCTCCACAAGATCCATCGTGGGCTTCACTCAAGGCTGATTTGGATTCTTCTAAATTCAAACATCTCAATAGGATACCTTCAAAAGATCTCCTATACAAAGTATTGCCAATTATTACAAATCGACTTGCTCGTCTACGTAATAACCGACGCTGGTTTCTATTAGAATTGGCAGGGAAAGTCCCATTTTGAAGAAAATCAAATATATCTGTATACCAAGGTGCAGGAGTAGTTTCATTGATTAGAAACACATCCAAAGGTTCTAAGCATGAATTATTTGAAGCGGGTTCCTGGAGTCGACGAATAATGATAGTGGCATATTCATCATCTAACTCCAAGGGCAGGAGAGATGCAGCTGCGGCCATAGCATCAGCTGCACGGTTGCAAGTTCGAGGAATGGCTTCCAAGGAAACTTGATCAAATAGAGACATTAATTGTAAAACATAGGCTTTATATGGGCGCAGTTTATCATCTCTGGTCTGATAAACTTCATTAATTTGGTTTATGACAAGTTGAGAATCACCAAAAACTAGCAGATGTTTAATTTTTAGCGCCAAGGCAACTCGTAATCCAAGGATTAGAGCTTCATATTCAGCAGTATTGTTGGTGCAAGCAAATGTTAATTTGAAGGACAGAGGAATAAGATGTTTTTGTGGGGATATTAAAATAATACCCGCACCAGCCCCACTCATGCATCGGGCTCCATCAAAGTATAAGGACCATTGTTCAATATGGTCTCCCTCTAATTGAAGGCATTCATCAGGAAACTCAATGATGAGGGGATGGGTAGACTCTAAGGGTGCAACAACTAATTGATCTGCTATGATTTGACCCTTAACAGACTTCTGTCCTATGAATGTGAGGTCAAAATCGCTTAGAGCGAGAACCCACTTGGCTGTACGACCCGATAAATAAGGTCGACTCATGAGATACCTCAAGGGATCATATTTAGCAATGACATAAGTTTTTTGACTAAGCATATAATGGCATAATTTTTGCATAGCAAACACGATTGCTAGACATAGTTTTTCCAACGTTGTGTAGCGGGTTTCATAACTGATGAAGGTTCGGCTAATATAATAATTAGCACGTTCTCTCTTTTCATCATCAAGCTGAGCTAACATAGCTCCTAAGGCAGAATCTGAAGCTGAAATATACAGGAGAAATGGGCGATCAGGTCTAGGTGGTGAAAGCACAGGTGGGTTAAGGAGGTATTGTTTGAGAAGTTCAAAAGCTTCTTTACATTCGTCGTCCCAATTAAAAGGGACATCCTTCTTAAGGAGCTTAAGAAAGGGACCGGTTTTGTCCGCCAACTTATCGATGAAGCGACGGATAGCTTGAAGCTTACCTTGTAAACTTTGTAACTCAGATATATTGGTAGGTGCGGGCATATCAATGATAGCCACAATCTTAAGAGGGTCAATTTTGATATCACGTAAAGAAACTATAACCCCTAATAGTTTACCGGACTTAACTCCAAATATGCATTTGGCTGGATTTAATCGAATAAGATATTCTCTTAACCGATTAAAAACTTTTCTCAAATCATCTAAATGATTATCTTCATTAATAGAGCGAGCTATAATATCATCTACATAATCATGTAGGATATCATGCATCATATCATGAAAAATATAAGTCATAGCTCGTTGATAGGTTGCGCCTACGTTCTTTAAGCCGAATGGCATCACTTTCCAACAAAAGGTACCCCAAGGGGTAATAAAGGTTGTTTTAGCCTGATCTTCAGGAGCTATCCTGATCTGATTATAACCGGAGAATCCATCCATTAAGGACATCATCCCACTCTCGACAGTAAAGTCAATGATTTGATCCATGTTTGGAAGAGGAAAATCATCTTTAGGGCATGCAACGTTAATATCTCTAAAATCTATGCAAACCCTAACTTTGGTGGCTTCTTTCTTGGTGACTGGAACTACATTTGAGATCCATTCAAAGCATAATCAATAGCTTGTATAAAAACAACATTCAGGAGTTTTTCTAACTCCCCTTTGACTAGCAAAGCCACTTTGGGATGCATTTTTCTAAGTTTTTGTTTAACAGGTTTAGCATCCGGATGGACTACTAGATGATGCATGACTACGAAGGGTCCAGACCTGGCATATCTTCGTATGTCCAAGCGAAGACATCTTCATATTCTTTAAGGAATGCAATGTATTGCTCTTGTTTTTCTTGACTTAATTCTGATCCAATATTGATTATGTGAGGATTATCCTCAGTTCCAATGTTAACTTTAATGACGTTTTCTACTTCCATGTGTAGATCTCTTTCAAAATTAGGTGGGGCGGGTGAGACGCCCAATTCTTGTAATTCTTTTAAGGTTAAGTTGGATAATTCATCTTGAGGATTAGTGGTCTCAAGTTGGGCTATAGTTGGTATAGAACCATCAAAATAAAATCCATTGTGTAACATCTCTTCAACGGAGACATCGTGGAAGATATCTCCTTCCAACTCCTCATCGGAGTCAACAATCATTTCGGGGTAAGTTATGGATAGCATGTTACATGTAAATGGCTGATTTTTTAGAGGCAAATCATCACGCCTATCCAAATAATCTTGATAACATATGAGTTGATCATCATCTTCAAAAGGAAAGGGTTGACCCTTACTAGGAAATAGGCCCACACCACAGCAGGCAGGCCACGGTTCTACCTCGAAAGGTTCTTTCATGCCATTTTGGAAAGGTCCCAAGCCTTTCCCTTTATATCCCATTTTAAGCATTATGGGTTTAGCTTTAATATACTCATTAGTAAAATAACATCGAGCATATCCATCATGATGAGTTTTGATATTTCGAGGTATTCTTCCCTAGTCATATCCTTTATAAATGAAGGCACAACTCCCGACTTGGTAAGTACTTCCCATAGGTTGTGGGAGGCCCAAAGTACGAGGAGATGGTGGCAAGTTATTTAAAAGAATTGAATCTTGCATGAAAGCATTTGTTTTTTCTGATATTAAGATTGTGGATAAATCTGGTAAAAGTTCATCATAAAGAGCATAAGATGTAGAAGGATCATTCCCTATATCTTTAGATGTGGAAGGTATGATAGATGTTGATAATGTGGAAGTGTTAATAGATGGGTCTATAGGTTTTGAAATTATAGGGATGGAACATGAAGGATTGGTTGTGGATTGAAGATCTTTTTGAGGTTCTAGAGTGGTTTGTTTAGAAGATTGTTGATCTATATATGAGGATGAAATTAATGGAGGAGAAATAGGTGAAGCTATGGGTGTGTGTTTCATAGTTTTAGATGAAAAATAAGAATTAGGATGTGTGGATGACAGAGCAGGGCAAAATTGCACTCCAACAGGTTCCGCCAAAGCACACATATCAAAGGGTCTAGGATCACCATGGATAGTGACCAACTGATTTTTAAATTCGAATTTAACACATTGGTGTAAAGTTGATGGGACAGCCCGCATTGCATTGATCCAAGGACTACCCAAGAGTATATTGTACGATGCGGGGCAATGTACAATAAACACGATCGTATCTAAGGTTCGAGGACCAACTTGCAATGGGATGGTAATAACTCCACACGTTTCTTGTGTTTCGTCATTGAAAGCTTTGATAATCATGTCAATTTTCTTCATTTCATCACTTCTAAAGCCAAATCGTTGGTAGAAGTCAAAAGTGCAAATGTTTAGAGATGAACCATTATCAATCAGGACTCTTTTAACAACTACATCTCCAATTAGAGCAGTAATATATAAGGGATTATCCTTATGTAAACCGTGTTGTGGGATATCTTTATCCCGAAAGTCAATACAATCGACTTCTCTAGTGATGATAGTATTGGCCATGGCTTCAGAGTTGAATGTTTTGAGGTACCATCATTTGGCTTAATGTAAGCATCAACTCATCCCTATGGGTAGGAGAAGATCTTAATAAATCCAAAAGGGAAATTTTGGCTGTAGTATTAGATAATTGCTCATTAATATTGTAAGGGGGTTTAGGTTGAACATTGGGAGCATGATTCCCTTTATTGGGATTTTTCAAAACAAATGGAGCTGATCCATCATTCTGGTTTGGTTCTTGTTGAGAATTTTGAGCCTCGTTGTCGGGTAACGACTCCAATGGTACCTACAATGTTATATTGAAGACGCTGAACCGGTCTCGGTTGAGCGTTTATGGCTTGTTCATTTGGGAGGAATTGATTAGAAGAGGGTCGAGTAGTAACTCTTCTAGGAAATGGTTCTTCTGGAACCATAGCATCTGTGATGGGTTGAATAGGATCTGATTCATTTTCAGAACTATTCGATTGGTTTGAAGTGATGTCTATTTCACTTTTAGTATCTGATTCTATATCACTAGGATCTGGAGTTTGAATATTATGTAGGGGCCTGGTTGTGACCATGGATAAAGTTGTGTCAAATATTTGAGGATCATGATTAGGTAAATGTCCGCTAATAGTTCCTACATATCGGGTAGGAGGAGGAACATTATGATGTTCGATTTGATTGGCCACCTCTTTACCATGTCTTGGTAAAGGGTGTTGAAATATGTCTAATGATTGATTAGCATTTTGATTTTGATTTTGGGGAATGTTCTTTTGAGGATTATTAGGAGCATTTTGTTTAGGTTGGAAGGCTTGCACCTCCATTTCATTATTATCAATCAGATCTTGTATTTTATGTTTCAACCTTTTACAAGCATTGGTAGAGTGTCCAGGTCCTCTATGGAAATCACAATGTAAGTCAGTCTGTATCCGGGTATAGTTGGATCAGGTTCCTGGATAGTCGGTAATTGGATCAAACCTCTTTCGAGTAATTGAGGTAAAATAGTTGATAATGGTTGATTCAATCTAGTAAATTCTCGAGGAGGTTTATCAGAGGTTTCAATATAAATTTTTTTGTTGTTTTCGTTGCATTGATATTAGCAACATTTTTGCTATCAGTGACTCCGTCACCTACGACTTGTTTGTTTTTATATTGATTTTTGGATGTTTTCTCATCATCTTTCTTCCTAAGTTGGCCTCTCCTAATGAGGGCATCTTCTACTCTTCGAGCTAAATCTATAGCCTGATCGAAGGTAGTTAAAGTAGCAGTTGATAACTCATAAGATATTTGTTCTTGCAAATTATTGATAAAAATGTCCAACATTTCCCTATAAGGTAGCACAAAGTGCAGTTTTCCTATCAACTGCCTCCATCTAGCTAAGAAATCAGCAAAACATTCATCCTTGTCTTGTTTTAAGTTGTATAAATATTTAATGGTTACATGCCTCTCGATGTAGGCACTAAATTGATGGACAAAAGATTCAGCTGTTTCTTCAAAATTTCTCAAAGAATGAGTGGGTAGTTGATAGTACCACTCTAATGCCATTCCACCTAAACTTTTTGGGAACATTTTTAGTAATAGCAAGTCATCATGTGATATATCATGACATGCTATCCTAAACATGCGAAGATGCTCTATGGGATCTTCGGTTCCTTTATATATAGGCAGGATGGGCATGGGAAAATGCTTAGGGTACGGTTGTGCTACAACTATGGGATCCAAAGGTTGACTACATATCTCTCGATAATTGTACGAGGGACGGTAGGGATCTATCTCGGTCCATACGCGAAGCTAACTGTTTCACCATGGCTTCCAGATTACTAGTTTGCCCACCATATTGGTTCGGTAGGGCATTAATATGGGATTTGTGAGCATATGATGGAGGGACATGGAGATTAGATGCTATATTGCTATTGTGTAAATTGTTGGTAGGAAAGGTGTTATGAAGAAATTTTGAAGTTGTATTATGTTGTATTCCAGATTGTTGAAAATTGGTGTTTGGCTTCATTTTAGGTTTTTGTTTACTTGAAGCATATTGATCAATAGTTTGGCGAAGTAAAGCAGGGAAGGAAGTTTTCTTTTGTGTGGGAATGATTTTAGGCTCAATAACAGGTTCCTTAGGAGGTTGGGTAACCTGTTGTTTTGGCATGTTTTGAATCATAGTGACCATATCTCTATTGGATGGTCCAGCCTTATCACTTTCTTGATCAATAAAAGACAAGGGATTAGTGTGCACATCAAACATATGTTCCATGGCTGCTTGAGTGTCACTAATTTGCCCTTTATCAATACGAACCGCCATATTAAGAGCGCCAATGTTATTATTGAAAAATTTCCAGAAATGATCTAAGTTATCAAAAGCAATAGTTCCATCTCGAGCTACTCTAGGGGATGAGGATCCATCCTCTTTAACATTTTCTTCTTGTTCATTGTCTTCACCTAGGTCATCTTCTCGTTGATCTAGAGTTTCTCCTTCCGGAATTGGATCCTCGGGAAGGACATTTGGGTTTCTAGTTTTATCTTCTAACCAATCTTCTTCTTCTCCTTCAGTTTGTTTACCATTCCTAAGTTTAGGCATTGTGCTTAATTTAGATTTCAGCAAATATATATATATATATATATATATATATATATATATGCAACAAGCTTAAGAGGTATATATTAATTATATACCTACTACAATATTTAAAATGAAATGTTTTGGTTTTTATTATGTTTTTTTAGTTTTTCTTGTTTTTGTAATAATATTGTAAAGATAACAAACAACACAATAAATGCAAGAAATAATACTGAAAGTAATGATCTAGTTTTCTATAAACAATTTATAAATGTCATTAATGGGCTCAAGTTCTTCAGGAGTCATGAAGTGTTCTTCTTCAAATTGGAAATTTTCTTTCAAAAATTTAATGAAAAGGGCTATAGTGATACTATGTATTTCAGATTCTGGTTGATAATAATAATTCTCACGACAATATTCATGATACAACATAGCTCTAGGAGTTCTATTCCATCTTCTTCTAATCATAAGATCAGTTTCTTGGGATTCTATATGAACTAGAAATTGGCGTACCATAGCTGCGTTCTTGAGGTATTCCTCGAAGGTGAAAAATTTTGAAGACACAAGAGCTCTCCTATAAGCTAACCATCTATGGCAGGCTCTCCGAAGTTCATGATAAAAGACGAGTTGATGAGGATCCAGGATTCTATCTAGGACAAGCCTCTTGATTTGTTTAAGTTTTGTTGACCTAGATGAAATGGCACCTAGTCTTCTATCAAGTTCGTCCCACAAAAGTTGATTTCTATCTGTTTCAGGCACACTAAGCACATAATTGATTTCTATGGCTGCTAATTGGTTTTCAACATTTATAGTAACTGCTAATATTTTCTTAGGAGCTACCATCTAAACATGATATGCAACTTATTAATTTTAAATGATTTGAAATGCATCTATGTTTTTGGTTGTTTTATTTTTTGTTTTTTGTTTTCAAAAGGTTTTAAATGCATTCACGTCGGGTTCACCAAAATGTATCGCTCCAAATTTTTCACACCCTTACCTTCAAGCTATAGGATCCGTGCCCGGAAGGGGGATGTGAAAAGGATGGCACGGTACCTCGGACTGAGAGGCCTTGCGAAGGTCCCGCCTCTCGGGGAGGTGTATTATGGTGATTTTTCGACGGATGGTGGGTTCACCAGGAAACGTTTGAATGGCAGTTTCCACGCCTAGGTTGGGAATGTGTTTAATGTGTTCAGTTTTATCTTTAAACATTCGAGTCCTAGGTTTGGCCAAATGAATCTAAGTTGATCTATTATGAAAATGCAGACTAGATGAAATACAAAAGACAAATATGAACAAGAAACAGAGAGAAAGAGCTAAATTACAGAGCCATACCTGATCCGGATGTCTGATGGAGATTCTAATTTTTGAAGCAGTCCAGATCGTCTGGAATTTGACAGGATCGTCTCCGACCTGCAAGATCGTTTGAGATCTGACGAATTCGTTAGAGACCTACAAACAGAGAAATAGACACAAAATACAAAAAATACAGCAATGCTAATAGAGGATAAAGATGTAAAATGACAATAAAGATGTTAACAGATAATCCTAAATAGGAATGCAAGCAAATTACAATGTTTTAATAATTAATCATGATTTCATTATGCAATTAAACTACATGGGTGAACTCCAAGATGCAGAATAGCAAAAAATAATAAATAAACTAACTAGATGCAGAATAGAATAGGAGATGAAAAGAGAAAAATGCAAACTCTGGGCACTGATTGCCCCCAATGCAGACTGCAGTCGAAATCGTCTCGGATTGGTACGAAATCATCTCGAATTGAACAAGATCGTCCACGACGAACTGAGCTTGCTCCGACTGAAAAATACTAAGGTTCCTGCAACAAAATTTGGATAGGACAAGTGCAGATGGTAATTCAGAATGTTTTAATGCGTGTAAAGTCAAGTTACAGGAAATATCAGCCAGGGTAGGTTAAGGGGAGGGCCTAAGTTTAAATAGGCTTAGGAGGGAGGTTAGGAGGTTGGAGATCATCCCAATTTGGGAGATCTCCAACGGGGAGGGTCTCTAACGGTGCAGACACGCTTCTGCCCGGATTAGAGACGTCGTTGGAACAGAGGCTAATTGAGAAAAATTAGTTTTGGGACAAGATCGTCTGGACGTCCTAGTCCAGACGAAATCGTCCGATCTGAGGCGATATCGTCTGATCGGCGACGATATCGTCAAACGGTCAAAACAAACTCTAAAAATGGCACGAGAAAGGAGGAAACGGGTTAAACGGCGGTTTGGGAGCGGTTTTGGGGGTTGAAATTTGAATTTGAATATTTACTAGAGTAATTGTAATTATTAAGGTTTTACTGCGCCAATTTTAGGGTGCTACAATAGGTGGAACTGATAGGTCCACAAGACCAGAATTTTAGTCTTCTGGACATTGAACAACAACATCTCACAACTTAGTCTTCATCACCTTCAACACTTGGCCATAACACCTTAGAGCCCATATTCTACATTGATTCCAGTTTGCAACTTGTCTCATATGTTGACTTTGTTTTGCAGATCATTCTGATGTTTTGTAGGAGGGGGGGGACATTAGCCTTTTATAAAGTTATAATTTTTTGAGTATTTATTTATTTAATTTTTTAAAAATAAATTTAGGTTTTTCCTATTCTTAGCTTCAAACTGCTCCGATACCATATGCAACTATATCCAATATGTCCCTATACAAATATTATACAGATACCCCTAGATACGGTATCTGGGCTAATAACATAGAATACATACCCATATCCATTTCAGGCATAGGGGTACATGGATCCTGGAAGGAGGGCAAGCACATCCAACCTCTCTAGCAAAAAATACTTAAAGCCAAAAATATATACAGATAACCTTCTACAATAATCACATTTAAAATTCCTGTCTTCAGGTTCATATACAAAGCTTTGACTGAGTACTATTGGAATTGAGTCTCTAAAAGTTAAAATTGACTTTGTAACAACTTGCATTGTTAAACTTCTTAATAAATCTATTTCCTTGTGTACTCACATCCCAACATTTTGCACTTCTTTTGTAGCTGAGCTTGTAGTCTATGTAATAATAGCAAACCACATATTCCAACACTATTTTAATGGAATTAGCTAGTTTGTAGTTGCAAGCATATTTGAAATTACAGTTCCAAGCCATAATTTTTCAATTGTAGTTTTCAGGTAGAATGAAAACTTGTTTCTAGCCAACTTTGATCGACCAATCATAGTAAGATGACCACTATCTTGGCCTAGTCCTTCTCTAGGGTTACTCCAACAGAACTTTAAAAAATAGGCCCCTGCGAAGCTGATTAAGGCAGGTAGAAAGAAAGATGCACATAAACTGCATATGGAGGGAGAAACATTGGTTGAGAGTGGGGTGGTTAAACCCCTGGAGTCTCACTTTTCTTCTCTCTCTAAATGATTGTTCTTTCTTGGAATGTGAGAGGTTTGAATAGCTTACCTCGTCAAAAAGCTATTCGAGATTTGGTTCAGGCACATAAGCCGGATGTTGTTTTTCTTCAAGAATCTAAATTATCGGTGGAGGGTCTATTTAGTATTGCTTCTAAACTCTGGCCTTGAGGTCTTTGTCAGTGTGTTGGGGCTGTGGGTAGTGCTGGGGGGCTTGTTAGCCTTTGGAATCCGTAGAAGCTTACTCCTCTTTTGTGGGTATCGAATAAGTCATCTCTTTCTATGATAGCTTCTTGCCATGAGTCTGGAGAAGTGGTTTTGTTCACTAACATTTACGCCCCCTCGGATCTTGCTGGGAAGGTGTTCTTTGTGGAATCATATTCAAAGTGTTCAAGCCTTGGTTCCATTCTATCCTTGGATTATGGCTGGAGATTTTAATGTTGTATCTAGTATTGATGAGAAGAGGGGTGGTGTGGGTACTTTGGGGCTTGCCTCTAGACTCCTTAATGATAATATTCAGCTTCTTAATCTGGTGGATATTAAGCCAAAGAATGGTGTGTTCACTTGGACGAATAAGCGATGTGGTTCTAACTCGATCTCTGAGAGGTTGGACAGGTTTCTTACTTCATTTTGGATTAGCAATTCTTGGGTTACTAACTCAACAATTCTTGACTGGAGGGGATCAGACCACTGGCCTATTAAACTTGTTATCTCTCGACAAGAAATGGATCATCATCCAAGTTTTAAATTCCAGTTAATGTGGCTTAGGGATCCCTCTTTGTACGAGTTGATGAAAGTCTGGTGGAGTCAGGGCTGTCCTTCCCACGATACTGCTATGTACTCTTTTGTTAAAAGACTCCAATTTGTGAAATATCAACTCAAAAAGTGGAATAGGCAGTGTTTCGGGAATCTATTTCAGGCTAAAACTTTGGCCCAAAGAAGGCTTGATGTTATCACCATACATATCAGAGATCATGGGTTAACAGAGCAGAATTTGTAGGAGGAGTCTGAAGCTTTGCATGAACTTCAAGAATGGGAGCTTCGGGAAGATATTTTCTGGAAGCAAAAGGCCAGGGTGGAATGGTTACAAGAAGGAGATCGAAATACAACTTTTTTATTTAACACTGTTAAGGCTCGAAGACACCGTAATGGTATTTCTTCGATTATTTCTTCTCAAGGTATTCAGTTGTCTGCTTCTCAGGATATCTCTCGGGAAGCTGTTCGATTTTTTTCTTCCTTATATTATGAGGATTTTTGTGGGGATCATGTTGATGATCATACTATTTTGCGTTGTATTCCTTCTGTTATTTCAGAAGAGATCAATGCATGCCTTCTTCAACCTATTTCCATTGATGAACTAGAAAGGGTAGTTTTCCTTATGAAGACTGGGAAAGCTCCAGGGCCTGACGGCTTCTCGGTTGAGTTCTTTCAACACTTTTGGGAAATTATTAAATCTGATCTTTTGAGGGTTGTTCTTGAGTCCTTTCATAACCATCAGTTGTTGAAAGCTTTGAATTCCACTTTTTTGATGCTAATTCCTAAAAAGGAGGGTGCTAGCTCTTTTGATCAGTTTCGGCCTATTGCTCTCTGCAATGTGGTGTATAAAATTATTACTAAGCTGATTGCGGAGCGTCTCAAGCCTTGGCTAGATAGAGTTGTTTCTGATGAGCAGGGTGGCTATGTGGCTGGCCGACAGATTCTGGATGGAGTGGCTATTGCTGTCGAGGCGATTCATTCTATGAGCACTTCTAAGAATAAGTTTATGTTTATGAAGTTGGATATGGCGAAGGCTTATGACGGGGGTGAAATGGTCTTTTCTTCACAAAATCCTCTTGGCCTTTGGATTTGATCCTTCTTGGATTGAGTGGATTATGAGTTGTATTACAACTCCCTCATATTCTGTCCTAATTAATGGAAAGCCCTCTCCTTTGTTTCATGCTTCCCGGGGTCTTCGGCGGGGGGATCCTTTATCTCCGTACTTGTTTATAATTATGGCTGAAGGTCTGGGTCGTTGGCTTAAAGATCAGGTTCACCAGGGTCTTATTCATGGATGGAAATGGGAGAATAGTAGGCCAGCCATTTCCCATCTTCAGTTTGTTGATGACACTGCTCTCTTGGGTGTAGCTTCTATTTGTGAAGCAACCAACTTTAGACATGCTTTGGACTTGTATTTGGCTGTCTCTGGTCAGGAGATTAATGAGCACAAGTCTATTATTTTATTTTTCAATACAGATCCCAGGGTTCAAGCTAGAATTGTTCAGATTCTCAGGTTTCAGGTTGGAACTCTTCCTCTTACATACTTGGGGATTCCCATTTATGTTGGTCCTCTACCTAGGGCGGTTTGGACTAACATACTTGACAAATTTCGTAGTCGAGTTAGTCATTGGACTCATAGATGGTTAACTTTTGTTGGTCGGGTTTTACTTTTGAAGTCGGTTGTTCAGGCTTTACCGGTGTATAGATGCCTTATTCAGATTGCTCCGGCAAGTTTTCTTCATGACCTGGATTCTCTTTCTAGGCAATTCCTATGGGCTGGCAATCTTGGTTCCTCAAAATGGAGTCTTGTTAAATGGGAGACTATTTGTCGACCAAGGCAAGCTGGGGGGTTGGGTCTTCGTCTAAGCTCTCTTTCTGGGACTGCTTTGGCTGCTAAGCTGTATTGGCGTTGGTGTAGTAATCAGGAGCAAACTTGGGCCAAGATTATCTCCCACAAGTATCTTAGGGGAGTGGAAGGTTCAGAGATTCCTCGATACAACTTGACTGGTCGAGGATCATTTGTTTGGAATACTTTGAAAAAGGGAGCAGAGCTGGTTAAGCAGGGGTTATTACTGGATTTGTTATACTGGGGTCTCGGGCTCTTTTTTGGCGGGATTCTTGGGATGGCTTTGCTCCTCTTCTTAGCGAGTTTCCCCATATTCAAGATCTTGCTCAATGCTTTTGGGATCTTGGATGGTTGAAGGTGGCAGATTTCAAAACTGTTAAGTCCTTTGGTCAGATGGTTAGTCTCCAGTGGAAGGATCCTCGAGAATGGCCTGATGGTGGCACTATGGATGCGAGGGCAGAGCTGGCCCATATTCTCGCTAGCCGTCCCTGCTCTTCTCTACCTGGGGATGATGTGCTAGCATGGGGAAGAGATAATAGAGGGATATTTTTGGTTGCTGGTTATTGTGTTTTGGATCGGCAACGGTTTGGTGAGGAGGAGGTTTCGTGGTGGAAGCAAGTTTGGAATAAGTTTATTTGGCCGAAGTGTAGTTTTTATGGGTGGCAGGCTACTCATAATCGTTGTCTCACTTGGGATAATTTTCAAAAGCATGGGTTTGTTGGCCCCTCTTTATGCTATAACTGTGGGAAGGCTGAAGAATCTGTTGGGCATTTACTTCTCCAATGTGACTTTGCTCGACAAGTCTGGCATTATTGGTGGGGAGTATGGAATCACCCTTGTTCGCATGCTTCATCAATAGTTGATTTTTGGAGGAGTATGGGGCGGCTTTCCTTTTACAAGTTGGATGGAGTATTGGTCCTTCATGCATTTTTTGGCAGATTTGGCTTGAACGGAACCGTCGGATTTTCCAAGGTAAGGAGTTAACTACTTCCCAGGTCTGGCAGAGGATTTTGCGAATGATCCAGGAAACTGTGTCTGCAAAATGTCAGATTATTTCTCCCGTGGACCATGCGGAACGTCAGATCATGGAAAGATTAGGCTTGATGGTTAATGGTCCTGGTCCTAATGTCTCTTGCAGATGGATGGGTCAGAATAATCGGGTGCGGAGGGCTGGAAAATGGAATCCGCCTCCTCCGGGAGTGCTGAAAATTAATACGGATGGATCTTCTCGGGGTAATCCGGGTAATGCTGGTATTGGTGGTGTGGGGCGGGATAGTAGTGGTACTATCCAATTTTTTTTCTCTTGCTTTAAGGGACATCATTCTAATAACTTCATGGAAGCACTCGCAATTTTATATGCTTTGGAGCAAGGGTATGCTTTGGGTTGGCGTCGGATTGTTTGTGAATCGATTCTCGAGTTGTTATAAATTTGTTAAATTCTGGAGATAGTCTTCATGGTTGTTGGCGGTTGAGTTGGGTTGCTCGGAAAATTATTAATATCTCTGCTCACTTGGACTTCATTTCTTTTGTGCATATTCCTCGGGAGTGGAATAGGGTAGCGGATTTGTTAGCTAAATGGGCTTCTAAGTTTCAAGATGGTTGGGATGTTCAAAATTGGTCTCAACTTTCTTCTGATTGCTCTCAATCTCTCTCTTCTTTATTGAGAGCTGATATGTCTGAATAGCTTCTGCTTTTTCTTTGTATCATGAATGTTTTGCTGAGTTAATAAATTTTTACCCTCTTTTACAAAAAAAAAAAATAGCAAACCACATATTCCAACACTATTTTAATGGAATTAGCTAGTTTGTAGTTGCAAGCATATTTGAAATTACAGTTCCAAGCCATAATTTGTCAATTGTAGTTTTCAGGTAGAATGACAACTTGTTTCCAGCCAACTATGATCCACCAGTCACAGTAAGATGAGCACTATTGTGACAATTACCACAATTCAAAAATTCAAACTGTTTGTTGTTGCAAGTATAGTTGAAAAAATGCTTTCAACACAAATTTCCAATTATAGTTTTTGGGTAAAATAATAGTTTATGTTTGTCCACCTGTGGTCAACCAGTAATATGGGCACTTATTGCAACAATTAACCAAATCCAAAGCCTTATGGCATAATGACTTTGTTGCTTTAAATACAGTTGAAATTCTTATATCAAGGCAGAAAATGTCAATTCTAGTTTTAGAAAAAACAACCACCTATGACTAGTAAGTTGTGGTTTATCTGATGACAAGCGCTTGCTGCAAGTATTATCCATGTTCGAAATCTTTAACTATTTTGTAGTTTCATGTATAACTGAGCATCCAGTTTCAACGCAGAACTTGGTAGTATTAAAATGGTAATTTATGTCATGTAGTGGTCTAGAAGAGAGGCACTTATTTCATGTACTACCCAGGTCCAAAATGTTAACTAGTTCCTAATTATTAGGATAATTGAAATTACAATCACGACAAAAATTGTCAATTCTACTTTTAGGAGACATAACAAACTTTATCGATCAGATTGTGGGGCATGATGTAGCAAGTCCATTTAGAAGCTATTGTTGGGGTGTGTGTGAATAATTTGGAAAGAAGGTACCTGGATTTTGATTAAAGTGATATTTTATGATTACAGGGTCATAAGTTCAATTCAATTACAACATTTGTCCAAGCTAAGAACTTGACTAGTTTGTTGTTGTAAGCATAGTTCAAATTCCAATTAGAGGGAACAAATTATCAATACTAGTTTGAAGGTGAAATCATATCATATGGCATCTATGGTCTAGCAGTAAGATGCACGGTGCACACTTATAACAACAACATCAACATACTTGAAATTCCAGTTGCAAGGCAAAAATTGTCAATTCTAATTAGGGATAAAATAACAAATAGGGTTCAAGCCAAGTCTAGCAGCTAAATGGTCAGTCATTGTAACAAATGCCCTAGGTTTAAAACATTATCTACTCTACAGTTTTAGAGTTTTAAATATATTTGAGGGGTTTCAAGGCAAGTTTTGGGATAAAACAACTACTTTGTAGCTAAGCATAGTTGGCGAAACAACAACTTATGTTTGACATTATGATATATACAGTTTTCACTTATGATGAATTCTAGTTAACATAACTTCCAAAATTCAAAAGCTTATTTAAAAATTAAAAAAAAATTGATTTAGGAAAAAAAATTAAATTAAAAAAAAAAACTAAGATCAATCTAAGGAAGCTCAATATATTAAATGGTATTAGTTTAACTGGTTAAATTTCTCAAGTTTATTCCTCAACTTGCAAGGAGAAGATACATGTATAATAGTCAAGTTGGTGTCATATCACTGTGGTAATGATGTAACATGAGTGAAGTTGTTCCAATCCTATATAATTAATTATAAAAAAATTGAATATGATTAATCTAACTGTAGATATAATATTTTGTTATTTTGATAGAAGTGACCCAATAAAAACCACATATAAATTATTTTAAAAAAATTAAAAGCAAATAAGGACTTTGATCAAGAAGGAGAAACTGAAGTTCGTATTCACAGAAAGGACATATGCATAATTGTCAAAATGCGATATGGGTGAGACCAATTACAATCCCATATGACCCAAAAATAAAAATTAGAAAATTAGAGAGAATTTACCCTTTTCATAGCAATTACTCAAGTTGCAAACTTAACAAGCATGCTTATTGCAGCAATGACCTAGGTTTAGAACCCCAACATTAAAGTGGTTTCCATGACAATGCATAGCAATGGATGTAAACGAAAGGAATTGACAAGCAACAAACTACAAAAATAAGTAAATTGAACAACTTAACAACTTCAAATAAAATTCTCACAAACCTCAACATGAAGGTGATCATCGTAAGCTCCGGATATCCAGCCTCCCACTCGGACTATCGCATCTTCTCCTGCCACCACCTGTATTACAACAGAACATGCTTTTTCCATTCCATAAAATTAATAGCAAATAATTTCTATATCTATACATTACTAACCACAATGAGATCCTTGAGATTGCTGGCCTCCAAGAGCTCTAGAACATATGACAACACGGGCCGATTTGCCACTGGCAACAAGGCCTTGGGAACATCCTGCAAATAGACATATACTTCTATCAAATTTTTAGGGTTTTCAATTGGGCTTTAAGATTTTCAAATTATGCGTTAGGGTTTTCTAGGGTTTGAAATTGTGCATTTGATGTTGGGGTTTGAGAGACACCTTGGAGACCAGAGGAAATAGTTTTTTTGACGTTCCTCCAGCTAATATTACCACCTAAAAATTCATTGGAACCCCCATTGTTGTTGTTATTGGTATTGGGAGCTTCAAGAAATTTGGCCTGGGCTAACTAATTGCAGGTCCTGGGAAAACACATAAGTTATTTATTTTCCTAAATTGATTTTTCTTTTTAAGCTTTCGAAAGGAATTGACAAGCAACAAACTACAAAAATAAGTAAATTGAACAACTTAACAACTTCAAAATAAAATTCTCACAAACCTCAACATGAAGGCGATCATCGTAAGCTCCAGATATCCAGCCTCCCACTCGGACTGCCGCATCTTCTCCTGCCACCACCTGTATTACAATAGAACATGCTTTTTCCATTCCATAAAATTAATAGCAAATAATTTCTATATCTATACATTACTAACCACAATGAGATCCTTGAGATTGCTGGCCTCCAAGAGCTCTAGAACATATGACAACACGAGCCAATTTGCCACTGGCAACAAGGCCTTGGGAACATCCTACAAATAGACATATACTTCTATCAAATTTTTAGGGTTTTCAATTGGGCTTTAAGATTTTCAAATTATGCATTAGGGTTTTCTAGGGTTTGAAATTGTGCATTTGATGTTGGGGTTTGAGAGACACCTTGGAGACCAGAGGAAATAGTTTTTTTGACGTTCCTCCAGCTAATATTACCACCTAAAAATTCATTGGAACCCCCATTGTTGTTGTTATTGGTATTGGGAGCTTCAAGAAATTTGGCCTGGGCTAACTAATTGCAGGTCCTGGGAAAACATATTTTCCTAAATTGATTTTTCTTTTTAAGCTTTCGGAAGGAATTGACAAGCAACAAACTACAAAAATAAGTAAATTGAACAACTTAACAACTTCAAAATAAAATTCTCACAAACCTCAACATGAAGGTGATCATCGTAAGCTCTGGATATCCAGCCTCCCACTTGGACTGTCGCATCTTCTCTTGCCACCACCTGTATTACAACAGAACATGCTTTTTCCATTCCATAAAATCAATAGCAAATAATTTCTATATCTATACATTACTAACCACAATGAGATCCTTGAGATTGCTGGCCTCCAAGAGCTCTAGAACATATGACAACATGGGCCAATTTTCCACTGGAAACAAGGCCTTGGGAACATCCTGCAAATAGACATATACTTCTATCAAATTTTTAGGGTTTTCAATTGGGCTTTAAGATTTTCAAATTATGCGTTAGGGTTTTCTAGGATTTGAAATTGTGCATTTGATGTTGGGGTTTGAGAGACACCTTGGAGACCAGAGGAAATAGTTTTTTTGACGTTCCTCTAGCTAATATTACCACCTAAAAATTCATTGGAACCCCCATTGTTGTTGTTATTGGTATTGGGAGCTTCAATAAATTTGGCCTGGGCTAACTAATTGCAGGTCCTAGGAAAACACATAAGTTATTTATTTTCCTAAATTGATTTTTCTTTTTAATATTTGAGCTTGTATGATGTGTAGCATTTTATTATATTAATGACATATATATTATATTTAAAGGATGTTTAATGTGTTTTTCAGTCTTTCTTTTGGGTGTAAGCAAACAGGTCAAATCGGCTCATCGATCGATGGGTTATGTCATTTCTAAATAATATTTGAAAGGTTAGTTTAAGTCGAGTTTCTTGTTGAGATATTGTAATGGTATGGTTTTGGGTTTTATTCAAGAGACCCAAGTTCAAACTATTGTACGAGGGACCCGAACCATTTCAAAAACCTGTATTTTACCTTAAAATTTTGTTTTTTAAGAGATATTGTAGTGATATATCTTTTAGTTTTCATTTAGAAAATCTAAGTTCAAACCTTGATCGGGATCCTTTTAAAAAAAACTATATTTTACCCTAAAATTTTGAAGACTTTAACTATAGTGGTGTCTTTGGATTTTTATCCAAGAGATCTAAGTTCAAACCCCGGTACAAGCGGACCATACCCCTTTCAAAAATCCATGCTTTACCTTAAAATTTTATGGGATCCCTTTCAAAAACCCATACTTTACCTTAAAATTAAATGTTCCATGAGAGATGTCAGTAATGATCTGTGTTTGGGTTTTCATTTAGGTTATCCAAGTGTTTGGGTTTTCATTCAAGAGATCCAAGTTCACACCCCAATACAAGGAGACCAAACCCCTTTCAAAAACCCATGCTTTACCTTAAAATAAAATGTATTCTAAGGGATACCATAGTGATATGTCTTTAAGTTTTCATCTAGAGACCTAAGTTCAAATCCAGGTAAAGGAGACCTTTACCTTAAAATCAAATGTATTCTAAGGGATACCATAGTGATATGTCTTTAAGTTTTCATCCAAAGATCTAAGTTCAAATCCAGGTAAAGGGGACCGAAACAAATGGTTGAATTTTGAAGTTGAATCATATGTGTTACCTAGTCTCTATACTTTTTTTTAAATTATTATTATTATTTTTTAATGGGTTATATGGAATTGAAACGACCCCACCCATATTACATCATGACTGCATAGTAGTGTTACAATAAATTTTGGGCTGATGTAGGATGTCCCCGATGAGCCAATGCGCTATAGGAGACATTGGTAGGAGACTAGGCTACCTTGCACAGAGCAATGGAGGGTGGTATTGGAGGATGATGAGGATATAGATCTCCCAGATGTGGGGAATGTGGAGACGATCGCGGAGTATGATGCATGGTTCATGAATCAACCACCATGGGTACCGACTCAAGGAGTGGTCAATGGATATGGAGGTGGAGAGGCTAGGGATGAGGGTATTCAGGAGGTCCAGGATGAGGGGACCCAAGAGACCCCCAAGAGATAGTGGCTCCTTTGATCTAAAAATCAGAGGTGGAAGGTGAGGGGTGTAGCACAGTAGGATCCCGATATTGGGGGAGATGGAGGAGATAGGGAGGATGCAGAGGAGGTTACAAATGTACCTCTAGGCCAGAGCAAGGAGGAGTGGGCACAATTGGAGCAGTAAGTGAAGGAGTAGGATGCGAGGATCGTGAGGCTCTAGGTAGAGCTAGAAGAGAGAGAGCATCAACATAATGTCAACATAGCATGCCTTCAATATCGACATAAATATATCAAGGCATTAGAGGATAGGTTGATGAAACATCATATTCCACTTCCTAATCCTCCAACCTCATCTGTGTCCTGGGGTACGAGACGTAGTGAGTCTAGTTATAGCTCTAGGTCTAGGGCTCCTTCTAGGTCACAGGGGTCCTCTTAGAGGGTATAGCTAGTGCTTAGATGCACTTTTATATATGAGCCTTGGTGCTCCATTGTATGTAGCCTTTTGGCATTCATATATATATATATATACATGGCTTTTACCTTTTGTGTTATATTTTGTGTGTATGCTTTTTGTGGAATGCTCTTGTGTAATGCATGTTTATGTTTATGATTAATGCATATGATATGTTATGGATGATTAATGCAAGATGGAATATATGGATGATTAATGCAAGGTGCAATATATGGATGTGTTACTAATCCTTTATAGTTTAGATATTTTCTTGGCCATGTTTTAGCATTGTTGTTTAATCAGGGGCACCCAACTTGGTGGCATGTGGTGGATAACAGCTCGTGAAATGACATGGATGTTGACATGGAAGAAGATATGGATGTTGATATGGAAGAATATATGGATGTTGATATGGAAAACTGCTTGTTTTGCAAAGACTCGAACATCCTAGTGGTATAAAACAAACTCACTAAAATTACCTAATACCTCTAGGACCAAATGTGTGTGCAGAGATTTCATTTACCAAATCAAGAGTATGGCAAAGACCCTAGACAATCAAGAACCAATGTGTGTGCAAGTGACTTCATTAACTCATCTTGAGTACAATTGGGTGAACCTGTTATGGATGAAACCAAGAAGCTAGCTTGTTCGTATGAGTGGTCAGAGGTCTCTTTTAAAAGAGACATGTCACCACGCATGAGCGTACTCCACTACAAATCAAGAATCTATAGCTCCGGTGGAGGCTAACTCCACAGTCCATAACTTTTTTTGTTGATCTCTTAAGTTTTGGGGATGAATACCTAACCGTCTGACTGGAAATGTAGTATGATCCTTACAATCCAATTGATCAGTGGTGTATGATGTAAAATATTTAGAGTTTTTTTAGGGATTTTTCCTCTTTATTTTGTTTTTGGAATTGTGATAGTGGTGAGAACCATTGTTTTATGGACTATGTTGCATGATGGGACTAGCAAGGATGACCCATTTCACTTCAAGGTTCATACCAAGTATGGTTTTATCCCTCTTTGATACAAGATGTTTTTATGATGTGAAATTGTGTTTGGTTCAAGAATGTTTTGGAGTCAATTCTCAAAACTCAATATTTTCTTAGTGTAATATGTGCAATGGTCCTAAGAGGAACGTGACATGTATTTTAGAGGTTTCTTAAAATACTAGGGGTGGTTGAGTGATTGAAAACACCTAGGATTTGTAAATGTGGCTTGTGCTAATGGCAATTTGACTTAGTGGAATTGCATTGTGAAGGTGCCCTTGATAAGGCAACATGAATTTTTGTTGGACCAATTAAGACCTTGAACCTAATAAAGGATCCCTAATATTAAATGTGAAATGCGTATGTGAATGAAATGTATGGAATGTAATTTTGTGAAATGTGAAATGCAATATGAAATGTGCGTTAATGCATTATTTTTAGAATGTAGATGAAAGTGAAATGCAATGTTATGAATGAAGTGTATGCAAATGTTTTTGTTTATTAGACATGTCTATATATATCAAATCATGCATAGAATACTCTCAAGTGTATAACATTAAGTGGTTTGGATTCTTCCTCTCCTTCTAGACTGGCAAGCCTATAAGTACCATTACCCTCTCTTTGTGTAATAATGTATGGACCTGTTGGAGCCAAATTTTACTCAGCATCAAAGACCCTCAATTTAAATTTTTGACTTCAATAAATTTAGAAGTGTTGCTAGTCTCTATTGCATTCTCCTCTGAGAAAAAAATGATTTTAAATGTTTTGATCTTTTGAACCATTTTAATAAAAAGAATGACATCTTAATCAAATTAAAAGTCAAAATTTTAGGTCATAACAAGATTGTCATTGTAACTGTTCATCCTATCCAAAAATTCAAATGTTCATCACATAGCCCTCAACCTTTAAAAGCATCCAAGTTTTAAAAAGAGATTTGAAATATGATCATTAAAATATCCACTGAAGTCAACCTCTGAAAGCTTGGGTGTATAATGAATTGGTTAAAATATTCATACCTAAGTGAATGAGCCCAAACCTTGTAAATTATAATGAATTGTTTAAAAATTTTGGGCCTAAATCAACAATAATCCTAAGGTTTAATTCAAAATCAAATGGTAAATTGAGGGTATGCACCCCCTTTATGGTAAAATCCGTACAAAAGTTAATTAATTAATTACCATGGTCAAAATATTATAACCTAAAGTCTAAGGTAATTGAATTAATAAAATTTGAAGTAAGGGTCATGCACCCCATTGATTAAATATCGAGCAAATTTTCAGATCTAGACAAATGCACTTGTCCCATGGCTAATCCAATGGATGCACATTCTCCAAATTGTATGGTCTTTAAAAACCAAGGTCAACATTGATCAAAACCTAAGGTTTTGAGCAAAAAATTAATAAAATCATTTGAGGGTATGTGCCCCCTTCGATTAAGTATCGAGCACCTTGGATAGATCTAAAGGTAGCACCCAGATCTTCCTTAATCGGATGGACGTGATTTTATAAGCTAACCGATGGTTAAATCAATCGGGTCAAATAATAATAGTGTAGTCAAGGGTCTATGACTCAAAATATGATCAAATATTATTAAGGGTTACGTGCCCCTGAGTGTTTAAAAGGTGTGCAAATCAAGCGGATCCAAGGGCAACACTCAATCTTGGTGGAATCGAACGACAACGCTCGCTCGAAATATAAAAGTATTAACATTAAATGGGTTAAGCACCACATGATTAATAAAACCACTAATCAAAATTAAAAAGGGTTCTAATACATTGCTAATCGCTCCCCCTTTTGCTAATCATAGATTAATTAAAATTGAAAAAACATGCATGCCTTATGTTTTTAGTTTTGTAGGGCAGAAGAAAATCTACGGTCGTGCTTTCTCCTAAGTTAATTTGACGGTAGTGCTCACGGTGACTTGATCGACCATTAAAAAGCTCATATCCGAGTCAAAGATAAAACACTCCCCATATTCGACAAATCCGATGGTTGCACCCGCTTCAACCAGATCCAATGATCGCGATCCCACAAAGTCAATTGGGAGTTGACAAGTCAAAGGTAAGGCTTATCAAAACGTGCATCATATTTGATCCA
Organism: Wollemia nobilis; assembly: GCA_028583015.1. Lineage (NCBI taxonomy): Eukaryota > Viridiplantae > Streptophyta > Pinopsida > Araucariales > Araucariaceae > Wollemia > Wollemia nobilis. Next base: position 1,172,887 of record JAQPPZ010000282.1, read on the forward strand.
ATGGAGGTACTATATCCCGATCAGATCCAATGATCGCGCTCGATCTAAAAATGTTAATAGTTAAAAAGTAATAAGTACTTTGGGATTAATCAAATTCTAAATGCAATCAATGAGGATCTTAATACATCCCTAATCTTTCACCTTTCGTTAATCATAGATTAATAAATATTAAAGGGCATGTGCGCCTTATGTTGTGTTTAGATTTGTAGGATACGAAAAATCAATGGTCGCACCTCACCATGAATCGATCTAATGGTAGCGATGATTTATTCCCAATATGACATCTAAGGCGATCAAAGGCTGAGTTCATGCACAAGATCATCCAATGACCGTGCTTCATTCATGATAATCCAAGGCTTGGACATAGGATGGGCCAAAAGTAATCAATGACCACGTGCACTCCAAAGCCAATGCAACAGTAGCACTCTTCCTCGAGGCAAACAATAGTTGACAAGTCAAAACAAATGTTGTAATATGATCTAACAGTAGCGCTGGTCCCGATAAAATCTAATGACAATGCTCCCTTAGAGGCATTATAAGATAAAGGAAAATCAACAGCCGGATTTCAACCCGCCCAAATCTGATGGCTACGATTTAATAGAAGACACCTAAATGGTATAATCGTACCTTACGGGTTAATCAACAGTCACACTCGTTCTAGATGAAGATCCAATGATAGCACCTCATAAAAACAAGTCATATAAAGACAAAATGATCATCAGTATACTTATAGTCATAAAGAATATCCGATGACCGTGCTTAAGTCTACCAAATCAGACGGTGGCACTTTGCTAAAGATGATCAGAGAATAACCAAGTAGATGATTGACCAAGCTATGATCAAGATAGATCGGACGATCATGCATATCTCCATCTAAGATATAGTAGCTATGAATAATCGAGACTATCAAAAGGGAAATAAAGTAGTATAATAAGCACACATCTCTACCCGATCAGACATCAGTGATGGACCCTGCCCAGATTTGACGATTGCACATAATCGAGATACCCGATGGTTAAGGTATATGTTTTATTTTGTGGTCGGGTGATTAATTAGTTAAGGTAAAAATCAATTAATACTTTGCATAATAAATATTAACTGAGGGTCTAATACATGGCTAATTCCCCTTTGTGTGGTTAAACCCGGTGTACATCTAGAATATCGGACGAGCGTGTGCACAACAAGATTTTTGATCAAAATGTGGGTCCTTAGAGACATGAGCATGGTTTAAAGGATTAGTTTTAAAAGATATTGAAAATTTATAATCACCATGTGGACATTAATAAGAAGAGATTTTATATATGACTAACACATGGGTAAAATCAAATTAAAAATTATATACCTAGGCATTTCTGATTAATTTATTCCAAACCATGATTTTTCACTTAGTATATGTTGCCAAATTTAGTATACATATATTTTGTCGCATGGCTAACCAAACGTGTATATTAGTGAAATTAATGGGCATACGCTTCAATGAGTAGATCTAACGACCGATCCCCAAAATAATTACTGCTTTTTAATGGTATATCTACTTTCAAAAATTGACCCCTATTGAAGGAAGAGGTGGCAGAATACTTCGTAATTTTTTTTGTGAAAAGCTCTCACCACCACATTCCTAATGCCACATCGAAATAGGAAGCAACTCAGTGACCAATAACAATACTGAAAATGATTAAAGGTACACGAATCAAAGCCTGCTGTAGAGGTATGAGGTGAGGAAGATCACAAGTCATAACTGCTCAATTTTGGAAACAACACTATGGCAAATAGTCATTGGTCAATTTCAAAATGGAGTTGGTGAAATTGCATTAATATCACCTCGTGGAACATATGTGAGGCCACTCTTCTGTAAGATACTTAAACCTCCACCTTCAAACACATTACCACCCTGGTTATCTCAGAGTGAGAAAATTGTTGTATAAGAACAGAGATATTAGGAGTTAACTAAATGAATGGAGGACTCGAAAGAGTGTGTTTCAATAAGTTGGGTTGTTGTCTATAAGCAAAATGGTCGCTTGGGGAGCTACTTTCGCACCAAAGGACACTAAGGAAGATGTAAAATTCATCACTGATCAAGCCCCATATGCCAAACTCCTTGAAAAAGTTGCTACCACTATGGGATGTATGATTTCACCAAACAATCGAGGAAGGACAAGAAGCTCACATTAGCCTAGAAATGGGAAATTGAGGACACCTATGTTAAGAGTTTTGAATCCACTGCAGGGAATTTATAGTGCTACCCTTGGATATTGGTGGATTTATTCCACAAAGAAAAAATGCTACAGTACAAGGGACCTCCTGGCATGGTTGGTAGTGGCTTACATCAAGAACACCAGGACCTTCAGAGACAACAAGGATCGATCAATTTTTAGTATCATGCCCAAGCACATCAGGGAGGTCTTCAAACTCACACCTTCAAATATGTCGCTAATCTGCCAGGTAATTCACAAGCAATCTAGTAGGCTAACCAAATTATAAATTTTTAAAATGCTTTTTGAAGAATCATGAGGATGTACTATATGATTTTCCTGCTAGAAAAATTATGTTTAAACCTTGGGTCTGGGACTTTAGTGATATGATTAGTATCATACTAGGGGTACCAAGACTCGATGTAGTCTAGCAAGATGTATTATATTTATTAGCTCAAATTAATAGAAATACAAACACCCCTATCTATGCCTGGGAGGAATAATTAAGCGCACATATGCACGGGGAGTTGGCAGAACTTAAAAGAGCAATTTTGGAGCAAAAGGAACAAATGCCTCATTTCTCTAACTACTCGATTCTTATGCATCTGATAGTTGGCCAAACGGGAGAAGATAGTAAAAGGAGGCTGAAAGTTGTTGAGAGTCCCTATGTTCAAAATTTGTTTTGGAGGAAACATGAGGGACGTACCCATTTAGGCTGGTTCTACAATAATTTCATGGTGGAAGTCCACTGGATTCTAACATGAAACATTCCTAAAAGATTAGGCCCAGGAATAAAAACATTTATCAAAGGAAAAGGAATTGGAGATTACTTCTTCTCAGAAGGATTTATGTACATAAAGCTCTATGGATCCAAAATTCTCCCCAAGGCATTGCCTATGTACTGCCATTACTCCCTAGCTACCTTGGAACTGGTAAGACAGGTTGTAAAAGAAGCCAAAATGATACAGGCTAACAATCATGGTCAGGTCCCTTGGTTTAATATCCCCTAAAAATTTAGATATTACATATATGCAAGCTATCCAACCTTATTGAAAGGAATGTATAATCTAGAAGGGTTGGATGTCGAACAAGTGACTTGGAGACCCTATGATCCTCTATAGAAATACCAAAAGATGATGAAATGTGAGTATGCCTAGGTAAAACACAAAGAAGACAAATATGAAGAAGCTTTATTAGAAGTCGTGGAAAAAGGGAAAAACCTGCAAAGAGTGTGGGATAAATTCTCGCAAAAAATAAGGGGAAATTTATAAATTCATCCACCAGGCAAATTCCCAACTGAGCTGAACTCAATAAGAAGAATCATTGTTGAGAAAGCAACACCAATATTTTCTCCTCCCACTAGAGCAATTTGAGAAGACCCAAAACTAGAAATTATAAAAGAACAGGGTCTTTATCAAATGGAAGTTATCGTAAGTACTGTTGATATAGTAGAACACCAAATACAAGGTCTATAAAGTTCTCTACCTCAGATAGAGGCAACACCCAGTACTTCAAAACTAGTTCACAATATGCCCGATATTGACAAAGGAAAGGAAGTAGTTGCAGTATCATCCCAAGAGATCACTGTTGTATAAAAACAAGTTGAAGCTCATGTTTTTGATCAATTTTTGGCTCTAACTAGTGTGGAAAAGTTAGCCCCCAAGGTTGTCCCTACCTCACTAAAAATTAATGATAAAGAAATACCAATCCCATGTTGGACTCTAGAGAATACTTTAGAGTATCTTCCCTAAAGTATATAGGTTCTAAATATTTAAAATTCATTTAAATATAGTTGCACCAACTTTACTTTTTGAGAGGAAATCAATTTTTGTTGTGAGAGCATATAGAGAATTGTTTAGAGTATTTCTAAACATAGTAGGAGCAAGTAAGATCTCCATAATAGTAGAGATTTCAAACTGATTGGAGTGCTATAAAAGCATTGTAAGTTCTCATGATTATGAATATACTGAGCATATTTTTTCATTTTGGTATCAGAGCAAGTTTTCTCAGACAGATCAAAACCTGTGAAGAGTGGTGTGAAGAGATCTGAAGCACGCACTTTGTCAGAGAAACTCAAGTGGCCAACACTCAACAGAGTTGCAAGGAAGAACTCGAGTAAATCATTAATATATCATGCATCCTGAGGTATTTGCTTATGAAATTTTGAGGGTTGTTAGATAATTGTATAAAGAGGATTCAGTCAAAATTTTAGGTGATTTGGAGCTAATTTGCTAATTTTATTAGCATTTTGAGTTTTTGAATAAATGGTTGTATAAGGTGGAAGAAAGGGTATTTGCTTCTCAAATTTTGGGAGAAATATTATTTAGATAAAATAATAATTCAAATAAAATTTCAAGTCATTTGGATATGTATTGATCGATTTGTGTGAATATTGATTTTTCTTCAAAAATCCTAGATCCGAAATTGTGATAAAAAGGGAAAAAGTAAATGATCACATATTTTTCACATTTGTGAATTTTCTTCTAAAATTTAGAGGGTTTTCATATTATTTTCTCAGGAATACAAAGTTTAATTTTCAGAAATTTTGGAGCTATATGGATTGATTTATGTGAAAAACATTGAGGTTGTCTCAAAAAAACTCTAAAATATAGAAAGGGCAAAAGTAAATTGATCATATATTTCTCATTTGTGTGAATTTGCTTTTGAAATTTGGTGGATTTTCAGATATGTATATTAGAAGTCTACAGGAAAAGTTTTAGTTTTTTTCAATCAGTATTGGTCGATTTATGATAAATTTGGTGCTTGAGACTTTGGTAAATAAAAAGAAGTATGTATTTTTGCAATTAGAGGTTAATTTTGAGAGATTGACTTAAAAGGTTGAGTAAATTGAGTAAAATAAGACCTGTTGCTATTATTTATTGTAAAAAAATTGTATTAGAAGCTATCTGCATTATTCCAAAGTTTTTTTGATTAGCATCAATGGCTGCCAATAACAATCTTTCCATTCCTGAATTTAATGGGTTAGATTATGAGTATTGGTCCATCAATATGAGGACCTTACTCATAGGCAAGGGGTTATGGGATATTGTAGAAGAAGGCTAAAATGAACTTGCATACTGGACCACCTTGAGTGCAGCTGATAGAACCAATAAAAAGGATGCCCAAAAGAAAAACTCATTTTCTCTCTACCATCTCCAAGCAGCTTTGGAGAAAAGCATCTTTCCAAGGATTGCTTCTTGTTCAATAGCCCTAGAAGCATGAACAACCTTGAGAGATAGCTATCAAGGGAGCAATAAATTGAAGCAAGTGAGGATTCAAACCTTGAAGAGAGATTTTGAGAATCTCAAGATGCAAGATGATGAAAGAGTGGGAGATTATTGTGTGATAGTGAAAGCCATTGTAAACAAAATGTAAACCCTTGGAGAAGACATCAAAACTGAATTAGTGGTGAAAAAGGTTTTGAGAACACTTCTTCATAAATGGAACCATATTGCTATCATTATTGAAGAGTCTAAAGATTTTTCTACTCTAACTTTTGATATTCTCATTGGTTCTTTGATGTCTCATTAAGAAATATTACATGGTGCTACATCTACAAGCTATGGAGGTGATGAGAAAGCATTCTCATCCAAAGAAGGTGATAATTCAAAAGGAAGAGGACAAGAACAAGGAAAAGGAAGAGGACAAGGAAGAGGCCAAAGAATAGGTAAAGGAAGAGGACGAGGTAGATCAAGAGGTGGCAATCAAGGAAGAGGAGGTGACAAATCAAAGAAATATTGTTACAATTGTGGTAAGGTTGGTCACTTTTCTAGATATTGTTGGTCCAAGACTTCTCAAGATGGGAGAGGTCAATATGAAAACTATGAAGAAGAGGAAGGAGCTTCTTCAAATATGTTCCTCACCTATGGAAAATTAGATCAAAATCTTAATGAAACTTGGATTTTGGATACTGGTTTTTCCAATCACATGAGTGGCAAAGAGGAGCTCTTTGCTACAATGGATTTCTCCTACAAATCAAAGATCAAATTGGGAGATGACAAGGCCCTACAAGTTGAAGGCATTGGAGCCATGAAGGCTCCAACAAAAGAAGGCACCCAGAAGGTAAATGACATCTATTACACCCCCAAACTCCAACATAACTTGCTTAGTGTTGGACAAATGATGGAGAAAAATTATAGGCTTGTTTTTTATGAAGGCAAATGTGTAATTTTTTATAAGAACAATTGTAATAGAGTTGTTACCCAAGTACCTATGACACATAATAGGTTGTTTCCTATTAAGTTTGGGGAACAAGGAGGTGCTCAACGTGCTAGTGTAGCTATTGCTAATCCAAGTATGCTTTGGCACTTGAGATCTGGTCATCTTAATTTTGCAAGCTTGAAGTTGTTGACTTCTCAAGCTATGGTAAGTGGACTTCCAAGATTTGAATAACACAAGGAGGTGTGTGAAGGATGTGCTTTGGGAAAGCACTCAAGATCAAAGTTTCCAAAGGGACAAGCATGGAGAGCAAGCCATCCACTACAATTAGTGCATTCGGACATTTGTGGTCCAATGCATACCAAAAGCATTGGTAACAACTCTTACTTTTTCACTTTCATTGATGATTTCTCTAGGATGTGTTGGATTTATTTTTTGAAAACTAAAGATGAAGCTTTTGATTGTTTCATAGATTTTAAAAATAATGTAGAGAATAAAAGTGAGTTTGTTGTAAAAATTCTCAGGACTGATAGAGGAGGAGAGTATTATTCAAATACATTTCTAAAATATTGTAAATATTATGGAATAAAAAAGCAATTCACAACTGCCTACACCCCACAAAAAAATGGTGTGGCTCAAAGAAAGAACCGCACTATAGTAGAAATGGCTAGATCAATGCTTCAAACTAAGCATCTAAGTAACATGTATTGGGCTGATGTTGTTAGAACTAGTGTTTACATTTTGAATAGGAGTCCTACTTCTAGTTTAGATGGTATTACTCCTTATGAAGGATGGTATGGCAAAAATCCAAATGTAAAACACTTTAAGGTTTTTGGTTGTCTTGCATATGCCCACATTCCTGATGAGAAAATAAAGAAACTTGACCCCAAAATTCAAGAATGTATTTTTGTTGGATATTGTGAGTCTTCCAAAGCATATAGACTCTACAATCCCAAAACACATAAAATTGTACTCTCTAGGGATGTAATTTTTTATGAAGGGGGAGAATGGGGTCATCAATTTTTTTTTTGTTGATGATGGATATCATGATGCAAGTTCCTCTCAAGTGCAGCAAGTGCAGCCCAAAAATAGCAAAGGAAGTCCTCCAAGCCCAAGTATGAGTACTACTTCAAGTACAACAAATGCTACTCCAAGTCCTTCTCCACAATGATCAATAAGTTCTTCACCTATGAATATTGATTATCCATATAGAGGTAAAATAACACTTTAGAACCATCCATATTTTCAAATGTTGGATAAGAATTTCCAGAAAAGATACACTAGAAGTCAAGCTAGTAAAATGAATGCAGTTTTGAAAAGACTTGAAAATCTGCATATGTATGGTGATGATGACTCCCAAGAGCCTAAGGGAGATGTAGTCAATTATGCTTTAATGACTAGTGTAGAGCTAGAGCCATCTAGCTATGAAAAAGCAAGTGCTCATGATGTATGGCAACAAGCCATGAAAGAGGAAATGACCTCTATAAAAAGGAATGATACTTGGGAGCTAGTGGAGCTTCCTAAGGGCAAGAAATGTGTTGGATGTAAATGGTTCTACAAGACCAAATTCAATGTTGATGGAAGCATTGAAAGACACAAGGCAATACTTGTAGCAAAAGGGTTCACTCAGAAGTATGGGATTGACTATGAGGAGACCTTTGCTCCTGTTGCTAGATATGAGACAATCAGATTAGTACTTTCTTTGGCTGCCCACAAAGGGTGGAAAATTCAGCACATGGATGTAAAGAGTGCCTTTCTCAATGGGTACTTGAATGAAAAGGTTTTTGTGCAAAAACCTCAAGGATTTGAAGAACAAGGTAAGGAGCACATTGTCTATAAACTAAAGAAATCATTGTATGGCCTCAAGCAAGCACCAAGAGCATGGTACTCATGCATTGATGGCTATTTTCAAAGGTATGGATTCACTAGGAGCAAAAGTGAACCTACCCTCTACTACATGAAACAAGGTAAAGACATTCTCATTGTATGCTTATATGTGGATGATCTAATATTCATGGGTAGTAGTGCTAAGATGAATGAGGAGTTCAAACACTCAAGATATGATCAAGAAATTTGCTATGGAGCAATGCAAGCCTGTCGCAACTCCAATGGGTCATGGGATCCAATTGAGCAAAGATGATGGAGCACCAAAAGTTGACATGGCCACTTATAGGAGCATGGTTGGGAGCCTAATGTTCCTCACCAACACAAGGCTGGATATTCAGTATGTTGTTTCTCTTGTTTCAAGGTATATGGCTAATCCATATGAACTTCATTTTCAATAAACTAAGAGAATTTTGAAATATGTAAAGGGTACATTGGATTTTGGGATCCATTACCACAAATGTAATTCTGTAAAATTAGTTGGCTTTAGTGATAGTGATTGGGGCAACAATATAGATGATAGAAAATCTATTTTAGGGAATTGTTTTAGTCTTGGGTCATGACTAATTACTTGGAGTTCCAAAAAGCAAACTGTTGTAGCATTATCATCTACTGAAGCTGAGTACATAGCCATCACAAATGCTAGTACCCAAGCTTTATGGTTGAGAAAAGTTCTTGAAGAAATCAGAGAGAAACAAAGTCGTCCTATAAGTTTATGTTGTGACAATATGAGTGCCATCCAATTGGCACATAATCCTATCCACCATAACAGGTCAAAGCACTTTGATATGAAGTATCACTTCATTCGAGACATGGTGGAGAAATAGGTGGTTGAGTTACGATATTACAACACTTTGGACAACATAGCGGACATCTTCACCAAAGGAGTTGCGAAAGCTCAGTATATAAATTTGAGAGACTGTCTAGTCAGTCCTCTCAACTTTAATGGGGGGAATGTTGGACTCTAGATCATACTTTAGAGTATCTTCCCTAAATTATATAGGTTCTAAATATTTAAAATTCATTTAAATATAGTTGCAACAACTTTACTATTTGAGAGGAAATCAGTTTTTGTTGTGAGAGCATATAGAGAGTTGTTTAGAGTGTTTCTAAACATATTAGGAGAAAGTAAGATCTCCATAATAGTAGAGTTTCTAAACTAATTGGAGTGCTATAAAAGCATTGTAAGTTCTCACGATTATGAATCTAATGAGCATATTTTCTCATCCCATATACAACACAAATGAAAGCTAGTGGTTTTGGAGAAATCCTCAGAGATCATAGAGTGGAAAAACAAGAGGTTGTGGCTACTCCTCAAGCAAAAAATCCTAGATTGGCCCTGACCTCGAATATAGTCACATTAAAAAGGGTCGAAGAAGAGACAGTTTTTAGTGTTGCTAATGAAAGAGAACTATAGGCAATGGCAGGGATGGGTGGCATGGCAGAAAGCTCTACTGTAGAGGTAGATAAAGACAAGCACAAGTCAGCTATGGTAGAAATATCTATACCTACTCCACAAGAACCAATGATTCTCACTATTGATGATCGAATAGGAGGGGTTTCCATGCGGGGGAAAGAAGCCGATATGGTCAAAATGAACAAAGCTATGACTGTGTAGACTTTAGATATTCTGCATCAATCGAATAATGAGTTGAGAAGTCAATTGGAAACTAGTGATAAGGAAAAAGTAGAGATGCAAGCCTTAATTAATAGTCTAAAAGAAGAGTTGGCACAAAAAACCACCATTAGCACAACCTCCTTTGGTGGTGAAAATAACCAATTATGCAAACTATTTGACCAAAATAAAAAGGGAAATGTCATTTAAAATTCAAGATAGGATCAAGGGGATCACTGAGATGTTCAGGTAGATTGGGGTGATCCAGGTTATGGCTCAAGAAATTGAAAGCTTGATATATCAGAAAGAAGAAGACTTAGAGACCATTCACCCTACTCTCGACTTAATGGCAGAATATTTTGAGGAGATGCAGAACAAAGAAGTAATATTGAATGATGGTACTGAGATAAAAAATAATATTGAATTCATGAAAGCAGCTATGTTTGGGGTAAACAAGGAAATATGGCATAATGATGCTGTAGAGATGTTCACTCTATTGGATGACATAAAAGAGAAGCTAGAAGATATTGGGTTGTCATTGGAAGAGTTCTTAGAAACCGCCAGTATAGAAGATCTCCTCAAAAATAAAATAGAAGAGTTTGATTGTGAACTAGATGATGAACAAGAAATGGCCAGACAGACCACCTTTCTAGTAAATACTATGGAAACGCTAATCACCCAGTATGAAAAGAGTAAGAGTTATATCAGCATGCAGAAAAATAGGATCCTCTAGGAAATGAATATGTTGAGATTCTCTATAACTTTTAACATTGATGCTTGGAGGATGATTGGGAAACAAATTAGATGGCTACAGTAGGGAAAGAAAGGTAAAGAAATTAAAATATGCAGTTTACAGCTGGAAATGAGCTCACCCCCAAGAGATGAAGTGAAAGTTTCTCAAGAAGGAGAAACGTCAAAGGTAAAAATCCAATCAGATAGCCAAGGAGAAACAAAAGAAGGAGAAATAGAAGAAAGAGGAATAGAAGAAGGAGACCCTCCAGGCACAAAGATTACCAGTTGAATAAGTTAAGATTTAAAGGAATCTTAGTAGGGTATGAAGTGAAGACAAAAAAGGGGTAATGGAAGACAGTTGTACAATTTTGAAAGATCAAACTAAAAAGTGACAAGTGTAAGGCCAAGATCAGGCCAATAATAACCGAATCAAGAACCAGAAGCTATAAAAGGAAGCATCCAGGTTCAGAATCGGCATCAAGCATTAGAGAAAGCATTTTTGCTAAGAGGTATACTTGAGTGCCCTGAGAGTTGTGTTGTTGTATTCCCTTTGTGTCTTTTTTTGTTCATCCCTCATTCTTCCCTTTGTTGTGCAGGTTTTGGTAGAATTGTGCCTGAGAAGCTGAGGATATTCCCAGTATTTTTGAGCCTGAAACTCAGAGATTTTTCCTGTTACCCAAGTGGTGCAGGTAAAGTTGATGAAGTCTTGTTACATTATTTGAACAAAGACTTCTCATTGTATTAAGAGCTTTTTAACAGAGTTTAATGGCATTATGCCCACTCTGCATGTAATTCATTTGGAAAAATTAATACAATTCTAGGGTGTCAGTTCTACCATTTTTATCTATAGTTCTGTGTGTTTCCTCATAGAAGATTACATTATTTGAATGTGTTATGAGCATTTCTCTCATTGGTTAACTTTTAGATTCACTACGATATTCGACTGAGTCTAATAGCACCAATTTCTCTTTTCCTCATTCTTTCTATTCATATTTTAAAGCATTGTTAAATTGCTATAACAACCCAATGAATCTAGGCACCGATCTACATAAGGCATAATAATTATTGTTGTCTTTGCTTGGTCATTTTATATATAAGTAGCATATAACTAAAATCTGGAGTGCTTAAACTTGTAAAATCTGAAGTTTATCACTAGGGTTTCCTTACCCATTCTGGTTATTTTCTTTAGCAATATATCTTTTATCAGAATAAAGAGGCAGGTTGACCAGAGCCTATAATAGCTCATTGGTTTCAAATGATTTCTTGTAGCATGATAAATCAACCCTATGGATGCAAGAAATTGTTCCAATAATTTTTTGGCATCATTTTCAGGAGAGAATCTTTGTAATTATATTTTTAATAATTTATAAATTTTAAACTATTTTCCAACGACTATATTTTAATCAATGCAACCAATTAGAATAAAGAACATCCGTTTTTAATTTTTACATCTTTACGTTCTTTATTTTCTTTTACCTATAATTTTCAATTATCTTTTGAAGTGTTCTTGGCATTTCTTGATTTTCTTAATTTCCCAAGAACCATCTCCTGTGAGGCTGAGAGTTAAAAATCAAGCAATCTTGATAATACATTCTATTCTTTCTGCACTACCTATGTTGGCGACTCTATCTAGATGAACCCAAAAATAAAAAATCAAGGAAGAAAGAGCAGAACGTGTTAGCGCACACCAGGAGAAGTGGTAAGGAGTTATTCCTAAAATTTGAGAACCCTGAGGTACTTACCTATAATCAAAGAATACCACTTCTTAAGAATACTATGCATGAAAGTAAATCTTATCCTACAATTAGAAAGTACGTAAAGAAAAATAGAGATCAAAATATTACTACTACAGAAATAGTTGTTAATAGTGGGTTAAATTTTATTGTTGATGATACATTTGATTATTCTCATTGCCCAACTAATAGTAATACTATAGTAGATAATTCAGCTGATTATATTAAGATTACCCAACCCCATATTCCTGTAGGTAGTGTTTCTGTGAATCCAAATCCCACCACACCTACAGCCATAATGGCTCAAGAAAATCAAAATAATATTCAACAATGGAGAGCCAATAGGTATAGGTCATTTAATTTACCTACAAATTTGAATGCCTTACCAAATAAAGCTCATAAATATCTTCCTAAATTCCAAGGAAATAATGCAGTTACTAGGGAAGATCATATTAAAAGTTTCTTATATGCTTTGGATAACTTAGAGGTAGAACATGAAGATGTAGTCCTAAGGCTATTCCTGCAAACCTTAGAAAAGGATGCCAGAGAGTGGTTCAATTCTCTCCCAGCCAATGACATTCCAGATTTTGTTAAAATGGAAACTATGTTTTTGAAGAAATTTGGAGAGAGGAAAAATGAACAATCCCTATTGACCGAGTTGGCCACAATGAAGAAAAAGGAAAATGAAGTTGTCAGTGATTTTAACAGAAGGTTTTCCAAAACTAGAAATAAAATCCCTATTAACCTTAGGCCTAGTGATATCCAGTCAATTTGTTTCTATAAAAATGCTTTCCAAGGTGAATTCAATTATGAGTTAAGGCAAGAGCAAGCCACCACTATCGATGAATGCATGGATAAGGCGATTGAGATTGAAAGAAATATGCTAGATAGTGGTAAAATGAAACCTTATTCTCTAGAGACAAACCAACCTGATAGAAAACCCAAAAAGGGTAGCATTTGATTTACAAAGAAGAACTGAAGTAGATCCAATGGAGAAATTAACTAATCAGATGGTTGAGATGTTTAATACCATGAACAACAGGTTAGCAAGAATAGAGAGAAACAATGGAAATAATGGTGAAACCTCACAACCAGAGAGACCACATGTTGATAATCACCCTCCCTTCAAGAAAAATTTCAATAGGAATTGGGGAAACAACAATACCTCTGATGAAGGAAACAGGAATAGGAACAATGGAAATAATAATTGGAAAAATAGAGAGTCTGACAGAGATCAGAATAATGTTCCTAACCCTATGCCATCTGCTAACATAGCAAAAAGTTTTCCTTATTTCTGCTCAACCTACGAGGCCCCCATAACCTAGAAGGATGTGGTTTTTACTTAAGTAAACAACACAATATAGATCTTAATGATGAGTCAGAAGAAGATATAAGGATTAATGTTTGTTGGTCTCTAGAAGATGAGTCCAGAGAAAGGCTCTTTGAAGAAAACATGGACAAGTATGCTTCAAATCATCATCCTCAGATCTTAGTAGCTGAAGGTACTAAAATCCTCCAAAAGCCACATGAGTCAAGATATGATAAAATGAAGCAGGGAAGATTAATCCCCACTGCTAAAGAAGTAGAAGAATTAGAAGCTACCAATACTCTAAATTTAAGAAATAGAGCAATTCCTGACAGAACAGAAAAAGCTTCCACTAGTGAAACAAGAAAATAGACTTTCACAAATAAAAATATTAGTAAAGAGAAAACTGATAGAACCCCCAAAAAAATCATTCCTGAGATAGTAGAATTAGAAGAAGAAACATCTAAAGAAGAAAGCAACAAACCATTGGATATAAAAAAGATAGAATTTGATGTTGGGTCAGAACTCAATAAGCAAAAAGTTAACATTACATTTGGTGAGCTTATGAAAGTTCAGCAATACAGAGAACAAGTATGTAGAGCATTTGGATTAATTGAACAAAAAGAAGATCCAACTTGCCATGTTGCTAGACAAAATCAACAAGATACAAGATCACCATCCTCAATCAAACCCTTCTATGTATCATTAAGATATAATTCAGATGAAGGAGAGAGGTATGTGATTCATAATTGTATGTTGGATAGTGGAGCTTCACATAATATCATGCCCAAAATGATAGCTGACCAAATGGGATTAATATATACAAGAGATTCTACCCCTATTTTAGTAATGGATAGTAGGCAAGTACCTTGCGTTGGAGTGATAACTAGATTATTAGTTTTCCTAGACCAACATCCCAAAAAGGGCATAGTAATGGATGTTGCAGTAGTTGATGTTGACCCTTTCTTCTCACTACTACTAAGCAGGCATTGGGAAGAACAACTAGGGGGATCAATTCAATTAGATTGGTCTTATGCTACCATCCCAATGTCAGATAAAGAAAATGTAACTCTACGAAGAGAACCTTTTAACAAATATTCTATAGAGTTAATTAAAATAGATGAAACCATGATAAATCTGGTAAACTCAATGGAAGAAAAAGGAATGGGAGTTTATTCAATTTGGCATAACCCATTCCTGGTGGAAGTACCAGAGGCTAAAAACATGGATCCAGAAGTCATAAATATGGTTGATGCTGAATCAGATAGAGTATTAACACAGGAAATGTGGACCATGACTTTTGATGGAGCTAAATCCCAATCTGGAGCAGGTGCAGGAGTCAACTTGACTGACATAAAAGGAAACTACCTTGGTATTCCTTACAGGCTAGAATTCCCTTGCACCAATAATGTAGCTGAGTATGAGGCTCTATTGCTAGGATTGAGGAAAGCCAGAGAATTAGGGATAAATTACCTAATTGTAACAGGATATGCAGAATTAATTATCCAACAGATAAGAGGAAAGTATCAAACTAAGCATCCTAGGTTAAAACAATATAGAACTGCAGTATTGGAAGAGATTGATAAATTTTTAGCTTTCAATATCTCATACATTCCTAGAGAACATAATCATGTTGCTGACCTCTTAGCTGTAAATGCATCAGGCCTAGATCATCCAGAGATTACTACTGAATATATGGATAGGTTCCCAACCATTTTAGTTTATAAGCCTTCTGTACCAGATAACATTGTTTACTTACAAGTCTTTCAAGATGATGTGGATATAAAGGACTTCATGACTTTACAAAATCAGTATGCTGATATAATTTGTGATGAAAAAGATGAAGAAAAACTGAAAGACCAAATAGGTGAACCAGTAGAAGTAATCCAACTGAAAACAAATAAAATACCAAAAGGATTGGTTTCTCTAGAAAGCTTATTTGATGATTTTGATAAAGCTTTTAAACCTCTCTTAAAAGAGACTATAGCTGAAGATGTTAATATTGGTACAATGAAAGAGCCCAGAATAGTAAAAATAGACACAACTTTACCAACAAAAGAAAAAGTTGGATATATCAGTTTCTTAAAGAAAAATAAAGAGCATTTTGCTTGGACTTATGAAGATCTTAAAACCTTCAAAATAGATGTAATGACACACATAATACCCCTGAAGGAAGATTCCAAGCCATTCAGACAAAAATAGAGGAAATATAATCCTACCCTGCACCCAATAATGCAAAAAGAGGTACAAAAATTGTTGGATTCCAAAATAATCAGAAAGGTAAGATTTTCCTCTTGGATATCCAATTTAGTACCAGTTAGAAAGAAAAATGGGGATATTAGACTCTGTGTAGATTTTAGAAATTTAAATAAAAGTTCATTAAAGGACAATTATCCATTGCCAAATATGGAGCAACTATTGCAAGTGGTAGTTGGTTCATCTAGAATGTCCCTGTTGGATGGATTCTCTAGATATAACCAAATCCAGATCAATCCAGAAGATAGACATAAAACAACATTCACCACACCCTAGGGCACATTTGAATATTTAAGAATACCTTTTGGCCTAATGAATGCAGGTGCTACCTTTCAAAGAGCAATGGACTTTACCTTCAAAGGATTAATGTTCAAAATAGTGGTTGTATATTTGGATGACATCACAATATTTTCTAAAAATCTAGAAGACCACTTAGAACATCTAGCTATAGTCTTTGCTCGATGTAAAGAATTTGGAATTTCCCTAAATCCCAAGAAGTGCATATTCAGAACAACACAAGGGAAATTATTAGGTCACATAGTTTCAGAAAAGGGGATAAGTATTGATCCAGAAAGAATAGAAGCCATCTCCAAAATTCTCCCTCCTAGAAACTTAAAAGGAGTCAGGTCATTCTTTGGAAAAATAAATTTTGTTAGAAGATTTGTTCCAAATTTTGTAGAGATGACCAAACCCATAAATGATATGGTTAAAAATACTAGAGAAATAAAATGGATAGTAGAAAACATGGAAGCATTCAATAAGATTAAAGAAGCCATTACTACTGCTCCAGCCTTAAGTTGCCCTGATTATTCCAAAGAATTTAACATTTACTCATATGCATCTGAGCACTCCATTGTTGTAGTTCTTTCATAGAAAGATGATGAAAATAATGAAAGGCCAATAGCTTTCATGAGTTCAGGATTGAAAGGAGCACATCTTAAATATACCCTACTGGAAAAACATGCTTATGTAGTAATTCAATCTTTAGAACATTTCAAAGGTATATTCGGTTCAAATAAAGTTTACTATTGTATCCCTTTCATAACAATAAAAGATGTCTTCACCTAGTCTGAGCCACTAGGAAGGCCTGCAAGATGGATGGTAAAACTATTACAGTATGATGCAGAATTCAAAATAGTCAAAACTGTAAGAGGGTAGGGTTTAGAAAAGTACCTAGCATATAAAGGAGAAGATTCTAATAATATCATTATAGTAGATGAGATGCATGACATCAGGAGAGTTAATAATGTTGAATGTAAATGGTATGATGAAATATTAGCATACCTACAAACTTTATCTTTCCCAAAGGACATGCCAATTAACAGAATGAGATCAGTAAAACTACAAACATAGAAATATCATGTGCAGGATGGTGTGCTCTATTGGAGACACCCTGATGGTGTGTTATTAGTTTGCTTATATGAAAGTGAAGTCCTAGAAACAATGAAAGAGTTCCATGATGGTTTTTGTGGGGGACATTTTGCTCCCAAAGCCACAACAAATAAAATCATGAGAGTAGGCTATTATTGGCCTACACTTTTTAAATATGTATATCAATATGTTAGGAATTGTCATAATTGTCAGGTTTTTGTAGGTAAGAAGCACTTGGCTGCTATGCCTCTCAAACCAATGATCATAGAAGCACCATTCACACAATGGGGCATTGACCTAATTGGGGAAATTAACCCAAACTCATCAAGAAGACATAAATGGATCATAACTACAATAGATTACTTCACAAAATGGGTAGAGGTTGCACCTCTAAGAAGTTCTACTTCTCAAACTATCATTAACTTCTTAGAAGAAAGTATTCTAACCAGGTTTGGGGTTCCTCAGAAAATAGTAACAGATAATGGGCAATATTTTGTATCATATGAGATGGTAGAATTTTGTGCTAAGTATGGAATAGAACTTTCCTAGTCTGCAAATTACTATCCTCAAGGGAATGGTCTAGCTGAGTCATCAAATAAAAATTTAATCACTAGAATTAAAATATCATTGGGTAAAAATAAGAAGAGTTGGGACAATGAGTTAAAATTTGCCTTATGGGCAGACAGGTTATCACTAAAGAGAAATACAAGTAGAACTCCCTATGAAATGGTATATGGAGAGAAGGCCTTGTTACCCTCAAGAATAGAAAAATTAGCACTTTCCCTACTATTACAAGATCATGAGAACCCTGATGCCTTGCAGAGAAGACTAGACCAGATTGCTCAATTGCAAGAACAAAGAAGGGAAACCCTAAACAGGATAATTGATCAAACTCAAAAAACTATAAAATCATTTAACAAAAAAGTGAAAGGTACTCCTTTTTGTGAAGGTGATATAGTGATCTACTAGGATCCCAAAAATGATAAGCATGGGGAAAAAGGGAAGCTTGAACCCAAGTGGATTGGCCCCTATCAAATAGCTCAAGTTGTCGGTCAAAACACTTACAAGTTGCAAACATTAGAAGGAGACCTGATGAAAATCCCTATCAATGGTATACATCTCAAAGTCTATAACCCCTACCATGGGGTCAACAGGGGATAAAAGCCCTAAAAATAAAAAAAATAAAATATATAAAAACCCAAAAATAGAGTGTTGTTCCTATCAGGATGTTTTGTTGTTTGTTTTGCTCAGTGTCTTTCTTACTATTGTGTCCTATTTTGCTTTATACAGTTATCCTTTGTGACTATCATAAGAAGAAGAGTATTCTTTAAATGTTTATTTCTCTAAAAGATAAACAGTGAAGAGGAAATTTATTTTAGATTTTGATGATGCTTACAATTTTCAAAATTGAATGTTCCTGCAACTGTCATATGATATGAAATAAAATAGAGTAACATCAGAGTTGTTGTAACATCATGCCAGAACCTCACATTGCAAATACTCTTTAATGAAATTTTAGGATCCAAAGGATAGAATTCTATTTGGTAAGGTGATTGAGCTAAAAATCATTACACTCTATCCTTTAGCCAACAAATTGATCCTCAACTCAAGACATACTCATTGCACAATTTGCTTATATCTAAATATTTCTCAAAAAGAGAAAGAAAACTAAAATAATGCAGATTGAGTTTGTATTTGAGATATCTTGGAAAACCTCTACCGGGGCTATAGACGCTTGATTGGCAGTAGAGTAAAACCAGATGGGATCAATAGCATCTCCACCGGGGCTATAGATGCTTGACTAGTAGTGGAGCCCTACAAATGGTGAAAATATTAAGGAGTGAAATCACTTATTAGGCTTGATCATTTTCCAAACAGGGTGAAGTTCTGACAGACCCAGAAATCAAAATGAATGCACTAACACACACTCAGGCCAAGGCATGATGAGGCAAACAACTTGGATACATTATGTGTGATCATATCTTAAGACTTCGTAGAACAATCATAACAATATTCCAAAAGCTCATCTGAACTTAAAATTCTGATCCTTTGATCTAAATTTGATTGAGGAGAATAACAGTTTTTGGATACTCTACTTCTTAATGTTATGTTTTTGTTGCTTTACTGTATATTTTTAGTTTTAAAGTGTTCTTTGTTTATGTTTTGATCATGCTTGATGGATTATGATTTTGTCCAAGGCTGGAAATGAAACCAGGAGATTCTGGAATTCTCAAGTGCCTCATGTTTTCAGCACATTGTCCTAGTCAAAGCCTATGTTGGAGCCAAATTTGACTCAACATCAGAGACCCTCAATTTTAAATTTTTGGCTTCAATAAATTTAGCAAATGTTGTTGGTCTCTATTGCATTCTCCTCTGAGAAAAATTGATTTTCAATGTTTTGATATTTTGAACCATTTTAATAAAAATAATGACATCTTAGTCAAATTAAAAGTCAAAATTTTAGCTGATAACAAGATTGTCGTTGTAACCGTTGATCCTATCCAAAAATTCAAATGTTCATCACATAGCCCTCAACCTTTAAAAGCATCCGAATTTTAAAAGAGATTTGAAATCTGATCATTAAAATATCCACTAAAGTCAACCTTTAAATCCTTGGGTGTATAATGAATTGGTTAAAATATTCGGACCTAAGTGAATGAGCCTAAGCCTTGTGAATTATAATGAATTGTTTAAAAAGGTTTGGGCCTAAATCGACAATAATCCTAAGGTTTAATTAAAATTCAAATGGTCAATTGAGGGTATGCACCCCCTTCATGGTAAAATCCATGCAAATGTTAATTAATTAATTACCATGGTCAAAATATTATAACCTAAAGTCTAAGGTAATTGAATTAATAAAATCTGAAGTAAGGGTCATGCGCCCCATTGATTAAATATCGAGCAAATTTTTAGATCTGGACGAATGCGCTTGGCCCATGGCTAATCCAATGGATGCACTCTCCAAATTGTCTAGTATTTAAAAACCAAGGTCAACATTGATCAAAACCTAAGGTCTTGAGCAAAAATTAATAAAATCATTTGAGGGTATGCACCCCTTCAATTAAGTATCAAGCACCTTGGACAGATCTAAAGGTAGCACCCAAATCCTCCTTAATCGGATGGACATGCTTTTATAAGCTAACCGATGGTTAAATCAACCAAGTCAAATAATAATAGTGTAGTCAAGGGTCTATAACTCAAAATATGATCAAATATTATTAAGGGTTACGCACCCCCGAGTGTTTAAAAGGTGTGCAAATCAAGCAGATCCAAGGGCAACGCTCAATATTGGTGAAATCGAATGATGATGCTCACTCGAAATATAAAAGTATTAACATTAAATGGGTTAAGCACCATAAGATTAATCAAACCACTAATAAAAATTAAAAAGGGTCCTAACACATTGCTAATCGCTCCCCCTTTCGCTAATCACAAATTAATTAAAATTGAAAAAACATGCATGCCTTATGTTTTTAGTTTTGTAGGGTAGAAGAAAATCTACGACCACACTTTCTCCTAAGTTAATTTTATGGCAACACTCACGATAACTTGATCAACCATTAAAAAGCTCATATCCAAGTCAAAGATAAAACACTCCCTATATTTGGTAAATCCTATGGTTGTGCCTGCTTCAGCCAGATCCAATGGTCATGATCCCACAAATTCAATTAGGATTTGACAAGTCAAAGGTAAGTGTTATCAAAATGCACATCATATTTGATACAACGACGATGCTAGATCCTGATTAGATCCAACAATAACATGATATAAAAAGGTTAACAATTAAAAAGTAATAAGTACTTTGAGATTAATCAAATTCTAAATGAGATCATCGAGGGTCTTAATACATCCCTAATATTTCCCATTTCATTAATCATAGATTAATAAATATTAAAGGGCATGTACGCCTTATGTTGTGTTTAGTTTTGTAGGATATGGAAAATTAATGGTCGCGCCTCATCACGACTCGATCTAATGGTAGCGATGATTTCTTCCCAATCCAACATATAAGGCAATCAAGGGTTGCGTTCACACACAAGATGATCCAATGGCTGCACTTCATTCATGATAATCCAAGGCTTGGACATAGGATGGGCCAAAGATAATCAATGGCCATGTGCACTCCAAGGCCAATCCAATGGTAGCACTCTCCTGCAAGGCAAACAATAGTTGACAAGTCAAAACAAATGTTGTAAGATGATCTAACAGTAGCACTAGCCATGATCGAATCTAACAATAACACTCCCTTAGAGGCATTATAAGATAAATAAAATCAACGGTCGCATTTCAACCCACCCAGATATTACAACTATGGTTTAATCGAAGACACCTAAAGGATATAACCATACCTCATGGGTTAATCAATGGTCACGCTCATTCCAAACGAAGATCTGATGATAGTGCCTCACTAAAACAAGTTAGATAAAGACAAAATGATCATCAGTAGACTTATAGTCATAAAGAAGATCCGATGACCATGCTTAAGTCTACTAAATCAAACGGTGGCACTTTACCGAAGATGATCGAAGAAAAACCAAGTAGATGATTGACCAAGCTATGATCAAGATAGATCGGATGGTCGTGCATATCTCCACCTAAGATCTAACGGCTGCGAATAATCGAGACTATCAAAAGGAAATAAAGTGGTATAAGAAGCACACATCTCTACCCGATCGAATGTCAGCGATGGACCCTGCCCAGATCTGATGGTTGCGCATAACCGAGATACCCGAAGGTTAAGGTATATGTTTTGTTTCATGATTGGGTGATTAATTAATTAAGGTAAAAACCAATTAATCCTTCGCCTAATTAAGATTAATTGAGGGTCTAATATGTGGCTAATTCCCCCCTTTTTGTGGTTAAACCCGACGCACATCTAGAATATCGGACGAGCACGCACAATAGGATTTTTGATCAAAAGGTGGATCCTTAGAGACATGAGCATGGTTTAAAGGATTAGTTTTAAAAGATATTGAAAATTTATATCATATATTATATGACTAACACATGGGTAAAATCAAATTAAAAATTATAGACCTAAGCATTTCTGATTGATTTATTGGAAACCATGATTTTTCACTTAGTATATGTTGCCAACTTTAGTATACATATATTTTATCGTATGGCTAACCAAACGTGCATATTAGTGAAATTGATGGGCACACGCTTCAATGAGTGGATCTAACGACCGATCCCCAAAATAATGATCACTTTTTAATGGTATCTCTTCTTTCAAAAATTGACCCCTATTGAAGGACGAGGTGGCGGAATACCTCATAAAAATTCCCATGAAAAGCTCTCACCACCACATTCCTAATGCCACGTCGAAAGAGGAAGCAGCTCAATGACCAATAGCAACACTGTAAATGATTAAAGGTACGTGAATCAAAGTCCACTATGGAGGTACGAGGCGAGGAAGATCGTAAGTCATAACTACCCGATTTTGGAAACAACACTATGGCAAACATTCATTGGTCAATTTCAAAAGGGAGTTGGTGACATTGCATTAATAACACCTCGTGCAAAAGCTGTGAGGCCACTCTTTTGTAAATTACTTAAACCTCCACTCTCAAATGCATTACCACCCTGGTTATCTCAGAGTGAGAAATTGCTGCAGAAGAGTAGAGAGCTTAAGAGCTGCCTAAATGAATGGAGGACTCAAAAGAGTGTGTTTCAATAAGTTGAGTTGCTATCTGTAAGAAAAATGGCCACTTGGGGAGCTACTTTCGCACCAAAGGACACCAAGGAGGCTATAAAATTCATCATAGATCAGGCCCCATATGCCGAACTCCTCAAAAAAGTTGTTATCACTATGGGGATGTATGATTTCACCAAACAATCAGGGAAGGACAAGAAGCTCACACCGACCCAACAATGGGAAATTGAGAACACCTATGTTCGGAGTTTTGAGTCCATTGAAGAGAATTTACAGTGCTACCCTTGGCTGTTGGTGGATTTGTTCCACAAAGCAAAAAGGCTACAGTACAAGGGACCTCCTAGGAGCAACAGGTGGATGAGCAATGTAGGGAGATTAATATACCCCTGAGTGTACTACTCTATGGACCTTCTGGCATGGTTGGTAGTAGCGTACGACGAGAACACCAAGACCTTCAGAGACAACAAAGATCGACCGGTGTTCAGTATCACGCCCAAGCACATCAAGGAGGTCTTCAATATTCACACCTTCAAACACGCCACTAATTCGCCAGGTAATTCAAAGATAATCTAGTAGGCTAATTAAATTAGAGCCTTTTAAAATGCTTTTTGAAGCACATGAGGATGTTTAGTATAATTTTCCTATTAAAAAAACTACTTTTAAGCCCTGGGTCCAGGATTTTAGTGATATGATTAGCATCATACTAGGAGTATCAGACCTAAATGTAGTTTGGCAAGATGTATTGTATTTAGTAGCTCAAAGTAATAGAAGCACAAACACCCCCATCTATGCCTGGGAGGAAGAATTGAGCAAACAAATGCACACGGAGTTGGCAGAACTAAAAAGAGCAATTTTGGAGCAAAAGGAACAGATGCCTCGTTTCTCCAACTACTCGATTCTTATGCATCTGATAGCTGGCCAAATGGGAGAAGATAATAAAAAGATATTGAAAGCTATTGAGATTCCTTACGTTCAAAATAGATTTTGGAGGATACACGAAGGACGCACTCATCTAGGCTGGTTCTACGATAACTTCATGGTGGAAGTTCACTGGATTCTAACAAGAAGCATACCTGAGAGATTAGGCCCAGGGATAAAAACATTTATCAAAGAAAAATAAATTGGAGATTATTTCTTCTCAGAAGGCTTTACGTACATCAGGCTCTATGGGGCCAAAATTCCCCCTAAGGCATTGCCTACGTACTGCCCTTACTCCCTAGCTACCTTGGAACTGGTAAGACAGGTTGTAGAAGAAGCCAAAATGAGGCAGGCTAACAAGCATGGTCGGGTCCCTTGGTTTAATGTCCCTTGCAAATTTGGATATTACATATACGCAGGCTATCAGGCCTTATTGAAAGGTATGTATGATCTAGAAGGGTTGGATTTCGAAGAAGTGACTTGGAGACCCTATGATCCTCTAGAGAAATACCAGGAAATGATGAAACGTGAGTATGCCTGGGTCAAACATAGAGAAGACAAATATGAAGAGGCTTTATTAGAAGCCATGGAAAAAGGGAAAACCTGCAAAGAGTGTGGAATGAATTCCCATAAAATATAAGGGGAAATTCACAAATTCATCCACCAGGTGAATACCCAACTGAGCTAAACTCAATAAGAAGAATCACTGTTGAGAAAGTGGCACCAATATTTTCTCCTCCCACTAGGGCAATCCAAGAAGACCCTATACTATAAATTATAGAAGAATAGGGTCTCGATCAAATGGAAGTTACCGTAAGTGCTACTGATATAGTAGAACACCAGATACAAGGTCCAAAAAGTTCTCAACCTCAGATAGAGGCAGCACCCAATACTTCACAGCTAGCTCACATCGGGCCCGATATAGACAAAGGAAAGAAAGTAGTTGTAGTATCATCCCAAGAGCTCATTGTTGCAGAAAAACAAGTTGAAGCTCCTGTTTCTAATAAATTTTTGGCTTTAACTAGTGTGAAAAATTTGGCTCCTCAGGCTGTCCCCACCTCACTAAAAATTAATGACAAAGAAGTACCTATCCCATCTGCAACACAAATGAAAGCTAGTGGTTTTGGGGAAATCCTGAGAGATCATAGAGTAGAAAAACAAGAGGTTGTGGCTACTCCTCAAGCAAAAAATCCTAGATTGACCCTGACCTCAAATATAGTCACATTGAAAAGGGTCAAAGAAGAGACAATTTTTAGTGTTGCTAATGAAAGAGAACTGCAGATGGTGGCAGGGATGGGTGGCATAGTAGAAAGCTCTACTATAGAGGTGGATAAAGACAAGCACAGGTCAGCTATGGTGGAAATATCTATACCTACTCCATAGGAACCAGTGATTCTCACTATTGATGATCGAACAGGAGGGGTTTCCATGAGGAGAAAGAAGTCGATATGGTCAGAATGAACAAAGCTATGACTATGCAGACTTTAGATCTTCTGCATCAAGCAAATGATGAATTGAGAAGTCAATTGGAAACCAATGATAAAGAAAAAGTAGAGATGCAAGCCTTAATTAATAGTCTAAAAGAAGAGTTGGCACAAAAAACCACCCCAATAGCACAACCTCCTTTGGTGGTGAAAATAACCAACTATACAAACTATTTGACCAAAATAAAAAGGGAAATATCATTTAAAATTCAAGACAGGATCAAGGGGATCACTGAGATGTTCAGGCATATTGGGGTGATCCGGGTTACCACTCAAGAAATTGAAAGCTTGATATATCAGAAAGAAGAAGACTTAGAGGCCATTCACCCTACTCTCGACTTAATGGCAAAATATTTTGAGGAGATGCAGAGCAAAGAAGTAATATTGAATGATGGTACTAAGGTCAAAAATAATATTGAATTCATGAAAGCAACCATGTTTGGGGTAAACAAGGAAATATGGTGTAATGATGTTGCAAAGATGTTCACTCTATTGGATGACATAAAGGAGAAGCTGGAAAATATTGGGTTGTCTTTGGAAGAGTTCTTAGAAACCTCCAGTATAGAAGATCTCAAAAATAAAATAGAAGAGTTTGATTGTGAACCAGATGATGAACAAGAAATGGCCAGACAGACCACCTTTCTAGTAAATACTGTGGAAATGCTAATCACCTAGTATGAAAAGAGTAAGAGTTATATCAGCATGTAGAAAAATAGGATCCTCCAAGAAATGAATATGTTGATATTTTCTATAACTTTTAACGTTGATGCCTGGAGGATGATTGGAAAACAAATCAGATGGCTGCAACAGGGCAAGAAAGGTAAAGAAATTAAAATGTGCAGTTTACAGCTAGAAATGAGCTCACCCCCAAGAGAAGAAATGAAAGTTACTCAAGAAGGAGAAACGTCAAAGGTAGAAAGCCAGTCAGAGAAGAAACAGAAGAAGGAGAACTAGAAGAAATAAGAACAGAAGAAGGAGACCCTCCAGACATAGAGATTACTGATTGAACAAGTTAATATTTAAAGGAATCTTAACTTGTATGAGGTGAAAACAAAAAAGAGGTAACAGAAGATAGCTGTAAAATTTTGAAATATCAAACTAAAAAGTGACAAGTGTAAGGCCAAGATCAGGCCAATAATAACCTAATCAATAATCAGAGGCTATAAAATGAAACATCCAAGTTCAAAATCAGCATCAAGCATTAGAGAAAGCATTTTTGCTAAGAGGTATACTTGAGTGCCCTAAGAGTTGTGTTGTTGTATTCCCTTTGTGTCTTTTTATGTTCATCCCTCATTCTTCCCTTTGCTATGCAGGTTTTGGTAGAATTGTGCTTGAGAAGCTGAGGATATTCCTAGTCTTTTTGAGCTTGAAACTCAGAGATTTTTCCTGTTACCCAAGTGGTGCAGGCAAAGTTGATGAAGTATTGTTACATTATTTGAACAAAGACTTCTCATTGTATTAAGAGCTTTTAAAACAGAGTTTAATGGCATTATGCCCACTCTGCATGTAATTCATTTGGAAAAATTAATACAATTGTGGGGTGTCAGTTCTATCCATTTTTGTCTACAATTTTGTGTGTTTCCTCATAGTATATTACATTATTTGAATGTGTTATGAGCGTTTCTCTCATTGGTTAACTTTTAGATTCACTACGATATTCGAATGAGTCTAATAGCGCCAATTTCTCTTTTCCTCATTCTTTCTGTTCATATTTTAAAGCGTTGTTAAAATTGCTATAACAGCCCAATGAATCTAGGCACCGGTCTACATAAGGCATAATAATTGTTGTTGTCTTTGCTTGGTCATTTTATATATAAGTAGCATATAACTAAAATATGGAGTGCTTAAACTTGTAAAATCTTAAGTTTATCACTGGGGTTTCCTTACCCATTCTGGTTATTTTCTTTAGCAATATATCTTTTATCAGAATAAAGAGGCAGGTTGACCAGAGCCTGTAATAGCTCATTGGTTTCAAACGATTTCTTGTAGCATGACAATTATCAAAATCCTATGGATGCAAGAAATTGTTCCAACATGACCTAACCAATTAGCCATGAATTTATCACGAAGATGCGATAGTGCATTGATATTTTGTTGGTTCTATTTAAGGACAAGATCTCCTACTTGGAATTCATGTAGATGAACTTTGGCATTGTAAGCACATTTGAGGCGGTCCTAATAAAATTGTAAATGCTCTAAAGTATTGACTTACCTCTCATCAAGAAGTGTGAGTTGGTCAAGATGTGCTTGTTTAGCAATATTTTCACCTATGAATTCCTGCAAAGAAATTCATAAGGAAGGGATCTTGAGCTCAAGAGGTATGATTTCTTCGGCTCCATAGACCAATGAAAATGGTGTTGCCCCTATAGGCGTGCGGATGCTTATTCGATAAGTCCATAATGCCAAGGGAATTTGTGTGTGCCAATATCTATGATTTTATTTGATAATTTTCTTGAGAATGACAACTAAAATCTTATTAGAAGCTTCAACTTGTCAATTTGCTTGTGGGTAATAAGGAGTCAAGAAACTAAGTTGAATGTTATATTTATCAAAAAGTGTTGGACATCCTTATTCTTGAAATACTTACCATTGTTTGAAATTATTTTTAAGGGAATATCAAAATGACAAATGATGTGATGGAGTATGAACTCCACAATTCACAGTCTTGTTGTACTGGTTAGAGGAATTACCTCAACCCACTTTGTGAAGCATTTTGTGGTTGTGATGATGAATGTATGTTGTCTCGAGGAAGGAGGTGAAATTTTACCAATTAGATCTAGGCCCCATTCTGAAAAGGGCCAAAGGCTTTGAATAGGTTGTGAGTCTTATGATGAAACATGAATTAAATTAGCATGTTCTTGACACTTCTTACAATATTTAACATATGTGCAACAATCACGTTCCATTGTGGGCCAATAATAACCCATGCATAAAATCCACTTTGCAATGTCTATTCCACTAAAATGACCACCACAAGTACCATCATGAGCTTCAGCTATGGCTTTTTGAGCCTCACTAGCCTCAAGACAATGAAGGAGAACTCCATCATAACCACGTTTATAAACCACGTCCCCCAAGAGAATGAAATGGGCTGCCTTTTGCTTAAAAGTGTGTTTGGAAGTTCAAGAAATATCAGATGGGAGTGTTCCAAACTTGAGAAAGGCTACTATTTGTCTTGACCAAGGCTCATATGAATCCGATTGGATAAAGAAAACATCCTTTTCATCTTTAGACTCAGCATGGAAAATTGTAGATTTAGAGACCATTGAAATGATAAGGGGTTGTACCTCTCCAAAGGAGTCTTTTGGAATCAATGATCCAAGGGAGGCCATCGCATCTAAAAATCTATTATTTGAACATGACAAACTATTGATTTCATACCAATCAAACTTGGAGAGCAATTTCATTGCTACTTCGTGATAAATCTTAATGGTTGGTTCTTTGCATTGGTATTCTTTGTTGATTTGCTTGACTACAAGTTGAGAATCACCAAATATCCTAATATGCTTAATGCTCATAGATATAGTTGATTGAAGACCTAAGATTAAGGATTCATACTCTACAATGTTGTTTGTGCATTGGAAGTCTAGTTTGAATGATAAGGGGATAGGTACCCCTTGTGGTGTGTGAAATACAACTCCAACACCTTGACATTTCGCACACTTAGAGCCATCAAAGAATAATGTGATATCAACGTCTTCCTTTGGAATGACATATTATTCTTGCTCAGTGATAGCAATTACCAAATCATCTAGGTGCTCAATAATCAAATAATGATCACTAGGTAGTGGAGCTTCCGTAATTTGATTGGCTATTACCTGAACTTTAATGGATTTTTGAATTCCAAATTGAATTTAGTGAGGAACATTATCCATTGAGCGGTGCGGGTTTTGTTGTAAGTGTGGGGTATCATATAACACAAAGTATTTTCTCTAGCTATGACATATGTTGTGTGGCTAAGCATGCAATGTCAATTTTTCTTAGTGGTAAAAACCACTGCTAAGCACAGTTTATCTACATAAGCATGTTGGGTTTCATAGCTTACCAATGTTCGACTAATGTAGTAGATAACTTGTTCTCGATTTTGTTCATTCTTTTGTACAAAAATTGTCCCTAATGCAAAGTCTATTGCGAAGACATAAAGATAAAATGGGGACCCTGAACAAGGAGGAGCTAATACTGGCAGAGAAGCTAGGTATTGCTTAATGTCATCAAAGGCCTTCTGACATTCACTTTTCCAAGAGAATGACACCTCATTTTGTAGTAGGTGATTGAATGACCTACATTTGTCAGAACATTATGGAGTAAAATGACGGATTGATTTAATATTTCCTTGTAAATGATAAAATTCCTTTAAATTAGTTGGGGGAAGCATCTTCATGATGACCTTGATCTTGTTTGGGTCCACCTCAATGCCTCTTTTGGAGATAATGAATCCTAGAATTTTGCTCGAGATAACACCAAAGACACATTTCTTGGGATTCAACCTTACATTATGCTCTAGGAGTCGGTCAAAAACTTTATCCAATACACCAATATGTTCTTGTCAAGTTTTAGATTTAGCCAAGAGATCATCCACATAGTATTCAATAATATTATGCATGTAATCATGGAAAATGTATGTCATGGCATGTTGATAAGTAGCACCTACATTTTTGAGGCCAAAGGGCATCACCTTGTAACAAAAAGTTCTCCAAGGTGTAGTGAATGTTGTTTTGTGTTGGTCATGAGGATTTATTCATA
The DNA here is from genome assembly GCA_028583015.1 of Wollemia nobilis. Classification (NCBI taxonomy): domain Eukaryota; kingdom Viridiplantae; phylum Streptophyta; class Pinopsida; order Araucariales; family Araucariaceae; genus Wollemia; species Wollemia nobilis. Next base: position 1,202,935 of record JAQPPZ010000282.1, read on the forward strand.
TTTTGTTGTATCCTAAAAAACCATCCATGAGTGAAAGTATTCCATGGCCAACGTAGGTATCGATAAGAGTATAAATGTTTGGGAGAGGGAAGTCATCCTTAGGACACGCTTTTTTAAGATCTTGAAAATCAGTGCATACGCGTATCACCCCGTTAGGCTTGTGAATGGGTACCATGTTTGATAGCCACTCGGGATAGTCGATAGGAACTATGAATTTCATGTCTAATAGCTTTTGAAGCTCTATTTTTACCAAGAGCTCCATGGTAGTATGCATTCTCCTAAGTTTTTATTTGACCGACTTAGCATCAGGCTATAAGGTGAGATTGTGGACAACCAAACTAAGGTCAAGGTCATACATTTCTTTATAGGACCATGCAAATATGCCCTTCTTACTCTTGAGAGCAATAAATTACTCTTTTTTATCGGGTGATAAACTTTTGCCAAGATTGACAATTTTAGGATTATCTTTGTCTGAACTAAGGTCTACTTTGATAGTATCTTCAATAGATATATGGGAACCTTCCTCAAGCTGATGGGGTGTAGGGATTAGATGAATATTATCTAAGATGTCATCGAACTCTTCTGGCTTATCCTCATCTATTTATGCCTAGAAAATCTCAGGATCCTAAGGTGAGGGTGAAGGCGAAGGCGGAGGGGATGGAAGAATGTAGTTGGTGGAAGCCCTTAAAAATTCCTTGGACAAGACAAATTCAGTAAAGGATGGAGGTGAGGAAATCTGTTCCATATCAATAAGGCTTATGTCAATTAGAATTGGCTTAGCCGGATTGTATGGATTATAGAGTGGGATGAATAAATCAACAGGATTCATGTTGACTTATGGGCAAGGTGGCTAAGGTCAGATGGAATGGATGGAACCTAGGAATCAATGCTAGGGACTTGGTTAACTTGAATAGCAGCAATCAACACAAAATGCATTTTACTAAATGATATATACATGCAATGCTGAAAAAGAAAACATGTTTTTGTTGATTTTTGATTGATTTTTAATTTTGTTTTGGTAGTGGTGAAAACCACTATTTTTGTATTATGTACATATGTTATAATTTGGATTATAAAACGGCTTAATGGAATGGAGGTGGTGGTTCACTGGTAGGGGTGACTTACTCTTGTGGAAGAAGCAAGTGAAATATGGGCTCATGTATGGGGAACATGTTGAGATAAAACTCATCTTGTTTAGTATGGGGAATGATGGGCTTTGATTCTTCTTTAGATTCATCTGAAATTATCAACATAAGCTCAAATTTTTCATAGATTTCATTGTTAGAATTATCAGGTTGGAGGGCTTCTCCTAAATTGAGGTTAAGACTTTAGAAGGCTTGTTCGAGAGAAGAGATGGTAGGAAGTGGGTGGTAGCCTAGAACTGAACGGTCATGCACCTCTTGATATGGAACATCGATAGGTTTATGCACTCCTTATTCATGAAATCCTAGGCTATAGCCTTACCAATTCACTATGTGAAAATATCAAGATGGAAATCCCATCATGTTTGGAATTTTGGCAAGTTTTGGTTCTTTGGGTTCCTCTATGGGTGTTGGACTTGATGAAGACTCAATCCCCTCATACACAACATTTATGCTATTTTGATTTGAACCCATGTTATAGACTACTTCTGTTGCTAAAGGTGGGTCACATGGGCGACCAAAATCCTTAGCACTAGGGATGGTGAGGGGCGTAATGGTGATGTCATCGACCACATACTCACCAATACCAGGATTGGTGAGGTGGATCTTGAATTGGGATGACATGGAATAATTATGGTCAAGTGATGGCTCGGGTTATGGTGGAAATGGATATATCTCACAATATATCAATTCGACTTGTGAAACATTGGGTGATGGAAATGTATTGGCTTGGGAAGTTTATGGAATGGATAATGATGATTAAGTGAATGGAAATGACATTGATGATGTGGATTGACTGTGACCACATGTGCATATAGTCACTGATGAAGATGATGGAAATGTGGAAGCTTGATGAGGGTTGGTGATAGGGAGCTCTTCAAGAATGGGATCCTTTGATGAAGATATTGGTGAAGTGTTGGATGGATTGGATGATGGCAAAAGAAAAAGGTGAGTGGAAGGGAGTATGGACTCATAAGGATTTGAGATGAAATTGCAATACTTAAATGGTTCAACGTTTGCTAGTATGCAATGTACTTGTCCCTCATGAACATATTTCAAACATTGATGTAGTATTGAGGGGATACATCTCATTTCCCTCATCCAAGGTATTCCAAGGAGTACATTGTACACCATGGATCCTTCCAAGATGTGGAACATTGTATACAATGTTTTAACCCCTACTTCGATGGGCAAAACAATAGTGCCAATTGTGGAACACAAAGCATCATTAAATGCTTTGAGGGTGAATGATGAATTGGTGATATGAGATGAAGGAAGGTTCAAATGATGGAGAGCGGATGTGGTGATGATGTTGATAGAGGAACCAGTGTCAATTAGGACTCTTTTAAAAGGCTTCTTGTCAATTAGAGTCATGATATGTAATGGAGGATCTATGAATTCCAATGATATTGGCTTAATATCAAAGTCATAGAATGTGATGGAAGGCTCCATGCATATTTGGATGCTTCCCACAAAGTTGTTGAAGGCATTAGGATCTTGTGATTGTAATTCGATGGATTTTAGAATGTCCATTAATGCCTCCCAATGTGGGGGAGATTGTTGGATTAGCTCATAAATTGACAATTTGGTGGAAGCCATTTTTATACTTGTAGTTAACTGGCTACTCAATGAGATGACTAGTTGAGGTGGACGATTTATGGGAGGATTTGGTGGATTCGATTGGCTAGGGATATGAATAGGTGACGAGGGATTAGGGGAAACTTGGATGGGTGGCAAATGACTATGTTTTGGTCATGGAAATGGCAGGAAAGCATGGGTGGATGACAAGTGGCTATATTTTGGTGTCTACACTATGTCATAAGCATCATTTAGAAATGAAGACAATGATTCATAATATATTTTTCAACATTTTATACTAGTAAATATCATTTATTCTCTAGCTATGATAACTTACAATACCCATATCATGGATGTGATATTTTCAAAGGTTTATTGGAGATATACTTTATTTTTATCATATAATAAAGGTGGTCAAAACAAGATAGATATCTTGATGAGGTCCTAAAATTTCCAATATTCTTTTTGTCGCTAGCACAAATATTTTTGACTAGATCTTAATAATATGAAAAAATTGCAACAAGAGTGGAAAGCAAAAGTAATTGATAAAAAATTATCTATATTATAGATTATGATTAGCTATAAATTATGAGACGGGGGTTCTTGTTCGCTTGCTTTTCTTAGTTTTTCCCTTAAATAAGCAGCCATTTTTTTCTTTAAAATAATTTTAGATGAAATAAATCATAGGATTAAGCAAATCTAATCCATAAAATTCCATAAGTTATAATAAAAAAAACCAAAAATAATACTTGTAATATGAGCAATGGCAAAATTAAGCATATGATGAAGAAAATTTCTTATCTAGATCACAATTGCAAGTTTATACCTATGGGCCCATGAGAGTTCCCACATAGATAGTTCCTAACAATCTTGTTAGACTATCAATTTTGTAAAAGTTTTGAGAATCAGTTACAAGGAAATATTGTTAAGCCTGATATCTTTTCCTAAAGCTTTGTTGGAAAGTAGAAAGCAACTTTCCAAGCATAAAATTAATTAAAGCAAGAAAATCTAGCCACTTCTGACCATCCAAGTTTAGAATGGATAGGTTTAGATTGACAATGCGAATGGGTGGTCAGGTGTTTTCTAGTGATCAGAAGCTTGGAAGCCTAGCGATAGCTCCAACCATTTCCTAAATGTCTCATTGATATAACATAATACGTATAGGAGATAATGAAAAATGAAGAAGGCCCATGGCCATGTCACTTTTAGAAGAAATTGTGTGCATCAAAAGTATGGGCCACTTGGATACTTCTCAGTCATCCAGGACAAGACAATTATAGGAAAGTCATAGGAAATCCCCTGGAACATGTAACAAAATTGTATGCCATTAATCATAAAATGAATCCCTTGTAAAATCTGATAGTTGGTACAACAAGGCATGATAGGATAAGTTGAGCATGCTTAGGTGGTGTAAAATTATTGAAGACATGGATGCTACAGACTATGAATAGCAGTGATCAATAAAAATTGGCAAAAGTTGAACTAAAAGTGACATCCTCTCCTTCTAGACATGTTGATGAAATATGAGCTCTAGATAATTCTAGGTTGTGCCTATATTGTTAGGCCTATGGTAGGCCTTGCTTGTATTAATTATCTAGGCTAGTATAGTAATATATAAGTAGTGACATTGACCTTAGTATGAGGGTTGACAATTTAAGTGATTACCTGTTGTATATTATGTAATTCTACTCTATATTTTTAATGAATTAGCTTACCTTTTGATCTTTGATAGCTTGTAATATTGAATTCTTTCTTATTTGGATGTTTTTTAGGCCCTAGACATTTCTATAAAATCTCTTTGGAATGTCTAGTAGTCTATTCTATTAGGCCCAAACTATTGGAATATTAGGGATGCTTAGTGTCTGATTATGTGGTCCCAATTTCTTCTATAAAAGTTGCTTAGGGTGCTAAGAGCTATTGGAGTAGTGGAGGGCATGATCTGGGCTTAATTTATATTCAATGATACTTTACCTAGGCCTTGTATGTAGTTTAGTTGTAGTCTGTGTTGCATAGTATATGGTAATTTTGTTAGCCAAATGTCATTTGACACTAATCCACAATTTATATTCCTAACCCTACATTTCTTACTCTTTTCTTCCTCCATATTTTTACTTTTATTTTATAAAAAGAAATAAGCCTTCTCCAAAGGTTGGCTAAGGATAAATCCTAAACCATCCAATCTTGGCCCTATGGTCAATGACACACTTTCTTCCATAAGGTATGTCATAGATCAAGAGTTTTTGGCATGCTTGATGGGACAAAACTAATTTGGTTTATTTCTACCAATGCATAATTGTTGGGACAAAGCAATTAACCCATTGATCATGCTAGAACAAGAGTCTTTTGCATGCTCAATGGGATGAACTATTCAATATTCATCTCATTTATCCAAAGGATCCAAGATTTTGGTGAATATATTGATCTCACTAGTATAAAATACATATTCCCTTGGTGACTCCACTATAGAAAGAACCTAGAATTGGAAAATCCATTGAAGGAATAATTTTTAGAATCATATGTTAACAATATTGGAGGAAAAATAACTCAAAGAGCCTATGTAGTTTGCTAAATTACTTGACCAAAGAGCTTGTATAAGTCTAGATAAATCCCACTCTCTAGTTAGAGCTCCTTTCATTTCAAAGTCCTATTCCAGTGCAATCCTTTCCTAGGAAGTCTCCTAAGAGTCCTCACTCAATAAATATGGCCAAATAAATCCACCAAAGGTGGAATAGCAATGGTCTCCTACTTTTAGATCTCCATTAAATCCCTCACTTTGCTCTTAAAGCTTTACCAATTTTTGATGGAACTAAGAAAACTGCATACAAGCACTAAAAATATGTGGTTTCCTTTGTTTCTATTTACAATATCCAATATGAGGATGTCATGGTGTGAATTTTAGCCATATTATTTAGAGGAAAAGTGTTCACCTAGTATAGATCTCTTGATGATAACAATATTACTTCATAAGCTCAATGTTATGAACCATTCATCTTGGAATTCAACCAGGTAGAATATCCATTTTAATTTGCTTACTAAATTTAACTCGACTCAGACATCCACAAAAAATATCACTGGTCTTAACATCTGATTCAATAAAATGTGGAAGCATATTTCTCGAGACACTAGAACTTCCCATCCTTAGGCATATATCTATTACATTTAAGCCTATGACCTAGACCTAGGTCTCTAGATCTAGTTAGCCAATGAGACAATATTCCCTTAGGTCTTTCAAGTTATAATGGAAGTAGAAGATGTACTCATATTAGTTGGTAAGCTTCCTCCTAATATTACCATGCCATACTTTTTGGAGTTGCCTAAATAAAAAGTTTTGACCAATATTCTACCATAATATACTCTTATTTTGATACCTAAAGATCTGCCTAGACTTGTTGCACCATATTTTCCTCTCTTACCAACTCCAAAACCTAAAGAAAATATAGAGTTGTTAGAGCTAATAAAAACAATAAAGAATCTTAAAACTAAAACCATTGTGCTAGAGAGACAGTGCAAAGAAGATATATGAGAGTTATCAGCCCAAAAGGTTTTCCTATATCACCAAGGATCAAGGGGTCTCTAGTAGCAATGCCACTAGATAAACAAACACCGCATACAATGGACCAAAGGAGATGCCATCTACTTCCACTCCTTGTGAAAGCTATTGATGCTTGTCTTGCAATGATCCTCACAATGTAGACACATGTATGGTCTACTAGTTCCAAGATCAATTGGAAGCATCAAAGAAAATAGAAAGAGTAGAAAAGGCACAAAAGGAAGTGGTCAAAATTCTGATAGATGTAGAAGAAGCCATGATGGTTGAACAACTTGAGGAAGAAGAGTTTATTTAAGTCTTGACCATATCTAAAAAGAAGACTCTATAAGTGGTTACATAAAAGCTACAACCATTCAAAGTCCCTACTCAACCTTACAAAAAGCAAATAATAGAGTAGCCAAGATTGGACCCACCAAGGCCAAAACCAAAAAAATCAAAGCTCATGCTAGAAGATCCTAAGGAGAAAATTAAGGAGGCTAAGGTATCATTCCATGACTAAAAGGTAAAGACTAGAATACCTTGAGAAATATTATAGAAGGATTAAGGAGACTAATTGAAAGGAACAAAAGCTACTAGGAGTGACTGGGTATAGTATTGTTGAAGAACTCAAAATAATTCCTTCTAAAGCAAATATGTATGATGCATTGCTAATACTTGGTTAGATAGATCTACTCAAAGTGACACTAAAAGGCATCAAACCTAAAGAAGAGAAGCCCTCAGACTCAAGTTTTTATTAGGACCAACCAATACCCAACATGGGTAAGATCCGAACACCATTCTACATATATTTACAAATGGAGGGTGGATAGTACACAATTGCATGATTGAATTAGGAGCAACCACTACTATCATGCCAAAGGGAGTGTGTGAAGCAATGGGAATGGAATACACTAAATAAAGCCCTAGATTTTTGTAGTTGGATGGTACTCTTATCTAGATAATTAGGGTGGTTAAGGACATACTAATGGTGCTTCATAAGCTCCCAAAGGTAATAATTATTCAAAAGTTGGTCATGGTGGATATTTTAGCCTATTTTAGTCTATGCCTATCTAGAGAGTTCACTACTAAGCTGGAAGGATATTTATCCCTAGATTATTCTCATATGGTCATCCCTTATAAAGGTCAAAAGGTTAATATTTATGTGGAAAAGCCATCTCCCTTCCACATTGAGAAAATTGAAGAAGAAAGGGTTAGCCTATTGGAGGATGATCTAGACTATGTTGAGGAGGTCAACTTGGTTGAAAAGAATAAGGACTACATTTAGGAAGTGTCTCGAGATAATCAAAAGTATGATGATTATTGCATTTGGGAAGTGTCTAGAGAATATCAAATGGAGGCTAATCATTGCTCAAAATAGGTCATCAAAGAGTATCAAATGGAAGCCAAATTTTCTCTAGAGGATTTTATTGCCATAGTTGAGTATGGACTAGTTTTTTATGGTGACGCAAGGTTAGGAGATCAAAAATTGTTAGCCACTCCAAAAAAAGGGTTCCATGAATTAGGGGTAGATGGATTTCTATTATAGGAGGAACCCAAAAATAAATATTTGTAAGGTTTACAACAATAACAGCACTTTGCTAAAATCTGCTCCAACAAGGGGATTTGGTCATAATAATTCATGAAGGGTAACTATTGTGGAGTTTTTCCGCTTACCCTCTGCATATTTTTCATGTCACAGAAAACTCTAGAGATCACAACCAACACTATGGATTCTGGTAGATCCACCTCATTAACCTAGGAATAGACTACCTTTGACAACTCTAAACCGACCAGGTTGGGTAAGGAAACCCCAAGCAGTGGGTCCTTTCACTAATGCTTCATAATGCACATGCCCACTATGCCAGAAAAAATGTTATTCAGTTGTTTTAATAATTTTTGGTGACCGAACCTATTAACATGAGTGCTCATTAAACCAAGACCGGTGCCTTATCCATTACAGAGTCGTAGCAAGTTTATAGATGACTTTAGATAGATTAAAGCAAGAGGAACCAGTTCATTTTATCCCAGTCAAATAATGTAAAGTAAACAAAATGATTAAACTGATGAAATAGAAAGCGTCATCCATGGGTTTTGATTGCAAGAACACATGAATGAGCATCACACAAACCATAAAACACAGAAGATAAACTAGGAATGAGTTGGATTTTGTATTAATATAAAGATATTACATAAAACAGGCCCAACATAGTGCTAGGGTCCTGTATGCCGATGATTTACAATAAAATCCTTGTTCGAATAATGTAACAAAGGGGCTACTCCTTTCCATACTAATTGCAGTGACGTAAGAGTCTCCAACTCAGCGCATTCAACATGAAATGATCTCAGTGAAAAACACTCCCTGGTAATCCCTGGACATGGTGAAAGGAAGGGCGGTAAGAAACAAACACAAGAAACACAAGATAAAATATGACTTAGACAACAGACAAGGCTATTCCTAGCTTTTCTCTCTCAGAGGTTCGATAAAAAAGGTGTTGTAGCAGTATTCTCCTTCTTATAGCATGGGCTGCTTGATTGTTGCGATTGCATGCCCTGCTGGAACGATCATGTTGTACCCAAGCTTGGGATGCACTTAAAAAAGGCCACGTATCCCACGTTCCCTTAATGCAGGCAGAGGTTGTGCACTCCCATCGATACTACCTTGTGTTGGCGGTTCTAGCCCTCTTGGTGCGTGTGTTCTGGCAACGGTGGGTTCCACTCCTGCCCTATGATTTTGAATGGCTTGGTCAATAAATTCCCAAGCCTCATCATGAAAGGTCAGAGAGAAGAGGAGCAGATTCAAATCTTGGGTGGCCTCCACTACCCGATCTTTAGCCCACTATAAATTGTTATTGGTAAACTCACACAAGCGGTCTACCATTTCCACCAAAGCCATGAAGCGTTTAGACAACCTATCACCAGACTCTAAATCAAAATTTTGGATTTTCTAAAAAACAAAATCCTTGATGACTGGTGCTCACCCAAAATCCTCGATGGAGAGGCTGCAATCGACCAGCTCATCATTGGCCTCATATTCAGATTCTGCCACTTCTTGGCCCCACTGGTGCCAATTTTACTCATTCTGCAAAAATAGGGAGACCTTGATGTATTCTTCTGCAAAGAAGCATGGGGATTCATCTGCTAGAGTGGTCGATATCCTAGAAATAGGTACGTAGTCCTCTTGAAATATCCTATAGATTGGCATGATTGCATCTATCCTTTGCCTCCCACATTGTAAGTTGTCCTGGATGAGGCCTACTACTCATCTTACAACGTATATATCTATTAGGATGGACTCCAAATCCCCCATTTTAGCTTGGACTTTTTCCTTCATCTCTTGTTTGAGCTCATCCGCCGACCCGAGTTGGACGCTAGTCTATGTAGTGCGAGGAGCTGGCATCTTCAGTTTATCAACTTCTGCCTGAAGTTGCTTGACCCTGAGTTGTAGTGGCTCAACCTCGACGGCCTTGGCTTTCCATTCTTCAATTTCCTTTTCTACTACTTTGGCCACTTGTGCTTGAGTGGCCATTTGTGATTTCATCATTTGGATGGGTGCAATAGATGTTTTGATGACACCTTTGCTAGTATCTATAGTGGCCTCCCTCATGCTAGGTGGTAGGGGGATCTCAAAAGAGGCAACAAGTGTATTGGTGGTCTCTTGTTTAGGTGCCCCCCCATGCCTGACTATCCCCTTACTTGGAGACCTTTGTTCTTCTATATCCTGGATCTGATCTTCTTTGTCAGCTGTGAACTGGCAAGTGCGAGTGACCCTAGCCATCATAAACTTTTCCACTTCTCGATCCAATGATTCAATCCTAGCCTTCTTATGAGTGGGGGACCGCGTGGGGATTTACACTTTGTAACCCCTCAAATATTAGATATCCCCCCAGCTTGCGCTATATTTTTCATCACCCTTGGTATTATTTGACTCTCCTCTTGATTTATCACCAGGGGGTGGCGAAATACAATGAGGGTTGAATTTCTGCCAATTGTCCTTCCTCACGTGGACTTATCAAAATTAATGTTGATGAGGCAGCAGCCTACTTAGAAGAGCCAATGGCCAACTCCTTCCCTTTTGAAGTGGTAATGGGAGAACCGAAAGAGGAGGGGAGCTTGGCCTGCTTGTCAACTATTTTCATCATGACCTCAAAGAGATTAGAATCTTGTTGAGCTATTTGGAGGGTGGGGTCCTCGAATTCTTCATGAGGAGTTTTTGGGACCAATGGGACCATCTTGTCCACTAGCAACCCTTGATGCAACTTAAGCTGGGTGTTGTAATCATCGACAACCTCCAATCCACTGTAAGGACATTGATCATTTGGCATCCTCCATATCAAGTCTAGCATTCGGTTATTTCTGAAGGCCTCTTGCATCGCGTCTTCAAAATTGTCACCACTGTGTGTGACTACCAGAAGGGCCAGCTTGTCGATAACCTCTCTTCTATGGTGGTCGTCCGGGTCGTAGGCCCTCCAAGTTACCTCGGGGAAGTAGTAGGTATCCATATTCCAGATGGCCCACAACGGAGCAAAGTGGCTGAGATAGGTGTAATACCCCATTGTATAGGGAATGGGCAACCACTTTACTGGTCCTTTCTTCCTTAGGTGTCTAATTTTTACTTCTTCGGCCATCTGTCGAGTGATCTCAAGGATGGCAATGGAAGTTGGGCAGTGAAAAGGTAATGCCTTAGGGGGTAGTTTTGATCCATAAATTTTGATATAGGAGAATTCTTCTACATAAAAGTAGTCTCCTGCTTTCTCCTAGCGTAGAAATTCTCTAACCCCCATCCCGATTCTATCTAGGAAATTCTCACACAATCGGAAGTGTACTATAGGGAGGACCTTCTCGAAGAAGGTTGTATAGCTGGAACACCCCTCCTAGATGCATAATAGCCGATCCTGTATAGTGGGTGCGTTTACTCCCCCCATTTGGGCCACCAAGGTCTTGTCCAACTATGCTATGAATAGATGAATGAAAAAGGAGTAGTATGAGAAGGGAGGCATCTCCCTCTTATTGGCCATCACGGCCTCCTGCAACAGTCGTAGTTCTTCATCCATTTTATCACTGATAACATATTTCCATCGATAGAGAGGGGTCTTGTCTATCTGGTTGCATTGGAGGATTAAAAACATCACCTCCTTAGTGATCGGCTCCAAATATTTCACTCCTAGGGCTAGATTGATCATGTCAGCGTAATCTTGTGCCCAGGGATAGAGCATGAATTTCTCGATGGGGAAGTCTACTGGTATCATTTTCCCCCTCTTCAACAGGCTCTGGGGAATGTCGTATTCATCATATAATTGGCCTGAAGGGCCAATGTTTTGAACTCCACCAACCTGGAAGTGACGACCAAGACAAACTTGTGGTGGCAACAACTTGCGTGCCCTGATCTGAGATAATGTGCTCCAATCCAATGGAGCATGGATTCCCCTAAGTGGGTGCATAACGTTGTGCGCCTGCCTCTAGCCTGTGCGCCTCATTTAAGGATGGGGGCACACAATATCCCTTAGGGGCGCACAAGGTAGTGCACCCCGTCGCTAGTATATGTGCTCCATAGGGAGGTGGAGCGCATAATAGTCCTTTGGGGTGCACAAGGTCGTGCGCACCATGCGCTTCGATGAAGAAGAGTGCACTCAGTCCTTTGGTGCACACAAGGTCGTGTGCCCCATGCGCTTTAATGAAGTGGAGTGCACTCAGTCCCTCTGAGTGCACAAGGTTGTGCGCTCCCCCCCCAACCGAGTGCGCTCCACTCTCAAGTGGATAACACAACCTTAGTAGGGGCGCATAAGGCCATGCACCCCATCCCGAGTCGGTGCACCCCTCCCTTCGGGGTGCACAAATGTCCAATACGAGTGTACACAGTCGTATGCCTGCCTCCGAGTTATGCGCTCCACTATGGTGAAGCGCACAAGGTCAAAAGAGAGCGCACAGTGTGTGCACCCCGTGGAGGCAAGTGTGATCCACTTTCTCGAAGGTCGCATAGGCACACAATCCTGTGCACCTACCTTGAAAGTCATGCGCCCCACTCCCCAAGGGGGCGCATGCATCAAAATTAAACCCAATGCATCTCAAGCGAGCACATACCTATGTGCGTCCTACCTTAGCCAATGTTAAACCACCATGTGTCCCGATCATTATTGGCAACCATAATTCATCCATCGGTGTGAAGATACGACAAACAATGTGGCATGCCTAGCCAATACTAGTAGCTCATGAAAAGAAAAAAAGTGCATGTACCATCTACCACATTTAATGCATCTATTATAAAAAGAAGGTGGCAATCATTTTTCACATCATCCATGCATGCAGAACTGCTTATCGACGAGGTCAAGCGAAGCAAAGAGAATGCAAAAAAAAAAATTCCAGTCGAGGGGGGTGAAAAATTTATGATGGTTTGAGTAAGATGGCATATACCAGCGCTCCAGTCCCTGATGCGTTGCTTGTCCATAAGAGAATCAACAGAATTACCAGAGCATGGCCTGTTGATAGGAGGCCAGGGAGGGAGTAGAACCCCAAGGCGTTCAAAAATTTACCCGACTCAAGCAGGGATATCATCGAAGAATAACAAAAATAGGTGGAAGAAGTCACCATCTACTCATTTGATCCCATAGAGGAGGATAACCAGTGCCACCCAACGCTTTTGAGGGATCTCTACGTGCGGGCCTATCGGGACAGTAACATACCTACTCCTATTTGTAACAAATGGAGCACAAACCTCAGTCGGTTAACTTGTCCAAAGGTGTACCACTCTTTCGATATGTTGGCATGGCTCACCATTTCCTATGACTCCAAAGCGTGCACCATCCATGATTTCAATGGCCAAGCAGTGGCTCGGGTATCGGTCGACAGGATTCGGAAAATTTTTGGCTTGTTCGTCACTTCCAGGTTGGTGGAGTTCAAAACATTGGCCCTTCAGGCCAATTATATGATGAATATGACATTCCTCTAGAGCCTGTTGAAGAGGGGGAAATGAGACCATTAGATTTTCCCATAAGGAAATTCATGCTCTATCCCTGGGTACAAGATTACGCTGACATGATCAATCTAGCCCTAGGAGTGAAATATTTGGAGCCGATCACTAAGGAGGTGATGTTTTTAATCCTCCAATGCAACCAGATAGACAAGACCCCTCTCTATCGATGGGAAGATGTTATCAGTGATAAAATGGATGAAGAACTACGACTGTTGCAGGAGGCCATTATGGCCAATAAGAGGGAGATGCCTCCCTTCTCATACTACTCCTTTTTCATTCATCTATTCATAGCATAGTTGGACAAGACCTTGGTGGCCCAAATGGGGGGAGTAAATGTGCCCAATGTACAGGATCGGTTGTTATGCATCCAGGAGGGGTGTTCTAGCTATACAACCTTCTTCGAGAAGGTCCTCCCTATAGTACACTTCCGATTGTGTGGGAATTTCCTAGATAGAATCGGGATGGGGGTCAGAGAATTTCTACGCTAGGAGAAAGTAGGAGACTACTTTTACGTAGAATAATTCTCCTATATCAAAATTTATGGATCAAAACTACCCCATAAGGCATTATATTTTCACTGCCCAAATTCCATTGCCATCATTGAGATCACTCGGCATATGGCTGAAGAAGTAAAAATTAGACACCTAAGGAAGAAAGGACCAGTAAAGTGGTTGCCCATTCCCTATACAATGGGGTATTACACCTATCTCAGCCACTTTTCTCCGTTGTGGACCATCTGTAATATGGATACCTACTACTTCCCCGAGGTAACTTGGAGGGCCTACGACCCATACGACCACCATAGAAAAGAGGTTATCAGCAAGCTGGACCTTCTGGTAGTCACACACAGTGGTGACAATTTTGAAGACGTGATGCAAGAGGCCTTTAGAAATAACCGAATGCTAGACTTGATATGGAGGATGCCAAAGGATCAGTGTCCTTACAGTGGATTGGAGGTTGTCGATGATTACAGTGCCCATCTTAAGTTGCATCAAGGGTTGCTAGTGGACAAGATGGCCCCATTGGTCCCAACAACTCCTCATGAAGAATTCGAGGACCCCACCCTCCAAATAGATCAATTAGAGTGGAGGACATCATATATTAGTCTACTGCTTTCTCCAGTTGTGATGGCAACAACACCTTTTCCCCATATACCAGCTCATATGGTGACATGTCGGTAGCCCTCTTCACTGACAACCTATCCGCCCATAGAGCATATCTGATTTCACAGTCCCATCCTCTCTTATTCTTTCCTAATGACCTCTTAATTCTCGTTAGGATGTTCTTATTTGAATATTCATCTAGTCCGTTATCTTGCGGGTAGTATATAGCAAAGTGAGCCAACTTAATGTTGTATTGATTGCAAAAATCCACCATCTCATAGGAAGTAAAATACTTGGCATTATCTATTACCAATTTTCTGGGGACTCCAAATATGGCTAGTATCTGTTCCTCCAAGAAGTTAATGATGGTTGTTGTTGTTGATATTTTGGGGGGGGGTTGCTTCTACCCACTTGGTCAGGTAGTTAGTGACAATGATAATCCATTTGTGTCCTCCTAATGAATTGGGGTTGATCTCCCTGATTAAATAAACACCCCATTGAGAAAATGAAGTTTCAATAATGATGGGTTGTAGAGGCATGACAGGCAAGCTCTTTTTCCCAACGAAGATTTGAAAATTATAACAACTTCTGACTGCCTGGAAGACATATTTGAACATGGATGACCAATAATATCTTTTTCTCATGATTTTGTTGGTTGTTGCTTTAGGAGCAAAGTGACCACCACAGAAACCTCTATGAAACTCCTCGATAATTTTGGTAGCCTCCTCTTGAGTCACACATAGCAACAATACCCCAATTGGATGCCGCAAGTATAGCCTGCTTCCCTAAAGATGATACTTTTGAGACTATTGTTTGATGCTTCTCATTCTGCTAGCAGTCTTCCCAGGAAAGAAGGACAATTCTTTTATATAGAACATGATATCTTTGTACCACTCAGAATTCTCATGTTCTGACTATGGTTCTTGCTGCTCTTCTTGGGCTAAGACAACATCGTCTATCTACCGTTCTTCATTGCAGGCCGTGTATTTCATCAATCCCTAGCCTTTAATCATTTTTATGGCTTTGAAATCTACATCATATTGCAACAATTTAATCATCCATCTTGTTGAACTGCTTGTGGGTTCGGGTTGGGTAATAATATCCTTGATGGAAATATAGGGTATGGCGATCACTTTGCAAGCTCCAAAAATACTTTTACAATGCTCCAAGGCTTGTATGAGGGCATAGGTCTGCTTCTCAATCGGTTTGTATATTATTTGAGCCCATTTCATTCCTTAACTCATGAATGTTATGGGACGTTCATTTTCTTGTTCATCCTTCTCAGATAATACTGCTGCTATAGTGTGATCTAAAACAAAAGAGTACAAATTGAAAATTTTGGAATGATCTGGACCAGTCAAGATAGGGGCAGTAGTAATGGCATCCTTAATCTTCTGGAAGGCTTTAAGGTTACCCTCCTTCCATTTTATTTTAACATCCTTATTGATCATATCATTAATAGGTTCAACAATCTCGACAAAATTAGGCACGAATCTTCTGACAAAATTAATTTTGCCAAAGAAGGATTTGACTCCCTTGAGGCTTTTGGGGGGTGGCATTTGTGCAATTGCTTTGGTTCTTTCAGGATCGATATTGACTCCTTTATTTGAAACTACGTGCCCCAGTAACTTATCGTGAGAGGCTCCAAATAGGCATTTATTTGGATTCAATGAGATCCCATATTCCTTGCATCTTTGAAATACTTGGGACAGGTGAGAAAAGTGGTCTACAGGATTCTTGGAAAATACAGTAATGTCATCTAAATAAACCACCACTATTTTAAACATTAGTCCCTTGAAGGCGAAATCCATGGCCCTTTGTAAATTAGCCCCAACATTCATTAACCCGAATGACATCCTTTGGTATTCAAAAATACCCCAAGGTGTGGTGAAGGAAGTTTTAAAATAATCCTCAAGATTTACTAGGATCTGGTTATACCCTGAGAAACCATCTAGCAGAGATATCCATAAAGATCCCACCACTGCTTGCAATAGTTGTTCCATATTTGGGAGAGGATAATTATCCTTGAGGGAACTTTTATTTAAATTTTGGAAATCTACACACAACCTTATCTCCCCATTCTTCTTTTAGACTGGGACTAAGTTTGCTATCCATGAGGATAATCTCACCTTTTTGATGATCTTGGCATCCAGTAACTTTTGCACTTCTTTTTGCATAACAGGGTGTAGTGTGGGATTTAACTTTCTCTGCTTCTGTCTAAAGGGCTTGGATCCTTCTTTTAAGGGAATAATGTGGGTCATTATTTCAGTATTGAATGTTCTTAATTCATCATACCCCCAAGCAAAATTGTCCCTATTTTTTCTTAGATATTCTATGTACTGCTTCTTTTCTTTTGTTGGTAGTGACCTAGCAATTCTTACCCTCTTAGGATCACTAACTATCCCTATATTAACTTCCTCACATTTGACTCACTGGGCACCACTCTGTGGGCTTTGTCAAAATCATCGAACAAGGATTCCAAAGCCACTAGTCCCCTAGGTATTTTATTAGTTTTTAATTGGATAACCTCAGTGGGAGTGCCTATAATATGTTGTAGCATTTCCTCATCTTGTTCATCACATATTACCCCTACAAACTAATTTTGTACTATCATGAAATCTCTTATGTCTGCATCATCCTGAAAAACTTGTAGGTACACTACATTATTTGGGACAAAGAGGTGATAAACTAAAATGATGGGGAACCTGTCCATGAATTCAGTGTCAATTTCGATATCATCTATCCCAGAGGTGTTCATCGTGAATAGGTTAGCCACATGATTTTTTTCCCTAGGAATATGTGAGATATTGAATGCCATAAATTTTTTTATCTCATCTAGGACAACCTGTTTATAATATTTTAGTCTTAGGTGTTTAGTTTGATATTTCCCCCTTATCTGCTGAATAACTAATTCTGCATCTCCATACACAGTCAGATAGTTGATTCCAAGTTCTTTTGCTTTCCTCAACCTGAGAAGCAGGGCCTCATATTCTGCTACATTATTGGTGTAGGGGAACTCTAATATGTAAGGTATTCCCAGGTAGTTACCCTTTATGTCAGTTAAATTGATTCCAACCCCAGCCCTATTTTGTGACTTAGCCCCATCAAATGTCAAAGTCCACATCTCAATAGTGAGAACCATGTCTAATTTAGCATCTACCGTTGCCTTAAGTATGGGGTCTAACCCTTCAGCATTAGGTACCTTTTTAAGAAAAGGGGTGTGCCAAATGGAATAAACCCCTAATTCTTTTTCTTCTACAGAGCTTACCAAATTGATCGTGGTGTTATCAGGCTTCATCAGCTCTACTGATATTTTGTTGAAGGGTTCTCTTCTTAATGTGGCTTGTTCTTTGGAAGAGAGGGGAATAGTAGAAAATGACCAGTCTAACTGGATTGATCCTCCCAACTACTCTGCCCAGTGCCTAGATAATAACAAGGAGAAAAATGGGTCTACATCTACAACCGCCACATCCATGACAATCCCCTTCTTTGGATATTGGTCTAAGAAAACTAGGAGGCCTATAATTATCCCTACACAAGGAACTTGTCTATTATCCATGATAGAAATAGGGGGGAATCCTTGGTGCACATCAACCCCAATTGGTCAGCCACTTGCTTCGACATTACATTGTGAGATGCCCCATTGTCCAACATGTAGTTGTGGATTACGTATCGGTCTCCAAAACTAGATGTATACCTAAGAGAGATATAAAATGGCCTAACAAAAGCAGGAGTCCTGTTTGATGGGTTTGAACCTGAGGTGGCCAAAACATGACTGTCCCCTTGATCAGCCAGCCCAAAGGCCTTACATATTTGCTCCCGATATTTTGGGATGGTCATCAATTCTCCAAAGGTGATATTAATTTTCTGTTTTGCCAGTTCCATCCCTATATCCAATTGTCCCTTTAGGCCTGACAACAGTATTAATAGGTTCTATTTTTTTATGGGGAGAAGGATATTTAGCCTCTTGATGTCCCTTTTTATTCTCAGGTTCCCCCTCATTTTTCTTATCAGCTTTATCAGGGATAGTCCTATTACATAACTAGGTGGCATGGATTCTTTCCAAATTTTCAACTTCCTCAGCTGTGGGGGTCAGTTTACCTCTTCTGATTTGTTCAAATCGATCATTTGGGGGTCTTCTCAAGATTTTTACATCATCATTGGCAAAGGCAGTGGGGTGACTATCAAGATGCGATGACTAATTTGCAGCCTTTGATATTGGGGGACTGTCTGCAGTTTCTTCCCACGTCCAATAGGCATTTATTCTGATTTCTTCATTAGAGTCCTCCTCCAAGTTAAATTTTGAATGCAGGCTATGGAAGATGCCACAATTGGTTGGGTTATGAGGAGCATCACAAGTTGGGTAGAATAATGGGAAATCGGAAGCTACATTGACAGAGGCCATGGGGTTGGGAAAAACATTAGGATCTTTCTGGTTTTCCTTAGTTTTCTAGTTGTTACTTGAATTCCTAGCCTCTTCATTACCCCAGTTCTTGTTGAAGTTCCTTTTGAAGGGAGGTTTATCATTGTACTGGTGCTGAAAGGGTTCCCCACTATCATTTTTATCTCTCTCAATTTTGGACAGTGTTATTTATTGACAAAAACATTTCAGTGACCTGGGAAGACAATTTCTCAACAAGATCAACTTCTATTTTTTTAATATACCAAACCCCACTTTCTTGCTTTTCTTATCTGGCTAGTCGGGGCTGGGATCCATGGAGGCAGACTTTATTTTTCTACTATCGATCATATCTCTTTCTATTACATTGGCCCGTTCCATACAGGCATCGATAGTAAGTGTGGGTTGTTGTCTCAGCTCATAGTTGAAATCTCCCAGGAAAGCATTCTTGTAAAAGCAAATAGATTGATGGTCATTGGGTCTAAGGGCAGCGGGGATTCGGTTCTTGAGATTAGTTAAGCACCTGTTAAAATCATCACCAGTCTCATTCTCCTTTTTCTTCATAGTGGCCAACTCAGTTAACAGGGACTGTTCATTTTTTTCTCCCCATATTTTCTTAGGAAGGCATCTTCCAGTTCATGGAAGGTTCAAATGGTATCAGCTTGGAGGCTATTAAACCATTCCCTAGCATATTTCTCCAAGGTCTATAAAAATAATCGGAGGACGACGTCCTCATGTTCTACCTCCAGGCTGTCCATGGCATATAAAAAATCCTTCAAGTGATCCTCCCCCATCACAGTATTGTCGCCTAAGAATTTAGGCAAATATTTATGAGCCTTAGGAGGCAACGGGTTTAAAGCCTGAGGTAAGACAAAGGGTCTATACCTATTTAAATACCAATTATTCAAATATGGGTTTGCCATTGGTGGAACTGGGCCCCTCGGGATAGTAGATATGATAGGGGAAGTATTGTTTCAGGGATTTTGAGGAATGTGAGGGGGATTGTTACTACTCTGACTACTTGAAGGAACATAAATCAAAGAGTGCTTTTGCTTTTTGTTTATTCAAAAAAGTACCTGTGGGTCTAGTAGTTTGGGGTAGAGCTCCTCATTGCTTTTTTGCATGGTTTCTAGACCAACTTCCTTGTTTTTAGAGTCACCAACACCAGATGCAAAATAGAATACTCTCTCTGGCTAAGATTGCTCAACCCAAAAACTTATAACCTCACAGGGAAATAAGAGTATATATCGCAAGGGAAGTACTATGAAAAAAAGAAATTAAAAAGGCCTCCCTAACAATGGTGCCAAAAGTAACCCACTACATTGGGATGAGGAAGAATCTAGGTTGAGGAGGCATAAGAGACTTGATCCTATAAGGCTCGACCCTTAGCAAAGCATCCCAAAGGTTCAAGTGCAATGTGTGTGAGTTCGCAATATTTAATGACTAATGTTTGCCAATAATAGTAAAATGACTATTGCATGGGATGCATTATACAAAATAAGAAATGCATTGATTAATAATATAATTATGCATAAAAGTATAATTATTCAATCCCATGACAATTTTGAAAAATTAGGGGTATGCGATAATTTTGAATTGTAAATAAGTCATTGTTCTAGAACATAACAACAATTAATGCTAGTACGTGATTTTAGACAATCACACACCCCAATAACTTGAAAGATATATTATAGTAACAAAGTTAAAGTAGGTAAAATTTTCATATTAAATAACCCTAGCCTACTAAATTATAGGTCTCACGATAATGTTTGCATAATTGAACAGTTAAAGTGACTGGGTATTTGAGAATTGGAGAACCCAAAAGGGAAAAAGCATTTGAGTAGAGAATTATTGTAAACCATTGTTTGAAAATCTAGCTAAATAACCATGGATGATAATAAGATTTAATTCTAGTATGGACTAACTAAGGTCTATGACACAAAACTCACTGTGAGGACAAGAAATTTTAAAATAAAAATGGAACAAAATGTTATCATGCATCTAGAGGAACAACTAGTTGTTGCCATTTGGGATTCCTTATTGCTATTGTATATACCCATAAGCATCCACCCATGCCCAAAGCGGGTAAATACCATGGCTAATTATTATGATGAGAAATGATGAGCAATTAGTGACAACAAAATTTAGGTACTTTTTACCCTTTTTGTCAAAAAACAATGCAACTGTGTTTGCTTTTAGGATTTGAAGTCAACCTAGTAAATACCTCATAATCCTAAAAAAAAGATAAACAAAAGAGGTATTATGAGAAAAAATTATTTAGCAACTTAGTAATATTAATAGGGTCCTATTAATATTACTGAGTTTAAATTTTTGAAGGACTTGTTTGCCATGTTAGCAGTCATCTTTGGTCTAAATAGTGATGAGAAGGTACATGAATTCCAATTAGCTATGGCTTACATTATGACTTATTCTAAAGTCACTTTCTACTTTGACTGGGCCCAATACCTTAGTGATGCAATGCATAACCAATTGATGCACTTTAAGAAAAATGAATATGGGGAATTTAGGTATCCTTCATACTTGGCTTGGTTGTTTGTTTACCATAAACTAAAACTTCTCCCAAATCTAGAAATAGATCAAAAAACAAAAGAAGGGGAAATTCTTCCAATAGTAGAAAGGACCACAGTTCTTAAAGCATTCATTTCATATAATAAACTCAAAAAATAATTTTTAGGCCCTACTATAGAATGCATATAAAAATAAATTCCTCGATTATCGAAGCAAGTTATATCACATCTCCAAACCCCTAGAAAAGAAACCAGAGATTGGTATTTATCAAAATATGGTACAATAATATGCATATATGGCTTCAAGGGGGAACCCTATCTACTACCCTATTACATAATAGATTGGCCCTTTGCAATTGAATTTTTTTGACAGATAGATTATGTTGGCACAAGTTTTAAGAAAGGAATAAATAAGGGTCTTACATATAACCTACCCCTTAAATATGGACCCATCATTTTAAGATCCTAAAAAAAACATGAACTCTTGGATGTAAAGCTTAAGAAGCTCAAACTTAGGATGGTTGAGTACAAATGATGATATGACCCAAAAAATATCTTCTTAGCCGAGTCGGTAGAAGTGAATAATAAGCATCCTCCATTTAAGCATGTTCAAAGACAAGAAATAGAGGTATTTCAAAATAAACTATAGATAGATGAGGTTGACATAAATATGTGCTAAGAAAGAAAAATGCCTCTACAAAAGAAGTTTTATGCAATGGTGAATCCATATGACCCGATTAATAATAAGGACCATATCTTGAGAAAACGAAAAAACAAAATGATGCAAAATAGACATAAATGGTCAAATAAAAAATCAAGAGTGGTGGATTTGTGGGTGTGAAAATGGTATCAAAAAAAGGGCCATGCTAATATGGACCAACAATTTTTAGCTATCTACAATGCTAATTACTAGAAATGGAAGGATGGAGACAATGAGAAAAATGATCCTCTAAATCAAAATATTGAGGAATACCTCTTAGAGAAAAATATTGATTCCCAAGATGAACAAACCTCTAAATATACAAAGGAACATGAAGCTTTGAAGAAGATGCAAATTGAAGAGCAAGGGGATGAAATTTTGATAGAAGCAATTTCAAATGAACAATAAGAAAAGGAGGTTCAAGAAAAATAATTAGAAAGTACGTGCTCGTCACCACAAGAGCCTCAACAAAGATATAAAATATAGTTAAGGCACATTGTGGGGGATGAACTCATTCAAGAAATTTATTCCATAGAAAAATGTCATGATGAAACCCCAATGGGAATTACCAAATCCACTCAATTGGCATAGAAGTACATTGTATTAGGAGCTAGTAGTTCCTATACTCGATAGAGTACTAAGAATGCTAAAGAAACTCCACCACTCTTAGAATGGTTATTGGTGCTTGAAAGCTCTGAAGAGCAGCTAAAAATCCATAATAAAAATGAAAGGGTGAGCCCTTCATCGCAGTAACTGAAAGGAAAGGGGAAAAGAGCTAAGGTCCAACATATACTATCTATAGATCAAGAGCATACTGGGGTGCAAGCCACAAGTGTATTTTCTCATTTTCCTAATCTTTCTTCTTCTTCTATACCGCCTCCACCACCTCCATATCCTCTTGAACAACCTCCACCTCCATCAGAGAAGGTTTGTCCTTAGTCACCTACCAAAATAATTACCTTTGCCATATCCCCACAACATCAACAAGTTCTTGGGACTTGCAACCTCCAACATATAAAAAAATTATTGCCATAATCTAAAATATCTCTCCTCCACTTCCCATGTTTCCATCCCATTTTGCTCCCACACCCTTATCTAGCCATCTAACTCCTAATATCTTAAATAAAACCCAATAGGCTCAAACTAATGCAAAAAAATAGTTTAGTAAGCATACTCTAGGAAAAGAGAAAAAGAGACCACCTCCAAGGGTTAAAAATATTGTGAATTCAATGAAAGGAAAGTATACTATGACAACTATTACTCCTACCACCAACAAGCCTACCCCAGAGCTGACAACAAAAGAATATGATAGAAAAGTGCAAGAGGTAGATATTGCTAGAGTTCCATTGGAGGATGTGGTATAGAGTGCTCATTCAACTATTGAATTAGTGCATGTGAAGGCAATACAAATGGAAACAAAGTATCACAAGAATAAGCAAATGGTAGAATGCCTAACCAAGTTCTTGGATGAAGAATAGGATGAAAAGAAAACCTTGTAGATACAAATTAAATAACTATAATATAAGCTTTATAATGATCCCACTAAGGCACAATTGCGAGAGAAAGACAAAAAAATTCAAAGATTAGAAGAAAATTTAGGGTGGCTAAAGCAAAATCTTGATGAAGAAAAGAAGAAAGCATAAGCCTCTCACTTTTCTAAAGAAACCTTTATATAGAACAAGAGGGTTAGATGGAATAAAATGTTTGAAATCATCCAATCACTCCATCCAACCCTAAAATTTCTAACTTTTAGTTTGCAATCCATCAAAGAAGCCCAAGTTTAATTTAAAAATATCCAAATTCAAATTTGCACAAAGGTGCAACAAGCATACAATCTAGTAAAAATTTTGAAGGAAGGGTCTGAGCCTCAGTTGAAGGCATAAATTATTCAAGAGAAATAAAAAGTAATAAAAATGGCTAATGAGCTCATTGAATGGTATCGACTGATTCAAGAGGGTTGGAAGATATCTAAATCACTCAATGATGAAAGTGAGAATATGGCTACTCCATTAGTAAAAGTTGTTAGTCTTGGATTTCCTCGACTCATGGAACAAAATGAAAACATCTTCACTATAGAGCAACTAAAATCAAAATTTGAGTAGATAGGAAATAATAAAGAAGAGTTCAACACTAGTCAGAACATGGTGGAGAATAATTTTTTTTTAGAATTCTTTGATAGGCTAGATACTATGCATGCAAAGATACAAGGGCTGGCAAAAACAAATCTAGACCCCTCTTAGAAAAAGACCTATAAACTTAGAGGCATATCTAATAGGCTAAATAAATTCAATCCCACACCATAACAACTTTGGAATGAAGCTTGTCAAATTTTATTCCTAGAAAGGATATCCCATGATGACAAGGAAAAGAACCAATTTTATAGGAGAAAATACGATAAGAGCAAGGTGAGACCTCTAGGGCTCAAAAACATTAGGCCCATTAGGGGGATCCTTTAATCTAAGTTTTCCTTTAAATCCTTTATCCTATTTTTTACTCTAATACCCAATGCATAAGGCTACCTATGTTCTCAACTTAAAAAGCAAAAAATCTTGGGAGGTGCCAATAATGTAGGCCTATGAGAGTTTCCATAGTTCCTAGAAAATTTTCTAGACTATCGATTTCATAAAATTTTTGAGAATCAATTACAAGGAAATATTGTTAAGCCTATTGTATTTACATAAATCTTATTCAATAACTAGAATGAAACCTGCCAAGCATAAAATTAACTACGGTAGGGAAATATAGCCAATCCACACTAGTCAGGTTCATAATGGCTAAGTTTAGATCAATCGGGTTCAAACTGATAGGGTGAATGGGTGGTTCAGTGTTTTCTAGTGATCAAAATCTTTGAAGCCTTGTGATAGCTCCAATCAGTTTCCCAACATATCGATGGAATAGCATAATGCCTATAGGATATTATGAAAAAATAAGAGGGCTCTTTGCTAGGTTTATTTTAGAGTAGATCATGTGCATCAAAGGCATGGGCCACTTGGACACTTCTCAGTAATCTAGGATAAGGTAATTATAGAAAAGTAATAGGTAGTACCCTAGAACCTACAACAATATTACACACCAATAATCATAAGATTTACCCCCTATAAAATCTGATAGTTGAGGCAATAACAAGGCATGATGGGAGAAGTTGAGCATATTTTTGTGGCACAAATATGGTTACTATAGACTCTGAATGATGTTGTAATGGATCATCTTGGCAGGACCTTTCCTTGTTATTTGATTGATGTATTAGTATGTTGATAA
Source organism: Wollemia nobilis (assembly GCA_028583015.1). Lineage (NCBI taxonomy): Eukaryota > Viridiplantae > Streptophyta > Pinopsida > Araucariales > Araucariaceae > Wollemia > Wollemia nobilis. The sequence continues at coordinate 1,228,139 of JAQPPZ010000282.1, forward strand.
TTAATGCATGATTCTATTTTGTTCTATCAAGATGAGTTGATAGTTGTACTTCATACTTACTTGAGTTGGATTATGTTATTTTGTAGAACATGGTACTACTGATGAATTTTGTGGTTGTAAGACCAGGTACTCTCACGGGTGGATTGGTATGGGACAACCATTGAAGTTGAGAGAAGTGTGAAATAGGAAATGATGGATTTTTAGTTTGGCAGCCCACATGGGTAAAACAACCATTTATAATCATTTGCATGTGTGTATGTGTGATTAAATGCATCATCGGACAAGGAGGTTGCTATAAAGGCAAAATATCCCTTACCCCTATGCTTAGGGGTCCCTCATAGGTGGTTGATAACCTTGTAGTCGTCATGATATCTTTTGCTTAGAGAATAGTGATATTTGTGCATATCTTTCTTTTTATTTATTTTTGGATGCATCTTAGTTCGAACGAGGACAACTTTGGCAAGAGACCTTGTGTTGCTTAGGATCTTAATTTATCATTAATATGCATTAATACTTGTGTTTCAAAATATAGAACTTAATTGGTTAAATATTTGACAAGTAAGGTATTAATAATAATGTTAGTATTATTATATTTAAAAATACTAAATACTAATGTTAATAATTAATATTAACATTAGACAAGAGAAATTAGTAATAGTATTAATTAATTTAATACTATGAAATGAGTAAATTATTTAATTACTAATACCTTTGCTTAAAAAGTATTAGTTAATTAATATTAATCTTATTGAGTTAATACTTTATAAAAGGGCACATTTAATAAATAAATATTATTATAAGAAATAAAGTTCATATTTTAAATATTGTGAGGAACTTTGGAAAGTGTTGGAAAGTTAATCATTTTGAAACATAGCAAGAAAAACCAAGAGAGAGTTACCCGACTCTTGAGCTTCATCTTCCCCATCTTCTTGATCTTCCTCTCCTCTCCAAATCCTATTTCAATCTTCTAGTTGTCGAGGTCTGGGGCTGGAAGGAAATTGTAGGGTGTGAAGGATTGGGGAAAATGTGGAAAATTTTGGGATTGTTGTTGTGGAGGTAATTTCTTTCTATTTTCTCCTTTGAGTGAGTGTAAATGTTTATATGCTTTGTTTTTCTGGTTTCACCATTTGATTTCCAAACTTTTGATTTTGCTTGGATCCCTATTTGGATACCTAAATCTAAGAGTAGAGGTCTATTGTATATTTTCAAAGTTGCATTCAGATAAAAAATCGAATTGAACTTTGAATACCTTCCAGTAGCTTTGGTATGGTTAATGGATATCTGAGTTGGTATATTTTTTGAGTTTCCATTAAAAAGATCCAAATTCAATGTCCATTTATATTTTTGAGGTTGAAGTAACAATCATAGTGGTCTACTGTATATTTTGAGTCTAAGCCATGAAGCATACATATTTCTCTTCGTAATTCTCTTCTACGATCTACTATGATTAGTGAAAAACCTTACACAGGCAAAAACCATATATATATATACTATATATATATATATATATATATATATATATATATATTTTATATATATATATATATATATATATATATATATATATATATATATATAATATACATATATATATATATATATATATATATACATATACATATACATATACATATATATATATATACATATACATATACATATACATATATATATATATATATATACATATACATATACATATACATATATATATATATATATACATATACATATACATATACATATACATATATATATATATATATATACATATACATATATATATATATATATATATATATATATATACATATACATATACATATATATATATATTATGAAAAAATTTAGAGAAAGTAATGAGAAACGATCCCTAGCAAACGAAATCAATAGGTGTTGAATTTTTAAATTGAATCCTCTTCAAAAAATTTTATCAGGCATTATATCCTTACTTGGACTAGTTAACAGACACCTCTCAAGCGAACACGTGGTTCAACTACTTACTAAAGTTCACAGTTCAACTACTTAGTAAGTTCAACTTTTTTGAGGATAACTTCTTGAGATTAATAGAGTTTTAGTTGTGTTTAGCATAGCTAGTATCTTAAATAAAGATAAATGAAGTTTTATATTTTCAAAATTAGTAGAGTTTCGGCCATGTTCGACATAGCTGGTATCTTAAATTAAAGGCAAATGAAGTTCTATAGTTGGTTTTTATTGGACACCAAAACTTAAAAATAAATCTTTCTCAAAGTATTGAAAGAAGGGATAATGGCCTTACCAACATCCAATTTATCTAGACCATATTCTATCATTGGTTTCCTTCATTGTTCCTTCCCTACAGTGAGGAATAATCCAACCCATACTCTATTAAGAAGACTTAGTTCTGGTTATGTTTTTTAAGAAGGATTTGACCTACCATATGGACATGGGTATAGAAATAATTAAACTTGGTTAAGGGGTAGGATTTTTGAATATGAGATTCTAGGAATACAAAGTGTTATATATATATATATATATATCTTCACCAGATATTTATATTGTTTTATTAAATATTTATAAAATTATAAAAATAAAAAGTTACATTATTTTTAGTAAAGCTTAATCATTATTCAATTATGAAACCATACAAATAACTCATGATTATGATATTAAAGTGTAAGCAATTCTTATTTTCCATAAAAGAAAGTTTTAAATGCCTAAAAATTATAAATATTTATGAGTGTTTTGTAGTCCAAATTCTTGATAGTCTTTTCTAATTGATAAGACGTGAGATAAATAAGATGGTTCTATTTTGAAAAATAGATCTTTGATATTATTGTACATGAGGTCATACATCATATTCATTTCATAAAAAGGAAACTAGACTAATTAATAATGAGATTAATAAATCGATTTATAATGAAATCAATTAATTCATATTTTATTAATCTAAGGGGATAGATGTGGCTTGTGTATAAAATGAACCATAATTGAGTGAGAGAAGTATGAGCTTATTTCGTTTATGACTAATAAGCACATATGAAGAATGTTTTGAAGTATATTATGGAATTGAGATCTTGCATTGTTGTTGAATGATTTTATTGCATGATGCATGTTAGGCTTGCATATTCATTCAAAGAGCTATCCTGATCCCTATATTTATGATCAAAGCATGATGAAGAAAAGACCTATCAAGTAGAATATATTGAAAAGAATATGAGACTAGTTACCATTATGTATTAATGTATTGAAATGTAATATTTGTATTTGGAGATGAGAAAAACTTAAAAGGTATCATGTGTAGAAGTTATAATATGTAATGATTATGATGAAGGAATGGATATCCTTGTAAATATTCTTGATGTATTGTCATGAATTTTGTTCAAAAGATGAAATATGAATTATTGCTTTCCTTCTATGTTAAGTTTCTTTGGAAATAAATTATAGATAGTGAGATAGATAAATTGTATTTATTGAAGAAGATGATGGAATAATAGGAGAAAGTAATTAATGAAATTTGGTTATGATTTCTAGATGTTGTTTTACTTCCTTTCATGTAATAAATACCTAATTTATAGTGTTATGTTGGAATGAAGCACCTAAATTCTTTAGTCGTTATCAATATGATATGTTGATGTTAGTATTTAATTTTGGTATGATTTATTATAGCACTCTATTTTTATGAGATATAAAAAATGTTGAATAGGACCCTTGGGTAAAATGGGGTGTTATTATGGGCATGATTATTAAGTTCCATATTAGTTAACCCTAGAGTTGAGTTGCACCCAATCCTAGTTGAGTTTGTGGGTAGACAAATCAACTAGGTAATTTTGGTGAAAGTGTTTGACAAACCCTAGTAGTGAGGCTTGGGTGATCCTAGCAATGAGGCTTAGGATGGTCATTCACACTAACCAAAGTAGTATAGTGGTGGTACCTTATAGGTAGGAAAGTGTAACCATGATCATTATCAGGTGAGTGGTAATGGTATTAGTTTCTACCCAGGTGTTGAAGGTGATTTGGAGAGGAGAGGGCAATCCTCCAAGGGAGGTCCCAGGTTCGAATCTCCACCCTACCAAAAATATCAATTGGGTATCCAAAATCCAATTGATAATGTTGGTGCGGGCAGGTCGGGTGCGACCCCCGTGTGACTTTGACGGTGTAGAACCCCCTGTTCGTGGTCTCTTAGACCAAGGCAGCCCCGCAAGGGGTTTTTCGCTTAAGAAAAAAAAAAGGTAATGGTCTTAGTTTCATGGGTAGATGAAACTAACTAATCACTAAGGCATTACACCATAGTAATCCTAGACAAGGGCATCATCCTAAGAGATATGGACCTTAAGGTGATAGGCGTCACCTTAAGAGATATGTAGGGTTAGGGTATGAGAATCATCTTAAGAGATATGTAGGGTTAGGGGATAGACATCACCTTTAAATGATATGGGCCTAAGAGGGTAACCTTATGTTGTAGTCAAGTTGTCCCATACAGGGTGGTGTAGGGAAATGGAAGGAACCACTTATGGCATATTTTCTAATGACGAGGTTAGAAGACTGAACCCCAAGAATTATGGGAAGTTGTCCACTCCTATACAATTGAGTGATGACTACAACGATAATGAACTCAATATGGTTATGCCTTAACACTATTGAATTTTTGGGTCATCTTAGTGAGTTAATTAATCCTTGTAAAAGAAAAAACAGCTCTCTCTCTAGGGTCGTTATAGGTATTGATCAACAATAGATGGTGGAAATTAAGTTACTAGTGACACCCACTCCTTCCAGGTATGCTGATGAAACATGAACTCAAGATAGGGTTAGGTTGTGCCTATATTGTCAAGCCTATGGCAAGCCTTCCTTGTAATAATTAGTTAGGTTAGTATAGTAATATATAAATAGTGACATTTATCTCAATATGAGGGTCTATAATATGAGTGTTTTTCTATTGTATATTATGTAATTATGCTATGTAATTTTAGTGAATCAACTTTTTTTTTTACCTTTGTTAGCACTATCATTGAATTATTTCATATGTGGATGCTCTATAGGCCCTAGATATTTTTGTGAAAGCTCTTTGGGAGGTCTAGTAGTCTATTTTGTTAGGCCTAGGCTATTGGAATATTAGGGATGCTTAGTTTCCAATTGTGTGGTTTTGATTTCTTCTATAAAAGTTGCTTAGGGTTCTAAGAGCTATTGGAGTAGTCAAGGGCATGATTTGGACTCAATTCATATTCAACAATACTTTACCTAGTAATTGGTCTGTTAGGCCTTGTATGTAGTCTAGTTGTAATGTGTGTTGCATAGTTTATGGTAATGTTATTAGCCAAATATTATATGCATCTAATCCACAATTTATATCCCTAATCCTCTATTTCTTACTCTAGTCTTCCTCCATATTTTTATTTTTTATTTTATAACAATGAACCAACCTTCTCCAAAGGTTGGATAAGGAGAAATTGAACCATTCAATATTGGCCTTGCAATCAACGATGCACTTCCATCCATTAGGCATATCACAGACCAAGAATAACAATTGAGAAAACAAAGTATCAAAAGTTTCTTAGCGAGGGTAGGTCTCTTGATGTGCATAAATGAAAATTAAGAAAATATATTTGAATTTATAATTAACTAAATAATATCACATCCTATTTATAAACTTCTAGACTATTATTTCTAACTAGAATGCTTATGAGTCAAGTTAAGTTTAAACTTTTAGGATTGCAAGGCCAACCAATGGAATTTAAAACAATCATTAATGTGGTAACCACCTACTTGTGGTTAATGACATGACTAGCCACTTAGGATGCAAATGAGTGACACAAATATAGATACAACAATATTTAAAATCCTAAAATATAAATTAGATTTTCATGCTTTAAAATAATCCAACTAAAATTTATAATTTCATATGTAAAACTTACTTTTTTAAATTATAATTCAACTATAGAATTTTTAGCTTTTATAGTAAAAAGAAGATATTTACTGCTAAAATTATTGAATATTACCAAAATGGTGGCATATTTTGAGTTTAATAAATATTTATAAAAAAACATATACTATTGATAAAAATAAAATCATTTATTTACCTAATGAAAGATGTAAAATAAAGGTCCGAGGTGTAGACTAATTGGTTCCCCCAAACCCCGTAAAGGGGGCAGACGTCCAAGGTTCAAATTTTAAGCCTCGTCGGACTGAATTCTTGTCCCTTTCCTAGTGTTTTCAGTAGCATAAAAGGTTTAAGATGATCATGGCATGGTGGTTATAGGGGTGGACTGTGCAGAGATCTATGTGGAAGCTTCTAGGGCAGACAATGCAAAGTACTATGGTAGCCATAAAAAGCTGGACAATTTGCCTGGATTTGTGGCAGCTATCGATTCCACCATGTAAAATAAAAAGAAAAAAAAACAAAAAAAAATATGTAAAATATATTTTTTAAGTCGTATTGGGAATAGGTGCAAGTTAGGAGTGAGCAAGGAGCAAACACCACTTCTTCTTATTCTAGATCTTAGAAAAAACTTAAAAACTAAAGGATTCATATGAAGAAATTCTAGGCAACATGGTAGGAAAGTCAAATTTTAAGGTATTTACTCAAAATAAGGATGTCCTAGTTGGAATGGATACCCTAGTTAGTGATAAGAGGAAAATGCAATCTATGGAAAAACCTATCCTGGAAGCATATACTACACTAGAAATGATTATTGAGGATGAGATGATTGATTATGATATAATGGTTCTTAAAACCATAGGGTTAGTATGTAAATTCCATGGACATTGGCAAAGTTTTTTTGAGATTCAATATTAGATCAAGTGGAAGTGGGATTGAATTCAAATTACTTCATAAATTTTCTTCCAAAAGGATGTTTTCTCATTATCTTCTCTATTTTAGAAATGAAAGGTTTAATAATGGATGGTGGCCCTTGGTTTAAGGGTAAAGATGCATTACATTTAAGACCATGGAGTGGATTTGTTTGTGGATATAGATACTATTAAAAGGCTTCTAGTACATATTAGGATTTTTGTACTTCCTTATCAACTCATCAGTAAGGAGATTTTAAATAATATTAGCAATACTCTAGGGGAGTTCATCCATGAGGGACAAATACTAAGAAGAAAAGACATGCTATATACACTTGGATATGTGCTCCCATAGATATTTTAAAACCTTTAATATATTCCGTTAGGATTAAATATTAATCAAGAGAGTGGGATCAACAAGTGGATTATGAAAACATTGCATTTTAATGTCCCAATTATCATGAGATTGGTGTTCAGATTCACAATATTTTTCAAAAATGAACAGAAGCAAACTATCCACTCAAATATTATACAAAAAGTAAAAGGAAGGATGAGAAAGAGAGAGATATAGTATGCACCTGTATGCATCATAAATAATCACTATATCCATAGATAATATTACACAACACTTTTATAATTAAATGAGGAGTGGGAGGGTCACAATTAGGGTAAATTTTTCTAGAAAAATATCTCACTTTCAGGATCCAAATATTTGCATAGAGTTATTTGATTCAAATAATTATTGTGCCATTTTGTATGGAATTTAGAGAGATTTAAAATGAGTGGTCATTAAATATAAATCAAGTAGTATTGATGGAGATACGTCCATGTGAAGAAAATCGTATGAAACAAGGGTAACCTTAGGAAAAAAATTTCTATAAAAAATATCTCATCTTTCAAGAGCAATATATTTGCCAAGGGTTATCCAATTTAGACAATTCTTGGACCAATTTATGTGAAGTTTGAAGAGCTTTAAAATGAGTGGTCATAATGAAGGAATTCAAGTACTATTGAGGGAGATAGAACCCTATGAAGTCATCCATCTAGAACAAGGGTAGTGGCAATTTTTCAAGTCATAGGAAAATAAAATTATAGATATCTATTAGTTAGGGTTCAAATGATGGGAGGAGAAATTAAGGGATAGGATATCAGTGAGGTGGGGTATTTTGTCTAGACATTGAATTGTTTTAGCTAAGTTTCATTTATCCCTTAATTTTCTTTGAATTTTTGCATGCATATTATTGTAGGTTTATTTTTAAATAATATAATTGCTATAGGATATACTGGTAAATTTTAGTATATGTTGATTTATAGTGTCCTTCCCATGGAATTATCTATAACTAAATCCTTAGAATCATCCCTACTAGTAGAGGTTAGGGAGAGCCTCATAGAGAAATTATTCTCGTTGCTCAAAGATCAGATAATCATTAATAAATTTAATGGGTCTTGGTCAAGGGATTTGACTTTGACATAATGGATTGATAAGATATGGAAGTCTCCAGGAGTGAGTCTATCATTTTTTCCCAAAGGTTTCTTCCTAGCCATTTTTTATTATGAGGAAAGAAATAGAATCTTGAAATGGGGTTCTTGTTTTATGGGAAGAACAAGACTCTTTCTTACTTGTTGTTTTGAATTCTATGCACCTAAAATTGAAAATCTATCCCTAGTACTAGTCTAGAACAATATGTATAGGTTTTTGTAACATCCCGCCCATTGGACTTCCTAGAAAACATTAATTAATCCAGAGGAACAATTAATACCTACAATTTAGCATTTACCAAGCCTTACTATTGCTGAAAAACATTAATAAAATTAGGATGGTAAGCCCTAATTATTCTATAAAATACCTAATAAAAAACTAGCTACACTCCACCAAGTTGATTTGGAGAGTTTTGGAAAACAATTGAGATTTTGGTAAGGTTTTGGGGAAAATAAAATAGGTCTTTTGCAAAAATATTAATTTGGGAGATTATCTCTTGCAAAAAGTGACTTAATTAAGAGACACCTAATTTATTACAATTAAGTGTCCATAAATATTTGTCCAATTTTGCAAAGACCCAAAAAGGACAAGGTTATAATTTAATAATATAAATGTACATACTTGTCTAGTGGGTGAACTATTCTACATGTCACATGACTCCTTTCCCAGAAGTATTAATGCAGGCTTTGCAGGTGCACTTGGGAAAAAGGAAAGGCCTAAAATGGGTAAAGTACTCCCACCTTCCCCTCTATTGTCTTGTCCCTAATTTCTAAAAGTTAAAAATAGAAACCTATTATTTGGGTGAACTCCAAAAAAAGGGTTCCTTTTAATATTTTAATATTAAACTCACCCACTTGCTCATGAAGGAAGAGGATATAGGAAAAATTATAAAAAGGAGGCAAGTAAGGGAATGGGAGAGGAAATCTTGAGCTTAGGGAGTATGCTCTCTACCATGGTAGATCAAAAACCAAAAGGCTTCAAGAAAGTACTATGTTGTAATTAAGATCAACCCTGAAGAAGATGGATGAAGGGAAGAAAGTACGAGAAAAATGGCAAGGAGTTAAGATTCAAACCATCTTTGAAGGAGTGGTATTGGGTAGAATATTACCCTTTTTGCTAAATATATTTTTACTCAAAGGGAATTAAAATTTTTATGCTATGCTAAAATATTTTAATGGCTATATATGTTAGAATTAATTTTTTGAATGCCTAGTATTGGGGCTTACCCCTTGATTTATGCAAGAATTTCATAGGGGATTTCATATTCAGGTAAACATGGTATGGATGTCAATATATGACTAATAAATGATATACCATACACTCTCGAACCAAACGTGGGTCCTTAGTCAATATTAGGTTCTCTTGACTCAATAACCGAGGCCACATAACTGCATTCTTTTTGGGATATGGTTAGGTTGTAAATCGGTCTGGCATATTTTAACTGGTCTAGACTATTCTAACCTATAAATAATCCCTCAAAATGTTGATTAACCATAGAGCCTTAGAAATCAAGGCATGAATCCCATTAATTTTGGTGAATCAAATACACCACCACCGACAAGATCTGTGCGATCACCATTTGGTGGTTGTATTGTTAGACTACATGAAATCGCTAATAAGATGTACCACTCTCGTAGTACGATCTATGTGGGAAAATAATTCTTGTAGAAGAGTATATTTTTTGAGTTACATCCCTGACCTCCGTTAAATTTAAAAAAAATGATGAAGCTCTGAAAGATACTTGATGGTAATAATGGAGTTTAGAACCATAGAGATTATCCTCTTATTCTATGCAGTGATATGGCATCGTCACAGGAATCAAGATACAAAGGTTACATAGTTCCAAGTGGTTTTTACTATATTCTTATCAATCTAGATCAGAGAAAGTAATCCTTGTATAAGAAGTTCAAAATTTATACCTTCTATAGTGATTGAATTAGCTTTTTACAAGTGTTCAATACCTAGGTAGGGTTAAGGTATAATGATCTTATATACAGTTTCAATATCATGGAAAATTAAGTCCTTTGCAACCTGTATTTTCATCAGCACCCAAATTCATTATCCTATTAATCTGCTATCAACTTGAATCGATGACCTGTGTAAAAGATCTTAGGCATTGTAGCTATTTTAGATAATCAAAACTTATCGAATATATGATCTCTCACTGGATGGTTGCCTACTGGTACAACTTTGAGTGACCAGATTAGCTACACATCACCATTAGCCTTGAGAAGGGTTATTTGAGTCTACGCCACAATTATGTCACTATAAAAATAAACAATGGAAGATTAGATCACACCACCAAAGTTCCTATAATTGGGCATCAACTGTAGGATCTTGCTTCCATGGTGTGGGGTTCAAAAACATTAAAAAAAGAGACGTTGCTTCTAATCGAATCCCATTGTGAATATTAATTGAAACTTTCTGTGGCTATGACAACTAGTTACTGTGTGTTAAATTTAGGGAGATTGACTACTGTGACCATCCTACCTCTGGAATTTGGCTAAAGATACCTGAAAGAAAGGTTTTAAATTCCAATGGAAATGCTTTAGACCCTCCCTCCAATGTCTTAGTGGTGATCGATCTAGGATGGATCCGTTCATGTTGAAATAGCTAAATATTGGAAATATGAGCAAGTTTTGTTGTCATTGATGTCAAGAAGTCAGCACCAGTAAGCGTCAGTTTCAGTGAGCAGCATCAGTTTCAGGTTCCGTAATCAAGTGCAAAAGAAAGTTTCCTCCTAGGTGGTCAGATGAGGTTTAAAGGGCAAAAGGAAGGCCCAAGCAAAATAATATTATAATAATTTATTATAATATTAAAGGTGCAAGACCGAGAGTTAATTAATTATAAATTAATTATAATAGTTTTATTATAATTTAATTTATAAATTAATTTAATTAACTTTTAAAGTTATTAAGTTAATTGTAAATTAATTATAATTTAATTATAAGTTAATTTATAAATTAATTAAGCTAACCCTAAAGCTAGGGTTATAAAGTTTATAATTCGAAATTTTGAATTATTCGATTTACCCACATCGACGTCATCGAAGACATAACACCATGCATATAAAGGAGGGAAGAAACCCATGGCAAATATTATCCACGATCAAGTGCTAAGTGTATTTTCGAGCGCATGGTAATAGAAGGTGATCATGTGTTTTTTGAAGAGTGTGCAAGGCAGAAGACAAGCAGATGTGATTCTTGTTTCCTATCCCAAAGTGCGTTGTAGCGCAACTGGCAGCAAGGGAGGTGCCAAGTCATTGGCGAACGTGAGGTGCAGGGATCGAATCCCATCGATTTGCTTTTGCGAAGAGGAGAGGTGTCTTGATAGAGTTTGCACCGTCGAGGAAGGTTCAAAGGGAAGGCGGTGCCTTTCCCTTTGTGTGGAGGCATGTAGCTCACGTGGTGAGTGTGCACCTTGCTAAGGCGCTTGGAGGGGTGAGGTTAGGTGTTCGAAACCCATCGAAAGTGTTTTTCTAGGCTAAATAAGGTATGCACCAATTTTGATTTTTCTCTTGCTAAGGTTGTAATTTCGGAGGTTGCTTTGCTGTGAAAAATAAAGGTTGATTAAAGTTTTTGAGGGAGATATAAGGGTATTAAAAATTAAATATTTGATTTTAATTTTTGGTGATTAGAGTTTATGAAGTTGGAGATTATAAGGGTTATAAGGACTTTGCTATACTTGTTGTTAAGTGTAGTGTTATGGTGAAATTATTAAATTGAATATTGTGAGTTTGGAGATTATAAGGTGTACAAAAGGATTTATTATTTTGTATGAAAAATAATCTTTGTGAAAATTATTTTGTGGAGATCTTGAGAGAGGTTGTGGTAACCTAACCCTAGTATTGGTAAAGAAAATTTTGATTGTGGTTAAGACAGGTTTTGAAGACATATCTCCATCAAAATAAAAGGTATGGGTAAATCTTCCTTGTGAGAAAAATATTGTTGGATTGGATGTTATGAATGCTAAGTTGGAGTGAAAAGGATTGTTTGATAAGCATTGTTGAGTTTGATTGTTAAAGGTTTTTCTAAGTGAGAGTTGATGATAAAACCTTGTTTGATAAGCATTGTTGGAAATATTGAGTAAGCTTTCATATGCTTGAACTAGGGTTTGTGAAAGAACATGAGTATCATTGTTATGTGAAGTTGAGAACTATCTTGAACTAGAGGTTGTGCAAGATCATAAGTATCATTGTTATGTGAGATTGTTTGATAAGCATTGTTTAAAATAATAGTAATAATTATAAGAAAGTGATTGAGATTTGAAGCATATTGAGTCTCTAACAATTCTCTATATGTTTTTATGAGATTGGACAAGTTCTAGTGAGGACTTGAGATTTATGGTAAGTCTTGGTGAAGACTTGTTGAGTAGATTGGACAAGTTCTAGTGATAAATTATTGAGAAGATTTGAGGTAAGTATTTGAGAAGACTTGTGGATAGATTGGTGTGAGATTTTGTGGAATCTTACAATACATATTTGAAGATAGAGTTTGGTGCAGATTTAAGGATAGGTTTGTGCTAGACCAGAGATAGATATTGAGAAGATTTGTGCTAGATCGAAGGACAGAGTTTAGTGCAGATTTGAGATGAGAGCTAGATTTGGAGGTGACAGAGTATAGAGGATGATAGTCTCTAGTGGATAGAGGTCCATTAGCCAAGGTAGTGAAGATAGGTCTTCTGAGTGAGGGTAGGAGTCTTCAGTGGATAGAGATCCATAAGCCAGTGTAGTGGAGGCAACAATTCTTCTAGAAGATCATCATCCAGAGCAGAGGAGAAGGATTTCTCCTATGGATAGAGATCCATGAACTTGATTAGGGGACCGATGTCTCCTTTGGACAGAGGTCCATAAAATTTGTAATAGGGAAAGGATTCCCAAAAGAATTATTTGAGAAAAGTTTATAAGGAATATTTTCTCCGTGGAGTAGCCCACATTGGGTGAACCATGTTAAATCATGTCTCTCATGTGTGTGATGCTTTGTGTGATGTTTACTACTTTAATATTGTTGATGTTATCATATGGATTGAAAAGGAAAAAGTTTTATCTTATACTGTTCACCCCCTCTCAATATAAGCACATGTTCTTCAATTGGTATCAGAGTAGGTCTCTCCATGAAAAGACTAACAACTTGGAGGAGGATCCATCAGAAACACACATGACTTCAAAAAATGAAGAAGAGACCATGTTTGATATAAAAGAGGAATTCTTCACTGCTCTCAAAAATTTGGAAAGGATTAGAGAGAAGAACTCAAGTTTGAAGGAACAAATTCAAGAAGATGAAGAAGCAAATATAGAACTTCTACAAAGTCTCACAGAACTCAAGATAAAGGTAGAAGAGGGAAATAAAATTGAATAGGATATGATAGATCTATTAAGAGCAAGAGAAACAGAATGTGAAATATTGGAAGCAAAAATTGTTTATCTAAGGAATGAAGTTGAAAAGACCAAGGTACTACTAGATATAAAGTTTGGGAAATAGAAAGAGGAGCCAAGTCTTCAAGAAGTAGAAACTTCAAACAAAGATAAGCAAGTGACGTATACTCCAGAAAGAAAAGACATCAAGAAGGAAGAAAGCAAAGAAGAACCATGGATGAGAGTTAATCACAGAAGGAGAAGCACTCAACCACAATCTCAAAGGCATCCAAATAGGTTACATAATTTCTTCCATGGCTATTGCTTTTCTTGTAACAAATATGGTCATAAAGTTGTACATTGCACTGGTTATATGAAAAATGATGTCAATAGAAATTTCAACTCTTTTGCACCTCTTATGAACAATGATATCATATGTTACAAATGCAATAATTTTGGACATAAGGCTAGATGGTGCAAAATGATACTTCTTGAGTCTAGTAAAAGGAATACAACTTCAACAACTAGGAAAGAGAAAAAGGGGAATGAAAAGGCTAGATCAATGTTAGTTCAAACAACTCTTCATGCTCAGGATAAAGAAGAACAATGGTATCTTGATAGTGGTTGCTCTAGACACATGATAGGAGACAAAGACAAATTTATTGTACTAAAAGAAACCAATAGAGGATCAGTAAGTTTTGGTGATAATGGATCAACAAAAATTGGTGGAAGAGGAACTCTGAGTTTAGATAATGGGAAAACAAGAACAAAAAATGTACTATATGTCAAAGGGTTAAAACATAATCTGCTAAGTGTAAGTCAACTTTGTGATCAAGGTCATATGGTTACATTTCACCCAGATAGATGTGAGATAAGAAAATCAGAAACTGGAAAAGTCATTGCAAATGCAAGTAGAACTCCAAACAATCTATATATGCTTAGTGAGATCAAAGGGGAAAAGTGCTTTCTATCACAAGAAGATGAGATTTGGTTGTGGCATAGAATATTGGGTCACTTGAATTTTGACAACATAGTCAACATAAGCAATAAGCAGGTTGTCAGAGATTTACCCAAGCTAAAAAGGCCACAAAACACAATCTGTGCACCTTGTCAACATGGAAAGCAAACTAGAACAAGCTTTAAATCAAAGGGATATATGTCATCTGAGCCATTAAGTCTAATACATACTGATCTATGTGGTCCTACCAGAACACAAAGTATTCAAGGTGAGAGTTACTTCATATTGTTTATAGATGATTACTCCAGAATGGTTTGGGTAGCTTTCCTGAAAGATAAGTCAGAAGCATTTGAAAAATTCAAAGCATTTAAAGAACGGGTTGAAAATGAAACTGGCAAGAGGATTAAGTGTTTGAGATCTGATAGAGGAGGAGAATTTACCTCAAATGAATTTGTAGATTTTTGTGAACAACATGGAATCAAGAGAGAATACTCAATTGCAAGAACTCCTCAACAAAATGGAGTAGTTGAAAGGAAAAATAGGACTATTGAGAATATGGCTAGAGCTATGTTGAATGAGTCCAAGATTTTAGATGGATTTTGGAGGGAAGCAGTCAACATAGCAATATATATAATCACTAGGGCTCAAATGAGGGTAAACCATCACAAGACTCCATATGAGCTTTGGAAAGGAAGATCGACCACTGTAAAACACTTCAAGGTTTTTGGAAGCAAGTGCTACATAAGATGGGAAGAGCAAAACTTGGGCAAGTTTGACCCAAGATGTGATGAGGGAATTTTTCTTGGTTATTCTACTAAGAGTAAAGCTTATAGATGCTTCAACAAGAGAACACACACTATTGTAGAAAGTATAAATGTAACAATTGATGAGAAGATAGATTCAAGAGAACCAGTTCAACAAATTGTGTATCAAGAAGATGGAAGTTGTCAAGAAGAGTTTCATGAGGAATCAGATGAAGAAGAGGAAGAAACACAAAGACTTCTTCCTAAAACTCCATCCAGGTATGTACAGAAACATCATCCAAAAGATCTAATCATTGGGAATCCAGATGAAAGATAGACAAGGAGAAGGATAATAACACCATCTCAACAAGCAAATTTTTCTTTGTTATCTAAGATTGAGCCAAAAGACTTCAATCAAGCAAGTGAAGATAAGTTCTGGATTAAGGCAATGGATGAGGAATTAGATCAGATAGAGAAAAGCAAGACTTGGGAACTTGTTCCATGACCAAAGGACAAAAATGTGATTGGCACAAAATGGGTATTCAAAAACAAGTTAAATGAAGATGGACAGGTAGTCAAGAATAAAGCAAGGTTGGTGTGCAAAGGTTATGCACAGGTAGAGGGAATTGAATTTGATGAGACATTTTCTCCAGTTGCATGACTTGAAGCCATAAGAATATTCTTAGCCTTCTCAAGTTTTAAAAACTTCAAGGTATATCAGATGGATGTTAAGTCAACATTTCTAAATGGTGTTCTAGAAGAAGAAGTTTATATTGAATAACCAGAGGGATTCATATTAATAGATAAACCAGATCATGTATGCAGATTGAAAAAGGTACTGTATGGTCTAAAATAGGCTCCTAGAGCATGGTACTCAAGATTGGATAAGTATCTTCAAGAATAAGGATTCAGAAAAGGAATAGTGGACAACAACTTATACATCAAAAATGAAGGGAATAATCTACTAATTGTGGTTGTTTATGTTGATGACATCATTTTTGGGGGAAACAATGATAAGATGTGTAAATAATTTGTAAAGAACATGCAGAATGAATTTGAGATGTCTATGCTTGGTGAGTTGTCCTTATTTCTTGGACTTCAGATTTCATAATCAGAGAAAGGAGTATTTCTTTCACAAACCAAGTATATAAAAGAGATGCTAAAGAAATTCAAGTTAGAAGATTGCAAACCAGTAAGTACCCCCATGGTTACAGGATGTAAGTTAAGTAAGGATGATGAATCTCCAGAGGTAGATCAGAGATTATACAGATCTATGATTGGCAGCTTGTTGTATGTCATAACTACAAGACCAGATATCATGCAGGCAGTGGGATTAGTGGTAAGGTTTTAGGAAGCACCTAAGGAAACACATGTGGTAGCAGTAAAGAGGATTCTTAGGTATCTAAAAGGGACTATGGATTTTGGGCTCTGGTATCCCAAAAGTGATAGTTTCACACTCACAACGTATACAGATGCAGATTGGGTTGGCAACATTGATGATAGAAAAAGCACAAGTGGAGGAGCATTCTTTCTTGGAGACTGTTTAGTCTCTTGGCTAAGTAAGAAATAGGCATCAATATCCTTATCTACAGTAGAAGCAGAGTATATTGCAGTAGTAGCCAGTTGTACACAGGTATTATGGATGAAGTGAACTCTAGAAGACTTCAAGATAAAACATGATCATCCTATTCCCATATTATGTGATAATACAAGTGCTATAAGTATCTCAAAGAATCCAGTGATGCACTCTAGGACAAAGCACATTTCGATCAAGTATCATTTTCTGAGAGAACAGGTGATAGATAAACAGGTCAGGTTGGAATATGTTACTACAAAGGAGCAGATAGCAGACATCTTCACTAAGCCACTTTCGAAAGAGACTTTTGAGTATCTTCGAGGAAAACTGGGAGTAATACTCCCACCCCAGAATTAACCACCTCAAGAGGAGGTGGGGGAGGGGCTAAGCTAAGAGTTTCATTCTTAGCCCCGAGCCCCAAAGGTGACCCTTTGCCATTGATGTCAAAGGGGGAGATATTTGAGTAAGGGGGAGAGATTTGAGTTAGAAGGAGAGCATTGAGTCAAGGGGAGCAGTTTCCCAGGGGAGAAGAACAGAAAAAGGTTAAGGAAATGGTAAAAGGTAATTGGGTTGCCATCAATGACAAAGGGGGAGATTGTTGGAAATATGAGCAAGTTTTGTTGTCATTGATGTCAAGAAGTTAGCACTAGTAAGTGTCAGTTTTAGTGAGCAACATCAGTTTTAGGTTTCGTAATCAAGTGCAAAAGAAAGTTTCCTCCCAAGTGGTCAGATGAGGTTTAAAGGGCAAAAGGAAGGCCCAAGAAAAATAATATTATAATAATTTATTATAATATTAAAGGTGCAAGAGATTTAATTAATTATAAATTAATTATAATAGTTTTATTATAATTTAATTTATAAATTAATTTAATTAACTTTTAAAGTTATTAAGTTAATTTTAAATTAATTATAATTTAATTATATAGTTAATTTATAAATTAATTAAGTTAACCCTAAAGCTAGGGTTATAAATTTTATAATTCAAAATTTTGAATTATTCGATTTACCCACACCGACGTCATCGAAGACATCGATATGCATATAAAGGAGGGAAGAAACCCATGGTAAATATTATCCGTGATCAAGTGCTAAGTGTATTTTGAGCACATGGTAATAGAAGACAATCGTGTGTTTTGAAGAGTGTGCAAGGTAGAAGACAAGAAAAGAAGATTCTTATTTCATATCCCAAAGTGCACTATAGTGCAACTAGAAGCAAGGGAGGTGCCAAGTCATTGGTGAACATGAGGTGTAGGGATCGAATCCTATCGATTTGCTTTTGCGAAGAGGAGAGGTGTCTTGATAGAGTTTGCGCCATCGGGGAAGGTTCAAAGGGAAGGTGGTGCCTTTCCCTTTGTGTGGAGGCATGTAGCTCACGTGGTGAGCGTGCACCTTGCTAAGGCACTTGGAGTGGTGAGGTTAGGTGTTCGAAACCCATAGAAAGTGTTTTGCTAGGCTAAATAAGGTATGCTCGATTTTGATTTTCTTGCTAAGGTTGTAATTTCGGAGGTTGCTTTACTATGAAAAATAAAGGTTGATTAAATTTTTGAGGGAGATATAAGGGTATTAAAAATTAAATATTTGATTTTAATTTTTGGTGATTAGAGTTTATGAAGTTGGAGATTATAAGGTGTATAAGGACTTTGCTATACTTGTTAAGTGTAGTGTTATTGTGAAATTATTAAATTGAATATTGTGAGTTTGGAGATTATAAGGTGTACAAAAGGATTTATTATTTTGTATGAAAAATAATCTTTGAGAAAATTATTTTGTGGAGATCTTGAGAGAGGTTGTGGTAACCTAACCCTAGTATTGGTAAAGAAAATTTTGATTGTGGTTAAGACAGGTTTTGAAGACATATCTCCATCAAAATAAAAGGTATGGGTAAATCTTCCTTGTGAGAAAAATATTGTTGGATTGGATGTTGTGAATGCTAAGTTGGAGTGAAAAGGATTGTTTGATAAGCATTGTTGAGTTTGATTGTTAAAGGTTTTTCTGAGTAAGAGTTGATGATAAAAACCTTGTTTGATAAGCATTGTTGGAAATATTGAATAAGCTTTCATATGCATGAACTAGGGTTTGTGAAAGAACATGAGTATCATTGTTATGTGAAGTTGAGAACTATATTGAACTAGAGTTTGTGAAAGATCATGAGTATCATTATTATGTGAGATTGTTTGATAAGCATTGTTGTGAAATTTATTGAGTAAGTAATAAGTGATTAATAATTGTTGTGAAGCATATTGAGTCTCTAACAATTCTCTATATGTTTCTATGATATTGGACAAGTTCTAGTGAGGACATGTTGAGCATATTTGTGGTAAGTCTTGGTGAAGACTAGTTGAGAAGATTGGACAAGTTCTAATGAGGACTTGTTGAGCAAACTTGAGTTAAGTCTTTGAGAAGACTTGTGGATATATTGGTGTGAGCTTTTATGGAAGCTTACAATACATATTTGAGGATAGATTTTGGTGCAGATTTGAGGACAGGTTTGTGCCAGACCAGAGATAGAGATTGAGCAGATTTGTGCTAGATCAAAGGATAGAGTTTAGTGCAGATTTGAGATAGAGCTGAGAGCTAGCTTTGGAGGTGATAGAGTATAGAGGATGATAGTCTCTAGTGGATAGAGGTCCATTAGCTAGGGTAGTGAAGATAGGTCTTCTGAGTGAGGGCAAGAGTCTTCAGTGGATAGAGATCCATAAGCCAGTGTAGTGGAGGCAATAGTTCTTCTAGAAGATCATCAGCCAGAGCAGAGGAGAAGGAGTTCTCCTATGGATAGAGATCCATGAACTTGATTAGGGGACCGATGTCTCCTTTGGACAGAGGTCCATAAACTTTGTAATAGGGAAAGGATTCCCAAAATAATTATTTGAGAAAATTTTATAAGGAATATTTTCTCCGTGGAGTAGCCCACATTGGGTGAACCACGTTAAATCATGTCTCTCATGTGTGTGATGCTTTGTGTGATGTTTACTACTTTAATATTGTTGATGTTATCATATGGATTGAAAAGCAAAAATTTTATCTTATACTATTCACCCCCCTCTCAGTATAAGCACATGTTCTTCACTAAAGTAGAGATTTGGTCCAAGATCTAACGATCTTCGGGGTAGTCATTTGAATCCATCATAGTCCCAATATCTATGTTTAATATATGGCCATAGATCGACTCCATGAATGCCCTTTTTGGAAGTCCCTTCCATTTAAATGGATTGACCAAAAAAGGGAAGAAGTGATTAAGAGGTCCCTGTGCATTGCCCAAAACATTAAAAATTATTAGACCAAGGCTAAGGCTTGATTTAGGAGAAATATTTAATTAAATAAGTCCCTGCTTGAATGTCGCTGCGCAGTGTGTTTGTACCCATGAGGTATGGATACGGTGGAAGGGCCTACAAAACCTAGCAACTACGCCTTGCTATCTGGGTGTAATAAGCAAGTTTTGGCTAATTTACCATCCTTTAGATAGTCATTGTATGCACTATAGGTTTTGGTCTACCTCATGTTGTGGTCCATGGTTGGTTGTGCTAGATAGAGACACTATGTTGACTAGTGCCCAAGCCTTGGTTACACCTTTGATTTCTCTAGTCATTAAATTATTTGGTTTGGTAATTCAAAATTCACCGCAAGATGGTTGTAGACTAGAAAATTAGCCTCTTGTTGGTTTAAGATACCCCAAAATTTTTTTATAAATAGATGTTTATTGTCTATGGAGTGAATCCATTAGGACTTGAAATTCGATGAAATTATCCTGCGAAACCAGGATGGCCGTAGCGGTTAGTATAACCCTCAGGATAAACTATAAACCAATAGGTGGGTATATCAAATAATTTTTGATGTAAGGAAAAATTAGTAATTATTCCTTGAAAAATAATAAAAATGGAAATCAACTCCCTTACTAAATGAAAGGGAAAAGAAAGTAAAAATTGTTGAAACAAAAAAGGTCAATAGAGTGACCATTATGGTAGAACGGTAGAAAGTAAAAATTGAAGCCAAAATATCAACATATTGACCATCATGGCAAAATAGTAGTAAGCAATTTGGGAATAAACTTTGTAAGAAATCATGTTTCACTTTAAACCATGATGGGGGTAAACCATGGCCAAATTTGAGAAATAATTTATGATAAACTACAGAGTATTCTGTAGTTAAAACTTATGATCAACTATAATGTAATCTTGTTAATAGATTACAAGGCATACTTGTAGATCAATCAATGTGTAATTTGGTATGATAAATTACAAGGGCAATTTGTTTTAAGGTGTAATCTTGTGTAATGGATTACAAGGCAAACTTGGTTTTAATTAAGGCATAATTTTATGTGATAGATTACAGGTAAACTTGTGTTTAATTAAAGGTGTTAATTAAGGAGTAATCTTGTGTGATAGATTACAAGGCAAACTTGTATTTAATTAAAGGTGTTAATTAAAGTGTAATCTTGTGAGATAGATTACAGGGTTGATTTATGCTTAAATATGTAATCTTGTGAGATAGATTACAAGGTTGATATGTGTCTAAGGAATAATCTTGTTTTATAGATTACAAGAAAATTTATGTCTAACTATGAGGTATCCTAATCTGATAGGTTAGAAGACAAAGAAAATGTAATCTTGTTTGGAATATTAAAATAGTAGTAAGCAATTTGGTAAGAAACTTTGTAAGAAATCATGTTTCACTTTAAACCATGATGGGAATAAACTATGGGTAAATTTGAGAAATAATTTATGAGAAACTATAAAGTATTCTTTAGTCAAAATTTATGACTAACTATAATGTAATCTTGTTGATAGATTACAAGGCATACTTATAGATCAAAAAATGTGTAATTTGGTATGAAAAATTACAAGGGCAAATTGTTTTAAGGTGTAATCTTGTGTAATGGATTACAAGGTAAACTTGGTTTTAATTAAGGCATAATTTTGTGTGATAGATTACAGGTAAACTTGTGTTTAATTAAAGGTGTTAATTAAGGAGTAATCTTGTGCAAGGCAAACTTGTGTTTAATTAAAGGTGTTAATTAAAGTGTAATCTTGTGAGATAGATTACAGGGTTGATTTATGCTTAAATATGTAATCTTGTGAGATAGATTACAAGGTTGATATGTGTCTAAGGAATAATCTTGTTTTATAGATTACAAGAAAATTTATGTCTAACTATGAGGTATCCTAATCTGATAGGTTAGAAGACAAAGAAAATGTAATCTTGTTTGGAAGATTAAAAAGGTGAAGTTTGTAGGGACTCTAGCATAACCATATGAATAATCCTATTAATGGATTATGAGAACTATAATAAGATATGGTGGAAATTGTCTAAGTGTGAAATATGAATGTGGAAGATTAGATATGGGATCTAATCTTGGAGAGAGTATGGGATCTCTCCATGTGAGGATTAAACTTTAGATAAATTCCATACTATATTGGGTTATAATGACATCTAGGTTGGAGAATGAACGTGGGATTCATTCTTGAGGGAATTATGGGGTTCCCTCTTGGTAATTGATGAAATTTATCCTTAATATGTAACCAATGATCTTTCATAAACATGTAGATATAAGAATTTGTGAGATTCTTATTTTTTGATGGCTTAGAGAAAGGAAATGTGGCATTTCCTTAATTGCATCATATTTAAAACATGGAACAAGTTGGTTCCTTTTATTGCATAATGATTTAGAAAAGGATCTACGGGATGCCTTTTCTATATTTGTATTTATGATAATTTAAGTTTATGAAATGAGAGGAGAAACATATTTTGGAGGTTGGGTTTATTCCCGTGAGGGTTCCTAGGGTATATGTTGTGTACTTCTATTTGTGGTTTGCAAATTGTTGTTAAGCATGGATGTTGTATTTACTCTCTAGTATGATGATATCTAGATAGATCATGGATATTGCATATGATGAAAGAAGTAAATGCTATTTTATTTCTAATGAGATGATGCTTTTACATTCATGTAAGATGATTATTAGAATGTTGTATGATGTAATATTTTGTTAACAAGCAATGTTCTATGGTTAATGATTATAATATATGATGCCTTTGTGCTTTCCAATGAATGGCTCTTTTATTATGATGGAATGGTTTACATTTGAAATCAAGTGAAAGTCTTGATATGAATAAAGTAATCTTCATGTGTTGTTTAGATGATACATGCATGATATTCCACTACAAATTAATGAAATTAGGAGAATGGATTGAAATGACATTCAATTGATTATGTAACTAAAACTCCTAATAATGAAGAGGTAGAAATAGTTAAGCCAAGGGATCATACATATAATGATGGGATGAAAGGTTGGATAGGAGTTGGTCACTCCTATCACGAGAGTTGACACTGACCATGTCATAATTCTCTCGGTTACTTCCTTCCCTGCATGGTGTTGATTCAAGCATACTTGGTTGTAACTTAACATGATAGATATGAACAAAAAAAAATTCTATCTCAGGTTTGGTTGGTAAAGTGGGTTGTTATAGTTGGTATCAGAGCCCAGGCTAGTTAGTGGACTCTAGTGATGGGTCTAGGCTAGCAAAGATATGGGTTTTGATTGTAAACCTATAATGGTTCTTGATGAACTCTAAATACATAGTAAGGGAAGAATAAGATCTTAGAAGCTACCAATATGCAAATCTTTTCTCCCATGCCTGTATTCACTAGTGAATCAGAATGGAAGGGTGAGGGAACCTACCACAACTTGTGGAGTACCCAAGATACCATTGAGAAAGGATACTTGACATTTGTGGTACAAATCTAAGCCTCTTCCTTACTAAGGTTTTGTGTGGAAAATGGATACAAGAATTATCAAGTGGGAAAAAGCTTAGATTTTATCTCATATTGTGGAGATTAAGAGTTGAATAAAACAAGCAAGAAAAAATGGTAGACAATGAGTGTCTATGAGGGTTTGTGTGATAACACCCCATTGTGTGATATGGGAAGAAGGTTAAGCATTGCAAATGATTAATGTTCTATCTACATGATAGGACATTTAGTCTTCAAGGCATACGCCAAATGTATGGGTTGAAAGAGACCTAACATGAGTCTAGTGTTAGCTAGAAAGGGAAATGGGTGTTCTTGTTGAAATAGACAAGAGAATTCCCAAGAGTGTGGTATGTTTGATTACCCGCTGGTCTAATAGGAGGGTTGGCCACTCCTATCCACATGATAGACATTGACCACATTGATTTTTGTGAAGTGCAACCTTGGACTTACTTGAGTATTCATATTTAAGAGAACCACATGGAGACTGTGCTAAAGTAACCCCTTGATCATAAACTTATATATGAAATTCTCCAAGGATATTGGGAATTGAAAGTTATCTATGGAGAAACAAACCATAGGAAATGGGAAGATAAGATCCTATTCAAAATTTGCAAATGACAATACTACCTTGCAATAAGGCAAGAGTCTGGATAAGATCATAAGATAAATAAAATAATATTTTCTTTTTTTTATCAATGTTACAATACACTCGTGGCCTTTGGCCAGAGCAAGGAATTGAACATCTCAACAATGGTAAAAGAATGCTAGATGGAAGACCACCCTATTTGAGTCGTGGTCATCGTCCAAACATTGTCATCTAAAATATCACCATCACTAACTTCTCCAAGAAATATCCCGACTCCACAGAAAGGTATGCCACTCGACCACCTAGGTGGTGGTCAAGTATAATAAGGTGTGCTATGCTATTTAAACAAGGGACTACCCTCTACACAATGCATGTGGTATTATCACCCATACATTTAAACTAGGGCATAAACATTCAACAATTGTTTGAAGCATAGAGAGCCCTTTGTTGTATACAAAAGGGAAACATAATTCTAATCTTAAGGAATTTAGAGTAGTAATGTGATAAGGAATGACTACAAATATGATGAACCTGGTCAGGAAATATTACAAAATTAGTAGCAGAGTAGATGTTGGAAAATATTTAATCACAAGAAGAATTCTTGAAAAATAAGAGTTACCTTAGAATTCAAAGTAACTCATAGAATTCCTTGTATAAGGTAAAACATACATCTCATCTTGGTAAATAATCCAGTAAATGTGTATACCAAGAAATATTTTCTTGTATGACATAGGAAGAACTATAGACTGCGTCAAGCAACGAGAAGAGTTGATAACTAAATTCAACTTAACACATAAATGAATTATTATCAATAAACAATTGTGAATGAGGTTTTGTGATATTACCCTACATATGTATAAATGCAACCTTGATAATTGGAAATGGTACATTAATGGATGCAAATTCTAAAATAAGGATGCATGGGTGAACGTGCGCTCATCCGATGGAGCCTTCGAAAGGGCAGTGATAAGACACCTTGAGACCACATTAATGAGACACCCGTAACAAGGTGATATGACCATAAGTGTTTTGGTAAGGTGAATTATTACCTTGAGAACTTTGGGAAAGGAACTAGGTTGGGATCAATGATATAGTACATCTGCATCGATCAAGACATGATCAACGATGGGTGTCGAATAGAATTTGAATAATTAGGGTACTTTCTATCAAACCCTATGTACCAAAAACTGACAACTAGCTGAACATTTGGGAGAACCGAATAATACATTACTCCATAAGTGTTTGGAAAGTGAGAGTTCTACCCATGGAATGCAAGATGGTAGCACTTATGCTAGGGTTGGCATTGCTATTTATGGGCACAATGGGAGCAAGCCCTATAGTTATCCTTATGATCATACTCCTAGTGCTTGTCGATCTACTGATCCACACTCTCTGAAGTAGGAAATGGCTTTCGATGGTGTCGAAATGAGCCAAGGAAACAATGTAGTTTCTAAAAAGGATGTGGTTATGCAAGAAACTGGTAGGATAGCTAAAGGTACATCTGAGGCTACTGTTAGAGTAGAGCTTCCTGAACAACCAGAGTAGGCCCAAGAAAGTTTATGGGCCCAAGAAAGAATGAGATTAGAGTCTGAAAGGGATGTAGCCATAACAGAACGGGATAGGCTCAGGTCAGTAGAAGTGCAAAGGAGTGATTAGAGAGCCATAACCATGGTAGCTTTATACGCAGAGAATGCATAATTGTATCAAGCCAGTGATGAGTACAGGATTGTATTCTTGATTTCTTTTTATGGGGTATTGGTAAGCCATGGAATAATCATCCCATATCCACCAATAGCTAGAACACAACATGGAAGAGGGAGAACCATCCGAGTAGTTTGGAGAACAACCCGGGGTAGAGGTCGAGCAGTCACTGGAACAACTTCCCACCACCTTCTCCAGTTGATGGTTTAGGTCTGACATAGAATAGTGATAGGACCAAAGGATAGTAGCCTTTATGAGTCTAACAAACTTTATACAAAAGAATCTTGTTCTAGTTAATATTTTAAAACTAATTTAAATGGACAAGGTTAGACATGAAAAATTTTAATATGGAAACACTCTTAGGAGGTATAGATGAGGAATCTATCCTTAGAGAAGAGTGTGGGATTCCCTCTTAACATAGAAGAAATCATGTTCTAATGATTGTTATGACACCTTACATGGAGTAAGTGTGGTCATAGGTACTATCGATGAGTGATAGTATGATTGTTATGACACCTTACATGGTGTAAGTGTGGTCATAGATACTATCAATGAGTGATAGTATGATTGTTATGACACCTTACATGGAGTAAGTGTGGTCATAGGTACTATCTATGAGTGATAGTATGATTGTTATGACACCTTACATGGCATAAGTGTGGTCATAGGTACTATCGATGAGTGATAGTATGTTTGTTATGACACCTTACATGGTGTAAGTGTGGTCATAAGTACTATCGATGAGTGGTAGTATGATTGTTATACATGGAAGGAAAAGATGAAAATTTTTGCATGGTACCTTACAAGGGGTAAGTGTGACCATGAATATCAATATGGCATCGTAAGCATAGTAAAGACGATCATTGCTATTGGATTTTGTTACTCAGAGACTACACATGTTCAAGTTCTTCTCCTCCCACTATTGAACCACTGGTGAATCAAAGTGGAAGAGCTAAGCAAACCCTCCATATTTTGTGGGTCTTAAGTAGTGTACCTTAGACTCTTTTGAGGAATGCACTTGATATTTGTGTCTCTTGAGATACAAATCTTGCAATAGACTGATCGAAGTATGAGTACCAGGGGACATCAAGAGTGATGCACTAGTGGTGGCAAATGGGTTTTCCAAGATGATTTCAAGATATATGGGTATCTTGAAGGAAGAAGTATGAAAATTATGTCTTTGTCTTTGATGACACCTATGCATAAACAAGTTAACTCATAAAGAGGAGCTATCAAGGTATGGTGTGATACTCCTTTGTGAGAGTTTTGATGCATTTAATTAGATATATGGAGTCTAATTTATTATTAAAACATGAATTCATGTCATTTCTATGGAAATATTCTATAGTTATTTTATTGCAGTGCTCTATTATCATTGACTATGTTGTGATAGATGTTTTGATTCTTTTTTTTCATGATGAAAACTATGTATTGATGATGTTTTTAATACTTAATATTGATGCAATATGGATGTTTTATTGCTTTAAATATGTGATACTATTGATAGTTTTCACTTTTGTAGGTCCAGGAACTCTCAAGGATGGAATATATTGCTTACCATCGAGGTCGAGACACTAGAAATAAATAAAAGTATGATGATTCTATCTTATTTATAAAATACTAATGTTGATTTTATTGATTTATGCATTAACTAAGCTAGGAACTAACGAGAAACACAAGGGACTGTGTTTAATCCAAGGGGGGAGTATGTCACAGCCCACCCATTGGACTTCCTAGAAAACATTAATTGATCCAGAGGATCAATTAATACTTACATTTTAGCATTTACCAAGCCTTACTAATGCTGACAAGCATTAATAAAAAGGGATCTAATTAATAAAATTAGGGGATGGTAAGCCCTAATTATTATATAAAATCCTTAATTAAAAACTAGCTACACTCTACCAAGTTAATTTGGAGAGTTTTGGAAAACAATTGGGATTTTGGTAAGGTTTTGGGGAAAATAAAATAAGGCTTTTGCAAAAAGATTAATTTGGAAAATTATCTCTTGCAAAAGTGACTTAATTAAGAGACACCTAATTTATTACAATTAAGTGTCCATAAAGATTTGTCCAATTTTGCAAAGACCCAAAAAGGACAAGGTTATAATTTAATAATATAAAATGTACATATTTGTCTAGTGGGTGAACTATTCTACATGTCACATGACCCCTTCCCAATAGTATTAATGCAGGCTTTGCAGGTGCACTTGGGAAAAAGGGAAGGCCTAAAATGGGTAAAGTACTCCCACCTTACCCTCTCTTGTCTTGTCCCTAATTTTTAAATGATAAAAATAGAATCCTACTATTTGGGTGAACTCCAAAAAGGTTCTAATATTTTAATATTAAACTCACCCACTTGCTCATGAAGGAAGAGGAGCTGGGAAAAAATTATAAAAGGGAGAGAAAGCAAGGGAATGGGGGAGGAAATCTTGGGCTTAGGGAGTATGCTCTCTACCATGGTAGATCGAAAACCAAAGGGTTCAAGAAAGTACTATGCTGTAATTAAGATCAACCCTAAAGAAGATGGATGAAGGGAAGAAAGTACGAGGAAAATGACAAGGAGTTAAGCTGCAAACCATCTTCGAAGGAGCGGTATTGGGTAGAATTTCACCCTTTTTTCTAGATATATTTTTACTCGAAAGGAACTAAAATTTGCATGATGTGCTAAAATATTTTAATGGTTGTATACGTTAGAATTAATTCTTTGAATGCCTAGTATTGGGGCTTACCCCTTGACTTATGCAAGCATTTCATATTCGGGTAAACATGGTATGGATGTTGATATATGAATAATAAATGAGATACCATACACTCTCTCAGAACAAACTTGGGTCCTTAGTCAATATTAGGTTCTCTTGGCTAAATAACCAAGGCCATCTAATTGTATTCTTTTTGGGATATGGTTAGTTCGTAAATCGGTCTAGCATATTCTAATATGTCTAGACTCTTATAACCTATAACCAACCCCTCAAAATGTTGATTAACCATAGAGCCTTAGACATTGAGGCATGAATCCCATTATTTTTGGTGAATCAAATACACCACCACCGATAGAATCTGTGTGATCACCATTTGGTGGTTGTATTGTTATACTGCATAAAATTGCTAATAAGATGTACCACTCTCATAGTACGATCTATGTGGGAAAATCATTCTCGTATAAGAGTATATCCATTGAGTTACATCCCTGACCTTCATTATATTTAAAAATGATGAAGCTTTGAAAGCTACCCGATGGCAATAAAAAAGTTTAGAACCATAGAGATTGTCCTCTTACTTTACGTAGTGATCACAAAAATCAAGGTGCAAAAGTTAAATAGTTCCAAGTGGTCTTGATTGTGTTCTTATCAGTCTAGATTAGAAAAAGTAACCCCTACTATAAGAAGGTCAAAATTTATACCATCTATACTGATTGAAACAACTTTTACGAGTGTTCAATGGCTAGGTGGGGTTAAGGTATAGTGATCTTATCTACAGACTAAAAATCATAAAAAATTAAGTCCTCTGTAACCTACATTTTTATTAGCACCCAGATTCGTTATCCTATTAATCTCCTATCAACTCGAATCAACGACCTATGTAAGAGGTCTTAGGCATTGTGGACCTTCGAGATAATTGAAACTTATTGAATATATGATCTCTTGTTGGATAGTTACCTACTGGTATGGCTTCAAGTGACCAAATTATCTACACATCGCCACTAGCCTTAAGAAGGGTGATTTGAGCCTGTGCCACAATTCTACCGCTATCAGAATAAAATATGGAAGATTAGATCACACCACCAAAGTTCTTGTAATTGGGCATCAACTATGGGATCTTGTTTCTGTGGCACGAGGTTCATAAGTATTCAAAAAAATAGTTGTTGCTTCCAATCGAATTCTATTACGAATATTAATTGGAACCTTCTTTGGATATGATGTCTATTTATTATGTGTTAAATTTGGGGATATTGGCTACTGTGACCATCCGACCTTCAAAATGAGGTTGAAGATACATGAAAGCAAGGTTTTAAATTCCAATGGAACTGCTTTAAACCCCCCCTCCAATGTCTCAGTGGTGATCGGGCTACGATGTATCCGTTCATGTTGAAATAGTTGAAGTAAATATTTGATCCAAGATCTAACAATATTTTGGGCGATCATTTGATTCCATCACAGTCCCAGCATCTCTATTTAAGATATGGCCATAGATTGACTGCATGAATATCCTTTTTAGAAACCCCTTCTCATTCTAGTGGATTGACCAAAAAATGGAAGGCATGATTTAGAGGTCCCTATGCATTGCCCAAAACATTAGAAATTATTAGACCAAGGCTAAGGCTTGATTTAGGAGGGAGCTTTAATTAAGGAAGCCCTCACTTGAATGCCATTGTGTAGTGTGTTTGTACCCATGAGTTATGGATACGATAGAAGGTCTTCCGAAACCCAACAACTGTGCCTCGCTATCTAGGAGTAATAAGCAAGTTTTGGCCAATTTACCATCCCTTAGATAGTCAATGCATGCATTATAGGTTTTGGCCTGCATCGTGTTGTGGTCCATGGTTGGTTGTGCCAGATAGAGACATTTTGTTGACTAGTGGTCAAGCCTTGGTTACACCTTTGATTTCTCTAGCCATTAACCGATTTGGTTTGGTAGTTTGAAATTTACATCCGGATAGTTGTAGACTAGAAAATTAGCCTTTTGTTGGTTTAAGATAACCCAAAACAATTTTATAAATGAATGTTTATTGTCTATGGAGTGAATCCATTGGGACATGAAACTCGATGAAATTATCTTGCAAAACTAGGGTGACCGTAGCGGTTGGTATAGCCCTCGGGCTAAACTATAAACCAATAGGTGGGTATATCAAATAAGTTTTGATACAAAGAAAAAATTAGTAATTATTCCTTAAAAAATAATAAAAAGGGAAACCAACTTCCTTACCAATTGAAAGGGAAAAGAAAGTAAAAATTTTTGAAACCAAAAAGGTCAATAGAGTGACCATTATGGTAGAATGGTAGAAAGTAAAAATTGAAGCCAAAATATCAACATATTGACCATCATGGCAAAATAGTAGTAAGCAATTTGGGAAGAAAATTTGTAAGAAAACATGTTTCACTTTAAACCATGATGGGGGTAAACCATGGCCAAATTTGAGAAATAATTTATGATAAAATACAAAGTATTTTGTAGTTATAACTTATGATCAACTATAATGTAATCTTGTTAATAGATTACAATGCATACTTGTAGATCAATCAATGTGTAATTTGGTATGATAAATTACAAGGGCAATTTGTTTTAAGGTGTAATATTGTGTAATGGATTACAAGGCAAACTTGGTTTTAATTAAGGCGTAATTTTGTGTGATAGATTACAGGTAAACTTGTGTTTAATTAAAGGTGTTAATTAAGGATTAATCTTGTGCAAGGAAAACTTGTGTTTAATTAAAGGTGTTAATTAAAGTGTAATCTTGTGAGATAGATTACAGGGTTGATTTATGCTTAAATATGTAATCTTGTGAGATAGATTACAAGGTTGATATGTGTCTAAGGAATAATCTTGTTTGATAGATTACAAGAAAATTTATGTCTAACTATGAGGTAACCTAATCTGATAGGTTAGAATACAAAGAAAATGTAATCTTGTTTGGAATATTTAAAAGGTAAAATTTGTAGGGACTCTAGCATAACCAGATGAATAATCATGTTAATGGATTATGAGAAATATAAGAAGATATGGTGGGAATTATCTAAATGTAAAATATAAATGAGGAAGATTAGATAGGGGATCTAATATCAGAGAGAATATGGTATCTCTCCATGTGGGATTAAACTTTGGATAAATTCCATGCTAGATGGGGTTATAATGACATCTAGATTGGAGAATGAACATGGGATTCATTCTCAAGGGAATTATGGGGTTTCCTCTTGGTAATTGATGAAATTTCTCCTTAATATGTAACCAATGATATTTCATAAACATGTAGTCATAATAATTTGTGAGATTCTTATTTGTTGATGGCTTAGAGAAAGGAAATGTGGCATTTTCTTAATTGCATCATATTTAAAACATGGAACAAGTTGGTTCCTTTTATTGCATAATGATTTAGAAAAGGATCTACGGGATGCCTTTTCTATATTTGTATTTATGACAATTTAAGTTTATGAAATGAGAGGAGAAACATATTTTGGAGGCTGGGTTTATTCCCTGTGAGGGTTCCTAAGGTATATTTTGTGTACTTCTATTTATGGTTTGCAAATTATTGTTAAGCATTGATGTTGTATTTACTCTCTAGTATGATGATATCTAGATAGATCATGGATATTGCATATGATGAAAGAAGTAAATGTTATTTGCTTTCTAATGAGATGATGCTTTTACATTCATGTAATATGATTATTAGAATATTGTATGATGTAATATTTTGTTAACAAGAAATGTTCTATGGTTAATGATTATAATATATGATGCCTTTGTGCTTTCCAATGAATGGCTCTTTTATTATGATGGAATGGTTTACATTTGAAATCAAGTAAAAGTCTTGATATGAATAAAGTAATCTTCATGTGTTGTTTAGATGATACATGCATGATATTCCACTGCAAATTAATGAAATTAGGAGGATGGATTGAAATGACATTCAATTGATTATGTAACTAAAACTCCTAATAATGAAGAGGTAGAAATAGTTAAGCCAAGGGATCATACATATAATTATGGGATGAAAGGTTGGATAGGATTTGGTCACTCCTATCATGATATTTGACACTGACCATGTCATAATTCTCTCGGTTACTTCCTTCCTTGCATGGTGTTGATTCAAGCATACTTGGTTGTAACTTAACATAATAGATGTGAACAAAAGAAATTCTTTCTCAAGATTGGTTGGTAAAGTGGGTTGTTACAGTTTTCCATTGAAATTTAGGAAATGGATACCTTCAAGGCAATAGAAAACACTTTGGAAAAATTCTTTGAGATTTCAAAAACTACAAAAGTTAAAATTTTCACTATATATGCCCAGATATTGGTCATGATTGAGATCAGTAAACCTTTATTATAATTAATCATTCTTAAGTATTGAGGTAAGTTTTGGACCTAAACCATTAATTATGAAAATATATATTTTATATTATATGTCATAAGGTGGGGAATATTGAGAGATCATGCCCTAAGAAGAGTCTACTAGAAACATATTTAGAAAACCGTGAGAGAAACATAAAAATGGATGTGAATGGGGATGGTTTTTAATATTCAAAAAATAGGTCTAGATAGATAAAAGTAAATAAATAGGTAAGGATATTGGAAGAAACACCAAATATTTTGAGGCTTTAGCCTATAAAAAAATAGTAAATAAAAGCTTATAAAATAAATACAATATATCTTACCTTGATTCCAAAAAAAGAAGGATGCAAAATTGTTTGATTCATTCAGACCCATAAGCTTATGTGATATGGAATATAAGATAATATCCAAAGTGATGGTAAATTGGTTAAGTCCACTATTAGACAAAATTATTTTAGAAAAGTAAGAAGGATTTATGAAAGGGATACATATTTTATATGGGATCATAGTAGCTCATTAAGTAATGCATTCAACAACTTCTTAAAAAAAATAGCAATGATCTTAAAACTTGATATGAATAAAGCCTAAGGTAGGGATAAATATGATTTTATTTTTATCCTATTAGAAAAATTTAGATTTTGAAATAAATAGGTAAGATGGATTGCAGTATCATATTTAGTGTTGGTCAATGGCCAAGTAACAAAATAACTTAAAACCAAGAGGGGTCTTAGATAGGGACATCCTATGCCACCATATTTGTTCATTATTATGACAAAGGTATTGAGAAGGAACTTAAATAAGGCATATAAATATGGGCTCGTAAGCAAATTTAAGGCTAGTACTAACATTGAAAACATAATCCATCCATAGTTTGTATATGATATAACCCTTTTTGGGAGGGCAAGGGAAAAGGAGGCTAGAGATTTGAATAACTTATTAAAAGAAAATGAAAGAGTGTTTGGGCAAAAAGTTAATAGGATAAAATCCAAATCTCTTTCTAAACACTCTAGCTAGAATAAGAGCAAGGATATGTAGGTTACTTCAAATGGAGGAAGCAAATTTACTAGCAACATATCTAGGGATAGCCTTATTTGAGGGGTAAATGATAATAGAATTGTGGAATCCAATTATAAATAAAGTTTAGAATAAACTACTAGCATGGAAAGGTAGGTGGTTATCATTAGAAGGAAGAGTGCAACTAATTATATCGGTCTTATAGGCTATTCCAACATATTATATATAATTGTATATTATGTCAAAATTGATATAAAAATTATAATCTATATTATACAATCATTTTCATTGGTGAAAGAGAGCAAGGTGTGTGATGATAAACTAAGGGAGGTATCATTTTGAGAGTTCTTACAAATGTAAACTTAGCTCTAAGGAAAAAAACTAATTTGGAGATTGTACAAAGAGAGTAAAAGACAATGGGAAATAATTCTTCTAAGTACATTGAGCCCAATGACCCAAGCTTAATTTTTACTACATTCTCATTACCAAATGGTTCTACACTATGAAACAATTTGAAAAAAATGATCTAGTGATTAAAGGTCTAAGATGGATGGTGGAAATTGGAGAAAAATATTCCATTTGGATGGATACTTGGTGTGATAAAATACCACTCAATATAGATCTAATTTTGAAACCATGGATGAAATTACTTCAAGATAAATATGGTGATAGGGTTTCAAACATTATGTACAAGGATCAGGAAGGAAGATACAAATAAAACTAATATATTTTTTAAAATTATATCGAACATTGTTGGTAGGAGGTAGTTGAGTAGAAAGATAACAACTATGATTATTCCAAGGGGAGCCAAGGATAAGTTGATTTGGGATTTGAATAACTCGGTAATACACAAGCAACAAATATAATATAAAGCACCAAAAAATTAGGAATACCACAAGATTATGGAGAGATATTTAGGATAGATTGAGCATTCCAAAATTCAAAATGTGTGTATGGCTAGCAGGTCATAGAAAAAGTTTATCCTAGGATAACCTAATGAAACTGGGTATTTATGGCTCCTCACAATGTGTTCTATGTAAAAATGAGGAGAAGAGTATAGACCATCTCATGGGGTACTACTCAATAGTCTAGAAACTATGGTAATGGATTCTTAATATGTTTGGTAAATTCATGGTGATTACTGGTAGAATTTAAGAATGGTTAAGCAATGGTAGAGTGCTTTTAAAAGTGAGGTATTATAGACAATCTTGGATGCATCAAAAGATACAATACTTTGGACTCTATGGCTAGAAAGGAACAAAAGAATATTTAAAGGAAAGGAAATAAGTTTAGAGGTAATGAAAAGAAACATTTGTTTAGCCACATAGGAGTATAAACTAGCCTTATCAACTCACCCATTCTCTAATCTTGAAGTAGAGAGCCTTGATAGATGGATTCAAGTCATCAATTGAAATTATGATGGTGGGTATAGGAGAAACAAAAGGAAGGAAAAAAATATAAAGTAAAAACCACCAAAAGTAGAGTTGGTCAAGTTGAATTTTGATGAAGCTTCTAAAGGAAATTTAGGACCAGTAATAGAAGCATGAATAATTAGAAATAATAGGGGTGATATTTTTTCACATTATACTTTTAGTAGTAGATTTATGAAAAATAATGAAGTTGGAGCTTGGGTTCCTTTAGAAGAATTAAACATATGCAAACAAATGAAATGGAACAAAGTATAGATGGAAGGTGATTCAATAATAGGAATAAATGCAATTTTGAGGAAAGCAACCACTCCATGGAACATACAAGAGATCATTGTGGAATTACAAGATCTTGCTAAAGAGTTCAAAGAAACTAGCTTTGCACATTTGTTAAGGAAAATGAACAAATATGCAAATATATTAGCCAATAGAGGGGTTTTAATAGAAGATCATGAAGTTAAATTCTCTTTTCCATGGTTAGAGGAAGTAGTAAGTTTAGTTGAAGCTAACAAGAAAAATATGAAAGGAGCAAATTCAAAATAATGTTCTAGAGGATTACAAAATGTTTTAGAGGATCTATTTATAGATCAATGCATTGGAGGAAACTAGTAATCTATATTTGGTAAATCAGACTATGATTTCGTAAAGCGAGTAGAAGTTTTATATGTTGAAGCAAAAGAAGATGATATCAGATGGACTTCATGGCTAAATGGATTATTTGAGTTGTTGGTTGGATTATGAGACAAAGTATAAATTGGAACTTTTAAATTTATGATATTGCTAAACTCTCTATTAAAATAATACCATTATGATTTGTTAAAATTTCATTATAATATAAATGAGATTCATTTCATAACTCATTAAAATGATAAAATATTTTTTAATTGATTATTTGGATTAAAATGAATTCCACTTTTATTATATAATGACCCATAGTTTAGTTATTATGCATATATTACTTGATAAGATTTAATCATGAACTTTCAACTTTTTGAGACTGCTAAACTATTTATTATAGTTCTTGTGGTTGCACTTATGCTTTAGGAAGGAAACTAATAGTCCAAAGCTGGTAAAGTAGACTATGATAATGCAAAGGTTTGAAAATATTACTCTATTAAGATGTTGTGTGTAGACAATAGAGGTGAAGTTTTGGTATTGTGAAGGCTATTGCAAAAATATGTTAAGAACAAAGATGTTGAATTCTAGAATTTTGTATTTACAAAGAAAATTAAAGAAAATCCAAATAATAAATATCAAGAATTCAATTTTTTTATGAAAAGATATAGGTATCTAGCTATAGCAACTCAATTGAGATGAGAATTGAATCTGTTTGTGAACTCTCAAGCTCTAAAGAAGAGAGTTGTGATTTGTCAAGGTGGGGGACCCAAGTACAACCCTTTTTTCTCAAGGTTTAAATAAATGAGGAGTGGGAGGGAATATTTATACCAACACCAAAACCTCAATTACACAGTAGAGTTTTAACTTGAGTTGACATAACAAGAGAGGATTTACAAGTTATAAAATGGGTTTAACCATAACAAGGTTAATTGCATCCCATAGGGATTATGTAATAGAATACTAATTAATGTATTATACAATGAAATACCCTTAGGCTATCCAATATATCATACAATGTTGGCCTTGGTCATAAATCATATTATAATTTCAACACCTTCCCATAATTTGAATTGAGAGGCCAAGGAGAGGAGATCATAGTAACAATAGCATCACCACATAATGGATTCTCTAATGTGCCTCCACATTTTTTAGGTAGATTCATCTAGATCCCCCTATCATCTAAAATATGTTGCTACAATTTTTTTAATAATAGAGCAATAGAAAACATTCATTAATCTTCTCCTCATTTTAATTAAAATTCTAATATAAATATCGTAAATTATATTTAAATTAACTCAATAACATTATAACTACCTTCTTGAGAATAATAACATGATAGTTACTTAGGACATGCAAGCAAGAGTGTAAATAACATAGAAATAAAAATGCACCCAAAACCTCAAATGAATTTAAAATCACTTCAAAACATGATAATTGACATTATAATTGTGTAAAATATACAAGTAAAAAATAAGCAATATAAACATATAGATAGAGTTAATAATTTTTTTCAATTGATTATATGAGATTAAAACAAATCTTATTGTTTTTTTTTTTTATATATATATATATATATATATATATATATATATATATTCAATTTATGTTAATTCATGGTCAATGATATTGTTACAACTTTATAGAGGTGTACATATAAATAATATTTTTAAATGGGATTGAAATGTTTCCCACTCATATTATATCATCACCACAAAGTCATATATCTTTTGATGAAATTCAAACCTCGATCTCCTTCAAAGTTGAGGAATCTAACTAGTTGAGCTACTCGCATTGGATACAAAATTTTGAGTTAAAACATAGGTTTTAATGGGGGTCCCAGTTCCCTTGTATTGGGGTTTGAACTTAGGTATCTTGAATGAAAACCTAAAGATATGCCACTACGAGTAACCCTAATGGGACATTATATAGAGGTATTTGACATATATACATATATTACCCATTGAGATTTGAGTCTAGGTCTTTCTCTTGAAAATCCATATTTTTAACTAGTTGATGAGCCATAAATATTGCTAGACTCTATGATTATAATTATTATAACCAATTCTTCTTAACGTTTAATATAAGAATTAGTTATTTTGTAAATATACTTTGTTGGAACTAAATTTCTTTTGGTGTCAATTTTATGAAACTATCAAACGTGGATTTCTTTCTATCCTAATACAAAATATAGTTATCTTGTAATTTGTTTTATGGTTGTTAAATATATTTTGATGTAGGGCCTAGAAAACATAAGAAACCTCAACAATTAGACGATTAATTCATTGAAATGTCTCAACCATGGGGTTTTTTTTATGGGGTCAATAAGAGATAATCGACGTTTAGTAGCGTGGGAGGCATTATGTACTTATCAAATACTCACTATATCAAATTTAAAGCAGGTCTTGGGATAGGTTCCAAAAATTTTGTTGAGTTGTAAGCATTGAGATTGCTAATGAAGTGTGTTGCAGAGAGAAATGTGAAAAAATTATAAATTTTTGGAGATTCTACTCCGATCATCAAATGGATGAATAGATCTACTCAATTAAAAAATAGTTTGCTTAGACCAGTGGGAGATGAACTATTAGAGGCAATT
Organism: Wollemia nobilis; assembly: GCA_028583015.1. Classification (NCBI taxonomy): domain Eukaryota; kingdom Viridiplantae; phylum Streptophyta; class Pinopsida; order Araucariales; family Araucariaceae; genus Wollemia; species Wollemia nobilis. The sequence continues at coordinate 1,266,744 of JAQPPZ010000282.1, forward strand.
TCTATTTTTGAAAATATCTCTTTTACTCGTGTTTATAGGGAATTAAATAAAGTAGATAGGTTATCAAAGGAAGATCAACAAGTTCCAAAATATTTCTTGCAAATGAAAGATAACAACAATAGAGTTTCTTCTTTCATCCACTTATCATACCTCTAGTTTCTATATTAGCTCTACGTTTTTACTATGGGTCTGTTCATTTGATTAGAGCCTTATGACTGATTTTAACTATTTCTTTTCTTTTTGTTGGTTTCTTTTTCATTGATTTCTATCTAGGTTTTAGACATGGAGGTTATTTGGATGATTAAGTATTGATATATAAGGATATTTATCCTTATTATCCCCATGTTATTTTGAAGATGGGATTTTCCTCTTTGATTTGCCCGATTGTAATTATATTTTAACTCCCAGTAATATGCTTTTATCTAGGTTTTGTTTGTGCCAAGGCACATAAGCAGTGTAATTTTCTTTCATTCTTGTAAAATTATGATTTTTTTCTTGTATATATATATATATATATAGATAGATGTAATTAATACTAAGATATATTGTAAATACTATTTTTCTAGCAAAACTTGGGTTGGATGAAGAATCTCTCCCAGGGTGACAAGAGGCGTGAAGACGAAAGAGAAGATTAAGGGAAAGAGGATATTTGCAGAAGAGGATATTTACGAAAGAGGATATTTGTAGAAGAGGATATTTACGGAAGAGGATATTACCAGAGGAGAAGATTATCGATAAGATTACCAACAAAGAGAAGCAATTTGAAGATTACCGACAAAGAGAAGTGATTTGAGTTTCAATTGCAATATCTTGTTTACCAATAAAATAATTTTCTAGTATTATCATCATTGCCATCAAGAAGAATTGTGTTTCCATCAAATTCGTCCATGCTTCTTCGCAATAGTTGCAGTAATATTTGCAACAGTGTTGAACCCTTTGGAGAAGCTTGGGAATGGATTAATGCAAAGTCGTAATAGAAAATTGCATTGCTTTTTTTGTCAATTATATTGCATTTAAATTGTTATGTTGGTGATAGCAAGGATTAGAGGAGTTAAAAAAAAGAGAAAATTTGAAAAACCCTAGTTTTTTTTCTTTCCAAAACCCTAGTTGCTTTTGGGATTTTTTTGGGTTGAGATCATGGAGTTACCAATTTTTACTAGAAATGATGACATTGATGCTCAAGGTGGATGAAGTTTAGATCTATTTTGGTGAGATTTTTTGGAATTGCAATTTTTTTTATCTTTTAAAAGAGGAAGCTCATGATTGGTGGGATATTCTTACTAAGGAAAGGCATGCTAAAGAAATAATTTTGACATGGGATGAAATGGAGTATGCATTCTTGATTCAATGGAACCCTTATAAAAAGTTAGTTGTTTTAAAGGTCACCATCAAAGGATATGAAGAAAAAAAAAGCTTAAGAGGTAACTAGAAGAAATTTTTTATTTTTTATTATTATTATTTTTTTTAAATTTACATGGTGGAATCGATAGCCGCCACGAATCCGGGCAGGCTGTCCAGCTTTTATGGCCGCCACAGTATTCTGCGCTGTCCGCACTAGAAGTCGCCACACATATCTTCGCGCAATCCGCCCCTATAACCACCATGCCACAATCATTTTAAACCTTTTACGCCGCTGAAAGCACCAGGAAAGGGACAAGCGTTCAGTCCGACGAGGCCCGAGATTTGAACCTTGGACCTCCGCCCCCTTATGGGGTAACTAGAAGAAATTAAAGAGGATATAATAAAAGGAAAAATAAAAATGACAATGTGTAAGTTCATGGTCGCATTCAAAAAGAAAATCTTAAGAAGCAAGGATCCAAGGAGAAGCAAGAAGAAATTATCTTAAGGGAACAAGTTGAAGAACCATTAGAAAACTTAAAAGTTGAATTTACAGTAGTAGCAACAATAGAGTCCATGGAAGAAGCAACAACAAAGTCCAAGGAAGCCTTGTCATAAGTGCACAAGGATGCACCAAAAGAAAGGTATAAGAGAGAAGATTGTGAAGAAGAATTTAAAATAAAAACAAATTGTTGAAGAATCAAAAGAAACAAAATTTCAAGTTAAGGTTGCAGCATATCGACACCCACACCGCCCTAAGCGACAAAAATCTTTGAGATCTTAAGGCATCAATACTTTAGATCTACATGAATTTAGAAAGGCATAAAGTATGGAAATGTTTGTAAGAACAAGCATAATGTTTCTATATTTCAAAGGGGTGCAACAACATCAAGAAACAATAGGACCGACTATTCGAAATAGTAGAGAAAACCAATAGAAGCATGGAGCCAACAAAGCAGTTATAAATATTCAAGTGGTACAATGGCAGCTTGGCATCATAAAAAACCATCACTAATTAGGATTTCACTTGGATGGATGGATGAACAAGATTGAAAATTCTCAAGAAAAAGGATGCTAAATATTTGTATTTAAAAAATTAACAAATATATATATTATATTATCTAATCATAAATCATTATATTATCTAATCATAAATATCTTTTAATACTAAAACGTAAAATAAATTTTATTTAATAATTATTTATTATTTATATATTAAATATAAATTATTTAATTATTATATTATTTGTATTATAATATATATTTTTTATATATAAAAGAAAAATAGAAGCTATCCATCTTATTTTCTATCATTTAAGGGTTTGATTTTGATTAAAGCATTTATAACTTCTATCCATTATCAATAATAAATTCATGACAATCACTCACTTTTAAGCGGTATGAAGTAGAACACTAACTGTAAGGGAATTTGATTAAAGTAAATTAAAGTTACCTATAATAAACACTTACTGAATTGAATTGTAACCTTAAGAATTTTATAATAAAAATTTTTATTTAAAAAAAATAAAATTATATAAATAATAAAATATAAATATATTATATTATATTATTTCTTTCTATTAAATTTGGAAAATGTAAATGTTTACGTATACGTTATACAACGAAGCATTTACAAAAAGATATATATAAATAAAATGGGAAAGTTGAATATAATAGGAAAGTTTTCGTACTTCATAAATTTCATTCAAATAAAAAAATCTATTGTATTTTTTAATGTAATATAATTAAATGTAAAGTTTGGTTGTAAAATGAGTTGTTAGAGTTATTATTGGTAAAGAAATTTGAAAAAATGATCTCTCTAGTTACTCACAAAAGTAAACGGAAAGAAACCCCATGGAAGGATAAGGTCCTTAATACGTCTTACTTTACGGATAAAGGAACTATTCCAGTTACCCAAAACTTGAAAGCTTGGCAATTAGTTTCTCATTTATTGTTTTGGAAGTCCGACTCCTTGAGACATAGTCTGAGCATCGATCTAAACAAAAGAAACCCCATGGAAGGATAAGGTCCTTAATACGTCTTACTTTACGGTTAAAGGAACTATTCTAGTTACCCAAAACTTGAAAGCTTGGCAATTAGTTTCTCATTTATTATCTTGGAAGTCCGACTCCTTGAGACATAGTCTGAGCATCGATCTAAACAATCTTTGGTGAAATAAACTTATCTTCCATAATGATAAACCTTTAGCTTTGTGCAGTGCTATTCAAGGTCTAGCTTTTTTTAACAAAGGTATTAATAGAATTAGAGATTGGTTTAAACAATCTTTGATCGAATAAACTTATCCTCTATAATGATAAATCTTTAGCTTTATGCAATGCTATTCAATGTCTAGCTTTTTTGAAGAAAGGTATTAATAGAATTAGAGATATCTAGGATCCGGGTAGCTACTCAATTCTTACCTAGAACTAGATTTGCAATTATTGCTTCATTCCCTCTAGGTTCAAAGAGTCTTATGGCTTAGTTATGACTTCCATCCCTTTTGAGGTCCTTATAAAGTTGGGAACAACTACCCATAATATATGGAATGGCTGGAGATGTCTTAATGGTCATAGAATCTCCATTCCTTCTGGTTGGATATACAAAAATCTTTTGTGTCCTCCTTTAGACTCTAAACTCAATGTTAAGTGGCAAGTGAATTTTACCAATGTCTAATGGCAGTCTCTTATTGCTTAAATTTGGAAAGTTTTTGTTGAATCCAAAACTTAGCTTTTTGGATGGCAAATTTTGCATCAAAAATTTCTAAATTTTGAATGTATGGCTTCAATTTTACACATTTCCCCTCTCAATGCAATTTTTGTAATGCTTTAGAAACTCTTATTCACTTGTTTTTGTTTTGTGATATGGCTCAACAATTTTGAATTTTTTTCTACATTTTTCTTTTTCTCTCTTTCACTAGATATTGGAAGCTTTCTTTGCTTAGTTTTTCTTAGCTGGATCAATACCCCAAACTCTAGGATGTTTGTAGACTCATCTTTCTCAAGCACATTTGGAAGTGCATATGCAAAAAAATGTTTACTAGTTTTGCTCCTCCATGGGATATAATTTTAGCAGACTTGACCTTTGATCTTTTGTTACATGTAGGACACATTCATTCCCAAGTATATGGAACTTCCCCACACCACGAGATGTTATTGACATACTTCATTAGCTTTCTCATATGGTTTAGGTCTATGGAACTTCCAACACACTACAAGATGTCATTGATAGACTTCATCAACTTTCTCATATGGTTCACGATATTCAAAAGGTCCAAAAAGAAACTAAAAAGAAAGCAATTAACAATGATGAGCAAGTTCAGGATTTGATTATTTCTATTTCTTCTTTGAAGACTTCAAAATATATCACGAAGACACGCCCAAAATTTTTGCTTATAACAAACTCTCCCACGTATTAGTGTTAATATCTGGTGTATTGCAACAATATATAATTATACTATTTTTGTTGCTATTAACTTTTATTCTTATGTTTATTCAATTATGGATGCTTTACTCCTTATCCACCTCATTTTGTTTTTAGTTGGTGTGTTAGCACCATATTATTGTAATGTTCCCATTAATGAATTAATATAATCTAACTTTTTCTTTAAAAAAAAATTAATACTACATCTATGTTTTTAGTATTTAAAGACTTTAACATATATAAAGCTTTATTTGTCTTATATAAGCATATAATATAATATTAAATAAATATATATATAATTAAATTTAACATAATATATTTGTATTCATGCATGAGAATTCAATAGATTAAAAAATAGATTTTTTTAATAGTTTAAGTAAAGATTTAAAGTTTGAATTTTTTAAAAAGTAGTTTGTTTTAATAATTTAAATATAATTAATTAATAAAATATAATATTAAATAAAAAATATATAATTAAATTTAACATAATATATTCGTATTCATGAGAATTCAATAAATTTAAAAATAGATTTTTTTTTAATAGTTTAAATAAAGATTTAAATTTGAATTTTTTAAAAATAGTCTGCTTTAATAACTTAAATATAATTAATTAATAAATATAATATAATGTTATAAACATAAAACTATTTTACTCTTTGATAAAAATAAATTTAAAAAATTAGTATAACTTCTCCATTTGTATGCGACAAGGGCGGTTACCTTTACAAGATAAACAATTGAGAACATGGATAGACGGAAGTTGTATATCATTTAAAATGCATTCACGGAGAATTTTTAACATAGAAAATTTAATATAATATATTTTATATTCATTATGTCGAATAATTATAAAGAAAAATATGTAATTATGATTTAAAATAATTTTTTTAGGACTAGCGATACACATGAAACTAATATGTAAAACTCCTTGCATATATATAATATAAATATTATAAATATAAAATATATAATTATATTTTAAAAATAATATACTTTTATAAGGTTTAGAGTTAATAGTATATGATTATAAAAATATAGTTAATAATAATGTTAAACTTTTAGTATTTAATTTTTTTATATTACAATTATTTTGTATTAAAATATCTAATTTAAGAAATTTATTGGAAGAATGATAATGTCTATAGAAATATGAAACACAATAGAGTAAATTGTATACTCCATTATAAGGATGGTTAGACTATATTTCAATACTTCCTATTTGACTTTTAATAGTATAGCAAAAGTAGTATGATCTTTTTATTGAAAATTAAACAATACAAAATAGAAAATTGTATTCATATTTAGGTTATATTATATTATATTATATATATAAAGTAGGGTTTTGTAAGTTTTTTATTTCTATCAATTTTATGATCTTTTATTGAAAATTTAAAATTAAATATTATAAAATTAAATAATACAAATTAGATATTTGTATTCATATTTAAGTTGAACATGAATATAATATATTATATTTTGATATATAAATTTTGGTAAAAAGTTAGGTTTTGAAAGGTTTTTTTTTCCTTTTACATCAACTTTGTCAAGACAAGCTATATAGCCAAATTGGTGCCCTTGGGATTTGAACCTTGGTGAGCTATATCACCCATATGTCTCAACCATTGAACCATTGTCCTATTGGCTATTTTTATTTAAATATATTGCGTTGACTTTTATTGTTAAAAAAATGCTTGTATAAACTATTTTTTATCCAAATCAATAATATTATATATGTAGTATTCTTTTTTGTATGATTTTTCATCTAAATTAATAATATTATTATAATTTAATCACTATCAAATATAAGACATATGTGTAAATAAATATTAAGACAAGTTTAAGTTAAATTAGTAAATAGTATAAGATTTTTCCGTTTATTCTATATAACTAGAACTTTAAACAAACTAACATAGAATCTTATTAATAATTATTAGTTGATATCTTAATCACTAAAATTAAAATATAACTTTATTTATACTTCATTGAATCAAATAATATATTTACAATACAATTTATTTTTTTATTTTCTTAAATGATTGGAAAAATGAATAATATAGCAATAGATTATATGGTTATTTAGTGAGGTAGATTTTAAGCATGCATTTTCTATTTGATGTGTGGTTGAACATTTATCTTTATATTTTTAATTCAAAATGATGAACATTGACTCTTATCTATTTGATTGTAGAGGCTTGAAAGTAAAAAATTATATTAACATCATAGATTTTAATTAACAATCTCTTTGGAAGAGATAATATCAAACAATCAACAAAGAAGATCCATAATATGTTTCAGTAGATTTATCTATCCATTTATTATATGAATGGATGAGCTAGTTTGCAATTTATCAAAAAAATGGTTGTTATGTTAACTTATAATAAAAGGCTATGGAATAATCTAAACTTCCTACTCTTAATGATTTCTCCTAAAAAATTATCCCAAATACCTTATAATTCCTTTTGTTAGTGATTCAAATCAAAATTCTTATAGATGGTTACATGTTGTGTCTTTTTTTAAGAAAAAGAAAGATGTTACCACCTACAAGAGGACCTATCAAGACCTTTTAAATGTGTTTTATATAAAAACATCATATCATTTACTTCTTCATTGTAGTTTTGCTTTCACATTTTAGTGTTGTTTGTTTAAGAAAATGGTGTTACATTGACATTTGAAGAGTTGACAAAATATTAGATTAATTTTTTAAAGCTAAAGCATTAGGCATTTCACGGAGGATTGATATCCATGGGTTGAAAGGAATAACAATTTTTAAAAGTATATCTTATAAGCATGTCCAAGTTTGAATTTGTATTATTGCCTCTTTTGTAAAGTGTTTATAGGTATGGTGCATGTCATGGAAAGTCTTTAACATAGAAAACATGTGATACTTTCTTGCTAAAAATATTTAAAAATACATGCATGGTAATTTACAAAAGTGAATTTAGTGTAAAGGATTTATGCCAGTCATTGTAAAATGAAAATGTGCAAAAGTTAATTCATTAAACAAAGATGAGCTCTCTAGAAAAGCTGACAAAGGTGATATTTTTTAAATACTAAAGGAAAATTCTCTTCATTTACTAAAAATCACAGGGCTTATTTTATTTATTAGGATTGTTGTTATTATTAAATTAATTTATGGGGATTCACATAAGAAGATTTGAACATAAATGTACTTTGAATATTATATTAATAATAATATTATTATTCTTGACATTTGGTAATTGTTAATAGAAATAATATCTTGGAAATGTCAAAGTGTCTTTAGAAAAGGAAACAAGATAGTAGATAATTTATTCAATCATATCATTTTTTTTTTGAAAAAATTTGAAAAAACTTGTATTAAAACAAAGATCATTTACAAGTTGGGAAGAGACTTTTCCCAGCCATAGTCAGAGAGAACACATGCTTACAATAGTAAAAGAAGATTTGCAATGGAGCCAAATCTCTTAAACCATTAACTAGCTAACAGGGGAGACGGCGAATCTGACATTCAAGAGTGGAGAGACTCCTTCCCCAATGGCCTAAGGCACGATCCAACAGGATTCAATGTTCACACAATGTGAGATGTTGCCAGGGGGATCGGTTTGGTCTGTTGATGCAACTTGTCGCGATATCGCGACACTTTTTCCTTCTTCTCTTTGGCCAGGAAAATGCAACATGTCGCGATATCGCGACACTTTTTCTCCTTTGGCCGTGAAAAAGCAACATGTCGCGATATCGCGACACTTTTTCCTCTTTCGGCCGCGATGATGCAACATGTCGCGATATCGTGACACTTTTTCCTCCTTTGGCCGCGACGATGCAACATGTCGCGATATCGTGACACTTTTTCTCCTTTGGCCGCGATGATGCAACATGTCACGATATCGCGACACTTTTTCTCCTTTGGCCGCGATGATGCAACATGTCGCGATATCGCGACACTTTTCTCTCTTGGCCGCGACGATGCAACATGTCGCGATATCGTGACACATTTTCTCCTTTGGCCGCGACGATGCAACATGTCACGATATCGTGACACCTTTTTCTCCTTTGGCCACAACGATGCAACATGTCGCGATATCGCGACACTTTTTCTCCTTTGGCCATCGATGCAACATGTCACGATATCGCGACACTTTTTCTCCTTTGGCCGCAACGATGCAACATGTCGCGATATCGCGACACTTTTTCTCCTTTGGCCGTAACGATGCAACATGTCACGATATCGTGACACTTTTTCTCCTTTGGCCGCAACGATGCAACATGTCGCGATATCGTGACACTTTTTCTCCTTTGGCCGCGACGATGCAACATGTCGCGATATCGCGACACTTTTTCTCCCTTGGCCGCGACGAAGCAACATGTCGCGATATCGCGACACTTTTTCTCCCTTGGCCGCGACGAAGCAACATGTCGCGATATCGTGACACTTTTTCCCTTGGCCGCGACGAAGCAACATGTCGCGATATCGCGACACTTTTCTCACCTTGGCCGCGACGAAGCAACATGTCGCGATATCACGACACCTTTCCAACCTTGGCCGTGATGAAGCAACATGTCATGATATCGTGACACCTTTCCAACCTTGGCCGCGATGAAGCAACATGTCGCGATATCGTGACACCTTTCCTCCCTTGGCCGCGACGAAGCAACATGTCACGATATCGCGACACCTTTCCAACCTTGGCCGCGATGAAGCAACATGTCACGATATCACGACACCTTTCCAACCTTGGCCGTGATGAAGCAACATGTCGCGATATCGTGACACCTTTCCAACCTTGGCCGCGATGAAGCAACATGTCACGATATCGTGACACCTTTCCTCCCTTGGCCGCGATGAAGCAACATGTCGCGATATCGTGACACCTTTCCTCCCTTTGCTTTTTCTTTGATCATTAGCTCAGGGACCTTTCAAGACCCTGCCTAATCACCTCATCCTCAATAGCCATGTCACTGTGCAACTGAACCCCTACCTCCTTCTCAGCACCCATCTTAGCCAGGAAGTCAACCACTTTATTTAAATCTCTACTCACATAAACTAGAATCACATCATCTAATTCCCTCCATAATTCCTTAATTTGAGTGACAAGAATCCTCAACCTCCATGCTTTCAAAGCAAAGTTCCTCATGCAATCTAGAGCTCCAACCATTATTTGAGAATCTGATTCAAGTATTATCCTCCTATGGCCCTATTTTACTGCCCAAATAGAAGCAGATTTGATAGCTATGGCTTCTGCTTCATTGTTTGTGGCTCTTCCCAAGCCTTGCAGTTCCCAGTAGAGCATTGTTCCAACATGATTTCGGCAAACCACTCCAATTTTGGCTCTACCCGGATTGCCTTTTGCAGCTCCATCAGTATTAATTTTAATCCAACCTTCTAGGGGTGGTTTCCAACTAGCTCTGTCCTATCCCTCTTGCACTTCAACTTCCTCTTCCATTGCCCCAATAACAACTTGAGTTTCCTCTTTAGCATAGACGGCCACAGTTTCTGTGACTTTGCTCAAAATGACCTGCCAAACTCCATCTAAAGAAGAAAAAGTTTCTCTAAAAATTCTAGCATTTCTCTCCAACCACACTTGCCACCAAATAAAGTTTAATCCAAGCTCCCAACCAATACAAAGAGCTTTAGATTTAAATCTACCCCTCTTCCATCTTTCCCGGATATTAATCTGATTCAAGTCACCATTAACTTGAATTTTATAATATACAAACCATCTCTCCCAAATCGGCGCGTGAATGGGCACTCAAACATCAAGTGATCAGTTGTTTCCTCGCTCTTGTAGCATAAGACACATTGAGATGGACCGATGATTCCTTTACATCTGAGATTATCAAAAGTGAGAATTCCATTATGCATGAACTGCCAGGCAAAAAAGTTTACTTTCGGCCAACCCTTGGACTGCCAAATCTTTCTCCAATCCTCAACCTGATATGTATGAGGGGGAGGCTCTGGAAGGATCTTATCATATCCGTCCTTCATTGTGTAGACACCAAGGCTCCCATAGCCCCAAGCTAATTCATCCTCCTCGTCTCTACCTGTGAGAAATCTTTCTGTCAAGATTTTAGTCATGATGGGTGCCAAATCCGGAGGGATTGAAATTGGCCACTCATCCAACTTCTTAAACTGCTTAAACTTATAATCCCCCAGCTGACTAGTGGTGAAATAACTTTCAATTTGGACCCATCCCTTGGTTTCTATGGCTATTTTTATTGGTTGCAATTCAGGAAATTCAACAATGATAGGTGGGTATTGATCCCATGAATCTGTCCAAAATCGTGCCTTCTCCCCTCTCCCCACTTTCCAAAATAATCGATCTTTTACTACCTGAGATCCTAACTTGAGAGCCTGCCACACTAAGGATCCATTACCATCCAAAGGGAAATGACCCACCTCATTTGGGTTTACATGTCCCAAATATTTACTAGTTAGGATTCTACTGAATAAGGAAGTTGGTTGGGAAATCCACCTCCAGTAAAGCTTTCCAGCCAAAGCTTTATTATTTAACTTTGATCTTCTCAGTCCCAAACCTCCTTTTACCTTGGGTATGGGTTACTTTGTCCCAACCTACTAAGGCCCATTTCCTCTCTCCTTTTACTCCTTCCCATAAAAATTTTCTAGCCATCTTGTCCAACTCTTTCCATATAGTATGTGGGGCAGCCGGGATAGAGAATTTATAAATTGGCATGGCCTGAATGACTGACTGTAAAAAAGTTAATCTACCCCCATAGCTTAACCATTTGTGAGACCAATGATTAATTCTATCCTTGATACAATCCAAAAGATTCCTCCAGATATCTATTTTTAGTTTTTTAAAATGCAAAGGGACCCCCAAGTAAACCACTGGGAGAGAAGTCCTTGTGAATCCCAAGATCTCTAAAACTCTGTCCTGAAGCCTTTGATCAAGATTGAAAAAGACCACTTTGGATTTTTTATCATTGATGACTTGGTTTGTAGCCCTAAGGTAGACATTAAGAGTATCTCTGATCATTCTTGCTTCCCTGAAGCTGGCCACTCCCACCAATCCTGTGTCATCCACAAACTGCAGGTGAGTCAAAACTTCCTCACCCACCTTGATACCTGTTAGCAAACCTTGTTGTCTTCTCCTCAAGAAAAGTCTACCTAATCCTTCAGCCAATATGAGAAAAAGATAGGGAGAGCAAGGATCTCCTTGACGAAGGCCTCGAGTGGCTCCAAACGGTTGCGAGGGAAGACCCTTGATTAACACTGAGTATGTCGGAGTAGAAACACAACTCATGACCCATTCTATCCAATCTTGAGAGAAACCAAAGGCTGCCATCATCTTTGACAAGAAGCTCCACTCCACCCTATCATAAGCCTTTGACATATCTAATTTTATGAACATTCCTCTATTACCGGATGTTTGCATTGAATGGATTGCCTCCTGAGCTAGAACCACACCATCCAAGATCTGCCTACCCTCTACAAAACCCCCTTGCTCAGAGGAGATAATGTTATGTAAAAGAGGTTTTAGCCGCTCAACCATTACCTTTGTGATTATTTTATATATAACATTGCATAAGGCAATAGGTCTATAATCTGAAATATGTACCCCCTCCTCCCCTTTTGGAATTAAGGTAATGAAAGTATGATTTAATGCTTTAAGCATTCTTTTACTACCTCTGGACTCCTCTATAACAACCATTACATCCTCCTCCAAGTTATCCCAAAAGGCCTAAAAAACTCAATTGGAAAGCCATCTGGACCTGGAGTTTTTTCGGTGCTCATTCCAAAGACCACATTCTTCAGTTCCTCTCTATCAATGGGTTTAAGAAGGGTCTGATTTTCTTCTTTAGAGATAACGGAAGGTATGGCAGCAATAACGTCATTTTGAGCCTCTTCATCTTGCACCATACTTTCCTTAAATAGTTTAGAAAAATAATCCATTGAATGGAAATGCATACCTGGAAGTGTATCAAAGGAGTGTCCGTTCTCATCTTGAAGAGCTTCCATGTTGTTCATCTGTCTCCTAGCACAGGCAGTCCGATGGAAAAATTTGGTATTTCTATCACCTTCTAATAACCAAGTGGTTCTTGCTCTCTGTTTCTAGTAGGTCTCCTCTTGGTTGTCAATGTCCTCAACCGCTTTACGCAAGGCATCATCCTCGTCTTTGAGCTGCTCTGTAATTGTTCCTTCCCTAAAGTGTTTTTGAACCTCATCCCATCTGGCCACCAAAGGAGCTCTTTGGACCTGGAAGTCTGTCTTGTTAGCTCGCCTCCATTGTTTCAGTTGATCTTTGACATAATGAAGTTGTTTGTGGAATCTAAACATTGTTGTCCCATAAGTTGGGCGACCTTCTTCCCACCACTGTGGAATTTTCTTTTGAAGTTCCTCTTTTTGTAACCAAAAGTTTTCAAATTTAAATGGTTTGTGATGTTGCCCTGTCTTAATCCCTCCTTCCAACAAAATGGGAAAGTGATCTGAAACTGGACCCTCCAAAATCTGAAATTTTGTATTCCATTTTACAAATGCCTCCTCTGAAACCAAAAAATGGTCTAACTTTACCTTCCTGCTATGTGGCTCCCTCCTCTTATTAGTCCAAGTATAGTTGGTTCCAGGGCATTTAATATCCACCAAGTGTAAAGCCTGGACTTGGGCAATCATAAGTCGATCCCCTGGGTCCAAAATTGGGGTTCCCCCTTCCTGATCTCTAGAGGATAATTTAGCATTAAAATCCCCAGCAATAATCCAGTCTAAATCTTCCCTTGAGACTCTCATGTTATGCACAACTTTCCATTGAAGCCTCTGACCATCTAGGTTTTGAGCCCCATAAAAATTTGTGATTAAAACATGTTCAGTTGTGACATTATTTCTAAAATGTGATGTGAGAACACCCCTCCAAGCTATATGTTCTATTGCAGTCCATTCTAGAGAGTTCCAAAGAGTAACTATCCCCCCGAGGCACCTTGGGCAGCCACTTCCATATGACCAGCACCCCTCCAAATTTCGTTAACTGTTTTACACATAAGATCTAACGACATTTTTGTCTCCTGGATAAGCAAAAAATCTGTTTTACATTTTTCTAAGAGTCTTCGAACAACAGATTGATGGGTTCTACTGTTTAAACCCCTAACATTCCATGATTGTATAATCATTGGTTACCTTGAGAGCAGTAAGAATCTATTGGCCTCACCGATCCTCCAGTGATCAGTTTGTCTCCTTGAACTGCTAGCAATTCCTTATTTGATTTTCTACCCACTCCTTGAGAGTTGCTATTTTTTGATCTCTTTTCCACCTGAGTTATCCCTAAAGTTGGCCTTTCTCTATTCTTTTCTGCTATTCCCATGCTGACATCCTTAATTATTGGCTGCTCTTGGTTATGCACTATCAATGCCCCTGCACTCTCTGACTGAGGTAACTCACTGTGCTCAATTACCTGCTCTATGACGGGGGGAGATGAAAGAGGAGCTTGAACGTGGATGTTATTATTTTCATTATTCCCATCCACTCCTTCCATGAATTGTTCTTCTTGGTCCATTAGTGTCTTAAATATCTCATACCTATTGGCGGGCTTGAGATGGGTTTGCTCTTTACCATATTTTTTCTTTTGCCTTCTCCTTCTTTTGGGTTGTTCAAAACCATCTCTCTGTGCTTCTTTACCCTGAGAAATATTGGTTGGTTCTTTGTTTATTGTTGACTTACCCTCCTTAGGAAGAGTTGACATTCCTAGAGGAGCCTCCATTTTTGTGTTCATATTATTTGGGCAAGATCGGGCCAAATGCCCATATTTGTGGCAAACTCTGCATCTGAAGGGCAGAGCCTCATAATCCAGCTGTTGAATCCAAGATAGTCCTGCAAGTTCAAGTTCCACCTCTGTCGGTAGGGGCTGGCTAAGATCCATTTCCACACATACTCTTGCATAAACAGTTGTGTTTCCTTCTATTGTGTCTTTGGAGACACCCAAATGTCTTCCAAGGGAATTACCGATAATTTCCAAAACCTGCTCACTCCAAAACTCCATTGGAAGTGCATACAAACGGATCCAAACCGGGACAACAGTGGGTTCAATTCGAGGATCAAATCCCACTCTCCAGGGTTGAACAAATAATCCTGTCGGACCATGATTCCTCTTTTTTGATTCGAAAGCCCTATTTCTATCGGCCAGTGAAGAAAAACTAACAATAAAATACCCATTGCTAATAAACCATAAAGAGTACTCACCAAGAGGCTCCCAGTTTTGCCGGACCCAGGAATGCAAAAAATTTAGGGTAGGGCGAATACCCATGAATTTACAGATCAAATCGTGATTGGCTCTATATAAGACTGTTTCTTCAACCATCCTTGGCTCAATGACAATCTTTGGCCTTGATTCTGACTGTGGCAAGCATCCATTAACTCGTTGAGATGTTGATCTATTTCCAGCAGTCGTAAAGAGCATTTTTAATGCAGTTCTTTGTGCTTCGTCAGTCTTGGATGGAGATTTATCTTTTAACAAATCTGCATAAGAGCTATTTCTCTCTAGAAGAGGATCCGGAGGTGTCCCCATTGGACCCCCCTGGGGCAGCAATCTTGCCTTCAAATCCACAAGTAACCAGAAATCTCTTCGGCTACCCAACTGATGCCCTAGTTTTTCCCTAGCTCCAGAAACCCTAGTTCCAGTTTGAAGCCATTTTAAAATTATAAAAATTCTATTCAATCATATCATTGATCTCCATTTTAATGAAATTTAAGTTTTAGAAGATAATTAGTCGAAGAATATTTTATCTCTTAGTAAAAAAAAATGACATCAATGGTTGGATAAAGGAAAAGTAGTGGTTCTATAAAATTAGCAAATATCTTTGGTATAATAACAAGTTAGAAATAAAACATTGAAAATATTGCTTGAATTAGTCTAACTAAACTAATAGCAAATGAAATATTTTAATGGAACAAACCTCTTGTAAATACCAAATAGACATCAAAATTACCTTCAAATCCTTTTACATGCTATTTTTTCATTAAAAAGAGAACAAAATAAAACTTGTCCTTCATAAAATTTTATTTTCATTTTTCAACCTTTTACCACAGAAAACTAATATTTTATTATAATAAAATTAATAAATAATTATTATTAAAAAATAAAAATTTAAAAAATAAAGAATGAAAACCCAGAAGAAATATGCAAATAAAATATGATCTCAGGTACAACTAAAACGATAGTGTGAAAGGGGATCCGCGTACATTTCCTTACATCCACCAAAGTACTTGGACCTTGTAACTATCACCTCCAACTTAAATTCAGTCTAGTCCAATCTGTTAAATCTAAAGTTTGGACTAGACAATGGAAATCTTCACGATCATTTATTGCTGTTTGGATGCTTGTAGTTTTCTCAATCAAGATTTAGATTGAATGTCTGACTTTAGGGCTTATTCTTCTTTGGCATACAAAATGTATGCATATTGAAGTTATTAAGGCCCCCCACGAGCCTAGGTTGACTCGCTCTACTTTAGAGTCACGTTTCCCAAATATGAGTGTCTTTTCTTCACGGAAGTGGACGCTTTTACTTTTTGCTAGAAGGGAATCTTCAAATAGGAGATGGTCCATAACAAATGCTATAAAGTATTCTCACCCTGTTAAACTTAGGTCCTATAAAAATTCAGTTATAGTAAGTGGCATCCACTTATATTTGGAAAACAACCACAGTCACATGTAATCATAAAGAGCTCTTTGAAAGAAATGAAAAATTGACCGAAAAGAAAGAAAGGGATTGAAAGCATAGAAAATGATGGAAAATTTGCTTTGTCAACAATTTTGACATAAAGTTAAGCGTGCCAATGTAAATGTCAATAGCGTCGACGACGCCAATTGTAAGGGGAAAAATTAAAAGTTGCCCAAAAAAAACTCCAACAGACTGTGACGGCAAAAGCAGAGCAGTTATTTCATGGGTCACCATGTCTTCCATATAACATATTTAGCGAATAACAGTGCGCTTGGGTCAACAATACATAACGTTATAGAAGTCTATGTAAATAAGGCATCAAATCCCCCGGATGCCTTATTTTAATAGACTTGCATTTCTTTAGCCAACTTTCAAAATAAATAAAAAAGACTAGACGTAAGGGGGAAAAGCCGTGTTTTAGGACAGATGTTGAGAATGCCCATCGGATTGAAATTGCTGAAGCATGTGAAAATTATGGTATATGCTTTAACACGATTTCATGCAAACTAAAACTTTTGGTGACGATGAATAATGGTACAGTTGGCAGGTGAAGGGTTCTACTGGCCCGCCCTCCTTTGGGCGTCCTCCTCTTTCTTTGGAATGTTGGGTCCACCTATTCCGTTAGATTTTGTCATGGAATTCGCTTCTCTGGAGTCCTTGGGATTCCTGGTCCCGTTGCCCGCCTTATTGGAGTTATCAGCTTCAGTTATTCCGCTTGCAGGTGAGCTGATGGATGGTTGAACGGAAGTGGAGCTGATGACGGATAATGATGAGTTTGTGGGTTCCAGAAGCTGCCTGTCGTTGGCGTTAGATGCCAACAGTCCTTGCAGTGAAGGGTTGGCTGCAGATTGAGACCTTGAACCAGAGCCGGAAATGGCGCTCGCAAGCGATATGGGCATGAGACACAGACCTTTGCTCTGAAGATATTGCATGGCGGTGCCCATGTCTTCTTCCATTAGCTTTGCCACTTGGCGCTCCGTCAGTGCCAGACCGTCCTGCGAAGAGTTCTGGCTTCCGTTTCTCCCAAGGGCTCCGCCTTGTGGGTTGTTTGCTCCCTGCATTGCATTATTACCATAATGCATGGATTAATAATGTTCCCAATAAAGTGCAATTACATGTGAGAACCATAAAAAAAAAGGTATGCTTTGTTACCTCAGAGGGAATATCAGCTACAAGGGGAGCTACTGCTCCTGCACCTCCCAACCTGCTCATGCTTAAGACCTGCGCGAGCATTGAGACGGAGAGTTCTCAGGATTATTCTAACCGCATTTCTTAGAAAGTACCAAATTGAAATAGGAATTTGATGGACGTTAGTGGTTTTTGAATTTCTGTTGAAGTCTTTTCATCGATTTTCAAAAGTGTAAACAAGATGCGGTTTGCAGCGTTGACGGTACAGGCCTTTTCCGTATGATCTGCACGAACTGAGTTGGTGCCATCAAGATTGGGGTCAGGTATAGTTAGTATGTATCAGGCTGTACTGCATTTGTGATGGCACCGGACCACAATCGGATGATTAGAGGGCAGCAGGTTGAATGATGAGTGCATGTGAAGTGAACTGTTAACTACCATGAGATTCTCATGTAGACACTGGTCACGTCAAAGTTTTGATGAACGTATCTGTACTGCGCGTATCGCATTTGGTTGAATTGGAATATTTAGTCTACTTGAAAGCTAGAAAAGGGAATGGGAGGCCCACATCTCATCAATCAAGACGTTCTTGTTTATACGCACTAGAAGAGGCAAAGTTGCAGCTACTTGACTATATGGAACCAGATGCTTTTCTCTTTGGTTTTGATGCTAAATTTGCAATACTCATTGTGGATAAGGAAGTTGTCAGCTATTCCAACAAGCTTGAGCTAATATTTAAAACTGAAAGGCATCAAATATTTGTTACAAATCTAATCATGATACCTGCTTAAGAGCAGGTTGGATCGGTTAGCAAACAAAACTGTATGGGATTATATATATATAGAAAAGATGCTTAAGGTTTAGTTATCCATTTATACTGTTCCAAATGGAATCTTAGGTGCAAAACATGTAAAAAGTGGATTTATCATGGTGTCTTATGACAAAGATTCGTAAATTAAAAATCTCACAACGTTTACAGAGTTCAAAAGACAATTGTTTGTGCATTAAAAATCTCGAGAACGTTAAAACGTTCAAAAGAAAATGCTATGCTCATCAGATTCTGTTCATAATAATTGACAATATACTTAGCTCTTAAAGCATTGTAACAGCATAAGAACTGTTGGCAATTTGAGGCCTAAGTTTTCCGATGGTCACTAGTCCTACTATCAGTCAATTTTGAAATCATATTCAATAGAGGAATGCAATTACATTTTACAGTCCTTGCAAGCGTCTAATTATGTCACTTTTAACTCCTAATTGTAAGATTTCTATATATAACTATCCACTCTTTAAAAAGGAAAAAAAAGAAAAGAAAAAAGTTTGAGATGTCTACCTTGACTTGCAGTTGAAGAAACTTTACGTAATCGATTATTTCATCCAACATTGAAGCCTTGTCCGTCTGCACAACCGAAAAGGAATGTTTGACTGTTATGGAAATTCAAAATGGCAGAAGAATATGCAGAAGATATTTATAACAAAAGATCCAAAAACACCTTGTTGGAGTTCGGAACAAGCTCTTGCAGAGCCTTCATTCTTTCTGCGATTCTTTCTCTACGTAACTGCATCCACAACCAACCAATAATGTCACAGAGAACAACGGACGGTCCATTGATCGAGCTCTGCAACGTTTAACGGAATAAGGGAAAAAAAAAACATAAACGTAACGAATACACACTCGTTCTGCGATGCTGTGGGGATCCGTAGCTTGACCCCGACGTGCCCTTACTCTCGGGCGTGCCGGTGGAGCACCCACTGGGTTGGAAGGCGGATGCTGATGCTGGTGCTGTGGCTGAGGCATTCCGCCATAGCTTTGCATCGGCACTTGCCCGGCCTTAAAAAAAAAATCAGCATACACACATACCGTCAAACTATGAACAATTTCACAAAATGTAGCAGGAAAAAATCCCAGAATAATTGTTTTTGGTACCTGTGGGTGGAAGCTCGGGCCCGTGGGCCGAACTGGCCTTGCCGATCCCATGAATGCCGGAAAAAGACCTCCCGGGTTCGGATCTCGTGCCTGCTTTATGATTACAGAGAACTTTCAATAAGACTCAGAAGACTAATACTGAAAACGAATGATTGAGCTTAAAAGTTTTTAATGGTCTTACGTTATTTGCTGACTTGAAAGTTGCTTCGATGTCCTCCCGTGATCTAGGCTCGTTGATGTCGCTGGGTTTGCCTTGGCCTAGGCTGAGGGGCAGAGGAAGCATTCCTCCGTCGCCGCCTGCGTTTCCTCCCGAGCTGGGCGAGAGCGTCATGACGGCGTTCGCCCGGGAGGAATTGGCCATAGAGGCGAGAAGATGCGTTGCGTTTCCGGTGCTCAGCTGCAAAACCATGGATCGACCCGGCGACGTATTGGTGTCGTTAATCCCTTGCGACGGCGAAGAATTCATGACGGAATTGCCACCAAGTTGATGCTGGCGCAGCCTGGACGCCAGAAGGGATTCGTCATAAGGCGTGTATTGAAGATTTTCCCTACCGTGGTCCTCGTTTTCTTGAGAGCTCAGGCCCTGGCCTCCTCCTCCAATCCCCGGGGGCAGCAGCGACATTGTAAACAATTTCTGGTTGTTGCTTTGCAGATTCTGAGCATTATTATTTGAGCCATTGCTGTTGTTGGGAGCGCCATTGTATTCCCACGGGGTTTTCGTGGCGCCTACTTCAGCCCAGGGAGGCATAAATAACACTTGGTCCAGGAAGTCCTCCATGTTGTTGTGCTGCGCTTGGGTGCTTTGATCGAATTGCGAAGGGAAATGTTGTTGCTGCTGCTGCTGCTGCTGCTGGGTGTTCATTTGTTGCTGCTGCTGGTCTTGGAAACCCATTTGAGGGCTGCTGCTTAAACACGCGGTGACGCTGGTCATGCCCTGGATGGCTCCCGTGCCTAGCAGTGACGATGGCTGCATATCAAGTAGGAGGTCTATGAGGCTAGCCAGGATGCCTTAATTTCAGCGGATTCTTTAACCCTAGAGTTTTGTCGGCGCAGTACTCGGAATCAGAGATTTAGCCACAGGCTACTTTGTCGAAAGTTTTTACAAATTTTACATTCAACCATACTTTAGCTTACGGAGCGTAGCTTCTCTGTGTCGCACCTGCAAGTAAAATTTATAGAGAGATCAATCGATTATAAGACGAACATTTCAAGGCCGATATATATTCACATTGCAAATAGTTTTGGAACAATAATTAAACAGATCACGGAAATAATGCTTCAAGCGTGCAGATACAATTCATCGGACATGGACTGATCTAATCGTTAAAGCTCTGAAAGTGAACCTTTCTCGCATCAATTTCTACAAATTGTGAGTCACGATGCTTACCATGTGAGATGGATACTATCAATTATTATATTCTTTTTAAATTTTTTTCTACCGGTACTAAGTCTTATTAGCATTTTTTGAAATGGAAATATAAGGCCTCCCTGGCAGACTAATTGTTCCATAAATATTCTTAGTTTAAAGATAGAAATTCACAAACCTTTCATTTCTTGCAAAATCCAAGGACGAATCGAGCGTTGCAGAAGAATAATTAGGAGTCAGACTTCGCCTGTCTGTTTACATGTCTTGTGTTTAACACTGTCTTAAACTCCAGTACCTTCAAGCTAGGCCTTTACTGGGCCGGGGCTTTAAAAATTCCTGCAACTTCAAACTGCGTGATAGATAAAGAACTTAGCTCTTTCTTATGAAACCTGCACACAGGAAGGACATTAATATTATCAGAAGACCAGAATTAAAAATTGACGTTCAGGTTGATACTGTCAGTGATGATGTTTTATAGTACAAAATTGAAAGCGTCGAATCAGATTATCTCTCAGAAAAAGAAGAGCATCGGATCAAAATAATTTAAGGAAATATCTCAACTTTACGATTCCTAATATCCTTAACCATCATCCAACCCTGACAGCAGCAAATACTTTAAAGAAAAAACTTCAAATACTATAAACTAACTTTTGTACTGGACGCGTCACAGGAAGCACCACAGGCAATATTCTTGCAATTTGCAGGTCAACATTTCGCCAAATATTAAACAAACATTCACTGCAACGCTTCTCATCAGCCAATGAACGAACTTAGGTCTGGTCACACGACCGGTTCTCGGATGCTCATCATACAATACAGTCTATAAACAATAATAAAAAAAAAAGCAGTAATAAATTTCACAAACGAAACAATCAGATCGAATTGGCGCAAGGCATTATTCAAACTATTTTACTTCTTGAGATTTGAAACCACGAGACTTTTGCCGCACAGGTTGCTAATTCACGTGAGAAGAGGTAATTAATTAGAGCAAATGAGCCAGGATGAGACAGAATTTTCTAGAACTCGCTGTTCGGTTTCAAGGACGCAGCAACTCAGAAAGTTAGGGCGTCAAAATTGCCCTCACTCGCTATCCTTAGGCATAATAGCCCAAACGAAAAGCCTACTATACCTAAAAATACAGGAACCCCGAGCTGCTTACCTTAAAACGCATATGTCCGAAAAAACCTCTAATTTTAAGCACTGACATAAATCTCTGAAGAAAAATATAAAATAACTCATATTGTACTTCTATTTTCTTAAAAACAAACATCCATTACAGAGGAAACATTGAATCCAAAAAGCACCCGAGATTCACAGAAATCATCACAAAAACCACAAGAAATGCGTCAAGTTCAAATTTCCAACCAAACAAAAACCACAAGTATCCCTTAAAACATCAAAATTTACCTGAAAATTTCTCAAAGTTTCTGAAAAAACGAGCCCTACAGCACGTTCCCTGTCTTCACAATCGGTTGGTTTATGGAAGTTTTTACGACATGGCAAAGCCTGCCACCATATATATGCATAAGTTCTGCTCATGTAGAAAATTATTGGTTTTTTATTTATAAAAAACGTAGCGGGTTTGGATAAACTTCACAGATCGAATACCACCTTCTTCCGTTTCCGTTCGTTCGGAATGTATAACCCCTCTTCCTTGCCCCGGTTTCAACCCATGGTCAAATTTAACTCCTGCAGTCACATCGGTGTTCCCGGTTCGAACTACCCCGCACATCGGACAGAAAAGAAATTGTTCCGGTCAAACCCGCGACCGCCAGCACCGTCAAATTAGGTGCGTCGATAAGGATATTCTTACCACGAAATTTACCCCCCGGGTAAAAATTAAGAATAATAATAATATTATGGCCTCCCCCCTTTTAAAAGCGGTGGAGCCGGGGCGCCATTTTTTTTTTTTATTAATTTCACGGACAGACGGTGTCCGTCTGCCGTGTACGGTCACGGCGGCCGAGGCCCGCCGTGTCATTCCGTTCCGTCTTTTTGACGGCGCACTCGCAACGTTTTCACGCCAAAGCCGTGACAGTTGACGCCACATGGAACCCTTAACCACCGACAAATTAGCGGAGTTTAGCTCAATTAGCCGTCGTAATCATTCTAGGGTTTCAGTCGCTCTGGTTCGTTAACAGCCACACCAAACGCATCGGGAATTTGTGCCAAAAAAAAAAAAATGATCGGATCTCACAATCGACGAGAACCGGATACCATAAAAGAAGTCCCTCTCCGAATCCCGTAACCGGCAGCGGGCGACTCACAAGGTCGCGTGTTCGAATCGTGCAGCGTCGTAAATAGCGTCCGAAAAAAATTGTAAGGCAGTTCAAAACCGAAAAGCATGTGCGGTTTTTGCTACGACGCCGTTAACCTTAACGGTTTTCTGCAGGTGAGGTCCGATTCGGCCGTCGTCGACTTAACGGAAAACAGTTTCCACATAGGCGTCCCGTCACGCAACACATCGTATGAAAACTAACAGGAAACGTAGCCATAATTGTAAGGCGGGGAGGCGGGCCCCACTGTGGGGTGTTTACCTACTACGAAAAGCACCCACTCCCTGGATGGAGGGGCCTGCAAGGTACGTCTCACAAAAAAAAAAAAAAAAAAGTGGGACCCGCACGGGCAGGGGCAGAGACA
Source organism: Wollemia nobilis (assembly GCA_028583015.1). Classification (NCBI taxonomy): domain Eukaryota; kingdom Viridiplantae; phylum Streptophyta; class Pinopsida; order Araucariales; family Araucariaceae; genus Wollemia; species Wollemia nobilis. The sequence continues at coordinate 1,290,203 of JAQPPZ010000282.1, forward strand.
TCAACAACGAGCGCGGGAGACCGGCTCTGCCTCCCGTGGGGCCCGCGCCCGCCCTATTTTCAAACGTAAAGAATAAACAGGGAACGAATGAATGACTGTATTATTATTATTATAAATTGCGACTATCTTTTTCGTTCAAGTTTTTAAATGGTGTGAAGGGGACAAGACGGGGAAAAAGGGAGCCCTCCATTACATAGCTCCCCCCCTTCCCCCATCCCCCTTCATTCCCTTTGTTTTAATTTTAATATTTAAAATTTCGTGCTTAACCTTAGGCCCTTCAACATATTTAAAAAGGTCGAATCGATACCCTGAGTCTTTCCCTTTCTTCTAACCCTAGTGAATTAATGAATGAAGGCAAGGCATATGATTTGGAGTGATTAGTGTCGGTTTACATCACCAAAATTGTCCGGAGCGCGCATGCGGCAACACCAACATCACACCGGACGCGTAGATACGAAAAATCTCCACCCGAAATAAAAAAATAATGCACAAGACAAAACTCCTAGCGCTTATGATTTGGCACAAATAGTAGGAATGAAACATTTTCTAGGCAATGTCTTCCAACCCGAAAGAGACGCCCGCTACGCGACAAACCGGACATCATTCATGGAAAGGATAAGTTGGAGGCATATCCTTGTCCACCCTACGCCAAAGAACATTTTCATTCACATACAAAATACCAACACCCAAAGAACATTTTCATTCACATACAAAATACCAGCACCAAGGGGGAGGGAAGGGAAGGGAAGGTTAGGTTAGGTTATTATTGTACCACAAAATTAATATGACATTATTGGTCTCCCATCGTAGTGGATTGGTAACTACTTGTTTGGTTAGGAAGAAGATACTTAGGTTCAAATTTCGAAGGCAGCATGTTTGCAAAGGTAGTAATCTGATCTGAATCTTGAGTGCGCCTCAAAGGGGAGGAGAAGATTATTATTGCCCAACAAAACTAATATGACATTATTAGTCTCCAACGGTAGTGGATTGGTAACTGCTTGTTTGGTTAGGAAGAAGATACCTAGGTTCAAATTTCGAAGGCAACCTGTTTGCAAAGGTAGTAGTCTGATCTGAATCCTGAGTGCGTCTTAGACCGACAATGATGGTACATCCCCTTCACTCTGGTCAACAATAACGAAGTGGAATAGATTTGATAGGAGCAATCTATGTGTTTTGAACCTTACACTGATCTAAATCCTCTGAGTGTGCATGTGATTGATGATAAACAATACCTCCCTTTTACGCCAAGTCAACAATAATGAAGTGGAATAGGTTTGGTGAGAGCAGCCCCTATGATAAACTATACATCCCCTTCACGCCGAGTCAACAATCATGAAGTGGAATAAGTTTGATGTGGTGGAAGCAGTCCTTGTGATTTGAATCCTGGAATAGGTTTGGTGGGAGCAATCCCTGTGGTTTGAACCCTGCACTGATCTGAATCCTTTGAGTGCGCATGTGACTGATGATAAACAATACATCCCCTTTACGCCAAGTCAACAATAATGAAGTGGAATAGGTTTGGTGAGAGCAGCCCCCGTGATAAACACTACATCTCCTTCACGTCAAGTCAACAATAATAAAGTGGAATAGGTTTGGTGTGGTGGGAGCAGTCTCTGTGATTTGAATCCTGCGTGGAATAGGTTAATCCTGTGTGAAATAGGTTTGGTGGGAGCAATCCTTGTGGTTTGAACCCTGCATTGATTTGAATCCTCTGAGTGTGCGTGTGACTGATGATAAACAATACATCCCCTTCACGTCGAGTCAACAATAATGAAGTGGAATAGGTTTGGTGAGAGGAGCGCCTATGATAAACTATACATCCCCTTCACGCCAAGTCAACAATAATGAAGTGGAATAGGTTTGATGTGGTGGAAATAACTCCTGTAATTTGAATTCTTTGTTTGTTTATCAATTACTAAATAGTATAGTTGTAAACAACTCTTATATAACCTAAAATAATTAATATAACATTATTTATATTCTAGTAAAATTAAAATGATTTGTTCAAGGTGGATCCTACACTTATTTCGCATCTTATTGCCTTCAAGGTCTCTTTCTTTTAGCACTTGCTCTTCGCCTACTATATATTCCCTTGCCATTTAAAAAATAAACAAATAGAATAAAACAATATTAGTTAATAATAACACAAGTTTAGTTCTCTAACATATATAGCACCTGCTAAGAAAAAGGGAAAAGATTCCATTCCCTTAAGTTTTTTAACTTTGATGTGTCTTAAATTATACGGTAGGTATATAAATATATTCAACCAAAAAAATTTCAGGTATAAGAATTAATATTATTAATGGATGGATTTAATGATCCAAAGGTTGGGATTATGGGACAAAAAGTGGCATATGCGTAAGGGAATTTATGGTGAAATCTTATTGGACCATTTAATTTTGTATTCACGTGAGAGAGGTTGTTGTTGTAATCAATAAAGCTTCTCTCATTTGATTTTGTGTGGGGAGAGGACTAATTAATAAGACAGCCAATAGTCAAACTTTAATGGAGGAGGAAAAACATTTGGTTCAAGAATCTTAAATTATACCACGTATTTAACCTAATTTATTATGTTAGGTTATTAATTATTGTTGGAGGAGTTCAATTATTGGTCATTAAAATATTACGAGATAAAGGGTAACATTATTATGGTTTTGTATTCTTGTAATGTATGGTAAGCTAATCTAATCTATTATCTTATATTATTATTTTTAGTTATATAAGAGAGTTGGTCGCAACCATACTAACAAGTACACTACAAGGTTTGTTCCTATGGAATTTATTATGTTTCGTTACTGTTGACTTGATGTGAAGGGAACCACCGGTTGCTCGAGATTCGGGGTTTGTTCCTATCGAATTTATTACGTCTCGTTACTGTTGACCCGATGTGAAGGGAACCACCGGTTGCTCGAGATTCTTACCATTATCATTGGTCTGGTGCGCACTTAAAGGATTCAAATCAGACTACTACCTTTCCAAACAAGCTAACCCAAAGTTTGCACCTAGGTATCTTCTTGGTAAGTGCCTGACCAATCCACCTAGCCTTCAAAGGACTGTTATCTTATATTATTAATTGTTATAGAAGGAGTTTAATTATTGGTTATTAAAAAATTACCATGAAGGTGAGAGAGAAAGGAGCAATAGTATTATTATGGTTTTGCATTATTATATTATATTTTATTAGATAAAGTTATCTTCTATTATACCCTAGGGCCTCGTATAGTACTAGAAGACATCCCAGCTATGTTAAACAATTTACCTGTAACTGGAGGTTATAGTGGCAGCAAAGAGCAGGATTTGAACCCACAAAAAAACGATGAAAAAAATGTAACAAGTTACTATTCCTCTAATGTCCTTTAAAAAGAAAAAGTTATCTTCTATTTTATTTATTTATTTTAGGTTGTATGATAACTTAAGCTTCACTTTTTCATTTAGTCAATTATAAAATATGACAATTTGTAGGTAACTAAGAAGTGATAATTAATTTTTAATTATTGATTAAGATGAATAATTATATTAGTTAAAATTTTTGTTTTATTTTAATTTTAATGTAGTATTTGTAGTTATATAATGATTTAATTGTTGTGGTTACATAATGGATGTTTGTATGTATATAAACATGATCATAACTTATTTCAATATAATATTTATATTTGTCGTTATACATATGTATATGTAATGATATAATTGTGTTTGATTAATGGGTGTTTATGCACGTATGAACATGATTATTTGAAAAGAAAGAATTAAAGTCTTCCATAATTAATTGTTATTGAAAGAATTCAATTAGTGGTTATTAAAAAATTACCATGAAGATCAGATATAAAGAGGTAATAGCATTATTATGCTTTTGTATGATTGTAGTGTGTAGTATTGGAGTAAGTTTAAGTTATCATGGTATTATTTTTTCTAAAATTTATTTTAGGTTGTATGATAACTTAAGTTGCACTTTTTGGTTTTATCAAGTATAAAATTTGACAATGTATTTGTAACTAATAAAATTATGATTAAGTTTTAATTATTGATTAAGATGTATAATTATATTAGTTTATTTTTTTTGGTTTTATTTCAATCTAATTTTAGCATTTGTAGTTATATGTAATGATTTAAATGTTGTGGTTTCATAATGGATGTCTATGTATAGAAACATGAGTATAACTTATTTCAATCTAATATTAGTATTTTTTGTTATATGTAATGATTTAATTGTGTTTGCTTAATGGATGTTTATGTACATAAACATGATTATTTGAAAAACAATAATTATAGTCTTACATTATTAAATGTTATTGAAGGAGTTCAATTAGTGGTTATTAAAAATTTACATGAAGATAAGAGATAAAGGGGTAATAGTATTATTATGGTTTTGTATTATTATATTGTATAACATTGGAATAACTTTAAGTTATCATGATATATTTTTAAAATTTATTTTAGATTGTATAATAATTTAAGTTACACTTTTTCATTTAATCAAGTATAAAATTTAACAATGTATTTGTAATTAGTAAAATTATAATTAATTTTTAATTATCTATTAATATCTATAATTATATTAGTTAATTTTTTTGTTTTATTTTAATCTAATTTTAATATTTGTAGTTATATGTAATAATTTAATTGTTGTGGTTGCATAATGGATGTCTATGTATATAAACATGATTATAATTTATTTCAATCTAATATTAGTATTTTTATTTATATATAATGATTTAATTGTGCTTGTTTAATGGGTGTTTATGTACATAAACATGATTATTTGAAAAGTAAAAATTATAGTCTTACATAATTAATTGTTATTGAAGGAGTTCAATTAGTGGTTATTAAAGTTTTACCATGAAGATGAGAGATAAAGGAGAAATAGTATTATTATGGTTTTGTATTATTATATTGTATAGTATTTGATTGAATTTAAGTTATTATGATATCTCTTTAAAAAATTATTTTAAGTTGTATGATAACTTAAGTTGCACTTTTTTGTTTAATAAGTATACATTTTGATAATGTATTTGTAATTAGTAAAATTATGATTAATTTTTAATTATCAATTAAGATGTATAGCTATAATAATTTAATATTTTGTTTTATTTTAATTTAATTTTAGTATTTGTAATTATATAAAATGATTTAATTGTTGTGCTTGCATAATGGATGCCTATGTATATAAACATGATTATAACTTATTTTATTTTAATTTTAGTATTTTCATTACATGTAATTATTTAATTGTGGTTGCTTAATGGGTGTTTATGCACATAAACATGTTTATTTGAAAGGTAAGAATTAGACTTATATTATTAATTTTTATTGAAGGAGTTTAATTATTGGTTATTAAAAATTTATCACGAAGATGAGAGATAAAGGGGTAATAGTATTATGGTTTTTCGTTATTATATTGTATACTATTGGATTAGGTTTAATATTTTTAATTTATTTTAGGTTGTATGACATCTTAAATTTCACTTTTTTGTTTAATCAATATAAAATTTAGACAATGTCATTATAATTAATAAAATTATGATTAATTTTTAATTATCAATTAAGATGTATAACTATACTAGTTTAAAAATTTGTTTTATTTTATTTTAATTTTAGTATTTGTAGTTATATGTAATGATTTAATTGTTGTGGTTGCATAATGGATGTCTGTTTATATAAACAAGATTATAACTTATTTTAATCTAATACTAGTATTTTTCATTATATGTAATGATTTAATTACACTTGCTTAATGGGTGTTTATGTGCATAAACATGATTATTTGAAAGGTAAGAATTAATGTCTTATATTATTAATTGTTATTGGAGTTCAATTTTTTGTTATTAAAAATTTGCCATGGAGATGAGAGATAAAGGGGCGATAGTACTATTATGGTTTTGTATTATTATTATCATGATATTTAAATATATATATTTTAGGTTGTATGATAACTTAAGTTGCACTTTTTCCTTTAATCTAATATAAAATTTAACAATGTATTCGTAAATAGTAAAATTATGCTTAATTTTTAATTATCAATTAAGATGTACGATTATATCAATTATTAAATTATTTTATTTCAATCTAGTTTTAGTATCTATTTTACCAACTGCAACAAAGAATGAGAGAGAACCCATTTCTCATTCTTAGTCAAATCATCTTCGGGGCCAACAAAAAAAACCTTCATTGGCAGAGTCCCGCTCATCTCTATCTTAGAAATTTGAATCTTCTTCCAACCCAACATAGAGACCTCATAAGGGAAAGCTTGTAATAGAATCACAAGAACCATAAGATGATCCTTATTCTCGATCAAAAACACACCAGGACCAACAATAAACCCTATAAAAGCCAAAGTCCTACTCACATCAACAAATAAGATTTATAAATTCTTTTGGCCTAGCACAAAGGCCTCGTAAGGGAAAGCCCACAGAACAACTTAGGGTCTATGCATTTAGGATCCATGTTCTTGGGTAGAACAACTCTAAAATCAACCTCTAAAGCACCAACAACTGAGATCCTACACACAAAATACTAGAAAATTGGGGAACACTCCTGCAAATAGTAGACTTCCTGTAAACCTCAAAACTTCCATCCGAAAGCACAAAAAGGAAGAGCTTTCCAGACATGATAGGGGACAAGCACGAGACTTCTATAAAATACTCCTTAGGATTTATAGAGTTTGGGGGATTTGGGTCCATCCCAATCCCTATCAGCACCAAATATACTTGCACACTAGAACTAGATCTGCTCACTCTCCCTCTCTTGCTCTCTCCCTCTCCTCCCTCTCGCCATTTTTGAAAATCCATTTTATGTTCAGTTGTATGATAACTTAAGTTGCACCTTTTTTAAAGAAAAAACCATTATACTAATTAAAATATAATAATTTAACAAGCAATACAAAAATGTGTATATGCACACCCTATTAGAGTATAGAGTATATTACATCATTTGGATCATGTAAATGTACCACCTTTGGTACATAACTAGAGTAGGAGTTTACTTTAGAGTAAAGTTAGGTAGTTACTTCAAGTAATGTAATAAATGCACAAGTGTCAATGTGCAAGTTGTAAATGTATAAGGAGTCCACTTGTACATCAGGTAGATAGGTAGAGTAAGTGGTAAGGAATCTATCTTCCTATATAAAGGCCTCATAGTGAGTATTTTGTAAGCAATTTTTCCTAGTAGTAAATATAGAGAGTGTGTGGCATAGTTCAGTAGTATGGTATAATGTAGTCCTTTCATATCTGTTCATGGATTGTTCATGTCCTTCATTATATAACATTTTACTATTTTTTTCACTTCCATTAATGGTATATTTCTAAGTTATTTGTAGATGTTCATCTCATTACTTTCTTTCATATTATTGTGGCATTAATTTATAGTTATCTCTGATTAGTTATATGTCATCTTGTGTTTGTATATCCTATGCTACCATCCCATCAAAATCTAACACACCCCTATATAGTCACTTTGAGAAGATTCTAAGAGTTGATACCATTAGCAGTAAATTACTTCAAAGACTTGTATAAAGGTCTAAATAGAGCAAATATAGTAGAGATAATCAAACTAGTTCTAAATTTTCCCAAGATGATCAATGAGGAATAAAAAGAAGCTTTGTTTTTAAAAATCACCGAGGAGTTACATTTAGTTGTCAAATCATTCCAAAAATAGAAAAGCCTAGGTCTAGATGGATGGACAATTGATTTTTGTTTGGATTTTTATGAACTTTTGGAGGAGGATCTTTTAAAAGTGGTAGAATAATCAAGGATTAAGGGACAAGTGCTAGGATCCATAAATTCTACTTTCTTGGATTTGATTCCAAAAAAAGATAATCTAGAATCTTTTGGGAATTATAGACCTATCTCTTTATGTAATACCCTCTACAAAATCATCTCAAATATTAAATCTAATAGAATTAAAGAGATATTCTCAGACAATTTTCTAGAACAACACTTTGAATTATTAAGTAAAAAGTAGATTCATGAAGCAATAGGGGTATCCCAAGAAATACTACATTCAATAAATACAAGAAAGCAACAAACAATGGTAATAAAACGAGATCTAGCAAAAGCTTTTGATAAAGTAAATTGGTTATATATCAAAATGAGCCTAATTCAAATTGGATGTAGCATTTCCTTTGTGAATTGGGTGATGGGATGTATCAATTCAACCTCTTTTGCTATACTTATCAATGACTCAACTTCTAGAGGTTTGAGACAAGGGTGTCCTCTTTCTCCTCTCATTTTTATTTTGATAGCAGAAATTTTTAGTAGATTTATGAGGAAATATAAAAGATAGGAAATGATCAAGGGTATCAAAATTGGTAACTCTTTGAACATAACCCATTTTCTCTTTGCAGATGATGTTTTACTTTTTAGAAATGAGACAATAAAAGAAGCCTTAAAGTATAAATAAGTGTTAGACCTATATTGTATGGCTACAAGAATGTAAATAAATCTACAAATAATAAAAATAGTCTTCAATAGGTTTCAACTAGGGAAAGTAGAAGCATTAATGAGAAGTTTTAGTTTCAAGCAAGTATACTTTGATAAAGGGATAAAATATGTAGGCTTTCATTTGAAATCTAGTGACTATAGGTACCAATATTGGATATGGTTATACACCAAAATGGAGAAGAGGATCAACACTTGGTGCACTAGATGGCTATCATTTTGGGATCACCTTACATTGGTCAAATTATAATTAAAAGCCACCCAGTCTATTAGAACTCCTTGGCTTAAATTCCCATCACAATAGTAGAGAAAATAAGGAAGACGTGTTTCTAATTTCTTTGGTCTAGGATCAAATAGAAGGATACAATGAGACTAGTTAAATGGAACATAATAGCTAATCTAGAATTAGATGGAGTATGAGTCCTCAAGAATATACATAATTTTGGAAAAGCTTTAGCATCAAAAAGTTCATGGAGATTGATAACTGATAAAGCATGATGGCATGAAGTAATTCAAGAGAAATATTTAGGCACCTTGTACTTTGTAGATTGTATTAGACTAAAAAATAAATTAATTTCAAAAGCCATAATTATTTGGAAAACACTAGTGAGAGCTTTTCCATGAGTTTAGAATTTCTTGTCTTGGAAAATAGGGAATGGAAAGGAAGGATAGGCAAAAATCCTTTTCTAGGAAGCAAAGGAGGCTGCCAGCTTCTACAAAACATAATAGATCATCTCCATAGACAAGGAAAGATGGTATTGGCATAGGTAGTATCAATAGAGAGTACTAATTTATGGAAATAAGGATAGCTCACAATAAAAAAGCCAACACTAGGAGGAAATGATGCACATATTTTGGCATGATTACTCAAAGGAATTGGAAAGAGCAAATATAAGATTAAATTAGCAAAGACATTTTCTAATTTGGTCCAAGAATATGGCAAGTGGAAAATACATAATTAGAGAAGGATATAAGGTAAGCTTTTGCAACAACAATGAGAAAAAACTTTGGTGGTGGAGTAGAATATGGAAGGTAAAAGTTCCCCTAAAAACTAGAATCTTTGCCTAGTTAGCTCTAGCCAAGAAAGCACTAACATGGGATGTTTTTCAAAGGAGGTCTTGGAAAGGACCAAGTTAGTGTGTCATGTGTAGAAAGGAAGAAGAAACAATGGATCATATTTTGGTTCATTGACCTTTTGCAAGAGAAGTATGGAGTTTAATTTTGTGTTTAAATTAAGGGAAAGGACAATGGCCTGCTAGGAATCTTTCAGATAACATGCAATAGTGGTTCAAAGAAAGATAATTAAAGGAGTATAGATGTGTCCCTTTGATAGTGGGATGGGGATTATGGCTAGCTAGAAATGTTAGGTTGTTTGAAGGTAAGGAAATTCCAGTGATTCAGGTAAAAATGCAAATTAATTTCATTTTTGAAAGTCTAAAAATCTCCCCAAAACTAAAAATGAGTAGACATATAAGAACACTAATAATGGATCCTATGAAGCCATGAGCCTTCTTTGATGGAACTTACCAAGGAAACCCAATTAGGTGTGGGGCAAGAGGAGCACTTTACTTAAATAAAAATTATAAGATCACTTTTAAGGCAGGTTTAGGGGAAGGACCAAATAATATGGTAGAATGAAAAGCATTGATCCTCTTGATGAGAATAGTAGTGGAGCAAGGAATTACAACTTTACAAATTTATGGAGATTCAAAATTAGTGATAAGTTAGGTTGTTGATCATGTTGAGATGAAAAAATTACTTTTCAATCCTTTCTATGAGCAAGTGAAATTATTAAAATCTTCTATAACAGAAATTTCATATAAGCACATCTATAGGGAACTAAATGTAGAAGAAGATGGTATTTCAAAAGATGGTTTGAATCTTCTTTCATGCTCTTGGTAGAGGAAACAAGTGGTTAGAGGACTTGGGATTTCCTCACAATCCTCCTCTTATTAAGGATCATATCAGAGATCTGTTAACAAAAAAAATGGGAGGGGGCGTTGAAAGGGACCCTTACCTTTATTTTATAGAAAGATAGGCTTCAAATAGCGTTTGTCTTTAGAATTGAAACTTGAGTCCTATTTTTGTACTAAAGTAAGAGTCATTCAAAAATTGTGATTGATCAAGAAGTTATTCCTATTTTCCACTTGTCAGTCCTATTATTAGGATTTTGTTTTTGGATTATAAGTTGACTATAACATATTACAATAGGGAGACCAATACTCCTCTTAGTTTAATTTAGACCAACTCCTCGATAGGTTGTAACTAAAATTCTTGAGGGTACTTCATACCCATAGCATTGTAATTTTTTTCAATCTTAGAAATGAAAATTACTGGTTTTTTCTAAGAAAAAAAAGATAGTCAAAAATTGTATTCTGGCATTAGGCATGTGGAGTTTTCTGCATTTTGGGCCTTCCAAAATTGTGTGTTTTTCCCTAGGAAGGAAAACATTTAAAAATATATATATTTTCTCAGGGAGGTTTTTGTAGATGGTCTAGTGTTGATTTACAAATGGCTCTAGGCTAGTTTGCGGATGGCCCTGTGCTGGTTTTTGGATGGTCCTATTTCCTTTGCGGATGATCTTGATTCGTTTATGATTGGTCCTGTTTCATTTATGGATGGCCTTGCATTGTATTTCTTCACTATTTTTTGGGGGCCTTCTAAATCTATGAGGTTTTCTCCTGTGCGATAAAACCCTTCTCATTTTTATGTGTAACTATGAGGTTTTATCTTGAGCAGAAAAACCCTTTTCAAATTTGTTTGTAACTGTGAGGTTTTATCTGCTAACCCTACAAGGGCTTCTCTTCTTTGCTCGTGTGGCTTCCTCTCTTGCTCTTGCATGGACTTATATTTTTTTGTTTTAGCTATTTTTCTCCATTAGACCCTTGAGGTTCTATTTATTCAGATTATTTTGGTTGGGAAATATTCTCCCAACCTTCATCTTTTTATAAAAGGTTATGATATCCTTTCAAAATCCCTCTTACCAATAAAAAAGATAGTCAATAATTGTCCAAAAAAAATGAAGGTCGAACATACCTCAAATTATTAACTGATTTTATAACATCTACCAAGACTGTGGAGGCTCATATTTGGTAGATTGCTCCTAGTCATCACATCCTACCTATAGCATGTGTTTCAACTTGATGTAGAAGATTAATCGTCTTGATGGCTAGACCTATCATAGTCAGTCATAAGCTTTGTGGATTTGGCTGGAGAAATATTCAATGCAAAAAAAGTGCAAAAAGAATTTCCACAGTGTAAGAGCATTCCCCAAGTGCACAATCAATTATTGCAAATGGGTCATTAACTGCCCATATAAAATAGAGGCTAAACATGCCTCAGACCACTAAATATTTTTACCACATCTACCAAGACTATAGAGGCTTGTATTTAGTAGATTACTCCTAGTCATCATATCACATCTACATGTGTATTTTGGATTGATATAGAGGATGAATCACCTTAGTGGTTGAACCTATCACATTCCATATCAAGTTTTACGTAACTGGCTAGAGATATGGCTAGTGCAAGAAAATAAAGGAGGGAGCATTCCCCCACTGTTCAATCAATTCCTACAAATAGACCATCTTCATTGCCACTTTTTCATTTAATCAAGTATAAAATTTGATAATGTATTTGTAATTAATAAAATTATAATTAAGTTTTAATTATCAATTAAGATGTACAATTATAATAGTTTAAAATTTTATTTTATTTTAAATTAATTTTAGTATTTGTAGTTATATGTAATGTTTTAATTATTGTGCTTGCATAACGGATGTCTATGTATATAAACATGATTATAACTTATTTCAATCTAATATTAGTATTTTTTATTATATGTAATGATTTAATTGTGCTTACTAAATGGGTGTTTATGCACATAAACATGTTTATTTGAAAGGTAAGAATTAGAGTTATATTATTAATTGTTATTGAAAGAGTTCAATTTTGGTTATAAAAATTTATGATGAAGATGAGAGATAAAGGGGTAATAGTACTATTATGGTTTTGTATTATTATATTGTATACTATTGGATTTTTTTATTATTATTAAAAAAAGGGGTTTTAAAAGGGCCCCCCACCCTTTACACGGAAAGAGATCTAGAAACCAAAGAGACCTCAAGGCAACAAAAACCACTAAAGAAAAAAAAATCTAGAGTCCTATTGAGCTTGCACTTGGCCTATGAGTCTATGCTTGATAGTTCAACGTTGAGTTTTGTACGTGGAGCTCGAAGAGTTGAGGAGCTCTAGATGGGTGTCCCTAGTATAAGCATGTTGTTTCCAAGAAAATCAGATGAATGCCTTTTCAAGGTTGGTCTAAACAAAAAACCAAGTAGACCTTCTATGGGAGAGAGTTTAGCAAAACATCACTAATATACTTCCAATTTGAAATCCATTGGAAGTCCTTGGATCTGAAAGCTTAGATTTTTGGACTCACTAGTTGCTATTAAGGATTCATATGGGGTAGTATTGTTCCTTTTATGTCCCAAACTAATTTGGAATTCTAGCTATAAAAAGAGAATCTATTGTTGGTTTTTGCTCAAAATTGATCTCCATTGGATGTCTATGTTCATCTATCCAAGCATAACTAGTTTAGACAGACTAACTTGAAGCTGGTTGAAAATAGCCTCAAAGCTCCTTGCTTTTCCTTTGAAGATCCTACTATTTCTCTCCTTCCAAATACACCAAAGGAAGGTTGAGATTGTTAGGCTCCATATCAGTTTCTTCTCCTTGCATGGAGGGATCCATTGACACCACTAGTTAGGCATGATGCATGATACCTCTGTAGTCTTCATCCATTGGTTCCACACAACTTGAGCAAATGGATATTTCATGAATAGGTGATTTGTTGTCTCTTCATTTCTTTTGTAGAGGTGGCATCTACTAGGGCCTAGAAAACCTCTTTTGATCATGTTATCCCAAGTTAGAATTTTATATTGGAGAACCAAACATGTAAATTCTTTTATCTTTGAAATACATTTGTTTCTGCGTAAGTTTATCTGAGGTACTTTTTGCTAAGGTAGATCTAGGCTTTCACTGTATCCACTTTTAACTGTATAGTTTATTATTATCAATTTGGTCCACTCTAATTGATCAATTTCCTCTAAGTTTGGGTTAAGAAAGTCTCCTAGATCTACGTGGATGATATCCAAATATTGCCTTAAAACCCTATTTTTAATATCTTTTCTTCAAGTGTTGTGCCATCTCCCTATCTGATTGTGTAAGATCTAAAACAAGTGCCTCATTCCTGTTTGAGGGTCTTTTTTAACTCTTCTAGGTTTGGATCTTGGTCTAAAGGTCTTGAGTCTCACCACTTATCTTCCTAAAAATCCACATTTATTCCTTTACCAATATTCCATTGAGACCCTTTGTCTATGATGCTTATTCCTTCATAAATATGGTTCTAGATGATTGAACCTTTAATTATTTGGTTGCTTCTGAGAATTGTTGCTAGATCATAATCCTAGATATATTTGGTCCTCATTCTGTTGGTCCATGGACTGTTATCTTCTTTTACCAATATCTAAACTAGTTTTACTACTAATGCTCTATTGAGAGTTTTCATTTTTCTCAGATCCAAGCCTCCATAGGATTTTGGGAGGCATATCTTCTCTCACTTAACTAGATGATATCTATTTATTTATTTTGTACCTTTCCATAGAAAATTCTTACTGATGGCTTCAACTACTTCTATCATTTTATAAACATTTTGAACATTGACAACATGTATATTAGTAGGCTTTGGAGGGTGGATTGGATCAACTATATCTTTTCGGCTTGGCTAAGGAAGTTTTCTTTCTAGCCATCAAGTTTTTCATTGAGCCTATCAATAATTATGTTCCAATGAGAATATTTGATCTAACTGGCAAAAAGGAGCATGCCCAGGAGGAAGGTAGATTCTCAATTTCATATTTCATGATTACCTTGATTTTGTTTTATCTGGTGATGGGGGTATTAAGGAAATAGATTTTACTTTTGTCAAAATTGATATATTGGGAAGAGACTCCTTCATAATGGTTGAGGATGAGCTTGAAATATTTGGCTTCTTTTATAGAGGCTTTTTTGGTGAGCAGACTATCATCAACAAACTGGCTATGGGTTATATTTCGGGTTTTACTAGGTACTTGCAGTCTACTAATTAGACCTTGTTATTGAGTTTTTTTATAGATCTGCCTAGGGCTTCTACCATAATAATGAATAGAGTTGGGGATATGGGATCCCCTTGTATGAGCCCTCTCGAGCTATTAAAATAGCTAGCAAGGGATCTGTTGACTAATATGAAGAAGGTAGCACTGGAGATACAACTACTGATTAGTTTCCTCTACCAATATAAAAATCTAAATGTCTCCATGACTTTATCTAGAAACCTCCAAGACACCCTATCATAAGCTTTACTAATTTCAAGTTTTATTAACATGCCTATGTGTTTGTTCTTTTTATGGGAGTGAATTGTTTCATGAACAATCACTATACCATCTAGGACTTGTCTTCCTTTGACGAAGGCTTGTTGTTGCTTAATCTCATTGCTAAAGCCTTAGTTAAGATTTTGTATGACACATTACATAGGCTTATTTTTCTAAATTCATAAAGCTGAGTGACTCATGTTTTCTTCTTTATCAAAGCTATGAAGGTATTGTTCATTCTCTTTTCTATCTTGCCTTTCTCCTAGGCCTCCTAGATTACACCTACTATTGGATTAGGTTTAATATTATTTAATTTATTTTAGTTTGTATGACACCTTAAGTTTCACTTTGTTTTTTAATCAATATAAAATTTGACAATGTATTTATAATTAATAAAATTATGATTTTTTTTTAATTATAAATTAAGATGTATAGCTATACTAGTTAAAAAATTTGTTTTATTTTAGTTTAATTTTAGTATTTGTAGTTATATGTAATGATTAAATTTTTGTGCTTGCATAATGGATGTCTATGTATATAAACATGATTATAACTTATTTCAATCTAATACTAGTATTTTTCATTATATGTAATGATTTAATTGTGTTTGCTTAATGGGTGTTTATGTGCATAAACATGATTATTTTAAAGGTAAGAATTAAAGTCTTATATTATTAGTTGTTATTGGAGTTCAATTATTGGTTATTAAAAATTGACCATGGAGATGAGAGATAAAGGGGTAATAGTACTATTATGGTTTTGTATTATTATTATTATTATTATTATTATGATTATATATTAATAAAAACATTATTTTACGTTGTATGATAACTTAAGTTGCACTTTTTTGTTTAATCAATTATAAAAATTGATAATATGATTATTATTATTTTTTTAAGCGAAAAACCTCTTGTGGGCCGCCTTGGTCTGAAAGACCACGAATAGGGGGTTCTACACCGTCAAAGTCATCCGGGAGCCGCACCCGACCCAGCTCGCACCAACATTATCAATTGGATTTTGGATACCCAATTCAACTTTTTGGTAGGGTGGAGATTTGAACCTGGGACCTCTCTTGGAGGATTTCCCTCTCCTCTCCAACTCACCTACAACACCTGGGTCAATATGATTAATTTTTAATTATCGATAAAGGTGTATAATTATATTAGTTCATTTTTAGTTCATTTTTTTTGGTTTTATTTCAATCTAATTTTAGTATTTGTAGTTATATGTAATGATTTAATTGTTGTGGTTTCATAATGGATGTATATGCATATAAACATGATAATAACTTATTTCAATCTAATATTAGTATTTTTCATTATATGTAATGATTTAATTGTACTTGCTTAATGGGTGTTTATGTACATAGACAAGATTATGTGAAAATTAAGAATTAAAGTCTTACATTATTAATTATTATTGAAGGAGTTCAATTAGTGATTATTAAAGAATTATAATGAATATGAGAGATAAAGGGGTAATAGTATTATTATGGTTTTATATTATTATATTGTATAATATTGGATTAACTTTATTTTTATTTTTTGTTGGAGAGCAAGGGGTTGTACTTAGGTCCCCCACCTTTGACAAATCACAACTTTCTTTAGAGCTTGAGAGTTTACAAATAGATTCACTTCTCATCTCAATTGAGATGTTATAGCTAGAAACCTACATTATTTTATATAAAATATCTGATTCTTAATTTTCATTTTAAATATATATTTTTAATTTTTGTGTGAATATGATTATTTTAGAATTCAACATCCTTCTCGATATTATAGCAACCTTCACAATACCAAAAATTCACCTCTACTATCTATGCATTGCATCTTAGTAGAATAATATTTCCAAAAAATTGCACTATCATAGTCTGCTTTACCAAATCTGAAGCACAAGTGCAACCACAAAAATTATAATAAATAGTTTATGTGAAAACATATTAATGTTATAAAATAAAGTAGATATTACCAATGGAAAACATTAAAATAAATCTTAATCATTATTTAATTCACACAGTCAACATTTTCTTGTCAACTTCAGCTAAAATTACTACTTCCTCTACCCATAGAAAAGATAATTTAACTTTACCATCCTTAATTAAAACCCCTCTATTGGCTAGCCCATGTGCACATTTTTTTCCTTCTCTTAAAGTATGTGTAAACCTAATTTCTTCAAACTCTTCAATAAGATCTTGAATTTCTTCAAACTCTTCAATAAGATCTTGTATGTTCTATGGAGCCTTTACTTTCCTTAAAATTGCATTTATTACTATGAGTAAATCACCTTCCTTCCATACTCTATTCCATTTCATTTATTTCAAAATTTTAACCCTTCTAAAGATGCCCAAGCTTCAACTTCATTATTTGTCTTAAATCCACAATTGAAAGAGTAATGAGACAAAATCTCTCCTCTATTATTTATAATTATACCTCCTCTTGTTGGTCCTAGATTTCTTTTATATGCTCCATCAAAATTCAATTTGACCAACTCCAAATATGATGGTTTCCACTTTATATTCTTTGCCTTCTTTGTTTCTCCTACACCTAACATCATAATTCCATTTGATGACTTTAACTTTAAGTTCTCATGATATATATATTTTTGCTTTAGGTTGTGTGATAATTTATGTTGCACTTTTTTATTTAATCAAGTATAAAGTTTAACAATGTATTTGTCACTAGTAAAATTATGATTATAATTATGTAATTTTTTTTGTTTTATTTAATTTTAATATTTGTAGTTATATATAATGATTTAATTGTTCTTGTTTAATGGGTGTTTATGTGTATAAAAAAGATTATTTAAAAAGTAGGAATTAAAGTCTTACATTATTAATAATTATTGAAGGAGTTCGATTAGTGGTTATTAAATATTTACAATGAAGATGGCAGATAAAGGGGTAATAGTATTATTATAGTTTTATATTATTATTATATTTTGGATACATAGGGGGATTTGGTTACATTCATGTTATTTTTAGTAACTACGAAGTGCAGGGTTTAAACCACAAGGGTTTCCCCCAACAAGCCTATACCACTTCATTATTTTATTACCCGATATGAAGAGGACCATCGATCGTTTGGAATTCATATCGTCATCATCGGTATGATGGGCACTCAAAATATTTAGATCAGAATACTACCTTTGCAAATAGGCATACCCCAAGGTTTGAACCTAGGTCTCTTCTGGATAAGTGCTTGGCCAGACAGACAATCATTATATTGTATACTATTGGATTAACTTTAAGTTATCATGATATACTTTTTAAAATTTATTTTAGGTTGTATGATAACTTAAGTTGCATTTTTTTGGTTACATAGAAGAGTTGGTCACAACCACACTATTTTTTAGTAACTGAGAAGTGCAAAGTTCAAACCACAAGCGTAGAGTTCAAACCGCAGGGGCTGCTCCCACCAAACCTATTCTACCTCACCACGGGGGCTGCTCCCACCAAACCTATTCTACCTCATTATTATTGATCCGACATGAAGGGAACCATCGATCGCTCGGGATTTGTACCATCATCATCGGTCTAGTGCGCACTCAGAGGATTTAGATCAGACTACTACAAATAGGCTACTCCAAAGTTTGAACCTAGTTATATTCTTGGTAAGTGCAGCCCCCGGGGGCTATTGAACTTTTTCATGTATAAAATATTTCAATGTATTTGTAACTAGTAAAATTATGATTAATTTTTAATTATGCATTAAGATGTATAATTATATTAGGTTTTTTTTTTCAATCTAATTTTAGTATTTGTAGTTATATGTAATGATTTAATTGTCATGGTTGCACAATGAATGTCTTTGTATATAAACATGATTATAACTTATTTCAATCTAATATTAGTTATTTTTATTATATATAATGATTTAATTGTGCTTGCTTAAATGAGTGTTTATGTGCATAAAAAAGATTATTTGAAAAGTAAGAATTAAAGTCTTACATTATTAATTGTTATTGAAGGAGTTCAATCAGTGGTTATTAAAGAATCACCACGAAGATGAGAGATAAAGGGTAATAGTATTATTATGGTTTTGTATTATTATATTGTATAGTATTTGATTAAATTTAAGTTATTATAATATATTTTTTAGAAATTATTTTAAGTTGTATCATAACTTAAGTTGCACTTTTATTTATTTATTTTAAGTTATACTTTTTCTTTTAATTAAGTATAAAATTTGATAATGTATTTGTAATTAGTAAAATTATGATTAATTTTTAATTATCAATTAAGATGTATAATTATATTAGTTGATTTTTTTGTTTTATTCCAATCCAATTTTAATATTTGTAGTTATATGTAATGATTTAATTATTGTGGTTGCATAATGGATGTCTATGTATATGAACATGATTATAATTTTTTTTTTGGTAAAATTAAGGGAAGAGGGTTTGAAAGGGCCCCAAAACCTTTTACAACCGAAAGAAGACAACAAACCAAAATAGTGTACTTCAACACTTAAAAAGAAGAGTACAAAAACTGTACTACAACACTAACCAAAATAAAATAGTAACTGCATAAACCGACACCACAAACCATAGGATCCAAAGGATTGGGAGATCCGAGAAGACTTGTAAGAGAGCCGAGGTAGTTCTACAACACAACATCTAACTCCGATATAATCCCATCGGACATTTGAGCCGCATCCCAATGGTCCCCAACAGATAACCACTTCCTAAGGTAGGCAGACGAACCAAGGCAAAAACATATTCTTGATTCCCACTCCCCATTTTCGAAATAATTCTCGCTCCTCATTTTTGAAATAATTCCCACTTCTCATATTCGAAATAATTCCCGCTCATGTTTTTTGAAATTAATTGGGTATTTAAAAATACCTTCATTAATGACCTTCATTAATGAATTAAATGGGGTATTAAAAATACCTTCATTAAGGACCAATAATTAATAAATTGATTGGGTATTTAAAAATACCTTCATTAATGAATTAAATGGGGTATTTAAAAATACCTTCATTAATGAATTAAATGGGGTATTTAAAAATACCTTCATTAATGAATTAAATGGGGTATTTAAAATACCTTCATTAATAACCCATAATTAATAAATTGATTGGGTATTTTAAAAATACCTTCATTAATGAATTAAATGGGGTATTTAAAAATACCTTCATTAATGAATTAAATGAGGCATTTAAAAATATCTTCATTAATGACCATTGATTAATAAATTGATTGGGTATTTAAAAATACCTTCATAAATGAATAAACTTGGTATTTAAAATACCATTCCCATCCAGGAATACAAGGAAAAGACAAGCCACATAACTGGCAAAGAGATACAACTGTCCCACCTCTTTAAAAACTGCACCAAATATTCTAACCAAGTGAACTACCACCACCCGAGACCAATTAACCAACATCAAAATGAGCACAGTTGATGAGGTCCTATGTAAAGTCCCCTTGCCATACCCTATATCCATGAAGATTCACTCCAATATTCACCATCATGTTAGCAACAACATTTCCCTCCTTGAGCATGTGACAAATTTGAACATCTTCCAACTCCCGATACAACTTTACTCCTTCATCAATTAGATTGGTGACCTTCCAACTAACATGGCACACTCCAATAAGCATATTAATAATGTTACAGGAACACCCTCAATAACAACTTTCTTAAAATTGAATTTGTTAAGCAAGGCAATCCCGAGGTAAGCCGCCCTTGCCTCCACCACCTGCAAAGAATTCACACCCAAAGGATTAGCATACGCCAACAAAATATTTCCATAATTGTCCTAGATAACGCCACCCGAGTCTGCCTTCTTCGTTCTTCCCTTTGCTGCCCCATCAAAATTTAATTTCACCCACCCGACTAGGGGGCACACCCTTTAATAGAATATCTTATGTTAGGCACCGACGGTGGTCGATCTGTATTTCCAAAGCCCAAAAATTATTCTAACCTAGTTTTAAACTGCTTTGATACCTCCGATAAGTCCATAGACACCATGACGCTTTCCACATTCTCCATCATTTTACCAATAATCTGATTACTCAATAAGATCATAGTCATTGTCTTCTCCCTAAAGATATTTGCATTTATTGTTTTCCAAACTTCCCACATCGTGTGGGGAGCAAGTGCCGCCAAAAAAACTTGAGGTGAGGGGAATGAAAGGGCAAAGATCATTGAAGGATACAATCATAAACTATTTTCGGGAAGACCCACTCCACACCCAAACGTCTAAAAATAAAAAGAATTATCTCCTTAAAAATACAAAATTTGAGCAACATATGAGAGGTCAAATCCTAATTAGATTCGCAAAGATAACACCGATTGACCATATGCTATAGTCCCTTTTGAGAAGATTCTCTATAGTGAAAATTCAGTTTTGAGCAGCCAACCAAAAAAATATATTTACCTTGGGGGAAATATGCTTAAGCCAGAGCAACTTGAATGAGAAATACGACCCCTCCTCCATATTTAAGCAATTATACGTCGATTTGGCCGTATATCTTCATGAACTCTCCAACTGCTAGATCAACTGGTATTCAACATTTGCTTGACGAATAATGCAAATACACAATTCCTCCCAAGGCTCTCCCAAACCTATCTATCACCACCATCCCTTACACAAACTAGCATCGTAGCCCAAGCAATTCTATCCCCTCTGTATTCAAGGAAATCAGCCACATAGGTCAAACCCATTTCTCTGGAATTAGCAGCCAATCCCTGAAATCATAATTCTTTCACCAATGAACGATCTCGAAGTCAAGCATCTTCCCAAAAGAGGGCCTTCCTACCATTCTTGATTACCCACTTGCAATGATTTTTAAGCAGATCCTTAGTCTTAACCAGACTATTCCAAAAATCCGAACCACCTGAGAGTAAATCTTCAGAAAGAAAGGAGCTAAATATGTACTTGGCTTTTAATATGGATCCCCACAATTTATATGAGTCAGATGCCAACTTCCACCGAATTTTATCAATCAAATATTTATTCATTCTAACTGCACTTTTTAAGTTCAACCCTCCATTGGATTTCTTTCTACAAACCGCCTCCCAAGAAACAAGATGGAATCTTCCTTTCAACTTCGGCCCCGCCCATAAGAAAGCTTTATAGACACTATCAATTTTTGATGCTATTTTAAGAGACACATAAAATATTGACATAAAGTAAATAGGGATGCTCTGTAAAGTACTCTGTACCAAAACCACCTTACCTGCTTGGCTGAACAATGCTCCCTTCCACATAGTAAGTTTTCGTTGAATTATCTCAACCAACTAAGACCACAACTCAGATTTTGATCTCCCCACAAACAAAGGCAAACCAAGATATGAAGAAGGGAAAGAAGCAGTGTGATAGTTCAAAACTTCCACAATCTCTCTGGATCGCAGTGGAAGTATTAATAAAAAACAACCCACTCTTGGCAATAATTATTTGCTGACCAATTTCCCTTTCATAACAATCAAGAATAGCTTTAACTTCCCCCGCTACCTCCACCTTAGCTACACAGGCAACAAGAGTGTCATCCGTGAACTGTTGATGTGATATAGGGTTGCACATTGTCGCAGGCCTCAATCCCAAAAAAAAATGCTCTGCCCAAATCCTCCACAACAATAATGAACAAAAATGGAGACAACGGGTCCCCCTGTCTCAACCCCTAACAAGAACAAAAAAATCTTGTCGGAGACCCATTGATGAGCATTGAAAACCAGGTTGTTGAAAAACAAGCCTGAATTAGACTAACCCATTCATCACAAAACCCAAAATTTCTCAACACCCTGATTAAAAATGGCCAAGCAACCCGATCGTATGCTTTGTTAATGTCCAACTTTAGGAAAAAACCAAATCTCCTGCTTTTATACATCGAATGCAACAGCTCATGAATAATGATAGCGCCATCCAAAATTTGCCTATCCAAAACAAAGGCACTCTGGGCTTCATTAATAATTTTTGAGAGAATAAGCTTAAGTCTATTGGCAATATTTTTCAAAATAATCTTATACACCATATTGCAAAGACTTATCGGTTTGTAATCCCCAAAGGTAGTGGTAGTATATTTCTTCAAAATGAGGGCAAGGAAGGTTGCATTCACCACCTTTGGGATACACTTACTCCTATGGATTTCTCTCATGGCTTCACAAACATCCCCATCGCAGATGTGCCAAAATTTCTAAAAAAATATCGGAGGGAAGCCATTAGGACCCGATGCCTTAAGAGAGCCCATCCCATTTACTGCATCCAAAATCTCCTCATTCGAGAATGGGGTCAAGAGCCACCTATTCCACTCCTCGAATACCAACCTTGGGATTACATCCAACATTGCCTCCTTAGCGATTAAGTCACGATCAGGCTATGAACACAACAAATTACTAAAGAAATCAATTACCTCCTTTACATCACAACTGCTTGAAGTTGTACTTCCATTGCCTCTGACTATCTATGTGATACTATTTTGACCTCTCCTTCTTAGAGTGGAGGTATGGAAAAAGCAAGAATTACGATCCCCTTCCTTGAGCCACAACTCCTTAGACTTATGTTTCCAAAATAGCTCCTCTTGAGCTTGTTTGTTATGATATTCTATCAACGCATACTGTTCCTCTCTCAATAGATCATCAGAACAATCCTCGACCTCCATAGTAGCCTCCAATTGATCAATAAAGTCTTTCAATCTCCTTTTCTCTCTGAAAATATTCCCAAACGTGGACTTGTTCCAAAGTTTGAGATAGCCCCTAAGCCTCCTTAGTTTATTAGTTAAATTTAATAGACCATGCCCCTCGATATCCTCCTGCCACCATTCCAACAACTAAGCTTCCAAATCAGGGTGGGAACACCACATGGCCTCAAACCAAAAGGGATGAGGAAAGAATGGCATATTATTAGGGACGTCCAACTAGATAGGGTTATGATATGAGCCAATCCTAGGAAGATCCAACAAAGAAGTGTCCCCGAATAGATTCAACCCATGAGAAGAGATGAGGATCCTTTCTAGGTGACTCAAAATTAAGCTATCACATGTACGCTTGTTACAAAAAGTATACCTAGCTCCCTTGAGGTCCAAATCACGAAGCTCAACATCAAAAACAAAATTAGCAAAGTCCTGAAGACTTCTGTCATCCATCGGATTGCCTCCTTTTTTCTCCAAGGAATACAAGGGGGAATTAAAATCACCCACTACCATCCAATCCTCATGCTCAAAGGTTTTACGCATCTCCAATAGCAACGCCCAAAATTTTCTTCTATCTAGATATGCATTCGGGGCATAAATGTTAGACAACACCCACCTCCTATTAGTTAATTTACACCAGAATAAAATATTTATGACTCTATTTGACGCAGAAATAACATGGCCATCCAATATAGAAAGATTACAAAACAAAATGAGACCCTAGAAGAGCCCATTGATTCACTGGCCATAAAGGAACATGATTATAATTTATTCCAATCTAATATTAGTATTTTTTATTATATGTAATGATATAATTGTGCTTGCTTTATGGGTGTTTATGTACATAACATGATTATTTGAAAAGTAAAAATCAAAGTCTTACATTATTAATTGTTATTGAAGGATTTCAATTATTGGTTATTAAAGAATTACCATGAAGATGAGAGATAAAGGGGTAATACTATTCTTATGGTTTTGTATTATTATATTTTATAGTATTGGATTAAGCTTAAGTTATCATGATATAAATATATATAAATTTATTTTAGGTTCTATGATAAATAGTAAAATTATAATTTATTTTTTTATTATCAATTAAGATGTATAACTGTAATAGTTTAAAATTTTTGTTTTATTTTAATTTAATTTTAGTATTTGTAGTTATATACAATGGTGTAGTAGTTAGGGCTTTGGCCTCTCTTTGGGGAGGTCCAAGGTTCAAACCATTGTGTACTCAGAAGGGGATAGGTTGTATGGTAGCAATCGAGTGTCTACTAGCTGGCTATCCCAGTTTGATACCCTAGAGAGTTGGGGGTCCCATTGACTGTGCTTTACCCAACAAGCTTAAGGTTTATAGAGGTAACCCATTCATGGCGTTACTAATTTCCCTAAGAATAAAAAAAAAATTGTGCTTGCATAATGGATGTCTATGTATATAAACATGATCATAACTTATTTTAATCTAATATTAGTATTTGTGGTTATATGTAATGATTTAATTGTGCTTGCTTAATGAGTGTTTATGTACATAAACATGATTATTAGAAAAGTAAGAATTAAAGTCTTATATTATTAATTATTTTTTTAATACATAGGGGAGTTGGTTACATCCACACTATTTTTAGTAACTTCCAAGTGCAGGGTTCAAACCATAAGGGCTGCTCCTAACAAGCCTATACCACCTCATTATTATTGACCCGATGTGAGGGGGACCATCGATCATGCAATATTTGTACCTTCATAGTTAGTCTAGTGCACATTAAGAGGATTCAAATTAGATTACTACCTTTTAAACAAGTAGATATGCCCCCAAGGTTTGAACCTAGGTCTCTTCTTGGTAAGTGCCTAGCCAGAAAAATAACTGCCAATTCACCTAGCCCTTTGGGGCAAAAATTCAATGGGTTAACACATGTTTTTATGAGGGGTCTTTATCACCTCATATTGAGTAGGGTTTGAACCCTGGACCTGTTAAAGTTACATTATTTTTTTGATAAGATATAATAAGGGGTTTTGAAAGGCTCTTCAAACCTTTTACAAAGCAGAAAGGTGACTAGAGAAACCCCAAGCCACTTACAACAAGATAAAGCCCCGAGAAGATGGCTACCAGAGCAACTAAAAAGCGGAGCTGAACCATGATATGACAAACCAGGATATAGAAAAAGGAATAGTGTTGGATCCCAAGGATCCAACATGACCAAACATAAACTAAGGGTTAAACAAACCGAGAGTGTAGAGGAAATCTCAGAATCCTTAAAATCATCAAATTTGACCCTCATAATTGTCCTGCACTATCCTAGAAAATATTCAAATCAACATTACAATAAAATTTTCCACACAAAGACAGGAAATGCAGATCTACACCCAATAAATTCAAACAATTTCTAAAATATAAATTCCCACCCATAAGGAAAAACATTTCCATGGGAACCTATAAACAAGCCAAGAAATTTTGAAAAGAGAAAATCTTGCCCAAATTTTTGAAAAATGGATCCAATCTCAATCATATTAAAATCCAGTTCTTCTAGAAGCCTGAAATAATTAAATTCAACATTACAATGCACATTCCCACCTAGAGGAAATGTAGAGTTGTACCCAAAAAATTCAAAGAAATTAAAAAAAATGATTTCCCACCCATAAAGACCATGGAGGGAGCATCCAAACAAGCGAAGAAATTTAATTTTTTTTTTACCCACATCTCTACAAAATGGATCCAATCTCCAAGATCTAGTTCTCTCAAAACACAACTAATATGAGCTTTAGAAAACATCCAACAAAGTAAGGTCTGCTCTGTATGAACTAAAAAATCTCTAGATCTACAAAAGGACCTCTGAAGTTGATCACAACAAAGCACGTGTTAGCAGAATAAAAAAAATCTAAGCCTAAAAAAGAGGAGCCTCTAACCCTTCCCAGTTCAAGATTAAAAATCCAACAACAAATTCTTGACCAACCCATAAACCATGTTTCTTGAACCAATCTAGATTTTGCCTTCCAATAGTAGACACACATGATCAACCCATAAACCATGTTTCTTGAACCAATCTAGATTTTGCCTTCTAAACCCACTAGCACACCAAAGATAAAAATAGGGCCAAAGCACCACACCAGCCTTCTGCCCAACATCACAACCTTTCGTTGTAGTTCCTTCAACCAATCCAACCTTCCACCCAACATCACAACCTTATACTGTGGTTCCTTAAACCGTTCCAACCTTCCACCCAACATCCTAGCCTTCTATTGTGGTTCCTTCAATCATTTTAGCCTTCCACCCAACATCTTAGCCTTTCATTATGGTTCCTTCAGTTGTTCCAACCTTCCACCCAACATCCCAACCTTTCGTTGTGGTTCCTTCAACCGTTCCAACCTTCCACCTAACATCCCAAAATTTTTCTACGGTTCCTTTAGCCGTTCAAAACTTCCACCCAACATTCCAACCTTTCACTATGGTTCCTTCAATTAATCCAGCCTTCAACCCAACATGCCAACCTTCCATCATGGTTCCTTCAACTGATCCAACCTTCCACCCAACATCTCAACATTTCACTACATTTCCTTCAGTTGTTCTAGCCTTTCACCTAGCATCCTAGCATTCTGCTACAATTCCTTTAGCTGATACAACATTTCACCTAACATCCCAACCTTTTTTGTGGTTCCTACAGTCATTTTAGCCTTCCACCCAACATCACAACCTTTCGTTGTGGTCCCTTCAGTCAATCCAACCTTCCACCCAACATCGTAGCCTTCCACCCAAAATGTTTAGGTTAGAAAGAAACCTCGAGAGATGCTCTTAGGTGGTCGACAATGTTATCCCATCCGGGTATACCACTATCTAGAGGGAAGCCATAAGAGATTTTTTATGTCCCCCTTCGCATCGTAGAGGTTCAAACTATGGACCTCCCGTTCAATGGTACCAAGTTCACCTTCTCCACTTGCGCTACAAATGTGGACTAAAAATTAAATGGGTAGTGTGATAAACCCCTACAACTAACGCATACGGATGAGAAGTCTCCTCCCAATCATGATCCCTCTTATTAATTGTTATTAAAGGAGTAATTTTATAATAACCAATAATTGTTATTGAAGGAGTTAAATTATTGGTTATTAAAAAATTACCATGAAGATGAGAGATAAAGGGTTAATAATATTATTATGGTTTTGTATTATTAAAATGTATAGTATTGGATTAAGTTTAAGTTATCATTATATTTTGCTTTTAGAAATTTATTTTAGATTGTATGATAATTTAAGTCATAATTTTCATCTTATCAAGTATAAAATTTGGCAATGTATTTGTATCTGATAAAATCATGATTAATTTTTAATTCTTGATTAAGATGGATAATTATATTAGTTTATAAATTTATTTTACTTTAATTTTATTATTTGCAGTTATATGTAATAATTAATTGTTGTGGTTGAATGATGGATGTCTATGTATATAAACATTATTATAAGTTTTTCTAATCTAATATTAGTATTTACCGTTATATGTAATAGTTTAATTGTGCTTGCTTATTGGATGTTTATGTACATAAACATGATTATCTCTTGTTTTTATATAAAATATGCCCACCTTTATATGTTAAAGAAATCTCATTGAAAATACAATAACAAGTATTTATTTTTTAAAACAAGCTATGTGTGGCTTCTATTGGGAGCCACTCCCATCACAAAAATAAAATATTACATTGCTCTCATTACATTTCTATTAAATTAATTAGACCATATACAACTTGCCTTTTTATAAAAACTATTCTTCGTTTGCCTTTCTTATCAAAGAGATTCATCATCTTCCTCACTATTGAGTTTCCACAATCAACTTCTATATATCATTTCATACAAATGCCTTTCAAAATTTAAATATTGTCAAGACAAAATTCAACATCGTGAATAGCTAAAATATTTATTGCCCAATTTCCATATCAATAAATATAAACATATTATCTATAACTATCTGAGAGTTTTAAAATACCTTTTATTAGGGTTGTTATTGATGCCCCTAATATTCCAAGATATTATTTTCATTATAATTTTTTGTTTTTATTTGTGGGTTTAGCCCCACTTCTTGTAAACACTTGAGATATTTGCTTTTGTTTTACCGTATCAATATCTCTCTAGGTTTATTTTCCTCTTTGTTTTTGGTTCTTGGGTCTTTCTCTTTTTTTCCATTGCCACTAATACTTTCATCTTCGTCAATCTCTTCAATCTTCTCACATTACTCAAAGTAAGACTTATCATCTATAGGTTTATCTTGCTATGAAGTATATGTAGAGCAAGGAATAACTTTAAAAGAATATTCTTCTTTATATTACCTTGGAAACTCCAAAGTGCAAGGACACTCTTCCAAAGAAATTACCTTTGTATTGCCATAAAAATGCTAAATTATTATAGACTAAATCCATATTCATTTATTTACTATGGTAATATTGAAACCCTAAAGTGCAAGAAATAACCTCTATACCACTTTCACTTTTATTACCAGAAGATGATTCTATACCACTTGAGGAAAATTAAGATGATTTACCTGGAAATATCTTGACCTCTTCTATTTTCTTTATGTTAGGATTTTCCTCCACATCTTCCTTTACACCTTTAATTCCTTCTAAACTTGAACTTACATATTGTACTTTCTCATCCCTTATATCCTTTTTTGTTTCTTCTAATGGTTGATCCAAGTGAGTTATGGTGGTATTTTCCATAAGATGTTGTAGATAGGTTTTCTTTACCCCTTCTTTAGGAGTGGAATATCCTTGATCTGATCTACCTTCTAATAATGTATGATTTCCTTGCTTTACCTTGAAGTTTATCTCATGATCAAAGTTTTTTATCTCTTTCTTAACTTTGTAAACTCTTGACAAGTGGTCAATCTCATAACAATTGCGACAAAAAAACATGATTTTTTCATAATCCACTTGTTGATATCATTCTCTTGATTAAGATTTAATCTTAATGGATTATAGCAAATATTTAAAAATATCCATAGCAACACATATTTTGGTATTGTAGACACCAAAACAGCACCAATCCGATTATGTGACTGCAAACACTGATCACTTTGACACACACAGCCCCAAGGGCAGCCCCCAGAGGTCAAACAGTGGTCCTAACCACTCTCACAGTAGTTTTGGAAGGTCGGAGGTCAATTTGGCACCTTCAGGCACTTTGCTAAGTATCCGTCCCACCCTGGGATGAATTCAATCTGGGATTCGCCCCACCCGGGGACGAATTCTGAATTCGCTCCGGGGTGGGGCGAATTGCAGGTTTGACGGGCAAAAAGTCAAATCTTGACAAATGGCAGCTCGGATCCACCACCCAACGCTTCCTTCATCGCATGGGAGTATGGGTGAGCATTTTCAAGCGTTAGAGGCATCTGCAAGGTCAGTCATGAAGTCCCAATTCGGGGAGGAATCTCCTTCCCCTTGGGAAGGCATGATTGCCATGTGGCGCCTCTGCATGCCCATTTCAAGAGACCTCCAGGTCTATAAATTGGTGAGTTTCCTCACCCCAAAAAAGAGGAGAGAAGTAGCATTTTAGAGCAACGAAGTGCTGTCATTTTATTTACACACCTCACACCTTTTGGATTTGCACCTTTCACATCCTTGATCTCCTTTAGAAGGGAGGTCATTGGGTGACTATTGGGAGGACGAATCTTGATCCCAAAACCTGACATTTGGTCATGATATCCCACCAAATTTTCCGAAAATACCACACAAGAGGTTTTGGACCCATCCCAAGTGGATTGGTGCCGAAATCAAGCCTCAAACGGCGGGCGGCCTGCCCTAGGGGCACCCCCTCCCACACTGCCACAGTCCTAATCGCCCCCTTTCAGAGCGATGGGAATTCCATGGCAGATTTGCTTTCTTTCATTTTTGCATTCGATTCTATGATGCTTAGATAGGTTGTCATTTGAATTTCGTCTCGTTTCGAACAATTTTGATCATATTTCTATCTTTGCTCGCTTTTACTAACCTACAGGTAGCATCATCAAATTCCCATTGATGGAGGCTAAATTGGGAAAATATGACCATCTGGGTCTTCCCAAAATTCCCCCAATTAGCTAACCCCAAGTTTTTAGGTCTTTTGGAGCTTCCGAGGTAGGACATTGGGACAGTACCTATTCGGCATTATGTTGTAGGTGAATTCGTCCCACCCCGGAACGAATTCAAATCGGTGAGGAATTTTTGGACTATTCTTTTTGTAGAGCCTTCCTGATGATGTCTTGATTCCCCTATCAAATTTTCATAGCATTTGGACTTGTTTTAGTCATAGTTTAATTCATTTTTCTCATTCACTTAGTCTAGGCTTGGGGATTGCATGCTTTGTTCCATCCGTAGGTGCTACTGATCATTTCTTGTTCTTTTGAACGTAGGGTTTGGACATCGGAGGAGCAGCGAGGAGTCCAGATTCATCAACGCAAGTGGCGGTGATGTTTGGTCCGTCCATTTTACATGTGGGCACGCGGAAGAAGGAAAGGCGCCCATGGATGTAATTAGAAAGAATGCTTAAACGCTCCTAGCCCTTGGAAGGGGAGGATGCGCATTGTAACTGAGTTTGGAACATATCAATGAAAAGGGCTGTCTTTATTTAATTCACATTTGTTTCAGTTCGATTCGATCATGCTTTTCCCTCTTTTCATGCACTTTCAAGTTTTTAGGATTTAGCGCTAAGTTCGGTTTCTTTGTTTGCATATCGCATGTTAGCTTTCCATTTTTGCTTTCGTATCCTCGTGCTTTCAGTGGTGATCATGGTGGGACCTTGTCCTCTATTTTTAAGATCAGATATCTGATCCAAACTTGGTTTTTTGCTTGCAGGTACCGCGTTTTCATACGCTGACTGTTGTTCGTTCCATCAGGGGGCGAATACAGACCTGTAATTCGTCTCACCAGGGGACGAATTGGAATTCGTCCCACCCTGGGGTGAATACAGTCCTGTAATTCATTCCACCCTGGGATGAATTCCAGCCTATGAAGTTTTTGGGCAGAAACTCAGAACCGACAGATCCGGGCAGAGAAGAGGTAAGAATTCTGCACTTTTTCCTGTCATTTTCTGTCTTCAGTTTTTCTATTTTCTGGTTCCTTCTGCGTGCATAGAAAAAGTTGTTGCATGTTTATTTTTATGCAAAATAAAAAGAACCCCACACACCACGTGGAAAATCAAACACCAAGGAGCTGGTCGTAAAACCCTAGCCCTTGATCAAGACCAACGGTGGATTTCATCACCACCTTGGCTTGAATTTTGCATTCATAAACCCCGATCGCTACTGTTGCTAGACGTAAATCCTGATGAAAGCTGACCGAGTGTAGCTAGGGTGATTCCCAGTGCACGAGGATAAGTCTTCTATGGTAGGTGTCATAAACAGAGTGATTCCCCTTTCGTACCGCCTATGTTCCACGTACCATCTGCTCTCACGTACCTATAGTTTCCCTCACGTAAGGGCGGGTATATAGAGAGGTTGGTATATCGGCCTGGCAATGGTATATCGAAGGGGCGACCAATTTTGGGAGTCATAAGAGCCCTCATTTTGCATTTAAACGTTCTTTACAAAAACCTTCAAAAAAAAAAAAACAAAAACAAAACACACTAAACCAGGTTTAGGACACACTTTCAATCTTTAAACGAGATAATCACTGTTTGCGTATGTGTGTGCTCTTTTCTGTTTAGTGTAGCATAAAAAATCATAAAAGAGATAAAAATCCATTTAGCTTGTAGCACATCAACACCATGGTGTACACCCGTAGCCAAGCCCAATCAAGGGCAGAAGCTACGAAAAGTGTACAAGGGGGTACAAGTCGCCTCCGCTTTAGCCCTAAGGACTTGGTTATACCGCCTTGGTGGCCTGACCCACAAGAAAGTCCGTGTCATTCCATGTCAAGGTGGAATTATAGGGACACCCCTCTGGGGGACACGCCCATTCATCACAACCCCTTTCAGGAAGAATCCTTACACGTGGCACTCAACATAGACAGGAAAGCTCCCTTAGAAGCTAGATATGAGTGGCCACCACGCGATGAAGTGCTAGAGTGGCATAGTGTCCATGAGGAGAGGCCACATGACTATGGCATCCCTCCTTTGCCCCCCATCACTGTTAGAACCAATAGACAAACCCCAGAGCGTAGGGCTCTCCAAACAGGGCGAGCTAACTCCGCCCACCCCTTTCACACATACGAAAGGGAGTACGAGGAAAACCATCACATTCCTCGAGAGCAATGTATAGCATGGGAGCCATGCGCTTCCGCACCAGCTATGTACCATGGTCACCCATTGAGGCCAGAGCCTCGGGTAAATGCCGCCAACCTCGATAGAGGGAAGCGACCCATTGAGATCTCGGATCATTGCGACCGAGGTAAGTGCATAGGAGAGGCATCCAGGCCTCCTAGGCTCAAGATGGTGGAACAAATTGACCTGGAAGTCGCCAGACATGCCACCCGCCAAGCCCAGATCACGTGGCTTGAGCAAGATCAGCAGCAGCTAGAGCGTCTATACCGCCTTAGCAAGGAGCGCATTCAATGCCAAACAGAGGAGCTACTTCATAACCCACCTGAGAGGGTTCCAACCCCTCGCACCCAAAGAGCAGAACCATATGAGAGGCATAATCCCTTGGTGCGAGATAGGTCTCCGTGACCTCATCAAGTTTTGCCTTCGAGACCCCCTAGACCTGAGAGGGAGGCCACTCCCCGGAACAACGATGGGTACCCTCCATGGGGACCCACCCAGGGTCATAGGTCTCGCCCAGAGACTCCTCAAGAAGTTTACGAGGAGTATGAACAAGAAGCAGAGTGGGCCGAAATGCCCTACCAAGGCGGAGGGGTTGCTATCCGGCCACCCCCCCATAGGCCTCAAGTCTCCCACAACCCACAATGGGAGCAAACTAAAGAGGAAGAGATTAAATCTTTCGATGCATACAAAGCGTTGTTAGAGCATTTGGAGTCTATGGAAACCAAAGCTTCTGGGCCCCAAAAGCCCACGTTACGCCAACTCCATAGTCATCCTGTGCATCCGTCAGTGCCTGCACCCCCTTACCCCGAACACTTTAAGTTGCCTCAGTTGGCAATCTTTAAGGGTGAAGAGGATGCCCAAGAGCATGTGACAAGATTCCTGAGCCAATGTTTTGGCATTCAGGACAATGATGCACTGTTGCTAAGGACATTTATAACCACATTCGTGGGCCCTGCCTCGGATTGGTTCACTCAGTTGTCGAAGCACAACATCAATAACTTGGATCAGTTAGTGGATGCGTTCCTTGAATGCTTCACCTTCAACACCAAGAAGAAGGCATCACTAAGTGACCTGGCCAGCCTCAGGCAGTATGAGGAAGAGACCATGGTGGCCTACGAGAATCGATGGAGGACTTTGCTTTCCAAGCTACCCTACCTCCCTCCTATGTCCGACCTTACACAAATGTTCTCACGAAGTTGTTTGAGATCGATCTCTGTGCTATTGCAGCTGCAACAATATGCCACCTTAGAGGAAGCTCTGGCGCAAGCCAAGATTATCGAAGAGATCAAGATACAGGATGGCGAGATTGCCAAACCTAAGAAGAAAGAATGGAACAAGAACACAAAAATAGGGACTACGCAACAAAAACCTGCTACGGTTAATCAAGTTGCTATAAATGTTCCTAAGCCTGCACAAGAAATACAACCTCAAAAGGCTAACTATCAGGCAGTGCCTCCTAACAATTATGAAAGAGAAAACCAGAAGCAGGAGCAAAATCAGCAGCGTCACCCTAGGCGATAGTACACCCCTTATACGGAGTCTAGGGACTCCCTATTTGACCGCTTGTCAACGGTGAACTTAATCAACCTCCCAGAGATTCAAACCATAGATCCTAACGCTCCCAAGCCTAAGGGATACCGGGAGGACTTGTATTGTAGGTTCCACAGGCGAAGGGGACATGACCTGAACGCATGTTGGAAGTTCAAAGGATTGATACAAGACTTGATTGACAATAAGACGTTGGCAGTGGACAACCCCGTAGCGCCAAACAACCAGCAGATGGGAGTTTTCAAAGACCCCTTGCCTGCCCATGAGGCTCAAGCAAAACCCCTTCAAGTCAATGAGGTGCAACAACATTGCCCCATGCAAGGGTATGTAGGAATGATAAGCATAGTGACTAGGAACAAGAGATACCCAGAAGTTGCCCCCGCGGTAGCCACAAGAGAGGTTCCATCATCGTCACAACCTCAACAGCACCCTATGCAGCTACCTCCGCCTAGGCCCACGGCCATGATTCGGACCAAACTCACTCAGAGTTTGAGGACCACGTCGGCTAGGCTCTCCATATACGAGCTTATACAACAATCAACGCCCCATCGGGAGGCTCTCATGGAGATTTTGAAAGCCATCGAGTTGCAGCCCCACGAAGCGAATTCCTTCAACAACTTCGTGGGACATGTCAAACGATGCATGGAGCCAGTCATCACCTTTCGAGAAGATGAAGTTAAATCAGTATCTGATGACATGGCAGATCCACCCCTGCACGTTATCGCACGGGTCAACGGGATCCCGTATAAGAGGGTGTTGATAGACACTGGCTCGTCCAGTAACATCATTACCACAATAGCACTGAAACATCTAAAGTTGCTAGCCTCTCACATCATGGCTTCCACCTACACACTGCGAGCATTCAATGATGCGATATGCTCGACAGTCGGCACAATTGTTCTACCCGTTCAGGTAGGACAAAAGATGATACCTACATTGTGCCATATTTTGGAAGGCGAGATGGCTTATAACATCTTGCTAGGGCGGCCATGGATCAGGGACATGAAGTGTGTCCCATCAATAGCTCATCAGTGTTTGAAGTACACATTTGAAGGGGAAGTACATGTAGTCCCGGCGGACTTAGAACCCTTCAAATATTGCAATGCGGTGCAGCTGATGCCGCAATCGACCCTCCCATCGATGCACTTGGATTTTTAGTTAAATCCATCTAGACAGGGTCCGATGCCGCAAGCACCACTGGTGATAAATCCATCAAAACCCCAGCCAGGTGCATCTTCATCGTCAGCTCCTTCACCACCAATGCCACCTATCATGGCTAAACAGAAGGACAAAGGGAAGCAAACCCTGGAAGAGGCTCAACCCCTAGAAGAGGCGCTGCCAACAGTATCAACCATCTCTACCGAAGAGATGACTAGCACAATGGAAGTTGAGGCTCCTAGTCCACCCAACATGGAGTGGACTCAGGAAGAGCTTCCGTTCCCTCCCTCTCAATCGCCAACAATTACTGTTGAAATGGCCAGTACGGGCCTGGGGGAGTATCTAGTGCGGAATGTTGTAGCAACGACCATGCTAGAGTCCGTGCAGGACATGGGGAGACCTCGCCTCCCCATCGGTACAATTGTTCCCTTAGGCTACCCGCCAAACCAGACAAATTTTGTGTATGGGGGCCTTGATCATGGTACTGAGCCATGCATGCAAGAGGATGCAGATGAAGAGCCTTTTGCAGAAGATGTCAACTATCTGTCTAACCCGGATTTTGCTCTGAGATATCTGGGCCAATGCAATTGGCATGGATACGGGCTAGGCAGGTATGAGCAAGGAGTGCGTGTCCTTTGCCAGCCAAGATACCAAATGCCTTATGACAAATCGGGAGTCGGGTTCAACCACCCCCTGCCCTTAGACATCTTGGTGGAAAACATGCAAGGCCTAGGGATAGGCAACAAGGGTGGGTTGGCATCAGATCCTTATGCCAACCCAAACACAACATACACATTGGGAGATTACCTCCCATGGTCAACAACCACCCTTGTTAAGCTCAATAAC
This sequence comes from Wollemia nobilis, assembly GCA_028583015.1. Taxonomy (NCBI): domain Eukaryota; kingdom Viridiplantae; phylum Streptophyta; class Pinopsida; order Araucariales; family Araucariaceae; genus Wollemia; species Wollemia nobilis. The sequence continues at coordinate 1,326,441 of JAQPPZ010000282.1, forward strand.
CCTTCTCCTTTGCTAGAGAGAGGTGAAAGTTTAGGGACTCACTTCCAAGGAAGATACAAATAGTGTCAAGAGGGATCTTCGAAGGATGAATCAGAATATGAACCAACATCATATGATCCCTTCGAATCCGATAGTGATCACTCACAAGTGCTCCCCATGAATGACCTTCAAGAGAGCCTTTTGACTATGTTCCCTCTAGAGGCTCCAAGCGAGCCGATAATGCGTCAAGAGAATCAGGTCCCCCCATGGAGCGTGGAACAACCACAATGGGGCCAGATTAATTTTCTTGAGCAGGATGAGCCTGTAATGCCTCAAACAGTTGTCGGAGCCAACGAGGGTTTTTGGATCTCCGATAGTGATTACGAAGATGAAACAGAAATGACATATCTTAATCACATGCGGTAGAGGCCGCAACCATACCCCTTGGAGATTAATGACATATTTGAACAGATGGGCATAGTGCCAGGGCACGAGTGGTACGTAGACCCAGTAGGGTGGGATCAAGTGTTGGATCCACTGCTCCAGGTATACGAAGAGCGCCTTCCACTCCGAGACCCTAGGGTGATATCAGTGTCGAGGGCAGACCCTATCCTCCTATTAGCACATAGGGCCGATCCATTCATGCCAGTACCTCTAGAGCCAGATCCAGAGCACAGAGAACATCCAGAGTGTTCAAGTCATCATACCCATGGTAATGGAGACCAAAATCATTTCATCAACATGATCTCCATTGACTTAACCGCACCCATCCGCAATCCGGCCGATCCAACATGGTCCTTGCATCTAGACATAGATGCCATTGACTGGGATCACGTCAATTCACCTCCATCCCCATCAGAGTACTGGCATTTTGGTAAAATGCCTCATTTTACCCCAGGGACAACTCAAGATATCTTTCATGCTGAAGAGGAACCCGAGGTTCCCAACGTAGATTTAAACTCGACAAATGATATCCATTTGATCCCAACTCCACATCAGTTGGAGGACGGATCCCACATGTCGGTCGAGGAGATGACTGACGTAGACATCGGCTTGGATCCAATGAATCCATAGATTATCAAGTTGGGGGTAAGCTTATCCCCTGAAGAGCAAGCCGACTACATTGCCCTTCTCAAAGAGAAGAAGGAGGTTTTTGCATGGTCATACAGAGACATGCCGGGGCTAGATCCATAGCTAGTCACGCATAATCTAACGCTTGATCCGACAATCAAGCCAGTTAAGCAAAAACTACGTAAGATGCACCCAACAAGTGGCCTTGATGGTCAAAGATGAATTGCAAAAGTCTGTTGGATGCATAGTTTGTCATCTACATGGATTATCCGCCATGGCTGTCCAACATGGTGCCCATCAAAAATCCCGATGGGAGGATTCGCATATGCACTGATTTTTGAGATCTAAACAAAGCGAGTCCTAAGGATGATTTCCCCTTGCCAAGCATCGACGCATTGGTAGACGCTACAGCAGGTCACGAAATGCTATCCCTCATGGATGGTTTCTCGGGATACAATCAGATTCGTATCAATCCCGAGGACCAACTAAAAATGGCGTTCACAATGCCTTGGGGGACATTTTGTTATAAGGTTATGCCTTTTGGCCTTAAAAATGCTGGCGCCACCTACCAACGTGCAATGACGTACATCTTCCATGATTACATGCATAAAACTTTGGAAGATTACATGGATGATTTGTTGGCCAAATCTCTTTTGTGCCCAGATCATCTCGATGACTTAAGCAAGATCCTCGATCGCCTCATGGAGCATAAAGTCAGATCGAATCCCAAGAAGTGCGTATTTGGCATCACATCTGGAAAACTCTTGGGTTTCATAGTCTCAAAGCGAGGCATCGAGGTGGACCCAAACAAAGTCAAGGCAATCCTTGAAATGGTGCCCCCAACTACCATTAAGCAGCTCAGAAGTCTACAGGGAAAGGTCGCATCAATTAAGCGCTTCATAGCGCAGCTATCTGACAAGTGCCGACCCATGAACAAATTATTGCACAAGGGGGTAGCATTTCACTGGGATGACGAGTGCCAGTCAGCCTTTGACGACATCAAATGATACTTGGCTTCACTACCAGTATTGGCACCACCTAGACCAGGAGTGTCATTCTACTTATACATCTCAGCTACTGAGGTGGCACTGGGCGCCATGCTAGCCTAGAAGAATGAACTTCACAAAGAACAGGCTACTTATTATCTTAGCCGCACCACGGTCAGTTATGAACTTAACTATGCATACGTCGAGAAACTCTGCTTGGCAGTGGTGTTTGCTACCAAAAAGCTATGCCACTACATGCTGAGCAACACTACGTATGTTGTGTCTAAGGAGAATCCATTGCGATACATGATGAGTCGTACTTATCATAGTAGTCGCACGGAAAAATGGATCATGTTGTTGACGAAATTTGACATAGAGTTTATTGGACAGAAATCCATCAAAGGACAGGTCATAGCCGATCAACTAGCAGAGGCTCCTCTCGAAGACGATCAGCCTCTGGTCATAGAACTACCCGATGATGGGGTCTTCCATGTCTCAGAATCGCCCGATTCTGATGAGCCCGAGTCAGAGGCCGACATAACCCTATTTTTTGATGGTTCCAAATGTGAGCAAGGTGGTGGCGCGGGAATAGTATTCTTCACACCGTAGGGTGCTCCAATGCCTCTGTCATTTAAATTAGACTTCCCATGCACCAACAATAATGCAGAGTATGAAGCCTTGCTCATAGGTCTTCAGACAACAATCACCATGAACATCAAGCGACTGAACATCTTTGGTGATTCGCTGTTAATTGTCAACCAAGTCAAAGGGGTATTCCAATGCAAATGCCCAGTTCTACAGGCTTATAAAGCCCTTGTGGACAAATTCCTGGTGAAGCTTGAGTGGTACGACATCGAGGCACTCCCTCGATCATCGAATCATTTTGCGGACACTATGGCCTCCTTGGGGTCACTAATCCCGCAAGACCTTTCTCGTGATATGACAACCATTCAAGTCAAAACACTATCGCAATCCATGATGGAGCATGCAAGCTCTGACTTGACGCCAGGAATCCACATGATCCAGATTGAACCATCCTCGGATAAGTTCTCTCGAATCCATGATCATCTGAAACATGCCAACCGGGGGTCCTTGTTCTCCCCTACTCCCATTAATAGCAACACAACGCTATTCTTACAAGTTCTCTCCCGCTCAGCATTTGCTAGGGATGAACTTCAAGAGGGATTGGTTGTTCATACCATCGAGGCTTTCGATCAGCAGGATTGGTATTTACCCATTAGGGACTACCTCAAGTTAGGTAATCTCCCGCTTGGATTGACGCCTACCGCAAAATGAGCATTCAAGCAGAAAGCGGCTAAGTATGTCTTGATAGGAGACATTTTGTACCATCGCAGCTATGAAGGAATCCTCCTTCGATGCTTGGACCAGCAAGAGTCCACTTGGGCAGTCGCCCAAGCGCATGATGGTACATGTGGTGGCCACTTCAGTGGTATGGCCATCGCAAAGCGCATTCTTCGCATGGGCTATTATTGGCCATCTTTAGAGCGAGATTGTTGCGCATATGTGAGGAAGTGCGTGAAGTGTCAACACCATGCTAATTTGACACACGTACCTTCCTAGGCCTTGCAGATAGTCCAGTCAGCTTGGCCATTTTTGCAGTGGGGCTTAGATCTAATCGAAAAGATCTCCCCTGCATCGTCAGGTCATCACATGTTTATCATAACGGCCACAGAGTATTTCACCAAATGGGTGGAAGCAGTTTCGCTTACCTCTACGACAGGACCCCGCATTGTGGAGTTCATTTTGCATAACATCATATGTCATTTTGGTATTCCATCCAAAATAATCTCGGATAATGGGACGTCATTCAAGAACAAAGACGTGCATGCTTTGACCACAAAGTACAAAATTCAGCACAGTTTTTTGACACCCTATTATCCGTAGGCAAATGGGCAAGCAGAGGCGTCAAACAAAATGCTAGTTGCCATCCTTAAAAATACCGTCACAGATAGTCATAAGGATTGGCACATCCAAATCCCACTTGCCCTATGGGCTTATCGCACTAGCATTCGGATGCCCACTAGGGCAACTCCATTTTTGCTCGTGTATGGCTCCGAGGCAGTCATGCCTCTCGAGTTGGAAATTCCTTCCCTGTGCATATCAATGCAAGAGTTCATCGATGATGACACTGCATGGCAGGCCCGGTTAGACCAGCTTACGTTGCTTGATGAACGATGCGTTAATGCTCTCGAGCATTTACGTATCTATCAAGAGCGACTCAAGAAAGCATACAACATGAAAGTTCACCTGAGGGACTTTCGGGTTGGTGATTTGGTCTTGAAGGAAAACCAATAGAACTCTAGTTTGTCATCCCATCTAAGGGACAAGTTCACGGCAAATTGGTTAGGTCCATATGTAATTGATAGCAAGATAGGACCCGGGACGTACCGGCTAGCTTCCCTTGATGGAGTCAAGGAACTCGAACCCTTGAACATCAGTCATTTGTGACCATTCCATATCTAAAGCAACCATATCCCAAAATGCTCCAAGGATTCCTACAATCGCTTGGTCAATCCCAAAATGCTCCAAGGATTCCTACAATCGCTTGGTCAATCCCAAAATGCTCCAAGGATTCCTACAATCACTTGGTCAATCCCAAAATGCTCCAAGGATTCCTACAATCGCTTGGTCAATCCCAAAATGCTCCAAGGATTCCTACAATCGCTTGGTCAATCCCAAAATGCTCCAAGGATTCCTACAATCACTTGTCAATCCCAAAAAAGGATTCCTACAATCTTGGTCAATCCCAAAATGCTCCAAGGATTCCTACAATCGCTTGGTCAAAAATAAGAAAATTCAAAAATAGTAAAATCATCAAAAATAACAAAAAAATTTGCATCTCATTTCTAGGCATGCTCAAACTCATCAATAGAGAGCTCTTCTCGCATCTCATCTTCATATCCACAAAAATCAATCCATCAAAAACACAAAAATATGTAGTTGCATTAAGCATCACATCCATACATTGCATATCTGTGATCATACAGGTCAAAGGCACCATAGACTGTAATCACTCCGCCAATCCATCTTGTTCCACGCTTCTCCATTCTATAAGCAGTCCATCAAAAATAAACACCATTCACTTATTTTTACCATACCAGAGTCAATGGTCTTTTAATGTATCAAGAGTTTTCATCTTTCAGTCGTCATGTAGCCTTCTAGCCACGTACTGTATCAAGTCAGACAGATTTTATGAAGGTAGAGTTCTACTTGGATCACACCTTGTTACGTAGCATCCCAACACAAATTAAAACACATAAAAATTCCCAAGTTGTGTGAATGAAAGATGAAACCTGCACAACAATCCAGGTCACCATAAGCGAAATGGTTATCTTGCTCATCCCCCTGTGCGAATGACCCCACGAATGCTGAGAGTTGGCAAAAGGACAAGCATCTTCCCTACCCAATTCCCCAAGAATCCCAAGTTCTCAAAAAGTTGCAAACATCAAAATCTTGCAAAAAGTCAAAACTCCAACAAATTTGACATCACCACCAGAGTGCATACATCAAGAAAGGCACATAAAATAGTGATTCTCATCACTCAAAATTCAAATCCCTTGCTCAAAAGAAAAATATATTTAAAAATAAATAGTGATTTTTATCACTACAAAAGAGCAAGTATCCCAATACAATTGAAGAAAAGAAGGGAGTCAAACTTGAATCCCTGGAACTCTCAGCATTTCGACAGGTCATGAGGCAAACCCTAGTACCGGTTTGGTGGATAGCCTATCGGTCACTGGTGGTAAACCTCCCGCATGACGATATATCTGTCACATTAACTCGTGTACAGATCAATGTTTGCATGTGGATGAGCTAGCTTATGGTATCCTAGATAGCACCGCAGATTAATCTGACTAAATACAACAAAGGAGTTAGTGGAGCTAATTAGGTGATCCTCAGTACAGGTTTGGTTGATAGCCTATCTGGCACTGGCGGTATCCTGACAAATACCACATAAATGAACTCAATTGCACACACAAGGATGTGAAATAACTTGGTCAAAGACAAGTCCGATTCATACCTTGTCCAAAAGTCTTGTAAGATAAAGTACAGTCATGGCTAGTGAGTTAAAACATCCGAGTCTCGGAAAACCTTAGCTACATTTCCAAACCAACTACGCTATCTTTCATCCTCCGCATTGCCATCACAACACCAAAAAACAAAATCACAAAGTTCTAAACAGTCTATGGTGCCCTCACCAAACAACACAAATTCAATTCATCCATTCCATTTTTGCATATCACATATAAATCAAAAATATTTGCATTCATCATAACATATGCATCCATCAAAATAAATTAACATGCATACATCCATACTCATCACTCATCATGCATAAAATCAAATCATCACTCGCATAAACAAAATAAAGTCATATATATATATCATCAAAAATGCCTGCAGGCTACAATAAACTAGTCCTGTGACCCCGCAACAAAATCCAAAAGCTCAAAACCCCCAAGCCTAAGGCATCGACCACCATGATCACGTAGGATCGGTGCGACGAGAACTACCCCTCATGGTGTGGGTCCTATGGGACCCCTTAGGGCAGCTACTGCTAGCCCCCGCATCACGCCACTACCCCCCTCATCCACCACCATCGGACCAAAATCCCGCCAATCTGCGATCCCCTCTACCCTCTCCACTGGGCTCTCCACGCCTAGCTCCTCCCCATGCCCGAAGCATCGTATCAATACAGCTGTCCGCTAGTCACGTGGCGACGTCCTAATCGGTAGTCCATCTATCGAAATCCGTAGAAGCCGATAGACATCCTCCAAGGTCACTATCATCTCCCCTATTGGGAGATGGAAGGTGTTGGTCCGAGGATCCCACAAGTTGATCAGGGCCATCAGATAGGCCCGATCCTCGACCACAGGCTCCAGTCGAGCCACCTGCTTGAGCCCAAGGGCATCAAGCCAATCCCAGTCAGCCATAGTTAGCGCCCCCCATGCTTCAAAAGTAGTAGATACACGGTACCGACTCTTAACAACCTACAAAAGAAAACAACACAAAAACATAAAAAAAAAAAATATACAACAATAACATGAATATACAACATTGCCTACCAATGTACAGCCAAAAACAAAACAAAAATTCAACAAATTAATTTGTCAGCCCTAGGGTTTCTAATCCTAAATGATAAATTTAAAAACAAAACGAAAAACTCAAAACTTAATTTGTCAGCCCTAGGGTTCCTAATCCTAACTGATAAATTTAAAAACAAAATGAAAAACTCAAAAAAATTAATTTGTTAGTCCTAAGGTTTATACAGTTTCCAGTCTCAGGATTTCTATATTTTCACTTTAAAAAGTCTATACAAACAGCACAAAATTAAAATAACAGTTTTTAACCTAGGGTTTTCACCTACGTTTTAAAACTGACAAGCTCAGCCTAAAAAACTAGGGTTTTTCGTTCCGTTTATCCTAGGGTTTTAGTTAAAAGAAAAAATAAAGATTTTTCACCTAGGTTTTAGCTACGTCCTCCATTCAATTTTCAGCTAAAGTCTTGGTTTGTGTTCAGCTCAGTTTTTAGGGTTTCCATTTTAATTTTGAGAAAACAACATCACAAAAGAAAAATAAACAAATAACTTGCAATTTCAAAAACACATAACAAAAGCAATAACACTAAGGAGCACTTACTGGTCTCGCTTCGGCTTCGCCGCTCGATCCGGTTTGTGCACTCATGATGTTGGGAGAAATTTAGCAGTGCTTCGCTTCGCAGAATTAACCTCCTCCTCCCCAAAGCTCCAAATCGCAAGAAAATTCAGATGCAAATGAGCCCAAACCCTAGTTTTGGCCTTTAAATAAGCCTTTTTAGCTTATATTCATCCCCCCTAGGATGAGCACACTCATCCCACCCTGGGATGAATACTAAGCTGGAATTCGTCCCACCCCGGAACGAATTCAAGGCAAAAATTTCAAAAAACAACAAAAATTGAACAAAAATGCACCAAAATAGCTAATAAACTTGCCCGATGAGAGTGCTTTGGCACTTGACATCCCGGGCATGCAAAACAGATGTCGGGGTCACAAATCCTCGCTATCCTATTCCCTAAGAAGGCTACCATAGCCGGACCGCTCCACGGGAAGACGAATTTTTGAGAATTTCATCCCCAAACGGCGTCAGCAAAAGGGTCAAAAACCCACCCAAAAATAAGTAATAACATTGCCGAACGAAGGCGCCTTCGTGCCTGACATTCTTGGCATCCAAAATAGACGTTGGGGTTACAAATTGTCACTATCCTACTCCCTAAGAAGGCTACCATAGCCGGACCGCTCCACGGGAGGATGGATTTCTGCCAATTTTAGCTCCAAAAAGCGTCACCAAAAAGGGTTAACACCCACCAAAAATAGGTCTAAATGTCGAAAAACTGCACACACGTTCAAGGATAAGAATCTAAAGGCACCTTTGCACAAGTCATCTTGGGTCAAGCGACTCATCGCTTTTCTCATGAAGGTCATTCCCTCATCGATTCGTCGCTTGAGGGGGTAGTCACACTTAGTCACCAATCAACAAATACACACCCAATTAAGGAAAATGGCATGCATTCAAAGAATCATTGACAAAGACAATTACGCTCCTGCTTGGGGCTAGTAAACAAGCAATAATCACAATCTGATCAAATCACTTGGCATTTCGTGAATCATGAACTCAAGGTTCTCACAGACAAAAGGTTGCGCCCTTTGCCTATTCATGACCGATCAATGTCCAAGATCAAGTAACACCTCACCGAAAAAGGTTAACACTTGAATTGAGTTCCTTCGCTCGTCAGAAGCAAGGATTCAAGAATGCATGCCCTTTCCATACTTGGGGCATCAAAATTTGGTTAGGTTACTGAGAAACCCTAATCATTAGTGCTTTGGTTATCTATTTTTGCTCGACGCTGCGCCATGCACAGCGCATCCCAAAAAGGGGCATCTGTAGACACCAAAACAACACCAATCCGATTATGTGACTGCAAACACTGATCGCTTTGACACACACAGCCCCAAGGGCAGCCCCCAGAGGTCAAACAAGTGGTCCTAACCACTCTCACAGTAGTTTTGGAAGGTCAGAGGTCAATTTGGCACCTTCAGGCACTTTGCTAAGTATCCGTCCCACCCTGGGATGAATTCAATCTGGGATTCGCCCCACCCAGGGACGAATTCTGAATTCGCTCCGGGGTGGGGCGAATTGCAGGTTTGATGGGAAAAAAGTCAAATCTTGACAAATGGCAGCTCGGATCCGCCACCCAACGCTTCCTTCATCGCATGGGAGTATGGGTGAGCGTTTTCAAGCGTTAGAGGCATCTGCAAGGTCAGTCATGAAGTCCCAATTCAGGGAGGAATCTCCTTCCCCCCGGGAAGGCATGATTGCCATGTGGCGCCTCTGCATGCCCATTTCAAGAGACCTCCAGGTCTATAAATTGGTGAGTTTCCTCACCCCAAAAAATAGGAGAGAAGTAGCATTTTAGAGCAATGAAGTGCTGTCATTTTATTTACATACCTCACACCTTTTGGATTTGCACCTTTCACATCCTTGATCTCCTTTAGAAGGGAGGTCATTGGGTGACTATTGGGAGGATGAATCTTGATCCCAAAACCCAACATTTGGTCACGATATCCCACCAAATTTTTCGACAATACCACACAAGAGGTTTTGGACCCATCCCAAGTGGATTGGTGCCGAAATCAAGCCTCAAACGGCGGGCGGCCTGCCCCATGGGCGCCCCCTCCCACATTGCCACAGTCCTAATCGCCCCCTTTCGGAGCGATGGGAATTCCATGGTAGATTTGCTTTCTTTCATTTTTGCATTCAATTCTATGATGCTTAGATAGGTTGTCATTTGAATTTCGTCTCGTTTTGAACAATTTTGATCATATTTCTATCTTTGCTCGCTTTTACTAACCTACAGGTAGCATCATCAAATTCCTATTTATGGAGGCTAAATTGGGAAAATCTGACCATCTGGGTCTTCCCAAAATGCCCCCAATTAGCTAACCCCAAGTTTTCAGGTCTTTTGGAGCTTTCGAGGCAGGACATTGGGACAGTACCTATTCGGCGTTATGTTGTAGGTGAATTCGTCCCACCCCGAAATGAATTCAAATCGGTGAGGAATTTTTGGACTGTTCTTTTTGTAGAGCCTTCCTGGTGATGTCTTGATTCCCCTATCAAATTTTCATAGCATTTGGACTTGTTTTAGTCATAGTTTAATTCATTTTTCTCATTCACTTATTGTAGGCTTGGGGATTGCATGCTTTGTTCCATCCGCAGGTGCTACTGATCATTTCTTGTTCTTTTGAATGTAGGGTTTGGACATCGGAGGAGCAGCGAGGAGTCCATACTCATCAACGCAAGTGGCGATGACGTTTGGTCCACCCATTTTACATGTGGGCACGCGAAAGAAGGAAAGGCGCCCATGGATGTAACTAGAACGAATGCTTAAACGCTCCTAGCCCTTGGAAGGGGAGGATGCGCATTGTAACCGAGTTTGGAACATATCAATAAAAAGGGCTGTCTTCTTTTGATTCACATTTGTTTCAGTTTGATTCGATCATGCTTTTCCCTCTTTTCATGCACTTTCAAGTTTCTAGGATTTAGCGCTAAGTTCGGTTTCTTTGTTTGCATATCGCATGTTAGCTTTCCCTTTTGCTTTCGTATCCTCGTGCTTTCAGGTATAAATAACATGATTTTACTCCTTAATATTTAGTCCTTCCTTGATAAATTATCCTAAGGAATTTCTAGTGTTCTTCAAAACATCCTTATTGATAAGCTGATATGGAAGTCCAAAAAGTCTAACCCAAGCCAAAATTTTCTTAATAGTTTAGATCTCAATAGATAAATTTTCATTCCATGGTCATAAATAAAGGGCATATCTCTCTCTAAACCAAGGGCCATTACTCAATATTTTGTCCTTTCTAAATTAGAAAAGATGACAAGGAAAAATCCTTTAGGAAGAAAATTCATAGAGTAATTTAAATTCAATATCCACTTCCACTTGATCTAATCTTGAATCTCCAAAAATCTTGGCTAGGATATATGGAAATTATATATTAACCCTCTACTTTTAAAAACCATTATATCATTCTTAATCATCTCATCCTTGATATCCACTTCTAGTGTAACATCTTCTACCTAGATCAAACTTGCCATATATCCAAATTTTCACTTTTCTTCAACTTGGGCACCCATGCTTCTAGCTAGAGTATCCTTGACTTCCCATTAGGGATTTTAAATATGAATTTTCTTCCATACTAGCTATTGGGGATTGCTCCTAGCTTGCACTCCCTCTTGGATCGTACTCTATCTTGTCTTGCAATCACTTCCAATTCATACTTCCTCCCAGGTCACACTCCCTTTGGACTCATGCTCGCTCCTATCTCTTATTTCTCTCGATGTTCCTTTGCTTTAGTAATTTTTTAGAAACAATATTGACTACATTAATGGTAAGGGTTTGAAGCATCGATACACTCCAAATGAACCAGTTGCTCTTTCTCCATATTTGAATATCTTAAGATTATAAAAAGAATTGAATTATCCAGTGCAAAATCTTCCCATCGTACTCTACAACTCCAAGGGTTTACTTTTTAAAAATTCTCCTTTGCTTTTGGCTTTGTGTATGATAGTTTATATTTCTAGGCGGTCTTTAGATGACTAGAGTCTCCAATTCATGCATCATGGCTCCAACTTCACCTACAATCCTCCCTAGACAGCTAGGCTTCAACTTCACCCGTAGTTTCTCACACTCCAACTTCACTCGCAATTCCTTGCACTAATAATAAGTACTTGTTAGTTTATGTTATAATTTACATATTATATTTTGAAATATCTTTATAATTAAAATAATGTATAGTTTTTAAATTGGTTTTCAAGGACTATAAATTTGTATTATTACTGTATTTTGGTATTATTTGACTAGTATTAGTGTTATTCCAAAAATCTATATTAATAATTATGCATATGTCACTCAAGAAGAATTGAACATGGGTCTAAAATATGAAGATCTAGGATTTTAACCATTTGATTAGAATAGAGTATTTCGATTTTTTTTAATAAATAATAAGATGTTTATATACAAAAATAGGAAGGAGTCTTGCTTATATTACACCATGATTGTATTACCATTGAGTAGACCATATAATGTTTTTTTTTGTTGGAGAACATGAGATTGTGCTCAAGTCCCCCATCCTTGATAAATCACAACTCTCTCCTTTAGAGCTTGAGAGTTTACAAATAGATTAAATTCTCATCTCAATTGATTTGCTATAGCTAGATACATATATCAGTTCCATGAAAAATCTATATCTTTATTTTTGACCACATAATGATATTAATACAATAATAAATTTATAATTATATATATATTTTTTGGCAAGACTTGAATCTAGTTTGATATTCTATTAATAATTATATGGGATTGAAATGGGCATCACCCATATCACATCATGACCATGTAGTGGTATTACAATAGCTTCACAATTAGGCATGTATCATATAACAAATATTTAAACCTAAAAGTCAAGACACTTAACCAATTAAGTTTATGACATTTGATAAATGTTTTTTTTTAAATTTACATGGTGAAATCAGTAGCCATCATGAATCTAGAAAGGCTATCTAGTTTTTATGGTGGCCACAGTATTCTACGTTGTCTATCTCGAAAGCTGCCACACAATTCTTCGCGTAGTCCACCCCTATAACCACCATGCCACAATCATTTTAAACCTTTTATGCCGTTGAAAGCACCAGGGAAGGGACAAGTGTTTAGTCTAGTGAGGCCCAAAATTTGAACCTTAGACATCCACCCCTCTTATGGGGTTTGGTCGGACCAATTGGTCTACACCTCGGACCTCCCATTTGATAAATATTAATGGTCATTCCATGGGATTGAAACTTTGATCTGTGGTGTGATCTCTTTGCTTCCGATAGTTTACACCAAATCCATGGACAATGACATGTTTGATACTATATTAAATAACTGTAATGGTATTTCTAATATTTATTTTTAATTTAAATTGATCAAATAGTATTTATTTAATTTAATTTTTACAAAGATATAAAAAATAAGGAATATAAAGTTGGTTCAAATTTTAAATAGTTTTTACCTATATTAATTTCATTTGACATTTTAAAACTTTTTATGAATCCAATCATTTTGAAATAAAACACTTTGAAATAATATAAAATTATTTTAGTTTTTGAAACATCAATGAAAAATATTGTTGTGTACAATATAAAATGTGAATAAACAAACACATTTTTTTATTAGATTGATAAAAGGGTTTTGAAAGGGACCCCACAACATTTTACATTAGAAGCCAAACATTACTCATAAAGTTGTCCCACCTAGAGACAACCCTCAATAACCCATAACAACCTAGAAAACCAAAAGAGACAATATCCTAGAACAAACAACACATCCCTACCACTCAACCACCCATTAACTCAAGTCCTTCCCTTTAATGAAAAGGAAACAAAATATTGGCTTGAAGAAAGGAAAAAGATAACCCATCACAAGAAAAGAGGCATAAGCACTAATAAAAAAAGACAATCACCCTGGGAGGCATCGAATCTCTTGGGAACTTGAAACATATTTTAAAGAGACATCGCAAATCACACTTCCCAATTAGGCACCAAAAAGTGGAGATCTATAAAAAATTAACTCAAATTTTGAATCTGACATCAGAACTAGAATGACTACTACCAAAATCCAGCCAAAAAGAATTTAAGTCATAAAGAACATTAAAAACTTGGTCAGAAATGCCACTATCCCTCCCAAGGGACAAACCAAAAATTTAAATTTGAATAAAATTTTCCACCAAAACTGCCAACCAAAAAGGGAAACCAAAAATTACTTCCAACATCTCCCTACTCTTACTTTAGAAATTAGAGTTGAGCAAGCATCCAATGAGGGTTTTTTGGCATTACCTTTAATTTATCCACAAGTTATAGGGCTCGAGGACTCAATTTTTTCAAGAAACTTGGTTTTGATGAAGGTAGAATGAGATCCTTTACTTAATCAAATCCAAATCCATCACAGGCTCTTCCGTCATTTTAGGAGTTGACTTGACAAAAAAATAAGCAAAAGGATTGTCTGAAATCTACATTGGAGGAGGGGTTGAGGCCTTACAACTGTTCCTTTATAAAACATTAATGTGATTTTGTTATCTCAATGCTATCCTTGGATAAATATTGGTATAAAATATTTGTCTCCTTTCTAGGTTCCTTAGCAGGGACATTTTCCAAGTCCCTAGCTATAGGCTATTAAGGGCATCACCCAGAGATATGACCATAAGAATTACATTGAGCATAGACCCTAGGCTTGTTCTCATACATGATGGCTTGATTCCTGTTACCCACCTCTGATAAAAGTTCTATAGAATCGGGTAGGTTAGCATATAGATCTATAATCACACACACACAAGAAAAAACCATTCGAGATATTGCTTTAGTAATACCCTTCAAAATCACTTCATGTCAAAAGTAAAAAGGAAGCCTCGATAATATAATCCATATAGGGCTCAAGTTAATTTTTTAGGTGTTCAGGTCAAAATTCGAATCCCATTTACGAAGAAAGAGACCCCTTCTGCCAAAGAACCAGGGACCTCCACCCAAAATGGATATGAGATCTTCTACCATAGAAATTTTAATTAGAAAGAATCCATTAGGAAGAGCTACCAGTTCCATCTAGCCTTTTGGTGACCAAATTAACAAGGCCCATCTCCTGATGGAGTCCAAGTTTGGTCTAGCATTACCAAGGAATTTCCCAACAAGGGAGTTCTCACCCTCTCCCATAACAACCTTGATCAATTTCAAAGGCACAAAAAGGGATGATTGAATAGGATCGAGGTCAAAGAGACAGTCTGAAAGAGAGTTATACCTAGTTTTTTGAGTGACCACTACAACATAAGACTTCTTAATTGGAGGATCAAGACCAATAGTCAAAGATGACCCCCCCAAGAAATTGACCACCTCTAGAGTCTCCTCACTAAGGTAAGTTTGACCACCAACAATAGTTTTTGACTTATGTTCCACCTCATGCCCAACAATTTGTTCCACTAAAGGATCCATTTGACCACCCATAAAAAGTTCTACCACATGTTCCACCTCATGCTCAACATTTTATTCCATAATATGGTCTACTTGACCAACTACATAGGGTTCAATTGCATAATCCACCTCAAGCTCAGCAATTTGTTCCACAATAGGATCTACCACAACCCTTGAGAAGGATCCCACAAGAGTCTCCTCTGCCTCACAAAGGATTATCCCTCGATAAACTCCCATATCAAAAAGAGCCAACCCTAGGATATCCCCATTACCCTCCAACACAAGGTCCATCTAAAATATCTCCTTTGGTCCACCCCCAACCTCTTCGAGGAGAGAGGTGGCATTGTCTCCTAAGGGTAAGGGAGAAGGCATTTGAATAGAAATCTTGCTAGTTAGATGGAGAGCACCTAACTCCACCAAAGTAGACACATGTGAAGTAGGAGCCAAAGCTTGGACCACCAACAAAGAAGTAACCTCAACAAGAATCTAAGAGGAAGCAAGGAAGTTAACAATAGTGGATTCAAGGGAGGTCTATTTTTTTATGGCTTACAAAACAACCATCCTCTCCTCAACATATTTTTCCCAGTCAAAAATTGGAGGTACAGTGGTGACCCCCAAGAGCTATCACAGATAAATCTATCATCCTACCATCTCCCACAACCTCAAACCCTACCTCGGTCCCTACCACTCAGACCTCTCGCTCCTCTCATCGATTACATTCTCAATGAAACCTTCAAAGATTACAAAAATTAAGATACATCTTTTGTACTTTTTTTTTTGGATTAGGTTCATGTGCTAGGGCTCAAACAAACACATTAAACCACTAAAGTTTAAATACTTATTCTATATGAATAATAGGTGTGTTTAATTAATATAGATTCACATATTGCACATACTTATAGTTAAAAATTAATAGTAATATTAATTATTCTTGTATAAGGATTCATTGCTTGCTTAATAAAATTTTCAAGGGACTAAGAAGATTTTAAATAAATTTAAACTTACAACAAAACACATATACATATCCAAATTAACATATAAGTTTAGGTTTTAAATCTCTCGTGTAAGTTTACACCATGCTAAAACTCCTAGAATTTTGAGTGAAGTCATAAAATATATAGTGTCATCTTCCTCCTCACCTGATAGATGTTACTATTTATTTTCTTTTAGCATTGAGGAGATATTATTTCTTTACAAATACTCATATATTATATTATTTTCAAGTACTAGTTGATGAATAGAATTGAGTTGATGTTGTTACTTTAAAAAACGGTTTGAAACTAGGTTATTTTGTTAATACTATGTTTTGTTGATTATGATTTAATAAATTTTTAATATCAAAAATATCTTATATACGTAGAATTTTATTTATATTGAAAGAAAAATAAATATTGTATCAATGATTGATTATCATTTGAATTGCTCTAGCCTTGATTTTGAAAGAAAGTTTTTCTTTTATGATGTGATCACAATTTTTATCAAACACAACCAATTGGAGGAGATTGTAAAACTCACGATTAAACTAGTGATGTTTTCTTGTGCTTATTGAAAATCATATTTGTTAAATGCTTACTATGAATGTTTTTTTTCAAATATGTGCCATGCAAAACCTTGTAATGAGTTATCAATTATTAAATCCCTTTTCATGTATCAAATAGTAAAGAAATACAATCTCTAATTAATTAATTAAAAAGGAAAGAAAAAGGATATGCAATGCATAAATAAGAGGGGTAAAAAAAAGAGTGCCAAAGAGATGGAAGTGGAGAAAATATGGGGAGGAAGAGTGGCGAAGTTATGGAGTGAGGAGGAGTGGTTGCATGAAGGGGGAGTGAAGGGAAGGAAGAAGGGGGTTTGTTATTATGGTTGAGGCATGGGATATGTAGGGAGGAGGAACATTAGATATTTGAATATTTGCTATGTAGAAGGATTTTGTGCTAGAAGGAATGGTTTATTATGTAAATAAATGGTAGTAAATGATAGCACTAGGTATCCCTTTTTTTGGTTTAAGTCAAAAGCAAATGAAATAAAGAATTAACATGTGATAATTATGATTTATTTTTTCTAAATTTTTATATGCATAAGTTGTTTCCAATCACTTGCTAAGATATGTGTTGTGTGTGTAATCCAACTTCTAATTGGGTATGGAATATATGTTTGAAGGTGTTATTCTTATATTTGTGTTGTATATACGAGATACCTCTATTGTAATAAAATAATTATGCCCCTAGGTATTTGAAACAAATATATATGATCTATATCTTGAGTGGATCTCTGCATGTAAGGGAAATTACGAGTAGAGAAATATATTTTGTTTGTAGGAAAAGTATATTAGGGAGATGATAGATGTAGGATATTATATATGGATTTAAATGTCATAGGGGTGGAATAAGCTAATATTTGTTGTGATTTATCTATTGTGATTTATTTCTTATGATCTTCCATTGTGTCATTTTCTATATTATACAAGAGTTATATATGTGATAATTTGTTATATTTAATGCTTTCTTGTACATAAGGTAAGAAGTGCATGTGCATGATCCTGACTATAAATATATATCACGTGACTATCCATGTTAGTTTAGATGTTGGGGAGGACATGGTGGGAGGTTGGGTGACATAAGTTTCATCGATATCATAAGGTTTGGATTTGATTTTCAAATCAATAAGGTTGAAATTTGAATGATATTCATTGAAGAAATATTGAAATAAAATTTAACATAAAATTTAATACATAAAAATACATGTAAATTTATAATTTCATGAATTTTATATAAGTATCATTGAAAATATTTGATAAATTCCCCAACTTAAATTTTTATAATTTTAAATATGTATATGTGTAGGATTGAAAGTTACAAGAGAACATTTGATGAAAAAAGGATTCATGTTAGACTTTGGATCACATAAATTTATGCCCCAATTTTTAATAAATTTATTTGAGTCTCCATCAAAATTTCTTATTTTTAAACTTCATCCCTAGAATTTGATGTATCTTGTGACAAAGAGTGTTAAAATCATTCCTATTATAGTTAAAGAAAATAACAATTATTTTTTAAACTTCAAGCTACTTATTTTCTCAAGTCATCTTATTTTTGTTATAATCATGAGTTAATTATCTCATACTAAATGATTTCATTAATATCTTTCCACACTATATTGAATAATGATTAAGGAAATCAAAACTCTATCATTATAAGAAATCACCTCTCTTTTTAGATATGATAAGTCATCTCCATTCTCTATGACCATTTTGACCACCGGATCAATAGTTCAAGTCATCTTGTATTCACACTAGTATGGATTGGTTTTCTACTCGAGATAAGATGATTGACATATTCATCTAATATGTTAATTGATAAATTCCAAATATAAAAATGGGTCATGTAATTTGCTAATGTTTGACTAGTTTCTAATCATAACAAGGGATCTATTTTAATTCCTTTGAAAGACGGACTCTGCAATGACTAGTTTTGATTTCATCCTTTGTCCTAGATAGGTTTAGAGTTAACTTGTTCAACCTTTTCATAATGACTGTTTTTATCAACTATAATCAACAAGAGTATTCAAAAATACTGCAAGAATGAATACTATATATATATATATATATATATATATATATATATATATATATATATATATATATATATATATATATATATATCACTTATCATCTACATGCAAGTAATCATATCAACACATGTATCAACAATAAAAAATATCTTTTCTCTATAGTTTAAACAAGTATACATTTTTACTCATAATATTGTATACCATCAATGCATGCCAAGTAAACAACTTTACTTCAAAGGATATCAAACTAGTTAATGTAACATTATATTGCTTTCCAATGCTTTAAAATATTGTATAGTAGAATATAATCATTACAATTCAACTGACCATCACTTTATGAAAGCAAACACACTATAAATTTATGTGCAATAACAAGTTCTATCTTTTTCATAAATTCTAAGTCACAAGTATTAATGGTTGCATCACAATTTTTCTTTTCATTTTTATGAGGGTTACAACATGCATATTTTATTTTTTATAAAGATCATTAGTATCACAACATGTATATATCATCATGGTTTTAATTTTATGGAATCATAATATACATTTGATGTCATATCTCTTCAATCATTTGCTTCACTAGTAACATCAATAAAGTTGTTCTTCAAACCGTTAATCATTTCCTCTTGTCTTCAAGGAATTCACTAGAAAGTAGGTCATATACATTATCTTTCCTATATCATTAGGTAATGTAAAAACACCTTTAGAGTCTTTATGTGCTTCATCAAAATTTGAACTTAGATAATTACCAAGCATTGAAAAATTTTCATCTTTGGCTTCTCTCATAATTGATTGTAAGACCCTCTTTACCTTTATTGATGTATCCTTTTGTCCTTCAATTTTTTCTATCATGTGTTGTGTACAACATTTTAGACCTTTCAACCTTTCCTTAGTCTTTTCTAGTGAAGCATCTTGAATGTTTATTTGTTCTTCTTGAAAATATAAATTTTGTTTCTCTTCTTCATTTGTTTTTAACAACTCATGTTTTTGTATTTCTATTTTTTGATCATTTATTTTTCTTTTTGCTTGCTTTTTCCTTGCCATGTTGCACTAAAAATTTACTCTTAAATTTACAAAATCAAAATTTCAAATCCTTTGGAGTAGAAAACCTTATTTTTTCAAAATTTAAATAAACCAAATATTTCTAAATTTCTAATTGCAAACTTCAAATATCAAATTTAAAAAATATTAAAATTTCAAAAAAATTTAGGAGTAGAAATCCCTATGACTCCCTAATTTAAATAATAATTTTCAAAAATATCTTATTAAAAATATTTTATAATTTTTAAATTAATTAACTCCACCTTATAACTCCTATAAAAAATACTTTTTATTTTTGTCCTTTTAAATAAATATATATATATATATATATATATATATATATATTTAAAAAATATTAACTACCTTATATCTCCACTCAAGAAAACAAACGCCTTTTTGATTTTGACTTTTCTTTGTGTTAAAAAAAAACAAAAAAAAGCTTTTATACAATTCTAAAACAAAAAACATGGCCCACTTATGTGTCATAGATGATGGGTCGGGGCCATGAGCGAGCTAGAGGTTGGGGGTGTTCTTATGGTGGGAGACATGAAAGACCCATTATCCCCCAGATTTTGACCATGCAAAATGGTGCCGAGAACTGCTTGATTCGAGCTTTGTTGTGATTGGGGATGCATCCTCTCTGGGGATTTTTGCTTCGCCAAAGGTGGTGAATCCTTTGGAGTTGGAGAAGAATCCAATTAAAGCTTTAAATACAAATGAAGGTGTTGGAATTTTTATCAGTAATCTAAATATTGATGATGTGGAGCCTAAATCCATCGAATCCAGTTTCAAGCCCATTGAAGTAGATCTTGAGTAAGGTGCCCCACCCTCAGGGTTTTCCCTATTCTGATTCACCTTCTAGTGATAAGGAAAATTCTTATGGGATTGTTGTTTCTAATAGGGCTAAAATGAATTTCTCTTCGAATAGTCAGTTTGATTTGGTTCCTAATCATAAGATCTTATCCATACCATCTAACCTATTAAAATTAACTATGGATGATGGTGATCTCACTCTTGTTGATATATTTTTAGGAAATTCTAGATCAAACTTAGACTCTATTAGGAGATGGGCATTCTTGAAATGGTCTCCTAAAGGGAAAACAAAAATTATTGCCCTTCATAATGGTTTTTTGCTCAAATTTCTTTGGAGGAGGATCTCCATAATATTCTTAGTGGTGGCCCTTGGTTTTTCAGAAGGCAAAGCCTATTTATTCACAGATGGGGAATAGAATTTGATCCTAAAAGTAAAAAAAATTAATTCTACCCCTTTGTGGATTAGGTTTCCAGAAATTTCGTTACACTTTTGGCATGAAGCAATTATCAAAGGTATTGCCAAGATTTTGGGAAATTTAGTCACGATTGATCTGGTAACCAGAGCGAGGTCTAGAATGATTTATGCTCATATGTGTGTTTTGGTTGATCTTGATGCAAAGATTCATGATTCTATTAAGCTGGTTTTGGATGTGGGTTCAATATTGAAATTCATCATCTATGAGAATAAACCTCTATTTTGTTCCACCTATAAAAGACATGGTCATAATTCATCATGCTACCCTTGTAATAAAACTAATACTAAGAAGGATCGATCGAAGGATGCTTCACAGGCTCAACATTTCTTTTCTAAGGAAGATATCTTAGTGGAAAAATATTTGACTTCAGAAGCTTTATTGGAGACTCGGATAGACCCTTCGAGTCTAAAAAGAAAATCTCTAGATGCAAAAAACCCTGCTGAAAAATCCTTTAAATGTTTGGCTTTCGGCTCTTCTCCCTTAGAGGATGATGAATGGCTTTCAGCGTTAGGTGGTAAAAATTTCAATGAGTTTCTAGTCAAAAGGAAAGATTTAAGATCTCCATGCTACATTTCAAGAGGATTGTGCATCACAAAGTCTAGTGGGAATATTGATAAAAGACCTTCGACAAAACCTACTTGAATATTGTGCTCAGTTGTTCTTCTTCGATTGCCCTTGTATGCTGGTGGAAGATTTCCCTTCAAGCGATAAATTCATTTTTTTAAATCTTATCCAAAGTGCCTCTGTGTCTCACTCGTGTTGATCCTTTCTATGTTGGAAGGTGGTTTCCTTCAAGCGAGGAATTCAAATAATATTTTTGAATTAGGCTATGAGCGAGAATTGCCTTTACATAATTTTTAAAATATTTAAATTGTAGGATGTGGGTAGGAGTCTGTTCTCTCCCTTTTTTGTATTTTTTTGATAGGTAACAGTATATTTACAGCGGGTTTTTTAAAAAGGATCCCAAAACCTTAGTTACAGTAGTGGCCGAAGCAATGAAACTTAAAACCAAAAATAACGTCCCCATCCCGGGGCCCTGGAAACATAAAACAAAAAAAACGTCCCCGCCTTGGGGCCCTGGAAACTACAGAAAACAAAATGCCCAAATAAACTTCGCATCCGTGAACCTCCAAAAAAAAAACAAACCCAAAAATGAGACACATTGAAAATGGCGAATGCCAGGGGGCCTAGCTAACTGGGCCCTGACCCGTCCTCGGCCCGCTCAGTCTGCCGCTGACCCTTGGCAACGCTTTCCTCCAGCTTGCGACGGAGCTCGGACAAAGCCTTGGCGGCATGAGACGCGGCTTGGGCAGCTGTGTTGAGAGAACTGACCGCAGTATCCAGGAGGCCATGGAGTGCCAGCTTCTGCAACGCATCATCTGACTCAGAGCTGATCACAGTGGGCTTCGGGTTCTCTGGTTTGGCATTCTTGGGGCTTTCTGCAGCCCAGCTGGGTCCGGGGGAGGCCCTTTTGCACCCTAAACTTGGAGGAAGGGCCCTGTCAGGGCCTGTGCTCGACGCCCTGCACTTGCGCGCAGGCCTGCGACGCTTCAGGGAAGAAGAATCAACAGGAGCAGGGGAGCCTTTGGCGGCAGGGGAACCAGGGGGAGAAACGCCAGTTTTGGGGGGCGAGACAGAAGAGAGGGGGGGAATGCTGTGCAGCTGGGGCTGGTTGGCCAGGGCATGTCTATAGAGAACAACCATGAGCCCCTGGTGTAAGGGCCGGGAATGGTTCTTGCGGGCACGCTCAATGGTCAGACCCAAAGAGTAGAGGAGGAAGCGGGGGGTGCTGATGAGGGTAGCTCCATGGAGGTGGTTAAAATAACTGAGATGGAAGCTAAACAGCCACTGCTCGGGATCGTCACAGGTAATATATTGCATTACCGGGACAATGGCTTCATCGAACGACATCGGGAGGTGAGAGCGGAGCAAGTTGGCTTTGTCCCACTGGTGGTCTGGGAAGCGGGAGAGCTCCTCTTCCCAGTTGTGTTTATCCCGTCTGACGACACGGCCTTTCTCTTCGTGGTGGAGGCCGAAAACCTTTGTGAGGAAGTCCTTGGAGATTTTGAAGTGCAAACCCTTGACTGTAACTTCTCCGTCGTTCCACGACTCCAGGAACCCCTGGGTGATCTCATCGTCATGGCCGGCAAATTTGCTAAAAAATGGCATATATTTCTTGGCATCGAAGAATAAGCGAGCAGGGCCGCTCAACTCGAGGACAGGGGGCTCCAAAAAAATAGCTTTGGACGCCATGGGGGATGAGCTGGCAAGGTGGGGACAAAGGGGGCAGAGAATGCCAGACCGGGGAAGAAAGAGCAGGGGAGGGGGAATGCGACAGCGGGATGGGACAACGAGGGGAATAAAAAGGCCGTGCGAGGGCTTGGGAAGGGGAAGCGCCGCCAACTTTGGAAAGTAGCACACACGGCTGGGATCGACACGACGGGGAGGGGGCTGAGGGGGTGCACCAGGCAGCTGACACGCGAGGATGGGAAAGGCCCATTGCCAAAGCGCCAGCTGGCGAACACTGAGCGGAGGAGTTCCGGGAGAGAGCCGCACCGGAGTTGACCTCGAACGGGTTGGCATGGCACGGGAATCAGGCGACGTAGAGATCAAAGTGAGAATGACGGGGAGGCCTGCCATGCACAAAGAACTGGGGCTGCCAGGGTTGCCAGCTGGCCAAAGCGGGTAGCTGTCTAGGCAAGGGGCAAGGGCCGCTGCGGGGAGGACCAGGGCGATCCTCATGCGGACAGGGTGGCGAGCCGACGGGTTGCCACGGGGGCGAGAAGCACTGGACAGCGGATGCACACGTCGGGGGGACTTCACCGCCCAGCCACGGAGATGACTAGACGCCCGAGAAAACATCATGATTGGGCTGGTCCTGCCTCACAATTTGGACTAGGCCTGCAGGGAAGTGCGAGGTCCAGGTGGTGAATTCTCCAACGGTGATGCCTAGATTAGCCATGAAGTCAGTAGCCCTGTTGCCTTCTCTGAGAACATGCTGGAAGGTGTGATCGGGGAAGCCCTGGAGCAGGAAGAGGGCCTCCCGGATGGAGTTCTAGAATCGCCAGGAGCAGGACTCGGGCTTGCTGGCGCCTCTGATAATGACTTGGGAGTCGCCTTCGATAATAATTTTTGGGGAGGAGCCCCTGAGAGCCGACAGCCCACTGAGTAGGCCGGCAACTTCGACAAAGTTGTTAGTTTGCCTGCCCAGTGGGACCGTGAAGGCAGTGACCAGATTCTCGAAACCGTCTCTGATAACCCCGCCAGCCCCAGAGGGCCCGGGGTTGCCTTTGGAAGCATCGTCAAAATTGAGCTTGAGCCACTCGGGGGGGGGAGTCCATCTGATCAGGGATCGGTGGGAAGGGGCTGGAGGGGAAGAAGGGGGGGTGATCTGGAAGTCGAGGGAGGAGAGAAGGGAAGCTTCGCTCGACCGCCTGGGATCCACAGAAAGGGGAATGAGTCGAGAATTCTCAGTGGCAAAGGAGACTGCTTTGGATGCCAACCTTTGGGGGGAGTAGGCCAGGGAGGAAAAGGCTCGCCGGTTACGCTCGAGCCAAATTTTCTAGAGCAAGTGAGGAAGGCAGGCCTTCCAGAGGAAGCAGAGAAAGGGATGGGCAAAGGGGGTGGGCCACTGAGACAGGAGGTCAGAAATGGAATTGGGGGCCGCCCACTGAACGAAAAAAAGGGAGAGGATGAGGCCCAGAACTTCGAAAGAGAAGGCATAGTTTAAGAAAAGGTGGTTGGTGGACTCCCAAGCGACACAGTAGAGGAAACATCTGTTGGGGATTTGGAAGCCTCGCTTGATCAGATTTTCGATCGTGAGGATTTTGTTTTGGACGGCCGCCCAAATGAAATGGCTAATTTTGGGGATCAATTTCTTGGCCCAGACCAGCTGGGTCGGGAAGGTGGTTGCCCCGGGGTTCTCTGAATATGGTAAGCAGACTTGACTAAAAAGATGCCGCTGGGAGAGCCATGCCACATGCATCTATCACTGTCACCAAAAGAAGGGATGACTGTCGCACTGAGGATGCACTGAAGTTTGGCAGCTTGAAGCGGGAACCTGGGGTTCAGGATGGGTTTCCAGGTGGTCCGCCCCTGACACTGGGTCATGTAGTCAGACACTCTGGGCCCACGGTCCGCTAGCCCAGGTTTGAGAAGAAGGAGTTCTCTGTCCGAGCTCAGGGCCTCGTCGAGGATCCATCTGTCCTCCCAGAAGTCTATCTTGGCACCGTCTCCAAGGATCCATCTGGTCCCTTGCTGAACAATATCTTTGGTGGAAAGCAGGGCCTTCCAGAAGGTAGATCCATCACGGGGCTGGGTATCCCCGAGGAAGGGGTGATTGTGGTAGTACTTCCTACGCACAATGCAAACCCATTCGTCGGGGGTATTGGTATGAACCTTCCAGGCATGTTTGGACAGAAGGGCCTTATTCATGGGAACCACCCGTCTGAGCCCGATCCCTCCTTCATCTTTGGGGCGGCAGACCAGGGGCCAGGAGACCAGGGGAATCCTTTTCTTGTCTTTGCCTCCCGACCAGAGAAAACATTTTTGAATTTGCTCAATGAGAGTAGCAATGGAGGCCAGAATTCTGAAGACCGACATGAAGTATATCGGAATGCTTTGGAGAACGGACGCCAAGAGAGTGGCTCTGTCGGCCTGAGAGAGAAGGTGGCCTTTCTAGGGGGCGAGTTTTCTTTGAATCCACTCAATCACCCCATTCCACAACACCTTGGAAGATGCCCCTGTGAACAGAGGAAGCCCGAGGTAGGAGGAAGGGAGGGAGCCGGGGGAGCAGCCCAGGATCCGCCCGATTTTGATTTGTCTAGCCACGGGGGTGTTGATGAAGTAAATCTTGCTTTTACGCAGGTTAATTTTTTGCCCGACCGCCTCCTCATACAGGGTAAGGATGCTCTTGAGGGCCTTGGCTTGAGGGACCGAGGCCGAGGAGGCAAGAATGGTGTCGTCCACAAACTGCTGATGGGACACGGGGGGGAGGTCCTGCATCGGTCTGATGCCCGAGATAAGACCGCGAGTAACAGCATTCGAAATGGTTCGTCCCAGGGCCTCGACCAGGATAATAAAGAGAATCGAGGATAGGGGATCACCTTGGTGGAGACCTCTGGAACTGGGGAAGAACCCGGTCGGGGAACCATTGACCAGGATAGAGAACCAGGGGGAGGACACACACTTGTTGATGAGATGGACCCAAGAGGGGTGAAACCCAAATTTGAGGAGGACCTTGGACATGAAGCTCCAATCGACCCTATCAAAAGCCTTGTTCATATCGAGCTTGAGCAGGAAATGGGCCTTTCTGGATAGGACAGCTGAGTGAATGGCCTCATGCATGATTATGACCCCGTCGGTGATCAGCCTGCCTTTGACGGAGCTTCCCTGGCAGGGGGAAATGATCAGGGGAAGAATGTCTTTGAGGCGGGTTGTCATGGCTTTAGTCAGAATTTTATAGAGGACGTTGCACAAGCTGATGGGGCGGAAGTCTGACAGGGACCTTGCAGCCTGGGTCTTCGGGATCAGGGCTATGAAGGTGGTGTTGATGCCTCTGGGAATGGATCTGGTGAATTGCAGGTCCCGGATGGCAGCGCACACCTCAAGGCCCACGATGTCCCAGAAAGCCTGGAAGAAGCGGGGAGGAAACCCGTTCGGGCTCGGGGCCGCCTCAGCCTTCATGGAAAATGTGGCAGCATGGATTTTTGAGTCCGACAAGGCTTGAACCAGCTTAGCATTAGCCATGGCCGGGACGGACGTCGGGATGTGATCCAGAAGGGTGTCGGCCGCCTTCGAGGACATAGGAGGTCCATCGCCCAGGAGCTCTTGGAAGAAGTGGACTACCTCGGCTTGGATGTCCTCTTCCTTGTTGATGATACTACCATTGCTATCAACCAGCTCGGCAATTCTATTGGAACCCCTGTTTCGGAGGGTCGATGCATGAAAGAACTTGGTGTTTGCATCGCCATCTTGGATCCACAGAGCACGTGACTTCTACCTCCAAAAGGTTTCTTCCCTGGCTAGGATATTGTGGTACTCGCTGAGGGCAGTGTGTTCCTCTTCCCTGAGGCCGGGCTCTTGAGAGCCAGCTTGGAATCTGGACTCAATCTCATCGAGTTTATTTTTGATAGCCTCCTTGCTTTCAAAGATATTACCGAACACTTCTTTGTTCCAAGTCTTGAGGTGCTCCTTGAGGCGTCTCAACTTGTGGAAGACCTATTCGACGGGGTGGCCAGGGACAGGGGGAGCCCACCAGAGGCCGACCTGGGCCCGGAGGTCGGGGTGGTGAAGCCACATGGACTCAAACCGGAAGGGTCTCCTAGGGGGGGCGATGATCAGTCTCGAGGAGGAGGGGGCTGTGATCGGACCCAATTTTGGGGAGGGCCAAGAGGGAGGCATCGACAAAAATGGGGAGGGCTTCCTTAGACAAGAACACTCTATCTAACCTTACCTGAATGTGGTTGGGTCCCGCTCTCTTGTTGGACCACGTGAACCGGGCTCCCTTCAAGCTGACATCCATGAGCTCATTGTGGGCGATAAAGGCCCCAAAGTCATCCATGCTTTTGGTTCTGACCTCCGAGCCCCCGCATTTGTCAGAGGAAAACAGGGGGCTGTTGAAATCCCCGGACAGGATCCAGGGCAGGGGAGCGAAGGCTTCTCTCATCGAGCTGATTTCCTGCCAGAGCCTTGCTTTCTCAATGGGACTGTTGGGAGCGTAGACGTTGGATAGGATCCACGATCGCTTAGAGTTGAGGCAGTGGACCAGAATGTTCATGATCCTGGGCGATGAAGAAATGAGCCTTCCCTCGTAAGATCGAGGATCCCACATGCACATGAGGCCCCCGGCTGAGCCAGCCGCGGGGGTGGAGAGAAGTTCGTAGTTGCGCTAGGTAGCATGGGCTATTCTCCAGGCAGTGGTGTCATCTATCTTGGTCTCCTGGAGGAGGATGAAGGACGGGC
This sequence comes from Wollemia nobilis, assembly GCA_028583015.1. NCBI lineage: Eukaryota > Viridiplantae > Streptophyta > Pinopsida > Araucariales > Araucariaceae > Wollemia > Wollemia nobilis. Next base: position 1,354,390 of record JAQPPZ010000282.1, read on the forward strand.
GGTGGTCCCTGCGGAGTTGACCGAGGATCCTTTTCTTGGGGACCCCATTGAGTCCCCTGATGTTCCAAGAGATTAGCTTCATTTGGCACCCTTTTGGGGTCGCCTGCCCCCCTTTCCAGCCTGGGCGGGAGGTTTGGATCGGGCGTCATCCGCCTTGCAAAAGCTCGTGTCAACGTCAGGTAGCATGGTCTGGGAACCGCTAGCAATGTTGTCCTCGGTGATCCTTGACCGTTGTTCGCATAGGGTGGGCCGCCCTCGTTTACCTTTGTTGCCAAAATCTATGGCAAAGGATCTGCTCCGGGTCATTTTGGGGCTGACTTCGTCGGACTCGGAAGGAGAGCTGCCTTCGGTCTCATCATTAGATCGCTCGGACCCACACACCAAGGGGGTAGGTTCTGGGAAGGAAGCCTGGGGGGCCGGGGTCAGAAGGGGGTGGGGGGGAGGGTTGGGTCCCGATAGCAGTCGGGGCTTACGACAGAAGGGGATGCGGGGGGGATCTGGGATCGGGTCCCCGGAGGGGTCGCTGGGGGGACACCCTCCGAACTAGCCTCGAGGGCCTGGGGGCCCGAAGGGGAAACCTCCTTGAGGGGAGTGCTAGGGTTGGGACGAGATGGATCCTGGGAGGGGGCCCGACCAGAGCTGGGTAGGGGTTTGGGATTAGGGCCTTCCACCTTCCTGGAAGCCGGGCATTGGTGAGGGAGGTGGCCTTGAGAGCTGCAGGAGGTGCAAAAGGTAGGTTTATTTTCATAAATAAGGGTTTGGCACCAGAAGAAGGACCCAGAAGAGATGGTCACCGAGGAGGGGAGCTCAGATTCGAGGTTGGCATTGGCACAGAACCTTGCATGCACCATGCGAGAGCCAGCCTTGGTCGCAGGATCAAAGGCCACCAGGTCTCCAACCGACTGGGCGATGAGCTTAAGAACGTCTTCGCACCACAGATGGAAGGGGAGGTCCGAGAGGCGAACCCAGATCGGGGCAAAGTTGATGCTTTGGGTGCTGGGGTGAAAATCTGCACCATAACGTCTGAGAAAAAGGCTTTTGCGACCCAAGAACCAGGGCCCGCCCGACAGGATCTTCTCAGCATCCTCGATGTTGTTGAGTTTGATAATGAAAAAGCCTCTGGATAGAGCAACCAGCTGGATATGGCCGGAGACCTTCCATTTGGTGGCCGCCCATTTGCGGATCGTCTCCATGTCTGGGCGCCCACCCAGGAACTTCCCAACCAAGGAGGATGAAGAATCAGAAACCAGGGAAGAGTAAACCTCCTCCTGGATGGAAATGTGGGTGCCTTGGAGGGAAAGCCCGACACCCAAGGCCCGAGCAGGGGTCCTGGAGCCCGCCAAAACCTGTTGGTAGGAGGGTTTATGGCCTCCCGGGGCCCGCCCTAGCCCCGGATCGGGGGATGCCTTCCCAAGGCCATCCGACGCGACAAGGCCAGGCAGGGGGCGCGGGCCCAGAATCCCGACCCCACCAAACCCAACGCACTGCTCGAGACCCCCGTCCGATCCCATCGTGGATCCACCTAGGCCCAGCCAGGGCCCGGACGTACCTGAACCTCCTGGATCCGGGCCCGCCCAGGATCCAGCGTTCTATTTTGGATCTGATCCCGGCCCTGCCTCCGCTTCTGCTCCAAACTGCGCTCTAGCTGCCGCTCCTGCTGTTGCTTCCGCCATCCACTTCCACTAAATTTTTCTCCCTTTTTTGTATTTATCTGTATGGTTTCTTTAATATTTTTCAAATTTTCATCTTTCGCTTTGTTCCTAAGGTTCTCTCTGGTAGCTCTGTATGTTTTCTCTGCTCCCTATTTCTAGTCTCTTTTTGAGATCTTAGTTGGACTTGGTCTGGTTGGATACTCGTTAAGGTTTGGGGAGCTTAAAAACCCCTTTGTTAAAGGTTTTAGGTCCTTTTAAAACCCTTCTCAACCAATAAAAAAAAACCTAGCCCACTCAATATTCCATGTATTTAGCAGTATTTATTTATTTTTTAAGCGAAAAACCCCTTGCGGGTCCGCCTTGGTCTGAGAGACCACGAATAGGGGGTTTTATACCTTTAAAGTCACCCGAGAGTCACACCCAGCCCTGTCCGCACGAACATTATCAATTGGATTTTGGGTACCCAATTTAGCTTTTTGGTAGGGTGGAGATTCGAACCTAGGACCTCCCTTGGAGGATTGCCCTCTCCTCTCCAACTCACCTACAACACCTGGGTGGCAGTATTTATTTTGAAAACCTGCATGCAGGTTTTAATTTTTATTCTAAATTCTTCACCCTTATATCTCCCATGTATTTACTAGATAATAATTTTTTTATAGAATATTCTCTAAAAACACTTCCTCCTATAGTGTTTTCATAAGTTTGTATATGTGTGCTCAACTATTTAAATAGAAAATACCTTTTTTTTCTTTGGCACTCCCACATGTGGCTTTTTGCATGCAATAACTTCTCTCTTCAACATACATTACCAAATTATTTTCTCACCTGATTTCCTTTGAGACTCTCAACTAACGTTGCTTTGACTCCTACCAAACACTCGAATTCACTTTGATTTTACTAGGTGCTCAAGTGTGTTTCTAATTATGGAATACACTCTGATTCTTCACACTAAATATTATAGATGACTTAATCTTTGTTTCTCTAGGCAATGAAGCTCTAAAAATTTATGAGATCTTTTGATGGCATTGCAATCTGGTGCTACAAGAAGTGATTTCACTCTTCCTCTGCTTGTAGCTTTAATTATATTCTTTAGAAAGTGTTGTGAAAATCTTTAATGCTTTCTTTCTTGTTTCTTATTTTCTTCTCAGAATTTTGCATGAGCTCTTCTATAATTTTTTTCTTTCTTCTTTTTCAAGTTCTAGATTTCACTCCACTACTCAGACTGCACTCTAGAGATAAACATAAGACCTCACAATGATTTTAATGCACTTTTCAATGTTTAAGACTTTATTACACTTATCATTCTTGTTTTCAATTTACTTTGCTTCTATTTTATTATTATTGGCTCTACAGGACACTTCTTTTCTTAGCTTTCTTTACATGGGTTACCACCATTCTGGTAATTTAAAAAAATATTATTTTCTTTGGTTCCTCCTTTTTTAATATGCTCAATATTATTTTTGTTGGTTCTTTTTTTAATAAACTATTTTGCCCTTCAATATTTGAATATAACTTTCTATAACAATTTAAATTATTTTTAAAAATAATTCTTATATCTCCCTTTCTCTTCTTTTCAAAGCAATTCTTGATATTCTCAAATATATTTTTTAAATCTCTCTAAATCAACCAAATAAAAATATCTTCTTTCTTTTTGTCTAATGTAAAAAACTTTTATTCTTCAATTTTTATTTTCTTATATCTCCCAAAAATTCTTCTCATTTTTTTTTTTACTTTTTTTTAAAATTCTTCCAATCAAATTCTTTTATTTTTATTTTTTATTTTCTTATCACTCCAGATTTTTTTTCTTCAAAAATAAAATTTTTCTCTTCAAAATGATTTTAATAAAATTATTTCTTCAAATCAAATTTGCCTTACCTTGTCAAATTTTCTCTACAAATTTTGCTGCAATTTGAGCACCTTAGCCCTCTTTTCTTTCTTTTTCTTTGCTGGATTTTTTTTTCAATTTTTTTTTATTTTTTATTTTTTTAATTTGCTTCAAATTTCTTGGCTTGAGATGCTTTCTCAAGTTTTTGAATGCAATATTTTCACTTTCAGGCTTCATCAATGACTCTTGCCACTTTGTCTACCTATTGCACTTTGGCTCTCAGGATCCTCACCTCATAGGTTCTAGCTGATCTTCTACGCTCGTCCAACAAATATCCTCTTCACAGTGGCAAACCAATAAACAACTACTTCTTCACTTCTAGCACTTTATCTCTAGCACGATATAATACATGCAGTCAATAATCTCCTTTAATATTCTTTACTCTTCCTCACACATTCTCTATCTAACACTCTAATTTTTTATAGCACTCCATGGCTCTAGTACCACTATTAGTTTTTTCAAATAAATTAACTCACAAAAATATTTATCCGAGATCAACCATAAATTAGATAAATATCATACAAGATAACAATGAATCACAATATTGGAGTAACATCAATATGTCACAAATGTAACTCAAATATATTCAATATCAAAATATTATAGGAATGATTTAGATTGATTACATTGCATGGAGATTTATATCCAATACATAATTTTACATGAATTTTCAATACCATAACTATTGCTCTCCTTAGACATCTAAGAGATGCATCCTTTCATATTCCTCTCAAAAATTTTATCTTGCCACATATAATTGTGAATCTTCATTCTCTCTCTTGACACCTTGCACTTTCTCTCATATTGATACATACATTATAAAATATAAACCATTCTACCAAAATAATATTTACAAAGGTTCCAAATAATGTAATAACTCTAACATTCCTTGTAGAAGGTTCAATCATTGATCTATTGTATCTTCCCCTTCTTAGTTTTGATAGATGGATTTGACTTAATCATTTTTCTTGAAACATGGATGAACCCATTAGGCCCTAGTTTTTTAACACTAGAATATAATACTTCTATATGTAACAATCATCCCTATTAAAATTTAAATAAAATAACATTTGAAAAAAAAAAACTTTAAGCCATTTAATTTCTCAAATCATCCTATTTTATTTCAACCATGAGTTAATTATCTCATATTGTATTATTTCATTAAGTCCTTATCATACTACATTTATAATGATTAAGGAATCCAAAACACTATTAGTATAAGGGACCCACTCTTTTTTTTATTTGATAAGTCATATCCATTTTCTATGAGTGTTTTTATCCCACCTTAGACTAATATTTTAAGTTATCTTTTATTCACACTAGTCTAGAATTATTTTATATCCAAAACAAGGTGATTAACATATTCATTCATATGATAGCTGGTAACATCCAAGTATAAAAATAGGGTATATGCTCTACTAATATTTGAACAATTTGTAATCATGTCAAGGGATTTGGTTTAATTCCTTTGAACAAGAGAGATTCAACAACAACTAGTTTTGGTTTCATCATTTATCCTAAATAGGTTGTGTTTCCTTGCTCAACCTATTCATAATTATTGTGTTTAGATAAGTATAATTAGCAAGAGTTTCACAACTATTACAAGAATGAATAATTCCTTTATAACAATCATAACTATGTATAACCTTGTAATCAAATTATATGTAATCATATCAACACATGTACCAATTCTAAAATAATTTTCCTCTGTATTTTATATAATTATACGTGTTTACTCATAATGGTATAGACCATCAATGTATGCTAAGTAGATAAGTTTACTTCAAAGAATATCAAATTGGTTAACATAGTATTCATTTTTTTTTCAAATTATTTTTATTACTACACAATTTAATATAACCTTAACAACTCAACTAGCCATCTCTTTTTGAAAGAAAAAATACCTACTATAACCTTGCATACAATAACTTATAATAAATTTATATCTAAGTCAATTAAAAAGAATTAGATAGATAATGTCAATGAATTCACCATAATTGCATTTAAGCATCATCAATTGCTATCATAAAATTGGCATGAGTCATACATTTTACTCTCAATATCAACTATAAACATAATTTTATATTCAATAACCATTTGTCAATTACAAGGTCAATATTTAATACATTTATCCCTATATTTTATGAGCCATTACTCATAAGAGAGAAGATATAATTTGACCAATTTACCATCCAAACAACTAATAAATGACTAAATCTCCTTGTCTTCATACTCCATAATATCATATGTTATTTTGGGATCCCATCCAAGATCATATCGGATAATGGAATGTCGTTAAAAAACAAAACTGTAAGGGCTTTAACATCCAAGTATAATATTCAATGTAGTTTTGCGACTCCATATTATTCGTAAGAAAATGGGCAAGAATAATCCTCTAACAAGACAGTGGTAGCAATATTAAATAATATTGTTCAAGAAAACCACAAAGATTGGCATATCTAGCTGCCTCTTGCTTTATGGGCTTATAGAACTAGTATGCAAACGCCCACTAGGGCAACCCTGTTATCAAATGCCCAGAAGCTCACCTAGACCAAATGACCCTTCTTGATGAACATCACATGAATACCTTGAGCATCTTCAAGTTTATCAGGAATGCCTAAAATGAGATTACAATAATAAAGTCCACCTGAGATACTTTAAAGTTGAGGATCTTATGCTAAAAGAAAACCAACAGAACTCAAACCTGCCACTGTATATGTGAGACAAATTTGTGACCAATTGGTTAGGTCCATTTATTATCTTAGATAAGATAGGACCTAGTACTTATCATCTAACATTTTTTGAAGGTGTTGAAGAGCCTGAACCTCTCAACATCCTTCATCTTAAGGCATTTTGCACATTAAATTTCAAAATTAAAAAATAATTGAAAAATCAAAATTTAAAAAAGAATTGAAAATTGAATAAAATCCAAAAGCATTGCAAAACATCAAAAATACAAAAAATATTTACATTATGCATTTTCATTCCGCACATGCATTCACTAATTGCATTGCATTAGGCATGTTCATCCATTACACTTGCATTAGGATAGGTTTTTTACAATTTTATAAATGACACCACGTTTGTATCTTGATCATGCATCTACACATCATCATTATCCATCACCCTTGCGAGTAATTATGTTTTTCAACACAACCCCTCATGTTACTATGAGGTATATACTAGGGTTTTTTGGTAATTCGGCCATACCTATAGATCTTCTCAAATTTTATAGAAATATATCTTTGATTTTGGAGATGAGGTCTAGTTTTGATAGCACCTAGCATATGTCAAAATCCCATCACTAATTAAACATTAACAATCCTAGTTTAGACAAGGAAAGATGAAAATTACAAAGTGGTCCTAGTCACCTTAAGTGAAAGTTTTTTACTTGCTCATCTTGTGATGTGCATGGTATAGAGTGTTGATAATTGACAAAAGTACAAGATCCCCCTACCCAAAGAAATACCTTTCTTTCATACAAATAAACAAAATCCTACAATCAAAGTAAATGCCTTGCTAAAAAAAATGTAAAATAAACAGTGATTGTCGTCACTAAGCATGAGCAAGTATCCCAATAAATGTGAAGAAAATAAGGGGGTGAAGAGCTTGAATCCCTAGAATATTCAATACTTGAAGCCATTGAGTGATATTTAATATAACAATGGGCTGAATGAATTTTGCCTAGCATTGGGATAGTTCTAAGCAATTTACAAATGATATAGCTTTAGGTGACCTATATTACCTAGTAGTCTAGTCCAACTACGTCCAAAATTTGAATCATGGTGAGCATTTGGTGATCCTCATTACAGAAATGGGCTAAATAAATCCTGCCTAGAAATGAGGTAGTCTTATGTCTCATCTAATATATTCATTTACACACATAGGGATAATGAATATCTTGGTCTTCATAACAAATTTTTTTATCTTTCAGGAGTCTTGTATAGTCATTATACAACTTTTGATTAATCAACTAGGGTGTTTGAGTCTCATGGAAAACCTCAAAAATCCCTCATAGCAACAAATCATCTCATATCATAAATCATTACATATCACAATCATCTCATCTCACATATGGATGCTTAAATTATTATTTCTTATGATAAGAGTTATCATTTTCATTCATGATTTTCATACATTCTATGGTGTCATCCATTAGTTTGTTAAACACATATTAGATGCATTCCTTACATTTTAAATGATTAAAGCATACATTCATTTGCATTAGTTCATTCCTAATATAATTAATGCATTACATTCCACAACATACATCATATTATATCACATAAATTACGTGCATAAACAACTTAACCAAATTAAATATACATTTAACAATAAGCAGTGCATCCATATATGTACCCATCATCATAATGCATCCATACATGTAGATCATAGCATCTAAGCAATACATATATCATCTAGATAGTACATATCATCAATACATTGCATACATTTGCATCACATAAACATTAAAGTAACAAATGAGACACATGATGATCCATAACATAATAAATTTCATATATATCGGTGTCAATATATACATAAAGGTATCAAAATGTCTGTAGGCTACAATAGTGTAGGTACTCAAACCATATACTCAAAAATGATACAATGTCATCATGGCATAATCATTACTGGACTACACCACCTACATCACCCCCCTCTTCGCCCTCTCTACGAGGCTACCTAGAGCTAGTGCCAGCCGATCTCTCAGATTGAGAACCTATCCTATGATTGAGCTGCACTGATGACTGCCCCAGATCACTTTACCTAATCCAAAGGGAGCTCCCTGTTGTAGATTGCTCTTGAGGATTACCAACTAATATCCTGACCTAACCCTATAGGGATACAATATATCTAGCATCTATGGCCATATGAGTTGTAGCATCCTCCAAGAGTCCCCATAGATGCCTTATCTCTACATATGTATCTAACCTTACTGATACTTGAGTGGTTGGATCTAAGGGTGTAGCTTGTGAAGTAATAGCAACACTTGTCATCACCTGGAGCATATCTCACTCTATTGTCCTAGGTTCAAATGTGACTATAAAAGATACCTATGAGTAGTGATATTCTCTATCTCTATGGTGGCTGTGTCAACTTATATCTGGAGGGTAGCCCTCTCCTCCTAATAGCCCCTCCATTGAGTCTTCCCTATTGTAAGCTATGTCTATGCTACACTGAGCTAAGACTGTAGGGTAGCTATAGAGGTATCCCTCTCCAAGATTTGTCATCTAGCCATTTATAGTTGTGTCTGTAGACCATGTATCTAGACCTGTAGCTGAGACACCTCATCATCAGGATCCTCCTCACCCTCCTCCTCATCTCATGCCTTATCCTTTGGTATGACCACCTATACCCACTCACCCTCTATCCTCTAGCAAACTCATCACCCATGAGGGTCATCAAAAACTACCTCTACAACCTCACCATCCCTAGATCTACCTAGGGGACCGCCACTCTACCATAGCCTAGTGGTCCACTATGCGTCATACTCTGGAGTTGTTCCAACATCTATGGCCCTTGTATCCTCAATAACATCATCCTCATCAATAAATATTGTAACCTGAGGCCATGCTAGTTGCATCTCTATTTTAAGGTGGTGGTAGAGGATTGGCTCCTTTGGGATATCCTACTATATCCCAAACTATCTGGTAATCCAAGAGAAGTAGAAAAATCCTGCATGTTAGGCTTACGCCCAATGATTTAGCGATCGTGCCTGGCCCATATTAAGTAGCAGTCGATCTCCTCCCATGCTAGGTAGTCTAGGTAAGGACATCATATGATGTAGATGACCTACAACCTTGTCAACCTATTCGTGTAGTGCTACAAATATCCAAAATGATATTTTCTCCTGTAAGTCTCTAAATCTCATGGCCAACAAGCCCTATAGCACTAAGTGACATACACTAGTGAAGTGATCCTTAGGGGTAGTCCTCCTGGGTGGTCTATACTAATATGCTCCCACACCCATGTCCATAGTAGAGACTACATCCTACACCTACTCGCTCTTGTTGAGTGATGCGGTAGAGCTCATCGTAGAGCTGGGCAAGGAGAGAACTCCTCTATGATAGGATGAGGGGCTGATCCATATGGCTTCCAAGAAGATCCTATATGGTGGCCAAGAGGTTCCAAGGGAATGTTGCTCCTGATTTATTTGGTAGGACTACATTATCGATGATGTGCATCAGCACAACCTGGTACCATGAAAAGACATCTACTTTGTACCACCACTCTATTGGTACCCTACCATGCTCAATGTATGCAAGAACCTCATCGTTCTTGGAATCAAACACCCTCTAAAATATGATGGTCTTTGCTATGGTAGCTGAAGAAGTAATGGCCTACCCATCGATGGGAATCCTAAAAATTTGGTAGACATCCTCCAATGTCACCGTCATCTCCTCAGTTAGAATATGAAATGTGTTAGTCCATGCATCCTAGTGATAGGAAGTAGTCATATATGTCTAATCTACCTTGATGGTAGGTAGTATCAGGACATAACCAAGGCCCACGACCCCAAACCAATCCATGTCAACGAGATTTAGCTGGGGTAGCAACTCACGAAGCAAATTTGGCTCTCGCACCTATGCAATCAAAGTCTAAAGGAAAGATAATAAGATGCATAAAAACCAAAAACACCAAAAATCAATATTAAAAACTCAAAAACATGCACAACACAACTCCAAAAATTCAAAAACATAAAAAAAATCAATTAAAAATAAAAAACAAGCAAAAAAATAAAAAAAAACAAGCAAAAAAATTCAAAAACATAAAAAAAATAAATTAAAAAATAAAAAAAAATTAATCAAAATTTTCTAGAGTTTCTTAGCTGCTATTAACAACTGCAGTCATGGTTGTCAACCGTGGCTAGCGCCAATGATCAATTTTCTAACCGTTGGTGTTTGAACCTAGCTGCGGATGACAACCACAACCCCCAATTGGTAAATTGGGAGCCATGGATATCACCCGTGGCTATGAGAATGATCCCTTTTGAGGTTACTTCCCACCCAAAATGGCTCCCAAAATTAAAAATCAGCCCCTAAAATATCCTAAAGCTAGGGTGAGGTTCATTACCAACAAGTTTAATTGGGTTCATTTAAGCCATTAATTAGTGTGGTTCATTTTAAATTGCGTAAATCACACGTAATATATCAAAATTCTACCTTAGGAGCTCTGACTTCACCACTCGTAGAGGCCTTAGGTTGGTCTACCATGTTGGTGAGTAGTAGTTTTAGCAGCATCCCGTATCAAAGTTTCTCTCTCACCTTCGAGCTCTCACTATCAGTTTTTGCCAATTGAAAATAATGAATAGTAAAAATCCTAATTTTACTTTTATATTTCTCATTTGGACCTTAGCCACTATTGTCAGTCGTGGGCATAGATTGGCCAACATTTGGCCACTGTTGTTAGACGTGGCCAAGAAAATTGTTAAAACTAGCTATGGCTAACAACCAGGGCTAGCAGACAACAATAAATTCTCTAAAATTCCCATCGTTAGGAGCTTCAAAATGGATAATAAAAAATATTTTCTGGTCCATAATTCTCAAAAATTGTAAAAATTACAAAAACATAAGTCAAAATTCAAATGTGCCTCATATTTAGTTATTTATTCTATACACTTGGTGGTTGCAACGACTTGCACTCCATGCAATCCGACAAGATGAGTAAATTACCATAAGACCATTTGGGGTAAATTAGTCATCGTTGAATTGAAATGTCTTCACTTCAATCCTGAAGAAGGCCATTGCAGATGGAATGCCCCATGGGAATGAGGCATTCATTTCATTTATTCTATGAAATTTTTAGTAGATCATCAAACAAAGTGATTCACCATAAGCTTAAATAGAATTTCTATCATCTTGATTTCCTAAGAAGGCCATTGTGGTCGGACTACTCCGTACAATTACTATTAAAGGTTGAAATCACGATTGTAATAAGCCTTGCCATATAACAAAAATACAAAATTCTTGAATCATCCAAATTATTCATCTTGGTCAAGCAAATTTTTGCCTTAATCACATGTCCTTCCCTCATCGACTCGTCGCTTGAGGGGGTAGTCATAATATCAACAATCATAATCAAAATTAACAAAGGATCTTACGTTCATCTTATGAATCATTGTTAACAACTATCATAATATTACCCTTTTACTGGGGCAAAAAATAAATATGCTAGTTTAAAGTCTTGTAGTGATCCACCTATCAGACCAATTGTAGCACTAATGCTACCCGATTGGAGCTGGACATGCGAAAGATTTGCAAAATTAAGCCTTCCATCCCATTAGAAGCAATGATTCTAGGATGTGCATCCTTTGCAATATTGGGGTATTGTTGTGATGTCCTTCACAACGACCCCAAAATTTGGGGACCCACTTGAAATTTGAAGGCTTGTTTCAAATTGTTGCTTGCGCTTATGGTTCATCGTTGTCACCATTGGAATATCAAAAATGTTCATCTTCCTTAGAATGGTCTTATAATGGAGTTCAATGCCAAAATTCACCTCATGATTTGAAGATTCTTTATTTTGAGTTTGTAGGATCATCTTGTAGTCAAGTGATTAAAGTTGTTAGTTTATATGTTGTTCTCATGTTATGTTAGTTATGTGAAAAGGGTTTTGTTTAGGTTGTGTTTTAATTCTTTATGTTGTAATTCTTTTAGATTTGTTATGTTGCTATTATTATTTTTATGTTGTGCTTTATGTTTGTTTATTTTATGTTATATGTTGTTCTTATTTCATATTTTATTAATGTCATGTATTTTGTTTTTGTTTTTGTTATTATTTTATAATTTGTTATATTAAAGTTTAGCTAAGTTATGTTTTATTTTTTATGTGTCTTTTTATGTTTATATGATGTTTTGTTATAATTTTATATTTTAGGATGTGTGATGTTGTTTTGATTATGTGTTATTAGTTGTCTTTTTGTTTGTCATGTTATGTTATTAATATAATTAGTTTGTTATTGTAAGTGATGTTATGTTTTATTGCATGTTAAAATTTGATGTTGTTAAAGTGTTTATTTTTTTAATTTCTTTTAGTTCATTGTTAGAATGTTGACAAGTTTTATTTTTTTTTAGAATGTTTCATTTTTTTTTAAGAATGTTTTAATTTTTTTAGAAGTATGAGGTTCAAAGTATTATTATGGTAGAATGTTTCATGAATGTGTTAGCAAGTTTTTTAGAATATTTCTGTTTTAACTTTCAAAAGGGTTTATTCAAATATTTTACTCAAAATATATTTGTGCATTTTTTCATAGGTTTCCCAGGCAAGAGGATTATTGGACTTTGTCAACACAGTCGTGCTGCATGTAGCGTCGCCAGATTTTGGAGCGCCCGCAGTAGTGAGGGTGAAACAATGATAGTTGTATGGCTATAAAACTATGGGATTTTCCACCATATGAGGATGCTGCAAAGTAAAAGTTATTTTCATGTATTAAAGAGGGAACCTGGTTACCTAAATTGCTACTGTATGTGTCAAAATTCACAAATGCACCCTTTTTGACGTTGTGCTAATGATATCTGGTGTCTGCATCTACGTCTACATACTAATAGCGCCCATCCGATAGTAGTGTTATAGTATGGGAAGTTTAAGAATTATTTCATTTGTATGGGATAATCAAGTAATTGTTGGAAACAAAGATAAAAAGACACAAGTGTGTTATACATTAGGGGTAACAATGATGCAATATTTTTGGATAAAAGTGAAATCACACCATGGTTACTGATGAAAATGGAGCACAAGTGCAGGTGCCGTGGGCAATGGATGTAGCAGGATTAAGGGTTTCGTTCATGGATTGAAAAGAGATTGGATCAGGGTGTAAGTAATGATATGAACCAGGTGTTTTAGTATTTAAGGTGGCAATTGTTATATTAATTCCAAGTTAAGCTTATATATAAAGGGATTTATGTAAAGATTAAAATGAAAACTGTATAAGCCTAATATATAGAATGATTAAAATTTTTTGACATACCTAAAAGAAGTTTTAAAGTTTGTTGCGCAACGAGAAAACTGAATAAACAAAACTTGGAAAGTTATAAAGGGAGATTCAATGAAAGAAAGAAGGTAAGTTATAAAGGTAGATTCAATGAAAGAAAGGGTCGAACGTCTTTGCAAAGAAGTGTCTTTTTGGGAGAATTGAGAATTACAGAGAAACTGATGTTAATGTAAGAACGTCTTATTATATTAAAATATTTTTTATTTAAATGTGTGAATGTTATATTTAAATTTCCATGAAATATTTTAATATAGCTTTTCTAAAAAAATTAAAATTCCTCTAAAGATTGCACCATATCATTGTCTCGCTATGTGAACACTGGTGGGCAATGATCTGGTTTACATCTCTGTAACTTGGTTCCCAGAAGATTAATCTCTCATCTTTTGATTATTATTTTTTAAATATATATTCAATTCCTTTATGTTATACTAGGTTATCCAAAAATTTATTATTTAAATATTAGATTATTTTAATATTTAAATAAGTGAATTTAACAAGGTAAATGAATGTTCTATTTTCCAACTTTAGGTCATAAAGTTGAGGAAATCAGAATGGATAGCTTGGATTAAAATAAAGGGTGGGCTTTGTAATTCAATAAAGTTGCATTTATTCAAAAATTCAAGCCTCACTTTTGAAAATACAATATTTGTTGTCAAAACTTTCATGCCATAAATATTTGATGCACAAATATAATAAAGAAATACTTTTTTTGAACTTGATTTTCAATATATAAAATTCATAGTTCAAATATAAAGTATTATATTAAAACCCTATAAGTTTTATTTATTAAGGTTTGAAAGCCTTCTTTATTTGGGTTAAAACATTTTGATTTTATTTAGATTCTCAAATATTCTTGAAGTGGATTTTATATTTGAGTTGAATAAAATAAATTAAATCTTGAATTTCCTTAAAGGTAAAATTTCATAATCAAGATTTACATTGGATAAATTTCATGCAAATTTCATTAACTTAGATCCTTTAAAGTTAATTGAAATTGGATTAAAATTCTAGCTTTTTATATTTTCTAATTCATTCAAAGGCATTTTAATTAAGACATCCTATTGATATTATAAGATAAATTTGCATACATAAACTTCAATTATAAAGCAAGTTTATTTCATTATCAAATTGGTATGAGAGGCATGTTATGCGTGATAAATTGAAAATCATTTACTTCATTCCCAGGCCCCTTGTAAATAGAAACTTGCAAACCCAAGAGTTTATTTAGGCATTTATATAAATAATTATGCATGACATATAAATATTAAAGTAAGAACCTTGGAGAAAAGAATTTCTTTGCAAGAGAGAATTTAAACTTGTGAGTTGTCGAGTGGTTTTATACAATGACAAAATCATACATCAATAGGCATCTAATGTTAATCAGATCAATGATCATCAATCAACCTACAACATGGATTTAGGTGATCTATTTTTGCTCAGCCTCGTATTTTCCCATAATGCATCCCAAAAGGGGTATTTGTAGACACCTAAAACATGTCATGTTTAGGAGACTACTCATATGGGCACCTATACAGACCATATGAATGACCTTGGACCATCTTAAGGCTAAGTAGTGGTTCTGACCACTCATTTTAGGCATCCTAAGCCTATTTAGCCTTAGTCATTGATGACATCAGTAGCTAAGATATTAGCCACAATTGATAAGTACGGCTAGGGTCCTAGCCGCGCTGAGCAACCGTGACTAGCTCTGTAACTATCTTGACATCCTGAGCTTAGCCAAATTGGTTTTTCCAATGGAATTTACAACTAATTCAAGTGGTTATGGACTGTGAATCCTCTAGAAGGTTCCATCCAACTACCCCATCCTGGCATTTATTGATCTTGGCTTCCTTGAGAAGCCAATATTGGGATTGTAGAGTCTATTTAGACCAAAAATATCCTAATT
Source organism: Wollemia nobilis (assembly GCA_028583015.1). Classification (NCBI taxonomy): domain Eukaryota; kingdom Viridiplantae; phylum Streptophyta; class Pinopsida; order Araucariales; family Araucariaceae; genus Wollemia; species Wollemia nobilis. The sequence continues at coordinate 1,369,827 of JAQPPZ010000282.1, forward strand.
TTATTGTAGCAAAGCCCTATCAAATTGGAGAGTCAATTGCAACCTTTGAAGAGTAAGGAGATGCTACCAAATTCTAGTTTGACACTTACCTTTGCAACAATGGAGCTTCCAAAGTATTGAGAAGTAACCCTTGCTATTCCACATCGATCCAATACAAATTCAAGTGAAATCAACCACAAATTAGTGTTCAGACATGAAAGTGACCCTTGATCATTAATTACAAGGAATATTTGAGCATTCCTAGCCTTGGTTTCGGAAGAAAGAAGTCTTTCCCATGGCCATTATTGTCAGTAACATCCAATAGGCTTAACTATGATTTTCAATTGTGGCTAACAGAGCCAACATCTCTGAGTACCCATGGCTAGGATTTTATGCTCTCATTCCTCCATTTTAGCTATAGATTTCTCTTTTTGATTATGTATTTAGGTTAATCTAGCATAGATTAGTCTTATTCCAGTAGTTTTTGTGGTTAATTAACAACATATTAGGAATATTTGCCTTCATTTATATCATGCATGCTTTCCTTTTATAAGTATTCATAGATTAGCTTCTTTATGCTTAATCCTTTAAATTTTATGCAATATTAGGTAGATTTACATGTTTCAAGCCATGTTTTATACTAATTTGACAATTTTATAATCATATTTACATATTTCATGCTTTATTCAAGTATTTTCTTCATTATTTGTATTTATTGGATAATAGCCTCATCATGAGAGGCTTCATATGTATTTGATGTGTTTTGTTGTTTCTTGTACATAGGTGATAGATCCTTCAAAGCTTCAAAGCACTTTCAAAGATCTTTTCTCTTAACAATGGAGAAGGAGGTATGCTAGTGAGCCCTCACACAAAGTTGGTGGAGACCTAAGGAGCCCTTAGAGTATATCACCCCCGTTTAGGGGCTTCAACACCATTGTAAACACGTATCATTTGGTATCCCTAAGAGGGACATACATGTAACTAAGTTTCATCATCAATAATACAAAGGAGGCTCACTTTATTTTAAATTTGGTCGCATATATGTTGCTTTATTTAAATTTTATTATCATGTTGTAATAGTGGTAGATATATGCTCTTTAGTCCTTTCTACACGATGAACCTTTTTCAAAGATTCAATTTAAAAATTTCCTCCTCCAATGTCAAAAAATGCAAAATCATCATCTGGACAAGTTCACAGTTGTGAACTTGCATAGATAGTAATTTTGTAGTTAAACTTGCAAAATAGTAAGTTTACCATCTTGGTAACCACACTTATACATGCCAATTGGGATAAGATAGTTGTGTCTCAAGAATCTTTTCAATTTTGCATAATTTTTCATTTTGACAATGTGATCTTATTCTTCCAACCTTCTTAATCCTGCTTTCTTTCAAATTTGAGCTTGCTTTTCTAATTCAAACTTCTCCACGTGAACTTGGAAATCTTACCTCATCCTTCCCTTATCAAAATCTATAAATTTAGCCTTTCATTCTCAAATTAGACATGATTTCTTTATGAATTATTTATGATAATTTCTTATGATGATGCATTATTCTTGACATAGTCTTGAAGCTTTCTTGATATAATTTTGTGACACATTGATAAGGATAAATCCATCGATTACACACAAAAATGATTTGACAAAGAATAACTATGAATTGCATTACAAAATTAGCTATAAATAGCCAAGTACAAGGATTGGATAAGGTTGAATTAATTAGAAACCTTATCTAGCCATAAAAATTATTTGTAATATCATATGCGGATATTGATAAATATAATTATGGCAATATTTAATCCCTATCATTCCTCCCCACTATAGGATCATTGACTCCAATGCATATAAAAATGGAAAGGAGATCATGTTGAATGTGGAAGCTAGTAAGAACCCATGAGAACCTAGTAAGTCTCTATAATAATGAGTGCCCATGTAGATGCAAGGGTGACCTCCAAGTTGAATATGATGCTGGTGTATGGATGACGACTACTGAAGAATGAGAGGATAAATCATTGAAAGTTGATAACCCTATAAGGTGGAAGAGGTAAGATGTTGAATGGTGTGAACAAAATATGGAACTAGAGCTAGAGCAATAGGAGGAGGAGCAATAAGAGTAATCATAGGAATTGGTGCAAGAACATGAATAGGTGTAATAGGATCAGGAGTAGGTGCAATAGGAATAGGTGTAGGTGTAGGAACAAGAGCAGGTGCAACAAATGCTCTATGAATGCGATGCTCATGGAGTGCAAAATGCTGAGTGGCCAAAAGTGCTTTTGCTTGTGTGTCCTTGTGTTGTGGGGTGCTAAAAATTAGGATAATATTGTATTCCTGATACAAATTAGTACAAGCCTAATGTGAAGTGGGTTGAATACTATGAATAAGAAAATTTTGTTGCTCATGGTGAAAAGTATAGGTATTGTGATAAGCATCATATTAAGATCTTTTGTCATAGCAAAGCTCTGTCTATTATTCTCTACAGGCTCTTGGATCTCTTGTTGTAAGTGTCTTTTTGGTGTCACATATATTGAGAGATTACACACAAGAGTTTTGGATATGTGATAGAAAGGGGAATTCTCCCATCATGATTATTCTTTGTTAATTTAACTTATTATACCTAACTTTTGTATCTTTTTCATGAGTTTGGTATCCTAACCTCATCCTTTTCATGCAAGTTTATTTTTAAAATCCTTTTGTAGAGCTTGTAGAAATAAATAATAAAGGCTTGTCATCTTCATCCTTGCACTATCATATATCAAATTTAAAATAGTTTTTTAATCTATAGGAATTCCCTACAAATTTTCCACTCATAATACTAGTAGGTGGTGAACTTGATTTTTTCACTTTCTATTTGTAGGATCAATAAAATTTCTACTTCTTTTGGATCTCTGAATTTTGGAGAACTCATCTATCTAATTTTTATGGCTTAACTCTCTTTGTACACATCTACAAGAAAAATTATTGGTCATAGGTTCTATAAGTTATAAATTTATTCTAAGGGTGATGAACCCATATTGTAATAAATTTTATTCTGTTACTTAAATAATTAATTTTCAACCTAGTAGTTTCTTTCTTAAGCTAAAATTGGTCATCGATATCTTCTCATTGGTAAATCTTAGCTTTTATAGAATTTTAGTTTCAAAATATTCAACAAAGATCATCTTCCAAGGTGCATATTCATTTTTTATCAAAATAATAAGGGATCTAACTACTAGTAAGGAATTTCAATAACTTCCTCAAGACCATAGAAAGACCCTAAAACTAATTGATCTTCTATTTTCCTCATTTTAGTCACTTTTTATAGATTCATCGACTATAGTGTAAATTTGCTAGCAATGATTCTTATTCATAGGTGGTGAAGTCATAGAGTGGTGAGTCAAATTCTATATTTTAGGTATTAAACAACCTCTACAAGTTCATAGGTCACAAGGTTTGCTAGCAATAATTTTGGTCTATAGGTAGTGATTTCGAGGAGGTGGCAAATATGATATTTGTTTTTCAAATCCATTGGCTGTAGATATTGGGTATTATTGTTTATTTCTATTTCCTCATTCTAAATTTAAAAAATATTGTTTGTTGCTTGTTTTCTAGTTTTTTTTTATCACACATTTAAAATAAAATCAAGGAAATTAGGTTTTCTTTTGTTGAAATCTCTAGTATAACACATAAAAAAGATTGAAAATAAAATAGCTTAGGCTTTTATGCTTTCCTTTAGGTATCAAATTTGAAATGGAATTTAGATTACATATAGGTTAAAGTTGTTTGTTTGCATTACTCTCTTGAGCCCTTGCATAGGTAGTAAATACACCTCCCAAAAGAAGAAAAATGAAACCATATAAAAAAGAGTTTTGTGCAATTTTGAGTAAAATGTACATAAAAGGTTGTGTGAAATTTAAAGTTAAAATGAAATTGAAATTTAATAAAATTAGGTGAAATGCATGTGAAATGTAATTTGATAAAAATTAAATTAGAATTTACTATAATTAAATTAAAATTTTAGAAATGATAGTTGCGAGGTGGCAATTATGAATATTGTGTTGTCTTAGGAACTACTCAAGAATGATCTAGATAGGAATTATAAGTCCCCCATTCAATTTTTATGGTTGTTCATGTTCATGTGATAAGAGAGCAGAGGTTCAAGAATAGAGATAATGATTCATGATTCTATATGTGTGAATAGTGATATGCATGGGTAATTATGTGCAACATATTGAATACATGCATTACTTGTAATCTATCATTGTTGTGTACAACAACCATGAGTAATGAGAATTACTATTAAACTAGATTTGTGTATGCATGTGTGTACAATGGAGTAATTATTCGATAATAATGTTGTCTATGGAGTTTGATTTCTATTGTATGTATTGTTACTTTTGGATTCATGGTCGAAGGATATAACTCAAAAATCATACAATTTGGAATATATATTACAAAATATGTATAGTAAGCATATGTCAAGTGCAATTGACAATTATGACCGTTTGGCAATGATTTCTATGCAATTGGTACTTTTTTAGGATAAATACCAAATTAATTGACTATGGTACACATAATTACTGACTTGTAGTCTTGAGGGTTTATGAACCATACAATCATACATTGTACAATTTGTAGCCATATAATCATCCATTTACCCTCTAATATTGTATGAATTCACATATTGAATACTTTTTTTGAGGTAGACTAATTACAAATTGAACGATTGTAATGAATGACTGATGAGACTAAGTGATTTCCAATTGAATGTTTACGATAATTGAATATTTTAGGAAATCATACAATTTAGTACTATTGTGCATTTGTAACCATACAATCATACATTGTATGATTTGTAACCATATAGTTGCATATTATACATTTTGTAGAGTTGTACGATTTGGATCATTCAATCCTACGATTGTCCAAAGTTGCATAATAACAATGAAATATCAACTCGAGATCTATCATCACATCCCTCTCATTGGGAATACGACCACATGTGCTACATTTGGTATCTTTTTTGTTGTTGTTGAGAATGATGAAGGTCTAGAATAATAAGTAACATGGAGAAAATAGGGTTGGATCATAGATACAAGTATACAAAGACATGGGAGATGAGATTGTAGAGAGGAGCAAGTTTCAATAAAAAGAAGTATGTGGATTTCTCAAAGGGGAATGTGAGAAATATAACCCAAGAAATAGATGAAATAATAGTAGAACAAATATAGATTTTAGATGAAGGAGATATTAAAATGTGGGAAATACTACTGTTGAGTATGAGAGAAGTACAAGAAGAACAACCAATAGTGGAAGAAGACATTAGCATAAGGGAAGACACCAACATAGAAATATTACAAGGATACGATGAGTGGATGGTGACACTTGAGAATGTAGTAGGGAGTTTTACAAGGGGTGTAGAGAATGGGAGTCAGACACTAGAGAAACCATACACAAGAACTTAGGAAGATAGACTAGAACCATAATTTGTATACCAACAAAGGAGGTCATGGAGTGAGGATGCATAGGAAATAGGAAGATGACTATTTTGTGAAAATAAAATACCAAGGATAGAGATATCCAATGAAGAACAACAAAATGAACCACTCACTATAGGAGGGGATCAAACAAAAATCTCAAGGAGGTCCTCATCATATTATGAAGAAGAAATAACTCCACCAATGGCTAATATTGCTACTAGAGTAGGTAGATAGAAATATCCACCCTTTATGGGGGAAGGAAATGAGGATCCAATTAGGTATATTGGCACATGTACCACCATTTGGAAAGCAAATGGGATAAGACAACCAGATGAATGGTTACAACTATTTCTCACCATATTATGGGGACTCGTAATAGATTGGTATCTAAAGTGAGAGAATACACCAACCTTTCAAGTATGGAATACAATGAAGGAGGAATTCATTAATGAATTCTATCCCTTGAGGGATGACACCAAAATTATTACAAAAATATATGCTACAAAACAAGGAAAATATGTGGATGTCAAAGAATATAATCAAATATTAAAGCAAATGATTGATAAGATGCAAATACCACCAATAAATGAACTCATTAGAGGATGGTTCATTGATGGATTATTACCAAAATATAGGGTTATGCATAAGCACAAAATATCATAAATTGGCTCTATTTAGGATTTTTAAAATTTTGAAAAGGCTAATTTTGGATCCTTTCACTAGGGCCCATTCGCCCAAAATTTATGGGGTGGAAGTTTTTTTGGGGTAAATTCGCCCGTCGTTGATAATCATGAACCTAATTTTATTTTAATTCACCAACCTCAAATTACATATGATTTTGATTTTCCTGCCCAATTCACCTTCAAATTATAAATAATTTTATATTTCCCACCCAAATCACCTTCAAATTATAAATGATTTTATTTTTCCTGCCCAAATCGCCTCATATACTACCCATATATATATTGTACTGGGTATCGATAAACATACATAAAAAATACTCTAACTCAAAAATAGCTCTAAAACAATGAAAAACTTGAGAAGGTTGTAGAGGAGTGTCTATCAAAATAAGCCGATCGATTGCAGAGGAGTGTCAATCGACGCAATACGATCAGTATAAGTCGATCGGTTGTGAAGTCATGTCTGTGGGCATAAGCTGATCGGTTCTAGAGAAATTTTTGTCAGTGTAAGTCGATTGGTTACAAAGTCATGTCTATTGGTATAAGTCGATCGATTGTAGAGCCATGTTTATTGGCATAAGTTGATCGGTTGTAGAGTCGTGTCTATCGGCATAAGCTAATCGATTGCAGAGGTGTATCTATCAGTTGTAGAGGTGTAGATCGGTATCAACCTATCAGCTATAGGGATTGTTGATAAGCATTTATCTATTAGTTGCAAAGGTTTTGATTGGCATTAGTCTATCGATTGCAGGACTATGTCAATCGATATTAATCGATCGATTACAGTGTTGTCGATCAGTATTCATCGATTGGTTACAGAGTTATCTGTCGATATAAGCCTATCGGTTGTAGGGATAGTCAATCAAAATTTGTCTATCAATTATAGAGGTGTCAATCAACATCAATCTATCGATTGTAGGGACATGTTGATCGATATTTATTTGTTAATTACAAGGATGTGTGATTATGATTTATCTATCGATTGTAGGGACTGTCGATCGGTATAAGCCAATCAGTTGCAGGGAAGTGTCTATCGATAAAAGCCTATCGTTTGTAGAGGATTCATGAATGAAAATCGATAGAGTATTCTTCTTCCATTGTTATTTTATCCAAATCTCTTTTTCTATAGTTTCATAGGCACTATAGGTGAACTATACGTAACTGTGGTAGATAACTATCAATGTCATCTGGTTGTGTGTCAGGAGCATTTCTCTTGTCAGAGATTGCTTCTTGTCTCTTAGAGTATGTTTCATATGCAGTGTAGAAGCACTATCTACAACTATGGTCGATAAGTATCCCTATCATGTTGTGTGTTAGGAGCATTTTCTTGTTAGACTACTTCTTGTCTTTCAGATGTCATTCTACAAGGTAGCATAGGTTCATCTTGAGGGATGTCTGCTATTTTTCTTCAATTTCATATACATTTCCTAACATCTGAAGGTTTTTCTTTATAGATACAATGTCACCTACTAAATATGGAAAGAAGGGAGGCCAATATTCTTGTAAAAAGACAATTCTAAAATATTTTACACAAATATCAAAATGCAATGAGGCATCAATCTCTACATATTCTACACAACTTGCAGGTACAAACACCTTTTACCATCAATTTTTTAATATTTTTGTTCTTCTTAAATGTAAAACCTTTCTCTATTAATAGATAAATGGTTTTCTACTTATCTACCTCTTTTTAAATGCTTTGTAAAACTATATTCTATTAATTCTTTAAAATAGTACCTTTTTTACAACAAAAAATGATAGAGAACACCAAACATTGAATGCAGTAAACATTGTCGACCCTGATGTGCATTCACTCGAAGATATTCTAGCAGATGAGATGGGACCACATGATAATTTTCCTAATAATGACATTCAACAACCACTTCAAGAGATTTTAAATTCAGACACATCAACCGAAAAAGAAAAAGATAGTACAATTAAAATTCAGACCTTTGGGGAATCTTGTAGTCAAAAATCTAAACATCAAAATATAAGTGAATGGACTATTGGAAGGGATTTTAAAAATGAATGGGCATTATTATACCCCTTTATTGAGCGATATGAGAAACTAAATGTGTGTAAATGCATTATTTGTACATGGAAGTTGAGAAAGGATCATTTATTGCAAAATAAGAAAGACACAATAGAAAAACACTATGGGAAAGTTTACATCAAAGAAATACAAAGTGATGGAACAATTAACATATTTCATAGGTGGAAGGATGCAACCGAATGTGTGCATGTGAGATATGCACTTGAATATGAAAAAGCAATGAAACAAAAACAAACTCTCATTGAGAAGGGTGGAACAATCGAGGCACAATTTTAAAAAAATAATAAAATTGTATTAGCCTCAAAGAAATTGTAGTTTGCTATTGTATACAATATTCTAAAAAAAGGTCGACCCATATCTGATTTTGCTGATTTTAAGGAAATACTTCAACTAGCCAATGTACAAAACCTTACCAGTTCACATTGGTCAGATCGAAGTGGTTGGGAAATGGTAAAATGTCTATCACTGGTTGAGAAGGAAGACCTGAGAGGGAATGTGAAACAAGCCAAATTTATTTCACTTTCCATTGATGAGGTAACAAATATTGACAACACATATTGGATTTGCATACATGTTTACACATTCAAAAATCATTTGAGACAACCTCATTTACTAGCACTACATAAGATGATTGAAAATTGTAATGCGAAAAACATTTATAATGTTGTTGTAACTAGTTTAAAGGATATTGTCGGAATGGATGAAAAGGAAATTGCCACAAATTTAATTTGTGTTGGAGTTGATGGTGTGACTACAATGCAAGGACAAAGGAATGGTCTTTGTGTTAGGCTTTAGACTTCCATTTCCCCATATGTGATTCCTATTCATTGCATGGCTCATCAAATGAATCTTGCATACAAAATTGTGAGCAATTTTGATAATGTAGCCAGAGTGGAAGAACTCATCCGTGATATACACTCATACTTTTCATGCATTCCAAAAAGTCTTGTAGAGTTTCAACAGTTTTCTCTAGGTGTAACTGATGGTAGAAAAATGTTAAAAGATGTGGAAACCAGGTGGATTTCACTGTTTATTCCTACAAAAAGGGTATTTTTAGAATATCAATCCTTGGTTGGGTTTATGTATGCACATCGTAGGGATGTTGACAAGGCAAAAGATTTGATTTTTTGTATGACTGACTTGGAAACTCTTCTCACATTATGTGGTATTCTACCAATGTTACAAGAAATGAATACTATGATTAAACTTGCACAAGAAAGGGGGGGGGGGGGGGCAACTTTCCCTATGACAGAGCGTTGACATATTAGAAGTCCCTAGCATAAAGAAGAGGTCTCTCTAATACTGTTGATAACGACGAAAATGATTTAGCTAAGAGTGATGATGAGATTATGGAAACACAGAATTCATAAATGATTCTCGGTTATTTTGGAGAAGTCGATAAAGCTTTGTATCAGCTTCCAAAAATTTAAAAATTGTAATGATTATATGACAAATTTATATAATCTAAGATTTTTCATATTTGAAATCATTTTGTAAAATTTTAGTGATTTGAATAAATTCATATTATCAATGATTTTCCTTATTTGATATCATTTATAAATGGCAATGATTTAATAAATTTCATATTATCAAATATTTTTCGTATTTTATTTGTTGTAAAATTTTAGTGATTTGAAAAAATCATATAATCATTCAATTTTCAATTATTATGCATGTTTGATTTTTAATGATATGGACAGGTCTATGTTTTCACAATTTATGATTTAAGCTATAATTTTGAGTAAGTTGAAAATTTGAAAACCATGTATACGTAATCATGCTATGTTATTGAATTAATTAAATATGTTGACAAAACATAGTTTTTCCTTTGACTTTAAATGTATGTCTGTGTGTATCATTAGTATCATAAGTTGTATGATGTGACAAAATATAGTGATTTTTTATGGTTTATGCTTTATCATTGAGTAAACCTTGTATACATACATAACTAGTAAAATTTTCTCTACATATGTATGAAAAATGCATGTAGTATATTACTCTAGATATGGAAAATGAAAATTTAAACCCATTCATAGATATATCCATTGTAAACTCACTTTGAAATATAAAAACAATATAGCATTATATAAATTACCATATTCATTTTTATACAACTATAATGACTATATATGAATGCACTGAAAATTGAAAACCATGCATAGATATATCCTTCGTAAACTCACTTTGAAATATAAAAACAATATAGCATAATACAAATGACCATATTCATTTTTATACAACAACTATAATGACTATGAATGCACTGAAAATTGAAACCCATGCATAGATATATTCTTCGTAAACTCACTTTGAAATAAAAAAACAATATAGCATAATACAAATGACCATACACATTTTTATACAACAACTAGAATGACTATGAATGCACTGAAAATTGATACTCATGCATAGATATATCCTTTGTAAACTCCTTGAAATATAAAAACAACTAGGGTTATGCATAATGGTGAATATTCACCAATTGGGCGAATATTAGGATTTTCAAAATTAGAAATTGGCAAATATGAGGATCCTCGACGTCGGCCCATTCGCCTAAAATTTTTAGGACTAATTTTTTACTAGGGTCAATTCACCACAATATATATCCAAACATAGGCATATTTGTACTCTTTGGAAAACTCTTTTTAAACTTGATCAAATGGTGGTGTTTTTATGAAGTTATAAGATGATTTAGTAGTTCAAAAGTGGCTCCAAAGATGACCTTACATTTTAAGGCTTAATATACCCCAAATTTTGGTATGAATATGCTCGATTTGATTTGCTTAGGATTCTTCATGATTCACCTTGATATTGATTAGGATTCACCATTTTTTACAAGTACATTTTGAGTCCAACCCCTTATGCATAACCTTGAAAACAATATAGCATAATAGAAATGAAAATACTCACTTTTATACTACAACAAGAATGAATATGAATAAACTAAAATTTAAACACATGCATAGATATATCATTTGTAAACTCATTTGAAAATTGAAATATAAAACAACATAGCATAATATATGGAAATTGAAATTTAACCCTTTCATTAATATCTCCATCGTAAACTAACATTGAATATGAAAACAATATAGCATAATAAAAAAGATAAAACACTTTTCTATACAACAACAAGAATGACTTTGAATAAACTAAAAATTTAAACTCATTTGAAAATTAAAATATAATAACAACATAGTAGAATCCACAATACAATACTCATTTTTATATCACAACATGAATAAATTTGAATAACATGTAAATCTATACTTATGCATACATATATTCTATGTAAACTCAAGCATATTTGAAACACCATAATACTTAAGAGATAAAAATAACACACAATTATAAATGTAAATAGTGTAATAGTAAAATAATAAAAGCAAGTATCTTGTTTTCAAATGAAAACATATGAAATGTCTTAAAATTGTATTTCGAAATATCAAGTTTTAAAATTCAATTTCTCACTTTAGAATCTTTTCCCCCTTCCTCCACTCCTTTTGCATTCTCAATGGCTTCCACAGTATCCATAGCAATGACTCCTCCCTCATATTTCCCATGTTCAACTCCTTTTTCCTCATCCACTACTTCCACGATTACCACATTTTGCATTCCAATGACTCTTTTCTCGGGTTGGGTAACAATACTATCAATTGCTCCAAAATTGATAAGGATCTTCTCAACATTTTGAATTCCATTGAGAAGGGTGCTTTCTTCTTTATCAACATCTTCAGATGTTGGTCCTTGAACTTCTTTACCCTTCTCCTTTAGCAGAACATCAGGATCCAATCCATTGCGGATAATTATTTTTCGCAAAATGTTTTTTTGTTGAACTGATTCTTGTGCTCTTTTTTTCATTGCCATGGAAGCGTTTAAGAACTCCTTTGCCATCCTGAGATAGTCATGCAAGTTTTGAACCTGCTTCTTGAGATTTTCATACTTTACCTGCAAAAAGGAAAAATAGTTAATCAACATGAAAATATAATTACATTTTAAAAAAGAGAACAACAAATTTTTGAACACAAAAGTGATTAAGTCAAACCTCAACAACATTCTTTGCAGCTACAACAACAACAACCTTTTTCTTATCACTTGCCCATTCATTGTAATAAGCTTGGGCCTCACCATTTATGTTCTCCAATCTTTTCATCATAAAATTTAAAATTTCATCTGTGTATGATGTATTCACCTTCAAAATGCCAGATTTTACTTGCTGTAGTAGAGCCTCCATATTTTTAGGTTCATTTTCAACAACAAAATTTTTTTTCTCTTTTTGAAAAATTATTGTATCGGGCATTAATTTCCTTTATCAACACCTTGGCTCGATACTCCCATTTTTTCATTTCTATTATATCTGGAAGTAGTAAATCCTTAATTGTAGATTCAACATTATTAGAAACCAAATATTTTTCTAAAATGTTTAATATTTCATCCTCTTGTTGAGGAGGAGCCTGACAGGTGCTTGTTTCCCTTGGAGAAGATTTGCTTGAACATTCTGCACCTTCATTTCCTTTGTCTTGAAGCAATTCTGATAGTTGAAAAGTAGTGGGTGTGTTATCTTGCAAAAATAAATCTTTATCAAGTGGAACTTCATCCAACCCAACACCAAAAGCTTTTGGTATATCCTTAAAAGTAAAATTAGCAATAGAAATATGACCGAATCTTGAAAAAGTCTTTGATGCTTCTTTCTCTGAAAATTGTTGTGTTGCTTCTCTCTGTGGCCTAGATGGAAGAATGTGTTTTCCAACTGGGAAGCATTGACCTCACATTTGAGTTTGGCATTGTGGAGGAGGGGGCGAAATTTGTTGATTTTGTTGATGAAATTGTTGTAAGGGACCTTAAAACATAAAAATAAAAATTAGTTATAAAATTTGTGAAGGTAGAAAATAAAAACTAGTTATAAAATTAAATTATGAAAATTGGTTGCAAACTTTGTTATAACACTTACCGGTAGAAGAAAAAACATCTTGCGTAGCTGCTGCTGCAAATGGAATGTGGGCATGTTGTACATCTGAAAAAAAAACAAAATTAATTAAAAACAGTAAAAAATTTGTGAAAAAATTGTTTCGGTAGTAATTAAAACTTACTCCCTAAAGATGAAACCTCTTGTGCAACTACGCCCATTGGCACAGGACGTGCAACCACAGGTGGAGGTTGTCGACGATCAGGAGAACTAGATCTTCTACATTTCCTTGTTGATCTTCTCCTTAGCGGTGGTGTTGTTTCCTCCGTAGGTGTTTTAGAGTCTCCTGATTCCTCTAGATTATAACCTCTGATAATAGCAGCATCCCGCTTTGAAGAGGAAGAGGATGCCCTTTTCTATGTTTGGTATAAAATGTCAAAATTACAAAAATACAAACAATGGAAAAATAAAAAAAATTTACTTAAATATTAACAAAAACATTACCTGAACCTGTTGTTTTGTCATGGCTAAATTGACTAGGGTTGAGTGCCAAGATGTTGGTACTGGAGTGTTCTGCAAATTATAAAAATATTCATAAAAAAATAATAATATAATTACATGTGCTAACTATCGATGAGGGTGAAGCGTGGGTTTTCACGTTCTCAATTTCCAATCTGATCCAATGTGAGACATAGGTGGACCAGTCAAATTTCTGGTGTGCAATACAATGGACCAAATACGCTAAGGCCCACATCAAAATTTCTGTCGGCCTTCCTTGCAGAATGAGTCTGGCAAGGAAGAATTCGCAACATGCCCGAAGAAATTTATTTTCAATCATCGGTATGGTCAAACCCCTTCTGGACTTGGTGGACGTAACTGCAAAAAAATAAAATCAATAATTGTACACCAGTGACAAGAATTTAAATTCAATTAAATAAAAAATAGTTATACCTTGAAAATATTCCGACTACACTTTGAAGTTGGTCTCCAAGTAGAGTTTGTCGTCATCAGTTAATTGGTATTTGGAAGTGACAGGCTCAACACCAGCGTGGGGCAATGTTGTCAATCTGGTGACATCTATGGCTGTGAAAGAAAGAATGATGTTTTTGTTGTCGATGATAAGATTTACCTTGCTCGAATCCATATTATAAGCTGCAATGATCCTCTCCACTAGTTTAATGTCCGTGTCAAAATGCGACATTGAAACTAGACCTCGAAGACCACAGTCCATGACCCAAGACATGTCGTAACCCGGTGTTGATAAAATTTTTGAAATCAAGGGGTAAACCAGGTTTTTATAATTAACTTTAAACATTCCAGGGGTTGTAGGGGACGCCATAGGGTGTACGGGTATGGATAAGAAGATACAATGGAAAAGGGTTCAAACGGGAGAAAAAGGGTTAAAAATCGCTTAAAAATTAAGGTAAAATAATAAAACCAAGATAAAAGTGGAGGAAGAGGGTTAAGATTGCATTAAAACGAGAGGAAAATGGGTGAGAATGCATTAAAATAGGAGGAAAATAGTTAAAACTATGATAGAAAAGACAAAAAAATGATTGTTAATCCCTTTATATAGACTTTTTTGCATGCAATAAGCTCCTGGATGGGTGACATGTGTCCTCTGCATGCAATCATTTAACGGATGGATGACACGTGGTACAAATGCATCGTTGCTACTGATTGGGAACTCGATACTATTGCAACACATCGACATGCTTGCAACTGATCTACATGCAACCGATCATCATGCCTACAACCGATCGGTATTCCTACAACCGATCATCATGCCTGTAATCGATCATCATGCCTACAACCAATCATCATACCTATAGCTGATCGTCATGCCTGTAGTCACTCATCATACCTACAACCAATCGGTATTCCTACAATCGATCATCATACCTGCAACCGATCATCATGCCTACATATGATCGTCATGTCTATAGTTGCTCATCATACCTATAGTCGATCAACATTCTTGCAATTGATCATCATACCTACAATCGATCGTCATACCTACAATCGATCATCATGCCTGAATCGATTGGTATTCCTATAGCTGATCGACATTCCTGTAGCCGATCATCATGCCTATAGTCGATCGATATTCCTACAGTTGATCATCATGCCTACAACCGATCGTCATGCTTGTAGTCGATCGTCATGCCTGCAATCGATCGTCATGCTATCGATCATCATGTCGGCCTAAAGTCTTTCATATCGACCTAAAGATTTTAAGTATGCCGTACATTTTTAGATTTTGCAAACCGATATTCATAGCCCCCAACATAGAAAAATTCACCATGGTTTGAAAATTTTTGGAGATAAATTAATGAAATTCGCCATGGTTTAAAATTTTTTGGAGATAAATAAATGCAATTCACCATGTATACTTCTACAAATTTCTTTGGGATTCCAAGATAATTTGCCTTGATTTTATAAATATATTTTGGGGCCGATCCCTTATGCATAAACCTGCAAAAATACATAAAGAAGATGAAGGTAGTCTCATCATCAACATATGATGAGGTGTTAGAAAAAACAAAGAATTTTGAGAGTGAGTCAAAGCAAATGACAACAGGAATTGTAGGACATTCTAAGAATGAGGACTCAAATAGTGATGCAGATGATAAAGTGCATCATGTTATCCAATCCTTCTACAAGGAATTTGATAAAATGTTGAAGGAAGTCAAGGGAGAAACTAGGAAGGCCAAAAGGATATATGGTGTACTGATTGCAAAACCAAAGGGCATACGAATGTAAATTGTCCTAGGAATGCATATTACAATATATGTGATGTATTGGGACATGAAGTGGTTGATTGTCCATTCAACCTAAAAGGGGTAAGACACCAAACTTTAATAGTCCAAGGGAGTGAGAAAAAATTGAATGCCCAAGGGAATGGACAAGGCACAACTAGTGGTGGATATAGGAATAATCATCGAGGAGGTAGGCCATATCAAGGCAATCGATAAGGAGGTCAGAGTCAATTGCAGTATGATTTGAAAGGTAGACCAATCATACAATGTTGCAATTGCCAAGAGTGGGGGCATTTTACAAAAAAATATCCTACCCCTCAAACAAATGAGATAGTGTAGAATAATGCAACACATATGTGTCGATGGTGTGGTCCAGGTAACCACAAGGAGGTTAACTATCCCAAGAAGGTGAGTACAAGTAACTCATAGAATATCAATTTTCTTGACATTGACATACCTCCAATAGGAAAGGAAGAGAAAGAGAAAGATATATTGGTCGTGACATGGAGTCAAGCCAAGAAAGATAATTACCTAGAACTTGCCAAAGAGAAGGAGAGATGGTAGGTGGCTCAGAAGGTAATTGAAGAAGAAGCACAAAAAGCTAAGCAAATAAGGATATTAGAATAAAAGGAATTGAAGAATCCAAGTGACTTAGAGGAAAAAGCACCAATGCAAATACTAGCAACACAAGTCTTAAATACAACCATGGAGGTTAAAGTGGCAAGTTTGCTAGGAGCCATACCAACATTACACAAGGTAATGGGAGAAGAATTACAACCCCAAAAGGTAATGGAAGTACAAAGCCAATCATTAAAGGAAGTGGAGAAGAAGGATTACTTTATGGATCCAACAATATTAATGATCGATGTTGGGAAGAAACCAACATTGGTTCATATGGAGATACTAGAGCATAAATTAACACAAGTAATTATGGATAGAGGATCCAGTGTTAATGTACTACCAAAAAGAACTTGGAAGGAGATTGGGGCTCCATTTTTGTGGGTACCTAGTTTTAAGTTATATGGTGTTGATCAATATGGTATTGAGACCAAAGGAGTATTGATGGCTTAGAAGGTAATAATAGTTGACCAAGAATTCATCTTGGATTTTGTTGTGATTACAATGCAAAAACCAGCATATGATGCATTGCTAGGAAGGGGATGGCTAAGATTGGCCAAAGTAAATCACAACTGGGAAAAGGATCGAATAACATTCAAGAAAGGACAACACAAATACATGATCAATTTGAAGAACCAAACAATCAGTGAAGACATGGCTACAACAAATGAATCAAGGAGTTCTTCGAAGGAGGAAGAACAATATGAGCCAAATGAGGAAGGAATGTTGTACCTAGAGGAATGTAGCGAAGATGAAAATCGATCTGATAGTAGACTTCTCCATTGGAAAATGGAGGAGTACGAAATATTTTAGCCCACCTACCTTTGTATCAATATAGAGGAGACTACAAAAATTCAAGATGAAAAAGAAGTCAACAAGAAAATAGAAGAAAGAAAAAGAGAAATGGACATTTCCAAAAATCTTCATAGAGTATACAATTGGTGATGTAGAGATAGATGCAAAACCAACACATCCAAAGAATGTGGAGAAGGCTAAGGTAGAGCTAAAAATATTAAATATGAAGGACCTAAGATGGTGGAAGTGAATTTGGGAATAGATAATGAACCAAGAATGATCCATTGTGGAGATGACTGGGATCCTATGTTGAAAGCAACAACTTTCAAGATATTCTTAGAATATAAAGATGTCTTTGCTTGGACCTATAGGGATTTGAAAGGGATACCTCTAGAATTATGTGTTCATAATATTCATTAAATTCTGGGAGCTCAGCTAATCAGAAGGAGACCTTATAGAATGAACCCAAAGTATGCGACTTTGGTGAATGTAGAAATAGAAAAGATGTTGGATGCCAGCATTATTTTTAAAGTTACCACAAGTGAATGGATCTCACCTATTGTGGTCACACTAAATAAAGAAGTAGATAAAATTTATATATGCATAGACTTTTATAGTCTGAACATCAGTGACAATTAAGGATCCCTTTCCCATTCCATTCATTAATTCCATCTTGGAGGAAGTAGCTAGACACGAAATTTACTCATTTTTGGATGGGTTTTATGGCTATAATAAAATAAGTATAGTAGAGGAGGATAAGTTGAAGACCATATTTGTCATGGAAAATGGTATTTATGCCTACAATAGAATACCATTTGGGCTATGCAATACCTAGACCACATTCCAAAAAATTATTTTGTATATATTTGATCAATTAGCAATAGGAAAATTCAAGGTATTCCTAGATGATTGGTCCATATATGGAAAAATTGTGGAACATGTACCAGCTTTAGGTGAATGTATGAGTCAATGTAGAAATGCATAGATATCCTTGAATCTAAGGAAATTTTTTTTAATGGTGTCATATGGCAAGTTGTTGGGACACATAGTGTGTAGAGAAGGATTGAAGCTAGATCCTGATAAGATTCACATCATCCTGAATATGGAAGAACCACATGATGTGAGCTCATTAAAAACCTTCATGGGATCAATGGGGTATTATCGAAGGTTTATCAGGAACTATGCCCATGTGTCCTACCCATTAGATTCTCTAACAAAAAAGAATATTCCCTTTTGTTGGACAAAGGAACATCAAGGAGATTTTGAAGAGTTGAAAGCAAAGCTCATATGTAGTCCCATTTTGGTGTTTCTAGATTGGGATAAGGAGTTCCATGTTCACATCGATGCATCCAATTTTACAATAGGATGTGTATTAGCCCAAGGAGGGACAATATAGGCTAGATCAACCTATCTATTTTACAAGCCATTTATTGTCAAGGGTAGAAAGGAACTATAGTACAACAAAATATGAGGCTTTGGGAATGGTATATGTAGTGTAAAATTTTAGGCATTACCTACTGGAAAACCCATTTGAATTTTATGTAGATCATTAGGCTTTGTTGTATTTGATTAATAAACTAGTGATACAAGGATGAGTTAGCAGGTGGCTCGTCACATTACAAGAATTTGTGTTTTGGGTGGTGGTCAGACCTGGTAAGAAACACATAATAGCGGATCAGTTGTCAAGAATTCACTCAAGAGAACCTGTAGGAACAGGAGTATCAGATGAGTTTCCCGATGCTCAGCTATTTGCAATCAGTGATGTACCATCTTGGTACAAGTTAATTGGTGAATATCTATCCATAGGAGAGTTACCCCAAGAATTGACAACAACAGAAAAGAGGAAAGTTATAATGAAGTCAACACCTTTCTAGTTGATAGCTGGACTATTGTATAAAATGGGTTCGGATGGTATTTTGAGAAGATGCGTAATGGAAGAAGAGGTAAAAGTAGCATTAAAAGAAGCTCATGAAGGCCTAGTAGGAGGACATATGGGGCTAGATGCTACTACAAGGAAAGTACTTTTGGTAGGATTATGGTGGCCTACGCTATACCATGATGCAAAAGAATATGTGCAAGCATGTGATACCTATCAAAGAGTAGGAAAACCATTACATCAGGATTTCATGCCTCTACATCCATCTCAACCTCAAGAATTATTTGAAATATGGGGTTTGGATTTTGTTAGACCACTTAAAACAACCCATAGGCAAAAGTGTTGATATATTATGGTAGCAACAAAATACCTAACCAAATGGGTAGAAGCAAGGGTGCTACCAGATAATATGAAAAAAAACACAACCCATTTCTTGTATGAGCAAGTGATTACAAGATTTGAAATTTTACTTCAAATAACAAGTGATAGGGGTGGTCACTTTGTAAATGAGGTTATCAAGAAGTTGACAACTAAATTTTGAATTTTACACTCATTGTCAAGCCCATACTACCCTAGAGCAAATGGGTAGGCAGAGGCGACTAACAAAATCCTAGTCTCTACATTGTATAAAACTTGTGGAATAGAAGGGGTAGATTGGGAGGAAAGGTTACCATCAATTCTATGGGAATATAGAACAACCTTTAAACCCACAATAGACCATACACCATTTTAGCTAATGTATGGTCAGGAGGCAGTGGTGCCAGTAGAATTTTTGGTACCTAGTTTGCGAGTAGTCATGGAACATCGCTTAGGTGACCAAGAAAGTCTAGAGGAAATATTGGCAACACTAATTAAGTTGGATGAAAAATGGGTCATGGCACAATGGGCAATCAAGGTAGCCCAGAAGCAAAGAAATTTGTGGCATGACAAGCACCTTCGAAAACTGGAATTGAAACAAGGTGACTTAGTCTTGAAGTATAATGGTAAGTGGGAAATCAAGCCAGGGAAATTAAAAATATTATGGCTTGGTCCCTTTAGAGTAATGGAGCTGATGGACAATGGTGTAATAAAATTATAAAAGTTGGATGGGACAATGGTGCCCAAAACTATAAATGGATCAAAATTGAAACCATACAAAGTACAATGCTTGTTCATCATTTTCAAAGAGATAGAGTGAAGATGACGATAAGAGGAAGAGTCTCACGAACAATAATATGCAACCTAGAATAATTAGAATCCTCAACAAGGGGATGATGATATTGGGATAAGATGATTATTTGTAGAAGGGGAGGGAACATAGCCAATTGTAGAGAAATAAGAATTGGAACCTTACCCTAATGAAAGAAGAAGAATACAAGTACACATAAGGTTCATAGAAAAAACATAAAGGATTGGAGAAGAAGAATATGAAGAGTGGATTCCTATGAATAAAGTAAGGAATCAAGATACATAATCATTATAAATGAACCTGGTGATACAAGAAAAAACCTCATAACCATTAATAGGCATAGTATATCCTAAGTTGGAGCATCAAGAATTACTTCAACAATCAGATGAGTGAAGGAGGATATGCTTAATAGTATAATATTTGGAAAAATATATACTTTTGACATGGAAATACCAAATCTAGATGAGGGAGGTGTTGTGAATGAGGATTTAGCAAGACTTACCCTATTAGATCAATTAGGTATGAGACACCAATGAATGTGCAACCAAGCATCGATTGTAGGAGGAATATGAGATATTGGAAGCACATAATATGAGACTTTGAGGATAAATTATTCAAAAATTGGATGATATGATACAAAGAATTGAGGAGAAATAGATTGTAAAGCAAAGGAAACTCAAACTATAAAATGTAGAAGATGAAGACATATCATAGGTACAAGAGAGTTCCAAGGCACTAGAAAGTATTAGAACATAATACGAGTGAAGATGAAAGATCACAAGTGGAACCGAGGGGTCCAACGCAAGATCCACCAATTATAGATGAAGTAGCAAAGATAGTTTGGTGAGATATTAAAGAGGATATCACATCACCTAAACTATGAATAAATTGGAAAGTAGATTCTAGTGATTCTAGTGATGAGGGAGTTTCCCTTATGGTAAAAAATAATAGTCATACTAGCAGTAGTGAAGAACTTTTGCATAGAACACAAGAACCACAAGTTTATCCTGAAGTAGAAACTTATGTTGCAACATGTTGACAATTAAGAAGACAATGAAGGGAGGTAAGGAGACTCTAATGAATAATGGAGATGTCATCTAGATGGTCCTTGTGATGAGATGATAGTCATAATGACTCAAGTACTAACTCTAATTTTTTGGATCAGTATAGGGAAGCCTTGACAACTTTTTCACCATAATGATGTTTTGAGGAGAGAAGATGGATAAGAAGATTAAGATGTGTGGATCATAGACTAAGAATCCTAAGACAATTGTCACTAGGAGCTCAACATAATGAAGGGCAATTTACCAATATAGAATTTTTTGAAATAACTCCTAGTACTTGGGAAAGGGGGAGTCAAGTAGACAATAGGAACATTGACAAAGAATCCCAAGTACCACATGATGAAAACTAGGTCATAGAGGAGGTCTAATATTGAATCAAGATAGGAATCAATCAGATCCTTTACCTAGTGGATTGAGGAGAAGGAATCAACATCCTACTCCAAGATGGCCTAGTAGACATAATGAGTTATGACAAGCATCTCCCAATTTGACAAGGAATGCACAGAGAGGATGTATCCCTTATGGTGGAACTTTTCAAAAACCTAGGGATCACATTATTATAGATAGAATTTATGGAAACCACCAATGAATTGAAAAGGACCAAGATGAATAGAAGCAAGGAGAGAAATACTCTGAAAACATGAAATCCCATTCAACATTTGATGCAGTGCCACAACAAGGGTACAAGGTTGTGGAAGACACACATAAGTAAGAGAGCCTATTGGAATGGTAAGAGTGTTTATTCAAGAGGAAAGTAGTCAAAGTAGGAGAAGGGCATGTTCACCAAGTTTGGAAGTAGACTTAGTTTAGGGAGATAGGAGTAGAAGTCATCCAAATGAAAATCATATAACAAGGACTCTTTTGAGTCAATATTTTCTAAATAATCATCCAATGAGACAAAGAAAAATTTCTAAGTGAGACATCAATTAAGAAAAGAATAATGATTGTACATATAGAGGCCATCCAATTTTTGAGGATGAAAACTATACAAGTCCAAATCATACAATTGAAAATTGTACAAGTGTAGATGATTGCACGATTTGAGAAGTATCTTAAAACTGCACAAGTCCAAATCATGTAGTTGAAAACTGTATAGATATAAACTATACGATCAACAATGAACATAATTGTATGATTGATAAATTTAAACCAAATTGTATGAATCTCATTTTGGACAATTCATCAAAATAGCAAGTTACCACATCAACAAGAAAAATTGTACAAGTAAAGATGAATATCATTATATGATTTCTATATCAATAATTAAAATAAAAAAAATAAAAATAAAAGAAAAGACAAAAATAGAAAAAAGAAAAAAAACAAAATGCCAAAAAGGAAAAAGTGCATGCAAATGGTGAGGTGGAATACATCCATGAAAGTTGTTGTTAAAACCTAACTTATAAAAGGGCACAAATATAAATTTAATATTAGTTGAGCAAAGCATAGTGGAAGTAGAACACGATGCCAATTTTAGCGAAACAAAGTTAGGGTTAAGAAATTACCATTGGAAAGGTACAAGGAAATTCATTAGAAATAAAGAAGAAGGTTTCAGAGATATAAGGGCCTGTGCAACACAAGCAAAATTGAACACTACGAAACGAGGAAAAAGATATACACCGAGCAGTGAAGGGGCCAAATAAGTTTTACAAGAACCCATCAATAAATTGTGCAAGAAATGTAACTTTACGCCAAAACCTCTCAAATTTTTAAAAGGAAAGGAAAAATCTAGGGTACGGTTGGATTATACAAGAAAAGAAAACTAGTAAAATTGGGGAAAATGTACCCTACAAGGGAGAGGAAGTCAAAAAATAAAAATCCTATGGAATATGCATGAATGTGAAAAATATTGTCATAAAAGTAGATAGTACAACAATTGTAGATGAATTAGTGAAGGCATAGAATTGTATGAGTAGCTGTTGTATGAATTGTGCAAATGAAGGAATCTGTATGATTGGGGAAAAAATAATTGCATGGCCAAAAAAGCAAAAATGAAATAGTTGATGGTAGAATAGACCAATTAGAGATAAATCATACAATAAAAAAAAATTGTATGATTTCTAGAAAGCATCATATAGCCAAGGGAGAAATCGTATAGTAGTAGGTGGGTCATATGATATCTAGTGAAATTGTATATATTTAGGGTAAATTGTACAACTTCTAGTGAAATTGTATGGATTTAGGATGAATCATAAAATTGCTAGTGAAATCATATAGATTTAGGGTAAATCATACAACTGCTAGTGAAATCATATAAATTTAGGGTAAATTATATGATTGCTAGTAGAATTATACAAATTTAGAGAAAATCATATGATTAAGGGTCAAACTATACAATTGAGAAATTGAAGATATGATTGCTACCAAAATTATAAATTTAGAGAGAAACCATACAATTTTTGACAAGATCATACAATAAAGAAAGAAGATTTGTATGATGGTGGTAAGGAAATATGAGTGCTTTTGAAGGATTAGTGAAGGGAATTTTTTTTGATATTATATATAGAGAATTATTGGAATTCGAGTAGAGTGCTCACTAAGTCCATTACATCAAAGGGACCCATGGCCTAGACAAGGAGGATCCCAACTTCCATTGCAAAAGGAGGCAATCTACTACCCAGAAGGGCAAGGATGAGAGTTTCAGTCAAGGTGAGAACATGGCTATTATCCTTGGAGGGGAAGAGGTTATTTTCCATGGAGAGGATGTGGTAATTAACATGGTGGTAGGAAGGAAGAAAAAGTGAAACCTTCAAGGGAACCAAAAATGGAAACCCCTAGGGCACACCAAAGGGAACTTCAAAGTGAATTTCATAGAGAAAATATAGTAGAAGACCAAATTGATCCATAGAGTAAAGGAGAAGGTGACCAAGTGGCATTGAAGGACATCACTTTCACCCAATTGGTAGGAGAATTATACCAAAAATAATGGAGTGAGAATCCAAAGAATCATAAATTGAAGTTGGCATTAGACAAATCTAGTGTGAGTACTCTGGCATAAACACCCCCCTTTGATAAGAATTTATTCAATGGGTACTTTTTGTAGATTATGTAGTCATATGATGCCAATAGGAACTATACTTTCATATATCTAGGGAATCGATATCTCAAGGTTGAATTCTTAGCTAAGAATTTTTTATAGATGTTTGGATTGCTATAGGTAGGGTAGCCTATTAAGAAAGGACATGTAGACCTTATTGAGTCACATAGGTTGATCAATAAATTAAAAACTCTTAAGCATCCAACAACAACCAAGTCCTTTGGTCTAGGAAGATAAGGAATTAAGAAGAGCCACATGAAGACAAAAGATCTTTAGTGAACCATGAACATTGTAATGTCATGATTGTCTAGTGAGGCATGATCATCCGAGATACTGATATGGTTGGTATAGTATGTGGAAGGCAATACTAAAGGCATGTAATATGATTGGTACATGTAATTGGCTCAACAAAATCAAAAATTGCTATAACAATCTATGAAGAACTTCTCCATGACATTCCATGCAATTGTGATAATGTTGGATGTAGTATCTCAGGATAGCATAATATTCTATGGAATGAAAACACCTAGGGACATACCAAAGTATCAACCTTCAATTTTTATGTGGGTGAAGTTAGTTCCAATAAAGAAGGTAACTTCAAATTAGATAAAAAATTAGAGAAATACCAGGAAGCCAGAGCTAGTGGTAGTGGAGGAGAGTGACACTTTGGAGGAATAAGTTCACTATAGAAGGAAAAGGTGAAGGAAGTTGGAATTAGAGTTTGAATAGGAGGACACTACACCTAAACAGTTTCTACAAGAGCAGTCAATATATTAGAAGGAGGAAGAAGGAGAACCTACACCAAGTTATATCAAGACAAGGCAACAATAAGAGCAAGGGAAAACATATCATAGGAAACAATTTCATTACAAGGTGAGACACGTCAATTATCACTCACTAATCTAGATGATGAGGTACAACTCGACTTACATGAATTGGATTTGATGGAATTCAATATACCAATAGAATAGAACCATCCAAAAGGAATAGTGGAATCACCTACATTGATTGATTTTAATGAGTTTGAATTGTTGAAGGAAGTGAATTAGTGGCTAGAAAAAGTGTCAACACCACCAAGAACAAAAGAAAAATTAGTAGTGGTACCACCTAAAGAAAAAAGAGAAAGAAAAAGAAACAACTTGAAATTGTATTGAGAGATGGCAATAGCCACAAACTAGTTAAAGATGCCAACATAGAATAAAGATAATGACCTAATCCAATACCAACACCATAGGAGTAGATTAAGAAACAATTGAATCTAGGAGAAGAAGCCTAGGTGCAAGTGAAGAACAAAAAATGACTGCAGAATTAGCAAATATAAAGGAGATCAAGCCAAAACAAGAAAAATAATAGGAATTAACTAGATATTAGATCATGCTGCAAGAAGATACTAAAATTAGGTTAGTTAAGGAGATTGGGGAAAGACCTCTTCAATAAGAAGAATTTGAAGAACACAAGCTTATACTGAGAGGGGGGTGAACAGTATAAGATCAACTTTTACTTTTATTTCCCAAATAATATTATCCAATATTATCAATGGTAATATCAACAATAGTAATCAAAGCAATGCACAAATAATCACACACAATAGAGACACCAATTTAATGTGGTTCACCCAATGTGGGTTACTCCACAGAGAAAATATTTCTACTAAAATTTTCTCAAAAAATGTCTTGGGAATCAATTCCCTATTACAATATTTATGGACCTTTGTCCAAAGGAAGCACCAATCCCCTATACTTTAATTTGTGGATCTCTCTCCACAAGATAACTCTTTTCCTTTGCTATGTTTCATAGAAATCTATCCACAGGAGAACTCTTTCCTCTCTACTCTAGCTAGTGATATTCTAGAAGACTTCTGCCCCCACTGCTCTAGCTTATGGATCTCTCTCCAAAGAATACCTCTATCCTCACTACCCTGACTAATGGATCTCTATCCACTGGAGACTTTTGTCCTCTTTACTCTATCACCTCCAAAGCTTACTCTCAACTCTATCTCAAATCTGCACCAAAATCTATCTCAAATCTTCACCAAAATCTATCTCAAGTGTAGTATAAATCTACTCTAACTATGCTCACAAATCTGCACTAACCTCTGTCTTAACTCTATCCTCAAGTCTTAACACAAATATTGATCAAATCACCAATTAAATCTATTTGGATCTACCCCAAGCCTTAACACAAAGCTTGAACAAATCACCAATCAACTCTTCTTAGATTTTCCCCAAGCCTTAACACAAAGCTTGAACAAATTACCAATCAATTAAGCTTAGATCTACCCCAATACTTAACACAAAGCTTTAAAAAATCACCAATGAAATCTATTTAGATATGCCCCAAGCATTAACACAAAGCTTGAAAAAATTACCAATCAACTCTACTTAGATCTATATTCAAGTACTTTAAAGAACTTGCTTAATCTTCTTTCAAGTATTCACCAAGACTTGCTCAAATACACCTTCAAGTCCTCTCAAGAACTTGCTCAATCTAATCTCAAGTCTTCACCAAGACTTGCTCAAATCTGCCTTCAGGTCCTCTCAAGAACTTGCTCAAACCTGTTCTAACACATGCTCAAAATAGCTCATAGAATATGCTCAATCAATCTCAAATCTTGCACACAATGTTATTAATCTTCAAAGTAATTCCTTTAACTTGAAGTAGTTTAGACATATTCTATCCAGAATTCATTTAACCTCTGGAACATATAGAGAATGATGTACTCTATCAAAACCCAATATGTTCTACTCAATCATTAAGTCTTTCGCTTCCACATATCTTACTTTTATTGTTCTTTTTAAATATGGAATCATTCTAGCACATGGCACCTATATTTCTTATCTACACTCTTGCTTTCATAAATCTGATTTCTAATGTTTGCACATTCACTTTTAATATCACTCAAAACCAATGCTCAAGAAGTTTCACTCAATCATTCAATCAATGAAACACAACTTGCTCACAAACCCTAAACAAGTGTTTTCATACTTCTTCAAATAAAGAGCACAATGTATATATCAAACCCTAACTCAAATAATTCCCAATATCTATCTCAAATATTCTCTAAAAATTCAACAATGAAGCATATAGATCTCACTCAAATATTTACAACAATTCTTATCAAACAATCCTTTCCAATCCATATTTTATTTAAGAACATTCATTCCAATAAACACTTCAAACCAAATATGATGTGGCCATACCTTTTGATTTGATGGAGATATATCTTCAAAACCTTTCCTACAAACAAATCCTTTTGTGCCAATTCAATGTTAGATAGCAACAGTCTATCTCAAAATCCCCACATGAATATTCACCTCAAGAAATATTTCACCATACAAATATTAATAAAATGCGAAACCACTTATACACCTTATTAATCCTATCTTTGCCAATAAGTTTCATCAACAAGAGTCACCAATCACATAAGCAAAAATTCCATTTACACCTTATATCTCCTACTTGTCATTAATGCATTTCAAAAAGATAAATAAAATATCACTTCACTTTTTATTCCAATGCATTAACAAAAAAGACTACCTTAATTTTTTCTCAACAAGAAATTATTTTTATAACCCTTTTATTGCAAAAATAAAAACCATTCAAAACACCTTATATCTCCCTAGCACATACCTTAGCCACCTTAGAATTAATGATACATTTATTTATTTTTGCACCTCAATTTGCTATTGAATGACTTGAAATAGTCTTAAGGGATATTCATATTGAATATTGACCCTCCAGCTCACCATTTTCACCTTCAAATTAGACAAAATAGTTCTATTTTTAATGCAGGAAAAACCTATAGTGCTTCAAAACATACGACTAATTTCCCAATTTGTGTAAAATCTCTGGTTATTGGTTGATTAGCTGATCTCATGTGCAAGGATATGATTCCTCCTAATTTCCCATGCCTAGAAAATGTATTTTAACCGGTTATTTGGAGCATTATCCCTATTTTTCAGAAGCTACAACTTGCTACCTTGATGTTCTAGAGCAAAACCTACAATTTTTCTATCTTGTGTGCAATTTACATAGTTTGGCTCAAATTGTCATATAAAATTCAAAATTTGAGTAGGAAATAGTTCAAACATGTGAATGCAATATGTTTTCAAACCCTATGACAAAGTCTTCCACTTATGATGCTTTTTATTCCTATTTATTACATGCCTTATTAATGCTGAAATCATGAAAAATAACCACAAAAAGTGCACAAAAACTTATATGGAAAATAATATACCTTTTCCCATAATTTACCATATTATCATCAACATTAACATAAATAATAATTAACTTACTTGGCATAAACTATAGTTTTTAGAAAAAATGAGCAAAATGATGTCAAATATTCTTGAAATAATGAGATATTTTATTGTCTCATCACTCCTCCCTACGTATACTAATGCATGTCCTCATGCATTCTATATTGCCATAGCAACATTTAGGTCCAAATTTCTATGCAAATTATCCCAAAATGTATTGGTTGCAATTTTTTTGTTTCAAGTTATTGTAGTATATCTTGCTATATGAAAATTGCTGAAACTTCTTTATTTTTTCTTTTCTTTCTGCCAGCTAAAATTCTAATCAAAGCTATACTTTTACCAGTTGGAAATATTAGCACAACTATATTTTTTAGCTAGAATTTTTAGTAAAGTTATACCTTTTTGCTATGTGGGTTTGGCTAGAATAATGTGTAGTTTTACATTTTCTTCTTTGTTTTGAAACTTTTATTCCTGTGCAAAATATGTTGATTTCTTCCGTACCCTTGATATTTGTTTCTCTATCATTATTTTTTTGAAAACTTTTGTGCAATTTAGTTGAACCTTGTTCACACATAACTGTTATACTGGAGCATCCAAAGCAATTACTTTTTTTCATTTTCAAATATTTCAGAGATGAATCCCTTATAACCAAAGGTATGCCAAAATATCTTCTAGGGGTACTTAGTAGGTTATTTAATATTTGTATTTATACATATAGATATGCCAAGCATTTAATCCTTATCTATGCAATGTTAAGGCTAATTAATAGTAAAATTGAAGAAAGTGCATACCTTACTATAGAAGAGATTTCGAGCACCTTTTAGATTACTTGTTGATTGTGCACTTAGGATTTCTTAAATCTGAAAAATACATAGATGTGGTAATTATAATTTGTACAATGGATAAAATTTTCATAAGGCAAACAATCTAGAAACTTATTTTCATGTAAGCCTTAACTCCATAGCACCTCAAGGAGGTTTTTAGTACTAAATTATTGAATTTTTTTAGAAGAGGCTACCATTTCTAGTTTTCAACCTTCTTCTATCTTGATTGTGTCCATGAAGGATTTTCATAATCTAGATTATTTCCTCTTTTTTTGTATAAACTATAACGATAGAGAATGTCTCTCATTTTTATTTGGATAAAATAATCCTTATTTATCAAAACACACATCTATCTCCTTTTGCATGAAAATAACAACAATGAAGCATCAACCATTCTTTCTATATGAGCAATAAGAATCCCATCATGTTTTCATTTCGTCCTTATTGCTCAAAATGAAGTATTAACCTCATTTATCCTCACCTCAACTAAAATTTATGCATGTCCTCATGCATACTTATTTTGTAGGACATTCCTTCTTCTAAAACTCTTTTTTTTGTTTTTTTTTTATGATTCAAAGATATGATCTTTCAGAATATTTGTCAGAAGAGGAAGCCTCTTCTATCATGTACAAATCAAACTATGAAAAATATTGAGCAAATTCGACCTTTGGTAGTGGCTTATGGTATAATCATAAATGATGTCCATTCACCACAAATTTTCTCTTTGCATCATCAATAGGAGAAAATCAAATAGCTCCATTCTCAAACACTTCTTTAATTTGATACAGTCCTAGCCATCGAGTTTGTAGCTTACTAGAAAAATCAACATAGTAAGAATAAAAAAACAATGCCCAATCACCTGGTTCATACTTGTTGCTCCTAATGTGACTATCATGCCATATTTTTATTGTTTTTGAATTATTTTTCTTTTGTGAAGTACCTCCAATTGAAATTCACACAATGCATTCAATTGTAAAATTCTCTTCTACTGTATTTGTGAAAACTCAATGCTAACTTCCAAAGACGTACAAAGTGTTAGTAATTCAAACTCAATTGAAAAATGAAGTTTCTTAACATAGAACAATTTATAAGATGTAAATCCTATAGTGAATTTCTATGTAGTATTGTATACCCAAATGGCCTTTGGTAACCCGTTCATACAATATTTCCTATAAGAAGCCACTATTTTTGTTAGAATATTCTCTATTTATTTATTTGTGACTTCTTCCTGACCATTTTCTTGGAGGTGATAAGGTGATGACTTATTATGTTTAATTTCATACAATTCAATAAATTCTTCTATAACCTTATATGTGAATTGGGGTCCATGATCTGTAACAATATTTTATGGAGCACTAAATCTTTGAAAATTTTGGATATATAGAAAATCAACTACCTTCTCTTCTTGAGCATGTTTAAAATAATGTACTTAAACCCACTTTTTCACATAATCAATGCACACAAGAATGTGCTTCTTTCCTTGAGAAGGTGGGTGAACGGGTCCAATAAAATCCAACCCCCATCTCTCAAATGGTTCTAAAACCACTTGAGGTTGTAGAGGTATTTAATTTCTTGTAGGTGGCTTATCTATTCATTGACATGAATCACAATGTCATACATACTTCTTTACACCCCTATGAAGCGATGGTCGATAATAACCTGTTCTCAAAACTTTTTAATGGTGCATTTTACTGAATAGTGTCCTCTTATTGGTTTATCATGACATGCATGAAGAATATCATATACATCATCTTGTTGAATATAATTAGGTCCACATTTGAATAGTAGATCATTTATCCACTTGAATGATGAGCTTTGTTTCACTAATCGTCATTTTTATCTTAGAGTGAAATGAGAGGGAAATTTTCCTGTTGTTAGGTAGTTTACAATATTAGCAAACCATGGTGATTGTACCAATAATTGTAAATAACCTTTCATTAATAAAATAATCATCTATTGGTTCATCCTCACCTGTGATTTTTAGTATTGATAAGAAATCAACTAGTACATTAGCTTTGCCAGGTTTGTCTACTATAGTGATATTGAATTCTTGTAGTAGTAACAACCATCATATTATTCACCCACTAACCAATCGTTTTTCATGATGTTTTTAGTTGTAGCATGATTAGTATGAACAAACACTTGATATCCAATAATGCAACGATGAAATTTATTGATGGCATATACTATTGCTAAGTATTCTTTTTTAGTAGTAGTAATTTTTTTCTTAACCTTTGTTATGATTTTACTAATATATTAAATGGCATAATGCATTCCATTTTCTACTTATTCTAAATTTTCTTCTATTACGATGTTAGATGCATTGGTTTGTATGTGAAATAAAAATTT
Organism: Wollemia nobilis; assembly: GCA_028583015.1. Lineage (NCBI taxonomy): Eukaryota > Viridiplantae > Streptophyta > Pinopsida > Araucariales > Araucariaceae > Wollemia > Wollemia nobilis. Next base: position 1,401,643 of record JAQPPZ010000282.1, read on the forward strand.
TCAATTTGGACCTCATAACACAAGTGGAGTAATTAATTTTTCTTTTAAGGTGTCAAATGCAATTGGACATAAATTTGACACTTTTATGTCCAATTGAATTCATAATATTTAGTTAAAAATATAAACATGGGACTTGCAATTGTACTAAAGTTCTTAATGTAACGACAATAGAAACTAATATGAACCAAGAAAACTCTAACATCTATTTGAGTTTAGGGTGCAAGAAAGTTTTTAATAATCTCTATCTTATTAGGATCTACTTGTATTCCTTCGGATGAGATATAATATCCAAGAACAATGCGTTCATCCATCATCTTAAAATATTTTTCAACGTTTAAGGTCAAATTGTAAGTTTCATAGTGGGTTAGTACTTTGTTAATATTTTCTATAGTTTCATCAAAGGTTTCACCACATACTATGAAATCATCCATGTAGATTTCAACACAATCATTGGTCAAGTTAGAGAAAGTAGAAAGAATAGCTCGTTGAAAAGTTGTTGGGGTATTACAAAGTTTGAAAGGTAAAACTTGATAAGTAAAAGTTTTCCATGGGCAAGTGATTTTTTTTCTCTTGATCTTCAGGAGCAACTTGAGTTTGATTATATCCACTAAATCCATAAAAAAAACAAAAATACTTGTTCCCAGTGAGTGCATATAATACTTGATCTATGAATGGTAATGGAAAGTGGTCTTTGTGTGTAACTATATTTAGCTCTTGATATTGAACACACACTTGCATATTTCCATTTATATTTGAAATTATAACTAATGGAGGAACCCATAAATTATCAAAATTAGGGTAGATGAATCCTACTTCTAACAAATTTTCAATTTTCTCTTTAACAATATCTCAGAGAGTAGGATTCAATATCCTTTGTAATTGTCTCATAGGTTTAACATCCTCTATATAAATTCAATGAGTACATATGTATAGATAAATTCCTATAATATCTTTGTATTTACATGCAAAAGCATTAGGATATCGACTCAGTACATCAAATAATTTTACCTCTTGGTCATTAGTCAACCAATTATTGATATTCAAAATAATTTTTCGATTGTATTTCAATTTGCTTTCTATCAGGATGTATTGAACTAATTCCTTCAAAATTATGCATTAATTAATTGAGAGGGCAATGGTGTGGTAGAAGAGAATGGAAAATTTGTGTATCTTTATCAAAAGCAATTCCTAAAGGAATTAAATTTGATATAGGGCAATGAAAATATGAGAGAAGATGACAATGCCATTCATGTGGTAAATTAAAAGAATTATCTTGTATTGAAATGGGTGATAAATATTAAAGATTTTTTTCTTCATCATTCCATAGTAATTGATGAATAATAGCTAGTTCATCTTCAAGCCTTAAATCATACAATTTGTTTATTAGAATAGTTTCATCTTCAAAAATAATCCTTTTAGATGGATCTAATTCTTCTACATGATCCTTTACAACTATGGTGGCCAAAGTTGAAATGTTATTTTCATTTTCCTCATTTGATTCAGGAAACCATGGGCTTCTTGGATCACCATACTTAGGTGGAGTAATTTTTTCTACAATAAAGTCTACTAATTTCCATCTACTTGTATGATTTTAGGATATACATTCTTCTTTCTTCCTAGTTTCTTAAAACACATTTCAATCTTATTAATCGTTGGTACATCTTTAAGAGATTGTAGTAAAGAAATTATGATATTTAATTTTTTTTAATTCCTTTACCAAATTTGATTTTGAAAATGTTATTTTTGATATCTCAAATTTTTCAAGATATGGTACTTTATTTAATGAAATATCTTGAGAAAGGTTTTCTTTTTCTTGTTTTTGTCATTGTTTCAGTGTAGATGGGTCTTCTTTTTTATTCTCTTTAGCTCTCAATTATACAATGATAGGTGGAGTAGGTTCAAGAAGTGATATTCAAAAATGCAATTAAGTGGCCATAGTAAATGAAATTTATCATGGTTTTATATTTTAATTTAGGCATATAAACATGTGTAGACACCCAATTTTAACACACTAGTCGCAATTTCTCAAGACTAGTCACAACTTCGCAAAACTGGTTGCAAACAGTTCAAAACTTCCCAAAATCAGTTGTAAATGTTATAAAATATCAATTTGACCATTATCCATAGTTATAAGAATTACATTTTTACCTTTACAAAATTTACCACCCTGACCAAATTTGCAAGTGGCGAATTTGGCAAGTTGAGTGGCAAATTTGGCAAAACTATAGAAATCAACTTTTAGCATTCGAAATCAATTTTTTTCAAGTTTGCCACTCCTACCAAATTTGATAGTGGTAAATTTAGATAGTAGTAAATTTGAAAAAAATTTAAATTTCAAATCTTATAGAATCATATTTGGCTCCTTACCAAATTCACCATCCGGGTTGCCAAATTCGCTAGTGGCAAATTTGGTCGACAAAAGAAAATTTTGCAAAAGTGATTGGGAATATTACACACAAACCAAAGAGGTACATATTGAGCTCCATTTCACCTCTACCATTAATTCTACATGATTTAGCAAGTATTCAAATACATTTTTTTGAATTTGGTCTTATCCTTTCTCCCTCCAACTCCCCTCCCAAATCCTATTTAAGGAGGCCATGGGATAAGCATCCCAAAGGTTTTTCACTGTAGTAAAGCTTTGCCATATTTTTTTAGCATTCTCTCTTTCAATAGTATTATCTATTTATATATTTCTCTCAAGCATTTCTAAGTTTTCATTCAGCATTTGGAGCATTTTATGAGCATTGAGAGCAAACCAAGCAAGGCAAGGAGGATTTTAGAACAAGGAGACCACCATTGGAGGTAAAAAAGAGAGATAAGCCTAAGCATACTAAAACATACTCCCAACCATAGAAGCATTAGACTCCAATGCTCTAAAAAAATATGGAAAGTTATGGGCCATATCATGGTGAGGAATCTAGCGAGCCATGTGTGGAAAGTGATCGCGGTGGACGACAAGGTAAGTAGTGGAAGAACCCTGTTGAGTGTGATGAGTATCCATATTAAAAAATCTATCTGAAATGAATGGAAGTTGATGATCAAGTTCCACTACTACTATAGAGATGATGACAGGATCATGTACCAAAAGAAGATCCTGAAATGGTGTCTCTGGAAAGTGATGCTTATTCAAAGGAAGGCAAAATTTATCTCCAACTTGTGATGAGTGAGGACTATGATGCTTGTGCACCATACTCTAATGATCCTACAGAGTCTCCAGTAAGTCATGTGTGATCTTGCATTGAAGGCTTTATCAATTATAAATTAAGGAAGTATCCTTAGCTTTCTCCTCCATGTGTGCAATGGTGGGAGTGGGCAAAGACAAAGGCAAATTCTATGGAGCAAGTTGTTGTGTGTCCATAGGTGTACCCAAAATAATACCAATAAAATGAATGGAATCTTTCTCATGAGTGAGAGTGATGGGTTCCTTAACCACTAGCTCTTATGATTGTTCACTTTGTGGAGGTGGAGCTTCTTCTTTATCATGTGCATTTAAGGGTGCTTGTTATTAATTTTGTGTGGAACTTATGCAAGTAGGATCCAAGGTGAGTGCTTGACTTAATGGCTTATAAAATTATCTACAACTTAGCATAAAATTTTATGTGGATGTAGTGCTTTGTATCAAGTAGGTTTTATCATGCAAATCCAATGTGTATGTGTTATTTTTAGCATGATAGAAAATATTCCTATCAAATTGATAGGGTTTATCTAGCAATAGTCTACAACAATCCATATATGTGACATCCCATATTACTTTATCCAAAAACTTATCACAAAAAGCAAAAGTCAAGGTGCAAGTGTGTGTGATGTTAGATGTGGAGTCTACATTCTTCCACCCAAGTGCATATGGTTGGTAATGTAGCTTTATGGGAAGCTTAAACTTCTCCACAATGGACTTTGTAATGAGGTTATTTTATGATCCGTTATCTATGATATAATCCACATAAAAATCATGTGTAAGGTGCTCTAGAAACAAACAAATGGTCACGACTCCATTGAGCAAACACATTTGACATAAGGATAACTTTTTTTAGTTTACCTTTAAAAGTAGGGTACTCTTCTTCTATCCCTGTAGCCACAATGGGACCATCATGTGGTTCCTCACTTGTAGGTTGTACAAGTAAGGACTTCTTAAATTTTTCAAAAAGTAAAGCATTTGGATTTCACTTGACCATGCTTGTTACAAAAAATACAATACATTAAAAGAAGAAGGATCTTTAGAATGAGAAGAAGAAGAATGTGCTTTAGGAGAAGTGGGAGGAGAAGAAGAATGAGAGGAAGAATGAGAAGTGTTCTTCACCTTTTGTTGATGTTGATTCTTTCCTCTGTAAGAGATCTCCTGTAATGAACAATATTTGTGATATGCACCAACTTTCTCCTATACAAGAATGGCATGGTTGAATACCACATCCAAGGTAAGGAAAATATTGAACTTGATTTCCCTAAAAGTTTGATCTTGCAAGCCACAAGTGAACTTATTAATCAAATCCTCTTCTAAATATTTCACACCAAGAAGCACCCTTAGCCTATTGAATTGAAAAATATAGTTAGAAATAGACATACTATAGGCTTACCTCAATCTATACCACTTGGTCATGAGGTCACTTTGGTAATTTGATGGAAAAAATGTATTTTTTAGAATTTGGATCAATTATTTCCAAGTCATTGTGGCATTATAGATTTATCTTTCTACAATTAAAACTTTTTCTAAGCCTGTGATTTTGACTATAGCAAATGCAACTTGTTCATCTTCAAGAATTTCAGCATAAGTGAACCAAGTTTGCATATCTAAAATCCATGTAGACAAGACATCAAGATCCCTAGATCCATCATACAATTTGACCTCACATTTAGCTTTGTTGGCATGATTGTGATGAAATTTTCTATCACTAGGAGTCAATTGCACAACAATATCTTTTACCTTATCTGCCAAAATTTCTACTGCAACAGTAAGGTTTTCCATATTTGTTTTGAGGTCTTGAGCCATATTTTTCCATGTATATGCCAGACTAGGAGGATTACAAAATGTTTGCAAGAACTATATAGGCTTTAGGAATAATTTTTACGGTTTCCTAATGTAGAATTTTACCTAGATTTTACAAAAAATTGCCTTCCAAATTTACAAAGTGAGATAAATTACGTGCTTTTACAAAAATCAAATTTGTAATTACAAAATATGGCACTAATTTACAAAAACATAAGCCCTTGAATTTATGAAAATTCAAATTGTGGAGGCAAAATGTTGATTAATTTAGGCACAATTATGAATTTTTGCAAAAATATAATGTGAAAATTACAAAAATTTCAAAAATTTCACCTTTGCTACTAGTTTTGGCACCAAAACTACAATTTTTTAATTCAACAATTTGAATTTTGTCCCTCCAATAGTAAAAAAATTTTGAATTTCGTGCAAAAATTTATTTTTTCTGTGTTAAAAATTTTGATTTGACTCCACTGGTCAACTACAGAGTCAACAGGTTGATCAATTACCCATGGGTCTACATGCTAACTACATAGTAAGGTTGGCAAGTCAAGTCAGCAATGAGCTAAGTTAGAAATGAGTGGAGTCAACTTTATAAGCACCTCCCAACTGAGGCTGGTGGACAACTATCTACCTTGCACCACCAATTGGTGTAGGTTGGTGCATAAGTGCACAACCTTCGTGACACCAGAGTGGTGGTTACTCTTCAATAGGTGCGTTGGTGCCTATAAACAACCTCAAGCCCATCACATGGGCTATGTGGGATTAAAACCCCACTAATATTTTCAAAAATGAAGACTTGCCTTCCATCAATTATTTTTTCTAGAAATCACACTTTGTCAGAAACTAGTGTGAATCATGCACCACGATTAGAAAAATTACAGGTTTCGAAATGGTTTGTACATCCATAAGAAACCATATATTTTAAATTGGGAGGATGCACATCATCGGTTTTTGTTTTTACTACTAAACATTTTTGAAAATATGATTTCATGTTGGATATCAGGAATGATCATTGTGACAAATATAGGAATGCATTTCTCGTCAGCATCACTGACTCTACTTCATTGAAACTTGAACAATTTCATCAATGCTTCCTGCAAACGCAAATGCTCACTGAAAGGTACGAACTCATCGATGAATGGAAAAATATCTTGAAAATATAGTAATTTATATATGCCTTGTCACCCAATGAAACCTTGATGCATGTTGTCCTATAATTGGTGGAGGATTAGGTTTTTAGACTCTTGTTTCTAATTGGCCTATGTAGAAACCTTAGGAGGTTTTTAATTTTTTTGCATAGTTTCATATATGCCTACAATAATCATCGCCTATGCAATATCTTCTATGCATCGATGTATCCTACTCTCACTAGATCGATGGGGTAATGTGTTGTTCCCCTTGTGATGTGACTAGCCTTAGTGATGCTCCTATTGAGGTTGAGTATGCTATGAGGATGAGGGAAGGTCCCTCTCAGCAAGCATAGGCCCCATGTCACAGTCGAGAGCCATTCAACTAGATGCGATACTGTCCACCGACAAACGGTCCCACAACAGCCCCAAAAGGTATATGGGAAGGTAGTTATAAGTAATATAAGGGGAAAAATGAGAGGTATAAGGGGGAAATGGGTGAAATTGATGACTTGGGGGTTGTTAGAGGTTTGTGGAGTGTTGGAGATCTACCAAATGGCAATCGATCGACTCACGGTGAAGTTTGCAAAGCCTCCAAAAATAGGCCACACCTATTTTTAAATAAAATATCAATTAATATTTTATTTTAAAATTATAATGCATGCCAAGTAGCCCAAATTATAACCAATTTTCATGCAAGAATACTTGGCTTAAATATTTTCTTTGGAAACTCTCGGCAAACTGGTTCTTCTCTCGTCAAAACTGCAAAAACCTCCTTTTTGGCCAAAAATTTAGCTTCCAATTTATGGAAATCACCCTTAAATATCTTCCTTTGGATATTCAAAATAAACATTAATTTTTCTTGAAAAATAAATTTTTTTCTTGCCTTCACCTTAAAAAATTTGGTTACCCTTTAGTTTTTGCCAAGGGTATTCGATGCAGGAGTAATTTTTACCCTCTACCACTTCCTCATCTTCACAATTGATGTTGTGGCTGGCCTCAAGCTAATTTCATACAAGCATCTACATAGGATCTTGATGAACTAGCTGTAAATTCAACTAGACACTTAGAAAAAGTGGCATACTTGCCCTCCTTCCTGCAAAAATTTTTATCCTTAGCTCTAATTACCACTGATGTAGGAACTCAATGTGAAGCTAATTTTCTTATTGATGCAATGCAATATATAGGAAGTACAATAGAATATTACATGGTTAAGTGGTTGTAACAAGTTGCCAAACATGGCCAACCACTTAACTAATAGATAACCATTTTCTAAACAAGGATGACAACTAATTGCTAGAAGATAAGACATATCCTAACAATTAACTAAACATCCAACAACATAACAACCTATTTCTAACATGGGCATACTATGCCTCACATGAATACAAAGTGCAAGAAATAGGAAATAATAATAATAATAATAATAACTCAGGCTTAAATGGATAAGCCTAAGTATCCTCAATATCTCCTAGATTCTTTATTCTCTCCTTCCACCTTAGCTTCATTGTATTTTATCCTCTAGTTATAGCCTTGCTCACTTGATACTTTTCTTTAATGCACTTTACATTCTATGCTCTAACTTCTCTTGCAGGGTTCTAATCCTTGTTTTTGGCAGCCTCTAACATTGTTTTTGTAGCCCTTCTAACAATGTTTTGGTAGCCTTTTTATTCAATCATAGTATATTTATTTCATATCTAATACTTCTTTTGAAATTTTATTTGGATTTGCACTCATTTTATCATCATATTTTGGTCATAACCTTCAATTTTGTAGGGCATTATTGCATCCTCTAACATATTTATGATTATAATACTTGTTGCCCTCTTATTTACAATCTTCATGCTTATGTAGATAAGACACTAATCCTTTGTATTCTCGATGCTCTTGTAGTTCTTATACGACTTTCATTCACATAGATACTAACTACTTATTGTTTCCATGCTATCATACTTTCAATTATTAAGTATTTTTAGCATTTAATTCCTTCTTTTCAAGCATTTATACTCTCTCTTTCATTAGAATTTTAACAAGCTTTCTAGGCTCTTCATTAGCTATCTAGATCATAATTAGTGTTGAGTATAATATCTTTAATACCTTATTATTCAGGTTATTTCCTTCCATCTCTCACATACATGCATCTTATGAAATTTATTTGAATATTTCTCTCTCAATTTCATATACATTGCAAGGATTGGGATATAGACAAGTTGCCTTGCTATATTCCTAATCCTTTTGCATTCCTGATTTCCCACTCCCAAGTATTCTAACTGTTCAAAATAGTCATTGAGATATTTTCCCTACCTTTTCATCCAAGTATTTACTTAGATCTTACATTGATAAATAATCTATGCAAATATTTTTTTATTATGTAATTAAATCAGTCATAAGCAATATTAGAATCATTCCTATTGGGCATTGAATTGCACCAAGTTTTACTTGATACTGTCACTGTCTATCTTCCTACTTTCTGTTTAGGCTTGCACCCGATAGCTGCAGCTCAACACTCAACATTGGAAGGACCAAAATCGGGGTTTCGATCCAACCTCCAGAGTAGGTTGGTTCCTTGTCAACTTAGCAGATTGTTGACACAATTATGCTCAATTAGGGCTTGGAGTTTAGGGTAAGAGAAGGTTAGGGTTAGCGAGATGTAGATATCGAGTGGACTGGATAGGTTAACAACATTGCATCACCATAAAAAGCTTCCCAAAAACCATATTAAAGACATACATTCAGATCAACCCTTATCCCAAGATAGCTCATTTCAGATATTAAAGCATAGCAGAGAAATGTTATAGCAAGCAATTTCAATATCCAAGAAATGATAATCCAAATAGCAGAATTCACCAAAACTAGATTTTATAGAAATGTACTTACTAATAACACAGAACAAACTTCAAAGCAGATTTCAATTACTCATAACAGCTAGTAATCCAAGATAGGCACAAACTAACCATCTAAGTATTCACAGAAATACAACTATGAAATCCGAACCTTTGACATCAAGCATGGAAACGTAGCCTTGAGGCGAAGATCAATGTATTGCTCCTTTCATTCAACTCTTCAAAAATATTTACAATGGTACAGGAAAACACGCTAGAGCCGACCCTTCAAAATGAGGGTTCGACCTCTACTTATAGTTTTTCATATTACAAATCAAGAAACAATACATCAAATCTTGTTACAACAGCTCAACAAAGAACTTAGCTGGCATTAGCTCATTGGTCAAACCTCCGAGAAATCCGTTGAAAGGGAAACCGCCATGGTAGCATGGGTTCTCTGCAACTTGTTGGTCGCTCATTAGAACTACAGTTCAGAACATTCCAGATCATGCACTTCCATAGATCTTTCTTGGGAGTAGAGCGCCACCGTCGATCTGCAACTACCTCTAGTTTGATCTTCTTGGAAACTCTCGATGCTTCATCTTTTGGCCAATCTATTACAGTTCTGGTGTAGGAACATCCTTTTAAATGGCCCAGATTTAGCAGACTAACCTCCACCATTGATCTTCTTTATCCCATGGTCCAGATTAGATCCGGTATAAGCTGAGAGCCCATCCGCTAGATGACATCACTTTAATTAGCAGTAGAACATCCAATCCGGATCTTGGAAATTCAAAACCTTGAATCCGCTCTAGGACCTTTTATCTTTTCTAATCCGCATTAAAAATTTGATGACGTCACCTCTTCTTTATAACTTGTGTGGATTCCATTCCGGATAGAATGAGCGTCTTCCTTAGTCCGGATCCGGAGTCAAGTTCTTACATCATTCTACCATTCTACCTTATCTTCATTTTAGATAGAAAAAGACTCATTTATTCTCTGGATTGTCAATCCACACTTTTCCTCTACTTACATCATCATCTCCTTGAGACTTTTGTGGATTTGAGGATAACGCTAATCCAGGGCGGGGAGCAAAAGAGTTTCTGAAATTGGGTATATGCAAAAGGGCCATTCCACACTTTTTTCTTGTTGATGTCACCACCTTTCACAAAATTTTGTGGATTTTGCAATCCTTCTCCAATCCGGACCCGGAATGGAGTTCCCCAGAATCATTTTAAACAAGAAAAATTGCATGACTGTTGAGCGGATTCATCTTATCAACCTTGTTCCAGAGCGGAATGGCAGTTTTATCACTTAGTAAAAATTATACAAAATTTTACTAAGTATGTGGCCATTTTGGGCCTACATTCTGGTACCTCCCGGGTGGATTTTCTCGCAAAGCCAATCGAATCCAGAGTCTTATCCATTGGGCCTTAGGAGTCAAAACAAAACTGATTTTTTGAAGATATGTTTTAAGGAATAACTTCCATACAAACCTTACCCTCTGAAAGCACAAATTCTACTTAGAGGGTAAAGGTTCATATAGAAACCATGCCAAAAACATCATAAAACCCACTTGTTCGGCCATAGACTTGTGTCCATAATATCAGTACTATTATTTTCTTCCAAAACTATACACAACTCTACCTCCTTTATAAGGCTTTATTTCAAAGAATGCCTTCACACAAAAATGTTGTTCTATAGACTTCATACCTTTATTGCTTATTTTTGACAATCGTCAAGGTAAAAAAAGAAATACAAAAATGATGAAATATGTACAAACATAGAATATCTTAAGCATGAGCCCCTCCTGGGCCTGTAACTGCTCAATATTATTCTCATTCTTCTACAACCTCTTCCTCTTCATCCTCTCTAGGAGTCTGTACTTCCTGATTATCTTTGCCAGTGGTATCTCCGAACACTTGAATCATTGATTCTAAATATTGAAGAGCTTGCTTCCAGGCTTGCTCAGAAGGATTTGATGTTTCTTTGAGCTGCTTATAAATGTATTGTAATTCTTCCACATCCTCATAATCAACAACATTTCCTCTAATCACTAGATCTTCCATGAGATCTCTTAGTCATGCGTAGCTCATAATTAGCTTAGCAACTTGTTCTTGAGATAGTGGTTCTTCTAATGAACCGATTCCAACCTCATCCTGTAAGCTATCCTTAATGCTTTGTTGGACTTCTTCCATAGATAACAAGTTGTGATCTTCCTTCCAAAGTCCTCTAAAACTGACCTTAATCATTTCCTCATTTAATTCAATGATCTCTTTAATCCCCCTATCTATTCTGTCAAACAACAACCAAGATTTCTGAGCTGCCCTATGCTTTTTTACTACTATCTTGGAGGCTACCCTGGCTATATTCCATTCCTTACTAGGAATTGGTTTAGTGGCATCATTGAGCCTACTATAAACCAATATGTACATTCATTCTACTGGAATCACCATAGGCTGTAACTCTCCAGTGATCTGATCTAAGTCCTTATGAATGGCAGATAGCAACTGGCTGGCATCTTTCAAGTAATCAATGATAAGTTGAAGGCCTGAACATTTTTCTTGAATTTCAGAAAGCAATTCCTCCTTGATATTTTTCAAACTATCTTTAGAAAATTCGATGGGCTTGGCCTTCTCAATCTGAAGCTGATGTTTTAAATTTTGAATTTCTTTGGCTTGATGCTCATTCAACTTCTTTTGTTCCTCCAGCTGGTCTTTCAACTCATTAGCTTTCTGGAACCTTTCCTGCCAACTCTTAGCCTCTTTCCTCAGAACTTTCTCCACCTCTTTCTGATCATGAAGGCCCTTTTTAAGCTTTTCAACTTGTTGTTTCAACTTTTCTACCTTATCTTTTGCTATATCAGTCTTTACATAAAAGGTATCCAAGTGAGCCTTGGCCATCCCTAACTCATCTTCAACAGGAAGCTTGTCGATATCTTCTATGATTTCCTCTGCTTTATAATCTTGAGCAGTCATTTCATTTTTAGGTTTGCTTACTTGTGGAATCAAGGATCTTGAAACCCTTTGCCTAGTGATAGGGTTAACATACATACTTTTCCTTATCATGACCATTCTGCTGGAAGGCCTGGTAAGCTTCTCTACCCAATAGTCATTTATACTCTGAGTAGTTATATGTTCTTTTGATACAACAATAGACCTTGAAATATCAGTAGCCAAAGGAGATAACGACATTAAAAACATAAGGGTGGACTGATTTGCTATTGATGGGGGTGGAGATACATTGACAACAACCTATGTTACAATGGTAGATTCTGTGACCACCGTTGTTGTGGACATAGGTAAATTCAGAGAAATGGGGACAGTACTGATAGTAGAAGGGATGGATGAACTTGGAATGCAGTGTCCCATGGATTGTGGCAAAGAAAATGGGGGTGCAATGATAGTGGATACTGAAGTGGATGCCTCAGAAGTGGAAGGTGGGTTTGAGAAGGATTGTGACATAACATAACTGACTGGTACCTCCATAGATACTGATGGAATGAGAGAAAAACTGGGAGATGGAGGAGGTAAATTTACCATATTTTCTTGCTCAGAAAGGGAGGGCAATTCTTTTGGGGATTCATGGAGATGAGAAGGAGAAGAGGGATTAGAAACCATACCTTCACCTACAGATGTAGGGTTTTCTTGCTCAGCTCCATTTTCAAGTTGTTGTTCTTGTTCAACTAATCCTTCTGTATCAAAAACAACTACTTCTTCCACAATTTCCTCCATACTCATCTTCTACCTTTTGGAAAGCTCTCTCCCTTCCGTATCCGAGGGTTCTCTTAGCCCTTTTATGAACTAATCGGAAAGCATCCATCTCATCTCTGGTATCTTCTCCTGATAATTCTCCTTGCACTCCTTCGAAAGGTAAAGATTGCTCAGTAATGGATTGAGGCTTTGCTGATGCCGTAGGAGTAAAAGAAAGTGGCTTGATTCCAATGCTCTTACCCTTCCATTTTTGATCAACAACTTTGTTTCGAGGTTGTGCTCCTAGAGCTAAATATTTAGGCCTAGATTTTGCTTCAATAATCGGGGTACTAACAACCTTTTCTTTAGAACATTTCATTTTACTCATCATCCTAGCTCCTTTAGGGAATATCTCTGCCTGCTCAGAAGTAGGACTGAAAGTCCTCAATGCTTCAGTATTTGTTAAAGAAGTCCTTTGATTTGTAGAAGGTTGGAGAGATTCAGAATCACCCTGGGGTTTTTCAACCGTCAATACAATGTGCCTTACATCCTTGAGTTCCCAAGTATCAATATTTTCATCATATATTTTTGAAAACTCTTTATCAAATTTTATTCCAAATTTAGATTCAGATTTTCCAATTTCAACTCTCATACGCCACCAATCCATGATCTTGGCATCCTCCCATGGTCCCTTGAAATCATCCTCTTCTTCTTTTTCTGAAGCTTCCTTCTTAGACGACATGTCCTTTTTCTTTGCCGACTTTGACTTGGAAGAGGGCCTGTTTTTCTTTGTAGTTTCGGCTTTAATTTTATCAATCATCTCTTCAGTAATCTGATGATTGGGCTGGTGGTCAGGATCAAAATCTTCAATCTGTTCATAAAAATCCAACCATGGGGGTAACTGATCCATCTTGGAAACATTCCACTCTAATAGGGTAGTCTCATCATTGTTTCTCCCCTATTCAAAATGAGCCCTGGGTATTTTCTCAAATTTGTAGGCCTTATCTCCATTCAAAGTTTTATTTTTTGTAGTGAAAATACCATCAGGATCATAACTCCACTTCTATAGGATATAAAATAGACCTAACCTATCCAGGTATTGGTCAATTTTCTGACTTTACCCCTTTTTAGTAATGGTGATATCACTTAAAGTGCGGTGGGAAAGCAAAGACTTCCTTTTTCTCCCTGAACCATATCTCGAGTCAATGTATTATGCCTGCCTCAAATATTCTAAGGCAAAGAGTCTCTCTGTGACAAAATGGGGCAAAAGAAAAGGTTTACCCATGAAACCATATAATCTGATGATTGTTCCCTCAGTTAACAGATACCAGTCCCCTTCTTCTGCATCTTTATTCCTCAGAACCTCTTTGGCCAGGGGTGGTAACCTGGGGAAATTTTTGTACATTATTTTGAGGGCTGGTCCAAGAAATTCCAAATTGAACCTATAGTAAGACTCACTACTTCTTAAATGATTTATCCAATAGTAGACTGGCATAGGTTCTCCTTCATCGGTTTTATCTTTGATTGGGATCCACGACATTCTATCTTTCATAGTGGCATAAAACATCCATACTAAGCTTGAGCAATGCCTAAAGCTAGGAGCATCGGAGCCCCTCTTTAAGCTTACTAATTGTTCATGAATCCTTTTGGTGAGAAATGTTGGCCAATCAAAATAAATCACCCTTATTCCTCTTTTTACTACCTCCTTTTTGTACATCCTTTCATTAGAGATACAGTATGCAATGGAAATTTTCCAACCATGAACCTCTTCATCAGAGTCCAAACCCTCCATGCAGGCCAACATAGAGAACAGAATAGGAGTTACAAACTTTTTGATAGAAATGGGAACTTCAGGCAACTCGTCCTGGGGTTTGGTATTCAGCTGCTTATAGACCCAATTCCTAAATGACTCGCCATCATTCACCCACTTCTTTGTGGAATAAAACCCCATTTGCTCAACAATTCTAAAGGGTTTTGGTGGTACCGATGGGTCAGACCCTAAGGCAAAAATCTCATGATAGAAAGAGGTAGTGATGCTAAAAAGGGTTTCTCCCTCGCTGGTTTTTACTGCCTTAGCTAGTGGGTCATAGTATTTCACTATCACAACTATCAATTCAGGACATGGATGGACATAATCACAAATATAAAAGGACAAATAAGAGAGAATGGAGCATCTACCTTCTACCGATAGAGCAACATTCTTTTTGTATCTATCATTCATGCTCCTTAATTTTATCCTTTCGAAGATGGTCATTTATGTATCTGCTACCACCTTGGCTTTGTCCAGGTAAGGCACAAATGTTCTTTCATCTAGAGTTTCGAATTCTAGGACATCTTCTGTAGCTTCTATGGGAGACTTCTTAGGAGCCATTTTGTAATAGTAAGATTTTATGCACTGAGTAAGCAAGGAGGGCTTCAGAACACTGCTAAGCTTCTCTACAATCTAGTGGTTGCAAAATGAATCCCGCATAATACTTCATCACTTTTATCATCTAGAACGCGCATATCATCCACCATAAATGCAGTAGTTACATGACATCTTGTTGGCACACTTCACCATCCTTTCCATTATTTCTTTGGTGGCTCAAAAAGTGGCATCCTCCCTTCTCATTGGCTGAATTTTGAAATCGTGTTGCCAACTCATCGCATCCCTTTGGCTACTCTTCAGTCCTCATGTGAGTTTGTTAGAATTGAATGTGCGAGCAATATTTAGCCTCCATGTGTCAACTTAGAACTTGTTATTTGGCTTTACCCTGATTCTACTCTAGCTATCTTCAACTTTGGGAGGTTCCCGGATTAGTACCATTCTTGTTTCTCTTTTGATGGACCTTTCTTGTGGAATCGCCAATATAGATTCGACCATGCGGTCTTGAGGGTGGAATGTCACTCCGAGGAGTTTTGCACGACACAATGTGTGGGATGGAAGATTACCATGAATTCGGCTAATACTTAGTCATTTCTTGCAAATTTTTCTTCTCTTATTTTTTTTTTAGCATTTTCCTTGAAAAAGAACTAATTACAAAGTGCAGAAAGAAAATGAAATAGAAAGTGCAGAAAGGAGAGGGAAATATTTGTACAATGTATATACATATGTTACAATGAGCCTATTTCTTATATATAGTAAAGCTTAAGGTGGAAACCATTCACCGGAATTGGTTGTATGTTTCCTTCTAAGTCTTTCAACTGAAATACATTAGACTCCTTTGCTTCCATAATTTTGAAAGGACCATCCCAAAAGGAATCAAACTTTTCATGCTTACCCGACTTTGCTCTATCCACATTCCACCTGAGAACTGAGTCTCCTACTTGAAGTTTTTTGAACCTGGCCTTTTTATCAAACCATGCTTTAATGTCTGATGAATGCTTCTAAAAATGATCATATGCTTGAGTTCTACTCTCTTCCAGTTGTAGCAAGTGTGTCAACCTAATTTTCACTGGATCATCCTCCAATTCTTCTTCTGTACTGACAAGCTTAAGTGTTGGAATCTCTAGGTGAATCGGCAATACTGCCTCTTTTCCATATACCAGTGCATAAGGAGAAGTTTTGATAGAATTTTTAATAGTAATCATGTCTGCCCATAGAGCATGGTCGAGCAATAGGTGCCAACTCCTTTTGTTACCTTCCAGAGACTTTCTCAAAATCCTTAATAGGTTCTTGTTGGTAGATTCTGCAAGTCCATTACCTTGTGGGTAATAGTTTGAAGTATTTTTAAGAGTGATGCCATACTTGTTGGAAAACTCAATGTACTTAGCTCCTATAAAAGTAGGGCCATTATCACTCACCAAAGCTTTTGAAACTCCAAATCTAGAAATTAAACTCTCCATAAAGTTGATCACAACTTCCTGGTCTGCCTTCTTTGTAGGAATAGCCTCTACCCATATGGTAAGATAATCTATAGCTATCAAGATAAACTTGTGCTCCACTGAAGAATTAGGATTTATGACTCCTATGAAATCTAATCCCCATTGTTGAAAAGGCTCCTCAACTTGAATAGGCTTCAGGGGGGATGCAACATTTCTAGTCTTTCCAACATACCTTTGACACTTATCACAGACCTGGGTGACTTTAAAAGCATCATTGAACATAGTAGGCCAATAATAGCCTACTCTTATTATCTTCAAAGTTGTAGTTCTGCCTGAGCTATGGCCACCTGCTGACCCTCCATGGAATTCTTCAATGACTCTTTTTTGTTGGTCCTCCTTCAAACATTTCAGGAGAATACCATCCAAGTTTCTTTTGAACAACCCTTCAGGAAGTAATACATATTTTAGAGCGTGAAGTCTATACCTCCTTCTTTGAGAAGGATTCAGATCAGGTGGGCAAATTCCAATTTGGAAATACCTGGTCATTTGTTCGATCCAATCAGAATCCGAAGTGTGGACAATCTCTACTTGATCCTCTTCTATTATCTGACAAGTTGTCACTCCAGTCAATGTTGAAGTATCTATCAATCCTTGGCACAAGGCTCTACCTCTTACCAGCTTGGTGGGGTGTATTTCCACATCGTACTCCTAGATCTTAGTAATCCAACCAGCCATTTTATCTCCTAGGTCACCTTGTAAGATAAAACTTCTCACATCTGGATGAACCACATACACCAGAGTTTTGCTTTGTACCAGATATTGTCTAAACTTCTTAAGTGACTTCATCACAACAAACACTTGTTTTTCAATAAAGTTATATTTTACTTGATAGTCATGTAAATTATGGCTCCAAAATAATACAGGGTGTTCATCCCCTTGATCATCTCTTTGGGTGAGCATCGAAGCATAACTTTGTTCAGCTCCGTAAGCATAGAGAATAAAATATTTGTTAAAATCAGGATTTATCAAAACTAGGGCTATGGAAATGGATTGCTTGATGATCTCAAAAGCTTGCTTCCTAACCTCAATCCACTTGAATTCTACCTTTTTCTTGAGTAGTTCAGATATAGGTCTCACCTTCTATGCAAAATCAGAAATGAACTTCCTAACAAAATTGATCTGACCTAAGAAATACTGCAACATCTTCTGATTAGTAGGCAATGGAATAGCTAGAATTGCTCTAATTCTATCCGGCTCTATGGCCATACCTTCCTTTGAGACCACATGTCCTAGTAGTTTTCCCTCATGTACTACAAAGAATGACTTCTTAGGATTTAGTGAAATACCAAATTCTCTGCATTTTTGAAAAACCTGTTCCAAATGAGACAGATGATCATTTTTATCATGAGAAAACACAGTCATGTCATCTAGGTAAATCAGAATAACTTTGTTTATAAGTGTACCAAAGGCATAATCCATGGCCCTCTGAAATGTAGCTCCTGCATTAGACAGACCAAAGGGCATCCTATGATAGGCAAATGTACCCCATTTTGTAGTAAATGTTGTTTTGTATTGATCTTGATCTTTTACCCAAATTTGGTTATATCCAGAATAACCATCCAATAGCGAGAATCTCTCTGCTCTAGCTACCACTTGTAAGATCTGGTCAATATGAGGAAGGGGATAGTGATCTTTGAGGGAAGCTTGATTCAGATTTCTAAAATCCACACATAGGCGTATATCTCCATTCTTCTTTCTTACGGGTACCAAATTGGCTACCCAAGTGGAATGTTTTATCGGATATATTATCCTAGCCTTTAGCAACTTTAAAAGTTCTTCTCTCATAATGGCTTCTATCCTTGGATTGATAGGCCTCTATTTTTTTGGAATGTTTTAGCATCAGGTTCTAACTCAATAGTATGTTGGATAATCCTTTTGTCATAAACTTTAAGGTCCTCATATGACCAAGCCACAGTGTCTTGGTATTTTAAGCACAAAGCTTTGATTTCTTCTGCTTCCTCAGGAGAACATTGGATCCCAATATTTAGCTTCTTTCCTATTCCAACTTCTACCTCCTTATAGATCTTCTCACCAACCTTCATAGCTCCAACCTTCTTCCTATCTTCATTATCGAATAAACTTTCAAGGGTGACCAATCCCCTCGGGATATGATTGTTTCTCAGCTGGATGAAGTCTTGCTGATCTATCTCCTCCAAGTCTTCCTCTTGGAAAGTTGTGAGGTATGCTTCTTTTATCATAAAGTCTAGAATCTGTTCATCACTTTCAAAAAATTGCTAGAATATTTGCTTATTCGGCACTGTAGGTCTGAAAACCATTTTAATTCCCTTGGTCTTCCTAGTCCCAAAATCCATAGGAGGATTGAAATTAGCTCCCTTTGTTGCCAATGCATCTGCCAGGTGATTCTCTTCTCTAGGCACAAAATTTAGGTTCAGGGCATCAAATGAATCCATTAGGTCCCATACTCTATTCCTGTAAGCCTTTAAGTAATGGTGCTTACTGCTACACTTATTCCTTACCTGATGTACAATTAACTCAGAATCACCATATATGTTCAAAATATTGATGCCCATGCTTTCAGCTTGCATTAATCCAAGGCACAAAGCCTCATATTCTACAACATTGTTGGTACATGACCATGTCAGTCTATAAGAAAAATTCTTCATTCCTTCGGACTGTGATTGTAAAACCACACCAGCCCCTGCACCATTTCTACATTTAGCACCATCAAAGTGCATAACCCATGTTTCATTGTTTCTTAGGGATTGATTAGAAATAGTAGGGAGTTTCTTTTCCAATTCATTTGTGATGTTGTATGTACCCATACCAGTTCCAAATTGACTGTAATCTTCTTTGAAAGGTAACTCATCTTCAATGTCTAGTTCCTCAATGTTTTCTACTAGCTCAAATTCCTCCAAAGGGTTAAGGTTGCACATATCTTCTTCAATTTTTTCAATATGATAAGCAACTAGTTTCTTAGGAGTTATCCTTATCCTCTTTCCCTTGAAAGGTATTACCATGCTAGAATAATCCATATACATACATCCTCCTAGCTTTGCAGTAAATTCTCTTGAGAGACATAACCCAAAATAGGGTTCTAAATCTACCACCACTATTTCCTATACTACTATCACCTCAGGGGCTCTGTGCAACCTCATAAGTACATCTTTAATAACCCCAACTATCTTGATAGGTGTCCCATATAAACGTAACACTCCAGGACAAGATCAAGTATATTCCATACCCATTTCTTCATAGACTACCTTAGGCATAACTATGGTTGATGCTCCTGAATCAATCATACAATTTTAGACTACCCATCCCTCCATTATTAGGGATATATAAAAAGGGGGAGGTTTGTTCTTTAGAACAATAGGTGTCATTTATTTCTTTTATGATGGTATACTGAGGATGGTAGTGGTTGGTCTATTATGGGGATTTTTGTTGAGGGAAGCTTTAAGCAGGTCAATCTGGCCTGGGATGAAAAGGGTATCATATAGGCTAGCTTTTGATGGAATCCTTTTCATCTCTTCCATAATGTTATACTCAGACTTGGTTAGGGATAGTCTTTCCAGTCCTCTGTCTAGCTCACCATACCTCCTTTTGTATTGTTGGGTTACCTCTAACCTTTATCTTTTGGTAATAGAGGGGAACCTGAGCCTTTCTTGTTCTTCACCCTTGGATTTCATTATGTCTCCTTCCATTACTCTTTCCAGATTTTTAGGGAAATTATCAGTTTTCTCCTTTCCCTTGGCTTGAGGAATAGGAAAAGTGTCACTATTCTGAGGAGGGAAGTCAACCTTCTTTTGAGAAGGGACCTAGAATTGTCCCATATTTTGAGGGTCTACTTGTAAAGCTTTGTTTCCAGACCTTGTCATAACAACAATTGGGCTTTCTTCCTCCAACTCTTTTCCAACCATGATCTGATCAAGGTGCCATAACATATTAACTCTCCCTTTCTGATTTCTTTCAGCTTGATCCATGGCTTGTTGAACATGGTGTTGATACATCACACAATACTGTGAGTCATGGGGGTCATTGCATACTAAACACCAGATATTTGCAAGAGTGGTATCTGCAGAACATTTCGGATCTTCATATGCTGCATTCACCCTAACCTTGGTACTATTACTAGGGCCAGGCCTTTGATCTTTGTTTACATATGGGAATCTCCTCTATTGTGACCTTTCCTGATCTCTCTTCTCCATTGAATTCATTATGTTACTCAGAGTTTTCATGGTATTTTGTATGTCCAGAATAGCAGACAATTCTTGAGAAGGTTGAGAAGAAAGGGGGAAAAGAGGGTATGGAGGACACAGGTTTAGGTCCAGGAATCGGATTTATCTTAGGATATGGATATGGTAAAGAAAGGGGGTCCATGTAGGAAGGTTTTATGGATTGCTCATGGCTACTACTAGTTTTTGAGTTGTAGGGCAACATGGTCTTTGTGGGAATTCTTCCTACATTGATCAAGATATTCTCAGCATGGACGACTGCATTATAAACTTGGGGGAAAGTTTCAATTCTATATTGTTGTGTTTGTAGACCTAGCTCTGATCCCAGGGCATGGATGTAATACATATAAGCCAAACAAGTAGTTGGTCTAGCAGTGGGGGGAATTCTCTTCCATGTTCTGCTAAATCTCAAATTAAAGTCTGAGATAGTTTCTTGCTAAGTTTTTTGCATGGTTATAAACTGATTCAATAGAGAAAAGGGGTCAACAGATTCATTAAATTCTTCTATGAATGGCTCAGCCAAATATTGCCATGAAGTGATAGAATTATCTTCCAGAGTTCTAAACCAATGCAATATCTTTCCATGAAAGGACAGGGCTAGAATTTTGACAATAATATTTTCTTCTTTTATGTTGTGGATTGTTGCCAGATTCAGGATATCTTGGCAGTGCTCATAAGCTATTTTCCCAAATCCATCATATGTGGGGGTTGCCTTAGACACAGCCTGAGGAATGGCATCCATTTGTGCTAATCTAAGGGGCCCAGTTGAATCCCAATTAGGGTACTTCTGTAGTGGTTGATTGGGAGCCACATTTTATGCCATATTTTTAGTTGTAGGTCTTCTTGGGGGAACTGTTGGGTTTTCTTCTAAAAGTTCTTCTTCTTCAATAAAATCTTGATCTAAACTTCTGATAACAGTAGCCCCTCTCTGAGGTAACTCACAATGAAAGAAAGAATCAGGGTTGTTCCTCTTATAAGACCTGGTATACATGAAAGGGTACTGGTCTACAATACTTTTTTAGGGTCTTCTGACCAGGGAGTCACTAGGTGAACTTTATTTTCTCCGCTAATAAGGTCAAGATAATTCACCAAATCTTGATTCCTTTGAGATGAGATAATATTAACTCTTCTATATGGGTTTCATGTTCCTTGTGAACGGTCCCATCGGGCATGCCAAAAACTATTGGGCACTGAATTACACCAAGTTTTACTTGATACTATGGCTGTCTATCTTCCTACTTTCTATTTAGGCTTGCACCCGATAGCTGCAGCTCAACACTCAACATTGGAAGGACCAAAATAGAGGTTTTCGATCCAACCTCCAGAGTAGGTTGGTTCCTTGTCAACTTAGCAGATTGTTGACACAATTATGCTCAATTAGGGCTTGGAGTTTAGGGTAAGAGAAGGTTAGGGTTAGAGAGATGTAGATATCAGTGGATGGATAGGTTAACAACATTGCATCACCATAAAAAGCTTCCCAAAAACCATATTAAAGACATACATTCAGATCAACCCTTATCCCAAGATAGCTCATTTTAGATATTAAAGCATAACAGAGAAATGTTATAGCAAGCAATTTCAATATCCAAGAAATGATAATCCAAATAGCAGAATTCACCAAAACTAGATTTTATAGAAATGTACTTACTAATAACACAGAACAAACTTCAAAGCAGATTTCAATTACTCATAACAACTAGTAATCCAAGATAGGCACAAACTAACCATCTAAGTATTCATAGAAATACAACTATGAAATCCGAACCTCTGACATCAAGCATGGAAATGCAACCTTGAGGCGAAGATCAATGTATTGCTCCTTTCATTCAGCTCTTCAAAAATATTTACAATGGTACAGGCAAACACGCTAGAGTCAACCCTTCAAAATGAGGGTTCGACCTCTACTTATAGTTTTTCATATTACAAATCAAGAAACAATACATCAAATCTTGTTACAACAGCTCAACAAAGAACTTAGCTGGCATTAGCTCATTGGTCAAACCTCTAAGAAATCTGCTGAAAGGGAAACCGCCATGGCAGCATGGGTTCTCTGCAACTTGTTGGTCGCTCATTAGAACTATAGTTCAGAACATTCTAGATCATGCACTTCCATAGATATTTCTTGGGAGTAGAGTGCCACCATCGATCTGCAACTACCTCTGGTTTGATCTTCTTGGAAACTCTCGATGCTTCATCTTTCAACCAATATGTTATAGTTCTGGTGTAGGAACATCCTTTTAAATGGCCCAGATTTAGTAGACTAACCTCCACCATTGATCTTCTTTATCCCATGGTCCAGATTAGATCCGGTATAAGCTGAGAGCCCATCCGTTGGATGACGTCACTTTAATTAGTAGCAGAACATCCAATCCGGATCTTGGAAATTCGAACCTTGAATCCGCTCCGAGACCCTTATCTTTCACTTTATCCTTTCTAATCCGCATTAAAATTATGATGACGTCACCTCTTCCTTATAACTTTTGTGGATTCCATTCTAGATAGAATGAGCATCTTCCTCAGTCCGGATCCGGAGTCAAGTTCTTACATCATTCCACCATTCCGCCTTATCTTCATTCCGGATAGAAAAAGACTCGTTTATTCTCCGGATTGTCAATCCACACTTTTCCTCTACTTACATCATCATCTCCTTGAGACTTTTGTGGATTTGAGGATAACGCTAATCCAGGGTGAGGAGAAAAAGAGTTTCCAGAATCGGGTATATGTAAAAGGGCCATTCCACACTTTTTTTTGCTGACGTCACCACCTTTCACAAACTTTTGTGGATTTTGCAATCCTACTCCAATCCGGACCCGAAATGGAGTTCCCTAGAATCATTTTAAACAAGCAAAATTGCATGACTATTGAGCGGATTCGTCTTATCAACCTTGTTCCAGAGCGGAATGGTAGTTTTATCACTTAGTAAAAATCATACAAAATTTTACTAAGTATGTGGCCATTTTGGCCATTTTGGGCCTATAATTCCTAATAGACTTACATTTTTCATTCTATAGCACTCTCAAATAAATAAATTTTTAGTTACATTGGCTATTTTCATTATCTTCATATACATTTTAATTTTAGCCTTTAAATTATCTATATTTGTGGTTTAATCCTTTGATTTTATCAATCACAAACCTTGCAAAACATACAATGATTTGTCCCCTTTAGTTTCAGCTCAAAACGTAGTCAAAATCCATCAAAATCGACCTCTAAAAATTTTAAAAACCTATCACAGGATAAAATTCTCCATCCTAAATTGTTAGTGGTGAATTTGGTAGCCAAAATACACTACACCAAATTTGCCACTTAGACCAAATTCGCTAGTGGTGAATTTGGAAAATCTAGTGGTGAATTTGGCGACAAGCCAAATTCTACCCTAAGAGGTAAGCATACTCATTTATTTTGTTAAAAAAGGGTATGATTGGTTTTTTAGAAAATATTATACCTTCTCTAGCCCTCAAACATACCCCTTAAATTAGAAACCCTAATTTTTTTAGTTTTTGTGCAGATTCACCAAATTTTCCACCCTAGTGGCAAATTTGGTAGTAGTGGTGAATTTGGTAGACAAACTTCAGGAGAGGTAATTTATCCACTTGGCCCTTCCTTAGCATTGTAATTTTGTTTCCTCTATATTTTGTTCCTCTTTCTCTATTGTTTTGCAATAGATATCACATTTACTTTGGTGAATTAAGGAATTCTAACTAGAAAACCCTAATCGTTTACAAAATATTGTTATTTCTTTACAAAAGATTCCCATTTATTTACAAAAAATTAAAGGACTAGTCAATTAAGGAACCTTAGACTGAAATTTATCCTTTTGACCACTTTCAAGCACATAAGTAAATAAACAAAAAAAAATTAGTTGCATTAGGATAGATTGTTTTATTACATTTCTCCTTATTTTGCACCGAAATGAAAGACTCCTAGCATAGTTCATTCAAAACTTGAAGTGCATATAGGTTATATCTTGTTCACATGTTTTTGTGTGATTTAAACTTAAGCATTGCATTTTGATGATTCTTGATGATTTAGGTTTAAATAATCATTAAGGCTCGATAAAGAGTCAAGATCAATAGAGATCCAAAAACCCTTAGGTTTTTGTTTTAATTAAACTCATAAAACACCGTCTAAACATGCATTAGATCAAATTTCATATAACCATAGGAAAAATTATTGAGTAGGAGTCTATCTGTGTTGAGGATATTTGTATCCTCAGGGTCTCCTTTGGAAAGAGACCCTCAAGTGGGGAAGTAAATATTCTAATGAATCTTCATTGCGCACACTTGACATTAAATTAGACTTTAAGGTAAAAGAACACAAGGCTTTCCTAACATCTACATAAATTGGTGAACCCAATGTGAATATTTCCTTTTGCCTTGACAAAGATAAAAGTTTGTTAAACTTAAACAAGATCATCTAATTTGTTTTCTTAGCTTACATCACATTATTTTTAGATTAATAATATAATCAATTGTTAATCCTACTAGGGGAAGTATAATAACCCCTAGAGTAAACCAATGTACGAACCTTAAGGGATCAATCATATTTGGATAGTATATTATGGTGGATTATCAAGAGTCATAAGGAGGGCTGCTTATTTGGGTGACATAAGGATCTCAAATATCTTCTCTTCTTTGCTATAAGTACTCTAGAAACAAAAATCTAATAAATTAACCCCCTTTCGAAGCTAAGTCTTTAATCCATGTCTCAACATCCTTACAACACCGAAAATAAGTATGTACATGCCACTTCTCATGAGGGATCCTCTCATGGACAAATTGAACAAAAAGTAAACCCTTGGTCACAACAAGGACCTAGCGAACAAGAACTAATTATTGAACAAATTTATTTTTGAACTTTAGATCATGTCAAATAATACATCAAAAGAAACAAGGACATCATATTATATGTTCTTAAACATGAACTTAGAGAACAAGTGAAAGTGAAATCTACCATAATGCATGATAACATCAGATATTCTAATGAACAATCAATCATTTCTCAAATCAATGAAATTCATAACAACTTGGCAAGTTTCAATATGGTTGCAGTACAACCTACTGACTCTACAACATCTCCTACCTTATCCATAAAAATACCCACTTCAAGGAAATCTATTTTTAGTATTTCCTAATGAAACAACTAATTCTACAAACCCATTTTTCACTCCCATTGCAAGACTAAGTCAATTACCTCCCACCATAATATCAACTCAAAATTATTTAACCCTTACAAGTATTTATGATGCAATCCTTTTATCAAACACATACTCAACCAATAGTAACAATTCCTCCATCAAATGATATTCAATATACCAATACCAAAATTTTAGACTTACAAGAGGTGCCAAGTTCGAAGAACTTGAGCATCAAATTGCCTCTAATCTTTTGAAGAGTTCCATAATGAACCCTTGGATCCAAAAATTCTTAATCATCAATTTCTAAATAATTTTGAAACCCCTAAGTTTCAAATGTACAATAAAAAGCAAGATCCCACCAACCATATAAGGCTATTTCAAATAGCTTGTAGTGACATAATTCATGATGAGAAACTTCTCCTTAGGTTATTCTCTAAAAGTCTTAGCAGTTTAGCCTTAGAATGGTATTTTCAAAACCCCCATAATTCCATCAAGAAGTTCAAATAAATTATGTAAGATTTTGTTAAACAATTTTCAATCTACATAGAAGATAAGATTACCATAGATGACCTTTACCAACTTAAATAGACGAAGAATAAGATATTTTTTGACTTCTTAGCCAAATGGAGAGGTCTAGAAGGAAAGCTTCAATACATTCCCCCTCCTAAGGAGATCTTGAATATCTTCATATGAAACCTTCATGAAAAATTGTCACATTGTTATAAATAATATATTACATCATTTGGATAATTTAAATGTACCTTTCTTAGTACATACTTGGGACATTAGATTAATTTAGGGGGAATTTAGCTTATTACTACATGCAATGCAATAAATGCATAAGTGTCAAAGTGCAATTTATACATGTTCAAGCTATCCCTTGCACATCTAGATAGAGTGTTGGAAAAGGAACTTATTTCCTATATAAAGGGCCATAGGTATAGTAAGTGTAATAAGGAAGAGTCATAAGTCATATTCATTGTGTGATATAGGTGAAAGTGGCATGATGTACCAGTATGATGTAGTTAGGGGGTGTAATATGATAAATTCCCATTCTTGAGTAGTATCTATATTCATGGAGTGTTCATTTCCTCCACAACTACCTTTGTAAACATCCCCATAATTTCTATTTATAATATATTTTTAGTCATCTCAAAGATTTACTTTATTTCATATGCCATGGTAGGCCAATAGGGAAACCACAATAACTATTGACTCTATGTTTTTTGAGAGCTGACATGCCATTGGACTAGTCACTATAAAAAATCCTTAGTAGAGTCTTGGTGGTAGAATTAAGGAGAGTCACAAGAAATGACTAGATGAAATCTCAAATTTTAGAATACTGAGATTGCATATGGCTGGAGTCTTTCCATAGAGTTTCAAGGGAAAACTTATGAACTAGGACTCAAAAATTGATCCACTAGGTTGATGAATCAACCAGTGAAGCACATCTAATAGATCTAGAGAAACTAACTTGAAAGTTATTTTATTGTAGGGAATTAATACTCAGATGATTGGGACACCTCCTATAATAGAAATATAGGAGATTTCAACTTCATTACCCGAAGGTTGGAGTGCCTTCATAGTGTAGAGATTATTTACAAGAGATAACTATAAAAGAGACTTCTAGAGCAGAATTGTAGTGGATTTTAGAGACATGAGATCTCCATTGATAGATTGGAAACTTCACAATAAGGAAAGACCATAGAAACCTTGATCCAAAAGAAAAGTCCACATAAGCCTTGCTAAAAAAGAAAAGGCCATAGAAGCCTTGATCTAGAGGGAAAGGCCATAGAAGCCTTGAAGAGAAGGCCACAAAATCCTTGAATAAAAGGCCACATAATCCTTGGTACTAAAGATAAGGCCATAAAATCCTTGAAGAAAAGGCCATAAAAGCCTTGATTTTGAAGAAAAATCCATGAGGAAGCATCTAATTTAGAAGCAGATTTTAATACTAATAATTTATTGTAGGAACGGGTAGATTAGGAAAGCTTCCTATAATAAGGTTAGGAAAGCTTCCTAAAAGAAGGTTAGGAAGAATATCTTCTTTAGAATAAATCCAACACCTGAAGCAAAAAATATTAAGAGAAGATCTCATTGATGAAGAAGGACTATGAGAGTCTTGCTCAAATATAGAGGCAACAAAATCAGATATCCAAGAGAATATCTCACCACCAACACTTCTAGGAGCAGAAGGTTGAAGATAAGGTCTCAAATAATACTACAAGGAGTTGCAAGGTCTTGGAGAGGCCTCTACAAGCATCTAGTAAAAGGATTGGAGAGCCTTGCTAAAGAAATCATCAAATGAGTTCCAAGGAGAGCTCATTGGAGAAATTCACTATTGGATATAGGGAAATATTTGGGACAATTATCCCCATCCAACAATCCCAAGAAGAAGAATTTGGAAAGGAGTGCCAAATATTAGAAGAACTTAAGACATTAAAAATCTTGAGAAGAAGATCCCATTTGAAGTCAGAATTTGATAAGAAGCTTGAAGGAAGATTCAGACAGAAGAAGCTTACCAAATCTAGGAGATTTGGAGACTGCCTCTCATACCAATAAAGTACCACTTTATATTCGAATATCTCTTCTAATATACAACAAAAAGGAGAATACTACAAGAGGATAACAAGCCACCAAAAACCTAGGCTCATGAAAGAGAGTTGGAGACCATATTTTGGTGAAGACGAAGTTGTTTAAGGCAACCTATAGAGAACTGCAGGATCTTACTCAAAACAAAAACTTGGTGACCTTAAACACCAAGATCTACATCCTTTACAAAAGTGGAAAAAGAGGGTTTCAAAAAAAGGTAAGCAACTATTGGTGCAAGTAAATTCATTAAGTGTATTACTTTTCATATTTGTTTAAGCACCCTGACTAGAGTAAAGTTGCAAAAAGGAGAGTTGAATTAAGAGTCTTCAAATGTGAAAAAATAAAGGATTCTTTAAGGTTCATTTGCACTTTAGGATTTTATTAGATTTCAGAATCTTAAACTATCTATCAACTACCTATCATCTAATTTGGAAAGAAAATGAAGACTAACTCCTATTACCTTGCTTATAAAGAAATTTTAGAATAATTATTGAAGATTCATTTCAGATTATTCTTGATTAGTTGTAGTAAATTATTTAAGTGCATTAATTTTGAGAGTTGATTGGAGTTATAAGGTGAAATTGTTAGTGCAATATTATTAGATTCATTTTGCTCTATTATATTGTTATCAAATATTATTGTTTGTGTTTCATTAGAAGGGCACAAAAATAAGATTTTGTCAAACTATATATGGACATTGTTAATGCACTGTGATCTACAACTTTGAAGTGTCCAAAGGAAGCCACCAAAATTTGCTAAATCCTCCAAGCATTGGAGAAGAATGTAACCACCATAAGAGCATCAAAATAATCCTCTAACGAGACTTGGTGAGTCTCAAGTTCAAAGCATAAAAAAGTACAAAAAATAAGCTTCTATCATATGGTTACATTTGGATTCTCTTATAAAATATCCAAGCTAATAGGGGAAGGTGTCTAATCCAGAGACAACCTCAAAACCCCTATATTGCACTCAATATTCTACCAAAAAACCAGAATTTATTAACATAAAATATGAGTACAAAATAAAGTGCAACAAGGTCAAATTGTATTAAAACAATTATACGTGATAGTGCAATCGATCTAATTTGGTTATACAGGGAAAATAGGTAGATTTAAAGGTGCCTAAAAGGCACTAATATTTCTAGAAAACCCATCTAAAAGTAGTCATATGTAAGTAGCCATTCATGCCTAACTCGAGAGCTATTTTAAGGGCACATACTCCTCAAATTCAAGAGCATCGAACCTGTAAAACATATGTAGAAAATCATGGAAGCACAATGTTATTAAAGATCAAGAAAGTCTACATAAGGAGGGTAGAAATAAAGTACAAAGAAAGAAAGTTGAAGCACCATTTGGATTACTACTTACTCCATGTACATTCATTGAAAGCAATGCTTAAAGGTCTCCATACTCCTACTCTATATCCCAACGAAAGACTATGTAGATGAACAAAGGCAAAGGAGGAGGATTGTAAGACTAAAAGGGCCTCAAAAGATCCGTTCAAACCAACAATAGGGTCTATGTCCATGCAGATAATAAAGTAACACTTGTCACTCAAGGAAAACACTAACACTCGATTCAAGAGAGTGCTCATATTAAATGGGGAGTTATGTATACAACTTGGTGCATTTGGTGTGTTGGATACACTTGTGAAGGAGGAAGACTGAGGGTTTCACTAAAGAACATAATGTTTTTACATTACAATATGGAGACAAAGTGTTCGTTGGCAAAAAACTCTCATAAAGCACTCAAAGATAATGGTTGTGCCACTTGGTGCATAAGATATGGGTCATCCCCATTTAAGGATGTCAAGGACCAAAGTCAAGCAGTAATATTTGACATAAAAATTGCTCTCCTGTTGTTTGATCAACAAAGGATTGAGTTGTAGCAGTCAAGAAGGTATTCGAGCCTTTAATGCCAAGGCAACTGAAGTCAAGGGAAGGGACCTGAAGATTCTATATTTGGATTACATTAAACATAGAAGGAATTTCAATGGAGGATACATCCAAAGCATCCATGATGTCTATGTATTTCAACAGTTCAAACTTCTCTGAAATTAGCACTGAATAGTGCATGAAGAAAGGTAAAATCATTTCCATTAATATGAGCTTTATTTCCTTGGAGTTATAAGGGTTGAAAAAAAAAAATTATTTATATTGGAAGCCATATATATTAAGGGAAATATTTTATCAAATCAAATCAAATATTTGTAATATAAAACCTAGGAGTAATAGGGTTTTCTACTGGATAAATATTGTATATTTGCAAATTAATTATCATCTAATTTATCCAAATATTAGGAAGTCATAAGGGCTACTACATCAAATCATTTAATTGTAAAAGTAGATACACATAAACTAATTCCCAAAGGGTTATTCATAAAGAGAGTTTTATCATAAGTTGGATATTCATAATATTATTGTCTCATTCCTTTCAAAAGGAGACAAATATCCAACATTATAACCTCTTTAAAATTTGGGAACAATGCTTAGTTCAATAGGAGTAATAAGGGATAATAGGAATTGATTTTGGTATTTAGAAAAAGCTTACAAAATCAATCAATATTGAACTATAATTCTAAAAAAACACTATATTTTATCCATAGCATACTAGGGATTCATAAGGCATTCTATAAAATATGAGGATTAACATTAGGGTTTTCAAATGGTTTCAAAAAAATTCTTCCTAGTAGAATCTCAATTACTCAAGGGTCCTAATTATTTTTCTTAGAAGAATAAAGTGAAATTGTTAGGAACCTACTATTAAAATACAGCACATTTACACAAAATACTAAAAAATAACTCACATACATAAAATAACTCAATATCACTATGCAGAAATCAATTATAGAAATGAAACAATCTCATAGTAACACTGAATGGCGGGCCTCTTCGAGGGGGCAACCTCCTTCAATATTTCAATATCTTGCAAAAGGATAATCTCGTACATGGCTTCATATATTTTTAAAGGAAAACTTCATGCAACCCTATCTAAATGCTTAAGAGGTGGCTTACATGAAAAATGCCACTTGAGCTAGAATCTTCCACCAAATAGCAGTTACAATATTGATAAAAATGGTTGCATGAAATGGTACCACTTGGTGAGGTATCTTACTACATCTATTACAATATTGATAGAAATAGTTACATGAGATGGTACCACTTGGTGAGGTACCTTTATTTCCACCTACATTACTAAGTATTGCATAATAACATTAAAATGGGATTCCCACATTGGAAGTGAGTTATTACATAGGTAAATGAGAATTACAACATGGTTTTAGGATAGGATCGTAACATGTCCTTCCCCTTCGAAAAGCTTTGTCCTTATTGCTAAAATTTAGGAAACTAGCATTGGAGTTGATGGAGAGACTCCCATGTAGCATCTTCTTTCTATAGCCCATGCCACTAGACAAGGACTTATATGATGGTTCGATTGCAGAGAGTGTGGGTGCGGTGATCCAACAATTTTTTTGGTTCGAGTAAGATGGACCCTTCCTCATCTAATTTTGGTAATGCTGATTGAACTTGTACTTGTGTGCCCAAAACTTTCTTTAGAGATGAAACATGGAAAATAGGATGGAACTTAGAGGTGGGTGGAAGAGCCAATTTGTAAGAAGTGGAACCAATCCATTGTAGGACTTGGTAAGACCCATAGAATTTTACAAGTTTTTGGTACCGATAGAGTTGGAGGGATGACTGTTTGTATGGGTGCAAGCGAAGGAAAACCATATCACCCACATCAAAGCTATGCTCAGATCGATGCTGGTCGACTTGTTGTCGCATACGGTTTTGGGCCATGTCCAAATTATGCTTCAGCTAGTGAAGAACATTGGTCTACTGGTGAAGAGTAATATCGACTGCCTGGACCCTGGAGCTTCCTGGAATGTATGAAGAAGGTATGGGTTGAGGGTACCCATAAATAGCCTCAAAAGGAGTGAGTTTGGTAGCTGTATGATAGGATGTGTTGTACCATCATTCAGCCAAAGGAAGCCACTTCACCCATTGAGAAGGATGATCTAATGCAAAGCAATGAAGATAGACCTCCAAACATTTGTTGACAATATCAGTTTGACCATCCGTTTGCGGATGATAGGCTGAACTCATTTTGAGCTTCGTTCCCTATAACTCAAAAAACTGTTGCCAAAAATGACTAGTGAAGGTTGGGTCTCAATCGAACATAATGGATGTGGGCATACCATGAAGGCAAAAAATAGAATCAAGGAAGATTTTGGCAATGGTGGAGGCTGTGTAAGGATGGGCAGGGGGAGAAAAATGAGCATACTTCGAAAGGCGATCCACTACCATGAGAATAATAGAATTACCGCCTGATTTAGGTAACCCTTCGATAAAATGCATAAAAATATCAATCCAAACCTGATCTGGAATGGGCAAGGGTTGAAGAGTACCCGGAGAACAAACTGTCTCACCTTTCATCCGTTGGCAGGTATCACAAGCTACCACAAATCATGGATGTCCTGTTTCATCCCTTTCCAGAAGAATGTGCACTTGAGGTGTTCATACTTTTTTAGAAATCCAGAATGACCTATAGAGGGAGTAGTGTGTAGTTCCTTCATGAAGAGGTCACAGAGTAGCGAGGCATGGGAAATAACAAGGCATTGGCGATAACGCAAATCTTGGCCATCCTAATTGTATCCTAGGGATGAAGTCAGACCAGATTGAAGTGAAGCCATCAAAGCTTGCAGGTCTGCATCTTGAAGTACCTCCCATAGTAAGGAACCTATCCATTGGGGGATAGTTTCAGAGGTAGCACATATCATATCGAGGGCCTCAAATTGGGAACGAGAGAGCATCAACCACAAGATTTTCTTTGTCCTTCTTATAGGTGATATCATAATCATAGCCCATGAGTTTAGAAAATCATTTTTGTTGTTCTGGGGTAGTAACCCATTGTTCTAAGAAATATTTGAGACTCTGATGGTATGTTTTAATAGAGAAATGACACCCAATGAGATATGGTCTCCAATGGGTGACAACATGTAAGATGGCTAAAATCACCTTGGTATATGTAGATTTTCCCAAATTATGCTCAGAGAGTGCCTTACTAGTGAAGGCCAAGGGTCTCCCTTCTTGTATCAATACTGCCCCAATGCCACAACCCAAAGCATCACTTTCAATGACAAATGGTTTAGAGAAATTTGGCATGGCTAGAACAGGTGTGGTGGTCATGGCATGATTTAATTCAATAAAGGCTTAATCAACGGGTCCTATCCAATTGAAAGAGTCCTTACTTAACATAGATGTGAGGGGATCTGCTATTTTCCCATAATTACAAATAAATTTCCTGTAATAATCTGTAAGTCCTAAGAATCCTCGAAGTCCTTTGAGAGTGTGGGATTTTTCCCAGTATTGAACTGCTTGAATCTTCTTAGGGTTGACCTTAACACCATATTTGGCAACAATGTGTCCTAAATACTCCACTTTAGTCAGACCAAAGGAGCACTTAGATTGCTTAGCAAAAAGTTGATGTTGGGCCAATAATTGTAATGTCTGATCCACATGGGTAAGGTGTTCTTCCCACAAGCGACTATAAACCAATATATCATCAAAGAAAACCAGGATGAAATTCCACATGAAGGGATGAAATATGTTGTTCATAAGACTTTGAAATGTGGATGGTGCATTTGTAAAACCAAATGGCATTACCAAGAACTCATAGTGACCTTCATGAGTACAAAAAGCAATTTTTGGAATATCCTCATCCTTGAGCCTAATTTGATGGTACCTCAAACGAATGTCCAACTTGGAGAAGTACATAGCTCCATGTAATTCATCCACTATTGGAATGGGAAATTTATCCTTGATGGTGATCTTATTGAGCTCATGGTATTCTATGCACAATCACCACGAGTCATATTTATTGCGAACTAGCAAAACTGGAGAAGAATAAGGACTGGTACTGGGTCGAATGATACCTGCCCTGAGCAATTCCTATACCATATTCTCAATTTATGACTTGAGAGCATGAGGATACCGATACGATCTGATGTTCGATGGTGCACTACTCAAAAGTAGTGGAATAGCATGGTCATGAGAGTGACGAGGTGGCAGTGTAGTTGGTTCTGAAAAGACACCATTGTGCTTGGTTAGAACAAGTTACAAATCTGTTGGAAGTGGATCTGCTATAGAAGTGGGTGGCTGAATTGAAAATATTTGTGCAATGACCCAACGGGAGGAATTTTTCAACAACTTATCTATGCGATTGGAACTAATAATTTGTGTAGGGTCAGCCTTGATACCCTTGAGGGTATATGTTTGTCCATTTTGTGAAAATTGTAGCCATAGTTCTACAAGGTTGCAGAAGAAAGTTCCCAAGGTGCTCATCCATTGGGATCCTAACACAACGTCACATCCTCCCAATTGGAGGGTGAAAATATCTTGCTTGAGTTCACAATCCCCTATTTGAATTTTAATATTTCAACATTTACCTTTACAAGGTGAGGTGCCTCCATTGGCCACCATGACTTCAAAATAATTGCATGAGTGTATATAGCAGTTGGTATGTTTGGCCACCTGAGGATCATTAAAGTTGTGCATACTACCTGAATCAGTAAGAATTGTGAGATGTTGGCCTTTGAAATAACCCACAACTTTCATGGTTTATGGGGTGGTAATCCTGGCAAGAGCATGGACTAAAATTTTTGCTGGTGTTTCTGATGGTTCCTCTTCTTGTGGAGTTGGTGCCTTAGTTGTATCACTCTCCTCATCACTATGGTCACTGTTTTCTGGTTCCTCCACATCTATTAAAAATAATCTCTTATTTGCACATCTATGCCCCTTCATAAAATTTTCATCATAATTATAACATAACCCTTGGGTGTGATGTGCATCCATTTCCTCTATAGTTAGCCACTTGGGAGTAGGAGGTTTATTATCAGTATGGTTTTGGACCCGAGGAGGGAAATAAGGTTGGTTATGTGAAAATCGTAGTGTCTGCCTTTGAGCTGAGAGTTTAGATTCAGCCAATAGGGCTAAACTGATAGCCTCCATCATGGTGTGGGGTTTGAACATCTTGAATTTAGCCTGAAGATCATATCGTAACCCACTAAAAAAAAAAATCATAAAAAATCCATCATTCAAACCCTTAGTTTTATTGGCCAATTTCTCAAATTGGGTCTGGTAATCACGAACTAAGGTGGTTTGTTTTAGTTTTATCAGTGCACCTGTAAAGTCATCATAATCATTAGGGCCAAATCGGGTGAGTAGTTGGGACTCAAAGTCCTCCCAGGATATATCAGGGTTAGAAACCCATAGCCATTGGAACCAGTGTACATCCTTAGATTCTAGGTTGAAGGAAGCCATCTTAACCCGATGATAGGGACATTATGGAGTCAGAATAACTGATCAACCTAACATCCTTTCCACTGAACTTAGGGAATTCTAATTTAGGAATTATGAAGGTTAGATCCTAATAAAAGTGATTGTCATCTGGTGTTCATTGACCTCATTCAGAGTTTTCAGTATGGTGTTCAATTTTGGTACTGTCGTGCAATTTGGTCTCCATCTTTGTGAGTTGTTCTTCTAAATGGATTCTAGTGTTATCCTGATCCAGTCGAAGCTCTTGAATATCTGTACCTATGTTCTTGTTTGTAGAGGTTAAGTCAGCAATGGATTTTTGTAGGTCGACCAATAATGTGCCCAATTATAAATCCTTTTGTTATTGTCCTCGAGTGCCACTTGCCATTGCGGTCCCTCTTGTGCTGATTTACTAAAAATAGACCTCAGATTTTTAGGAATTACTATTTTTAGTAAGGGTCCAAAATTCAATTTGGAAAATGAGTTGCAACACTGATTTTAGGATAGGGTCCACTCCGATGGTTGTTTTATCTGAGAGCTCAATGAGAAGATATACTGAATTTCTTGACTTTTTGTGATCTCCTGTTGGTTGCAAGTCGATGTCAATGTAATTTCTTCCATTTGTACTTAAAATTTTACCAATGAGTCCTTGAGGGTATTTTGTGTAGAATAACAAGTAGATTATATTCCCAAAAATTTGGATTATTTTGATGGATCGATGAAAAGTTATGGCCTTAGCAAGAAAAATCAAAATTTGCTATTTTTAAAAATTTGGTGCAAAATTTGACCAGGAGCTGCCAAGGACAATTTTGTTTGAAATAAAGTGTAGAATTTTTTGCTAAAATTTTGAGTAAATCTAAGCTCTATGTGAAGAGATATCCCTATTTTAATAAAATTTCAA
This sequence comes from Wollemia nobilis, assembly GCA_028583015.1. NCBI lineage: Eukaryota > Viridiplantae > Streptophyta > Pinopsida > Araucariales > Araucariaceae > Wollemia > Wollemia nobilis. The sequence continues at coordinate 1,438,270 of JAQPPZ010000282.1, forward strand.
TGTCTTTCTACTGTTTTGACGAGTCTACTGGTGTTCTCTATTTTTTATTTGGAGTTACGATTCAAAATTTGCGCTCTGGAATCAACTGTCACTGACTTGTGTAGTCTGTACCCTGACCATCGTGTCACTCACTATTCTCTATTCCTATCACCTATACTAGGGTTACTGACACAGTTGTTGCTTCTAACCTTAGGGAATTTTTTGACACTGACAACTCTGTTTCTGACACTAAAAGTTTACAATTCTGGACTAGTACAGAGGACTGTTATTGTCGTTGTCCCAACTATTCAGATTCTGACCACAGGCTATTTCAAACACATGTAGAAATTTGTTTGGACTATTGGTGCATGCAAGTTGTTTTCTATTATAGGGAAAACCTTTTCCATATGCTCACTTTTGGGGATGGTGAATGCAGGTTAGCAGAACAGGGATGGGTTGATTTGCAAGGGGATGATACTTTGTTTTTGTTTTGTTTTCATGAACTAGGTATTCTAAGTAAGGGAGTATGTAATATCCATAGGCCATTTGTTATACCGCATTGACAAACAATAGTGCTCGGACCAATATTTTAGGCCACTACTCAAGGATTATTCCACACATACCCTTGAGCATACTATCTGCCTCTCTGACAGTACGGGAGGGTAATCATTCGGGATGTTGTGTCTCGTGGACTATGGATAATACAAGGTCAAAAAGCTTCCTAATGGATAAAATCTTGTTTAAACCTAGATTGTCTCCCGATATACCCGAAGATACGTGGGAGCTTAATTTCATGCGTGAGTGTTGTCTAAGGCCTAGGTATTGGAGCCTGATCACCCCTCACTTCACTAGATGCTTTATGGGCTATCTAGCTTAGCCAATAATGACAAATCCTTTGTGATATTTTAAAACCCCCGGCACAGGGTTTCTAACCTACACAACTACTATATTTTTTTGGGTATTTTCTAATTTTTTGTAAAAAAGTAACTGTATTTTTTGGATTTTTTTTTATAAAGGAAAAAAAAAATTAAAAACACACAAAAAAATTATACCTAACAAGCAGAATGACTGGCAAGAATCACCTTAGTTGCAATAGAACTTGGCCCTGGAAAGCGCTCTAATACCACTTGTTAGGAACATACTATTAAAATAAAGCACACTCACACAAAATACTAAAAAATAACTCACATACATCAAATAACTCAATATCACTATGCAAAAATCAATTACAGAAATGAAACAATCTCATAGTAACATTGAATTATGGGTCTCTTTGAGGGGGCAACCTCCTTCAATATTTCATTAGCTTGCAAAAGGATAATCTCGTACATGGATTCATATATTTTTAAAGGAAAAATTCATGTAACCCTACCTAAGTGCTCAAGAGGTGGCTTACATGCAAAATGCCACTTGAGCTAGAATATTCCACCAAATGGCGGTTACAATCTTGATAAAAATGGTTGCATGAAATGATACCACTTGGCGAGGTATCTTACTACATCTGTTACAATATTGATAGAAACGGTTATATGAGATGGTACCACTTGGCGAGGTACATTTATTGCCACCTACATTACTAAGTATTGCATACTAACATTAAAATGGGATCCCCATGTTGGAAGTGGGTTATTGCATAGGTAAATTAGAATTACAAAATGGTTTTAGGATAGGATCCTAATAGAAATCTATCTTGGTATATGAAAAACTATGGTATATTGTCAAAGGGAAAACACAAATACCTACCATAGATGATTTTGAAATCCAAAAGTTCATATAAAATTATTCAAAGGTACTTATGATAATAACCTTTGCAATCACGGATGAAGTTCAACCCTATATTAGTTCAACAAAAATATCTTCAGATGCATGGACAAGCCTAGAGAAAATATTTAAAGGAAAGAATAAGGCTACCATTCTCCATATTCAAACTCAACTTCATTCATTAAAAATGAATAATGGAGAACACATAGAACTATTCCTAAGGTAGAAGATATAAAAGGAAAATTATTTAACTTAGGAGAAACAGTCAAGGATGAACTTCTTACTCAATTAACTATGAGAGCACTTCTAGACAACTATAAATAGTTGGTAACATCTTTATAAGTTCTATCTAAAGATACTTCTTTTGATGAATTAATCAATATTATATAGGAATATGAAGTGGAAAATATAGGTAAATATGAAATGTCTAACAATGCATTGCCATCTAAGGAAAATCCACAGGGAAACATTGTTACTTCATCAAAAGGATGGAAAGTATGGTACATCAGGTATTGTCAGATATGCAATAAAAATGCCATAGCACCAACTAATGTAGGTTCAATCCTAAAAATAAGAATCAAGGGAACCATATGAACAATGGGAATCAATTTTATGTATGACAATATCAAAATCCTCATCAGCAACAATTTCAACGTCCAGTCAACTACCCTCAATTGGAGTATTGAAAAAGAAATAAAAAAGGATATCTAGCTTAGTAGATAGAAGAAATTGAAAAACTGGAAGAATCGACAAATGATTTTGAAATCAAATATCTCTAAAAAATAATGACATATTATGAAGACACTAATAACTTGCTTGATCAGGTTATAGAAAATAGAGAAGAAGATTCAGACCATCAGTTCTATGAAGATCCACATTGAAGACTAAAGTCTTCAATATCCAAATAATGTAATACAGGGAGGTGTTAGAAATAAGTTATTGCATCATTTGGATAATGTAAATGCACCTGTCTTGATGTATACTTAGGACATTAGATTACTTTAGGGAAATTTTATCTAGTTACTAAATGCAATGTAATAAGTATCAAAGTGTAAGTTGTACATGTGCAAGCTATCCTTTACACAAATAGGTAGAGTGTTGGCCAAGAAACTTATTTCCTATATAAAGGGCCATAGGTATAGTAAGTGTAATAAGGAAGAGTCATAAGTCATAGTCATTGTGTGGTATAGACCATAGTGGCATGATGTAGCAGTGTGATGTAGTGATGGGGTGTAATATGCTCAATGTCCATTCTTGAGTTGTAGCTATATTCATGGAGTATTCATTTCCTCCACAACTACTTTTGCAAAAATCTCCATCATTTCTATTTATAGTATATTTTTAGTCATCTCACATATTTACTTTATTTCATATTATTCTGCATCTTGTGTTTTGCTATCTCCCATTACATGTTGCATTAAAATTTAACACATATCCCTTGAATATGACAAACTTAACCTCTTTAGATAAAGTCATCAACATGGATAAAGAGTACAAGTCATACTCATAGGGTGAGGATAACTCAACTGTAACAAGAAAGAAGATGAAAAGCCCTCTAACAAGAGGTAATACAAAAACAAACATGTTGTAGGAGATGGTATAACTGACTCTCGACAAAAAATAACATAAAAACTACTCAAAATGCTCCTCAAGAGCTGGTTATCCAAAAGGAGGACAAAACTCAAAGGCAATATACCAACACGGGATAAAGTCAAACAACCATGCTAAAAAAGCTCCTCAGATCCAAACTAATAGAACTCATGCCTGTTAGACCTTGGGACTTATCAAAAGGATCCCTCTTTTGGTATAGACAATATGAGTACTATGACTTTCACCGAATAGAACAATTGTATAACCTTAAAGAACATTATACAAGACCTATTTTTTTTAATTTTAGCAAAAAATCCCTTGTGAGGCTGCCTTGGTCTAAGAAACCATGACTAGGAGGTTCTACACCATCAAAATCACCCAGGAGTCACACCCGAACTTGACCACACTAGCATTATCAACTAGATTTTGGGTACCCAATGTGCATTTGGTAGGGTGGATATTTGAACTAGGGATATGCCTTGGAGGATTTATCTACCCTCTCCAACTCACCTGCAACACGTGGGTTTATCCAAGACCTCATTGAGGAAGGAAAAGTAGCAATTAAAAAACCACAAAACGACAACAAAGGCATGGGAATATTTTAATATCCCCTACCAAAATGTGATAAAAAATTAGATAACTTTGTAGGTGCCATTCATTTATCAAGATCTTCCCACACCATAACTAGGAAACAAACAAAGAATCAATCTTTGAAACAACTTCCATTGGTTATCCCGAAGGCAAATATCAATGTTCCTAATAAATCACCTTTGGTGATTACACCTTCTTAAAAAACCTTGAAAACATTTGATACTCATCAACAATTAGAGGAGATACCCACAAAGATCTCCCTCCTAGAACTTCTAAAGACGTCATCTGCTCATAGGAAAATATTGTTGAAACTTTTAAGTGAACAAGAAGTCCCTCAAGACATATCTCCAAATGACATTGCCAACATGGTTGGGCTAACTAGAGTAAAAAACGCTATCTTAGCATTTCATGAGAAATATACTCCTCTCAAAATCATATCAAGGGATTTTCCCATTTAAATCATAACTTAATTAGATGATAAATATATCAAGAGAGTCCTAGTAGATAACAAATCAGCCTTAAATGTTTGCAACATCAATTTTTTACAAAATTTTGACTTAATAAAAAAATATTTACAAAACTTAGACCTCGTCATTAGAGCCTTTGATAATGAAGAAAGGCAAGTAACACTCACCATTACTCTACCCATAAAAGTAGGGCCTTGTATCCAAAACAACCTCTTCTATGTCATATAATGTGACATAACTATAGGCCTAAAATGACCACATACTTAGGAAAATTTTGCAAATTTTATCTAAGTGGTAAAGTCTTCATTCTACACACCTTACAATGTATTTTGGAGTGGATCCGCAACAGGAGGCATGAGCCCGCCCGACACTTAGTAAATTTTCATGCTTGGAGTGATTTTGGGAGACTTATTTTATTTTCAGCTCTGAACTGGCGATGCCTCTCGAATCCATAAAAGTTTTAAGAGGATATGACATCAATGATAAAAAAGTGTGGATTGGTGACCACTTGATATTTTGAAATACTTCACAAGTGGCTAAGTGTTGGAGCACCCGATTCTGGAGAACCCATAGAATATTTTCACCCGAAATGGTGACAAGGTGGGATGCTATGAGCAAAGATGTAGATTCGTGATAAAAGATGATTTTGACTAACTCCTTTATGGAATGGTGACAAGGCGGGATGTTTTGTTCTGAAGATAGTGGAATGGAGAAAGAGTCACTTTGCACTGTGACGGGTCCAAATTGGTGATCATATGCCAATGCACTTGCTCAATCGGAATGGAATCCACAAAAGTTGAAAAGAATGGATGACATCATTGATATTTTTGTGCAGATTAGTGGATACCTTGTGGATAATGAAGGAATATGAAGAACAAAGAGCATATTATCTTCCACTTAGCCTCCAGGTCATAAGGAATCCGGATTGGCGTTCTATAGTTTTTGAGACAAAATGGATGACATCACCAATATTTTTAAGAAAAATGGCACTGTTATTATCCCTACAATTATAAAAACTTATATCTAGATGGATCACAACAATACAATGGGGGAGATCAACGGTGAAAATTGTATCAATGAATCTAAGGTATTTAAAGACAATTCTTCATCAGTAACAATTAGTTAGAGAGGAAGCTAAAGCATCGAGGGTTTTTCAAGAATATAGAACTAGAAGTGGTTATAGATAGATGGTCATAGATGTCTTCCAATAAGGATCTATGATAATACATAATATCTAACAGATTGAACTCCAGTTTGTGCCAAGTGACCAACAGTTTGTAGAGGCCCCGAGCTGCCATGGCGGTCCACTTGTAGCGGATTTCCCTATGGGTATACCAGTAAGAAAATGCCAGTAAGAGCTTTCTATTGTGCTGTCAGATTTGAATCTTTGTAATGTTCTTTGTAATTTTAATTTATGCAAAACTATAAATAGAGGTCGAACCCTCATTTTTAAGGGTCGGATCTAGTGTGTTTGCTTGTGCTACTATAAATATTCCCAAGAGCTAATGGAAGGAGCATTACATTGATCTTCGCCTCGAAATTTGTATCTTCATGCTTGATATCTGAGGTTTGAATTCTTTAGCTACATTTCTATGAATACTTAAGTGGATATTTTGTGCCAAATTAATGGATTACTAGCTATTAAATTAATTGAAATCTGATTTTGAGATTGATATTTATTGTTAGGAAGTGCATTTCTGTAGAATCTAGATATTGGTGAATTTTTTTATTTGGATTATCATTATCTGGATATTGAAATCGTTGTCTGCAATATTTCTCTATTGTGCTTTAATGAATGAAGAGTCATCAAATTTGTGATAATTTTTATCTGAGTTATATGTCTTTGGGTTAGTTTTTTAGAGCTTTTTATGGTGGTGCAATGTTGTTAGCCTATCCGTCCACTATTGTTCACATTTCTCTAACCCTAACATTTTCTTACCCTATCCTTCAAACCCTAAGTGAGCATAATTGTGTCAACGCCCTATTTAAGTTGACAAGGAACTAACCTACTCTAGAGGTTGGATTGGAAACTCTGTTTTGGTCCATCCAATATTGAGTGTTGAGCTATAGCTATCGGGTGCAAGCCTGGATAGAAAATAGGAAGATAGACAACCACAGTATCAAGTGAAAACTTGGTGTAATTCAGTTCCCAATAGTTTTTGGCACGCCCGATGGGACCAGTTCATAAGGAACATGAAACCCATCAAATGAGTTACTATTATCTCAACCCGAAGGAATCAATATTAGGTGAATTATATTGACCTTGTAAGCGGAGAAGAGCAAGTTCACCTAGTGAATCCCTAGTCTTTAGACTTAAAAAAATAATTATCCCTATAGACTAGTGTCCTTTCATGTATACCAGGTCTTTCAAAAGGAATAACCCTAACTCCTATTTTTACTATGAGTTACCTTATAAAGGGGTTGCTATTTCTAGAAGTTTAGATCAAGATTTCCTTGTAGAGGAAGAGATTCTAGAAGAGGATCCTGCAATCCATCCAATAATTCCCCCAATAAGACCTACAACTAGGAAATATGGCACAAAATGAGCCTCCTAATCAACCATTACATAAGTATCCCAACTAGAACACAACCGGTCCTCTCAAATTAGCCCAAATGAATGCCATACCTCAAGTTGTATCTAAAGCTATCCCCACTTATGATGGATCTAGGAAAATATCTTATGAGCACTGTCAGGATATCTTGAACCTGGCAACAATCCACAACATAAAGGAAGAAGATATTATTGTAAGAATTCTAGCCCTGTACTTTAGAGGAAAGATATTGCATTGGTTTAGAACCTTGGAAGACAATACTATCACTTCATGGCAAGTGTTAGCCGAGCCATTCATAGAGGAATTTAATGAATCTACTAACCCTTTTTCTCTGCTTAATCAGTTTACATCCATGCAGAAAACTCAGCAAGAAACTATCTCAGATTTCAATTTGAGATTTAGCAAAACATGGAAAATAATTCCCCCACTGCCAGACCAACTACATATTTGGATTATATGTATTATATCCCAGCTCTTGGATCATATTTGGGGCTACAAACACAACAATCAGGAGTAGAAACCTTCCCCCAAGTTTATAATGCAGTAGTTCATGCTAAAAATATCCTAATCAATATTGAAAGACTTTCCCCCAAAACTATGTTGCCTTACAACTCAAAAACCACTAGTAGCCACATTCAATCCACAAACCCCTCTTACATAGACCCTCTATATTTATCATCCCCATATCCACAAATTAATGTGATCCCTCAACCAAAGCCTATGTCCTCTACAACTCCTTTTCCTCCGCTTCCTTCTCAATCATCTCAAGAGTTTTTTGCTATCCTGGATATACAAAATACTCTAAAAACTTTGAGTAATAGAATGAATTCAATGGAAAAGAGAGACCAAGAAAGGTCACAACAAAGGATATTCCCATATGTAAACAAATATCAGAGACCAAATTTGAGTAATAATACTGGGGTCAGGGTGAATGCAATATATGAGGAGCTAGAATATTCTTCAGATACTACTCTTGTGAATGTTTGGTGTTTAGTATGCAATGATCCCCATGACTCATAGTATTGTGTGATGTACCAACACCATGTTCAAAAATCTATGGATAAATCTAAAATGAATCAAAAGGGGAGAGTTAATATGTTATGGCACCATGATCAAATCATGGTTGGAAAAGAGTCAGCTGAGGAAAGCCCAATTGTCGTTATGACAAGGTCTGGGAAGAAAGCCTTACAAGTAGACCCTCAAAAAATGGGGTAATTCCAAGTCACTTCTTAGAAGAAATCTGATCCCCTCCCTTAGAGCAATAACACCTTCCCTATTCCTCAAGATAAGGGAAAAGAGAAGACAGATAGTCTTCCTAAGAGATCGAAAAAGGAAACATAAGGAGACCGAATGAGATCTAAGGATGAAGATCAATAAAGACTTAGGTTCCCCTCTATTACTAAAAGATAAAGATTAGAGGCTACCCAATAATATAAAAGAAGATATGGTGAGCAAGAGAGAGGGCTGGAAAGACTCTCCTTGAATAAGTTTGAATACAACATTATTGAAGAGATGAAAAGGATCCCATCAAAAGATAGCCTGTATGACACTTTGTTCATCCTTGGTCAGATTGACCTGCTTAAAGCTTCCCTCAAAAAAAATCCTCAGAATAGGTTGGCCACAACAATCCTTAGTATGCCATTAGAAAAGAAAGAAATGACACCTACTATTTTAAATAATAAACCTCTCTCCTTTCTATATATCCCTAAGAATGGAAGGTTGGGTAGTCCAAAATTGTATGATTGACTCAGGAGCATCAACTATAGTTATGCCTAAAGTAGTTTATGAGGATATGGGTATGGAGTATACCCGATATTGTCCTAGAGTATTACAACTATATGGGACACCTATCAAGATAGTTGGGGTCATTAAGGATGTACTAATGAGGTTGCATAGAGCCCTTGAGGTGATAATAGTGCAATAAATAGTTGTGGTTGACTTAGAACCCTATTTTGGATTATGTCTTTCAAGAGAGTTTACTGCAAAGATAGGGGGATGTATGTACATGGATTATTCTAGCATGGTAATCCCTTTCAAAGGAAAGAGAATAAGGATAACACTTGAAAAACCAGTAGCTTATCACATTGAAAATATTGAAGAAGATATGTGCAATATTAATCCCTTGGAAGAATTTGAGCTGGTGGAAAACATTGAAGAGTTGGACATAGAGGATGAGTTGCCTTTCAAAGAATATTATAGTTTGTTTAAAACTGGTATGGGAACATATAGCATCTCAACTAAATCAAAGAAGAAAATCCCTGCTATATCCAACCAATATTTGAGATAGAAAGAAACTTGGTTCATGCACTTTGATGGTTTTAAATGCCAAAATGGTGCAAGAGCTAGTGTGGTCCTACAATCCCAATCAGAAGGGACAAAAATATTTACTTACAGACTGACATGGTCATGTACTAACAATGCTATAGAATATGAGGCCCTATGTCTCGGATTGATACAAGAAGAAAGCATGGGCATTAAGATTTTGAATATATATGGTGATTCTAAGTTAATAGTCTATAAATTAAGAAATAGGTGCAATATTAAGCACCATTACTTAAAAGCTTACAGAAATAGGGTATGGAATTTAATGGAATATTTTGATGCCCTAAATTTAAATTTTATTCCCAGAGAAAAGAATACTCTGGCTAATTTATTAGCAACAAAGGGAGCTAACTTCAACCCTTCTATAGACTTTGGAATCAAGAAGGCCAAGGGAATTAAAATGATTTTCAGACCTGCAATACCAGACAAGCAAATTTTTTGGCAAGTTTTTGAAAGCGATGAACAAATAGTTGATTTTTTGGTGAGAGAAGCATGTCTCTCCATTGTCCTAGTGGAAAATTTAGAAGAAATTGATCAGTAGGACATTATCCAACTAAGGAACAATCATATCCCAAGAGGGTTGGTCACCCTTGAGAGTTTGTTTGATAATGAGGATAGAAAGAAGACCAAATCCATGAAGGTCAACAAAAAAATCTATAAATAAGTTGAGGTTGGTATAGAAAATAAGCTCAATGTTGGAGTCCAATGTTCACCTAAGGAAGCAGAAGATATCAAAGCTCTATGCTTAAGATACCAAGACATTGTGGCTTGGTCATATGAAGACCTCAAGGTGTATGATAAAAAGGTTATCCAACATACTATTGAGCTAGAACCTGATGCAAAATCATTTAGGTAGAAGTAGAGGCTAGTCAATCCGAGGATCAAGGCCATTATGAGAGAGGATATCTTAAATTTATTAAAGGCTAAGATCATATACCTAATAAAACATTCTACTTAGGTAGCCAATTTGGTACCCGTGAGAAAAAAGAATGGGGATATACGCTTGTGTGTGGACTTTAGAAATATGAACTAAGCATCCCTTAAAGATCACTATCCTCTCCCTCAGATTGATCAGATCTTGTAGGTAGTGGTAGGAGCAGAAATATTCTCACTATTGGATGGTTACTCTGGATATAACCAAATTTGGGTGAAATATGAAGATCAGTATAAAATAGCATTCACCACAAAATGGGGTACATTTGCCTACCATAGAATGCCTTTTGGGTTGTCCAACACAAGAGCCACATTTTAGAGAGCTATGGACCATGCCTTTGGAGTACTGATCAACAAGGCTATTCTGATTAATATGGATGACATGATTGTGTTTTCCCATGATAAAAAAGACCATCTGTCACACTTGAAGCAAGTTTTTCAAAAGTGCAGAGAATTTGGTATTTCACTCAATCCTAAGAAGTCATTCTTTGCAGTCCATGAAGGAAAGATACTAGGTCATGTGGTCTCAAAATATGGCATGGCCATAGATCCAGAAAAAATCACATTGATTCTTTCTCTTCCTTTGCCTACAAATAAGAAGACATTGCAGTCTTTCCTAGGCCAAATTAATTTTGTCAGGAAATTCATTTATGATTTTGCACAAAAAGTAAGGCCTATATCTGAGCTACTCAATAAAAATTTTGAATTCATGTGGACTAGAGTCAAGAAATAAGCTTATGATATTATCAAGCAATCCATTGCAATAGCCCTAGTACTGGTAAACTCAAATTTTAGCAAAGATTTTATTCTTTATGCATATGGAGTTGAAGAAAGTTATGCCTCAGTACTCACCCAAAAATATAATGAAGGGGAGGAACATCCTGTGTTCTTTTGGATCCAGAAACTCCATGATTATTAGGTCAAATACAAATTTATTGAAAGGCGTATTTTCTATGGTGAAGTCACTAAAGAAGTTTAGGCAGTATTTGGTACAGAGCAAGACCCTGGTATATGTGGTTCATCCGAATGTAAGAAGTTTTATCCTGCAAGGTGATCTAGGAGACAAAAGAGTTGGTTGGATTACCAAAATCTAAGAATATGATATAGAAATACACCCCACCAAGCTAGTTAGAGGTAAAGCCTTATGCCAAGGGTTAACAGAAGATGCAATATTGGAAGAGGTAACAACTTGCCAGACAACAAAAGAAAATTAGGTCAAAATAGTACAAACTAAAGACTTTGATTGGATTGAATAGATGATTAGGTATTTCCAGAGTGGAGTATGCTCTCTTAATCTAAGTGCTTCTAAAATTAGGAGATATAGGCTTCATGCTTTGAAATATATATTACTACCAGAGGGCTTATACAAAATAAACTTGGATGGAATTCTTCTAAAATTCTTAAAGGATGACCAACAAAAAAGGGTCATGGAGGAATTCCATGGAAGATTAGCAAGTGGAAATAGCTCAGGTAGGGTTACAGCTTTAAAAATCATAAGAGTAGTCTATTATTGACCAATTGTATTCACTGATGCTTTTAAAGTCACCCGGGATTGTGATAAATGTCAAATATATGTTGTAAGGACAAGGAATGCTTCATCTCCCCTTAAGCCCATTCAAGTCGAAGAACCTTTTCAACAATGGGGGCTAGATTTCATAGGGGATATCAACCCTAATTCCTCAAAAAAGTGTAATTTTATCTTAACTACCATAGAATATCTTACCATATGGGTAGAAGCTATTCCTACCAAGAAATTAGATCAAGATGTTGTGATCAATTTTATGGAAAATTTTATTTCAAGGTTTGTATTCCCAGAAGCCTTGGTAAGTGAAAATGACCCAGATTTCATAGGAGCCAAGTATATTGAGTTTTATAGCAAGTATGACATTACTATTAAAAATACTTCAAATTATTATCCTCAAGGTAATGGACTTGTAGAATCTACCAACAAAAACCTATTAAGTATTTTGAGAAAATCACTTAAAGGTAATAAAATAAGTTGGCACCTCTTGTTGGACCAAGCTCTGTGGGAAGACAGGATTACTATTATTAAGTCCATAAACACTTCCCCTTATGCACTATTATATGGCAAGGAGGCAGTGTTACCAATCCATTTGGATATCCCAACACTTAAGCTTGTCAATTCAAAGGAAGAGTCAAAAGAAGATCCTGTGAAAACTAGATTGACACATTTGTTGCAATTAGAAGAGAGTAGAGCTCAGGAATATGATAGTTTTCAAAAGCATTCATTAGAAATTAAAACATGGTTTGATAAGAAATTCAAATTTAGAAAACTCCAAGTTGGAGACTCAATTCTCAGGTGGAATGTCGATAGAGCAAAGCCAGGTAAGAATGAAAAGTTTGATTCTTTTTGGGATGGTCCTTTAAAAATAGTAGAGGCCAAGGAGTCCAATGTATTTCAATTAGAATACCCGGAAGGAAACATACAACCGATTCCAGTGAATGGTTTTCATCTCAAGCTCTACTATGTGTAAGGAGTGATTTCGCTGTAACATATGTATATACATTGTATAAATATTTTCTTCCTTTTTGCACTTTGTACTTTAATTTATTTCTACACTTTGCAAACAGTTCTCTTAAAAAATATTGAATTTTTTTTTTGCAAGAATGACTAAGTACACAACATGGTTTCATTCCGCACTCAATTCTATGTGAAGCCCTCAAGAACGATGTGCACTCTTGGATTCACATCGAAATATGCTAATATTCTCGTGGAATGGTGAGCTTAGGGTTAAAAAACAAAAGCAAAAGTGTTACCAATCTAGGAACCTTTCAAAGACAATGCAAGTTGGAGTGGAATCAAGACAAAAATTTGCACCTAGAAGGTTCTAAGTGTCAGTGGACCCAAAAGCCTCTTAAGCCATTGATTTTGAAATTAAAGTAGAGCCAAGCAACAATTTCAACCATGACACATGGAAATTAGAGAGCAATCATGCATTCAATGCTAACGAACTTGTGCCATAACCAAAGAGTAGTTGAAGGGGTGTAGTGAGGTGGTAATGTAATTTGAAATTTTGACAAATGAAAAGAAATAATGACACTTTTGAGCGAACGAAGGGAATGATTAAAAGTTGGAAAGTGTGCTAGCAATGAGGTTGTGCAGTAGTTGTATTAATGGTGAAGGATACACATGTTCCAAAAAATAAAAGTGACAATAAGCATACACGATGCTCATTTGGTAGCTATTTGCATCCCCAAAATAGTGAGAAGATGAAGTGATACTCTGAAGAATTTATTGCTTAATTTTAGGGAGAACAAAGTCTTACTACTGTCAATATGACCCCTAAAATATCATCCACTGAGTCTTCAGAAGATGTTCAGGAGTTTGAAACTCTAGATAAGAAGGTGGTGGCACCATATCTTGACAAGGCCGAAGTCGTGGTGGACATAGAAATGGTCCTCATAGAAAGAACGAAGCTAAGAAGGAATTTGAATGATAGATACAAGAAGAGAGTTGCTTTGGCCATGGAAGGTAGATTTGTTGTCCTTTATTATATATCTTTTTATATTTGTGATTCTGTTCATTCCTGCCCTGAGTTGATAGCTGCAATAGTTAAGTTTTATGATCCATTGGCTAAAGCAGTAAAAACCTCTAAGGGTGAAACCCTTTTCAATGTCACCGCTTCCTTTTGTCATAGACTCTTTGCCCTAGGGTCTGACCCACCAGTAATACCAAAGCCATTTAGGGTCACTGAGTAGACTGGGTTTTACTCCATGAAGAAGCGAGCTAATGACGATGAGTCATTTAAAAATTGGGTTTATAAACAACTCAATACTAAGTCCAAGGAAAAATTACCTGAGGTCCCTATCTCTATTGACAAGTTTGTAAACCTCGTCCTTTTTTCTATGTTGGTTTGCATGGATGTTTTAGAATCTGAAATAATGGTACATAGCTGGAAAATTGTCGTAACTTAATGTATTTCTAACGAAAGAATGTATGAGAAATATGCGGGACAAAAGGGTATTAGGGTGATTTATTTTTATTGGCCAGATTTTCTCGCACATAGGATACATCAACAGCTAGTAAGTATGAAAAAGGGCACTGATGCTCCTAGTTTTAGGCATTGCTCGAGTCTGGTGTGGATGTTCTATGATGACACTATAGAGAGAATGCCATGGATTTCGATCAAGGATAAAACCAATGATGGGGAACCCTTACCTATTTATTATTGGATAATTCATTTAAGAAGCAGTGAGTCTTATTATAGATTTAATTTGGAATTTTTGGGACCCTCCCTAAGAATAATGTATGGTAAATTCCCTAGATTGCCACCTTTGATTGAGCAAATTTTGAGAACAAAGGGTGTAGAAGAGGGAGACTGGTATTTGTTGACTGAGTGCATGGTAATCAGACTGTATGGTTTTTTGGGTAAACCTTTTCTCCTACCCCACTTTGTCATGGAGAGTCTTTTTGCCCTAGAATATCTGAGGCAGGCAGAGTATATTGATGTGAACTATGGTTCTAGGAGAAATAATAAGTCTTTACTTACCCACCGACTATGGATGACATTAACATCACCAAGAAGGGGCAGAACCAAAAAATTGACCAATACCTTGACATGTTAGGTCTGTTTTATATTCCCCAAATATGGAGTTATGACCCTGATGGAATTTTTACTATAAGGAATGAAACCCTAAATGGACCTAAGGCCTATAAATTTGAAAGGAGGCCTAGGGCTCATTTTGAAAAAGGTAGAAATAATGATGAGACTGCTCTTTTAGAGTGGAATGTCTCAAATATGGATTAGCTACCTCCATGGTTGGATTTTTATGAGCAAGTTGTTTATTTTAACCTTGAAAATAAGCCAAGTAATCAGATTACAGAGGCTACAATTAGTAATATTGAAGCTAAGTCTTCAAAGTAAGAAGATCCTCCGCCTAAAGAAGAGGTTGATTAAGAAGAAAAGGAACAAAAAGGACCATGGAATGTAGCCAACATAACAGATCGGTGGAGAATGAGGGTTGAAATTGGAAAGCCTAATTCCAAGTTTGGAATGAAGATTGATAAAGAATTTCCAAGGAGATATAATAAAAAAATTGGAACCTGGAGACAAAAGGATGTTAGAAACATAGTATTAACGATTGAAAAACCTCAATCTGGATCTGAATACCACCCTCCACCTACATATCAAGAGGCTCATCTAGAAGAGCCAAGAACTCTTTTGACAACGACTTAAGTACTAAAGACCTTTCATCCTACCACTGAGCAGGTGGAAAAGTTTCCTAAGGGGGCTAAGTTGATGAGCAAAATGTAATATTCTAAGGAAAAAGTTGTTGATACTCCAGTTATTGAAACAATATCTAGGCCTAAATGCTTAACTCTTGGGGGTCAGCCTCTAGACAAAGATATTGAATGGAAAAAGAAAGATGAAAGTTTCAGGTTCAGACCCCTGTCTTTTACCCCTGCAACATCAATTGAACTATGACCTATTTCTGAACAATCAAATGACTACTTTTCAATTAGTTCATAGAAGGACTAAGAAGGTCCCAGGAAGAGAGGAAAGAGAGATTTCAAAGAAACAAAAATTGGATATGGAGGATATTGCTAAAGAAGTAGTTGATTTTGCTATAGAAGAATTGATTAATCAGGAGCAGTAGTAAGATACGAAGATATAACAAGAGCACCCTAAATTAGTAGGCAAAGGTATGGCTTCTAATCCCTCTTCTCCTTTTAATCCTCATGAGTCCCCAAATAAATCTCCCTCCCTTTCTAATTAAGAAGACATGAAAAGTTTACCTCCTCCCTCTCATAGTCCACCACATAAGTCATCAATAGCCATCGAGGTACAAGTCACTTCTATTTCATCATAGCCATCTCAAATCCCATATTCATCATCTAAAGTTCCCACTCCCTCATCTGCCATTGCTTCACCTCCATCATCGATAGTTCAACCTGCCCTTTCGTTTCTAGTGTCATTATCTCCTCTGGCTACTCATTTTTCAAAACCTGTCACTATATCAAAGGAGCAGGTAACCACTCATAGTATAAATTATTATTGGGCAGATAATCTTACTAAGCCTTCCAGTAGGACGACTGTCAAAATAAGAAACATGTATGTTGATCCTATTTTTAGATAGAGAATATCAAGATCTATGACTCCATTGGTGAGAAAACCTAAGACTGAGATGACTGTTCAAGATTATTGAGTGGAGGAACTCATAGAAGATATTGATAAGCTTCTTGAGGAAAATGAGCTAATTATAGCCAAAGCCCACTTGGATGCCTTCTATGTGAAGAATGATGTAGTCAGAGAGAAGGTAGATAAATTGGAGAAACATATTGAAAGGCTTAATAAGAGTCTGAATAATCAAAATGAAGTAGAAAAAGTTATGAGAAAAGAGGCTAAGAGTTGGCAAGAGAAGTTTTAAGAAGCAAATAAACTAAAGGACCAGTTAGAAGAGCAAAAGAAGTTAAATGAAGATCAGGTGAAGAAAATTCAAAATTTAAAGCATCAACTTTAGATCAAGAAAGCTAAATCTTTAGGATTTTCTAAGATTGAGTTGAAAAGGATTAGAAAAGAGTTGTTTTTTGAGGTCAAAGATAAATTTTTAGGGCTTCAACTTGTTATTGACTATATTAATGATGCCAAACACCTACTCTCAATGATTCAGAAAGAGATAGACCAGATCACCAAAGAGTTTCAGCCTATGGTGATTTTGGTAGAACAAATGTACAGGCTAGTTGATAGCAGACTCAGTGATTTTGCTAAACCTATTCCTAATAAATAATGGAATCTCACCAAAGTTACTACCAATATAGTGGTTAAAAATCACAAGTTGCTTCAAATATCTTGGTTGTTATTTGATAGGATTGAAAAGGTGATAAAGGATGTCATTGAATTGAATAAGGAAATGATTTAGGTTAGCTTCAGAGGCCTTTGGAAGGAGGATCACAAATTGTTATCTTTTGAAGAGATCCAATAGAGCATTAATGATAATTTACAAGATGAATCTAGAATAGATTCTCTAGAAGAGCCACTACCCCAAGAACTAGTTGTCCAACTGATCATTGATTTTACTCGATTGAGAGATATCATGGAAGATCTGGTGAATAGAGGGCATGCTGCTAACTATGAGGATATTGGAGAAATTCAATATGTTTATAAGCAGCTCAATAAAACATCAAATCTCTCTAAATAAGTCTAGGAATAGGCCCTACAATCTTTGGAATTAATTGTTCAGTTGTTTGGAAATAATTCTGGAGAAAGAAGCCGAAAAACACCTACTCCAAAAAAAGAAGAATAAGAAGAAGGAGAAGAAGAATAAAAGGAAGAAGAGGTAATAGAAGAAGGGAAGCTGGATGGATCAATTACATGCCTATAAGGGGATCACACTTAGTTCATTTTTGTTTTGTCCATTTTCATAAGTTTTGTATTTTTTTTTTACTCTGACCATTGTCAGAAGTGAGCAATAAAGGCATGAAGCCTACAGAGGCAAAAAAGTAGAAAACTATATGTGAAGGCATTTATTGAAATAAGGCATTATAAAAGAAGTAGATTTGTGTCTAGTTTTTGAAGACAGTGGTAAGACCTATTTTTCTGACACAGTATCTGTATGAGCGAGTAAGTTCTATATATTTTTGGCATCATTTCCATATGAACCTTTACTCTCTAGGCAAACTGTTAAAATTTTTAGAGAGTAGTGTTTCTATGGAATTTATTCTATAAAATATATTTTTGAAGATAAATATGTTTGAATCCATGGCCCAATGGATAAGGCTCTGAGTTCGATTGGTTTTACAAGTAAATACACCTGGGTGATGCCAGAATGTAGGTCCAAAATGGCCACATACTTAGGAAAAATTTGCAAATTTTGTCTAAATGGTAAATTCTTCATTTCAAACACCTTATAATGTACTTTGGAGCGGATCCACAAGAGGAGGTATGAGCCCACCCAACAATTTTTTAAATTTTCACACTTGGAGTGATTTCGGGAGACTTCTTTTGTTTTCAAATCCAGAATGGCGACGCCTCTCAAATCTGCAACATTTTTAAGAGGAGATGATGTTAGTGATAAAAAAGTATGGATTGGCAACCGCTTGATATTTTGAAATACTTCACAAGTGGCTAAGTGTTGGAGCACCCGATTTCGAAGAACCCATAGAATATTTTCACTTGAAATGGTGACAAGGTGGGATGTTGTGAGCAAAGATGCGAATTCATGACAAAAGATGATTTTGACTAACTCCTTTCCAAAATGGTGACAAGGCAGGATTTTTTGTTCTGAAGATAGTAGGGAATGGATAAAGAGTCACTTTGCACTGTGACGGGTCTGGATTGGTGATCATATGCCAATGTACTTTCTCAACCGAAATGGAGTCTGCAAAAGTTGAAAAGAATGGATGATGTCATCAAAATTTTTATGCAGATTGGTGGATACCTTGTGGATAATGAAGGAATATGAAGAACAAAGAGTGGATTCTCTTCCACTTAGCCTCCAGGTCATAATGAGCTGAATTGGCATTCCATAGTTTCTAAGATAGAATGGAGGACATCACCAACATTTTTAAGAGGAATGGTGCTATTATTATCCCCACCATTATAAAAACTTATATCTAGATGGATCACAACCATACGATGGGGGAGATCAATGATGAAAATTGTATCAATGAATCTGAGGTATTTAAAGACAATTCTTCACCAATAACAGTTAGTTGGAGAGGAAGCCAAAGTGTCGAGGGTTTTTCAAGAAGATAGAACCAAAAGTGGTTATAGATCGATGGTCATAGATGGCTTCCAAGAAGGATCAACGATGATACATAATCTCTAATGGACTGAACTCTAGTTTGCCCAAAGTGACTAGAATTTTGTAGAGGCCCCGAGTTACCATGGTGGTCCACTTGTAGCAGATTTCTCGATGGGTGTACCAGTAAGAAAATGCCAGCAAGATATTTCTACTATGCTATTATATTTGAATCTTTGTAATGTTCTTTGTAATTTTAATTTCTACAAAACTATAAATAGAGGTTGAACCCTCATTTTTAAGAATCATCTCTACTGTGTTTTCCTGTGCTACTGTAAATATTCCCAAGAGCTAATGGAAGGAGAATTACATTGATCTTTGCCTTGAAATTTGTATCTTCATGCTTGATATCAGAGGTTTGAATTATTTAGTTGCATTTCTATGAATACTTAAGTATTTAGTTTGTTCCAAATTAATGGATTACTAGTTGTTAAAGTAATTGAAATCTACTTCTGAGATTGATCTTTATTGTTAGGAAGTGCATTTATGTAGAATCTAGATATTGGTGAATTTTGTTATTTGGATTATCATTGTCTGGATATTGAAATCGATGTCTGCAATGTTTCTTTGATGTGCTTTAATGAATGAAGAGTCATCCAATTTGTGATAATGTTGATCTGAGTTATGTGTCTTTGGGTTAGTTTTTTGGAGATTTTTATGTTGGTGCAATGTTGTTAGCCTATCCATCCACTATTGTTCACATTTATCTAACCATAACCTTTTATTGCCCTAACCTTCAAACCCTAAGTGAGCATAATTGTGTCAACACCTTGTTGAAGTTAACAAGGAACCAACCTACTCTGGAGGTTGGATCATAAACTCTGTTTTGGTCCATCTAATATTGAGTGCTGAGTTACAACTATCGGGTGCAAACTTGGATAAAAAATAGGAAGATAGACAGTCGTAGTATCGAGTGAAAACTTTGTGCAATTTAGTGCCCAACAATAACCTACAACATGCTCCTGGAAGGCTATAGATACATGCTATGAGAGTCATGACTTCCACCTTACATCAATGTCTCAAATACGAATATTAAGGAAGGGTTATCCATGTTCTTGTAGATCCAAAACCTTTGCCATGTGTGATTCTAAATACTTACAAGAGATTAATATATGTCCTTCCATACAATTAGCTAAATAAAATGAGCAACCAAAATTAAAAAAAGAAAAGAAAATATTATAGGAAACTCTCATAAATTTAGAGGATATTCCTCAACCATCCTTTTCTAATTATCAATTCAACCTTATTTGTCGAAATCCAGACCCTTTTACAGAACTAGTAAGCATGTTACTTACCCTCGTGACATAGGCATACCTAGTATAAAGGGACTTAAAATCCAAATAGGATACTATAATTTTATCCATGGGGGAACTTCTCTCGATGAGAATATCCAAGGATGCGATCTCACACTAAGCGAATGAACCTACACTACATGTTACATGTCACCTTCATTTCCCATAGTTAAACAAATGCTTGTTAATATGGGTTATCAAGGTAAGTATCTAAGTCACTACAAATAAGGTATTAAATAATACCTAGAAGCTAAATCTCGACTAGCATGATGTGGGATTGGATTCATCCCCTCAAAAAATGAACCCTCTCCTATTGTAGACACCAAAACAGCACCAATCTGATTATGTGACTACAAACACTGATCGCACTAACACACACAGCCTCCCAGAGGTTAAACAGTGGTTCTAACCACTCACACAACAATTTTACAAGTCAAGAATCAATTTGGCACCTTTTAGACACTCTGCTTCTTATTTGCTCCACCCAGGGACGAGTGCTAACTGGTACTCGTTTCACCTAGGGACGAGTACAAATTTGTATTCGTCTCACCCAGGGACGATTACTAGCGCTCGCTTCTGCGTGGGACGAACACCAGGTTTGACCAGCAAAAAGTTAGATCTCGGTGCATGACAACTCAGAACTGCCACTTAGCTTTTCTTGCATGGCATAGGAGTGTGAGTGAGTTCTTTTGACAACTCATATCTGCCAATTGACTTTCCCTTCACTACATGGGAATGAGAGTGAGCTTTTATAAAACATACAAAGACATGCACAGAGGCAGTTAAGAAGCCCTTGATCAAGAAGAAGTCTTCTCTTCACACAAAAAGCATTCATGCAAAGAAACACTTTTGCATGTTAATTCAAAGAGACCTCTTAGGTCTATAAAATGGTGAGTTTCCTCACCCAAAAGAGATACAAAGAAGGAGCATTTTGAGCGATGAAGTGCTGCTAATTCACTTACTTGCGATTTGTGCTTTCAACATCCATAATATCTTAATCGAAAGAGAGGTTATTGGGTGACTTTTGAAGGCACGAATCAAGAACCAACACCGATTTTTCTGACCACAATATCCTACCAATTTGCCGACAACACATCACATTAGGTTTCGGACCCATCCCAAGTGGATTGGTGTCGAAGCAAAGTTTCACCCGCGAGTGGTTTGCCTTCGGGCACCCCCGCTTTATTGCTTTTGGTGACTATTTCTTTTGTAGTATTTAGCTAGTTTCATGTTTATGCTTTTGTCAAGTTTTCAATTTATTTAGACTCATTTTAACCATCGTTAGATTTATCTTTTATTTTTCATACACAGGTGCTACTGATTCTTTGTCTATTTCTTTGAACGTAGATTTGCAGCATTAGAGGAGTAGCGAGGAATCTACCTTTACCAACGCAAGCGACGACAATGTTTTGGTTCGCCCATCTTACATGTGGGCACGCGGAAGATGGAATTCTGAAACAAGTTGTAAAATACCAACATTTAACACTCCTATCCCTTAAAAAGGAAGGAGACGCATTGTAACATGAATTTGTAAAGCATATCAATAAAAGGGCCGTTCTTTTTATATTGCTTTGATATCTTGTGTTCATGTTCTTTTTTTTATGCATTTTTCAATAACATAGGGTTTAAGCGTTATTTTAGTTTCGTTTACTCTGCAATTTTAGTCTATCCTTTTTGTTTCTAGAATCTCGTGTTTTCAATGGCGATCACGGTGGGACCTCTGTCCTCTATTTTTTTAGGTTAGATTCCTACTCTGAAATTGCTTGTTTTTTACAGGTACCTATTTTTCAACATTAGACTGTTATTCATCTCTGCAAGTGATGATTATAGAATTGGTATTCATTTCACCCCAAGATGAATATACTATTCATCTCACCCTGGGATGAATATACTATTCGTCTCACCCTGGAACGAATACTGTTCTGATATTCGTTTCACCCCGGGACGAGTATAGTTCTGTGCATTTTTTAGAGCAAATCAGAAACATCCTGTTAGGCAGAGAAGAGGTAGGGGTTTTTAAAGCTTCTATCAAATTTTTGTTTTTTGTTTTCTAGTTTTCAATTATGTATGGCTTAGGGAAAGATTTCTTTTTCGTTTGCCTGTTTCAATTTTTGCAAATTAAAATGAACCCCACACATCACGTAGTATTTTAAACCAAGGTGCTAGTCGTAAAACCCTAGCCCTTGAGCAAGACCAATAGTGGATTTCATTATAACTTTGGCTTGAGATATTGCATCCATTACCCCGATCACGACTGTTGCTAGACGTAAATCCTGACGAAAGCTGACCGAGTGTAGCTAGGGTGATTCCTAGCGCATGAGGATAAGTCTTCTATGGTAGGTGTCATAAACAGAGTGATTCCCATTTCGTACCGCCTATGTTCCACGTATCATCTGCTCTCATGTACCTATAGTCTCCCTCATGTAAGGGCGGGTATATAGAGAGGTTGGTATATTGGTCCGGAAATGGTATATTGAAGGGGCGACCATTTTGGGAGTCATAAGAGCCTTCATTTTACATTTAAACGGTTTGCACAAAAATTTTCAAAAACAACACAAAATCATAAAAAACACACTAAAATCAGTCTAGGACACACCATTAATCTTTAAAAGAGATAATCACTATTTGTGTATGCGTGTGTTCATTTCTGCTTAGTGTAACAAAAAGAAATCAAAAACAAAATCATAAACAAAAGATAAAAATCTACGCATTTTGTCACTTGCTCCAAAAGCTCCAAGGATTCTCGCAATCGCTTGGTCACTCCAAAATGTCCCAAAGGTGTCCATGAACCCTTTGGTCAACCCAAAAGTGCCCCAAGGTGCCCATAAGTGATGCAGGACCATCCAACAAAATATGGGAAATTTTATATTTTTCCCTAAATTTTAGTGCATCTTATCGGGGCCATAACTTCTCAATCGTAGCTTCGATTGACGTGAAATTTTATAGGGAGTTAGTTGGGATAATTTTAAACAAATATAATTCCTTGGAATTCTATTTGTCCAAAAAAGTTAGTTTTCGAGGCTAAATTCCATCATCTAGTGCCCAAAAATTAGGTTTTAAAATTACTCGGGTAATTTTGTATGCTTTTTGAGCTGTTCATAGGTCAATATCTCCTAATGTATTTAGAGTTAGGACTTGAAACTTCATTTTTGTCTTATCTATTGTAATAGGGATGTGCACCCCAATTTTGGGCCCCATCTGACTCATTTTCAATTTTAGGATTTTTAGAGAGACATCGTCATGGTGCTCACTCATAGCCAAGCCCAATCACGGGCGGATGCTATGGGGAATATCCAAGGAGGCACAAGTCACCTCCATTATAGTCCTGAGGATTTGGTCATGCCACCTTGGTGACCTGGCACACAAGGCAGTCCCATCCACACCTTAACGAAAAGGGACTATAAGGGCACCTCTTCTAAGGGCACTCCTGTTCAGCATAGCACCCAACACACACCCTTCCATGAGGGGTACATCCATAGGAGAGCTCCCTTAGATGCTCGTTATGAGTGGTCATCGTGCGATGAAGCGCTAGGTCAACATAGGGTTTGACGGGAGGAACCACATGATTACACTATCCCTCCTTCACCCCCTCTAGTTGTCATGACTACAAGGACAAATCCAGAGCACAAGGCTCCTCAGGCGGGGTGAGCCAACTCTGCCCATTCCTCTTTCACTTATGAAATGGGGCATGAGAAAAATCCTTATCTTCCTCAAGAACAATATACATCACGAGAGCAATACGCCTCCGCAACTGCTAGCTATCAAGGTCACCTACTGAGGCCAAAGCCTCGAGGGAATGCTGCTACCCCCAATAGAGGTAGGCGGCCTATAGAGATCTCGGATCACCATGACCAGGATAGATATCTAGGAGAGGCATCTAGGACTTCTAGACATGAGACAATAGGGACAACTATCTTAAAATCTGCCAAGCATATTGCACGTCGGATGCAACTCATGCTACTTGAGCTAGAACAACAACAGTTAGAGCAACAGTATCTTTTAAATCAAGAGTGCCTTCAGCACTAGGAGGATGAGTTGTTGCAACACACTATGCAGGTGAAGGCTCCAACCCCTCACACGCATAAGATAGAACATTATGAGAGACACAACTGGGTGCAAGAAAGGTCTCTACGACCTTATCAAACGTTGCCCTCGATGCCTCCTAGACTTGAGCGGGAGGCCAATCCTAAGACCAATGACGGGTGCCTTCTTCAGGCGCCCACCTAGGTTCCTAGGCCACCCTCAAAAATTCTTCCAAAAGCCTTTGAGGAACCTGAATGTGAATAATATCGGGATGAAATGCCCTACCAAGATAGAGGGGGTGCTATTCGGTCATCCCTCCCAAGGCCCCAAGTTCCCCACAACCTACAACGGGAACAAATCAAAGCAGAGGAGCCCAAATCCTCTGATACATGCAAAGCATTCGAGCACTTAGAGTCGATAGAGACCAAGATTTTGGGGTCCCAAATGCCCAACTCATGCAAAACTCCTCTCAAAGAGGATCAACCCCTAGTTGTAGAGCTACCTGATGACGAGGTCTTCCATATCTCATAATCACCAAGATTTTGATGAGCCTGACTCTCTTGCCAAAGACGAGTCAGCATATGCAATAGCACCATGGGACCCATTCATGTCTAAAAACACTAATTCATAGGTGGTCCCCATGGATGAGCATCACAAAATTCTCCTAACATTACTCCCTTTGGAGGCTCCCATCGAGCCCGTGCCATTGCTGGAAAATTAGGTCCCCCCATAAAGCATGGAACAACTCCATGAGGACCACATCAATTTGCTCGAATAAGAAGATCCTAGCATGTTGCAAATAGCTGTCGTGACCAATGAGGGCCTTTGGATCATTAATAATGATTACGAAGATGAAATTGAGATGGAATATCTCAATCATGCGCGATGACACAATCACCTTGTCACCCATGACAAACTGATGGCACAATTAGGCATAAGACTAGGGCATGAGTGGCGCATAGACTCGGCCCACTGGCATCACATGTTGATCCCGCTCCTTTGGAAATATCATGAGAAAATTCCACCCAGAGATATCATAGCACCATTAGTGTCGAAGGCAGACCCTATCCTCCTATCCATGCATAAGGTCGATCCATTCGTGCAAATTCCTACAGAACCAGATCTGGTGCACAACGATCATCAAGCTGGGGGTACCTCTATTCCCTGAAGAGTAGGTGGATTACACCAAACGCTCCAAAGGTGTCCATAAACCCTTTGGTCAAGACAAAATCTCCAAGGATTACCGCAATCGCTTGGTCAACCCAAAAATCTCCAAGGATTACCACAATCGCTTGGTCAACCCAAAAGCTCCAAGGATTATCATAATCGCTTGGTCAACCCTAAATGCCCCAAAGGTATCTATAAATCCTTTGGTCAAGACAAAAGCTCCAAGGATTACCGCAATCACTTGGTCAACCCAAAAAGCTCCAAGGATTACCATAATCTCTTGGTCAACCCAAAAGCTCCAAGGATTATCATAATCACTTGGTCAACCCTAAATGCCCCAAAGGTATCTATAAACCCTTTGGTCAAGCCAAAAGCTCCAAGAATTACCATAACTGCTTGGTCAACATAACTATTAAAAAAATCAACAAAAACAACACAAAAATCAAAATCACAAAAAAAATTGCATTCCAATTCCATGCATAAAAAAATAAAATAATAATCAAAATCACAAAAACAATTGCATTCCAATTCCATGCATTCTAAAAAAAAAATCAAAATCACAAAAAAACAATTGCATTCCAATTCCATGCATTCTCATAAAAATCAAAATACAAAAATATAGGTTGCATTAAGCATTGCATCCATACATTGCATACTTCGCTAGGTCATACAAGTCAAAAGCACCATAGACAGTCATTACTTGGAAATTCCATCCTTTTTCACATCAGATCCATTTTCATAAACGCATACATCCAGCATATCACCCTTTTATTTTAGCATAGTCAGTTGTCTCCTAATGTATATAGGGTTTTCGTCATTCAGATGTCTTTAAATTTCTAGCCAAAAATTATACACAGTTAAGCAGATTTTACACGGGAAAGTTTTACTTGGATCATGCCTTGTTACGTAGCATCCCAACACAAACACACATAAAAATTCCTAAGTTGTGTGAACGAAAGATGAAACCTGCACAGTAATCTAGGTAACCATAAGCGAAACATATATCTTGCTTATCCCCCTGTGTGAATGACCCTAGGAATGCTGAGAGTTGGAAAAAGGACAAGCATCCACCCTACCCAATTCCCCATGAATCCCAAGTTTTCATAAGTTGCAAAAACATTAAAAATTTGCAAAACATCAAAACACTAAAATTTGACATCCTACAGTGCACATATCAAAAGGCACAAACAATAGTGATTCTCGTCACTTCATATTCAAATCCCTTGCTCAAAAAAAAAAAAACAAATAAAACAAAAATAAACAATGATTTTATCACTATAAAGAGCAAGTATCCCAATACAATTGAAGAAAATAAGGGAGTCGAACTTGAGTCCCTGGAACTCTCAGCATTTCGACAAGTCATGAGGCAAGCTTTAGTACCGGTTTGGTTGATAGCCTATCGGTCACTGGTGGTAAACCTCCCGCATGATGATATATCTATCACATTAACTTGTGTACAGATCAATATTTGCATGTGGATGAGCTAGCTTATGGTATCCTAGATAGCATCGCAGATTAATCTGACTAAATACAATAAAGGAGTTAGTGGAGCTAATTAGGTGATCCTCAGTACAGGTTCGATTGAAATCCCATCTGGCATTGGTAGTATCCTGATGAATAACACATAAACAAACTCAATTGCACACACAGGGATGTGAAATAACTTGGTTAAATTCAAGTCAGATTTATACCTTGTTCAAAAGTCTTGCGAGATAAATGTACAGTCTTGGCTAGTTAGTTAAAATATCTGAATCTCAAAAAAGCTTAACTACATTTTAAAACAACTGGTACATTTCATTACGTACATCACCATCATAACATATGCAAAAAAAAAAAAAACACACAGTTATCACATGCAAAGTCATTCCACAAAGTCATCCCATTAGTATAGCAAGTCAGTCAAATCTTGTACAGTCTATGGTGCATCGACACATCATCAACAACTCATCTCATTCATTTCTTATGCATACATCATACAAATTAGAAACATCACATTAATAATCGCCTCTGCATACATCAAACACATACATAAAAACACACCACAAAAAAAACAATAAAAACAAACACAACAAAACAACCAAAATATAAAAATGACAAATACCAACAAAACCACTAAAAATTGCCGGACCAAGTGCTCTTGCACTTAACCTCTTGGAAAAAAAAAAAAAAAACTGATGTCGGGGTCTCCCTTGTCGCTATCCTACTCCCCAAGAAGGCTACCATAGCCGGACCACTCCACGAGAAGACAAATTTTTGCCAATGTTAACCCCAAATGGCATCCCAAAATGGGTTCACACCCACCAAAAATAGGTCAAAACAATCGAGAAACTGCTCGAGCATGCACTGGATAACATCTGAAGGCACCCTCACTTAAGTCATCTTGGGTCAAGCGACTCATCGCTTTTCTCATGGCAGTCATTCCTTCATCGATTCGTCACTTGAGGGGGTAGTCACACTTAAGTCACCAATCAACAAACACACACCCAATCAAGGCAATGGCATGTATTCAAAGAATCATTGACAAAGACAATCACGCTCCTGCTTGGGGCAGCAAACAAGCAATAATCACAAAATTGATCAAACACTTGGCATTCCCAAAGCATGAACACAAGGTTCCCCCATGGACAAAGGTTGCGCCCTTTGCCTATTCATGACTGATCAATGTCCAAGCTCAAGTCACACCTCACCAAAATAGGTTAATACTTGAAATCAAATTCCTTAGTTCGTCAAAAGCAAGGATTCAAGAATGCATGCCCTTTCCATGCTTGGGGCATCAAAAGTTGGTTAGGTTACTAAGAAACCCTAATCATTAGTGCTTTGGTTATCTATTTTTGCTCAACACTGCACCATGTGCAGCGCTTCCCAAAAAGGGGCATTTGTAGACACCAAAACAGCACCAATATGATTATGTGACTACAAACACTGATCACACTAACACACACAGCCTCCCAGAGGTTAAACAGTGGTTCTAACCACTCACACAGCAATTTTACAAGTCAGGAATCAATTTGGCACCTTTTAGACACTCTGCTTCTTATTTGCTCCACCCAGGGACGAGTGCTAACTGGTACTCGTTTCACCCAGGGACGAGTACAAATTTGTATTCGTCTCACCCAGGGAAAATTACTAGCGCTCGCTTCTGGGTGGGACGAACACCAGGTTTGACCAGCAAAAAGTTAGATCTCGATGCATGACAACTCAGAACTGCCACTTAGCTTTTCTTGCATGGCATAGGAGTGCGAGTGAGTTCTTTTGACAACTCATATCTGCCAATTGACTTTCCCTTCACTGCATGGGAATGAGAGTGAGATTTTCTAAAACATACAAAGACATGCACAGAGGCAGTTAAGAAGCCCTTGATCAAGAAGAAGTCTTCTCTTCACACAAAAAGCATTCATGCAAAGAAACACTTTTGCATGTTAATTCAAAGAGACCTCTTGGGTCTATAAAATGGTGAGTTTCCTCACCCAAAAGAGATACAGAGAAGGAGCATTTTGAGCGATGAAGTGCTGCTAATTCACTTACTTGTGATTTGTACTTTCAACATCCATAATCTCTTAATCGAAAGAGAGGTTATTGGGTGACTTTTGAAGGCACGAATCAAGAACCAACACCGATTTTTCTGACCACAATATCCTACCAATTTGCCGACAACACATCACATTAGGTTTTGGACCCATCCCAAGCGGATTGGTGTCGAAGCAAATTTTCACCCGCGGGTGGTTTGCCTTCGGGCACCCCCCGCTTTATTGCTTTTGGTGACTATTTCTTTTGTAGTATTTAGCTAGTTTCATGTTTATGCTTTTGTCAAGTTTTTAGTTTATTTAGACTCATTTTAACCATCGTTAGATTTATCTTTTATTTTTCATACATAGGTGCTATTGATTCTTTGTTTGTTTCTTTCAATGTAGATTTGCAGCATTAGAGGAGCAGCAAGGAATCTACCTTTACCAATGCAAGCGACGAAAACATTTTGGTTCACCCATCTTACATGTGGGCACGCGGAAGAAGGAAATCTGAAACAAGTTGTAAAAGACCAACATTTAACGCTCCTATTCCTTAAAAAGGAAGGACACGCATTGTAAGACAAATTTGAAAAACATATCAGTAAAAGGGCTGTTCTTTTTATATTGCTTTGATATCTTGTGTTCATGTTCTTTCCTTTTATGCATTTTTCAATAACATAGGGTTTAAGCGTTATTTTAGTTTCGTTTACATTGCAATTTTAGTCTATCCTTTTTGTTTTTGAAATCTCGTGTTTTCATTAATAAATATATATTTATATAAATAAATCAATCCCAGCCCATTTGATTTCATTTAATCCTATCCATCCATCCACATCAATACATCCCACACCCTAAATTTAATATCCACCCTTAGATATGCTTTAATATCATCCACACGATTATTGTCATTGAAACCCTAAGTATACCATAATTTGGATTATAAATAGAGGCCATTTTGATGGCTCAATGCCTAAGTATTTTGTCAAACCCTAAGTTCCCTAAGTTTTCAAAGTTACTAAGTTCCCTTAAGGTCCAACTAAACTTTTAGTGCCTTGACCCTATTCCATTCATCATTTCTCCATCACCTCGCTTGCCACCATCATTGTCGCCCACGCCTTCACCCTAATTAGATCCACCTTTACAGATTTATTTCCATTCCATAAATACCTTGTTCCTACTCTACTACTCCCTAAGTCCTATATTACCTATCGCTACTCCATAAATGCCCTGCTGCTACTCCTAAGTCCTAGACACCCTGCTGCTACTCGAAAAATATCTTGTTGCTATTCTTGCATACTCCTAGACTATTTTGGCCATATCTCACTCATATGGAGTTGGATTGAGCCAAATGTTTGAGGGTTTATTCTTGATAGACTCTAGACAATCCCCATAAAATTTTAGAGTAATTAGAATGATAGAGATATTATAAAAATCTTATCTTTGGATGTGAGCCTAGGGATCCATCAAACAACAAACATCAAGCAAGGTAAATCATTATTTTCTATAGAGGGCCTCACACTATGAAGCCCTCACAAATATTACTAACTTATTTGTTGTGTAATTGTGTGTAGATCTAAAGGTTCTACACAAGCATTGGATAACTGATCAAGATGGAGTGACCCGACATCGGATACATAGAAGCCCAATCACCCATATTGGGATCAGAACACAACTGAAGACACCACCATTTGTTATAGCTAGGGTTTTGGAGAACCCTAGAAATATTTGTAATAATTGTATCAAAAGGGATTCCTACATCCACTATTGTAACAATAGAGTTTTTAAGCTTCCCTTGTTTAATATAAATCTTATTTTTCGTACAATATATGGTTATTTGAATTCTGTTTATTTAGTATTTTTTTGGTGTCATGTTTTGTCTATACTCCCACCATTTCCACCATCAAAACATAGTCATTTTCCCTCCATCCTAGCTTTCCTGCCATTTTCACCTTTTATTTATATATATATAAGGTGATTTAATATCTACCCTTAGATGTGATTTAATCTCAGCCACACGATTAGTGTAGTTGAAACCCTAGCATGCCATAGGTTGGATTATAAATAGGATCTATTTTGATGGCTCAACCCCTAATTTTTTGAGTTCCCTAATTTTTTTCTAAGTTCCTTGATTCTTTTCCTAAGATCTCAAGTTCCTAAATCCTTGAGTTGTTGGATGCCCTAATTTTCCAACCCAACCTTTGTGCCATAACCCCATTTCATCCACCATATTCCCTATTCCCTCACTAGTCATCGCCATCACTGCATCTCATCCCCTCACCATATCTACTTTTGTAAAATCTTCCCTCATTTGTTGGATTCCCACGAGAATTTTCTACAACTTCCAGGCACCCACAGGAATTTTACGTTAGCCCTTCTGATATCCCTCTAGCCTTCGAGCAATGCTAGGGGACACCTTCACCATCAACCTATAATAGATCTAGTTACTGAAATACAAACAAAAAGTAGCAAGGTAAATAAAATGTCTCTTTTATTTCAATTTAATATCTTTAGATTTGCATGTAATTTTATTTTATCAATAGCTAGGGTTTTATTGATATTTGAGGGTCTCACACAGTGGAGCCCTCATAGTTATTACTAACTCCCTATTATTATTTTTATGTGTGTAGATTTGGAGATTCATCAGCATTGGACAACTGTTTAAGCTGGAGTGGCCCGACATCGGATATGCAAAAGCCCACTTAGACCTGTTGGGAGTGAAACACAACTGAAGACACCACCATTGGTTGTATCTAGGGTTTTATATAACCCTATAAATATTTGTAATAATTGTATCACAAGGGATTCTTACATGCATTATTGTAAAAATGAAGTTTTTAGGCTCCCCCCAATTTAATAAAAATCTTATTCGTTGTACAATATCTGGTTTATTTGAATTTTGTTTTTAGAATTGCTTGATGTCATGTTTTTAGCTCTACATATATTGCACAAAATAGTGGCTTAACTTCACCAAATCACTCCAAAATGCATAAATTCATACATATCATCATTTTATTTTATTTTGTGAAGATTTCAGCTAATTTGGTTGCGTAATTTTTGTTTGCGACCACATTTTGCAAATTAACAAACCAGGTTACAAAAGCACCTCAAAAGGGTATAAATCTTCCCAAAATTATGATCATAATAATTTTCAACATTCATACATCATCTTCACTTAATTTCACATCTTCATTTGCATATTTCCCAAGTTTAAACAATATTCAAGTGAACCATGTAGCTAGTGAGTTATTCTATATACTTGGTGATTGCATCAATATGCATCCATGCAATTTGGTAAGATGAATAGCCTACCATAAATACACTTTTCCATGATCATCATAACTTATCTCCTTGATCGAAATCACAATCATATCTAATACTTCACATTTTTGAGTGAAACCTTGCCAAGAGCAATTTTACACAAACGATGTCATTGATGGCCTAGTCTATGGGGCTTAAAACATGGACAAAATTAACTATCATCATTACACATCTCCTTGACAGTCATCATAGAGATAGGCACTAGCTAGGATGATTGGTTCCAATCGTTGAAATTATTCAACAGTCACTAGCAGGCCTTCCAAGGTTGACTCTTTTTATTTGCATCTTCATCTTTGCATATCAATGATGTCGGAAGGCAAAAATATTTTGAAAACATTGAATCACCCCAAAATTTGGGGCAACCACATTTGGTTTTGAATTTCCACAATGGGATACACCTTACATGATTATGGCATATACACCTGGCAAAAATTCCTTCATCTATTGGGGCAAAAATAAACATATTTTTTACGCATTCCTTCATCTATTGGGGCAAAAATAGACACATTTCCATTACACATTTTCACAAAATCCTTCATATATTGGGGCAAAAATAGACACATTTTTCAATAATCCCCTTCCCACCATTGGGGCAAAAATGGTATCACATTTTACATCATTCATATCATCCACAATCAATTTGCACAATTTTTTTCAATTGGCTCATGAGATTCATCCGCAAACTCATTTGCTAATTGAGGGGGTAAGCTACGCAAAACTCAAATTCTTTTATTCTTTTATTCTTTTATCTTCAAGCTCATGTTTCACATCCCAAGAGAAGCTACTTTTGAACCTGGCCAAAATAGGTGTCTCGTGTTTTTACACTGCCTTGTGTTTCACGCAACATAGTACAAAAAGGGGCATCTGTAGACACCAAAATCTAGCCACTTGTCCTCCATCCATGCTTTCCCACCATTTCCACCATCAAAACGTAGTCATTTTTCCTCCATCCAAGCTTTCCCACCATTTTCACCTTTTATTTATATATTTATATATTTATTATATATATATTTTAATAATAATATTTTATATATCATATTTTATATATATTTAATAAATATATTTATATAAATAAATAAATCTCAACCATCAGATTTCATTTAATTCTATCCATCCATCCACATCAATCCATGCCACACCCTAAATTTAATATCTACCCTTATATGTGCTTTAATCTCAACCACACGATTAGTGTCATTGAAACCCTAGCACACCCTAGGTTGGATTATAAATAGGAGCCATTTTGATGGCTCAACCCCTAAGTTTTTGAGTTCCCTAATTTTTCCTTAAGTGCCTTGAGTCTTTTCCTAAGATTCCAAGTTCCTAAATGCTTGAGTTTTTGGATACCCTAAGTTTCCAACCTAGCCTTTGTGCCATAACCCCATTCCATCCACCACATTCCTTATTCCCTCGTTTGCCATCACCGTCGCCACATCTTGCACCCTTGCCATATTTTCTTCTGCAGAATCTTCCCTCATCCATCAGATGCCCACAAGAACTTTTTGCAGCCTCCAGGCACTTGTGGGCATTTTAAGTCAGCCCTTTTGATAGCCCTCTAGCCTTCGAGTGATGCTAGGGCACACCTTCACCATCAACTTGCAATAGATCCAGTTACTAAAAGACAAACAACAAGTAGCAAGGTAAATCAAATATCTCTTTTATTTCATTTAAATATATTTAATTTACATGTAATTTAATTTTATTAATAGCTAGGGTTTTATTGATATCTGAGGGTCTAACGTAGTGGAGCCCTCACAATTATTACTAACTCCCTATTATTATTTTTATGTGTAGATTTGGAGATTCATAAGCATTGGACAACTATTTAATCTGGAGTGGCCTGACATCGGATACATAGAAGCCCACTCACACTTTTTGGGAGTGAAACACAACTAAAGACAATACCATTTGTTATAGCTAGGGTTTCGGATAACCCTAGAAATATTTGTAATAATTGTATCACAAGGGATTCTTACATCCACTATTGTAACAATGGAGTTTTTAGGCTCCCCCTAGTTTAATAAAATTCGTATTTGTTGTACAATATCTGGTTTATTTGAATTCTATTTTTAGCATTTCTTGGTGTCGTATTTTTAGCTCTTATATATATATAAGTGCATGGTGTAATTTATCCTTCTTGTTGGATAATAATTTCATGGTATGCCTGTATCATATGCTACATTTTAGAAATGCATTTCATAAACATATGAGAGTCATGTGATCCCACGATAAGCTATCCATGTAATGGTGAAAATGGGGACTGAGGGACGACAGAGTCACGACTTTAGTATTTTACTATTGCGATAGATATGAGTCAATATAGTTAAACTTGCATTTTGTGGAATTTAACATTTATCAAAGCATATGAATCAATACATCTGAACCTACATTTTGTAAAAGATATTAAAGTTGTAAGCAATAATATGTGCTTAGTGATGCCCTTTTCAAAAATTATAAATTTTTAGACTGTTGTGAACTTTTATTGGAAGGCGTTATCTTTTTTGGATTAAGCAAGTAAATAAATATGACATTTAGGAAAGATCCATATGGGGGGATTTTCATCTTTTTACGTCTAAAAATAATGAAATGAGCTTGAGATCAATTGAAATATTTTATCTCCAAAATGACAAAGTGTAACATATCTTTCATAGAATGTTATAAATGCATTTGTTTATGTTTTTATATTATAAGTCTATGTTTTTCTTGTTTGTATTCTCTGGCTTGATTAGAAAAAATAATGAAAACATTTTATCCTTATGATAAACTTTGTATGTCATTTAGAAATGAATATATAGCATAAATTCTTTTTAAAAGCTTACTTGGAGTATGTGCATTCGAACTGCACAACTTATTTACTTGAAAGGATATTTTTATAATTTAGATAGTGAAAAAGATAAAGTTTATTTTATTTCATATATTGCCTAGGCAAGTTACTAAACCATAGGTTTAGATGTTTTAATATTTAATCTCCTTTATTTGGTTAATCAATTATATCCTTGGAAAACAAAATAGATATTGTGCTTGTGTCCAGTAAGTAGGAGTGAGGTTCATAATCAGTTTTGTTAACTAAACCTTCTAGATTGCTTGATACACACATTTTACTGTAATCGAAGTTATCACATCATTTATATTTTTTTAAAACATCATTAAATTTAAACTTTCACAAGGTATTTACTTCAATAATACACCTCCATTTTAGGTAGATGATGTAATTGAATTAAATGGATATATTGTCATAGAAATGATTATATGGGAGGGAATGATGTAATAACATCCATTGTTTAATCTACAAATTTCTTAACTAACCTAAAAAATTTGATATTCAAAAGTTTATGAAAAGCCTTTCTTGAGTAATAGTTTTTGATCTTTAATTAAGTTGAGAGTAGCCTTAGCATTCTTATTTAACGTATGGAGTTTATTTATTAAGTTAGTAAACCCTTTAAATTCTATGGACATAAATAAAAGTTAAAGACTAAATTAAATTTTCTATATATACATCTTTAATAACTTTGATAGAATTAAAGTAGCTTTATTTTAGTATTATCTAAAATCTAGTAAAGTAGATATGTTTGAGAATGATTAAAGATTTTTATGTTTTCTTTATTAGATATTCTTTAACCTTATTTAAATACACGATGCCTTTATAGTTAGTTGAGTAAAAGCAATGAAAATAAAATTATTTATTTCTTAAAATTAGCACTATCAATGACTATTAACCATATTTTTATGAAGTTTTAAATTTGGATATAAATGAAATAAGCTTAGTAGATTATAATTATATAAATTTTATTTGATTTAATTCCTTTCAAAGCATGAGCGAAAGAAGTAGCGTAAATGTTAAATAAAAGTAGGACCTTTTATTGTTTCATCCTTTTGAAGCTATTTGAGAAAAAATCTAGGGTTATCAGTTAAAACTCACCTAAACCTCAAGTATAAATCATCGGGAAGGATGACTATTGAAACCATCAAGAAGGATGAAGAATTAATGAAAAAAATAACCCAATTTCAGTTGTTACACGATGGTAACAACTATGATTTAAGAATGACCACTTTTTGATAAAGCGGGTTGGAACAAGTGACCTTTGTCAAAACAAGTGACAAGCGGTGGAATGGAGCGTCAGCTCTAGGTCATTGTGTGAGCAGTACAATGATGGATACTTGTGCATTTTGTGAATTGGAGTAATCTAGAAATATAAAATAAGCTAGTCCAATCCACGATAGTTTGAATGAGATAACTAGTCATTATTCATAACGTGGCAAGTGAGACAAGGTCTAGATCTAAAGAAATAGCATAACCCTAGTTGACTCCAAAGAAATTAAAAAATTAATTAAGCACTAGGTATTTACGCTACACCCTTGCATTTTTAAATAGAGCCTAATTAAATATAGGTTCTACATGCTAAGGGATGGGGAGAGTATGTGTCCACACTTTAGGTATTATGGGGTCTAATTAAATATATGTTCCACATGCTAAGGGATGGGGAGAGTATGTGTCCACCCTTTAGGTATTATGGTCCCTAAAGGATAATCCTGGCCATGGGTCTACGCTCTCAAACTGGAACAAGAGGTTGGAAAGACAGATCCACTAAATGGTACATTCTATGAGATTTGGTCAATCTCGTCCACTTGGGAGGCCATCTACAGTGGTCCTAATTCCTAAAATTAGTATAATATACCTCATATTGATTAAAATTGGTGATTATCAAGACTAAATTGACTCAAAAATATTACCCTTAGGTCATGACCAGTCTTGAAATCCAACAAAAAATTCATCTTAATGATCCAATGAGTTAGACTGGGTTGTATAATCAAGTGTGCTAGACTTGGGTTGTTACGTTTGGTATTAGATATTTTTTCATGACCCTCCTTGATGAAATTTCTAGCACAAATGGATTGTTACATTTGGTATTAGATCTTCTATCATGACCCTCCTTGGTGAACTTTTTGGCACAGAGAAACAATGTATTAATCTATGATGTTTTAATACTTGAATTGAGCAATTGAACCAACTATGCGATATTTATTTGTTTTGAAATAGCATGAAATGCTAACATATTACCAAATGTGTAGGATAACGTACACTTATGGGTGGAAGAAGTAGAATCATCCACTAGAAATGGGGTACTTGAGGTTGGGGAAATGATGATCAAGGTAACTCGAGGGTAACATGGATAGATACCTTCATATAGACATGCATTATCGGTTAGGGATAATCATCAATAGCTAGCCACCTTGAGCCTCAAGTTGATAGCCTAGTAGCTATCATAAATTCTTGGGCTAAGATAGGTGATTGAGTTGACAAAAAGACTCCCTCTTTGTTTGTTGCATATGTTTGATTGTATTTTACTTCATCACTTATTGCATCAATGGTTTGGAAAGGCATGCATATTGTTGCCCTTGGAAAGCTCCTTGTTTTACCTAAACCTTTTATCCTATATATATATATATATATATATAAAAATAATAGGCCATTATTTTAAAATGATAATAGAGTTTCATTTTCAAATAATAAATGTTTTTTTTTAAATGATAATAGAGTTTCATTTTCAAATAATGAATGTTTTATTTTAAAATGATAATAGAGTTTCATTTATAAATAATAAATGCTTTATTTGTGAATGCTAATTCTATTTATTAAATATTAAATGGAAATACAGTTTTATTTAAATAATTAAGAGGCTACATAATAGTTGCTTCTATCTTAGATGATTGTTAAAGCAATAAAATATATTTTATTTAAATATAATAAACTTTTTTGTTTGAAAATAGAGCTTTCTATTTTATATAGCGTTCTTTAAATGAAAGATCTCATTTCTTTCAAAGTAAGTGAAAGGTCTTAATAATCTAAGAGTTCTCCAAGTAATACAAGACTATGCATCTTTAATGAGAAGCTTCTCACTGAGGTGAAGTGAAGATCCACATCTATTCTGGTGAGGAGCTAAACTATTAAAATATATTTTTAAAAATATAATATCCTAGAGGGATGGATGGAATGGAATTTAAGGTTGGCAGATGGAGTCTTAATAAAAATTTGTCAAGGGACATAGAGGGAAAAGGCTCTTGGCGATATTGGAATAAGAAGGAAAGGGAGGACATTAGATAGGGTTATTTTTCTACTCACAATAGAATGGAGGATGAAGAAGAAGGAAGCAAGGAGAAATATGTACAAGGAATACAAACTCATAGGGATGACAAAACCGAGTTAACGAGTTGTAGGTTGGTTGTAAAATACATCACCTTTGGTTTTGTTGTCATTTAATAGAAAGAGCATGTAGAACGAGTTAATCACTGTCAGGCTTGTGTTTATATTGGTAGCAAATCTTTCATCGATTCTTTGTATCGTGTCAGTAGGGCACCTGGTCTACCCAGTGCCATAGCTAGCCATGAAAAGCAATGCCATCACCCTAGGTAGTTCTTAGCCTAGAATCCCATATTATGGGTCATCGTAGCTACTACACTCTCCCTTGAAGTCATCGCCTATCCGAGAGCTATACCACCACTATGTTTTCCCTTATAACTTGAAATAAAACACAAGATCTTTAGAGTAGTTTTATTTTTCATTCACTCTTTTAAGGAATGCTATGTACGGTTGTGTAAGCGCCTAGTTTCCTCCTTAGAAGAAAATGAGGAATGCATACTTGACTCTTACCTTGGGCTCGAGGAGAAATCATTTACCCTAAGGTGGGTGGCAATAGATTATTATGGTTTGTTGACTAAGAGCATCTTGTGTTCTGTGTTGAACATTGTTAATCGAATTCGGTAGTTGACCCAGTTTTGTGGGTGTTTTTGTAAAAAAGAAAAAAGAAAAGCTTTAGGTCAATCAGGATATTTATTATTTGTTAATTAATTTAAGAGAGAGGGACTTAAATTATATGTAACATAGTTTATTTAAATAATTATATATGGAGACCTTAATTATGTTAAATAAATAGAATAGTGTGTTTCATAAATAAAAGGATAATTATTTTGTAGATTAAGGGTATGGAACCTTGATTTATGAAATAAAATAATAAATGGTTATTTAGTGAATTAAGTGGTTTAGACTTTGATTTATTAAAAGAAAGAACCTAATTATTTTATAGATTAAAGTAAGGGAAACTTTGATTTATGAAATGAAAGAAAGATGGTTTATTTTTAAATTGAAGTAATGAGACTTTAATTTAGTAAATAAATGAATTAATTATTTTATAGATTAAAGTAATGGGACTTTTATTTATGAGATAAGGAAAGATGGTTGCTTTATGAATTGAGTTCTAAGATTTGATTAATGTAAATAGAGGAACCTAGTGTATTTAATGATTAAAGGTATGGGACTTTAGTTAGTTAAATAAAGACAAAATTTCATTAAATTAAAATTCGTAATCTAAGTTGTGCATGTTGATGACTCTCTAAGAGTATTTGAGAGGTGAAAATAAAAGTAATGATTCTTTTGTGATATCAACTATGCATTAGATGGTTAGAGACTTGATTGAATTTGTATAGTTGCAATTTGGTAAAGTAATTGGTAGATGCATTTAGAGGCATGCCTATCCTGAACCATGAGTGCCTTGATCCCCTACTATCCTCAAATGATCGATGAAAAGCAAAGGAGGAGCAAGGAGGCTATTGGAACCAATGCATCAATTATTTTACTTATGATGGTTTACTTATGCTCAAATAGATTAGAGTTGTGGGGATATTTCCCTAATGAAATTGATGTAATATGTTATTCTTTGAGAGTATGGAGGGATTACCATACTTACCTTTATGTAATAACTATTTTATGGATTGGAAAATGTATATTTACTTTATTGCTATGTATTGTTTATATTTTGTGTTGATTTCTCTTTCAATTAATGTTATCTTCCTTTAAATATTGCTTATTTCCTAGTAACTCTTGTATGCTTTTAAGGTTATATTCTTTGTTAGATTTAGTATCTAGAATTGTTCTTGTTTTCCTTGCTAAACAAATAAACCTAAGTAATAAGTTTAGGGTGAACTTAGAGGATGACCTAAGGGATTGAGACCCCCTTAGGGTGAACATAGGAGACCTAAGGGATTAAGACCCCTTAGGAAGAATGGTAACTAAGTTGGGAAAAGTCTACATCTATGTTAAGATAGCTCATCATGAGGATGATATGAATAGCTTAACTCATAATACTCATAGCATACCTACTTAGATTGATTTGTGTATGGTATGGTGATGCGTGTATACCTTCGATTGATTGAAGGTGATAATTTTAGCTCATCAAGAATGATGATATGGATAGACTTATTTGTAGTAACACATAATACACCTACACAGATAGACTTGTGTGAGGGTATTTCGTGAGATGTAGCTTTTCAAGAAAACTTAGGGAATTTAAACAATAGGTTAAGCTTAGATTGGTTAGGGGCTTATGTATCCCTCTCCTTAGTTTAAAAAAAAACTTTTATTTTCTATGTGTTTTCTTATGGCTTGTTTTAGGGTTGTTACATTTGGTATCAGAGCTCTAGGTACGAGGGTATAGAGCTTCTTATGTGCTAAATGGATTTGGATGTCTCCAATGAAGGCTTGCTTAAAGTATAAGCTAAGGCTGGGATGACCTAGAATGCCATATTTTCTAGAATATAATGGGAACTAATCCCAAGGGTGAATGAATGTTATGATACCTTAGTATAGGCTTTGGTATTAATGATACATCATAAACTTAGAATACTACCCTAGTTAGATTTTTATTCTTTTAGCAAGAGAACTCTATATTATGGCTTGAATTAGAGATACAATTTAAGGTGAAGTTGTAACCTAATCTTTTCTTGGTTGTAACCAGGTTAAAATACCACCTAAGGCCAAAAGAGAGAGGTCTACACCTAGGAAAACTCGACAAAATAATATTGAAGAAGAGATCTGAGAGGAGGATCAAGCAAACCCTAATAGAGAGGTAGAAGGCCTCACTTCTACGGTTGCTACTATGCAGGATTAGATGAGACAACTTTGGGAAATAGTTGCAAACTAGAACTTGCAAGCTAGAGGCTCAGAGGTTGGCCAAGCTAATGGGTTAACTATAGAGAAGTTTCAATCTAGAGCCCTTCTAGAAAAGGAAGTGGCTAGGGATCTTTAAAATATTTATATCTCCAAATTTGATGAAGAAGGTGAAGGGGATGCAGTTGAGGTGTGGCTGAGAGAATTAGAGGTTTACTTCATGGTAAAATGCTATTCCCCAGGAACCTAAATGATTTGGGCCATAATAAACCTAGAAGGGTCTGATCTAGATTGGTGGGAAACCCACTATGAGAAGACTAATATTGAACTTGTTGACATTCCATGGAAATAATTCATAGTTATCTTCAAGAAAATGTTCCTAACAGAGCATTTCTATGCACTAAAATTTGAATAATTTTCTAGCCTACGACAAGGAACCAAAATGGTGGAGATATACTATAATAAGATGGTACAGTTACTTTAGTATGTGCCTACCTATGATGAGAAGATGAGGGTTCATAAGTTTATCCATGGGTTGGAATCTAGAGTAAAGCATGATGTAAACATGCATGAGCCTAAATCACTATAAAAGGTGTATGACTTGGCAAAGAAAGTAGATTTGAACTTCCAATCTAACTATGCCACCCTATATGAGCAATATTGGTAAGCATTGAGGAAGAGGAATAGTCAAGGATTCTTGAAATGGGAAGAGTAAGAGGATCAAAAAACCAAGAATCCCTAGAATTTTGAGAAGAGAAATGGTGGGAAAAAGGAAAAGTTCAAGAAAAAATTCCAAAATAAAACCAACAACACAAATAATGCTAAACCTCAACCTCAGAAACCATAAAATCTAGCTCCAACAATTAAAGTGGGAAATCAGAAACCTAAAATTTAGCAAGGACCCAAGGATGGGTGTTACCATTGTAGGAGGCCTTATTTTTCTAATTAGTGTCCACACCAACCAGGGCCTAGCTCATCCAACACCAAGGGAAAGTAACCTAAGCATCGGATCTATGTCACAGTCAAGAAACAAAAATAGAGGGGCAAGCTACCCCATTGCTTGTAAAAGGTAATATTTTTAATAAGCAAGTGAATATTCTAATAGATAGTGGGGCCACTAATAGTTTTATTTATTCTATTTTAGAAAGGACTATGTCGAAAATGCCAAGGATATTTGGCCCATGGATGGAAGGTTGAGTATGGTTCTGGGAAAACCTACTCGGTAAACTAGTGTTACCCAATGGTAGAAATTGCTTTAACTAGTGGAACCACAAAATGTTGTTTATATGTATCTCCACTTCATACCTTTGATGTGATCCTAGGGATGGATTGGTTACAGGACCATAAAGCCTTGATCAACTTCCAAGATCAATGGATCTATTATTTAGAGAAAGGCGAGGAGAGACTAAGAATTCATAGCAAGCAAGGGATGTTCAAACCCTAGATGTTGTTGGCTATGCAATTGAAGAAAGCCCTCAAGAGAGGAGGGATAGTGTATGTTGTAAAACTTAATTAAGTAGGAGATGATTAGAAGAGAGAAGTGCTAGGAAAGCACCCAATTTTATAAGATTTTAAGGATGTATTTCCAGAGGATTTACTTTGACTCCCTCCTATGTGGGAATTTGATTTCACAATTGATCTTATGCTAGGAGTAGAACCTATTCATAGATCTTCGTATAGGATAAATCCTATCAAGATGCAGGAACTAAAGGTTCAACTGCAAGGGATATTGGAAAAGGAACTAATAAAACCAAGTGTGTCACCGTGGGGTGCACCAATTTTATTTGTGAAAAAGAAAGACAATTATTTAAGATTAGTATTGATTATAGGATGTTAAATAAGGCTACAATCAATAACCGATATCCTTTACATAGTATAAAATATTTATTCGATCAACTAAGATATACCATGGTGTTCACTAAGATCGATCTAATATTTGGGCATCACCAATTAAGAATACGTGAGGAGGACACTCACAAAACAAAATTTAAGACTAGGTATGGACATTATGAATTCATAGTTCTACCCTTTGGACTAACTAATGCCCTAGCTATGTTCATGAATCTAATGAATAGTGTGTTTAGAAGGCACCTAGACCAGTTTGTCCTTGTGTTCCTAGATGATATCTTAATATACTCTCGAAAAAAATAAGAGCATGATAAACATCTCAATATCATGTTAGAGTTGTTGAGGGAAAATCAACTCTATGGGAATCTAGCCAAAAGTAATTTCTATATTTTAGAGGTATGATATCTTGGATATATCATATTAGTAGAAGGAATTGTTGTGGATCCAGAGAAAATAGAGGCCATCCTAAATTGGCCACCCCCTACTAATGTGACTGAAGTGCAAATCTTCATGGGGTTAATGGGCTACTATAGATATTACATAAAGGATTACTCTAATATTGTTGCAGCCATAACTAACCTTCAGAAAAAGGGAAAGGAATTCAAGTGGTCAAAGAAGTGTGAAGCTGATTTTGCATTGCTGAAACATAAAATCACTACCACACTAATATTAAATATTCTTGACCCTCAAGGGGACTTTTTAGTATGCATGAACGCATCATTGGAAAGGTTAGGAGGAGTACTCTCTCAAGAAGAGTCAATAGTAGCATATACTTCAAAGAAGCTCAAGAAGCATGAAGTTAATTATGCTACACATGATTTAGAGCTAGCTATAGTGGTGCATGCTCTAAAGGCCTAGCACCACTACTTGGTGGAGAGGCCCTTTGAACTAAAGACTGACCACAAATTCTATGGTATATATTCACCCAACCTATACTCAATGCGATATATAGAAGGTGGTTCGTGTTTCTCTTTGAGTATGACTTTGAAATTGAGTACATAATAGGGAAGAAGAATAAGGTAGATGATGCCTTGAGTAGAAGGAAACATATAACAATCATAACTAGAAGTCACATGGACCTGATGGATCAAGTGAGATAGGACCAATCTCGAGATGAGTACTGCCAGGAAATTCGAGTTAGGATGGATAGATACCCTAAGTATAATAAGGAATTTGGCATGAAATATGACCTCTTATGCTACAAAGGTAGAATCATCATACCAAAAATGGGTGATGTAAGAAAATTAATAATGCAAGAAGCCCATAGATCTCCTTATTTTGCCCATCCTGGAGGGGCCAAAATGCAGGAAAACATGAAAAGAACCTTCTTTTGGGTAGGAATGAAGAAGGACATCATCGATTTTGTGCTCGATGTCTCAAATATTAGAAAGCTAAGGTAGAATACAAGCATCCTATGGGATAATTGTATCCACATAATGTGCCCATGCAGAAGTGGCATGTCATATCTATGGATTTTATTGTAGGTTTATCCAAAACCTAGTATTAACATGATGCAATCTTGGTAGTAGTCAAT
This sequence comes from Wollemia nobilis, assembly GCA_028583015.1. Classification (NCBI taxonomy): domain Eukaryota; kingdom Viridiplantae; phylum Streptophyta; class Pinopsida; order Araucariales; family Araucariaceae; genus Wollemia; species Wollemia nobilis. The sequence goes on from JAQPPZ010000282.1 coordinate 1,482,857, forward strand.
AGATTGACTAAGGTTGCACATTTCATACTTGAGAACATCAAGGATGATGCTCAGGTGGTGGCTAATATATTTTCCAAAGAGGTATTCTTATTGCATGGGTTTCCTAAGGTAATCATTTTAGATAGGGATCCCAAATTCACTTTTGAGTTTTGGAAAGCCCTTCATAGTGCAGTGGGCATGAAATTGAATATGATTTTGGCATACCACCCTAAGACATATGGTCAAATAGAATAGGTAAACCAAGTACTAGAGGATATGCTCCGCATGTACTGCATGGATCACAAGTCTCATTGGGAAGACTACCTTCATCTTATGGAGTTCACCTAAAATAATGGACATCACTCCTCTTTAGGGATGACTCCTTTCGATGCCTTGTATGGGCAAAAGTGTAGAATACCATTATCTTGGGATAACCTAGAATATCGAGTTGTGATTGGGCCAGATATGGTTAGGGAAATGGAAGATTAGTTAAAGGTAATCAGGAAAAGACTTAAAGAAATTGTTGATATGCAAAAAAGTTATGTTGATCTCAAAAGGACTCCAAGAGAGTACTCAGTTGGAGATAAGGTATTTTTAAGGGTTAAATCGAAGAAGAGTGCTATCAAATCCATAAATTTGGATCTATGGTTTGTGGGACCCTTCAAAATCACTAAAAATATCAGTCCGGTTGCTTATTGACTTGCCTTACTACCTAACCTATCCAAGATCCATGAGACCTTACACATATCCTTGCTTAGGAAATATGTTGCTGATTCTGAACATGTATGGGATGTTTCCAATTTACGTATGGGAAATTCAGAGGCTATTGAAGTGATGATGGTAAATATTCTTGAGTTTTTCTCTAAGTCTATGCGGAATCAGACTCTTGAGCAATGTAAGGTCCAATGGGACCGATTTTCTGAAATAAATGCCACTTGGGAGAAAGTGGATGATATGCAAAAACATTTTCCCTTATTGTTTGAAAATATATAATGTAATAATTTTATTTTTATTTTTGTGAAAACTAGATCACTCAGGATGATGTTTAGTCCTAGGGGGTAGGATGTCATGACCCTCCCTAGCAGAATTTTTGGCACAAAGAAACAATGTATTAATATATAATGTTTTAATACCTAGTTTGAGCAATTGAACCAACTATGCAATATTTAGTTGATTTGATAGAGCATGGTACTACTATTATATTGCCAAATGTGCAAGATTAGGTACACTCGTGAGTGGGAGAAGTAGAATACTCCACCAGAAGTGGGGTACTTGAGATTGGAAAAATGATGATTAAGGCAACTCGAGGGTAACATGGATGGATACCTTCATATAGGTATGTATTATCGATTTAGGGATAATCATTAACAAGCTAACCACATTGAGCCTCAAGTTGATAGCCTAGTAGCTATCATAATTTCTTGAGATGAGATATGTGACTAGGTTGATGGAAATACTCCCTCTTTATCTATTGCATATGTTTGATTATCTTTTACTTCATCACTTGTTGCATAAATGGTTTGGAAAGGCATGCATAAGTTTGTTGCCCTTGGAAAGCTCCTTGTTTTACCTAAACCTTTTTATCCTATGTTATATATATAGTAGAAGTTTTATTTTAAAATGATAATAGAGTTTCATTTTCAAATAATGAATGTTTTATTATAAAATGATAATAGAGCTTCATTTTCAAATAATGAATATTTTATTTTAAAATGATAATAGAGTTTCATTTATAAATAATAAATATTTTATTTGTGAATGTTAATTCCATTTAGTAAATATTAGATAAAAGAAATTATTTAAATGGAAATATAATTTTATTTAAATAATTAAGAGGCTACATAATAGTTGCTTCTATCTTAGATGATTGTTGAAGCAATAAAAGATCTTTTATTTAAAAAATAAACCTTTTAGTTTGGAAAAAAAAATTATTTTAGATAGAATTCTTTAAATGAAAAATCTCATTTCTTTCAAAGGAAGTGAAAGGTCTTAATAATCTAAGAGTTCTCCAAGTAAGACCAGATCGAGTGTCTTGAATGAGAAGCTTCACACCGATGAGAAGTGAAGAGCCACGTATATTCTGGTGAGGAGCTAAACTATTAAAATATATTTTTAATAATTTAATACCCCACCATAGTCATATGGATGGAATGGAAGTTAAAGCTGGAAAATGGAGTCTTAATAAAAAATTGTTAGGGGACATGGAGGGAAAATACTCTCGATGGTCTTGGAATAAGAAGGAAAGGGAGGACCTTAGATAGGGTTGTTGTTTTTCTACTCATGATATAATGGAGGATGGAGAAGAAGGAAGCAAGGAGAAATATGTACGAGGAATACCAACTCAGATGGAAGACATAACCAGGTTAATGAGTTGCAGGTTGGTTATAAAATGAATCGCCTTTGGTTTTGTTGTCCTTTAATAGAAAGAGCATGTAGAACTGGTTAATAAATTGAATGGTTGGGCATGGCTCTCCTATTTATTATTTGATATTTCTACATTTGAGGTGGAACATCCTTCCTCATCCTATTTGAGACCCCTCCCACCTGTGATGTTTGAATCATGGTGTGGACATCTCTCACCTTGTAGCCAATGATGTTTTGGTTGGGTAAGTTGTAGGACTCTTCCCCTTGCATCAGGTTTGTGTTCAATTGTAACTAAGATAGATGGTTGGCTATGTTAGGAGTGTTGGAAAATCACTATTGGGCTTGTGTTCATATTGGTAGCAAACCGTACGTTGATTATCTGTGTCATACCAGTAGGGTACCTGGTCTACCCAACACCATGGTTGATCACATAAATCAATATTGTCATCCTAGGTAGTGCTTAGCCTAGCATCCCATCTCATGGGTCATCATATCTACTACACTCTCCCTTGAAGTCGTCACCTATTCGAGAGCTAGACCACCATTGTGTTTTCCCTTATCGCTTAAAATGAAACCCGAGATCTTTAGGGGAGTTTTATTGTTCGTTTGCTCTCTTAAGGAATGCTTTGTACGGTTGTGTAAGCACCTGGTTTACTCCTTAGAAGAAAAGGATGAATGCATACCCGAATCTTACCCTAGGCTCAAGGGGAAATCATTTACCTTAAGGTGGTTTACAATAGATGATTGTGATTTGTTGATTAAATAACATCATATGTCTTGTATTGAATATTGTTAACTGAATCCGGTAGTTGACCTAGTTTCATAGGTGTTTTTTGTAAAAGAGAAAAAAAAAGAGAAAATATTTAGGTCAATCAAGATTTTTATTATATGTTAATTAATTTAAGAGAGAGAGGCTTAAATTATTTTTTTTTGGTAGATAAGATACTATAGCATTAATACCGGGTTTTACAGGTTAACCCAAAACCTTTTACAAAAATCAGCCCAGGGCCGTTGATGAACATATCCTTACTAAGGATCCTATATATGTAAAGTCTACATGCCGCCAAAGCCATTACATCCGGTAAGGCACATAACCTGTTATCAAAAAGAAACTTCCCATACAAAATTTTTGGTATACCTTGAGAAAACACACGCATCATAATTACAAAAAATAAACAAACACGAATCCCTTCCTTGAGACAATGGAGAAACAAAAAGCTACAAACACACATAGCAGAGTACTAAAAAAAACTCCCACAAGCTCTGTATTGACAGTTACTCTTAATAATTCTTTGGTAATTGCTTTCTTTCGTATATGACATGCTTTGGTACCACATACTATCTTGGCCAATTAGCCTTGGAGAAGTGAACCTGCTGGCTAGATTTATGACGGTGGCTATCTGGTGGTCCACGTGGATTTGGTTTGAAGTCTTATATTGTTGTTTCTTTCCTTCCCTATGATTATCAACCAACCTCAAATTACTAATACTACTAGGAGCCATGTTATCTGACATGTGACTATCCCCATTAATCTTTGTGGTATTTCCAAGTAGCATCCATGAAGACTGATAGCTCAGATAATTTTTATTGTGAGTCCAATTCAAAAAAGAGACGGGAATACTCCTAGCCTTTGAACTTACAGTGCCTTCCCTATTGGTAAATTTGACTATCATTCTTGGCATTCTTGTTGAATAAGCTCCTCTACTTTACTCGGGACACCATGTTCCCATTTTAAAAGTTCATCACCATCGACACCCAAATTGGCCAGCTTATCAACAATTTTATTAGCTTCCCGAAAAACATTTTGGGCTTTTCTATCCTGTCTTCCCTGGAAAAGGATCCTAGCCTCTTCAAAAATTGTTTTAATCCTCCAAGGAGGTGTTTTCCAATTATTGAGTAGATTTATAACATGCATAGAGTTTCCTTCTATGATCAAATTTCCTTCTAAGTCTTGAGTCATTTGAAGGCCTCTCCACATAGCTCTTCAGCTTCGTTGTTTGTCCTTGTTCCCAAATATTTAGAAAATGCAAGCATCATATTCCCATTATGATCTCACACAATGCCACCAGCGCTTGCTCTGCCAGGATTGTCCTTAGCTACTCCATCAAAATTAAGCTTAAACCAACCCGTAGGATGTGGAGACCACTTAACATTGGCTCTGGGGTTGACTACCCTAGGCACAGACTCATCTAACAAGGTTAAGCTTAAATATTGAGCAATCGTGATCTCCTACAGATGAGGTTTACAACTATCAAAAGGGATAAGGTTCACATTATCATTGGAAAAGGATAGGATCCTGGCAATGATAGTTTGATGATCATGTACAGACTCATTAAAGACTCTATGGTTCCTTTCTAACCACATCTACCAAAGATAGTGATTGAGACAAATTTTCCATATGTATGTAAGTCTTTGGCTTGAAAAGGGGCAATGCCACTGGATGAACAAATCAAGTACGATGGTTGGTTTAACCCATGAAATATTAAAGGCCTAAAAAACCCCACTTAGGATAGTCAAGGAAAAAGGACACTCAAGGAAAATGTGATAAATGGTCTCCTAATTAGCCCTTTACAGATAAAAATGATTAGTGATACAAATACCTTTACACATTATATTATCAATGGTTAGAATTATTCCTTGGATAACCAGCCATGAAAAGACTACAATTTTTGGAATTAAATTTTTTATCCAAACTAAGTCCTTTTGAAGGACAAAATCCTCGTCATCAAGCAGAAGCTTGTAAGCTGATTTAATAGTGAACTGCCCATTTTTCGTAGGAGCCTAAGTCACTTGATCTTCCTTGGGTCTCATGGGGATAAACTATTGCCCGAGAATTTTACAAAGATCATTTGATTCACTTGAAATCCCTAAATTATTATTTGTTTCCACTTCATTCTACCTTTGTCCTCAACCATATAATCGAAGACTTTTCTACCAATGATTTCTTCTGTGATATCTCTGATTCGGGCTAAATTAGGATATTACATCAATGGTTCATCCTTAGCCCACCTATCATTCCAATAATTTATCCTCTCACCATTGCCTAAAACCCATCTTAAGCCTTTTTTGATAATTTCCTTACAATTAAGAATTGCTTTCCAAAAAGAAAAACCTCTGATTGGAACTGAGTCACTTAGAAATTCCATATTTTGAAGATAATTTCATTTGATGATAGTTGTCCATTCATTTTATTCACTAGAAATGAGATGCCACACCTGCTTAGCTAGTAAAGCTAAATTTATATGAGCAATTCTCCTCAGACCTAAGCCTCCATTTTCCCTAGGTCTGCACACTTTGGTCCATCCTACAAGGTGTATCCTTTTTTTCTCCTCTGATCCAGTCCATAAAAATTCTTTTTGGAGTTTCTCAATTTTTTGGAAAACCTTCACAAGGGATTTGAAAATGGAGAGGAAATAGATTGTAATGCTCTGAAAAGAGGCCCTAGTGAGGGTCAGCTTTCCTACTTGATATAGAAGATGACCTTTCCATCCAACAAGTTTTTTTTGAATTCTTTCAATAACCCTATCCCACATTGATTCTCTTGGAGAACCAATGAAAAGAGGGATACCAAGATACGAAGTGGGGAGGTTTGCTATATCACACCCTAAAATTTATGCAATCCTTCCTTGCCTCTAAATGGGGGTGTTTAAGAAATATAATTTGCTTTTACTAAAATTAACTTTCTGACCAGCAACATCCTTGTAGAGTTGTAGGATGTATTTAATTATTTTGGCCTCAACCATTGATGCCTTAGTCAATATAAGGGTATCATCGATGAATTGTTGGTGAGAAACAACCCTAGTGAGAGATGTTGTCTTGATTCCTGATATTAGCCTTGAACTGCAAGCATTTTTGATGGTTCTGCATAAAGCTTCTGCCACAATGATGAATAACATGGGGCTGATAGGGTCCCCTTGCCGAATTCCTCTACGACTTTGAAAGTAACTAGCAGTTGTTCCATTAACTAGAATCAAGAACCATGCTTTAGAAATACATTATTTTATCAAATTAACCCATTGGTGGTGAAAACCAAACTTAAGGAGGACAACAATCAGAAAGTCCCAATTTAGCATGTCAAATGCTTTGTTCATATCAAGCTTGAGGGCAAAAACATACCTGTTAGTCTTATGAGTAGAGTGCAGAGCTTCATGAACTGTGATAACTCCATCCAAGATTGAACTACCCTGGAAAGATCTTCCCTGGCATGGATCTATGATGCGAGGCAAAATATATCTCATTCTATTTGCAATGGCTTTAGTTAGGATCTTGTAAGAAACATTGCACAGACTGATTGGCCTGAAGTCAACCATAGATTCAGGGGTTTGATTCTTAGAAATTAGAGAAATAAAAGTAGATTTGATACCTTTTGGGATATGATTGCTTGCTTGGAATTCTCTAACAACAAAAATTACATCCTCACTTACGATGTCCCAAAATTCTTGATAGAAATGAGGGGGAAATTCGTCAAGTCCTGGGGCTTTTTCTGGCTCCATGGTAAACAAGGCTTCCTTAATTTCCTCATCATAAAATGGAGCTAGAAGCTTAAGGTTTATATCCTCATTTATTATGCTAGGAATGGATTGCAAGAGAATATCTTTGGCATCCTCATTGCACTACGATTCCTGATCAAGGATAGAATTGAAATAAGTTACTGCCTCCTTTCTGATTTTTGTTAAGTCTTGAGTAATAGAACCATCTACTTTTAAAAAAAAAATTATCTTGTTATTGCTTCTGTTTCTAAGCGTGGTGACGTGAAAAAACTTGGAATTTGAATCTCCATATTTCAACCAAAGAGTCCTTGATTTTTGGCTCCAATAGATTTCCTCACAGGTCAAAATATTATGAAACTCTGCTAGTTTTGTTCGTTCCTCCTGCCTAGTAGTTTCATCAGCATCACCATGTTGGATCCCTCTGATCAATTATCTTCAAACTTTCAACAACCTATTTTTTATTTTCAAAGAGGTTCCCAAAGACCTCTTTGTTCCAAGTTTGAAGCTTTTCCTTAACAAACTTTAATTTTCCAACAAGTTTAAAAGCTACACTACCCCTGACAGGCTACTGCCACCACTGACTTAAGTTATCTCTGAAACTGGAATGTTTGATCCACATAGATTGAAATATGAAAGGTTTCTTGAAGGACAGAGAGTTAGATATCTCCAAAAAAATGGAATTATGATCAAAGGCAATTTTAGGAAGGGCTTGTAGGGTAGAATCATTGAACAAATTTGTAGCCTCCTTTGATAGAAAAAAACTATCAAGCCTTTCTTGAATGAGATGACACCCTATATTTCAATTGCTCTAGGTATAATTCGCTCCTCTAAGTTTTACATCCATCAACATGTTGGAGTTCACAAAGTCATTGAACTCATCCATGCTACTGATAGGTGGTCCATTTCCACCCATTTTGTTTGAAGAGTAAAGAGGAGTGTTAAAATCCCTAGCCAGAATCCAGGGGACATTATGAAAGATTTCACTCAGATTGCCTAAGTACTCCCATAGTAGATCTCTCCCTTGAATTGAAGTCGAGGCATAAATATTTGAAAGGATCCATGACCTGTTGCTATTTATTTCCTTAAATAAAACACTAAGAACCCTATCATATTTCTGAATAATGGTGCCTTCTACTATCCGGGGATCCCACAAAGTCATAAGGCCTCCAGATGCTCCTCTGGCTGATTTGCAAACCATCTCCCCTTGATTCCAAATTTTTTTTGCTATTTTTTTTTACTGAATCTCATCAGTTTTTGTTTCTTGCAACATGATAATAGTTGGATTCACTTGATTTATTATTGCACTGACTTCCTTGTGTTTGGGCAGGCCATTGAGGCCTCTCACGTTCCATGAGAGGAACTTCATTTATATTGTTTGGGATTTCTTCCTCTCCCCCTCCCTTGAGGGGGTTTTCCTAATTTGTTGTCTTCAAAACCTAGAATAACCTGTTGAAACAAGGTTCTCTATTTTCCATTGGCAATGTCATTATTAGTTTTAATTTTTTGATGCTCAGCATTTGATATTCTCCCTCTTCTTTTTTCATTGCAAAAATCTATAGGAGACTTCACAGTGCTCCTAGTTTGTTTAGGACTAAACTGAGGGGAGCTAATTTTTTGCAGAACCGGACTGCCATATTCCTCATTCTAAAGAGTTTCACATATCTCCACCCCTACATCCAAATATTCTCCTTTTTTCCTATATTCCCCTGGTCTACGGGACGACCCCTCAATAGGATTCACCTGGCTCCTAGTGATGATGTTAGGGAGATGAGATTTTTTATTTTCCAATGCCTCAACTTTCTTCCTAAGTTCTTCAGCATTAGGGTTTGGCTTTGGGATGCCCACTAGGCTTGAAGTATTTCTAGCATTGGGGTTTAAGGATCCTGAATTGGATGTGGATTCTAGAGATCATGCATTAGGGTTTGGATTTGTGATGCCCACGGGGATTACAATAATTTTAGCATTAGGGTTTGAGGATCCTGACTTGGATGGGGATTCAAGAGAGTCAAAAAGGTTAGCCTGAAGGTGTTGGGCTTCCATGTCTTCTGATAATCCTCCTACTCCCATATTGGATAGAATTGAAAATTTATTTGAAACTAGAGGATTGGAACTTACCTAAGTATTTTGGTTTCCAACAACTTGTTGTTTTATTTTGTCTTGCTGGGACCCTGCACCCTCTCTTTTCATTTTTTTGTAGACATAGTTTACCTGATTTAAATTGCCTCTGCCAGGGAAACTCCTCAAATTTCCTATGTCTAGCATTCCCTGCTTCTGCTTTTCTCTATTCATCACCAGGTTAGGGCACTGATTGCATAGATGTCCTTGATTTTTATATTCTGCATAGAATATCGGTCTGTTATCGTATTCTACCAACTATTTTCTATAGTATTCTCCATACTCTAGCTCCACAAACCTTGGCAATTCATTATTCAAATTAGCATTTACGTAGATTCGTGCATGAGTCATCCTTGTCCTGGCCAAGGTCACATGGTCAATGGAGATCAGGTCCCCTATAGTTCTGGCTATGCCCTACAACCAATATTCATTGAAGAACTAGGTAGGTAGACTCGGGATATGAAACCAAATAGGGGCAATGTTAATATTTTGCTTTTCAGGGTCAAAATATTCACCCCATCGTCTGAGAAAAAGGCTCCTTTTGCCTAGAAACCAAGGACCTCATGTTAAAATGTGGTTAGCATCCTCCATATTGTTAAAATGGATAATGAAGAACCCTCGAGTTAGAGCTACCAACTCCAAGCTGCCTACCAGTCACCATTTACCCATCACCCAAGCCCTGATAGTCTCCATGTCCGGCCTACCTCCCAAAAACTTGCCTACCAGGGAGAATTCTTCCATTAAAAGAAAGGGGCTCATGGAACTTGTCGGGGCTGAATTTTATTATTTACTGGAAATAGGGGTGGAAGAGAGAGAACCTCCTTTCTTTTTCCTCTAAGAGTCTCAGCAAAAGACAACCACTTCTTGGGCCCTGCATTGTCCTTTGTATATTTTTTGTTGAGGTCTTTCTGAGGAGGGTCGGGCCCCCATGTGATGCCCGCCTCCAAATATACCGTAGCCTGACCACCTTCCTCTGGATCCTTGCTTGATCCATGCTCGAGGTTACCACCCACCCCTTCCATACCTGTTGTACCTTTATCACCTTGGCTGAGATTCTTGCCCAAAAAATTCAAACCCTCACTCCCACCGGACCCACTAAACCTCACCTCACTCATTCCTCTTGCTGGTTTTAGTCTTAAATGTATTTTATTATATTAATGTTGTATGGGTGAGAGGCTTAAATTATAAATAACATAGTTTATTTAAATAATTAGAGTTGGAGACCTTAATTATGTTAAAAAAAGAGAATAGTGTGTTTCATAAATAAAAGGATGGTTATTTTGTAGATTAAGGGTATGGGACCTTGATTTATGAATAAAATGAGAAATGGTTATTTAGTGAATAAAAGTGGTTTATATTTGATCTATTAAAATAAATAACCTAGTATTTTATAGATTAAAGTAATGGAACTTTGGTTTATGAAAGGAAAGAAACTGATTTATTTTTAAATTTAAGTAGTAAAGCTTTAATTTAGTAAATAAATAGAAGGATTGTTTTATAGATTAAAGTAATGGGACTTTGGTTTATAAAATTAAAAGAAATAATTTATTTTTAAATTGAAGTAGTGAAGCTTTAATTTAGTAAATAAATGAAAGGATTTTTTATAGATTAAAGGTATGGGACTTTAATTTATTGAACAAAGACAAGATTTGATTAAAGTAAAAATCGTGATCTAAGATGTGCATGTTGAATGACTCTCTAAGGGTATTTGAGAGGGAAAAATAAAAGTAATGATTCTTTTATGATATCAACTATGCATTAGATGGTTAGAAACTTGATTAAATTTGTATAGTTGCAATTTGGCAAAGTAAATTTTAGATGCATTTAGAGGTATGCCTATCCTGAACCATGAGTGCGTAGATCCCCTACTATCCTCAAATGATCGATGGAAAGCAAAGGAGGAGCAAGGAGGCCATTGGAACCAATGCATCAGTAATTTTACTTATGATGGTTTACTTATGCTCAAATAGACTAGAGTTGTGGGGAGATTTCCCTGATGAAATTGATGTAATATGTTATTCTTTAAGAGTATGGAGGGATTACCATACTTACCTTTATGTAATAACTATTTAATGGATTGGAAAATGTATCTTTACTTTATTACTATGCATTGTTTATATTTTGTATTGATTTCTCTTTCAAATAATGTTGTCTTCCTTTAAATGTTGTTTCTTTTATAGTAACTCTTATACACTTTTAAGGTAATATTCTTTGTTAGATTTAATATCTAGAATTGTTCTTTTTTTCCTTGCTAAACAAAAAAAATCTAAGTAATAAGTTTAGGGTGAACTTAGAGTATGACCTAAGGGATTGAGACCCCCTTAGGGTGAACATAAGAGAACTAAGGGATTAATACCCCTTAGGGATAATGGTAACTAAGTTGGGGAAAGTCTACATACGAGTTAAGATAGCTCATCATGAAGATGGTATGGATAGCTTAACTCACAGTACTCGTAACATACTTGCACAGATTGATTTATGTATGGTATGGTGATGCATGTATACCTTCGATTTACTGAAGGTGATAAGTTTATCTCATCAAGAATGATGATATTGATAGACTTATTTGTAGTAACACATAATACACCTACACAGACAAACTTGTGTGAGGGTATTTTGTGAGATGTATCTTTTAGAGAAAACTTAGGGAGTTTAAAAAATAGGTTAATTCTATATTGGGTAGGGGTTTATGAATACCTTTCCTTATTTAAAAAAAAAAAAATTATGTTTTATTTTTTGTGGCTTATTTTTAGGTTTGTTACAGCTTTAGGTTACAATATCCTTAGGTTGTAGGGTTCTAAGTATCGTTCTTTGTGAGTATCGCAAACCTAAATCAAATAATTAACATAGCTCTTCTTATGGTTAGAGAGAAATGGAGGACCTTGCAACTACAATTAAATTATTTCAAGGGTAGTTGGAATAATCCACATTTGTGAATAAAAATATTTAATGAAAATGATGGAATCACAACAAAAGATGATAGAACTTCTTCTTGAGCAAGAATGTAGAAGTAAAAAGGAAAAGCTAGGAAAGAGACCAAATTTTATGAAGGTAATTAAAAGGATTAATCAGGAAATGATTCCAAAGAAATTGGATAAGAAATAGAACTATAAGAATGATTTGGAACCTGTAGGTACTCAAGAAGATAAGAAAGGAAAATTTTGAGGTTGCTATATTTGTGGAGGGCCACATTTTGCAAATAAATTCCCTCAAATATTTTATTGAAATAAAGCACCTAAATAACCACCTCTTGGAACATGTGCATTACCTAGAGCTTCAAGCCAAGAAGAGCGAGTGACCCCTTAGCCTTGAGAGGTAATATAGATATTTTACTTTTTAGAGACATACCAGAAAGGCCTAGATTTTTGGAAAATGGGTGGAAAGTAGAATTTGGGTTAGTACAGACCTATCAATGCCTATTTGACCCTCACATACCTTCGACATCATTCTTGCTATGGATTGGCTAAGAGCTCACTTTTGAAGAAGGATAGTTAGAATTCACTGTTGAATCTAATCAATGGATTAGGGTCCAATGTGGTCCTGGCTCCTTAGACCACATGTTTTCTTAGCCATTACAAGTTGGAAAAGTAATAGGGAGGAATAATATATGTTACCAAGTTAGATAAAAGGTAAGGTGTTCAAATGGGTAAATTAATGTGAAAAAGACTTTGATATTGTGAAGAAGAAACGGATAACTATTTGATTTTCAAAATATCAACCCTTTAAAAATATTTTTGGATTTGGAGAAATCATAACTCAGGATAATACAATAGTTGTTGATGCTCAAGGAAATTTATAGACATTATTTGATAAGAAAACTTTTTAGGTTAAGGAATGACTACCACAATCTGAGATGCATCCTTGAAATGCAAGACAACATAGATAGATGGAATTTTGACATTAGATATATTAAGAGCAAGGAAAATGATGCAGGAGCATCCAGTGGTGTAAGAGTGATCTTGCATCACCCGAAAAAAAATTGTAATTTTTTAATTTTGTAAAACTAAGTAAAACTAGTGAAACTAGTTTAACTTACAGAAGATTTTTGAAGATCTTAGAGGTTGAATTGGAGGATTTTCAGCTAGATGCAAGCTTGTGCCAAGGCTTTCTTCCACTTAGTTCATTTCACGCCCTTTCCAAAAATATGCTATAATAGTCAATCGAGTTGATGAGTGCGAAGTTGTGACCTTGGCAAGTTTCCCCCAAAATTCAAATTTGAAATAGATGGTTTTAGGCGGGAAAAGGGGAAAACAGGGTATTTGAGGGAATTTTCAAAATTGTAAAAGGGATTTTTCTTTTGGTATCCTCATTTTTGGAAGAAAATTAATGAAATGTTTGGTTCTATTATAGGAACAAAGGAATAACACTTGTGTATCATTTTTTTGTGTTGTTTGATCTTCACCAAGTGGTATCAAAGCGGGAGTTCCTAAGTGTGTAAATAGATTGCTAGACGTGAGGTATTTTACACTAGGATCTATGGTTAGGGTTTGTGAGAGAAGTGAGTAGAATGCCTCCACGAAGAAACCATGGTGGTGGGAGAAATATGGTGCCAAAAGAAGATTTCAGATCTTTGCAGAGGCAAGTTCAAGCTCTGCAAGAGGAGTTGCATAGAGGGTTTGAGCCAAGGAGAGAAGATGGCAGTGAAGATGAAGTTGAAGAAGAAGAGGACCAGTTCGATGAAGAAGAAGAGGTAGTAGATATTGCACAATCTAGGTTATACAGAGCCATATATCATATTGGAAAGAGATCAAAGATGAAGGTTTCTATGTATTCTAGAAATATTGATCCAGAGGAGTTGATTAACTAGATCAATGATTTGGAAGAATACTTTGAGTATGAGGAGGTTGAAGATCCTAATAGGGTAAATTTTGCTAAGACCAAGCTGAAGGGTCATGCCAGCATATAGTGGAAGGGAGTGCAGCTAGACAAAAAAAAAAAGAGGAAAAGAAATGATAACAAAATGGGAACGGATGTTGGAGAAATTTAAGATGCAATTCATTCCAGCTAACTATGAGTTGGATCTGCTAAAGAAAATGCAAGGTTTGAGGTAGTCAAGTAAGTCTGTCAAAGAATACATAGAGGAGTTTTATAAAATTTTAATCAGAACAGGCCATTCTAAGGCCAACAAGGAGAAGGTATCTTGTTATATTAATGGGTTACGAGCAAGTATTCAAGAGGAGTTAAGTCTGGTCAGGATGACCACCATACATGATGCTTACTAGTTTGCCCTGAGGGTTGAAGAGAAGATGAACAGAAGGTTTGAGAGCAAGAAAAGAGGAAGAGATCATGGTGGAAGAACTAGTGGAAGAACAAATGGAGGATGAAATGAATATCATAAGAAGAATGGAGAAGTCAGCAGTAGTTAAGATCAAAAGGGAGATAATGCTTACCGCCCCCATGATCAGAACAATGGTTACTAGAGAGGAAGAGGAAGGTTTGGATGAGGGTTTGGAAGAGGAGGATTTTGTGGAACTTGTTTCCACTATGGAGAAGGACATTGAGCATACGAGTGTCCACAACACCAAGAGAGGACAAATAAGAGACCCGAAGGTAATGCCCGAGCTATTATTGTTGATGAAGATGTTGAATCTGAGCACTTTGAAGAAGTAGAAAGAGGAGAAGTGTTGATCACAAGGAGAGCCTTTTTGAATGAGGAGAGAGACCCATATCAGAGGAAGATCTTATTTTGCACAAGGTGTAAATGTGCAGGTAAGGTATGTAATATTATCATAGACAATGGTAGCATAGATAACCTAGTTTCAGAAGGAATGGTTACCAAATTGTAATTAGAGAGGAAGAGACACCTGCATCCATATCAGATTGTGTGGTTGCATAAGGACCATAGGGATTTAGTCAGTGAGTAATGCTTGGTAAAATTTAACATTTGGAATTACCATGATGAGGTTTTGTGTGACATATTTCCTATGGATACTTGCCATTTGTTGTTGGGAAGGCTATGGCAGTTTTATCGGTGTGTAGTGCATGATGGTCGTGTCAACACTTACTCCCTGACAAATAATGTAGTGCGCCATAAGCTGAAGCTCCTGAAGGAGGTGGAATAAAAGGTATGTAGCAGTGCCATAATCTATTTAGTTGAAGGTAGAAGGTTTTTGTATGGTTTGAAGCATGAGCATATGTGCTATGCATTAATTTCTAGAGTTAGGGAATAAGAATGCAAAGATACCCTAGTAGAAGTCTCAAGTTTTTTAGAAGAATTTCGAGATATTATATCAGATAATGTGCTTAAGGGTTTTCCACCAGTGAGGAAGATCAGTCACCATATAGATTTGGTACCGGGATCTAGTTTACCCAATAAGGTAGCCCATAGAATGACTCCTATAGAAAGTGAGGATCTAAACAAACAAGTCCAAGAGTTTCTAAAAAAGGGATTGATTCGGGAGAGCCTAAGTCCATGTGCAGTACTTGCAATACTAGTGCCAAAGAAATATGGAGAGTGGAGAATGTGTATAGACTCCTGAGCTATTAACAAGATCACCATAAAATATAGATTTCCATTTCCAAGTATGGATGACAATATGTACTATTTGAGTGGAGCCAAGTACTTCACAAAGATTAACCTAAAGAGTGGGTACCATCAGATTCATGTCAGAGAAGGAGATGAGTGGAATACAACCTTCAAGACTAGAGAGGGTTTGTAATAGTGGTTGGTCATGCCATTTGGGCTAACCAATGCACCAAGCACATTAATGCGGCTGATGAATGAGGTATTGAAGGATTTTTTTAGGAAAATTTGTCATTGTCTATTTAGATGACATTTTAATATTTAACAAGACCTTGGAAGAGCACCTAATGCATATCAGAAGGGTTTTTGAGAAGTTGAGGGAGGAGCAATTGCTAATTAATTTGAAGAAGTGTAGCTTTGTGAAGAAGGAGTTAGTGTACCTGGGATTTGTCATCTCATCCAAAGGTCTAAAAATAGACCCAGAAAAGGTAAGGGCTATCATTGAATGGCCTACTCCAAGGAGCATAACTGAGGTAAGATCATTTCATGGTCTAGCAAGTTTTTATAGAAAATTCATTAGAAATTTTAGTAGTATTTATGCACCCCTTACAAAAACAATGAGAGGGGATAAGAAATAATTTAAGTGGAACTTAGGAGCAGATAAGAGCTTTGATATGTTGAAGAAGAAGGTCACAGAGCAACCTGTTTTGGCACTTCCAAATTTTAGTAAGGTGTTTCAGGTAGATTGTGATGCTAGTGGTAGTGCCATAGGAGATATATTGAGTCAAGAAGGTAAACCTGTTGCTTATTTTAGTGAGAAACTCAATGATGCTAGGAAGAAGTATTCAGTTTATGATCAAGAGTTTTATGCTATAGTTTAGGCTCTAAAGAAGTGGAGGTATTATTTATTGCCAAAAGAGTTTGTTCTATATACTGATCATCAGGCCTTACAGTATATTAATAGCCAAGGGAATCTAAATTAGAGGCACTTTAAGTGGGTTGAGTTTCTACAGAGTTATACCTTTGTGTTGAAGCACAAGAGTGGAAAATCAAACAGAGTTGCAGATGCCTTAAGTAGAAGGTAGTGTTTATTGATAGAAATGAAGGTGGAAGTTGTAGGGTTTGACAAAATTAAGGGTTTGTACCTTGAAGATCCTAATTTTGCAAAGGCTTGGAGGGATTTCTTAGCACTTGTTACCTTGGACAGGACTAAGTGGTTGGATTTTCTGATCCAAGATGGAATTTTTTTTAGAGGAAATCAATTATACATTCCAAGGAGTTCAATGAGGGAGAATATAGTCAAGGAGAAGCATAGTGGAGGGTTGGCTGGACACTTTGATCAGGATAATACCATTGCCCTTGTTAGTGAAAACTAGTATTGGCCATATTTGCTGCAAGATGTGAAGAGGTTTGTACAAAGTTGCAGAGTATACCAAATGGCCAAGGGTGTGAGAAAGAACACTGGATTATATCAGCCATTACCTATACCAGAGAGACCATGGGAGGACATCAGCATGGATTTTGTTCTTGGCCTACCAAGGACACAGAAGGGGAATGACTCCATATTTGTAGTGGTTGACAGGTTTTCAAAGATGGCACATTTTATTCCCTGCCAAAAAACTAATGATGCAGTTCATGTTGTAGGGTTGTTTTTCAAAGAGGTGGTACGACTTCATGGTCTACTAAAGAGTATTGTTTTTGATAGGGATACTAAGTTTTTTGGGTATTTTTGGAGGACCCTATGGAATAAATTGAATACAAACCTAAAATTCAATTCTGCATACCACCCCTAGACTGATGGACAAAAAGAGGTGGTGAATAGAAGTTTGGGTAATCTACTGAGATGCTTGGTAGGAGATAAGCCCAAGGGATGGAATTTAGTTTTGCTACAAGCATAATTTGCATACAAAAATTCTATCAATAGGAGTACTAACAAATCTCCATTCTTGATAATATATGGGAGCAATCCAAGAAATGCTTCTGAGTTGAGGAAGATGGATACAGGGGAAAAGTGCAATGCTAAGGTTGAGGACTTTGTAGAGCATCTGAAGAGCTTGCATGAAGAAGTGAAGAAGCATATTACTAAGATGAATACTTAGTACAAGACAAGGGCAAACTAGAAGCAATGGTTTAAGGAATTTGAAGTGGGAGATGAAGTTATGGTCCATCTAAGAAAAGAAAGGTTTCTTGCTAAAACCTATAACAAGCTAAAAATGAAGAAGTTTGGACCATGTAGAATCATAGAAAGTTATGGTCCATCTAAGAAAAGAAAGCTTTCCTTCTAAAACCTATAACAAGCTAAAAATGAAGAATTTTGGACCATGTAGAATCATAGGAAAACGAGATTCAAGCAATGCATATGAAGTGGAATTGCCAAGTGGGCTTAACATATCATCTATTTTTAACATTTCAGATTGGCAGAATACCATGAAGGATACAATGGTGAGGGACCAGTAGCAGAATTGTAGAATATTCCAACATCTACTCCAATTATGAAAGAGATAGAAGAGACCCTGGATACCCGCATTGGTAAAAGTGCCAAAAATAGGTAGTATGTAGAATATCTGGCCAAGTGGAAGGGCAAACCTGTTGAAAATTCACTTGGTTGTCGAAGACTGAGGTTGAACACCTTGGTTTTCTTCCAACAATAGAGAAGTGAAGGGCACTTCTCAAAATTACCCTAGGTGTCTGATGCAAGAGCATCTAGTGGTGTAAGAGTGATCTTGCATCACCCAAAAAAAAATTGTAATTGTTTAATTTTGTAAAACTAGTTTAACTAGTTTAACTTGCAAGAGATTTTTGAAGGTCTTAGAGGTTGAATTTGAGGATTTTCAGCTAGATGCAAGCCTTGGCACAAAGAGCCAAGGCTTGCCCCTGCTTAGTTCATTTCGTGCCCTTTCCAAAAATATGTTGTAATAGTCAATCGGGTCAACGAGCGCGAAGTTGTGACCTTGGCAAGTTGCCCCCAAAATTCAAATTTGAAATAGATGGTTTTAGGCGAGAAAAGGGGAAAACAAGGTATTTGAGGGAATTTTCAAAATTGTAAAAGGGATTTTTCTTTTGGTATCCTCATTTTGGGAGGAAAGTAATGAAATATTTGGTTCTCTTATAGGAACAAAGGAATAACACCTGTGTATCATTTGTTTGTGTTGTTTGATCTTCACCAAAAAAATTGGGTTGTAGATGTCATAACCATTATGTATCAAAATGACTTAATCGACCAAGTCAAAGGGCATCAACAGAGAAATGACTTTTGTAGAAAATGTCAAGCTTAGGTTAAGAAAAGGACCTAAAAATTACAAGGAATTTGTAATCGAGTATTATTTATCCCAAATAAGGTAGAATAAGGGATATTATTATGATACTTACGTTTGAGGGGTAAAATATGCAAAAGGGAGTTTAAGGAAAACCTTTTATTGATCAAATATTTGGGAAATTACAAAAGGTCATCCAAAAATAGATGGTGGTAAACAAATTAACTAAAATTGCACCTGGGAATATAAAGGATGATACACCTACTGCTATTCGGTTGTGTGAGTTTATCATTTTTGATAAAGATTTTAGTTTCACATTAGAGTAAAAAAACTCTATATCATGTGTAAGTACTACCTATCAACCAAATATGGATGACCAATCAGGGAGGGCTGATCCAAAATCTTAAAGACATAAATCTTCATGTGGAAAATCCAAAGAATATAGAGAGGATCAGACCATATATTGTAAAGCGGATGGAAAAATGATGTGGAACAATTAAACAAGAATTCTAGGAGAGCAAAGCACCAAGAGAATTCTCTGAAGAAAGGTAAAGTTTTCTTAAGGGTGAAATTCAAAATTTTATTGTGAAATCAAATCCTAAAAGGCATACTATAGATTAGGAAGACTATCCCCTTTTACTTATAATAGCCATCATGCTTCTTTGGGAATGACTCCTAAATGGGAAACAAAATAGAATTTCTCTATCGTGGTATAATCCAAAAGATCAGGCCAACACAGTCAAGAAGATGGAGGAACAACTAAAAATAATATGTTCAAAAGAAGCTTTGAATAATCAAAAGAGCTATGTATACCTTAAATATACATCAAGGAAATTCTTTGTGGAAGACAAAGTCTTCTTAAGGGTGAAACCTAGTAAAAGTTATATTAATATTTCTAGGCTTAATCCAAGATTTTTAGGACTTTTTGAGGATATAGGTAAGATCGATCTTGATGCCTATAGGTTTACTATGTCACCCAATTTGTCAAATATCCATGATACCTTCCATATGTCCCTCCTTAGGAAGTATATTGCTAATCTATCCCACATTTGTAATGTCTCTAATTGTAGATGTTATATTTCCTCCACCTTGGGGAAGCCGAGTTTCAAGGCCAAGAATATAAGAAGAAAAATTTAAGAGTAATATTTTGACAATGTGTCTCATGGAAAATTGTTAATGATATGGAGAAACAATATATTTTTCTTGGATATATATATTTGAATACTATATAAATTTATGAATTAATATATATGTTTTGGTTTGTCTAAACATACATTAAAACATAGGGACTGTGTTTAATATTAGGGGGGAGAATGTAGCAAACCTCCTAGCATGACTAATATTTAATTTGTGTACAGACAAATTGATGTATTGTACTTTACTTTATACTCCTAGAATATGGTACTATTGATGGCTTTTGTGAATGTAAGACTAGGTACACTCCTTCAGGCTTTGGTGGGTAGATAAAGGTTGATCAAAAGAGGTAATATGGGAAATGATGGTGATGTGAAAAATCATTGCGATGGAGTATTCACAATGGCAGGGATGAAAAATGCCCTACCAATGATACACCCGACAACAGATCATGAGTACATGAAAGCTCATATAATTGCATCAAATAGTTGCATTCATATAGGTGCATTATATATGATTTGTATTTTGTATGTCTTACTTTGGAATGTATGCCTTATGTTTGATTGGTACTGATATCTCATGCTTTGAATAAACAAATACCTAAACCTCCAATAACAAGAAAAGTACCTAAGCATGGGAGTTGTTATCTTCTAGCATATGGTAACATCAGATTGCTAGTATGGGAAGAAGAATTGGAGGAATAATTCAATATTGTAACTTAAAAGGTTATGCAGTTCTTGATTTCAATCAATTAAAAATTATCATTAAATATTGTTTCTTTTAAATTGTTAAGTGTTAAGGATAAAATTAAATACATAATTATATATATATATATATATATATATATATATATACATATGTATGTATGTATATAATAAAATAAAACTTAAATTAGGTTGAAAATTTCATATGACCTTGGTTTTCTTTCTTTTATTTGAAATGAAAGAATTCAATGCATATTCATGAATGAAGTGGAAAACCACCTAGCAGGCCTAGAGTTAAGGTCCAGGTGGCAAATGACATGTAAACCACCTGGAAGAAGAATGAAGCTCGTTGCTTGCTACAAAGTGAGTTGATAGAAAGAAATATTATTATGCTCGATGATATCTAACGTGCGGTATGAGCAGCATACGAATGATGGGTTTAGACATTCATAAGCGAGCTTGAATATTACTTATAGGTCGACTTTACAAAGCTTGTCTTTAAATAAGATAATAGATATATATCTACAGATGTTTGTATGTTTAATTTGATATTAGTTGGTTTTGAATATTTTCTTGAATCACTTGATTTATATTTAGCTGAGCATTGATTTCATTATGCTTGAGAATTGCTGCATAATTAATTTCATGGTAACTAAACTCTAGATTAAATATAAAATCATGCTTGCTTCTTGATACAATTTTGTTTGTATGTGAAATCTATAAGTAATTACTACCCATAATTCAATTTTAATTGTATTCAATGTCTTATTGTGGTTGGTGTACCTTTTGGGTGTCTTGTAGTTACCCTATGTCTAAGATAACATTAAACTATTGCAATTTTGTTCACTTTAGTTATTATATAATACATTGTTTTAAACCAAGATTATGACCGTATTATATTCCAATTCACTCATAGGAAAATCTAACTCTAGCAATCATCCTAGTGTTTAGAGTAGAGTAGAATAGTCGATCTTGTGCTTAAAAGTATCTTGAAAATAAATAGAATGAGCTCTCGTAGTAGTCTTTTAGTATTTGATGTCATGAAAAGCTTTACCTGGTGTATTATTTTTCTATCGCATAGGTTTTAAGGGATTGCCTAATGTTTATTAAAAATTATATATATATATATATATATATATATATATATATATATATATATATATATATAACTACATGGTGTAATTCATCCTTCTTGCTGGTTAATAACTTCATAGTATGCATACATCATATACTGCATTTTAGATATGCATTTCATAAACATATGAGATTCGTTTGATCCCACAATAAGCTATCCACGTGCTGACGAAAATGGAGACTAAGGGATGGTAGAGTCATGACCTGAGTCTTTTCCTGTTGTGATAGATATGAGTCAATAAAGTTGAACTTGCTTCTTGTGGACTTTAATATTTCTCAAACCATATGAATCAATACAACTAAACCTGCATTTTGTAAAATATATTATTTTTCTTAAAGATGTAAGCAATCAAACATGCTTAGTGATGCCCTTTTAAAAAATAATAATTTTTAGACTGTTGTGAGCTTTTATTGGAAGGCATTATCATTTTTTTATAAAGCAAGTAATTAAAGATGGCATTTAGAAAATATCCATATGGGGGGGTCTTCATCTTTTTGTGTCTAAAAATAATGAAATAAGCTTGAGATTAATTGAAATATTTTATCTTCAGAATGACGAAGTGTAACATATATTTTATAGAATATTATGAAAGCATATGTTTAAGTTTTTAGATTATAAGTCTAAATTTGTCTTCTTTGGCTTGATTAAACAAAATAATGAATTTTTTTTATCCTTTTGGTAAAATTTTTATGTCATTTAGAAATGAATATAAAGCATAATTTCCTTTTAAAAGCTTACCTAGAGTATGAGTGTCTGAACTACACAAATGATTTACTTGAAAGGATATTTTATAATTTAGACAGTGAAGGAGATAAATTTTATTTTATTTCATATGTTGCCTAAGAAAGTTATTAAACCATAGGTTAAAACATTTTAATATATAATATCTTTTATTCAGTTAACCGAGTATATCCTTGGAAAATGAAACAGACATTGTGCTTATGTCCAGTAAGTAGGAGTGAGGTTATCAGAATAAGATTTATTAATTAAACCTTCTAGATTGCTTGATAGATGCATTTTACTGTAATCGAAGTTCTCACATCATTTATATTTTTTAGAAAAATTATTAAATTCAAACTTTTTGAAGGTATTTACTTCCTTAATGCGCCTTCATTTCAAGTAGATGATGTGATTGAATTAAATGAATATATTATCATAGAAATTATTATGCAGGAGGGGGTGATGTAATAACCTCCTTTGTTTAATATGCGAATTTCTTAACCAACCTAAAACTTTTACCGACACTTAATATTTGATATTTGAAAGTTTATAAAAAAGCCTTTCTTGAGTAAATAACTTTGATCTTTAATTAAGTTGAGAGTAGCCTTAGTGTTATTATTTAATGTATGGAGTTTATTTATTAAGTTAGTAAAACCTTTAAATTATTTGGACAGAAATAAGGGTTAAAGACTAAATTAAATTTTCTATATGTACATTTTTAATATCTTTGATAGAATTAAAGTAGCTTTATTTTAGTATTATCTAATATCTAGTGAAGGAGTTATGTTTGAGAACAATTAAAGGCTTTTATATTTTCTTTATTAGAGATTCTTTAACCTTCTTTGAATACACGTTGCCTTTAGAGTTACTTGAGTAAAAGCAATGAAAATAAAATTATTTATTTCTTCGAATTAGCACTATATATGACTATTAACCATATTTTTACAAAGCTTTTAATTTGGATATAAATGAAAGAAGCTTAGAATATTATAATTATATAAATCTCATTTGATATAATTCCTTTTAAATCATGAGCAAAAGGATTAGTTTAAATATTAAAGAAAAGTAGGGCCTTTTATTATTTCATCCTTTTGAAGCAATTTGAGAAAAAATAGAGGGTTGTTAGTTAAAACTCACCTAAACCTCAAGTCTAAATAATCGAGAAGGATGAATAACTATCGAAACTATCAAGAAGTATGAAGAATTATTGAAATAAATAACCCAATACTGGTTGTTACACGATGGTAACAATCGTGATTCAAGAACGACCACTTTGTGACAAATTCGATCGAAACAAGTTATCTTTGTTAGAACAAGTGATGAGGGACATAATGGGATGTGACCTCTAGGTTGTGCGAGTAGTACAATTATGGCTACTTGTGCATTTTGTGAATAGGAATAATCTAGCAAGATAAAAGGAGCTACTCCAATCCATGATAGTTAGAATGGGATAACTAGTAGTTATTCTTAATGTGGCAAGTGAGATGATATCTAGAGCTAGAGAAATGACATGGCCCTAGTTGACTCCAAATAAAGTGGAAATTAACTAGGCACTCTGCATTTATGCTACACCCTTGCATGTTTAAATGGGGTCTATTTATATATAAGTTCCACATGCTAAGGGATAGGGATAGTATACATCCACCCTTTAGGTATTATGGGCCCTAAAGAATAACCCCAGTTGTGGATCTACGCTCTCATACTAGAATAAGAGGTTGGGAAGATAGATCCACAAAATGACACCTTCTATAGGATTTGGCTAATCTCATCCACTTGGAAGGTCATCTACAATGGTCTTAATTACCAAAATTGGTATACTATACCTCATACTGATTAACATTGGGTGATAATCAAGACTAAATTGACTAAAAATTTTTACCCTTAGGTCATGACTAGTCTTGAAATCTAGCAAAAATTTCATCTTAATGAAGCAGTGGATTAGATTGGGTTGTACAATCAAGTGTGCTAGACTTGGGTTGTTACAGTTGGTATTAGAGCTTTAGGTTACAAGATCATTAGGTTGTAGGATTCTAAGTGTTGTATTTTTTTAGTATCATAAACCTAAACCAAACAATTAACATAGCTCTTCTTATGGTTAGAGAGAAATGGAGGACCTTGCAACTACAATTAAATTATTTTAAGGAAAGTTGGAAAAATCCACATATATGAATAAACTATTAATGAAAATGATGGAATCACAACAAAATATGATATAACTTCTTATTGAGAAAGAACATAGAAGCAAAAAGGAAAATCTAGGAAAGAGACCAAATTTTATGAAGGGAAATAAAAGGATCAATCGGGGAATAACACCAAAGAAATTGGATAAGAAACAAAATTATAAGAATTATTTGGAACTTGTAGGTACTCAAGAGGATAAGAAAGAAAATTTGTGAGGTTGTTATATTTGTAGAGGGACACATTTTGCTAATAAATACCCTCAAAGTTTTGATCGAAAGAAAGCACCTGAAGAACCACCTCTTGGAACATTTGTATTACTTGGAGCTTCAATCCAAGAAGAGAGAGTCACTCCTCAACCTTGAGAGGTAATATAGATATTTTATTTTTTAGAGATATACCAAAAAGACCTAGATTTTTGGCAAACAGGTGGAAAGTAGAATATGGGTCAATATACATCTATCAATTCCTATATGACCCTCACATACCTTCAATATCATTATTGGTATAGATTTGCTAAGACCTCACTTTTGAAGAAGGATACTTAGAATTCATTGTTGAATCTAATCCTATAAAATGAGTTGATAGAAAGAAATATTATTATGCTCGATGATATCTAATGTGCGGTATGAGCAACTAACGAATGGTGGGTTCAAACAATCTTAAGAGAGCTTGAATATTATTTATAGGTCAAATTTATCAAGCTTGTATTTAAATAAGATAATAGACATATATCTGTGGATGTTTGTATGTTTAATTTGGGATTGGTTGGATTTGTTTATCTGCCTAAATCACTTGATTTATATTTAGTTGAGAATTGATTTTATTATGCTTGAGAATTGCTGCATAATTAATTTCATGTTAATTGAACTCTAGATTAAATATAAAATTATGCTTGCTTCTCCATGCAATTCTCTTTTTACGTGAAATCTATAAATGATTATTGCCCATAATTCAAGTTTAAATGTATTCAATGCCTTCTTGTGGTTGGTGTACCTCTAAGGCATCTTGTAGTTACCCTATATCTAAGATAACCTTGCACTATTGCAATTCTATGCACTTTAGTTATTATATAATACATTGTTTTAGACCAGGGTTATAGTTGTATTATATTCCAATTACCTCACAAGAAAATCCAACTCTAGAAATCATCCTTGTGTTTAGTGCAAGCAAAAAAAATGGTCTTGCACTCAAAATAATCTTGAAAATCTATAGAATGATCCATGGTAGTAGTCTTTGAGTCTTAGAAATCTGAAAAGTTATACCCTGTGTATTATTTTCTATTGTGTAGGTTTGAAGGGATTGCCTAGTGATAATTATAAATTGTATAATATATATGACTGCATGGTGTAATTCATCCTTCTTGTTAGTTAATCATTTCATAGTATGCCTACGTCATATACTGCATTTTAGATATGCATTTTATAAGCATATGAGAGTAGTAGGATCTCACGATAAGCTATCCACATAGCGATGAAAATGGGGAATGAGGGATGACAGAGTCGCGACCTGAGTATTTTCCTTTTGTAGTGGATATGATTCAATAAATTTGAACTTGCATCTTGTGGAATTTAATATTTTTCAAAGCATATTAATCAATACAACTGAACTTGCATTTTGTAAAAGACATTATTTTTCTTAAAGTTGTAAGCAATCAAACATGTTTAGTGATGCCCTTTTCAAAAATAATAATTTTTAGAATGCTGTGAAATTTTATTGGAAGGCATTATATTTTTTGTATAAAGTAAGTAAATAAAGTTGGCATTCGGGAAATATCCATATGGGGGGTTTTCATATTTTTACATCTGAAAATAATGAAATGAGCTTGAGATTAATTGAAATATTTTATCTTTGGAATGACAAAGTGTAACATATCTTTCATACAATGTTATGAATGCATCTATTTATGTTTTCAGATTATAAGTCTGTGTTTGTCTTCATTGCCTTGATTAGAAAAAATAATAAAAATATTTTATCCTTTCGGAAAACTTTGTATATTATTTAGAAATGAATATAAAGCATACTTTCTTTTTAAAATCTTACCTGGAGTATGTGCGTCCGAAATGCATAGTTGATTTACTTGAAAGGATATTTTTATAATTTAGATAGTGAAAAATAAAATCTATTTTATTTCATATATTTCCTTAGCAAGTTATTAAATCATAGGTTAAAACGTTTTAATATTTAATCTCCTTTGTTTGGTTAACCAAGTATATCCTTGGAAAATAAAATAGACATTGTGCTTGTGTCTAGTAAGTAGGAGTGAGGTTATCGGAATTAGGTTTGTTTATTAAAACTTCTAGATTACTTGATAGACACATTTTAATCTTGAATATTTAATCTAAGAATTTATTAACCAACTTAAAACTTTTGCCAACACTTGATATTTGATATTCGAAAATTTATAAAAAGCGTTTCTTGAGTAAAGGGCTTTGATATTTAATTAAGTTGAGAGTATACTTTGTGTTCTTATTTAACGTATGGAGTTTCTTTATTAAGTTAGTAAACCCTTTAAATTCTATGGACAAAAATAAGGGTTAAAGACTAAATTAAATTTTCTATATGTACATCTTTAATATCTTTGATAGAATTAAAGTAGTTTTATTTTAGTATTATCTAAAATCTAGTAAAGGAGTTATGTTTGAGAACAATTAAAGGATTTTATGTTTTATTTATTAGAGATTCTTTAACCTTCTTTGAATACACATTGCCTTTAGAGTTACTTGAGTAAAAGCAATGAAAATAAAATTATTTATTTCTTTGAATTAGCACTATATATGACTATTAACCATATTTTTATGAAGTTTTAAATTTGGATATAAATTAAATAAGCTTAGTAGATTATAATTATATAAAGATCATTTTATTTAATTCCTTTCAAAGCATGAGCGAAAGGAGTAGCTTAAATGTTAAAGAAAAGTAGGACCTTTTTATTGTTTCATCCCTTTGAAGCTATTTGAGAAAATCTAGGGTTGTTAATTAAAACTCACCTAAACCTCAAGTCTAAATCATCGAGAAGGATGAAAAACTATCAAAACCATTGATAAAGATGAAGAATTATTGAAACAAATAGCCCAATGCTATTTGTTACATGATGGTAACAACCGTGATTTGAGAACAACCACTTTTTGACAAAGCAAGTCAAAAAAAGTGACCTTTGTCAAAACAAGTGATGAGGGGTAGAATAGGACATCACCTCTAGGTC
This sequence comes from Wollemia nobilis, assembly GCA_028583015.1. Taxonomy (NCBI): domain Eukaryota; kingdom Viridiplantae; phylum Streptophyta; class Pinopsida; order Araucariales; family Araucariaceae; genus Wollemia; species Wollemia nobilis. The sequence goes on from JAQPPZ010000282.1 coordinate 1,510,598, forward strand.
ATTGTGAAAGTAGTATAGTGATGGTTGCTTCTACATTTTGTGAATAGGAGTAATCTAGCAAGATAAAAGGAGATAGAAAAATCCATGATAATTGGAATAGGAAAACTATTCATTATTCATAACGTGGCAAATGAGACCAGGTCTAGAGCTAGAGAAATGGCATGGCCCTAGTTGACTGCAAATAAAGTAGAAAATCATTTAGGCACTAGGCATTTACGCTACACCCTTGCATGTTTAAATAGGACCTAATTAACTATAGGTTCCACATGCTAAGGTATGGGGAGAGTATGCATTTATCCTTTAGGTATTATGGGCCCTAAAGGATAATTCCAATCATGGGTCTATGCTCTTATACTGAAACAAGAGGTTGGGAATATAGATCCATAAAATAACACCTTCTATGGTATTTGGTCAATCTTGTCCACTTGGGAAGTCATCTACAGTGGTATTAATTCCCAAAAGTGGTATACTATACCTCGTATTGATTAACATTGGGTGATCATCAAGACTAAATTGACTAAAAAAATTTACCCTTAGGTCATGACCAGTATTGAAATCCAACAAAAAAATCATCTTAATGAACTAGTGAGTTAGACTGGGCTATACAATCAAGTGTGCTAGACTTGGATTGTTATAGTTGGTATTAGAGATTTAGGTTACAAGATCCTTATATTGTAGGATTCTAAGTGTCATATTTTGTGAGTATCACAAACCTAAACCAAACAATTAGCATAGCTCTTTTTTATGGTTAGAGAGAAATGGAGGACCTTGCAGCTACAATTAAATTATTTCAAGGGCAATTGGAGCAATCCACATCTATGAATAAACTATTAATGAAAATTATGGAATCACAACAAAAGATGATAGAACTTCTTCTTGAGCAAGGACGTAGAAGTAAAAAAGAAAAGCTAGGAAATAGACCAAATTTTATGAAGGGAATTAAAATGATCAGTCAGGGAATGATGCCAAAGAAATTGGATAAGAAAAAAAACTATAAGAATGATTTATAACCTATAGGCACTCAAGAAGACAAGAAATAAAAAATTTGAGGTTGTTATATTTGTGGAGGGCCATAATTTTCTAATAAATGCCCTCAAATGTTTGATTGAAATAAAGCACCTAAAGAACCACCTCTTGGAACATGTGTGTTACCTAGAGCTTCAAGCCAAGAAGAGCAAGTCACTCCTCAGCCTTGAGAGGTAATATAGATATTTTTATTTTTAGGGATATACCAGAAAGGCCTAGATTTTTAGCAAATAGGTGTAAAGTAGAATATGGGTCAGTATAGACCTATCAATACCTATTTGACCCTCACATACCTTAAATATCATTCTTGGTATGGATTTGCTGAGAGCTCACTTTTAAAGAAGGATAGTTAGAATTCACTATTGAATCCAATCAGTGAATTAGGGTCCAATGTGGTCCTGACTCCTTAGACCACCTTTGTTATCAGCCATTACAAGTTGGAAAAGCAATAGGAAGGAGTAATATATGTGACCAAGTTAGATAAAAGGGCCGGTGTTCAAATGAGCAAATTAATGTGAAAAAGGCTTCGATATTGTGAAGAAGAAATGAACAACTACTTTGATTTTCCAAATCCCAGCCTTTAAAGAATTGGATTTGGAGAAATCCTAACTTAGGACAAGATAATAGTTGTTGATGCTCAAGAAATGTTATAGATATTATTTGATAAGAAATATTTTTTGGTTAAGGACTAACTACCACAATTTGAGATGCATCCTTGAAAAACAAAACTAAAAGAACAAGGGCAAGAATCCTAACCTTGATAACCTATGCAAAATTTATCGTTGAAATGTATATGTGCAACTGTTTCAAGATTTTGATCAATGACCATCTTAGGGTGAGATGATTTTAAAACAAAAACCATCTAAGGTAGAGGTGGTTAATTTTGAAACCTGCAATCATAAAATTAAATAGAAATTAATCAATTTGCCGATATAACAAACAACATAATAATGAAAAAGGGCGATCCAAAGGTCCCACCATGATCGCCATTTGAAGGATGAAAATTTACACCACATAAATGAACAAAAAAATTAAAGCAATAAAAATAGATTTTATATATTTGTTTTTCTAGTGTTATAGAGAGTCCTATCAAGAGGATTTTATAAATGATACAATTATTACAAAAGGGGTACGATTCCCATTTTCTCAAAAAAGAATAACTATGGATGCAATCTAAATATTTCCATGCCAGCACATCATTTGGGGGAGCATGTTTTTCTATGATCATTGTGTAGGATTAGGTTTGGAACATTTCACTTTCTTCAAATCCTATCACCTGTATACAAAGAAAACAATAGTGAATCAATAGCATGTGTAGGGTCCATCAAATTTGGGCCCATATCCGATATGAATATGTAAAATAAAACTAAAAGTAGTAAAACACATTAAATATTAAGGATCTAATGCTAAAATACACATGAAGATAAATATATAAGTAGAAATATGAATGAAACTTATCACTTGACTCCTCGATGGTGATTGTATTAGGTTGAGATGGTTTTGGTTTGTAGATTGTCTCGAGACAATATGGTTGCTATCACAATTTTGCACCTGTGTGAAACCAAATATTAAGAGGGTTTGGAGTAACACACAAAGGTTCTTTATGATAGGTTATATGTGAGAAGGTGATGAGACGGATGTAAAAGACTAGTTGAACCATAAGGAGTGATTTAAGTGAAGGAATAAAATGTGGTATTGAATCCTTGATGATAATCTGATAGCATCTCATTTATAGTGGGAGGTCTTGGTGGATTCTTGGTAGCACTTCATGGTGAGCAAATTCAAAATAATGGGGGTCATTTTGTAGAGGGTAGGATGCCAATTTATAGTCCTCTTGGTAGAAGGTAGGTGAGAAAAGAGGAGCAATCAGGGGCATCTCGATTTGCTTCTAGTAGGTGACTTTAGGTGGTAGGTTAATTATTTCCAGCAGGTCAATTAGTGTTGATGCACAGTTAGGCATGACATTCAGGAATGTACATGATTGTTTATAGGTAGTTTACCTTACTTTTTATTTTTTCATTTTTATTTTTTATGACCATCTCGAGTCAATATGGTGGGAATACGAGATCATCTTAGGTCGAGATAGTTAAACCTTCTATGGAGAAATCCATGGATTTAGCCTTGAGGCTACCCAAAATGTATTGTGTGGGTTGGAAATGAAGCCATATAGGAGTATCCTAAGGATAACATATTTTAAGTGTCTACAAATTTAAAAATGAAATGTAAATTATACAATGGATGATCTAGAAATATTAAAATGCAAGAATAAACTTGGTGGAAGTGAAATAACAGTCAAAAGCATGAAGCCCTCCACAAGGTTCTAGAATCCTCCCCAAGGCTCTAACACTTATTCACCAAGACAAAAAATAAATACCAAAGTAGTAGAAGAACATCATAAGATGCTTGATCTTGTTTGGAACTTGTTTACCAAAAATCAATTAGCACTTTAAAATCGCTTAGGAAAAATTCCAACACTTCACCTCTTCTAGGAGAAAAGAGGACCCAAACATTCTATTTATGAGAGGTTTGGAAGTCAAAAGGATGGGAAAAAAAATGCAAAACTAAGGGAGGACCAACATCCTAGAGGTTGGCTCAAAAGTTTGATTTTCTAAGAGAAAACCCTAACTTGCCAAAATCACACCCTATACTAGGTGACCACGATTTTGGTAAAAATAGGAAAAAAATGGAGGAAGGGGAAGAGATGCACAAATTTATGCTTTGATAAGTTTGAGTGTGTCTCTAAACCTCTAGGGAAAATGACTCACTTGGGTGTATCAATTTTCCATGTCGACATGTTGCCTCTTCTTTGATGCATTTATGGCCTAATAAATACGTCAAAGAAAGATGTAGACACCTATCAGAAAGGAACGATGAACACAAAAAATGGATGGATTGTTTAGAATAAAGGTATGGAGAAAAAATGGTATCATATCAAACTCTTCAAAAAAATTTAAACAAAATGAGGCATTAGAGACTTTAATGCTTCTCAGGATAGGGTGTGTAGGTAGCAAATCCACCTCCCATAAAAAGAAGAAATGATTAATTGGATTTGCACAATTTTGCTCAATTTTATCAAGTTTGATTAAAAATTACAAGTGGTAAAAATGTACAAGTAGGTGTAAATGTACAAGGTTACAAATGTACAACTTGAAATGTCAATGAAATTAGGTGAAATCTGCATTTGGGATGAATTTGATAAAAATCAAATTATACTTAGTAAAACCTTGTAATTAATTGTTTTGAGATAATTCGGGTTGGCAGTTGTAAGTAATGTGATATATTAGGAACTACTTTGGAATGGCATGAGTATGCATTATATATCCCCCCATTCAATGTTTTAGGTTCATTGATAAGTTCTTTGTAGTTCATGATAGGAATTCAATGTTGTTCATTGTTGATGTGCATTGTTGAGCCCATTGATGCTATGTCCACAACTATTGTGATCAGTAATAATGGATGTATTATACAAGAATTTCTATAATATGAATATATCAAAAAAATATATTTGATTCTAGGTTGTTGTGAATTCCATTATGTGTTATTATTATATGTTATAGATTTTGAGTTGTATTGGTAGAACCCTAGAATGATTTTAATAAATAAATAACTAAAATAGCCTCTAAATTAAAAGAATCACTTTGATAAAGAATAATTGTTTCATTGGTAGGAAGGTCCCTCCAATGAATTCAATAAACAATTATATATTCTTCTTCATGGATGATTTGATATGGATTCCTCTCATATCATATATATAGACTTTTTCAATCATGACCTTTCAATCATGACTCTTCAATCATGACTTTTCAACCATGACTTTTCAATAATAATAAAATATATAATTAAAGTAATAAATAATAATTAATAAGTAATTTTAGGATGTGGGATCCTAACATGCCATCCTCCTTAAAAAGAGCTTTGTCCTCAAAGCTCAAAGTAAGGAGCTTCATTTCTTGTTTCCTAGTTGAATTTGCGCAAGTTCTTGTACTATCTTAATGTCACTTTTTTGAAGGCAAGGATATCTTGAAGGTCAAAGTGTTAGTGATGGGTTGCCAAGAAAAATAGTAGAATCTTCCTTAGGAGAATCATGATGATGATGGGATGGAAACCATTGGGGTTCCTCAAACACTTCAGAATGATGCATCAAAAGTGATGGTAACGCTTTCATATCCTTTTGTGGTTCCTTGGTAGAGCCAACGGATAAGGAGTGTGTAGTCACTCTGTGTTGGTTCCGAATAGGTTTGGTCATGTGGTGAGAACTCACTATTGGTAAGGAAGGTGTGTGTAGGTCTTGTAGAGTGCATGTTTGGCTAGCATTGATCACTTTAGGTATGTCTACCTCATCCTTGCTTGGTGCATCAATCACTTTCGGTATATCAACCCTATTGTTGACATTGGTGGGATCAGGTATTTTGGGTATTTCTTGCTCATTGTCCTTGTTTTCTACATCTTCCTCATATTTCTCATCTTCCTTAGCTTCCACTTTGGTATTTATTAGATACTCGATATCACTCAAAATACCGTCAAGAAGTTCCATGCTTTTTTTATTGTGATCTTGTTCATTCCATCTTCTAAAGTCTACGATGTTGCTTTTAATTTCCTTGATTTTGATCAGTGCACCCAACCTGACTGGGTCAAACATGGTTGGGTCCAACATGGCTCTGATACCAAATGGTAGAACCCTGAAGGTTCTAGCACAATTTTAATAAATAAATAACTAAAATAGCATCTAAATTAAAAGAATCACTTTGATAAAGAATCATTGTTTCACTGGTAGGAAGGTCCCTCCAATGCATTCAATAAACAATTATATATTCTTCTTCATGGATGATTTGATATAGATTCCTCTCATATAATATATATAGAATTTTTCAATCATGACTTTTCAATCATGAATCTTCAATCATGACTTATCAACCATGACTTTTCAATAATAATGAAATATATAATTAAAGTAATAAATAATAATTAATAAGTAATGTTAGGATGTGGGATCCTAACATATCAAATTGCTATGTTAGATTGATGGAATTACAATAGAAATGGCTTTTGATGTTCCTACGACCCTGATGTAAGAGTGATAAATGATTGCATGATGAATTAAAGTTGTATAGAGACATCACATATCAATTATATGATTTTTGGAAATGTTGATGATGATAATAATTCAATGCTATTGGATTAGGCTTTGCATGTTTGAAGGAAAGTTAACAATTGTAATAGGAAATTATCCTAAAACTTGTCCTAAAGATATATGTGGTGTAAATTGCTAAATCAATGAATGAAGTATTCATAAAGGATTAATGCAAATCATGCAAGCTTATCCCAAGATTGTAGAAATATTCATTTGCCTAATTTGGAAGTAAACTGGCATGATAAAACTTGCAATTTATGGAAAGTATTTAAAAAAATCGATTACAAAACTGATCGACTTGGATTACAAAACCATTTTTGGTGAATTGAATAAGTGGAAAATTATACAAGTTGTAATGTTGTATGATTTGAATCCTACAACTATATGATTTTGTGACTATACAAGTTGTTTTGCAAGATTGACAAGTTGTACAAGGTAAATTGTACACCCTGTACGATTTGGGTAAGATTGTTCCAAAACCTTGAGAATAATTTCCACACTTTCTAAATTACTTCCCCCCGAAGAATAATACATCCCTATGCTACATTTGGTATCATTTCCTTATCAAAATTTGGCATTTTTGTTAAAAATGAGTCAAAATTATTGCATTCAAGAAGATCTTGCAAAGTGATAAATTGTGAGTAGCACAAATTGGAGGTGAATGATAGACACAAGTGTGTAAAGGCATAGGATATGGGATCAAAGAGAATATATCCCAGTTAGGAGGAGCATGAGAATCGATCAAAGAGAGAATGTGAATAGTTCTAAACACAATATTCATGAACCAGTGATAGAACAAGTATGAACATCTGACAAAGGAGATATTGAGAGGTTGGATACATTGCTGATCAAAACAAAAGAAGAGGAGCAAGAATCACCTGGAGTTGAGAAGAACATTGACATAAATGAATATTTTAATGAGGAAACTATGTGAGGTTAGGGTGATTGGATGGTGACACCTGAGAAAGTGGTAGATAGATTGAAAAGGAGTGCAGTGGATAGGATTTAGATGCCATAGCAACATCACACAATATCTTAGGAGAAAATACTAGGGCCACAACCTATACACCAGGGAAGGAGGTTATGGAGTGAAGACACATAGAATACTAGAAATGAATATTTGGTGAGTATAAGATACCTCAAGTAGACACTTTCAATGAGGACCAACATAGTGAGTCACCTACAAGGAGGAATCAGTCAAGGATTCTAGGAGATACTTCGTCAAGTGAAGAGGAAGGACCACCAACAATGGCTAACTTAGTCAATCAAGTAGGAAAGCAGATATGTCCACCCTTTATGGGTGAAGGAAAGGAAGACCCAGCAAGATACATCAAGATATGCATAACCATTTTGAAATCAAATGGTGTGGACCAACCAGATGAATGGTTGCGACTATTTCCTGCTACGTTACAAGGAATCGCCATAGATTGGTATTTGAAATGAGAAAATACACCAAATTTTTAGGCTTGGAACACAATGAAGGATGAATTCATCGAGGATTTTCAACCTTTGAAGGATTAGGGAGATATTGTAGTTGAACTTTGTGCCACCAAGCAAAGAGATGATGAAGATGTAAAGTCATATAATCGTCAACTAAAGTAGTTGGTGGACAAGATGCAAATGCCTCTAGCAGATGTATTGGTGAAATGATGGTTTGTAGATGGGTTGTTACCCAGATATAAGAAGATGAAGGTAGTTCCATCTTCCACATATGAAGAAGCTTTGGAAAATGTGAAGAATTTTGAAAGCGAGGTGAAACAAATAATCATAAGAATGATATCACACTCTAAGCACGATGATTCAGATAGTGATGAAGATGATACACTACAATAGATAGTACAATCATTTTGAAAGGAATTTGATAATATAATAAAAAATGTGAAAGGCAAAGCTAATAAATATAGGAAGGATATCTAGTGTACATAATGTAATATTGAAGGCCACACGAATGTGACTTGTTCTCGGAATGATTGTTGTCACATTTACAATGTACTTGGACATGAAGTGGTACAATATCCATTTAACATGAAGGTACACCCATAAGTTCTCTCAATCCAAGACTAGGAGAAGAAACCAAAACCTCAAGGAAGTGGCCAATAGGCTACCAGTAGTGGTTATATGAATAACCAAAGAGGGGGAATACAATACCAAGACAACCAGTAGGGAGGAAAAATCCACTTGCATTATGATTCAGAAGGAAGACCAATCATACAGTGACATAATCACCAAGAGTGGGAGCATTTTACAAAGAATTTTCCTTCACCCAGAAATAAGAAATACAATAGACCAATGCTACACACATGTGTAGATGGTGTGGTCCAAGGAACCACAAAGAAATAAATTGTCCAAAGCAAGTGAGTTCTAGTAACTTGTAGAATGTGAAATTTTTGGACATTGATGTACCTCTAGTTAGAGAGGAAACCAAAGAAGTACTATTCATGACAAGGAATCAGGCTAAGAAATACAAGTATCCTGAACCTGCAAAAGTAAAGAATTGATGGCTAGTGGTAAAAATGGTACTTGAGGAAGAAGCACAAAAAGCAAAGCAGTTAAGACTTGTAGGAGAAAAAGAGAAAGAATCCATGCACATTAGAAGACAAATAAGTTGTACAAAATCTGGCATGGAAGGTCTTGAATACAACTATCAAGATTAAGGTGGCTAGTTTTTTAAAAGCCATCCCATTGTTACATAAAGAAATGGTGAAAGAGATACAACATCATAAGGTGATAAAATTCCAGAGCCAGTCAATCAAAAAAGCAAAACAAAAGGACTATTTTAAAGATCCAACCATATTGATGATTGATGTTGGGAAGAAACCTGTATTAGTCTGTATAGAAATATTTGGTCACAAGTTGACACAAGTCATTGTGGACGAAGGATCCAGTGTTAATGTGTTACCCAAGAATACTTGGCAAGAAATTGATTCTCCATCATTATGGGCACCTAGCTTTTGATTGTATGGTGTTGACTAGTACGATATTGAGACAAAGGGTATCTTGATAGCATAACGAGTTATAATAGCTGACCAATAATTCATCTTGGATTTCATTGTGACTACCATTGTATGATTATTTTTAGGAAGAGGATGGATATGAATAGCCAAAGTTAATCACAACTAGGGAAAGAATCAAATCACATTCAAGAAAGGACAATATAAATATATGATCAACTTGAATAACTAGAGGATCAGTGAGGATGCAGCCATGACCAATGAATCAGGTAGTTCTTTTGGTGAAGAGGAGTATCATCCTAATGAAGAATGGATGATGTACCTGGGTGACTATAGTGAAGATGAAGCTCAATTTGATAGCAAACTCCTTCATTGGAAGATGGAGTAGGAGGTTTTTTAGCCCACGTTCCTCTGTATTTATATAGAGGAGACCATGGAAAAACAAGATGAGATGCAAGTTAGCTCTAAATAGAACAAGAAGAGAAAAACTGAACATTCCATAAAAGTTTTGCAGAATATACTATGGAATATGCTTAAATCAATGCAAGACCAGTGCATCCAGAGAATGTGGAAAATGTAGTAACAGAGCTAGGAACATTAAGTATGAAGGACCTATTGTGTCTGTCGCACAACTCGACCCAAAATTGGGCATCCACCTTTTGTTTTGGTATTTGGGAGTTTACATTTTGTTTTAAGTGTCTAATGCTTTGGTTTGTTTTGGGTTTGCAATTTTTGCTAATTTGTTTTCGATGATATTTTTATCGTCAATTTGTTGTTGATGATATTTTTATCGTCAGTTTGTTGTCGATGATTTTTTTATCATCAATTTGTTATCAACGTTATTTTTATCGTCAAATTGTTGTCGACAATTTTTTATTGTCAATTTGTTGTCGATGATATTTTTATCATCAATTTGTTGTCGATGATATTTTTATCGTTAGTTTGTTGTCAACGATTTTTATCATCAATTTGTTGTTGATAATTTTTATCGTTAGTTTCTTGTCGATGATTTTATCGTCAAGTTTGTTGTTGAAGATTTTGTTGTTAAATTTTGTATTTTTTTAAATTTGTGTGTCTCAAGTAATTAAAATATATATAAATATAAAAAAAAGTGATAAACAAATTGTTAAACTCAGCGAACAACATTTTATTCAGCAGGAGGCATTTAAATAATGAGTTACACAGCCGAGAATAGCATCGGCATAACTGAACTGTTACAACTCTTGTAACAGTGTAACAACAATATCTCAATATTGTAATACAAACAAATAAACTGAACAGTACGCTAACATCCCCCTTTATTACATTATTTGGATAATGTAATAACTAATAGCTATACTAGACTACTAACATCCCCTTACATTATTTTGCAATACAAAGTGAGCTGCGAAACAATTCAAATTTGACACGTCCAAGTGCCTTAGTGAAAATGTCTACAACTTGAGCATCGGTGGGAATGTGCTGAAGCTGAATTCGATGCTTTGGAACTTCATCTCGAATGAAATGACATTGTGTGTCAATGTGCTTTGTTCTTTCATGATGGACTGGATTCTTGACGAGGTTCAGAACACCCTGATTGTCGCAAAACAAGTGTATTGGATATTTTTATGGATGGCCCATACTTGTCAGAATGCGACGTAACCATATCACTTCACACACAGCTTCACGTGCGGCACGATATTCTGCCTCTATTGATGAAATAGCAACCACCTATTGCTTCTTGCTGTGCCAAGAGACAGGACTGGATCCTAGATGAAAAATGTATCCGAAAGTTGACTTGCAATCATCAAATGAATCGGCATAGTCGGAGTCCGTGTATCCTTGCAAGAAGAATTTTTTGTTCCTCTTGTATTCTAGGCCATATTCCATAGTACCACGGACATAGTTAAGAACATGTTTTGCTAGTTTCCAATGAGTGGTCTTAGGCTCCTGCATGAACCTCGAAATATAGTTGACAGCAAATACGAGATCTGGCCTAGTATTGGTCGGATATATGAGACTCCCAATCAACTGTCGATAGAGAGTACCATCTACCCGAGGTGAATCATCATATCGTGATAATCGAAGTCCATTCTCCATCGGAGTTGCCATTGGCTTGTAGTCGATCATGCGATATTTTTCCAAGCAATTTCTTGGCATATTTTTTCTGAGACACTTGGATGGAGTGCTCCTTTTGGCTGAATTCCAGACCAAGACAGTAATGGAGAAGTCCGAGATCTGTCATCTCAAAATATTTGCACAAGTTTCTTTTAATAGTAGAGATCATAGTTTCTGAACTCCCTGTAATGAGCAGATCATCCACATAGAGTACAAGCAACACTATCTCAGAACCCTGTTTCTTGAAATAGAGGTTTGCATCTGACGGACATCTCTTAAATCCATGCTGCATAAGGTGATTTTCCATTTTTATATACCAAGCTCGAGGAGCTTGTTTCAGACCATACAAGGATTTGACCAATTTGCAAACTTTCTGCTTTTGGCCTTCCACTTCAAATCCTTCAGGTTGAGTCATATAGACTTATTCTTGGAGATCACCATTTAGAAAGGCACTTTTGAAATCCATCTGGTGAACTTTCCACCAATATTGTGCTGCCATAGCACACAACCCGAATTGTGGTCATCCGAGCAGTAGGTGCAAAAGTTTCCTCGTAGTCAATGCCTTCTTTTTTAGCATAGCCCTTTGCAACAAGATGGGCCTTATGCTTATCAATTGTTCCATCTGCCTTGTACTTGACTTTGTATACCCATTTGTAGCCAATGGGTTTCTTTCCATGCGGCAAATCAACAAGCTTCCAAGTTTTATTCTTCATCAAAGACTCATACTCTGTATCTATAGCAGCCTTCCACTGAGGCTCACTGAGAGCATCTTGCACTGATGCAGGTTCAAGATCATCTATGGTAGACATGAACGCCCTGTCATCATCAATATCCATATCCTCTACTTCTGTACTTGGAGTCACAGAAAGTTCCTCAAAAGATTGACAAAGATCATCAACCTCACCAGTTTCTCTGGCTTCTTTTTCCTTTTGAGCCATACTGCGTGTACGAGGTCTATCCAAATTCAAATTGGGAGGAGTGGATAAATTTGCATCTCTGATTGTATTTGTACACCATTTAGGATTCTTCTTCGGTGGATTTGAAGAAGATGTAGAAGGACCTCTTGTCCGTGTTGACGAAGGAATCTTCTCTTCCTTAGTTTCCACAATATCTTGGTGTACTTTAGATGTGCTCTGTGATGTGAAAGCTTCATCAAAGACAACATCTCTGTTGATATGAATTTTCTTGGTCAAAGGATCTATCAACCGATATCCTTTAGAGTGCTCAGAATAACCAAGAAAAATACATCTCAGTGTTTTCTCATCTAGCTTCTTCCTTTTCTCTTTTGGTATGTGCATGAAAGCGTGACACCCAAAAATACGTAGATGAGATATGGAGGGTTTTCAACCACTCCATGCTTCCTGTGGAGTCATTCCTTTTAGGGCCTTTGTGGGTGCCCTATTCAACAAATACACTACAGTGGTGATAGCTTCTGCCCAATATTGTTGCCCAAGAGTAGCTCCTGTGAGCATACAACGAACCATTTCCATGATAGAACGGTTCCTTCTCTCAGCAACTCCATTTCTGTTGAGGAGTATAGGCATTGTTAACCTGTCTCTTGATTCCATGCTTATCTAGGAATGCAAAAAATTCATTAGAGGTAAACTCTCCCCCTCGATCTGAGCGGAGGGTTTTAATAGAAGCTCCTGACTCCTTCTCAACAAATTTCTTGAACTGCTGGAAGAATGCGAAAGCTTCAAATTTTAGTTGGAGAAAGAAAACCCACATCTTTCGTGAGTAGTCATATACGAATAACTGAAAGTACCTCTTTCCTCCACAACTGTTGGGTGTGAAAGGACCGCACAGATCGGTGTGAATTAACTCCAGAGGTTTTCGTGCTCTTGTAGAGCTCTTCTCAAATGGTACTCTATGCTGCTTTCCTGCCAAGCAGTCAGAGCACACTGGCAATGTGGTAGAAAGGGAAGGAAGACCCTTTACCATCTCATACTTGCTGAGCTCAAGTAAGTAGCCAGAACTAAGATGCCCATATCTCTTGTGCCATATGGAAGTTGCCTCCTTGGTAGAGACAGTCATGGCAACATGTGGAGTAGAGATAACATCTAGAGCAAATAAGCCGTGCTTATATGAAGCTATTGCAATCTGCTTACCCTTCCTGGTAATGGTACAACACTTCTTTCCATTCTCAACATGAAAGTTGACAACCATATTTCTATCCAGGATTTGTGTGACTGACAACAAATTGTTGGCCAATCCCGAAACATAGAGGACTTTGTCAATCTGACACTTGCCATCAGGAAGAGTGACTGAAACTGTACCCTCTCCCTGAACCCTATAGGTTTTATCATCAGCAATGGTGACAGGTTTGCCCTCCTTGGCCACAAATGATTCAAACCATGATCTGTCGCCAGTCATATGTTTGCTAGCTCCAGAATTGACATACCAAACAGGATCCCTCTATGTGGAATCTGTGGTAGTCATGAGCACCTTGTGTGCCCATTCAGAATCTGAGTCAGATTCTTCAATAGCAACATTCACCTGGGGTTGCTTGTTTTTATTTTGTGGTTTGTTTTGGCCTTTTTGCTTGTTCTTATGCCAACACCTGTTGGTGTCATGGTTGTCTTTCTCATAGATCTTGCACCACCTCTTCTTCTGTTGAGGTTGTTTGCCTTTTCCTTTCGTATCCTGTTGAGAATTTCCTCCTTTTTGAAAGTTGCCTCCTTTTTGCCCATTACCTTTCTTCCTAGAACCCTTTCTGTTGGTGTATAGGGCTGTATTGGAAGAATCATCCTTGTGAAGTTGGCGTGCCTCCTGTTGTTGAAGCAGATTGACCAACTCGATGTAGGTAATTTGTTGTTGAGACACCTGGATGGAGGTTATCAACATATCAAATGAAGAAGGTAAAGCTCTCATCACAAGTGAAATGAGAAGCTTTTTGTCCACAGTATCTCCCAAAGAATTCAATTTCTCTTTCAATTCAGACACTCTACACAAAAAGAGTTCAACTGTTTCACCCTGTCTCAAACTCAGGTTATGAAGTTGTTGTTGAAGATGAAGAATGGTGGAATAATTCTTCCCCTCATAGATGGTTCTAAGGGCATCCCATGCCTCTTTACCACTTGCTTTGTCAGCTATATGAGGTTGCACTTCATCTAAAATAGCAAACAAAATGAGCACCTTTGCTCGACTGTCTTTCTTGTCAAAAGCTATATGATCTGCGGAAGGACCTATGGATCCTGTTGTTGGTGAAGGCCTAGTTGCTACTCCAGTAACAATATCCCACAAATCTTCCATTTGGAGAATAGCCTTCATCTTATGTTTCCATGGTGTATAATTTGGACCTTTTAATAACTGATGCGGATCAGTCATCAACTTTGCAACAACGGCCATAGTGAAGGTTCCTTATATCACCAATTGGTCCCCATTTCGATATACCTTTTGCTAGGCCAATATACCGTACAAAATACCCGCCCTTACATGAGGGAAACTATAGGTATTTAGAAAAATCAACAAAAAGCACCCGCCCTTGCGTGAGGGAGACTTTAGGTGAGTTTTAGAGATCATACGATACGTGGAACATAAGCGGTACTGAAAGGGAATCGCCTTGTTGATGGCACCTACCATAGAAGATTCTTTTCATGCGTGGGGCGTAACTTCCCCTAAACACTATGAAGAATACTTCATCAGGATTTACGCCTAAACACAAGTGCGATAAAGGGTAGTGGATGGAGTAAAAAAATGCAAAAAAATGGCAAACTTATCTCTCCCCGACGATTTATAGAGAACAAGCTCAGACATCGTTGTAGCAGCTATATTAGGCGGCGGATACAGTAGCCAAATCACGATAGCTTTACCTGTAAGTGCTGGCCAGAGGTATCACAAATACCGAACGCTGTAGTGCAATAAATTGCACGGATGGGTTTTAATTATTCCGGGGACTTAGGGAGTGTTTGATTTTAATTTTTAATGTTATAGTGCAAAAAATGAAATATGCAACATACAACAAAAAAAATGCCCACAGGAATAACCCACAAGGTGTCGGTCACAGCCGAAAATGCACCTTTTACAATTCGCCAAATTGCTTTTTCAAAAAAATTACTCACAATCCCCCTTTGATTTTTTGAAAAAATATCCCCCCTTAAAAAATTCTCTTTTAACAAAGTATTTTAATAATTACTATACTTTTAAAATTAAAATAAATAATTTTAATTTATATAGTTTTAAAACTTATAAAAAATAAATTAAAATTAAATTTTAATTTATAAAGTTTAAAAAACTATAAAAAATAAATTAAAATTAAAAATTTTAATTAAAAAATAATAATTAAAAAAAAACTTTGCAAAAAAAAATTATACCTTAGGGGGGGAGTCGGCGGGATTTGAACCCCCGACCTGCAGGCTCCCTGAGCCTTACCGCACAGCTCACTGCCAAGTGAGCTAGCGGGCTGATCCGGAAGGATCAATGAAGCCCCTCCTTTTTCAACCTCGGTCTGCCCGTCCTCCTCTGCAACGGCCTCCTCTCTGCCCACTGCCACAGTCGCGCTTTGCTTTTTTTTTTTTAAAACAAATTCCGCGCTGCTTCGAGCGCTCTGTTTTTTTTTTTGGAAAAAAAATTTCGTCTCTGGTTTTTTTTTATTTCCAAAAAAAATTCGTCTCGAAAAAAAAAAAAAAAACGGGGGGGGGGGGGGGGGAAAGGGCACGCACCACGCAAAAAGATGGGGGGGTTTATACCCCGCGTGCGCATGGGATTTGAAATTCTCGCACGCGGCACGTAGGGGTAGGGGGGGTGGTGTTGGGGAGCGCAATACGCGTAGCCTCCCACCGGGGGGCCTCCCTCCTTCGCGGGCCCGCGTCGCGACGTCTTTTCGCGACCGCGCTGCATGCCTTCCCCTCGACGGTGGGGGGGGTGGCCTCCCCTCCTGCACGCGCGCAGACCTGTCGTGGCTGCGCTCTAACGTCACGACAGACGTCTGCGCGTGGGGGGTGGCTAGCCCGCGACGCAGCGTGCCAAGCGCTTGTCGTCGACGGGGGGGCGCGATCTTTCGCGCTCTCCGCCCCCTCCCTCCTGCGCAGCGCGTCGGGACTGCTGGCTGCCCTACGTCAGCGTCTGCTGGGCGGTCACGCTGGCAGCGCGGTCTCCGTCCCCTTCCACCTGCGCAGCGGGACTGCCTCGGCGTCGCGCGAATATATATATATATATATATATATATATATATATATATATATATATATATATATTTTTTTTTTTTTTTTTTTTTTCACTGTACGTCGCGCGATTGCGCGCGGCGTATATAAAAAAAATTGCCTCTGCAACAACAAAAAAAATTTCCGCTGCCCAGCTATCTTACAGGACTGGCTCTGATGCCATGTTAAACTCAGCGAACAACATTTTATTCAGCAGGAGGCGTTTAAATAATGAGTTACACAGCCGGGAATAGCACCGGCGTAACTGAACTGTTACAACTCTTGTAACAGTGTAACAACAATATCTCAATATTGTAATACAAACAAATAAACTGAACAGTACGCTAACACAAATAAAATTTAAAAAAAAAATATATATATATATATATGTTAATAAAATAAAAAAACTAATAAACATGAATTAAAAAATAAAAAATAAAAAATATGAAAAAAGGGAATTTGGGTCTCCCGACATAATTAAAATCTTTCCTTTCATTTCATATAAGCTAATCTCACTTTATGTGCATGGACCCATGGTTGATTGGAATTGATCAACACTCTTGGTATATAGTCCTTTGGAGTAAATCTCATGATCATTTTAATATGGTTCTTGGTTGGGTGAGTAATTTCAATTTCAATGTTTGATAATGTTCTGTTTATGCAGTGTTTCGAGCAGCATAGAGTGAAGACACCTCGGCGAGACACGTTGGACTCTATCCGAAGAAGAAGTGGATGTGATTCTATGGACTCCACCGACACTGGCGAGAGCGGATGAAGTGGCATGATGACGGCTCACCGAACCAATGCACAAAGAGGAAGATGGGGACGTGGGCAGTTTCCATCACCATGACTTGGCAGTGGATGGGCATTTGTTAGAGGACATATCGAATGCAGGGAAGCAACGATATGACTTATGGAAGTGGGCATTCCCAATGTTGTGGATTTGACAGAGCCTCCCCAACATGGACAACAAATGACATGATTCATAACAAACACCGTCGGCCGATGCAGGGATGAAGATGACTTGGACCACAAAGTGGGCAACGTTGGTAATTTTGCAAGGATGAGTGAAGGAAAAATGGACAGGTTGAAAGGGCCCACGAATTGTTTGAAAAAATGCATCATTGATATGCAATCTCATGGCCTGCCATGATCATAGGATATGTACAAAATGGGTTTTCTGAAATGGCCCTCAAAATTTTTTAACAAATGCAATCATCTGGTGTAAAGCCAAGCTCAACAAAGTTTACCAGCATTCTTCCAGCATGTGCCAACATTAGAACTCTAAAAAAAGGGTCAACTATGTTGAATATTTGTGTAGTATAGATGTTAGGTGAGCGTAAATCATGCAATGGTGAATAGAGTATGTAAATGATGCGAATCCTAGGTAGTAACATTAGTAGAGTAAAATAGTGGTCAATAGTGGATTCAAACCATCAAGGAGTGTTGGGTATTGAATGAGCCAAAGATTGCATTACCTAAAAGAGCCCTGAATACCCTAGATTCACTTTCTGTCAGAGGCCACACGATATACTTCTATAAAATGAACTTGCCCTTAATAGACAATGAGGGAGAGACAATAGATGAAGAGGTTTTGGATGCAGAATGAAGGCAATCATCGAACGACACTTAGAAGAAAACTCCAACAACTCCTTATCAAATTGGAGCATAGGTTTCATACGAGGCATGGCTCTTCACACTAGGGAAAGCACAAGTCTTAGGTTGTGTACAGTGGAGCATAGTGGAAAATCCCTTAACGAGTAACAAAATCTATGGTGATAGAGTATGGTTTGCATTGATTAAATGGGGTGTGGACATGGTGTGCTTTAGAAAAAATATGAGCAACATTGTGAGCATTATTCAATCTGGGAAAGGCAATAAACACACCAGGCCATGTGGCAAATATGGGAAATACAAGTGTGAAAACTCTCCTTCATGATCAGAATGAATAGGTTACCCCACATGTTCAGATGTTTCGCACATGGGTCTATTTGTACATGGAGTAAAGACGAGGAGGTGTTATAAAAATAAAATTAAAAATAAAAAGATAATATGAAAATTTTGTTGCTCTAAAATGTATGGCTCTTAGTGATTAAGTGCCAATAATAGTATAATGCAGCGCTTAAAATAGACCCAGGTAGCCAAAGGATATTGGTAATGGTAACAAACCCAGTAAATCGATTGTTGGGCCTACTATCACCATGGTAGGAGAGCTTTACTCTTTATGCAAACAGATTAAACCAAGCAAAACAAATGAGGTTTTCAAAACGGTTTCTAGCGTTGGAAAATAAAAACCAGAAACAAGGAAAGCGAAGCGAAAGGTCACACTAAAATGTAAAAAATAGATCGAAGGGTAGAATACAGGGCTGGTTTTTTTGAGAAAAGGAAAATTTGTGTAAAAGAGGAACATTTTTTAATGCAAGAGCTTTTTCAGAAATCTAGATTTTGTTAGTGAAATAGGAGGAGAATTTTTTGCATGCTTGAATTTAATGTTTTATCTTTCCATTTTCAGGTTTTGGAATTATAAATAATGTTTAATGCATTTTTAATGGTTACATTATTGAATTTTTAAAGCCTGGAATTTATTTTGTGTCCTAGGAGCTAGCACTTAGTTTATTTCGATTGTGCAAATGCAGGTTTGAATAGACTAGGTTGCATGCAAGAGTTTCTCACATCTTCGGTTTTGCAGGATGGGGTATCATTAAACTAATAAAGCTTTGCATGTCTACATTTTCAACATTCAATTTATTTTATATTTATATATTTTTTTTCTTTCATTTTTGCAAATTTTTTTAAACTTCGAGGATTAAAATAAAAATTAAAAAAATATAAAATGATAAAAATAATTACATGGGTTTGAAGAATGAGATACAATCTATCATACAAAACAAATTTGAACTCATTCCAAAGTCATTTTGATTTTATAAAAATTGTTGAAAATGACTGTTTTATGCAGATTTTTATAATTTCGGAATTTTAATTTTTCACATTTTGGAGGTAAATCAAAATTTTAAACTTTGCATTTTCATTCATAATCATAAGATGACATTTCCTTTATGAAAAAATCAATTTCATTAAAGGGGGATAATTTTTTATGGCATTTCATAAGCTATCAATTTTAGAGCAATAAATTGCCCTTTCTTTATGAAAATTTTGATTTCATCAAAGAGAGGTAATTTATACATTACATCAAAAGCTATTGTTTTAAAGCATTATATTATTTCTTCTTTATGAAAATTCAAATTTCATTAAAGAGGGATAATTCATAATGACATTTCGAGGCCATTATTTTAGGGCAATAAATTTGTTGCCTCTTTATGAAAATTAATTTCATCAAAGAGGGACAATTTATTAATTATATCAAAGGCTTTCTCTATCTTCATGATAGAAACTACATTTAATGGATTTTTTCATAATTTCAGATTAACATTCATAGATAGGTTTTAATATTCTACTTCATGCTTAAAGTAGGGTTTAATGCAAGATAAAAAAACTTGTTTAAAATCTACTTAATCCAAAGAAGATTAAATCTACCTAAAAACATTCAAGACAAAAGGAATTAAGGCTTCACATTGTGGTCATATGAGGGCCAATTCATATTTACATTCAAGTTTCATGAACAATCATCAATATGGTATAATAAAATAAACCAACACATGCCCCTTGTTAATAGTTACTTGCAATCACTAAGGTGTTCCTAGCATTCATTTGATATATATTTATTGAGATTACTAATACACATGTGCAATGCTAATATAGCGGAACCTTGGAGAAGTTGTTTTGATTTCTAACTTCTTTGCAAGAGAGGGTTTTGTGATCAAAATCCTAAGGTGAGTGTGATTCTGTAATTGGGAAAAATTACCACTTAATAGGACCTTAGATTATGGATGTAAATCTAGGAATAAAGGAAGAACCTAGAATGATCCACTGTGGTGATGATTGGGACCCAGTATTGAAAGTAGTATCTTTCAAGATATTATTGGAGTACAATGATGTCTTTGCTTGGATGTATAAGGATCTAAAAGGTATACCACTAGAGTTATATGTCCACAAGATCACACTAATGCTTGGGGCACAACCAATGAGAAGATATTATAGGATAAACCCCAAGTATGTCGTATTGGTGAATATAAATAGAAAAGATGTTAGATGCAGGTATCATTTTCAGAGTCACTGCTAGTGACTGGGTTTCCCCTATTATGGTAACTATGAAGAAGGAAGTGGATAAGATCTGAATATGCATGTATTTTAGGAGTTTGAATGTAGTGACAATCAAAGATCCCTTCCCAATTCCTTTCACAGAATCCATTCTAGAAGAGGTCGCAGGACATGAAATTTATTCATTTATAGATGGGTTTTCTAGGTACAATCAGATAAGTATAGTTGAGGAAGATAAGTTGAAGACCATATTTATTGTGGAAAATGGCATCTATGCATACAACCAAATATCATTCGGGCTATGTAACACCCCAACCACATTTCAACGCATTATTTTATACATCTTAGATCAATTTAAAATGGGGAAGTTCAAGGTATTTATAGATGATTGGTCCATTTACAATAAGATCAAGGACCATCTAACCAGTCTTAGTGAATGTATGAGCAGGTGTAGGAATGCACATATCTCCCTGAATCTGAGAATTTTTTTTTTATGGTACTTTATGGAAAACTTTTAGGACATATAGTGTGCAGTGAAGGGTTGAAGATTGATCCTAATAAGATTCATGTTATATTACACATGAAGGAGCCATATGATGTGAGCTCATTAAAAACCTTCCTTGGATCCAAAAGATACTATCGAAGGTTTTTCAAAAACTATGCACATGTGTCCTATCCATTGAATTCCTTGACTAAGAAGAATATTCCTTTCAGATAGATGGAGGGGCACCAAGGATCTTTTAAATAATTGAAAGTTAAACTTGTCAGTAGTCCCATTTTGGTGTTCTCTAATTGGGATAAGGAATTCCATGTCCATATCAATACCTCAAACTTTACGATTGGATGTGCATTACCTTAAGAAGGATAGTTTAGGCTAGATCAACCTATCTTTTTGTAATTTGTCTATTGTCATGAGCAAAGAGGAATTATAGTACAATGAAGTGAGAAGCATTAGAGATGGTATATTCTATGCAAAAATTTTGGTATTACCTATTGGAAAACCCTTTTTATTTCTACTTACATCATCAATGCTTGTTGTACCTGATAAATAAGTCAATCATACAAGGATGGGTCAACGAGTGGCTCATCACTTTACAAGAATTTATATTTTGAGTAGTAGTTCGACCTAGTAAGAAGCATGTGATTGTAGACCAGTTATCTCAAATACAATCAGGTGAACCTATAAGGATGGGGATTCCATATGAATTCCCTAATGCACAGTTATTTGCAATTAACATTGTTCCATCTTGGTACAAGTTGATTAGTCAATACTTATCCACAAGTGAGTTACCACAAGAGCTGATGATAATAAAAAAGAAGGTAATCATGAAGTTAGCACCTTTTTAGTTGATAGTTGGATTGTTGTACAAATAGGTATTGATGGTATCCTACAAAGATGTGTGATGGATGAGGAAGTTAAAGTGACATTGAGAGAAGCTCATGAAGTTTTGGTAGGAGGACACATGGGGCTAGACGCCACTACTTGGAAAGTACTATTAGTAGGATTATGGTGGCCCACCTTGTACAATGATGCAAAAGAATATGTATGAGCATGTGATACTTACAAAAGAGCAAGGAAACCAGTACGATGAGACTTTATGTGCTTGCATCCATTGCAACCCTAAGATTTATTTGAAATATGGAGTTTAGACTTTGTTGGACTATTGAAAACTATCCATAGACAAAAATGTTGATACATCATGGTAGCTACTGAATACCTAAAAAAATGGGTCATAGTAAGAGTGCTACCAGATGACACGACAAAGATTACAACTCAATTATTGTATGAAAAAGTGATCACAAGATTCATTATTCCACTACAAATAACAAGTGACCAAGAAGAACACTTTATGAATGAGATTATCAAAAAGTTGATGACTGATTTAAAAATTTTGCATTCCTTTTCTAGTTTGTATTACCCTAGAGCCAATGGGCAAGAGGAGGTAACTAACAAAATCCTAGTGTCAACCTTGTACAAAACCCGTGGGATAGAAAGAGTAGATTGGGAGGAAATGTTACCATCTATTATTTTGGTATATTGAACTACATTTAAACCAATGATAGACCATACGATATTTTAGCTAATGTATGGTCAGGAGGTTGTAGTGCCTATGTATTTCTTGGTACCAAGTTTGCGAGTAGTTGTGGAGCATCACTTAGGTGACCAAGAAAGTCTAGAGGAAAGACTAGTGACACTTAATCAAGTTGGATGAGAGAAGAGTCATGGCATAGTGGGCAATCGAAGTGGCCTAGAAGAGAAGGAATTTGTTGCATGATAAGCACCTTTGGAAATTAGAACCTAAGCAAGGTTATTTAGTTCTAAATTTTAATGGAAAATGGGAAATCAAACCAAGTAAGTTGAAGGCTTTGTGGCTTGGTCCCTTTTGAGTTGTGGAAGTGATGGATAATGGGGTAGTCAAACTATAAAATTTGAATGGAACTGAGGTGCCCAACATTGTGAATGGCTTGAAGATGAATTCTTATAAAGTGTAGTATATATTTATTTTTGTAGAGAAAATTGAAATAATATGAAGGGAGGAAGCTCAGTTTGATGAACCACAGAGAAGAACTCAAGGTCCATTACCGGAAGACCCTGACATGGAACTTGTACATCACAGAAGGAGAGGAGGCAAGGCCAATAATTATATAACAAGAATTGGTAGCTTGACTCGATGAGAGAAGATAGATGCAAGTACATGTAAGGTTCGTAGATGGGACTGAACAGATTGAAGAAGAAGATGAAGAATGGATTCCTCCAAATGAGATAAAGAACCAATAAGTAGTATCATTAGAATAGGAAATTGTGTATCCATAGTTGGAGCATAGAGAACTACCTCAAAAAATAGAAGGTCAATGAAGGATATGACTAATGGTATGGTACAAAGATAGGACATATACCTTTGATATGGAAGCTCCAGAGAGGAATGAAAATGAAACCATGGATGAAGATCTCATCGAACTTACTCCGTTAACTCAAATAGGATTATTGTAGCAAAGGATGTGGTATAAGATCCAATAATTGCAAGAGGAGTATGAAATATTATAAGATCATACTGCAAGACCCTATGAATAAACTATCCAATATTTGGATGAGATGATGTAAATGTTGGATGAGAAAATGATATCTAGGTTATGAGAATTACAAGTCTAAGGAGATGAACATGAGGTGACACCACAAGTAAGTGGTACACACCATGAGGGTGCAAGCACTAGTGAGGGAAGAGAATTACAAATAATACCACATGGCATGATGAATGAAATTCCAATAACATAATAATATGCAAAGATAGTTTGGTGAGAAATTAAAGAAGATATTACATCACCTAAACCACAAGGTAATGTACATGAGGATTCAAGTGAATCCAGTGACAATAGTATGCCTTGGTTAGTAAGAGATGATAGTCCAGATAGTACTGGTGATGAATTATTAAGATGACCATAGGAACCTCATGCTCATCCTCACCGTGAGACCTATGCAATAGCCTATTGACAGCTGAGACAACAAAGAAGATAAGTGAGGAGACTTCAACTGATAATGAATTTACCAACAAATTGGTAAAAATAAAGGGATGATAATTGTAATAATTCTAGTTTTGAGTCTAACTTTTTGGAAGCATATAGAGAAACCCTAACAACCTTATCTCCACAATGATGCTTTGAGGAAAGATAATGGACATGTTTATTATTATGTGCAGATCATCGAATACAAGAACTACGGTAGTTGTCACCTAGAGGGCAAGGAAATGAAGGCCACTTGACCAACATATAATTGGTGGATATAACTCCTAGTACTCGAGAAAGGGGAGGAATGAACCAAAAAAAACCTCCAAGGTAGCCACAAGGCTATGGAGGATGAGTACATCCACTAAATATTAGGAGTAATTTAGATGTCTCACCTAGAGGAGGCAAAGGACAAGGGAGGATATAATCTCCTACTCCTAGATAGCCAAGAGATACACCATTGGCTTGTTTAAATTGAACCAAGAATCTGCAAGGTATCCCCTAGGTAAGAGGGTATGTATCAAACCTTATAGGAAGATACCCACTTGGATGACCATAATTTATTTTACAAGGACCAAGAAGAATTGAAGTTGGAAGAGGATTTATTCAAGGAAGAGAAGTCCCATTTAATGTTCAAAGAGATCTTCTGCTAAGAGGACGAGGTCATGGAAGATATGTGCAAGGAAGAGGACTTGCTAGCAGGGGAAGAGTACACTTTGTAGATGAAGGAAGTCAAGGATGATAAAGGATTTAGTCACCAAGTTTAAAATCTGATTTGATCTGAGGAGATAGGTAAAGGAGTCACTCAAATTATAGTAGAGTAGTAAGAGCACCCCTACCTCATGATAAATCACCTGAACGATGAAATGAAGTGTTGCCAATAGGAATTCCTACACCTTGTAATTGTATAATTCCAAATTGTATACATGGTAATGAGTAGATATTAAATTATACAACCCCATAAGCAGGAATGGATCATTCAAATGATCGATTGACACCTAATGACATGATTACTTGTAATGTAGAAGTGGGACCCCCAACCGAAGAGCCAACTAAGGGGATCGTACAAGTGAATGTCACTGTATGATTTTCATGATGGTAAGTTGATAGGATATTATAAATAAATAAATAAATAAATATAATATATATATATATAGAGAGAGAGAGAGAGAGAAAGAGAGAGAGAGAGAGACAAAAAAATATCTTAATTGTGAAAATTTCCTCGGGATGTAATTAGGACAAAAGACGGTTGAAAATAAAAAATAGTGATCCCTTCTGAAAAAAAAATAAAAAAATAAAAAGAAAATAAACTAAAAAGGAAGAAATAATAAAATTATTAAAAAGGTAAAGAAAGGACAAAATTCAGTAAAAGACAAAATCACATGCACAAAGGAATATGAGTTGTCAATCATCCATACAATAGGATAAATATACATGCAAGGGAGGTTAAGGTGGAAAATTTTTGTGCAATAAGATGTTAGGGTTTCAAAAATTATAAAAAGGTGTCATGTATAAATTCTTTTACCTGCTTGCAAACCGTACACATGCAACACTAAAATTTAGAGAATTCAAAAGCAAAAAGGGTGTAACCGAAGATATTTTTCCATATGGGTGTTTGAAATTCACCACTTGCTACAAATTTTTGTGACCCATTCTAGATTTGCACCATTGGAATTTTTGTTTTCAAATAAGTAAACCAAATTGTGGAAAAAGCAACAAACACAAGGTTTTACTTGAAAAAAACTAAGTTATTTTCAGATATCATGTTGCAAGTGGAGAAAAGTTGCTATAAAAATAAGGGGTTGAACTAGGGAGGCACCAAATGAAATCCTTATTTTAGAAAAATCAAGGCTTGGGTTTGATTTTCGATAAATAGTTGAAGTGAGGCAATTATCGCAAAAAAAAATGAGGTAAAACGACAAACCCTAGTGCAAGAAATCCACCATAAAAGCAAAAAACTATTTTTTGGATTTTGCATTTGTGGAAAATCATAAAAGGATGGCCGTACAACACTGCCATATTGTATATAATATTCATCTTAGAGATAAATTGCACTAATTGAAGGAGAAATTGTACAATTGCATCGAAATTACATTGAAAAGGGATATTGCACACTTTCAAAAAATGGGTATTCTAAAAATCATACTAGTTTGATAAAAACATGTGTTTTTGAAGTTTTCCAAGGTTGTTTGTATGATTTAGAGGTATGATTTTATGATTTTGGGGTAAATTATACAATTTAAGGGTTTTCGAGGATCTAATTTGTGCAATTCGAAGGTAATTGTGCAATTATTTTTGAAATTGTATGGATTCTGATGTAGTTGTATAGAAGGGATATGCCCTTGTATGATTTCTAGGTGAGATTATATAATTTAGAGATCCAATTATATGATTTAGTGAAGTACAAAATCAGGTGTAGTTGAACGGTTTTAGGCAGAGCTATACAAATTGGCAACTAATTGTATGATTTTAAAATGTACATGTATGATTGGTAGAGACATTGTATGATTTATAGTAGTATTTGTACATTTTGGAATTATTTATATGGATTTAGGAGCCATTTGTGTTGAGTTGTCCCGATTTGCCAAGTTGACTGAAGATTGTGCGAACATGGTTTCAACTCAACTATGGTAGAAGCATGAGCTCCAAGCGATAGTTATAAGCTCATTTTGATTGCATTATGGAAACTAGGGTGGAAATATTACTAGGACCACTAAACTAGAAATATTCACAACCCAAGTGACATAACATAATTTACCCCATTCATGACCATGGGTGACAATTTTAATTATAGGGAGATGTGGTAATCATCCTTGGAGAAGGAGAGGGTATAGGCCATGGAGAGGTCAGAGATATTGGAATGGTGGTAGAAGTAGTGCAACACTATGATTTTGAAGAGAAGATATGAAGCCATAAAGGGCACATCGACAGGAGCTTCACAGTAAAATTCATCAAGAAGCTACCCCAAAAAAATAGGATGAGTTGCTTAGTGAAGTAGAAGAAGAGCAAGTGGATATCAATGATATCACTTTTGGATAGCCAAAAATAGAATTTTATCGTAAATGGTGGTATAAGAGTGAGGAAAAGAATCCATTGAAGCTTGCATTGAAGAAGGTTAGAGTGATCATCATCACGGATAAATTATTCTTCAATGAATACTTGTTACAAATTGTTTAGTCATATGAACTTGCTAATAATC
Organism: Wollemia nobilis; assembly: GCA_028583015.1. Classification (NCBI taxonomy): domain Eukaryota; kingdom Viridiplantae; phylum Streptophyta; class Pinopsida; order Araucariales; family Araucariaceae; genus Wollemia; species Wollemia nobilis. The sequence goes on from JAQPPZ010000282.1 coordinate 1,537,802, forward strand.
ACACATTTTTGTGAGTAGGTAATTAGCACATTATGGCAGAGTTTTTGGTGGAGGTATTTCATAGAACATTTAGATTGCCCAAGGAGGGAGTTCTAGTTGTGAAGAATATGGTAGATCAAATTGAGGATCATAGTTTGATTACGACACTCACAATTATGAAGTCACCTACTGTAGCTAATATTTTTGGTTTTGAAAGTCATGAAATCAAGCAAAGTTAGTTGAAGAATGATGAATTGGCATGTGCAATAAATATTGTCATGGCTCACTTGTCAAAAGAATTGTGGTCTTCTGATATGATGATCTGGATGGCATAGTATGTAGAAGGTATCTCCAAAGAGAGGTTGAAGTATGATTGGGGAATCTGTTTGGAACAATGAATTCAAAAATTATTGACAACCAGGAGAAAGAACTTTGCCATGACTTTTCATGCCATTTCTATTTTTCTAGATGTAGTATCCATAATGGTTATTTCTTTTTCTAGTAGGACACAACCTCAGGAATTTCTTCTAGATAAACCTACCATACTGCGATGGGTAAAGACTATGCCTCTACTGAAGGTGACTAGAAAAATATAAGGTGAAGAAAGCTATAAAATAGATAATACCTCCAATGTAGGAAGATGTCGATACTGCATCTAACGAGGATGTTTATCCTAGGAGGAAACAATGAAGACATTTGGAACCTACTTTGGAGTAGTATGCACTAGAAAAATAGTTGCAGGAGCAACCATCATCTTGTGAAGAGGAGGATATGGTAGAATGAAAATCCAATCCTATATATATTCGAACACATAGGCAATGAGAGAGATATATGAATGTGAAGAATCTCATGCAGAAAGAGCAACCCGAGCCTATACCAGTTAATCCAAAGGAAGGAAACTCAAACTCAAAAGGGTTGGATTTGCTAAATTTTAATATATTTGGTATAGAAGAAGTGGGAGGAGCAATGGGATATCCAAAATTACTTCAAACCATGGATTTTGAATTTTTAGATTCATACAAATATTTTACAGGAAGAACAATGGCACCACCAACTTCAAAATTAAAAGTAGTGGTGGAAGTTCCATTCAATGAATCCAAGGGGAATAAGAAGCCTTAGATAAATATTTTGATGCAAGGAGGCAACCGTCAATAGGATTAGGCAAGCATGTAGCCACAACTAGAAGAGTTTGATCCAAACCTGATAGTGGCAACACTAAAAGGAGTGCAACCAAATCCACAAGATGAAGGGTTGGTAGAAATGCATCAAGAAGACTTACCTAACCCACAAGAGGAATTCCAAGCATCGATAATAGATCACTAGTCTCTACAGGAGATCATAAATGTTTAGGGGATCAGATCACTTAAAGAAGATGAGATGAACAAGACAATAACACACATTCTGCTACAAGAATAGAATGCATCTACTGTATTAAAAGAGATTGGAGGAAGTTCAAATCAATAGGAAGAGGAAGAGGAAGAACAAACTCCACCATAGGAGAAGGATGTGAGGCTTCATACAAGCTTCTTATTTGAAGTGCCTCAGTTCATTACTTTGGAATGTTCACTAGTGCCAGATTGCAATTTTGTATTGGCGATATTGGATAGTTGAAATAGTGGAAGGAGCAAACCTTCACTAAATTGGAGAATATTTTTGAGTTGGTGTGTAATGAAGATTGTACCAAGAAGATAGCGTAGATTTATGCACAACACCCATGGTTGTTACCTAGGGGATAAATACCTATGATGTTAGGAAGAGATGATTTACCAGAAGGAGTGAAGATAAATTATCATGAGTATCCACACGTGTATTTGGATAGGGTAACATGTTAGACTTATTTGTTGAATACACCAAGTATAAAATTTTGAAGAGCACATTTGGACTTGGCCTTCACCTTGAGGAAATTGAATTTCCTGACACATTGGATCAAGTGGCTTAGCTTGGGTCTCAAACATATTTACCAATACAAGGAAGCCCAAAGGGAAGAAGTAGAGGGTACTCAAAAAGAAATGGCTATGATGTAAGAAGAACTAGTATGTAACAAGACTGAGGCTGAGGCAAGATTGAAGAAGATGGAAGTGGAATGGAATGAAATCAAGCAAGTTTATGAAGATAAGCTATGCTCATAAGAGGAGGAAAAGTAGCATGTGATTTAGCAAGCAGAAAAGTGGACCAAACAGTTGGAAGATCAACTGGCATCATAGAAATAATAATTGGCAAAACAAGCAAACCAGTCGAAGGAGGCTACAGAATAACTACAAGTGAAAAACTATAATATAATAGATATGGATACAGATGCCAAGCATTACAATGAGATAGTCATGAATCAAAAGGTACAATTGCAGGATAAGGATGAACACGTTTTTGCTTGTGAAGTTAATATTCACCAGAATTTATAGGTTATTGCAGAAAAGAATGAGGAGTTAATTGTAGTAGCTATAATAGAAGCAATATTGATAGAGAAGTTATGCAAGGGAGAATCCAAGCGAGATAAGCAACTAGTTAAACTTTTTGCACTATAGAAGAAAAGGCCAACACATATGGGTTAAAATCCCTGGAAGTTAGTAACTATGCAACTCGATTGAAGGATGATCGTGCTGCTCTTCATATTCAAATTTATGATTACTAACAAGATATGTCGACCAAGACCACAATGACTAATTCAATGAGGACACCGAATGATTTAAATGGGAGGGAAGATGTGGGCAACAAATCCACCTCCTATAAGAAGAAGAAATGATTATTGCATTTGCATAATTTTTCTTAGTTTTTTTAATTTTGATTAAAAAGTACAAGTGGTAAAAATGTACAAGTAGGTGTAAATGTGCAAGGTTACAAATGTACAACTTGAAATGTCAACGAAATTAGGTGAAATGTGCATTTGGGATGAATTAAAAAAAATAAAATTAGACTTGGTAAAACTTTGTAATTAATTATTTTGAGATAATTCGAGATGGCAGTTGTAAGAAATGTGATGTCTTAGGAATCACTTTGGAATATCTTGGGCATGAATTATATATCCCCCATTCAATTTTTAAAGTTGTTCATTTATAAGCTCTTGGTAGTTCATGATAAAAGTTCAATGTTGTTCATTTTTGATGTCCATTGTTGAGCCCATTGGTGCTATATCCATGGCTATTATGATTAGTAATAATGGATGTATTTTACGGGAGTACCTATAATATGAATATATCAACAAAACCTCTTTGATTCTAGGATTTTGTGAATTCCATTATGTGTTATTATTATTGCATGTTGCAAATTCTTTGTATGAACAAATTACTATGTTAGATTGATGGAATTACAATGGAAATGGCTTCTAATGTTCCTACAACCCTGATGTGAGAGTGATAAATGATTGCATGATGAATTATGGTTGTACAAAGACATCATATGTTAGTTGTATGATTTTTGGAAATGTTGGTGATGATAATAATTCAATGCTATTGAATTAGGGGCTACATGTTGGAAGGAAAGTTAACAATTGCAATAGAAAATCATCCCAAATTTTATCCTGAAGATATTTGTGGTGTAAATTTCCAAATAAGTGAATTAAATATTCATAAAGGATTACTAAAAATTGTACAACCTGACCCCCAGACCATACAAATAATTTTTTTCCTAATTTGGAAGTAAACTTGCATGATAAAACTTGCCATTTATGGAAATTTTGGTGTTTTGGAGAAATCGATTACAAAACTAATTGATTTGGGTTACAAAACCATTTTTGGTGAATTGGCTAAGTGGAAAATCATACAATTTGTAGTTTTGTATTATTTTTATCATACAACTATATGATTTGGTGATCGTACAAGCTATTTTGCAAGATTGACAAGTTGTACAAGGTAAACCGTACACCTTGTAAGATTTGGGTAAGATTGATCCAAAACCTTGAGAATCATTTCCACACTATATAAATCACATCCCCCTAGGAATACTACACCCCTGTGCTATAGAGTGACCCATTGAATTTTATAAGGAATGTAAAAATCTTGAGGAAACTCAAAAAAAGGCTAAAGGAAAAGAAAAGAGTGCAGCAAACAAAGAAAATAGAGCAAAATACAAATAGGAGAGAGAAACATTAGGGGTATAAGAATATGGGAGTATAAAAATTAATTCATTTTCACCATGTGAGGGGAGGAATAAGGGCTTTGGATAAAAAAAAAATGGTGCTACCCACACACCATTTAACCATTGCGAGGGGCGAGGCCGATGCAGCAGGGAAGCGAGCATGGGTAAGGACTAAAATCCTTCCTCTAGACTAGGATAGATTAGGTTTTTAGTACCTTTTAGCAATTTATTTATCTTTTTATAATAGTTTTTCATGCACAACACCAACATGGTTTTTGGAGGCCCAACGCGATTTTGCATGTTGTGGCGATGAAAGTCACACCCCAAAATTATGGGGCATAAAATTCATGAATTCTTGCATCGCGAGCATGGAGCACGAATTCGAAGAAAGGAGAAATATGAAAGCATGCCCAAAGAGGATGGGGCATGTTTTTTTCCAAGAGAATAAACAAATAAGATAATAAATCAAACAAATAAAACTATAGGAAGAGAAAAGGAGGGACAAGATGAGCAAGCTTAGGTGTTGATTAATTAATTGCTCTATTTTTTATTTATATTTATAATGGTGAACTGATTAAAATTTTATTATATTTTTTGTTGCAACATGATGTACTAAAGATATGAGAGTGGTGATTGAGATCTTTGGATAGGTAGAGAGGGACATCTTAATGGTGATGGGGATATTACATCTGTTAGAGATGCCCTAGGTGGAGGTGGATAGAGTGCTACTAACAACACTGATGGAGAGATGGTACCTAGATTTGTTGACCTTTCAATTACCAATAGGGGAGGTAATAGTCACACTGAAGTATGTGTGACCAGGGTTATGCATAAGCATGAAATATCGTAAATTGGCTCTATTTAGGTTTTTTTTAATTTTGAAAAGGCTAATTTTGGATCCTTTCACTGGGGTCCATTCACCCGAAATTTACGGGGTGGAAGTTTTTTGGGGTAAATTCGCCCACCGTTGATAATCATGAACATAAATTTATTTTAATTCACCAACCTCAAATTACATATGATTTTGATTTTCTCGCCCAATTCGCCTTCAAATTATAAATGATTTTATATTTCCCGCCCAAATCACCTTCAAATTATAAATGATTTTATATTTCCCGCCCAAATTGCCTCATATACTACCCGTATATATAATATACTAGGTACCGATAAATATACATCAAAACTCAAAAATAGCTCTAAAACAACAAAAAACTTGAGAAGGTTGTAAAGGAGTGACTGTCAAAATAAATCGATCGGTTGCAGAGGAGTGTTGATCGGTGAAAGACGATTGGTTGCAGAGCCGTGTCTGTCGGTATAATCTAATCGATTGCATAGTTGTGTTTGTTGGTGTAAGCTGATCGATTGTAGAGTCATGTCTATTCACATAAGTCAATTGGTTATAGATCCATGTCTGTTGGCTTAAGCCAATCGGTTGTAAAGTCATGTTTGTGGGTATAAGGAGATCAGTTGTAGAGCCGTGTCTATCGGTATAAGCCGATCGATTGTAGAGCTATGTCTATCAGCATGAGCCGATCGTTTGTAGAGCCATGTCTATCGGTATAAGCTGATCTGTTGCAGAGTTATATCTATCAGTATAAACCTATCAGTTATAGGTATTATCGATCAACATTTGCCTATCAGTTGTAGAGGTGCCTATCGATATTAGTCAGTAGATTGCAGAACCATGTCGATCATCATTAGTCAGTCGATTGTAGAGGTGTCGATTGGCATTCATCTATTGGTTGTGGGGACTATTGATCAATTTTTACCTATCAATTACGGGGATTTTCTATCGACATTTGTCAATAGGTTGCAGATGTGTCTATCGAAATTAGTTTATCGATTGCAGGACCATGTTAATCAACATTAGTTGGTCAGTTTCAGTGTTTTTGATTGACATTTTTCAATCGATTGCAGAGTTGTCTATCATTATAAGCCTATCGATTGTAGGGACAATCGATCGACATTTGTCTATTGGTTGCAAAGGTATCAATCGACATCATTTTTCTATCGATTGCAGGGACTGTCGATCGGTATAAGCCGATAAATTGCAGGGAAGTGTCTATCATCAAAAGCCTATCGATTTTAGAGGATTCACGACTAAAAATTGGTAGAGTATTCTTCTTCCATTATTATTTTATTCAAATCTCTTTTTCTACAATTTGATAGGTAATATAGGTGAACTATGTGCAACTATGGTAGACAACTATCGATGTCATCTGGTTGTGTGTCAGGAGCATTTCTCTTGTTAGAGACTGCTTCTGGTATCTTAGAGTATGTTTCATACGTAGTGTAGAAGAATTGTCTACAACTATGGTTGATAAGTATTCCTTGTCATGTTGTGTGTTAGGATCATATGATTGTCTTGAGGGATGTATGTTATTTTCCTTCAAATTCATATACATTTCCTAACATCTAAAGGTTTTTATTTATAGATACAATGTCACCTACTAAATATGGAAAGAAGGGAGGCCAATCTTCTTGTAAAAAGATAATTCTAAAATATTTTACACAAATATCAAAATGCAATGAGGTATCAATATCTACAGATTCTACACAACTTATAGGTACAAACACATTTTACCATTAGTTTTTTAAAAATTTTGTTCTTCTTAAATGTAAAACCTTTCTCTATTAATAGATAAATGGTTATGCTTATCTACCTCTTTTAAATGCTTTGTAAAATTGTATTCTATTAATTATTTAAAATAGTGCCTTTTTACAACAAAAAATGATAGAGAACACCAAACATTGAATGCAGTAAACATTGTCAACCTTGATGTGTATTCACTCGAAGATATTCCAACAGATGAGATGGGACCACATGATAATTTTCCTAATAACGACATTCAACAACCACTTTAGGAGATTTTAAATTTAGACACATCAATCGAAAAAGAAAAAGATAGTACAATTAAAATTTAGACCTCTGGGGAATATTGTAGTAAAAAATCTAAACATCAAAAGATAAGAAAATGGACTATTAGAAGGGATTTTAAAAATGAATGGGCATGACTATACCCCTTTATTGAGTGAGATAAGAAAATGAATGTGCGTAAATGAATTATTTGTACATGGAAACTAGGACAGGATCATTTATTGCAATATAAAAAAGACACAATATAAAAACACTGTGGGAAAGTTTATATCAAAGAAATATGAAGTGATGGAACAATTAATAGATTTCATAGGTGGAAGGATGCAACAAAATGTGTGCATGTGAGATATGCACTTGAATATGAAAAAGCAATGAAACAAAAACAAACTCTCATTGAGAAGGGTGGAAAAATCGAGGCACAATTTCAAAAAATTAATAAGACTATATTAGCCTCAAAGAAATTGCAGTTTGCTATTGTATAAAGTATTCTAAAAAAAGGTCGACCCATGTCTGATTTTACTAATTTTAAGGAAATACTTCTACTAGCCAATGTAAAATGCTTTACCATTTCACATTGGTCAAATTGAAGTGGTTGGAAAATGGTAAAATATTTATCACTAGTTGATAAGGAAGACCTGAGAGAGAATGTGAAACAAACCAAATTTATTTCACTTTCCATTGATGAGGTAACAACTGTTGATAACACATCTTGGATTTGCATACATGTTTACACATTCAAAAATCATTTGAGACAACTTCATTTACTAGCACTACATAATATGATTGAAAATCATAATGTGGAAAATATTTATAAAGTTGTTGTAACCAGTTTAAAGGATATTGTCGGAATGGATGAAAAGGAAATTGCCACAAAGTTAATTTGTATTGGAGCTGATGGTGCGGCTACAATGCAAGGACAAAGGAATGGTCTTTGTGTTAGGCTTTAGACTTCCATTGCCCATATATGATTCCTATTCATCGCATGGCTCATCGAATGAATCTTGCATACAAAATTGTGAGAAATTTTGATAATGTAGCCAGAGTGGAAGAACTCATCCACGATATACACTCATACTTTTCATGCAGTCCAAAAATATTTGCAGAGTTTCAACGATTTTCTCTAGGTATAACTGAAGGTAGAAAAATATTAAAAGATGTGGAAACCAAGTGGATTTCACTATTTCTTCCTGCAAAAAGGGTATTTTTAGAATATCAATCCTTGGTTGGGTTTATGTATGCACATCGTAGAGATGTTGACAAGGCAAAATATTTGCTTTTTCGTATGACTGAATTGTAAAATTTTCTCATATTATGTGGTATTATACCAATGTTACAAGAAATGAATATTATGATTAAACTTGCACAGGAAAGGGCAATTTATATTGTTGATTTCATGAGGGTGAGAAAACAAATATGTATGATTATTGACAGGATTTATTTATTCGATTAATATTTTGAGGATCCCAAGTTTGATAGTTGGAATACATTAATTAATGTCAATTAACCGAACAACTTTTTAAAATTCAACATCAATGATAATCTTTGTATTGCTATCCATGGAAAGTTGATTCCTATATATCATTTTGAAAAGCGATTAAATACTCTGAAAGATGATGTTGAATAAGTGCCTATTACACATTTCGAATTCGATGAGGTTTTGGATAGCACTAAGAATAAATTGAAAAGAATTGCAAATGCATTAACAAGTGAAATAAGAGATAATTTTAAGAGAGATGAGACACTTGAGGCCATGGTTGTTGTTAATCCTAATTTTTGGAATCCTTGTGGTGACCATAGTAGTAGAAGTGAGTTATTTATAAAATATATGGGTAATATTATGACACATTTCTCTAAAAGTGTGGAAATAAATGGTATTGAAATAAATGGTATTCTAAACAAAGATATTTTGAGACATCGATCAACCAATTTTGGAAAAATAATGGATAATCAAATTGCACAATTTAAAAATCCACATGAGACTGGTTCAATCACGCGTTTCTGGTAAAAATTATATCGAAGTAGTGTCTTGCAAGATACTATGAGTGAATACTTTATTTTATATGAATTATGTTAGAAAATGATTTTGGGATTTGTTGAAGACGAAAGTTTTTTCAGTGCATTAAATTTTTTAAATAAAAATTTCGTAACAGGTTGGACAGAAATTTGGAAAATTGTTTGAGAATGTATGTGTCATCATACGAGGTGGGTAACTTCCCCTATGACAGAGAGTTGACATATTGGAAGCCTCTAGCAAAAATAAGAGGTCTCTCTAATATGGTTGATAATAACAAAAATGATTCGGCTAGGAGTGATGATGAGATTATGGAAACACAGAATTTACAAATGATTTTCAGCTCTTTTGGAGAAGTCGATAAAGCTTTGTATCAACTTCCAGAAATTTAAAAATTGCAATGATTATATGACAAATTCATATAATATAATATTTTTGGGATTTGAAATCATTTTGTAAAATTTTAGTGATCTGAATAAATTTATTTTATCAGTGATTTTCCATATTTGATCTCATTTATATATGTCAATGATTTGAAAAATTTCATATTATCAAATATTTTTCGTATTTGATTTGTTGTAAAATTTCAGTGATTTGAAAAAATCATATAATCATTCAATTTACAATTATTCTGCATGTTTTCTTTTTAATGATATGGGCACATCTATGTTTTAAATATTTATGATTTAAGCTATAACTTTGAGTAAGTTGAAAATTTGAAAATCATGTATACTTAATGATGCTATGTTATTGAACTATTTGAATATGTTGACAAAACATAGTTATTTTTCCTTTGACTTTAAATGTATGTTTGTATGTATATTAGTATCATAAGTTGTATAATGTGACAAAATATAGTGATTTTTTATAGTTTATGCTTTATCATTGAGTAAACCTTGTATACATACATAACTAGTAAAAATTTCTCTACATATGTATAAAAAGTGCATGTAGTATATTACTCTAGATATAGTAAATGAAAATTTAAATCCATTCATAGATATATCCATTGTAAACTCACTTTGAAATATAAAAACAATATAGCATAATATAAATTACTATATTCATTTTTATACAACTATAATGACTAACTATGAATGCACTAAAAATTGAAACCCATTCATAGATATATATGTAGCGACCCCGAGATGCACGCACCACTCTTTTTACTCTACTTGCAATGTATTAAAACCCCAAAATGAAATGGAAGACAATGAAAAGCATATAACATGGAAATAACAAAGATAGATCTCTTTATTTGGATTGAAACCTGGTTACATTTCGGTCCCTCTTAGGGATACCCATTTCGATACAATAAGGTTACAAATAGGCAAAGAGTGCCCCTTTCGCAAAGAGGTGGTGCGCTTTCAAAAGCTTCCCGGTTCCGCACACGAAAATGTATGAGGGCTTACAGATGCCTCCTTCTCCAGGCCTATTTCCTAGAGGGATCCCTTTTGCTCTCGTATGTTGCAGATTTCGTCCGATGAACCTGTGGCCCTGTAAGCAATGAAACAACAACACACGCTTAGATGTCCGAGAATGCCTCCCCGGATGAGGTTGTTAGTAATGAATATACCAAATGAAAGCAAGTGCAAATTAAACCTATGCTATGAAGTTAAATGAATGAAATGATGCTAGGCTAATGATATGTTAAACATAATGATGAAACTAATGTATAAAACCCTAAGCTAGACCTACGGGCCACTGTTCGAGACAACGACCGCTAAGGTGAATTTCATTCTATTTGCCCCAAAGCTATGGATCAAAGCTTGTATCGGATGTTGAAATAGTGGTCGCTTTGCTCTCCAATTTGTTAGGGCTTCATCGTAAATGTGATCTCCAAGAGAAGCTCTCTAAGTCTCGAAAGCTCTCCTCAATGACCTGTTTTGATAAATTTTGGATCAAAAATTCTCTCTGGTGCTCTTAGGCTTGCACCTTTTAAAGTGTGTGAAACCCTAGGTCTATGCCCAAGCCCTAGGAATGAATTCCTCATGCGTAGTGAGAGTTAGCATGAGAAGATTTTTGTCTTTTCTATGTTTAAAGACCAGTTAACTAAAGTCTAAATGCAAACTCAAGTCTCCTATGTGAACTAGTCATGAAAGGGAATGCAAAGTTACTCCCGCTCACCTTTATTGCATGTAGACTACCACTTCCACCCATGATTAGGCATATTTGTCAGTAAAAATACTTTTATGGTTTAGCCACTGTCATCTGCAGTGACTAAGATCTGGTCATTGTCATTTGTAACGGCTAAGGTCTGGCCGCTCTAGGCTTGAGCGACTAGGCTTGGATGGCTTGAAAATGCCCCAAATGAGTGGTGAGAACCACTATTGATGCTTGGAAAGTCCAATATTATGTCATATGATCTTATGAATGTGTCTATGTGAGTAGCTCCCCTAAACATGACATGTTTTAGGTGTCTACAGATGCCCCTTTTTGTGATGCACTATGTGGAAAACACAATGCTAAGCAAAAACGTAGACTGATCTATTTGTAGGGTGTATGGTGATCAATGGTCTGATCAATGTTGGATGGCCCAATCATGCAAGATGGTATGCATCCCTTGAATCATTGCCTCAATGTTCGGAGGACTTAGCTCAATGGCTTGGGCATGTTAAATTGCACTCATTCCTCAAACTCAATCGGGTAGCTTCAATTGCTACAATAGTTCCGATCGGTAGGAGAGCTACAATTGAAGATGTCATGTCTGCTTACGTTCCCAACAAACAAGGGAAATTATGTGATTGTTGTATGCAATGATTCATAGGATGAACATAATTTTGATGTGATCGAGTGATCTTTTGTTGATTTGATTATGATTATGTTGAAGATTTGAACTACCTCCTCACACAATGGATTGGTGAAGAAATGACAATGAATGAAGCGACAAGTCGCTTGACCAATATGACTAATCTGGTTCCTTTCTAGCATTTGTTGCTTTTAATGGGCAATCCCACATCCAAGTGTGATTCCAATTGTTTATGATAATCATCCATCCCTATCCCGAGGAGCGGTCCAACTATCAATAGCCTTCTTAGGGAGTTAGGATGAGTGATTCTATTTATGTTCATATTGTATCACTTTGGCTTAATGTTTTTGGTATCATAGGGGAATTAGGATGATCCTTTCGCACCCATGGAGCAGTCCGACCATCTTGGTCTTCTTCGGGATTGAAGGGTGGCACATCGTAATTCCAAAATGAAATGTTTTTGCCCCAAGTGGCCTTATGGTAACCTACTCATCTCATCGAAGTGCATGGAGTGTGAATCGTTGCAATCATCGAGTGGATAGAGTAAGTAACTGGATACGAGGCTTGCTTGAGATTATGCTTATATGTGATTTTTTTGTTATTTTGATCATTAAGATGACTTTAATTCATCAAAATGCATTTATTTAATATTTTTTTGTTATCCCCCATGGAAGGAATTTTTTGTTTTTATCTATGGAGCAGGCCGTTGTCAGGTCCAACGGCCTCTGAGTCTCTGCCTATGGCCGTTGTCGCCTTGAGCGGCCATGAAGTTTGGGCCACTGACGTCAGCAATGGCCAAGGCATAATTTGAAAATATAAAATGCATTTTTAGGGCTTTTGACCTATCATTTTCTTTGTTGACAATTCACTTTTCAGAGCTCTGGTGAGACAACGATAGTTGCAGTTTCGGAAGATACCTACGTCGAGGATATGGCTATACAGGGTGAGGTATTAGTTGCTGGAGGAGTCGGAGCTTCTCGGGTATTCTTTCAAACCCTAACCTCTTTTCCTCTTTTGGGTAAAATTGAACCTCACTAAGTAACTGGTAAATGAACCTCACTAAACCTATTGGTAATGAACGAAATCCGTAGCTAGGCTTAGTATAGGTTTTTATGTGGTGGGTTGGTCCCCATTTTTTATGTTTTCAATTTTTTTTGTATTTTATGGCCTAGGGTTCATGGGTTTGCCATGTCGCCCTTTGACCGCTATCACTCAGAGCGGCTAGGTTTGAACCCCAACGATCAAAAATTTGACCATTGGGCTTTGGCCGCTATTGTCTCCAGTGGCCAGATTCTAGCCACTGTGGGCGACAACGGCTAAATCCCTTAGCCAATTTTGCAAAAATTTCTTTTTGGATTTTTTTGAGATAGTTTTTAATTTTTTTGGAATTTTGAACTACTCTTTAGCATGTGTTGCATGCCTAGGTGTATTTATCCCCCTCTTTTCTCAGATTTAGGAGAGTGTCAGATTTTTCATGTTTTATTGGGATTTATGCCTTAGATGCACTGTAGTTATGTTTCATCTTTCTTTCATTTTGCTTAGATCCTTACTGCTCGGGCTTGGGACCCGAAGCTCATGAATGACCTTCTACCTCTTCTGGATGACACGGATTGGAGGTGGCTTAAGGCTCATGGGCTCTAGTATGTTACCAGAATACCTCACATCATGTCAGATCAGGCTTACCTTACGACTTTGGCCCATCGTTGGGACCCTCGGACTAATACCTTCCACCTCTCGATCGATGAGATGACCATTACGCCAGAGGATGTGTACAAGATCTTTCAGATCCCTTTTGATGGAGTGGCCATCATTTCTTTGGCCACTAATGATCAGGTGGCTATTTTCACTCGAGTGTTCGGAGGATGCTCTAAGGTGGCCCTCAAGGACACCAAGTCTAGGGGAGTGTCCATTATCCGTTGGTACTGAGAGCAGGTTTTCATAGTGAGGCATGCGGTATTGCTGATGGTCATCAACAACATCCTTATCCTAGACTGCTCAGGCTTGAGGTTCCCTTGGAACCTCCTCGTGATGGTTCAAGACCTGATGGATAGTGAGGAGCCTATCATATATGCATGGGGTAGGTCTCTATTGGCTCAATGTTATGATGAGTTGTACCACATCCATCGGAGGGGTCATGTCAGCATTGCCTATAGTTGGCTTTTGTAGATCTGGGGATGGGAGCACATTAAGGTAGATCGTCCCAAGGGGCTTCCTATTGAGATCATAGTTGTGGATGAGCGGATGTAGTGCTATACCTCCAGATGGGCTAGAGAGAGCGAGGAGCGCAAGAGCCACACTTTTGTAGGGGAGTTGTCTCATTATACTGATACTTTTACTGGACTCCAGGATGGAGATGTCATATGGCACCCGTATCATGAGTGTCCCACTTGGGATGACCCAAATAGTTTTACTGCTAGGATGCGGCATGAGCGATGGCTCATCGATCATAATATTAGCATCTGGGAGCACTTCTTCTACTCTCGGGTTCTTCATCAGTATGGGTTGTAGTAGGATGTGCCACTAGTACCATTTTTGTATAGGTGCATCGAGAGAGAGAGAGACCTCCCTCCTCGATAGGTCATAGAGTTAGCTGATGAGGAGGATGCCCCAACTGTTGATCTTGGAGTGGTTGGGGGAGTCATAGATGCATTTGTGCGATGGTGGGGTGACCTGATGTGGCATGGTGAGGGTAGTCTAGGTCGAGAGGATGATGGTGGAGATGGGGCAGATCCATCGGGGTGTAGGGTTCATGCTAGGACTACGATGTGGGGCCAAGGCAGAGCAGGTGGTAGTGGAGGAGCAGGAGGCTCCTAAGGAGGGAGGAGGAGATGGAGCCTGAGGAGAGAGATTCTCCTCTTAGGGCACAGTTGCATGATGTGGAGGTCAAGCTCTAGTCGGCCAAGATATAGGTACAACAGTGTGACACCATCATAGCTCAATGGGATACCACTATAGCATAGCTTTCAGACTAGATACAGGCTTTGTAGGCCGCTATGGGAGGAGCTACTCGGATGCAAGTTGTTGTTGCTCCTCCTGCTCCTGAGGGTCCTTCGAGGGTAGCTCTCGAGGATGAGATCAAGCATCTACAGGGTTTGTTGGATGAGAGTGATGTACAGATTGTTGATGATGTAGCCCATATTGTCGCTCTCTCGAGGTAGATCAAGAGGCTAGGAGCCATCCCTAGGGAGAGAGGAGCCACAGGTGGGTCACAGGTCAGTAGGAGTTCTACAATAGGGTAGTCTTCCATCTGGCTTGGTCATGGGGCCCGGACTCATACTGAGAGACCAACAGGGTCCAGCTCGCACCATTCTCCCAGAGATCCGGCCATAGGGGTGGTGCTATAGGGGGCAGGCCCAATATTTGATTGATGGTGCACTTGGTTTTGTTTTTGAGGTCGACTGACCTATATGACTGTAGCCCATGGGCATTTTTGTATATCCATGGACTTGACACACATACTTTTATGATATATTTGCATTATGACTCATTATGTGTATCGTTTATTGCTCATGTTTTTGTTGTTATTTTGTTTTATGATGTGATGTGATGATGGCATTATGATGACTTGATGTATATGTTAGATGATAGATGATATTGTAGATGCTTAGTGGGTTGCTTATATGTTTGATGATATGATGTGATGTATTTTGAGTTGATAAATGATGAATTTATGATTGTATGCAAATGGATATTGCCTATATGTTTTATGATGTGCTTTATGATGTAATGATGGGTGATTTGGTTTTTGTGTTTATGGATGTGATGTTATTGTTAAATGCATGTTTAATTTTGCTTTAATTGTATGCATCTAACTTATGTGATGGGATGGTATAAACGAACCTGTATGCTCTAATCACTTAAAACATAAGGAATGCATATGACATTGACAATCTTAATGGGTGATACCACAGAAAGTAAAAAATTAATCATGAATTTAAATAATCACTCTTATCATAAGAATTGATTAAGCATTCATATATGAGATGTAATGGTGTGAGATGTATTTTCTTGATAAGTTTCTGTAAATTAAAAGATATAAAGTAGTCAGTGGTCGTCTATATACTATTTCTAATATATATGCGGTATCTGTCCTACTATGTTGATACCCCCTAATTTATAGAATTTTATAAAGAAAGTGATGGTGTGAATGATGATATGATTTGTTGCTATGTAAGAATTTTGGGGCTTTTCGGAGATCCAAACACTCTAGTTACCCTATCAATGATTGTGTACTGATCATTTAAGGCTTTTGAAAATTAGGCTTTCATCATGGTCCTAGATACTCATTCTCCCTGTGTGTGCAAATGAATATATTTAGATAGAACCCATGCATTTCCTCCGATGTCAGGCGGGATTCTTTCAGCCCATTGCTAAGATCAGGGATTCTCAAGTGTTTTATCTCATCCTTATGTTGGACTTAGTTGGACTATACCACTAGGCAGTTTTGAGTTACCTAAGCTAGCTCATCCACATTCAAACATTGGTCTATACAAATGCCAGGAGCTTTTGTGATAGACATATCATCATGCGTAAGGATTTCTCCTTCCAGTTTTGTGCAATGCTGAGAATTCTAGGGATTCAAGTTCTATTCCCTTTTTTTCTTCATTCAGTTGGGATACTTGCTCATACTTAGTGATGAAAATCACTATTTATTTTGACTGATTTTTTTGTTTTCTCTTGAGCAAGGGACTCTTGTAGTGATGATAATCACTATTTATTTTGCTTTTGTTCTTTTTTTTGATATTTTGAACTATGACTTTGGGCGTTGATGTTTGACTTTTGAAGAATTTGAACTTTCGATTTTGAGATTTGAATTTGGCTTTGTTTCGGGATTTTGCTTGTTTTTATGAAAGCAAGGGATGTATGTAGTGATGATAATCACTCATTTTTGGGTAGGGCATAACTTGTCCTTTTGCCAATTCTCAGCACCTTTAAACCGGTTGCATAGGGGGATAAGCAAGGAAGTTCCTTTTTGCTTTTGGTAACCTAGACCACTTTGTAGTTTTCATCTTCCCGTGTACCAACTAGAATTTAGTGTTGTAATTAGTGGTGGGATCCTGAGATATGCTAGGCTTTGTCACCACTAGACCTTATTCTCTACTAACCAAGATGGTTTTCCACAAAAGTTGATAAGATCACTAGGTGTGGTTGAATAACCGAAAAACCTTAGTATATTATGTATAGCAACAGATAATGGTTGTGTTGAAAAACACAATTACACACATGTGTTGATGGAGGTATGGATTTGAATGGTTTGTGAGACAAACTATGGCATCACTTTTAAGGCTCTCATGACATATGCGAATGTAATGGATATGAAAATGTAATGCAATTATGTGGATGCAAGATGTGAGATGCAATTGTTTTTGTATTTTTTATTTTTATGTTGTTTTTGTATTTTTGTTTAATTTGACCAAAGGGCTTATTGTGCCTTTGGGGATTTTTGATTTTTGACCAAGTAGCATGAAGTACCCTTGGAGATTTTATTAATTTGACCAAGTGGTTTGAATACCCTTGGAGCATTTTGATTTGATTTTGACCAAGCGGCTTGGATGCCCTTGGAGCATTTTGATTGAATTTGACCAAGCGGTTTGAATACCCTTGGAGCATTTTTTATTTGATTTTGACCAAGCGACTTGGATGCCCTTGGAGCATTTTTGATTGAATTTGAATTTTTTTTTATGATTTGTTTGTATTTTTGACATATTTAATTTTTTGTATTTTTGACATATTTGAATTTTTTGTATTTTTGACATATTTGAATGTTTTTGTATTTTTGACATATTTGAATGTTTTTGTATTTTTGACATATTTGAATGTTTTTTGTATTTTTGACATATTTGAATGTTTTTGTATTTTATGTGTAGAATGCCTTCAAGTGAATGATATTGAGAGGTTCAGGCTCTTCAACACCATCTAATGATATAAGGTGATATGCTCCAAGCCCAACTCTTTGTGAAATCATGTACGGGCCTATCCAATTTACCATGAACTTGTCTCGTAGGTGCGGTGGCAGATTCGAATTTTGTTGGTTTTCTTTGAGCACTAGATCTCCAACCTTGAATTCTCTTAAGTGGACTTTACTATTGTAAGCTCATGCAAGGCGATCTTGGTAGATGTGAAGATGCTCTAAAGCATTGACTCGACGTTCATCAAGAAGCATCAACTGATCAAGGTGGCCTTGTCGCATGACATCATCATCTATGAAGTCCTTTAATGCTATGCGTAGAGTTGGAATTTCCAACTCTAGTGGCATGATGGCCTCAGTGCCATACACTAGTGAAAATGGTGTTGCCCCAGTGGGCGTCCGTATACTAGTCCTGTATGCCCATAGTGCAAGAGGCAACTGCATGTGCCAATCTTTGTGATTGTCTTGCACCGTCTTCCTCAAGATGGAGACTATTGTTTTGTTTGAGGCTTCTGCTTGCCCATTTTCTTATGGATAATAAGGTATTGAAAAACTATGTTGAATATGGTATTTGTTCATTAAAGCACACATATTTTTGTTCTTGAAAGATGGCCCATTATCCGATATTATCTTTGAAGGGACCCCAAAATGACTTATGATATTGTGGAGTATAAACTCCGCAATCCTTGGTCTAGTTGTCGATGTTAAGGGGATCACTTCAACCCATTTAGTGAAGTATTCAGTGGCCATTATGATGAATGTGTGTCGGCCTGAGGATGGGGGTGAGATCTTCCCAATCAAGTCTAGTCCCCATTACGAGAATGGCCATGCTTCCTGGATGGGTTGCAAGGCTTGCGATGGTAAGTGCATTAGATTTGCATGATGCTGGCACTTAATGCATTTCTTGACATACTCATAGTAGTCCTTTTCCATGGTGGGCCAATAGTAACCCATTCTCAAGATGCGCTTAACGATGGCCATGCCACTGAAATGCCCTCCACATGTGCCATCGTGAGCTTGCGAAATTGCCCAGGATGCTTCCTAGGGCTCAAGACAATGGAGTAATACTCCATCATATCCTCATCTATAGAGGATTTCTCCTAGAAAGATGTATCTTGTTGCTTTCTATTTGAACGTTCACCTTTCAGTATGTGATAGACCTTGAGGTACTATTCCAAGTTTTAGGAAGTCCCGTAGTTGGGAAAGCCAATCCTGATAAGCCATGACTTCTATAGAAAAGATGACTTGCTCTTCCTATTTTCTCGAGATGGTGAACATGGATTGAGGAACAACTCTATGGTGTATGGTTGCACCACACTCCATAGGTCCTTGGGAGATCAAAGACCCCCAAGGTGCCATTTGCAAGAAATCTCTAGCTACGAAGGACCAATCCTGATTTGGTTCGATGTTGATCATGTTGACTGATTCTTGATTGTCAAAAGCTTCACGACGTATTGTTGAGTGTGAAAGTACTTTCACATGAATGGTCATAAAATCAGTAGATAGATTCTAAGGGATTAAGGATCCCAAAGAGGCCATGGTATCTGCAAATCTATTTGACGTACGAGGGATTGCCTCGATGTCATACCATTCCAATCGGGCTAGGTAGGTGTCAACAAGTTCCTTGTAAGTCTTCAGGAGTGGGCACCTACATTGAAATAGTCCTTTGACTTGGTTTACTATGAGCAAGGAGTCACCAAAGATATTCAATATTTTAATGCCCATTGCTACGGTTATTTGGAGTCCCAAGATCAATGCCTCATATTCCATGTTGTTGTTTGTGCAAGGGAAGTCTAGTTTGAATGATAAGGGCAATGGAGTGCCCTACGGTGTGATAAAGACAATCCCTGCTCTACCCCCTTGTTCACACTTTGAACCATCGAAGAACAATGACATGTCTCTTTCTTTCTTAGGTTCTTCGAGTTCTGGCAGATCTGATAATGCAAAGACTGCATCATCAGGAAATTCTATGGTGAGAGGCTTGTTATCCTGAAGAGGCACCTCTACTAATTGATCTGCTATGACTTGTCCCTTGATGGAATTTTGGCTTATGAACTCTAGATCAAATTCTATCAATAGCATGATCCACTTTGTGGTACGTGTATTGTGATATGTCTTGCTCATCATGTACTGCAAAGGATTTTGTTTTGATATGACGTAGGTCGTATGGCTCAACATGTAGTGTCACAACTTTCGAGTTGCAAAGACCACTTGCTAAACACAACTTTTTGACATACGCATATCCTAGCTCATAACTCACCAAGGTGCGACTAATGTAATATATGGCTTGCTCTTTATCTTGTGCATTCTTTTGGGCTAACATGGTGCCCAATGCAAAATCAATAGCTGATATATATAGTAAAAATGGTATGTCTGGCCTTGGTGGAGCCAATACTGGCGGTGTTGCCAGATAAGTTTTGATCTCTGCAAAGGCTTGATGGCATTCTTCATCCCAATGAAAGGGGACCTCCTTGCGTAGCAACCGATTCATGGGTCGATATTTGTTTGATAATTGCATGATGAATATTTTGATGGATGCTATCTTGCCTTGTAGGCTCCTTAGCTCCCTAATGTTGGTAGGGGTGGCCATTTCCAATATAGCCTTTACCTTTGCAGGATCAACTTCAATGCCTCTCTTGGATACGATGAATCCCAAAAGCTTGCCAGAAGTTATGCCAAATACGCACTTCTTAGGATTCAATCGGACATTGTGTTCTATGAGGTGATCAAAGACTTTTCTAAGGACTTCAACATGCTCTTGCCACAATAGGGACTTGGCCAGTAAGTCATCCATGTAATCCTCTAAGATCTTATGCATATAGTCATGGAATATGTATGTCATGGCCCATTGATATGTGGCACCAACATTTTTGAGACCGAATGGCATCACTTTGTAATAGAATGTTCCCCATGGAGTAATGAAAGTAGTTTTATGTTGATCTTCAAGCTTAATATGGATCTGGTTGTATCCAAAAAAACCATCCATTAGGGAGAGCATCTCATGACCTACGGTTGCATCTACAAGAGCATCTATGTTTGGCAATGGGAATGAATCCTTTGGTGTTGCCCTATTTAAATCTCTGAAGTCTATGTAGATATAGACTCTTCCATCGGGTTTCCCCATGGGTACCATGTTCGACACCCACTCAGGGTAGTCGATAGGAACTATGAACACTGCATCCAGTAGTTTTTGCAATTCATTCTTCACCATCAAAGCGACGGTTGGATGCATTTTCCTCAGCTTTTGCTTGATTGGCTTCTTCATGGGATCCAATGAAAGGTTGTGAATGACTAACTTTGGATCTATCCCTGGCATGTCTTTGTAAGTCCAAGAAAAAATATTTGGCCTCTCTTTGAGGAGAGGAATTAGGATGGCTTGTTCCTCTGGAGATAGAATTTCTCTCCGAACTTGACTTTCCTTGGTTGGGTAGGATCATCACTGATGTCCACCTCGAAAGTCGCTTCTATAGCCATATGTGACCCATCCTCTAGTTGATGAGGCATGGGTATCAAATGAATGTCATCGATGGGATTTATAGGTCCTACTGACTCAAGATCCAAACCAACATGGAATACATCATATGCACAACCTGATGCAAAATGGAATGGTTGTAACATCTCTTCATTAGGGAAAATATCTTCAAGCTCTATTGGTGAATTAGCGTGATCCCAATCAATAGCCTGTGTGTCGAGACACAAAGGTTTAGTGGGATTTGTTGGGTTATGAAGTGGAGTGGTCAAATCAATGGAGATTGTATTGATGGATGGGATGAAATCTCTAGGACCACATGGGTGTAATATTGTTTTAGGGGTTTCCCTTCCATACTCGTGATGAGGCTCGTTAGGGATGAATGGGAATCTGATCTAGTCCATGAGTGTTGGACTATAGATGGGATCATTAGGCTCTAAGATCTCCCAAAATGTAGGTGGAGGGGGATTGACCATGCGATGAATGAAATTCAAGTCAATAGGTCTCCCAAAAAACCTTAATCTAGGGTCTATGGCACGAAGTGCTACTTCTCTTTCCACCAACATATTGACTTGTCATAAATGGTGAGGCCCAAGATAAGCCATCTCAGTCTCATCCTCAAAATCATCATCACTTATCCAGAAACCATTAGCATTAGTATGTGGCCCTAGAATAAAAGGCTCATGTCTTGGCCCTAAGTAGGCCATCTCTATTTCATCCTCATATTCTTCATCACTTATGAAGAATCCATTTACATTAGTATCTTGCCCCAAGTCATGGGGCCATTGCCTTACCCCTAAGTAGGCTCTCTCTATTGAGTCCTCTAACTCATAGTCACTTTCATCTGATATGTATCCACTCTCATGGTGTCTAGACCAGGTAAAGCTTTGTAAATAGCGAGGCTCATGAAAGGCCAAGCCCTCTTGTGCTTCATCATCACTTGCCACATATGCATTTTCTTCTTGCTCATCATCCCATGAGTTGTAACCTATTGGGGTGACATCAATTGTGGTTGTTATGATAATTGAGTGGTATGTTCGCCATAGCCACTTGTCTGTTGCTCAGATATCTTGCACTTGGTGGATGATAAGGAATAAAATTGATGTCTTCTCCTAACCCCAAGGTTAATCTATCTAATGCTACTTCTAGAGGGTCATCTCGACCTCTGATGTGATATCCTAACCCAAATATATCATATGGGAGTTGGTATTGTGGCTCGAATGGCCGCCTACATCCCTGCTCATATATACCAAGGCCATAACCATGCCAATGGCAATGCTCAAAATAGGTCAGAGAAAACTCAGGATTAGAGAGGTAGCGAATATTGATAGTGAATAGCTCATCATTGTCCTCATCTATATCCATAGATTTATGGGTGCAATCTAGGCTAGCGTAGATGAAGTTTGTCTGGTTGGGAGGGATTCCAAGTGGAACCACTATTCCCACTGGTGGTCTTAGATCTTTTGGTCATCCCATGTCCTATGTAGATTCTATGATAGGTGTAAAAGTTATGTTCTACACAAGATACTCTCCTATCCCTATGCTTGCCAAGTGTATAGTTGCATGTGAGGTGGATGACCCCATGGATGACACTAGCGAAGTGGGATGGTAGTCATCATATTCGACTTGGTCTTGGTGATCTTCTTCCTCCATGGGAGTTGGAATCTCTTCAATATCTATGGTTAGCATTTCCTTGAGTTTGTTTTTCTCAACCATAGGTGCCTTTAGCTTCTGATCATTCTTTGGTTTAGGTGTTAATGGTTTACTAGAAGCATTAGTTGCTTTGTGTGCAAGATGAGGTGTTGATGTAGATGGGTCCTTTTGTGCCCCTTTGTCTTTGTTATCCAATTGAATATTTGGAGATGAAGGTCCTACCGACAAGTGGGCCGAAGGAATCACAAATTCTCCTAGACAATCCACCTGGTGAACATACTTGAATGGCTCTTCATCGACCAACACCATGTAGACTTTGTTATCATGCACATACTTGACACATTGGTGTAAGATCGAAGGAACACATCTCATGTCCCTTATCCAAGGTCTCCCTAGGAGGATGTTGTATTGCATGGCCCCTTCCAATACATGACACATCACGGGGATGGTCTTATGCCCCACCTTGATAGGTAGGACTATCATTCCCATAGTATTGCATAAAGCATCATTGAAAGCTCTTAATGTATAGGCTCTCGAAATGATATTGGACTTGGGGATCTTAAGGTGTTCTAGTGCTGTTGTTGTGATGATGTTGATTGATGAACCTGTATCGATCAAGACCCACTTAAATGGTAAATCATTAACTGATGCCACGATGTGCAATGGAGGGTCTAGTAAGGCAGTAGATACTATCTTAATCTCATAATCATAGAATCGAATCACAGGTTCCTGGCATTCTTGTACTTGTCCCACAAAATGGGTGAATGCATGTGGGTCTTGCGGTTGGAGCTCTATTGACCTTAAAATCTCCATCAAGGTCTCCCTGTGCTTTGGGGACTATTGTATGAGCTCATAAATTGATAGCTTAGCCGGAGTCATTTGTAAATTTTGCTCAAGTCTACTCCGGATAGTTACCATAGGTCGGGTTGGTGGACCTGGAAGGTTGTCTTACCCCTGCCTCTACCTAGGTGCAGTTGGGACATTGATGGGAGCTACGAGAGGTTGTGGTTGACCATACCGTCTAGTCCTGGTTGCTATATTGACAATTTCAACCATCCCAACACACCCATGGGTAGGCGTATCAATTCGGACCTGATTGACTTGTGCACCTTGCCCTCTAGGGACCTCATGGTTTGGTAGCAAGTTTTTATAGATGCCCATATCTCTATTGTTAGGGGCCAATGGGTTGTCCACTTTAAGTTCTCCCGCCTCAATCATGTTTTGCACCTGATGTTTGAAACCAACACAAACTTTGATATTATGCCCCGATATCCTGTGATACGGGCAGAATTGATCTTCCCTATATCCTTTTGGCTTAGGATGGTTGGGATCTATAAGAGGTATATCAAGGAATCTGATCTTTCCCACCTCGCTCAATTGATTGAAGATTGATTGCATTGATTCTTCAATGGTGTAAAATAATATTTCCTTTTTCCCTACCACAAGGCAGGGTTTGCCTTACTCTTATATTTGCCATTCTTGTCATTTTTGCTCCACTCCTTCTTGGTTCGGAGTTTTATGGTTCCCTCATCTACTTTGATGTCCTCAATGAGTTTGGCTTGTGCCAAAGCTTCCTCAAATGAGGGGTATTGTTGTAGTTGTAGCAAGAGGGAAATATGTTTGGAATAACTCTTGGTGAACATCCGGATGATTTCTTCTATGGGAACGAAGAATGATAATTTTGCCATGATTTTTCTCCATCTATTCCCGTAATCCATTATTGGCTCATCATCATAATGTTTCAGATTGGCCAAGTCTGAAAGGTTCACTCTCCTCTTAGCACCGAAAGAGAAACACTTTAGAAAAGCGTTCACTAGTTGTTCAAAATTTGTTATGCTATGCTTGGGCAGTTGGTTGAACCATTGGGTGGTTGCACCCAAAAATGTCATGATGAATGTCCTTAGCATAAGAGCGTCATTGTCTTTGAGATGAAAACATGCGTTGATGAAATTGGTGACATGCTCTTGTGCATCTTCTTCACCTTTAAACTTCTCTAGCCTAGGCATCTCAAAGTGCTTAGGATAGGGAGGGCTAGGAACTGATGGGCACAATGGTTGGTTGTGTATTTTGTTCAATGTTGGTGAGTTCCTAGCTGCCTCTTGTTTCTCAAAGGCTTTCATATTTTCAGCAAGCTCTTGAAATGCCTTTGATGCATGGATTTCCTCCTCTTGTAGGCCTACTCATAGTGGTAATGGAGGTAACTCTCTATCCATTTGATTGGCTCTATTTTCTTCCCTTCTATGAGGGGATTCAAGATGTGCCTGATCTGGCTCTATCAAGTTTATCCATTCCCCCTCAGTTGGGTTCCTCTCATGATTTGGAGGGTGAATTTGTTGTGAGTTACTTTCTTGTCTAATGCGCTCCTCTCTTGGTGAGTCAGCACATTGATCTCTTTGATGATCACTTCCACTTGTTTGTTGGTTGTTGTGAGCTAGCTGCTCAGCTTGCTCTCTCAAACATTGCTCATGTTGGTGCAACAACCGTTCTCTCTATTTATCATGCTCAAGAGCATCCACAAGCTCTCACTCTTTGTGCAAGGCATTCTCTAACCATCGCACGTGGTTAACTTGCATAGTCATAGAGGACTCATGCTTATCTGACCTTGTCCTAGTTGTTTTGATTCATAGATCTCTCTTAGAGGTTTCTACTATTTCCTTACTCTTGCTAGCCAATGTGACTTGTTCAGTATACTGTTGAGTGTCTCTATGATCAGATTTTATATGTTTGTTGTGGGGTCATCTTGAGGTACCCCTAGTTTGAGAAGTGGGCTTAGAAGTCATGGTTCGTGAGCTTCCAGATGTGGAATTCTCTATGGCTATGGTTCTAGGAGGTGGTCTCGGATGCAACCGATCCAACTCGTCCAATTGTCTTGTTCTCCATGGCTGATCCCATGGGGTGCCATTCACTCCAATGAGGTCATAGTCTAATGGAATCCTTCCTCTTGTTTGAAGGATATCTTCTATTTGATGTCTATGACTGGATGTGTTTCTAGTTTCTTACCCCTTAGTGGGCTGATCTATTCTAAGTGTTTCATGTGAATGTTGAGATGTTTCGACTCTCATGTGCCCTTTTGGTGATGAGGGTTTCGTAGTCCTTTCTACCCTCCATGAGGATGGAGAAGGGGAAACCTCATCATCTCTATGTGAAGAACGAGGTCTAGAACCCTCTTTATGTCTATGTGAGGAGGAAGCTCTTGAAGCTTCCTCATGTCTCTGAGAAGTTTCTATGTGTTTAGAGGAAGCCTTTGAGGTTTCCTCGTGTCTCCTTGATGATGATGGTCATGAGGCCTCTTTGTGTTTATGAGATGTAGTTTCATGTTGTGGTTCCCTATTTGGGGTTTCTCGAGGAGATCCCCCAAGGGTTGAGTTATCACCCCTTAGACTCGTAGAACTGCATCTTACGATCTTCTGAGTAGGTCTTTCAATGTTACTATGACTTCGCCTAAGGGTATGTGTTGTTTCGGACCCTCCCTCGATGTCAGACCGGGGATGTCTACTTCTTGTTTTAACCATCATTTTGGAATTTAGCTTTTGTGTTGCACTTTAAATATGATCAAACAATATCACACAAATGTTTATCTTGATTATAGATTTTAAGTGTGCCCTAACTGTTTGATGTATTATGATGTTTTGTTGTTTCTTGCTTCTTGCTTCGGATTTGGAATGAGGAGACTCATCCATAGTGATAATCAAGAGTACTCATGCCAAACATGATTTCCCAAAAGAGACTAGGGTACACCGCTGAAATCCCAGTGGGGGGTTCGCCTAGCTCTTCCACTCTGAACCAATGAATGTTCCAATAGTGGGAGATAGTTTGAACATGAGTATCTTAGTGCCACTATGAAGAAGTTCTTCAATCCATTTCTAGGAGAATCTAGGGGGCAAACCGGTGGAAGGAGATGAATTCCAATGTCACCGGACTGAATTGAGGGTTGGTGATGAAATCCAACTCCCCAATGTTTAAATGATACGTGCGTGTGTGGTGTTCATTTTAAGCTTGCGTAACATAAAGTGCATCATATAGCAGTAATGAGTCTTTCCTATATGCCTAAGTGCAAAATACATTTCAATATTCAGAAAGATGCATGAACTACTATGATTTGTATGAGTGCACTTTATTTCATGCAAATATGGCCTCTTGCAAGGCCTCAAAGCAAGCAAACCAACCATACAATGTCTAGCACATTGGATTCTAGGGTGAAATTTTTAGGTATAAGCCATTGTTCCTAGCAACGCCTAGTGGAAATCTAAAAGAAGATCTAAGATATGCAAAATGCTTAATTCTTTCTCCTTTTATTCTTTCAATTTCCAAACATAAATGTGCTTTAAGTTCTCTATTTTAGACACACAGAAGCAAACAGAAAGTTATAAAATATCAGAGAGGTTGTACCAACCTCTAATCCAGCTCAGAGAACCTTGTTTTTGTCCTCTGCTACACTCCAATGTTGGTCGTTGTCGACCAGAGCGGCTGGTTCCTGGCCGTTGTTAGCAGGAGTGGCTAAGGCTCTATTGGTCGTTGTGGCTCAGAGCGGACTAGTTTTTGGCCATTGTAGATCAGAGTGGCTAGGCCTGTACACAAAATTAAGTTAGTATTCAGGTAGAAAATGAAAATTTAGTGGAGGTCCCATCATGATCGCCATCTGTAGCGACCTCGGGATGCATGCACCGCTCTTTTTACTCTACTTGCAATGTATTAAAATCCCAAAATGAAATGGAAGACAATGAAAAGCATATAACATGAAAATAACAAAGATAGATCTCTTTATTTGGATTGAAACCCGGTTACATTTCGGTCCCTCTTAGGGATACCCATTTCGATACAATAAGGTTACAAATAGGTAAAGAGTGCCCCTTTCGCGAAGAGGTGGTGCACTTTCAAAAGCTTCCCGGTTCTGCACATGAAAATGTATGAGGGCTTACAGATGCCTCCTTCTCTAGGCCTATTTCCTAGAGGGATCCCTTTTGCTCTCGTATGTTGCAGATTTCGTCCGATGAACCTGTGGCCCTGTAAGCAATGAAACAACAACACACGCTTAGATGTCCGAGAATGCCTCCCTGGATGAGGTTGTTAGTAATGAATATACCAAAATGAAAGCAAGTGCAAATTAAACCTATGCTATGAAGTTAAATGAATGAAATGATGCTAGGCTAATGATATGTTAAACAAAATGATGAAACTAATGTATAAAACCCTAAGCTAGACCTACGGGCCACTATCCGAGACAACGGTCGCTAAGGTGAATTTCATTCTATTTGCCCCAAAGCTATGGATCAAAGCTTGTATCGGATGTTGAAATAGTGGTCGCTTTGCTCTCCAATTTGTCAGGGCTTCATCATAAATGTGATCTCCAAGAGAAGCTCTCTAAGTCTCGAAAGCTCTCCTCAATGACCTGTTTTGATAAATTCAGGATAAAGTCTTGGTGCTCTCAGGCTTGCACCTTTTAAAGTGTGTGAAACCCTAGGTCTATGCCCAAGCCCTAGGAATGAATTCCTCATGCGTAGTGAGAGTTAGCATGAGAATATTTTTGTCTTTTCTATGTTTAAAGACCAGTTAACTAAAGTCTAAATGCAAACTCAAGTCTCCTATGTGAACTGGTCATGAAAGGGAATGCAAAGTTACTCCCGCTCACATTTATTGCATGTAGACTACCACTTCCACCCGTGATTAGGCATATTTGTCGATAAAACTACTTTTATGGTTTAGCCGCTATCATCTACAATGACTAAGATCTGGCCATTGTCATCTACAATGGCTAAGGTTTAGCCGCTCTAGGCTTGAGCGGCTAAGATCTGGTCACTCTAGGCTTGAGCGGCTAGGCTTGGATGGCTTGAAAATGCCCCAAATGAGTGGTGAGAACCATTGTTGATGCTTGGAAAGTCCAATATTATGTCATATGATCTTATGAATGTGTCTATGTTGTTGGCAATTTTGGGTACATTGGGTACATTGCCTTTACTCTAAGTGTAGATGTTGTCATTGATGTCAAGAAGGTCTTGAAGCAATTTGGTTTGATGTCAAAGAATGTGTCTTGATGAAGGTTTCAGCATGGACAATGAGTTTCCAAGAAGATCAGGGTAGCCCAGTTGCAAAAGATCAAGAAAAAGACAAGTAAGAAAAAGTATGCAGGCGGCTGGAAAAACTGTCGCGATTTCGTGACATGTTTTAGGAGAGAGAAAGCATTGGCAAAACTGTCATGATTTCATGACATGTTTGAGGAGAGAGAAAGTTTGGGCAAATGTGTCACGATTTCATGACATGCGGGAAGGCAGAGACGAAGCAGGCAAAACTATCACGATTTCGTGACATGTCGCATTTTTGCGACTCGGACAGTGCAGGAAGGCAGAGAAAGAAAAGTGTCATGATTTCATGACATTCTACAAAGGAGGCTGTACGGACAAAAAGTGTCATGATTTCATGACATGTTGCAGAAGAGAAAGTCCGTAGTGTAAGCTGTCATGATTTCATGACAAGATTGAAGAGAGAGAAAGTGATTCAAGAACTGTCATGATTTCGTGACATGATGCAAAGTTCCAAGTAAGGGCTATCGCATTTTTATGACATGCTAGAGGTCGAGTTGAGGACTGTCATGATTTTGTGACATGCAACAAAGAGAAGAGCCTGAAAGGAGAAGCGTCATGATTTCACGATAGGCAGTGGAGAAAGCGTATGAGAAGTGTCACGATTTCACGAGTGGAGAAAGTCGAAAGCCAATGTCATGATTTCATGACAGGAAAGCTTTAAAGTTGAAAGCGTCATGATTTCGAGATAGGCTACAAAGAAGTTGTACGGATGCAGAAAGTGTCATGATTTCATGACAGGTTGAGATGGCAGCTTGCAGTTGGAGAAAGTGTCACGATTTCATGACAGAAATAGTTAGCAAGTCTTAAATAGAAGAAGCGTCATGATTTCATGATGAATTGAAGAAGGAAGAGCTCGAAGGTCGAAAGCGTCATGATTTCATGACATGTTCCATTTTTAAAGGCAGGCAAAAGCGTCACGATTTCATGACAGAGTGAGATGACGTCGACAGAAGCATGATGTGTCACGATTTCATGACAAAAGCTGAGAGGAAGGCCATGAAGACTAAAGTGTCATGATTTCATGACAGAAGTGTGATGACGTCAACAAGAGGCAAAGGTGTCACG
The DNA here is from genome assembly GCA_028583015.1 of Wollemia nobilis. Taxonomy (NCBI): domain Eukaryota; kingdom Viridiplantae; phylum Streptophyta; class Pinopsida; order Araucariales; family Araucariaceae; genus Wollemia; species Wollemia nobilis. Next base: position 1,567,665 of record JAQPPZ010000282.1, read on the forward strand.
ATTTCACGATAGAAGCACAAAGGAAGTCGACAAAGGCCAAGGTGTCACGATTTCATGACAGCAGGCTATAGAAGGTGTACGGCTGTAAAAATGTCATGATATCATGACATGTTGAAGTTTCGTGCTAGAAGCTATAGGGAGGCAGTGAAGCCGACAGAGTTAAATCTGGGCCGATGCAGCGTAGGGTTTTGCAGCCGACATGGTTGAAGGGTAAACAGTTGACTAAGATCAAGATTTCAATCTTGAGATTGTGAGTATAAAAGGAGGGCTGCTTGAAGAGTTTGGCATCGATCAAGTGTGCGTTCGAAGTGCGATTTGCATAGATAGAGTGCGGGGAGAAGTTCGATCGTAGAGGTGCATAAGTGGAAGTCTGATCGACTATTGTGTTTGCATGAAGTGTGCGATGACTATGCTACTGTGTTTGCGTAGAGGTTGCGAAGACAGTGCTATCATGTTTGAGCAAAGAGTGCGAAGACTATGCTATTGTGTTTGCATTGGATGTGCGAAGACTATGCTGCTATGTTTTCGTAGAAGAGCATAAGTAGATCGAGTGCTGCTGTGTTTGCGTAGACTATGAAAAGTTGGTTTCGACCAAGTGCAACTATAACAAAAAAGAAAAGAGGAAGAGGACAGATTTGTGCCAGATCGAAGGACTGTGTTTTGGTGCAGATAAGAGGACCGACTTTGTGGTGATAGAGTTGAGGACAGAGATCTCCAGCCAGAGCAGGGAAGACAGGTGTCTTCTATGGATAGAGTTCCACTTGCTAAGGGCTGCAGAGGTAGAGGTCTTCTAGAGGATCACCACTAAGAGCAGAACTAGGGGAAGGTGTCTCCTTTGGGTTGGTGCCCATAAACTTTGTAATTGGGAAGGTTTCCCAAAGAACTGTGATATAACTTTTAGAGAAAAGTTTTATCCGTGGAGTAGCCCACCTTGGGTGAACCACGTAAATTGTTGTGTCACTTTGTGGATGGTGTGTTGTGCATTGATTTGATTATTGTTGTTTTTACTGCTATCTATACACTGCATTATACTATTTTTGAAAGTTGATTTTAAAGCAAATTAAAAAGTGGTCTTATACTGTTCACCCCCCCTCTCAGTATAAGCTTGTGTTCTTCAATTGGTATCAGAGCGGGTTCCTTCGAAAAGGTTTAACAATTGGAAGGAAGAACTGGTTAAGAACACAATGGATTTTTTAGGTGGCAATGCAGCACCTATTCTTGATGGATCAGATTTCGGTCTGTGGAGTGCAAGAATGAGAGTTTATCTAATGGCTCTTGGTAATGAGGTATGGGAAGTGATTGAAGATGAATACACTATTCCTGAACATGGTCCTTATACCAAAGAAGACAGGCTCATGCTTCACAGCAATTCAAAAGCCATGAATGCAATCCTGAGAGGCTTACAGAAAGCAGATCTCACCAAAGTTATTCACTGCAAGACAACTAGTGAAATGTGGAAACAATTGCAGGTGGTTCATACAGGTGATGCAAATGTCCGAAAGGCCAAATTAAGACATTTTAAAGGTATGTTTGAACAACTCAAAATGAATGATGATGAAAATATTAGTGACTACATGCTTCGTATGGATGAAATTGTTAACTCCATGAAAGATCTAGGTCTTGAGGTTGCTGAAAATGATGTGTGTGATAAGATTTTAAGATCTCTTCCTAATAGATTTAGTGAAAATATTTCTGCTATTGAGGAAGCTAAAGATTTAGATAAATTGAAAAAGGATGAGCTCCATAGTATTCTTGCAGCATTTGAGCTGAGAACTCAAGTGAAAGTTGATGTCAAGAAAGAGGCAGCTTTCAAAGCTACCAAGAAATCAAAGGGCAAACAGATTCAAGAGAGTGATGAGTCTTCTAGTGATGAAGAGGCATATTACAGCAAGAAAGGCAAGTTCTCTAGAAAACACAAAAGCAAGAAAAACATAAGATGTTTCAACTATGGAAAGTTTGGTCATTATGCTACTGACTGTACTATTTCCAAGAATGAAAGTGATGAAGATATACAGGATGTTAAGAGCAAGGATTCTGAAAAGCACAGGTATTACAGAAAGAACAAAGATGAGCACAACAATCAAGGAAAGAGGCATTCACACAAGAATAAGAAGAGCTTCTACCTAGACAAAGCAAGTAAGTGTTCTAGCAGTGATAGTGAAAGTTCTTCTAGTGATGATGAAAATGAGATGTTGTTCATTTCAGAAAAAGAGGAAGAACCGAAACATAAATTCATTGTCATGAAATGTTTTAGATGTGGAAATTTTGGGCACCTTGAGGATGATTGCACAAATAATGAATTGGTTGCTAGTATGTATGAGGATGCTTCAGAAAATGATAAGGAAGATGCTTGTATGGTTTTTGAAAAGGATAGCACCTCTAGTGATAAGAAATCTGAAAAAGGCCTTGATGATTCAAAATGCAATAATATAGAGGATCTTGAATGTGAACTTACTAATGCTCTTAGTGTTTTGAAAAAGGAAAGAAAGAAGAATGCTCGACTTAAGGATAAATTAGATGAATGTTGTATGGAGAAAGATGAACTCATAGAAAGTCTTGACATCTCTATGGCTAAGACACAAGAACTCAAGAATGAGTTAGAATCTAAGATGCTTGAGTATAGTGAATTAGAACAGAAAATGGCTGCCATGAAAGAGGAAAATAAAGAATACAAGGATAAGTTGTACAGGTTTCAAGATAGCTCCAAAAGGGTTAAGTCTCTCATCCAAAGTCAAAGAAATCCATCAGATAAAACAGGTCTTGGTTTTGTTAAACCACACAAAAACTAGGTTGGGGAATCAAGTAAGAGATTTCAGAAAGAAGAGAGTTCTGATGAAGAGAGTATTTCAGAGAAAGAGTCCATGAGTGATAAATGCGCAGAAATAGAAAACAGAATTCTGAATGCGAAAAAGAAGTTCTCGGGACCCAAGAGGTCAAACAGAAGAATATTTCACGATAGATGTTTTGCGTGTCACGGGTTTGGCCACATGGCTTCGCAGTGCATGACTCAAGTAAGGAAGATAAATGACAATTTTAGGGGCCGTAATTTATTTCAAGGGTATTGCTACTCTTGTAATCAGTTCGAGCACAAGGCAATTTTTTGCAAGGCAAATAACAGGAACTGGGTTAGTCAGAACAGGCGGATTCAAAGAACAGCTATGCCCGAAAGAAATAATATTGTTACTTGCTATAAGTGCAACAATGCAGGTCACACAGCCAGACAGTGCAGAGCTGATCTTCCAAGGTACAAGAATAGGAACAGTGGTATAAACAGGTCCAAGGATCAAGGTATGGACAAGAAAAGAGATGAGAACAAGAACAAGAAAAGTGACAAGAACAGAAACACTGACAAAGAGTTCAAGAGAAGGCCCGACAAAGAAATTGTAGACACTGATGATGATGAGTGCCTAATGGGAGTTTCACTCCCACCCTTGTTTTAAATCACCTCATCAGGAGGTGGGGGAGGGACTAAGCTAAGAGGCTCATTCTTAGTCCCGAGCCCCAAAGGTGACCCTTTGCCATTGATGACAAAGGGGGAGAGATATGAGTAAGGGGGAGAGCTTCATAGTGAAGAAGAGAGCTTCAAGTCAGGGGGAGCAAAAACTTCAAAGGCAGATTCTCAGTTGTTGGATCAGTTGTTTTCAGTTTTGGCTCTTGACTTGTGTTTTCAGTTAAGGTTTGCCATCAATGACAAAGGGGGAGATTGTTGGCAATTTTGGGTACATTGGGTACATTGCCTTTACTCTAAGTGTAGATGTTGTCATTGATGTCAAGAAGGTCTTGAAGCAATTTGGTTTGATGTCAAAGAATGTGTCTTGATGAAGGTTTCAGCATGGACAGTGAGTTTCCAAGAAGATCAGGGTAGCCCAGTTGCAAAAGATCAAGAAAAAGACAAGTAAGAAAAAGTATGCAGGCGGCTGGAAAAACTGTCATGATTTCGCGACATGTTTTAGGAGAGAGAAAGCGTTGGCAAAACTATCATGATTTCGTGACATGTTTGAGGAGAGAGAAAGTTTAGGCAAATGTGTCATGATTTCGTGACATGCGGGAAGGCAGAGACGAAGCAGGCAAAACTGTCATGATTTCGTGACATGTCGCATTTTCGCGACTCGGACAGTGCAGGAAGGCAGAGAAAGAAAAGTGTCATGATTTCATGACATTCTACAAAGGAGGCTATACGGACAAGAAAATGTCACGATTTCATGACATGTTGCAGAAGAGAAAGTCCGTAGTGTGATCTGTCACGATTTCATGACAAGATTGAAGAGAGAGAAAGTGATTCAGGAACTGTCATGATTTCGTGACATGATGCAAAGTTCCAAGTAAGGGCTGTCACATTTTTGTGACATGCTACAGAGGTCGAGTTGAGGACTATCATGATTTCGTGACATGCAGCAAAGAGAAGAGCCTGAAAGGAGAAGCGTCACGATTTTCACGACAGGTGGAGAAAGCGTACGAAAGCTAGAAGTGTCACGATTGAAGGGAGAAAGCGTACAAGCATCACGATTTCATGACAGGAAAGCTTTAAAGAAAGTCATATTTCATGACAGGCTACAAAGAAGTTGTACGGATGTAGAAAGTGTCATGATTTCATGACAGGTTGAGTTGGCAGCTTGTAGTTGGAGAAAGTGTCATGATTTCATGACATAAATAGTTAGCAAGTCTTAATCAGAAGAAGCGTCATGATTTCATGATGAATTGAAGAAGGAAGAGCTCGAAGGTGAAAGCGTCATGATTTCATGACATGTTCGTTTGCATAGAAGGCTAAACGAAAGCGTCACGATTTCATGACAGAGTTGTAGATGACGTCAGCAGAAGCAGATGTGTCATGATTTCATGACAAAAGCTAAGAGGAAGGCCATGAAGACTAAAGTGTCATGATTTCATGACAGAAGTGAGATGACGTCAGCAAGAGGCAAAGGTGTCACGATTTCATGACAGAAGCACAAAGGAAGTCGACAAAGGCCAAGGTGTCACGATTTCATGACAACAGGCTATAGAAGGTGTACGGCTGTAAAAATGTCATGATATCGCGACATGTTGAAGTTTCATGCCAGAAGCTACAGGGAGGCAGTGAAGCCGACAGAGTTAAATCTGGGCCGACGCAGCGTAGGGTTTTGCAGCCGACGTGGTTGAAGGGTAAACAACCGACTAAGATCAAGATTTCAATCTTGAGATTGTGAGTATAAAAGGAGGGCTGCTTGAAGAGTTTGGCATCGATCAAGTGTGCGTTCGAAGTGCGATTTGCATAGATAGAGTGCGGGGAGAAGTTCGATCGTAGAGGTGCATAAGTGGAAGTCTGATCGACTGTTGTGTTTGCATGAAGTGTGCGACGACTGTGCTACTATGTTTGCGTAGAGGTTGCGAAGACAATGCTATCGTGTTTGAGCAAAGAGTGAAGACTGTGCTACTATGTTTGCACTGGATGTGCGAAGACTGTGCTTGTGTTTTCGTAGAAGAGCATAAGTTGATCGAGTGTTGCTGTGTTTGCGCAGACTGTGAAAAGTTGGTTTCGACCAAGTGCAACTGTAACAGAAAAGAAAAGAGGAAGAGGACAGATTTGTGCTAGACCGAAGGACTGTGTTTTGGTGCAGATAAGAGGACCGACTTTGCGGTGATAGAGTTGAGGACAGAGATCTCCAGCCAGAGCAGGGAAGACAGGTGTCTTCTATGGATAGAGTTCCACTTGCTAAGGGCAGAGGAGGTAGAGGTCTTCTAGAGGATCACCACTAAGAGCAGAGCTAGGGGAAGGTGTCTCCTTTGGGTTGGTGCCCATAAACTTTGTAATTGGGAAGGTTTCCCAAAGAACTGTGATATAACTTTTAGAGAAAAGTTTTATCCGTGGAGTAGCCCACCTTGGGTGAACCACGTAAATTGTTGTGTCACTTTGTGGATGGTGTGTTGTGCATTGATTTGATTACTGTTGTTTTTATTGCTATCTATACACTGCATTATACTATTTTTGAAAGTTGGTTTTAAAGCAAATTAAAAAGTGGTCTTATACTGTTCACCCCCCCTCTCAGTATAAGCTTGTGTTCTTCATATGTGAGTAGCTCCCCTAAGCATAACACATTTTAGGTGTCTACAATATCCTTCGTAAACTCACTTTGAAATATAAAACAATATAGCATAATACAAATGACCATATTCATTTTTATACAACAACTATAATGACTATGAATGCACTAAAAATTGAAACCAATGCATAGATATATCCTTCGTAAACTCACTTTGAAATAAAAAATAATATAGCATAATACAAATAACCATACAAATTTTTATACAACTAGAATGACTATGAATGCACTGAAAATTGAAACCCATGTATAGATATATCCTTTGTAAACTCACTTGAAATAGAAAAACAATATAGTATAATAGAAATGAAAATACTCACTTTTATACTACAACAAGAATGAATATGAGTAAACAAAAATTTAAACACATGCATAGATATATCATTCATAAACTCATTTGAAAATTGAAATATAAAACAACATAGAATAATATATGGAAATTTAAATTTAACATTTTCATTAATATCTCCATCGTAAAATAACATTGAATATGAAAACAATATAGCATAATAAAAAAGACAACACACTTTTCTATAAAATAACAAGAATGACTTTGAATAAACTAAAAATTTAAACCCATGCACAAATATATCCTTCGTAAAATCATTTGAAAATTGAAATATAAAAACAACATAGCAGAATCCATAAGACAATACTCATTTTTATATCACAACATGAATAACTTTGAATAACATGTAAATCTATACCTATGCATAGATTAATAATATATCATAATACAAATGAGCATACACATTTTTATACAACAACTAGAATGACTATGAATGCACTGAAAATTGAAACCCATGCATAGATATATCCTTTGTAAACTCACTTGAAATATAAAAACAATATAACATAATAGAAATGAAAATACTCACTTTTATACTACAATAAGAATTAATATGAGTAAACTGAAATTTAAACACATGCATAGATATATCATTCGTAAACTCATTTGAAAATTGAAATATAAAACAACATAGAATAATATATGGAAATTGAAATTTAACCCTTTCATTAATATCTCCATCATAAACTAACATTAAATATGAAAACAATATAGCATAATAAAAAAGACAAAATGAAAATAACACACAATTATAAATGTAAATAGTGTAATAGTAAAATAATAAAATCAAGTATCTTGTTTTCAAATGAAAACGTATGAAATATCTTAAAATTGTCTTTCGAAATATCAAGTTTTAAAATTCAATTTCTAACTTCAAAATATTTTCCCCCTTCCTCCACTCCTTTTTCCTTCTCAATGGCTTCCACAGTCTCCATAGCAATGACTTCTCCCTCTTATTTCCCATGTTCAGCTCCTTTTTCCTCATCCACTACTTCCACAATTACCACATTCTACATTACAACGACTCTTTTCTTGGGCTAGGTAACAATACTATCAATTGCTCCAGAATTGATAAGGATTTTCTCAACATTTTACATTCCATAGAGAAGGGTGCTTTATTCTTTGCCAAAATCTTCATATTTTGGTCCTTGAAATTATTTACCCTTCTCCTTTAGTAGAACATCAAGATCCAATCCATTGCAAATAATGATTTTCCGCAAAATGTTGTTTTGTCGAACTGATTCATTGGCTCTTTTTTTCATTGCCATGGAAGCGTTTAAGAACTCATTTGCCATATTGAGATAGTCATGCAGGTTTTGAACCTGCTTCTTGATATTTTCATACTTTACATACAAAAAGGAAAAATAGTTAATAAACATTAAAAAATAATTACATTTTAAAAAAGAGAACAAAATTTTTTGAACACAAAAATGATTATGTCAAACCTCAGCAACATTCTTTGCAGCTACAACAACAACAACCTTTTTTTTATCACTTGCCCATTCATTATAATAAGTTTGGGCCTCACCATTTATGTTCTCCAATTTTTTCATCATAAACTTTAAAATTTCATCTGTGTATGATGTATTCACATTCAAAATACCAGATTTTACTTGCTGTAGCAGAGCCTCCATATTTTTAGGATCATTTTCAACAATTTTTTTTTCTCTTTTTGAGAAATTATTATATCGGGCATTAATTTCCTTTATTAACACCTTTGCCTGATACTCCCATTTTTTCATTTATGTTATATCTGGAAGTAGTAAATCCTTGATTGTAGATTCAACATTATTAGAAACCAAATATTTTTCTAAAATGTTTAATCTTTCATCCTCTTGTGGAGGAGCCTGATGGGTGCTTTTTCCCCTTGGAGGAGATTTGCTTGAATATTCTGCACCTTCATTTCCTTTGTCTTGAAGCAATTCTGATAGTTGGAAAGTAGTGGGTGTGTTATAATCCTACAAAAAGAAATATTTATCAAGTGTAACTTCATCCAACCCAGCACTAGAAGCTTCTAGTATATCCTTAAAAGTAAAATTAGCAATAGAAATACAATCGAATCCTAAAAAAAGTCTTTGATGCTTCCTTCTCTAATAATTGTTGTTTTTCTTCTCTGTGATAGGGATGGAAGAAAGTGTTTTCCAACTGGGAAGCATTGACCTCGTATTTGAGTTTGGCACTGTGGATAAGGGGGTGACATTTATTGATTTTGTTGACAAAATTGTTGTAAGGGAACTTGAAACATAAAAATAAAAATTAGTTATAAATTTTGTGAAGGTAGAAAATAAAAAATAGTTATAAAATTAAATTATGAAAATTGGTAGCAAAATTTGTTATAACACTTACCAGCAAAAGAAAAAAGATCTTGTGTAGCTGCTATTGCAAATGGAATGTTGGCATGCTGTACATATAAAAAAATAACAAAATTAATTAAAAGCAGTAAAAAAATTATGAAAAATTTGTTTCAACAGTAATTAAAAATTACTCCCCAAAGATGAGACCTCTTGTGCAACTACGCCCGTTGGCATAGGACGTGCAGCCGCAGGTTGTCAATGATCAAGAGAACTAGATCTTATATGTTTCCATGTTGATATTCTTCTTACCAGTGATGTTGTTTCCTCTGTAGGAGTTTCAGAGTCTCTTGATTCCTTTGGATTATAACCTCTGACAACATCATACCACTTTGAAGAGGAAGATGAAGCCTTTTTATGTGTTTGGTATAAAATGTCAAAATTACAAAAAGACAAACAATGGAAAAATAAATTTTTTTACTTAAATATTAACAAAAAAATTACCTAAAACTGTTGTTCTATCATGGCTAAATTGAATAGGATTGAGTGCCAAGATGTTGGTACAAGAGTGTTCTGTAAATTATAAAAAGATTCATAAAAAAAATCAATAATATAATTGCATATGCTAACTTTCGATGAGGGTGAAGCTTGGGTTTTCACGTTCTCAATTTCTAATCTAATTTGATGTGAGACATAGGTGGACCAGTCAAATTTTTGGTGTGCAATACAACGAACCAAATACGCTAAGGCCCACATCAGAATTTATGTCGGCCTTCATCGCAGAACGAGTCTGGCAAGGAAGAATTAGCAACATGCATTAAGAAATTTATTTTCAATCACTGGTACGGTCAAACCCCTTCTGGAATTGGTGGACGTAACTACAAAAATACAAAATAAGTAATTGTACACTAGTGACAAAAATTTAAATTCAATTAAATAAAAAAATAGTTATACCTTGAAAATATTCCAACTACACTTTGAAGTTGGTCTCCAAGTAGAGTTTGTCCTCATCAGTTAATTGGTATTTGGAAGTGACAGGATCAACACCAGCATGGGGCAATGCTCTCAATTTGGTGACATCTGTGGTTGTGAAAGAAAGAACGATGTTTTTATTGTCGACAAAAATATTTACCTTGCCCGAATCCATATTATAAGTTGCAATGATCCTCTCCACCAGTTTAATATCCGTGTCAAAATGTGGTATTGAAACTAGACCCCTAAGACCACAGTTTGTGACCCAAGACATGTCATAACCTGGTGTTGATAATTTTTTTGAAATCAGGGGGTAAACCAGGTTTTTATAATTAACTTTAAAAATTCTAGGGGTTGCAGGGGATGCCATAGGGTGTACAAGTATGGATAAGAAGATACAGTGGAAAAGGGTTCAAATGGGAGAAAAAGGGTTAAAAATTGCTTAAAAATTAAGGGAAAATGATAAAACCAAGATAAAAGTGGAGGAAGAGGGTTAAGAATGAATTAAAATGAGAGGAAAAGGAGTGAGAATTTGTTAAAATGGAAGGAAAATGGTTAAAACTATGATAGAAAAGATGAGAAAATGATTGCTAATACATTTATATAGACTTTTCTACATGCAATAAGCTCTTGGATGGGTGACACATGTCCTCTACATGCAATCATTCAATAGATGGATGACATGTGGCACATCGACACTATTATTGCACATCAACACGCTTGTAATTGATCCGCATGCAACCGATCATCTTACCTATAATCGATTAGCATTCCTACAATTGATCATCATGCTCACAACCTATCATCATGCCTATATCCACTCGTCATGCCTATAGCCGATCGATATTCCATAAGTTGATCATCATGCTTGCAACCGCTCATCATATCTACAGCCAATCAGTATTCCTATAGCTGATCATCATGCCTACAACCAATCGTCATGACTACAACTGATCGATATTACAGAAGCCAATTTTCATCACTGTAGCCAATGGATATTCTTGAAACTGATCATCATACCTACAACTGATCATCATTCCTATAGCTGATCATCATGCTTGTAGTCACTTGTCATGCTTACAGTCGATCGATATTCCTATAGCCAATCATCATGCCTGTAGTCGATCATCATGCCTGCAGACTATGATCATGCTTGTAGTTGATCATCATGCCTGTAGCTGCTCATCATGTCTTCAACTGATTGATAGTATTGTAGCCAATTGTAATGCTTACAACTGATCATCATGACTCCAATCGATCGGTATGCTTGTAGTTGATCGGTATACCTGAAACCAATCGTCATGCCTATAGTTAATTGGTATACTTATAGCTAAACGTCATGTGTGTAGCCAATCATCATACCTATAGCTAATCAAAATTCCTATAGTTGATCGACATTCCTATATCCGATCGACATTCTTGTAGCTGATCAACATTCCTATAGCTTTAATGTCGATCGGATATAGGAATGCCAAGCACATCACCATGTGAATCTATTATTTCTCTATACATGTACGTTTAACCTTTCTACCATTTTTATGCTTGGGATATTTGTTTTTCCTTTTGCAAGACTCACATCATCAGTAGGAGAGCTCTACAGTGGCCTCACCTACCACCATGCAGGACCATCCGTAGCCACAGCAAAAACCCATTACACCGATCGATCTAGCCCAACCACTAGCTGCCCTCCATACTAGGCACTCCTTGCATTCATCCCATTCAGGCCATCATACTTCACCTCAACACCATTCCCATCACCACCAAGGCTCATCCTACTCACCTCACTCCAGAGACAGCCAGGTCACCCTATCCTCTTTTGATGACAAAGAGGAATCCACCCAACCCCAAGCACAGGGGTCATCCTCCCATCCGTCTGACAATCTTAGACATTGCTATTCACCAACAAATCACCCCCATCATCCCATAGGATCCTACCACCTACCTAATAGGGAGTATACACCTCATCCACCTCACCCTACATTTCTACCTACTCTGCTTTCCAATGGTGAGTCTACCTATGCCCAGGCTTTGCAAGCCCGCGTGGCCCAAGCTACTCAAGCTGGTCGCGTAAACATGCCCCCTTCCTATTCATGTTGCCACTTAGAGCCATCACCTATGCCATCGGTCCTCAAGACACCACCTTCACCACTACGAGGCATACCATCCCAGCAATGCTTGCACTCACCACAGTCATTCCACTCTACTGCTTCGTCATCCCAGTTGCACCCATTTTCTACCATGCATCAGGTCATTCCATTTGCATTGGAATCTCGATCGCCCCCTTCCCCAATACCATTGCCACCACACCATGAGATACAACATCTCATCTCCTGCATCGAAGCTCTGGAGTTGCATATGAGCCACTATCATTGCCACATTCACCCACGATAGTCTCCCATGACCCATCCATCGATCCTACACTAGACCCCTTCTAGAACCCAGACCCATGCCTCCATTACTAGATCATCCTTCACCCAGGCCTCACTCACCTCTAACAGACCCATACATTTATCCTATGCCTATTCCACACATGTCGTTATCTGAAATGTTCCATCATCTCATGCATCAGGGCCTTATTGACCTACCCGAGATTTGGCCATTGATCCCTCATGTTCTAAACCATGCAACTACAATGAGAATCAATTTTGCATTTACCATCACCAACCAGGTCATGATATCAAAGAGTGTAGATCATTCAAAACCCTGGTGCACAACATGTTGCATGGTGAGTGTACCCCATCACCAGAGCATTCTTTTCTATTTAGCCAACTTCTAAGTCCCCCATGTTGCATTACCTCTAGAACATTGCCACCCCGTAGTACCCTAACAACGCCATCCTGTTACATACACAACATGTCCAATTATAGTAGCAATCACAACCCAAGCCGCATCATCACTTCACCATCCCACTCCCGACCGGACCCATGCCATTTCACTTGATAGTTATTCTTCTTCTTCTATCTTATTCTTCTACTTCTTACATACGTTGATTCATTTCTTCTCTCCTATATTTGTTGGCTTTTGGTGATCCCCTTTTCTTGATTGGTTACCAATGTCCACTTCTTCTCACTTCTTCCACCTGTACATTCCACTCTCACATCTTCCTTCTTTTTGGTGACTATTACATACACTTATATAGCTCACAAATTATACATCTACTACACACACACCCCACACGCTGGGGCAACCATGATCCTAGCATCATGCTTTTTGTCATCATTGCACACTTTACTAGTCTGTAAATAGGTTTTTCTAAAATTCTCCTTCTACACAACATAACTTTCCTCTTGTAGATATTGCATTCCCCCACTTGCATCATTTACATTTACATCCATTGCACATATCCATATGCTTTATATTTAGAATTTTAATTCATGTTTGTACATTCTCCCCCAAAATGCGCCTCAACAGGAATAATACATGCATTTGTTAGCATCACCACCTGGATGTCCATTCCCCCTTTTCAGGATCAGGGTATACATAGGTGTCATGTTTAATTTTGACTACTCTGTAGTTTAGGAAATCAAGTGTCACCCATAGCTACTGAGTTTTGTACATTCTTCTTATGGTCCTTTAGGCTGGTTCAACTTCTCTCATGGATCACTCACAACATGTTACACATTAAACAATTTTGAGCTTAGGAAAGAGGACATCTTGAGTAGATATCACCATCTAGTGAACGGTATCCCCTGCTCATCCTATCACCTGCATGGTCAACATACGACCTGGGGATAAACAAAGGGATCAAGCATAAGCAAAAATAAATGATTGGGTAGAAAACAAACTTCATCGCCCATACAAAAAGAGCACCACGAAAAAGAAAAAAAAAGAAAGAAAAAAGAGCACTACCACAATCAGATAGGTTAACATTAGAACAGGGGCAGAAAACAAAAGGAAATACCTCTTGATATCACCCATGTTATGCTTATCACCTTTGGTCCTTAGGTTCAACATAACACCATGGGATGATTTCCATCACTAGCAATAGGCTCCAAGAGCCTGCCTACCAATGGAATAGTCTTACGGGTGACAACACATCTCTCACATTAGCATCTCGCTTTTGTATAGATCACTGTTGTGGATGGATGAGCTAGCTAGTCCGGTAGCATCTACAATGGGTTAATCCTACCTCCCTAAAAATGGATAAATGAACCTTACACATTCACACACATAGGTCCAAGACAGACTTTGAACCAGCCCGATTATGTTATAAGTTGCCACAAAACTTGTATAGCTAAGGGTTTGAGATTTGATTGTCATAACTATGTTAGTCAAAGCCATTACACATGCCTTACATTATCCACCATCCCTAAAATCATGGAATGGATCGCATCCATACAAGTAAATGCCATGATACAAGTGCTTCCTTGGCGCATTTTAGTAAGTCCATACATGCACCCATGCATCTATGTCATATACATTTGCTACACCTTATAGTTATGCATTTGTCTTACATACATTCATGAAATTAAATTACATTATGCATTCATGCTACATACATTCCAAAATCAAATCACAACATTGCATTTATTCTATGTACATTCATTACAACAGTACATTCGATATCACATCACATCGCATTCGAAACATAATCATGCATACTATTCTACAATTCATTCATATGAAAGAACGATAATAGATCTAAACCATTCACACATATGTATCTATTAATCATACATACCTACGAACTATATTGTGCTATCTACGCAAATATAAACTCAATACATTCCAAACCATCAAAATCACAAATCATATATAACAACCAAAATCAAGGTATATATATATCATCATCAAAAAAATGCCCGAAGGCTACAACTTGGGACCATGCCCATCACATATAACATCCAAAATTCTTGCAGGTTACAATCAAAGATATAACTCCTAAATATCACCACGAGTCCCCCCGCATCCCTCTCAGCTCGCTCGCCTCTCCACCACCTAGCTTGACTCTACAATGACCTCTGGAACTGGATCTACTACAGGCTGCTCCATAGCAGGTGGATCCCACACCTCAACCCTCGCACCAACCTCTCCTATCGAAGCAACACTATGCTGACTCTGATGTGAGGGTGCTCGTACTCATGACTACATCCTGGACTACGATATCACCTCCTCATAATCCAGGAGAGGAATCCCATGCACCGACAAAGAATTCTCACATAATAACTTCTTTGTTGTCTCCACAGCTAGCTTACCAGTCAAGCTCATAATAGTCTGAGCCTGCCTAGCCATCGTCACTCTCAACTACTCTGCCTCGGTCCCCTGCCTGACCATCCCAGCCCTTAGCTGCTCCACCTCTACCTCCAACTGATGGACTCTATCCCATAGCACCCGTGCCTCATCCTCTGCATCTCCCCTCGCTGGGATATCAATAGGAATCTATTGTACCGCATCTATGAACACACCAATATCAATGGTGTCATCCACATCACCCATAATAGTAGCGACACCTACCTCCTCCTCTCTCCTAGCAACCTGTCCCATATCCACATCAACATCCATAGGAACCTGCTCCACCCTCACATCTTGGGTGCTCGCTCCACCACCCAAGAAGCGCCATGAGCACCATAGAGGAACCTCCTCTGCATCACCAGCCACATCCTCAGCCCGAGCTCTCCTACTAGTCATCCCTATCGATGGAGGTACCCCAACATTAGGTGCCACCCACCGATCAATCATGCCCCTACCAAGCACCCAACTCTGCCAAGCCCACTAGGCCTCAAACTCAGGAGTCGTCCTAGCATCTACCACATCCAGGATGTCCATAGGAGGATCCCTCTCCCCAACCCATGGTGGCACCATAGGCCACTCTCCTCTATCACCCTACCACCTGAAATAAATTACAGGAGTCCTAGGGACATCCTGTCGCAAGCCAAACTACCGCCTCACTCGATCAAACTAGAAATACTCGATCTATCGAGTATATCTACCCACTATCCAGTGACCTCATCTAATGGCTCACAACTACTCCTCATCCTGCTCCCATATCACACCACCCAACCAAGGCCTCCATGTAATATCATAGGAGTTGCATCCTCAAACTTACCCCTCCAAAATAGCGGGTCACCCTCATGCGGCCTCTTAATACCCTACTCAACCATCGTGCTCCATCTCAAAGCATAGGGTAAATACTCCTTGCCCTCCACATGCATAGGCTAAGGCAATAGAGATGACCTCTCAATAGCTATGTGCTCCCATGCCCATACCTGTAGCAAGGGAATCGCACTCAGCCCTGTCCTCCTCCTATGGACAACATCATGTAACTCTCGATATACTTGGGCTAACAGAGCAGGTGCCCAAGAAAACACAACCCTATGCTCCACCATATCACTAACCAAGTCTAGCATATTCTAGGTAAACAAAACCCCAGAACTATCAGGCAATGCATATGTGGAGATCATCATCATGGTTGCACACTGTCGATCGGATATCTTCTTCTACAGCCACAACCACTCATAGTCCATATTTGAGATATCTATCGATCTCCACTCTACCCCAAAGAATCGCTCCAACACCACATCCTTACTCTCATCAGTCGTCGCTCTCACAGGAACACCCTCAATCGATAGCCTATAGATACGGTACACATCTTCCAATGTAATAGTCATTTCCCTAGTGGGAAAATGAAAGGTATTCCTATCTGCATCCCATCGCTCACACAGTGCAGATATGTAGGCCCTATTGGTGTGTATACTGGTGCACTCCCATACACCTCAAAACCATATATCATCTAACCACTTAAGCTCCTCTTCCTGATTCATCACCTTGTCAAACACACCCTTCATCTTTCGCACCCGATGATGGGGCTCGAGCATCTTCACCTGTTCATCCACAACAAAACACAAGTTAGATATCCACATAAGTGATGCAATCAAATCAAATTTCATAAACCAAAATTTACAAATTAAAACCTATTAATTTGACATGCACTTCGATGCTAAACAATGCACAAAACACACGACAACAAACATCGACATAACAATCACACATTTGGATACCCATTTTGGCATTTCATGGCAAAAGTTCAAACTGACGTGACAAACAACATCATTTGGACTCCCAACAACCTAGTTCAAATTTACAACTACCTATTAATTGGTACGCAAATCAAACATAAGATAAACAATAACATCTACAAAAACAAATATCATTTTTAGATACCCATTTGCCCACTTATCGGTAAATGTGTCGACAAAATTCAAAAACAACATACCAATCTACACAGATCTAAAAGTCAACTCTATCATAAATACATCAAAATCGAACACACATCAGAAGACATAATTCAAAAATAATAGTCATATTTTTGGATACCCATTTGCCTACTTAGCGGTGAAAGTTCAAACAGACGTTGAGTATAGTCTAAATCGGGCTCCCTATAGCTCATTTTTAGTTTAACATTAATCTACACCTTGGCACGCAAATCAAAGGTAGGCCAAACGAAGTCATTCACCAAAACAAACAACATTTTTGGACACCCATTTTGCCCTTCTACGATGAAAGTTTCATCGGTTTTCAAAAATTTTACCTCTAACATGTCAAATCTAATAGTCTAGGTTTGATAAATTACACCTAAAAGCGACAAATTCTGAAATCACATCAAACGAAGTCAAAAAAATATAACAATCACAAAATGGGATACCCATTTCCCACTTTAGCAGACAAAATACAAAAACATATCAATGTCAGTACACCGTTACTTCCAAAAACTGACGGTCAAACCTCACACCTACTCTACCCTTCACCCGGTCAAATCAGCGTCAAAACAAGTCTAATTCAGAAACCGATCATGCTTTTGGATACCCATTTGGCTTGTTTGTCACTTTGTGTTTAAATTTTAATTAAAAATTGCAAAAATATTTAAATCGGGATGAAAACCTCCCCCCCTCATTCACATTTTCCTAAAAAAATAAAACAAAAACAAAACAAGGCAAAAGATCACTTACTAGTGGCTCCCCGTGCCTACTGCCAGTCGCTCTACGTCCTCTCATCATCGTCGCCCTCACAATAGTCACCCGTGCTCCTCTCGTGTCATTGAATGCCCTCACAAGTCACTTTCCACCATCGTGCACCATCAAAATGAGCCCCCCACATGCAAATTAGGGCTTAAATATACCTTATCCACCAATTCGCCCCTCGAGGGGTGAACCGCAACCCAATTCACCCCTCGGGTGGTGATTTAGGTCAAAATCACCCCTCGAGTGGTGAATTCAACCAAAACACCTCAAAATGCACCCAAAACCCTAGGAAAGTAGGCAAATATCCCCTAAAACCCTAGGAACCTTCCAAAATTACCTTTTACCTTCATTTGCAATCATAATCATCATGCATTGGTATTTTTTATCAATCGTTGCATCATCAAATCACCGCATTCCATTCGCCTCATTGTTGATTCCTCGTTTGAGGGGGTATTCATATCCAAAGTCAATTTTGCATGCAACCAAAACATCAAAAATCCAAAAGTGTGATTAGCACATTTGTCTACGAAATTTTTTGCTGAATATTATCATACGAAATAATCTCAATCACAATCAGACATGGGTTACATCAGGAGAGCTATGCGTGACAATGGAGAAGTCAATCTAGCATTCTTGTACGTCGAGTACATAACGGATGATACATTTGGCATGATCCTAGTGCAACATTTAGAGTATTTATATCTGGCATTCATGGAGCATCATGAATGACACGTTTGAATAAGCTAAATGTCAACTTAGTTCAAATGGTTTGACACTTGTCACCATGTTCTCATCAATCAATCGACAACAAAAATTTAGATAGGCTTTTGTCCTATTCATACTTTTGGACCACGCTGATCTGGTCATAAAAGCAAAACAGTCAAAAGTTGTCATTCTCAAGCAACTAGTATGGCATCGTAAATGCCATACGGACTCAACAAAATCACTTCATTGCATCCACAATCATCCATTTCCTTTTATCGACATTGTTTTTATTTCTTTCCTCTTTTCCTTTCCTTTTCTCTTCTCCTTCTTGGCTATCTAGTCAATGTTGTATGGTCACGCTTCGAGCGGCTACATACCTTTGATTGGATCCCATTATTTTCCCTTCTCTTCTTGGCTATCTAGTCAATGTTGTATGGTCACGCTTCGAGTGGCTACATACCTTTGATTGGATCCCATTCTTTTCCCTTCTACTTCTTGGCTATCTAGTCAATGTTGTATGGTCACGCTTCGAGCGGCTACATACCTTTGATTGGATCCCATTCTTTTCCCTTCTACTTCTTGGCTATCTAGTCAATGTTGTATGGTCACGCTTCGAGCGGCTACATACCTTTGATTGGATCCCATTCTTTTCCCTTCTACTTCTTGGCTATCGATCAATGTTGTATGGTCACGCTTTGAGCGGCTACATACCTTTGATTGGATCCCATTATTTTCCTTCTATCCCTTTTCCTTCTACACAAACCCTTCACATTTTTGTATTAAACTGTGTTCCACATAGTATAGTACAAAAAGGGGCAAATGTAGACACCCAAAAGTTGCACACTGCTATACCTACGTACTTGTAGATCCTTTTGGACACTTGTAGGTTTACATAGGCCATCCTAGGTACCCCTAGGCTATCGTAGACCAGCGTAGACTATTGTAGATCCTCCTAGACATGCATAGATTATTGTAGTCATGCGTAGTCATACGTAGATGGCCGTAGTCATGCGTAGTCATGTGTAGATCACCATAGATTGTCATAGCATCGTGTAGACTCCCATATACTACTTCATCGAATTTCAGGTCCTAAACCCTCATAAGCCTTCAAAATCACATCCCATGCACTGGGATATCCCCCGACAACCTACTTGCACTCGATTGAGGCCCCCATGGGGTATTAGTTGACCAAAATAATTAATAAGTCAATACCTAAAATCTAATTTAATGTTGACTTCACTTAAGTCACCTTTTTAGGGTAAATTTGATTAAAAGAACCCTTAATCTTGATTAACACTAATTACATCCTCCCACATGTGTGAAATTAGGGTTTGTTAGGATATTTCTTTAATCATGTCCTAAATTGACTTAAGCACCTCCTAATCAGGATTAGCCCTAATCCATCCTCACACATGTGTGAGGATGAGATATTTCTCATAAGGAATGTGATGTTGCCACATTGCATTTCTTAACCTAACCCTAGTCAGAATCAAACCTAGGTTTAGTCTATCTAACCCCCCCTGCACCTTGCCTTTGCCTATAAATAATGGGTCCTAAACCCCAAATGAACTCTCTCACAAATTCAACAAAGCATAGTTACTCTGTTGAAATGGAAAGCCAATATTGAACAGTCATTTCTTGGTGCACACAATCATATTTCAACGGTACACAGAGGCACCCCAATTGCCTAGGAGTCGACCCATCGGAAGGATTTTGTAGAAGAGGCATCATAGCTCAGATCGCCCCTTGCCCCATGAATCCGGCCTCAGTTCACCCCTCGGGTGGCGAATTGGGTCTACAGGCCCCAAATCACTCCATATTTGGGAGGTAAGCTCCATTTCATCATATTATTACCTTCTGCACAATTTATTTCATGTTTTGTTCTATTTTTATGGTCATTTCATCTTCATAAATATGGGGCCTGACTAAGGCAAGCCCCCCATCGTACTAACACCCTTTTGTAGGTTATTCATAGGTTATGTAGCAAATATGAAGAGGGAAAGCAGCATCAAACCAATAGCAACCCAGCGGTGGCCCACATACAAATAAGCCCACCTACATTGAGGGACGATCGAAGAAGACATCAAATTGATTGTAACATTGTTAGGAAGAGAAATGGATAAAGGGCATCATGTCCCTCTTGTAACACGTATCTTTTAATATCAATGGAATCACAGTCTCTTTGTTTAATGCATCATTGTGTTTTGTGTTAAATTATCAAATGTCATTTTCTAACCATTTCAAAACCTTATAACTCCACTCTAAACAACTCAATCCACCAAATAATTAAATAAAAAAATTATTCAATTTCATCAAACTTATATCTCCCTAAGATCAAAAGTACACCATACAAACTTAGAAGCACAAATTAATTTATAACAAAAAAATTAGTACCTCACAAAGTGCTCTTGGTGGGATTCAATCCCTTGTCTCAACACCTCTAGTGCCTTAGTCATGGCTGCCAAGCTGCATGAGCTAAGCACTCATGTGGAAGGCAAAAGTGCCCATGGTGCTTTGTATTCTACCTAGGCACAAAAAACCAAAAGGCTTTGGTGTCTTCGGAACTCAAAAAACTGCAAAACCAACCCTACTACAAATCAAATGTGGAAACTCACATTCCCAAGGCACTTCCACTTGCCACTAGTCCACCAGGCTAGGTGGTGACAAGGCCTTCATACCTTGAGCCTTTTCTGCCTTCGCTACCTATCGAAAAGGGTCAAACATGGACTTCTTCCCTCTCTTGCTTACAAATATTATGCACATGATTTTGCTTAGGAGATTTATTAAAATCGTGGATGAGGTTTAAAGCCTTTTATTCTTAGGATATATATACCCCTAATTTAGAAATCATTGATGTTGGTGGAGGAGATAAAATATGACATCAACGCTTCATATATGCCCTTTATAACCCTAAATTTAGGGTTTATTAAATTTTTTTATAAACTAACTTATAATTAATTTTATTTTTAACATGGTGGAATCGATAGCCACCATGAATCTAGGCAAGTTGTCTAGCTTTTATGGCCACCACAGTATTTTGCACTGTCGACCTCAAAATTTGCCACACAGATCTTTAGCACAGTCCACACCTATAACCACCATGCCACAATCATTTTAAACCTTTTACGCCATTGAAAGCACCTTGGACCTCCACCCCCCTTATGGGGTTTGGATGAAACAATTGGTCTACACCTCGGACCTAACTTTTAATTAGATTATAATTAACTTATAATTAATTTAATAACTCTTAGAGTTAATCAAATTAATTTATAATGAAATTATTATAATTAATTTATAAATAATTTAATATTTAGGTCTCAACCTTAGACCTTTAATATTATAATATTATTTTTCTTGGGCATTCCTGTTGCTCTTTAGACCTCATATGACCACCTTGAATATTATTATTAGGGATGCTATAATATTAGTTTACTTAGGTCTAGAATCAATAGTTTTCTTGCACAACTAAATCTTGACATCCTTCCTTTTGTTCTGCTCACTAAAACTAACTCTTGACATCAATGACAACAAATCTTGCTCATATTTCCAAAAATCTCCTCATTTTTCATTGATGGCAACTCATTTTACTTTTACCATTATTTTAACCTTTTCTTGTTCTACTCCCCCTAAGAAACTGATCCCCCTTGACTGAATGTTTTCCTCCTAACTCAAATCTCTCCCCCTTTGTCATCAATGGCAAAGGATCACCTTTAGGGCTTGGGGCTAAGAATGAGACTCTTAGCTTAGCCCCTCCCACACCTCCTCTTGATGTGGTTAATTCTAGGATGGTAGTATTTCTACTCCCAAAATGCACTGATATTTACCTTTTTCGACTTTCCTCCTCATTTGATCCTTCTGCTTCCTCTAACTATTCTTGTTCCTGCTTATCTCTGGAATTTCTGCTCTACACCACTTTACTGTATGTCCACAATTATTGCAATTATAACACTTAATGTTATTTTTACTTGGAGGTGCAAATTTCTTGGGATTTATCCTAGTGAAGCCATATCTATTCCTATCATGAACCCCATAATTTATTGCCTTGTGACCAAACTTATTACAATAGTAGCAATACCCTTGAAAAAGCTACTTGTTTCTAAATTTTCCATATTCCTATCTTTCCTGTGTCCTGCACTGTGAATCCTTGTGCCCAAATCTATGATATGAGAAGCATCATCCATTGAAAATGCCTTGCCTTGACCTCATTGGTCTCTTAGTCTCTTTTACCCTGTGTTGGTTCCTATTCCATATGTACCTCATTTGTGCATTGTTCCTTTCCTTGTTGAACTTTTTGTTATTCAACTCATCCTAAGAAGTCTCACTCTCTCTTACACTCTCTTCTTCTAATTTTTCTTCTTCAAAACTTGAGGTTAACTCCTCTCATTGTTTCTTTTGTACCTATTCAAAACCAAGACCTATCTTGTTTTTTGACTGTATTTGTACCTTGATGATCTTGTCTATGGTTTTTGAGCTTTTTCCAAACTTGTGTAACCTGTCCTTAGACTCTTTTATTTCCTTAGTGAATCTACCTCATGCTCTAACCTTTCACATTCTAAAACATTTGCTTCTAACTTATATTTGAACTTCCTTGTATTAGCCATTGACTTATTTAGATCCTCCATAAGCTTTCTTTTCTCTTCATCATATTCTTGAAATTGAAGCTTACGTTGGGAATTTTGCTTTCTTACATTTTTTAATGCATCAATGGCATGAATAAGCTCTCCCTCAAGGTCAAATTCTCCTTCCTCTGATTCTTCCTTTATTTTTTTGCCCTTGAAAAAATCTTCATTATTTTTTGACTTATCTTCTATAGGATCACCTCCTTCTTCTTCTAATGTCATTAGAAGATTCTCTTATGGTCCTTCAAGTGTATCTTCATATTCATCACTAAAACTGAATCCATTTCTTGTACAACTATCTTCAAGATGACCAAAGTTACCACATCTAAAAAACTTGAGAATTATTGGTGACCTTTTATTAACCACTTCTTTTTCTTTTTCTAGAAATAGAACTTCATATTTATCATTATCTAAGGAGCTATCATCACTATCACTTGAGTAATCACTTGCCTTATCTGCATAGAAACTCTTCTTATGTCTTTGGAAGAACTTATTTTCTTGCTTGTCTTGTCCATCCTTTCCTTTCTTTTTGTACCTATGTTTTTTTTTCCCAGTTCTTACGATCCTATTTTTCATGATCATTGCTATTTCCAGCTTCTTGATAATCAGTTGCATAGTGACCATACTTTCCACAATTGAAACATCTAACTAATTTAGTACCTTTAAACTTTCTTGGATCCTTGTTCCTTTTGCAATAATTTGCTTCTTCATCATTGGATGACTCATTGCTTGAATCTAACTTCTTACCCTGAGTCTTATTAATGGATTTAAATGTTGCTTCTTTTTGGGGAGTAGGTTCCTCTTTTATTCTCATATCAAAATCTATAATAATGCCATGTAATTCATCCCTTGTCAAAAGATTACTATATTTTGATTTCTCTATAGCTGAAATTTTTTCACTAAACCTTTTTGGGAGTGACCTTAGAATATTATCACAAATATCATATTATTAAACTTCAAGTCCAAGTCCTTGCATGGGGTTAACAACCTCATATACACTATGTAGATAAGCACTAATTTTTTCCTCATCTTTCATTTTTAAGTCTTCAAATATTCCCTTGATATTTCACAACTTTATCTTTTTGACATTTTTGTCCCCTTCATATATGCCTTGCAATTTATCCCAAATTTTCTTTACTGATTTGCAGTCCATAACCTTTATTAACTTTGTTTTATGCAAACCTCTAAAAATTGCATTCATTTATTTTTAAATGTAATGATGTAGAAGTTTACCATATTTATTTGTAGCAGAGTAGTTGGTGGTATGTATCCATTTTCAATTGCTTTCCATATTTCATTTCCAAGTGCCATCAGATGAATCTTCATTCTCATATTTCAAAATACATAATCACTTCCATCAAACACTAGTGCTAAATTATTTGAGGATCCACTCTTAGAATCCATTTGTGTTCTTGTTGTTAAAATATTTTGAAGGAACTTGCTCTGATACCAATTGAAGAACACAAGCTTATACTGAGAAGGGGGTGAACATTATAAAACCACTTTTTACTTTGATTTCTCAATCTATATTATGAAATATATTAATGGAAATATCAACAATAGTAATCAAATCAATGCATAAATCACCACACACAATAGAGACACCAATTTAACGTGGTTCACCCAATGTGGGCTACTCCACGAAGAAAATATTTCACTAATATTTTCTCAACAAATCTCTTGGGAAACCTTTCTCTATTATAATGTTTATGGACCTCTATCCAAAGGAGACACCAATCCCCTAATCAAGTTCATGGATATCTATCCATAGGAGACACCAATCCCCTCTGCTTTGGTTGATGATCTTCTAGAAGAACTATTGCCTCCACTGCACTGGCTTATGGATATCTATCTGTTGAATACTTTTGACCTCACTCAGAAGACTTGTATTCAATGCCCTTGCTAATGGATATCTATCCACTAGAGACTATCATCCTCTATACTCTATCACCTCCAAAGCTTGCTCTCAGATCTATCTCAAATCTACACTAAACATAATCCTTTGATCTAGCATAAATATGCTTAATCTATGTCTTTGATATGCACTAAACACAATCCATCAGTCTATCATAAATTTATCCTCAATATCTATCTCTGATTTGCACTAAACATAGTTCTTTGGTTTAGCACAAATTTGCTCAATCTCTATCTTTGATCTACACTAAACATAGTCCTTCAATATAGAAAAAATTTGTCCTCAATATTTGTCTTTGATCCGCACTAAACATAGTTCTTTGGTCTAGCATAAATATGCACAATCTCTATCCTCAAGTCTTAACACAAAGCTTGACTCAATCACTAATCAAATTTGCTAGATATGCTCTAAACCTTAACCCAAGGTTTGAACAAATCAATCAACTCTGCTCTCAAGTATTCTCAAAGACTTTTCTCAAATATGCCTTGTAATATTCCATAAAATCTCACACTAATCTATCCATAATTCCTCTCTAGAACTTATCCAATATGCTCAACAAGTCTTCACCAAGACTTACCTCAAATTTGCTCAACAAGTCTTCACTAGAACTTGTCCAATCTACTCAACAAGTCTTCACCAAGACTTTCTTCAAATCTATATTGTAAGCTTCCATAAAATATTACTCGACCCAAATCAAATTGACACAAAATCCTCTTCAATCACACAAACAAGCTTCACAAAAAATCTTTTTCAATATCACAAAAACATATAGAGAATTGTTAGATATTCAATATGCCTCACACTCACAACAATGCTCAATCACTTTCAATCTATTTCTCAAATCAAATTATAATATAGAATAATTTATTTTATAGAACTTGAACTATCACTTCAACACTTCTAATTGACTAGGCTTAATCAAGTCCACTTAACAAATAACTCAATGAAACACTTCTTGCTCATAAAACCTAGTCCAAGTATATGAACACTCACTCAATTATTTCCAATAATGCTTATCAAACAATCTCGCATAACAATGACACTCATGATCTTGCACAAACCCTAGTTTCAAGATAGTTCTCAACTTCACATAAAAATTATACTCATAATCTTGCACAAACCCTAATCATGCATATGAAGGTTCATTCAATGTTTCCAACAATACTTATCAAACAAGGTTTTTATCAAAAAATCTCACTAAAAAAAAACCTTTAACAATAAAACTCAACAATGCTTATCAAACAATCCTTTTCTCTCCAACTTAGCATTCACAACATCCAAAAATTACTCACAAGGAAGATGTGCCCATACCTTTTGTTTGTTGAATAATTGACCTCAAAACCTATCTCAAACACAATTTCCCTCTTTGCCAATTTCAAATGTTAGATGAAAAAAATATCACTCTAACACTCCCTCAAGATATTTCACAATTACAAAAATAATTAAACTCAAATACACCTTATTACTCCTTTAAAATAAGCATTCACCAAAACATATAAAAATAAATATTTTATTGAACCTTATAACTCCACTCTAAACAACTCAATCCACCAAATAATTAAATAAAAAAAATATTTAATTTCATCAACCTTATATCTCCCTAAGCTAAAAAATACACCATACAACCTTAGAAGCACAAATTAATTTATAACAAAAAATTTATTGGAAATTTTGAGTAGTTTTGTTGTCATTGATGTCAAAGAAATATTGGTTTAATGTCATTGTCATTAAGGACATCAAGTGGTTTTTCCAAAAGCAAGAAGGTCTTGGAAAGGGATAGGATATAATATTTATTTTTAATATTATATGCCTAAAAAGGGCCCAAAGGTTGAAAACCCGATAAAAGAGAAGCAAGCTTGAATTAAATACTAATATTTTATTACTATAATATTTTGGGCCAAATGACAAGGTGAAGAGAAATGAAGTCCAAATTAAAAATACCCATGAGAAATTTTCAAAAGTTTAGTTTAAATTAAAATATTTTAATCTTTGATTAATATTTTAATTTAAAATAATAAAGTAGGCAAAGGTTTTAATTTAATATTTAAATAAATTAAATTTGAATTTCTAAATTCGAAAAGAGGGCCGACATGAGAAATAAAAAGGTGATTAAGTATTTATATAGGAAATGTTTTATATTTCCTAAGTCTCCATCACACCTTCGAATGCGAATATCAAGCGCTATGTTAGAGAAGAGGACAATTCGAATTTCAAAGTGTTTGGAGGGAAATCTGAACAACAAATCTTGCGTGGTGGTTTGACTTCATATTGACGGTGGTAGCACAAATTACAATTGGGAATGCATTAGGGTTTGCATGGAGGAGATCGTGGTTCGATCCACATGATCAATGTTTTGGAGGAAGAGCCATTATTCATTTTTCTTGGCATTTCGTGAGGCAGCAAGTTAAGTTGGATAGTGTGTGCATTAAGTTTCACATGGCGTGCAACCCAATTGGTGTCCTAGCTTGGAGCTAAGACATTGGTAGAGCATAGGTCACATGGTCAAATCCACCAAAGCTATTTTTATGGGTAAAACAAACAAAAGGTATGTCATTCAATTTTTGGTGTTGAAATTTGAGCGCTTTGATATTATAGTGGATGTTTAAGAGCTTAGGGGAGTTATAAGGTAAAGAAAAATTAAAATATTTTTATTTTGATTTTTTGGTTGATTGAAAGTTATAAGGTGTGCAAGGAATATTGTTAGGTGTTGTGTTATGATGAAATGGTTGAATTAAAATTGTGAGTTTGGAGATTATAAGGTGTATAAGGACTTTGCTATGCATATTGTTAAGTGTTGTGTTATGGTGAAATTGTTGAATTGAATATTGTGAGTTTGGAGATTATAAGGTGTAAAAAAGGATTTTTTATTTTTTATGAGAAATAATCTTTGAGAAAATTATTTTATGGAGATCTTGAGAGAGGTTGTGGTAACCTAACCCTAGTGTTGTTAAAGAAAAATTTGATTGTGGTTAAGACAAGTTTTGAAGACATCTCCATCAAAATAAAAGGTATGGGTAAATATTCCTTGTGAGAAAAATATTGTTGGATTGGATGTTGTGAATGCTAAGTTGGAGTGAAAAGGATTGCTTGGTAAGCATTGTTGAGTTTTGTTTTGTGATATCCAATATTGATGCTTAAAGGTTTTTTCTGGAATAAAGGTTGATTATAGAAACCTTGTTTGATAATAATTGTTGGAAATATTGAGTAATCCTTCATATGCATGATTAGTGTTTGTGGAAAATCATAAGTATCTCTATTATGTGAGGTTTTTTGGTAAGCATTATTGAATAAGCATTGATTGAGTGTTTGGTTGAGAGATTGAAAGTGATTGAGCTTGGTTGAGTGGAAGTTCAAGTTTTGTGAAACAAATTGTTCTATATTCTAAATTTATTTGAGAAAGAGGTTGGAAGTGATTGAGTGTTTTGTGAGTGTGAAACATATTGAGTCTCTAACAATTATCTATATGTTTCTATGGTAAAAAGATAAATTGAAAGTGATTGAGCATTGTGGTGAGTGTGAAGCATATTGACTCTCTAACAATTCTTTTTATGTTTTTGTGGTAAAAAGAGAGATTGAAATTGATTAAGCAATGTTGTGAGTGTGAAGCATATTGAGTCTCTAAAAATTCTCTATATGATTCTATGATATTGGACAAGTTATAGTGAGGACTTGTTGAGTGGATTTAAGGTAAGTATTTGTGAAGACTTTTTGAGCAGATTGGACAAGTTCTAGTGAGGATTTGTTGAGGAGATTTGAGGACAATTTTGTGCTAGACCAAAGATAGAGATTGAGTAGATTTTTGCTAGACTGAAGGACTGCGTTTATTCTAGATTTGAAGACAAAGAGTGAGCATATTTGTGCTAGACTAAAGGACTATGTTTAGTATAGATTTGAAGATAGAGATTGAGCAGATTTGTGCTAGACCGAAGGACTGTGTTTAGTACATATTTGAGACGGTGCTGATATAAAGCTTTGGAGATGATAGAGTATAGAGGACGATAGTCTCCAGTGGATAGAGGTGCATTATCTAGGGTAGTTAAGAGAGGTCTTCTGAGTGAGGGTAGGAGTCTTCAGTGGATAGAGATCCATAAGTCAGTGCAGTGGAGGCATCAATTCTTCTATAAGATCACCATCTAGAGTAGAGGAGAAATAGTTCTCCTATGGATAGATATCCATGAACTTGATTAGGGGATTGGTGTCTCCTTTGGACAGAGGTCCATAAACATTGTAATAGGTAAAGGATTCCCAAGATATTTTTTGAGAAAATTTTAGTGAAATATTTTCTTCATGGAGTAGCCCACATTGGGTGAACCATGTTAAATTGGTGTCTCTATTGTGTATGGTTATTTGTGCATTGCTTTGATTACTACTATTGATATTGCCATTGATATATTGCATAATATTGATTGGGAAAGAAAAGTAAAAAGTGGTCTTATACTATTCACCCCCCTCTTAGTATAAGCTTGTGTTCTTCAATTTTTAGTACCTCACAAAGTGCTCTTGGTGGGATTCGATCCCACATCTTAGTGCCTCTAGTGCCTTAGTCGTGGCTACCAATCTACATGAGCTAAGAACTCACGTGGAAGGAAAAAGCACCCATAGTGCTTTATCTTCTACCTAGGCACCAAAATCCAAAATACTTTGGCATCTTCGATGCTCAAAAAATTGCACAACCAACCCTGCTGCAAATTGAACATGGAACCTCGCATTGCCAAGGTGCTTCCACTTTTTGCTATCCCACCAGGCTAGATGGTGATAAGGTATTTGTGCATTGTGCCTTTTCTCCCTTCGCTACCTGCCGAAAAGGGTCAAATGTGGACTTCTTCCCTCTCTTGCTTACAAAAATTGCACACACTATTTTTCTTAGGATATTTATTAAAATTGTGGACTTCTTCCCTCTCAACCTTAGACCTTTAATATTATAATATTATTTTTTCTTGGGCCTTCCTGTTGCTCTTTAGACGTCATATGACCACCTTGAATATTATAATTAAGGACATTATAATATTATTTTCCTTAGGTCTAGAAGCAATATTTTTCTTGCACAAATGACTCTTGGCATCCTTCCTTTTGTCCTGCTCACTAAAACTGGATCTTGACATCAAGGACAACAAATATTTCTCATATTTCCAATAATCCTAATCCCTAGGATCTTCTTAAAGTTCATGGAAGATCTTGTTTCATGAAGAGGATTATGAAGAGAATTTGGAGTAGAGACCACTTAGGTGGATGGGCTATAATGTATTTAGGAGCATAATGTTATAAAAATGGATATTTTGTTATATAGCACTTGATTGTTTTATCACTAAAATTATAAGGCTTGGAAGCCTTTATGTAATGTATTGAGTAATTGGCTAAGAAAAGATAGTAATGAGATGGATATGATATTTTGAAGATGTTTTTCTATATGGAAAGAAAGAAAGAAATTATATGATAGTTTCATGATTTATGCAAGTTGCTCTACTAGCTCTATTTAATAGATGTATTATGCTAGCATGATGTTAGAAGTTAGGATTATGTTAAAGTTTAATCATGTTTCATTTATTTGGAAATATTTTCTTTCATGTTAGATATTTATTAAATCTAAGGTTATGCTATAAGATCTAGCATAGTATTAGAACTTAGCATGTTATTTCCTTGTAGCACTTTAATTTCTTTTAAAAGAGACGTTAAATATTTGGTTTAAGTCATGAATCTTGGGATAGGTTTTTAGGTATGGATCTAGAACCCTTTTTAGGCCCCTAAGTCAAATAATTAACCCAATTCATGGAGGAGTTGTAGCGATGCAATAACCAAGTAGATATGAGTCCTAGAAGGAGTTATGGTGATGCAATAGCTAGGTACACATAAATTTGGAAGGAGTTGTGGGGATGCAATAGCCATATTCTCATGATTTATATACCTTGAATGATGAGGTGTGGTTGTTCCATAACTATGAAGCTAATGGAATAATTCATAATGTAGTAGTGGTGGTACTATGAACAATAAGGTTTAGGTGTCCATGCTTATTTCTAGGCGAGTGGTAATGCCCCTAGTTAGCATGCAAAGGTGTGGTAACTAAGCACTAAGGATTTACACCAAAATAACCTACATAGAAGGACTTATGGAAAGGTTAGAGAATAGGCATTACCATTCAAATGCTATGGGCCTTAAAGGATAATCCCTACACTATGGTCAAATTATCCTATACCAATGAGGGTATAGGAAAGGTGGGGGGACCACTTTGGCATCCTTCTAAATGGTGAGTTTTAGCAAGGTGAACCCCAAAAATACATGATGTTGGCCACTCTTGTCTACTTGAGTGTCATCTACAGTGAAAATAAACTCAAATGTGGTACTGCATTGAGAATTCTAAAAATAATATTGGGACTCCTTTGTGAACCCTACTTGTAAAATATATATATGTTAGGTTGGTTTTAGTGGGTTGTTATAGTTGGTTTCAGATTTCTAGGTCATGAGACTAGAAGCTTCCATGGAGTACTCATAATATGAGCCTTGACTTGATGTGCTATTATGGGATGACTTACTCTACTAGGGATCTTAACATGATCTAGGATAAGATAGGTATTGCATGCCAACAGGACTAGTCAAACTGAGTAAAAATCCTATAGAGTATAGTTTCTTATTGGGGAATGGCATCTTATAGCGAGGTAAGCATAACCATGATCATTATCAATTGAGTAATAATGGTATAAGTTATTTTATGGGAGAAATAAAAATAACTAATAATAAGTACAATCAAGTGAATTATAACTTACCCACATCCTTTGTGTGTATAGGAGATGGCAACTATTTTAAGAGGAGGATCATCCATGAAAATGAGGTTGTCTACACAAGAGGAAAATATAATGCATCCCCAAAATAAGTCTAGATAAATAATGAAATCTAGAAAGAGATTTGGGAGAATAATGGATCTTAGTAGGAAGTCTAGAAGGACAACAAATTTTGGCAAGAAAATTGGAAGAACAAAAGGTTCTAGTGATAGTGTGGAAGACATTTCTTCCATAGTTAAGTTTCTTTAGGAATAAATAGAACAACAACAAGTTTTTTGAAAACCTTGATCAATAATAAAAATGGTATAGGGATATAGATGATAGACAAGAAGAGAATCCTATTAGAAGAAGCCATGAGGGCAAAGACCAAATAGAGGTTGAGATAGCTAAAGACCTTAAGAATTTTAAGGTAGCTAAATTTAATGGAAAGGAAGGAGGAGATGTAGTTGATTCATGGTTGAACCTTCTTTTCCATGAAGAGTTACTCTTTTGAAACCTAGCCTGTGTGAGCTACTCATTCATATTTAATATGAAACCTTAGAATGGTGGAACACATTTAGGATAGACCAAAATATCCAAGCTAAATATCTTAAATGAGATAATTTCACTAGGGAATTTACCTTTTAATAATTTTTATATAGATAAGGTTGAGGAATTTTCTACTCTTCAGTAGGGTTCAATGATGGCCGAGGTATACTTTCAAAGATATGTTACAATTTTGAAGTATATTCCAAAGTATGAGAACAATGAGTAACTAAAGGCGCATAAGTTCATATTAGGGGTATATCCTAATATTAGCATAATAATCAATTTACCCAAACCTAAAACTCTACAAAAGGCTTATGGTTTGGCCATACAGGAAGAGACCAACCTTAAAAATAAAAAGTCCTTCAACTATTCAAGGTTGAAAGAGGTAGAGAGGTAGGAACTAAATAAAATAAAGAGTGTAGGGTTTATGAAGTGGGATAAGTAATAAAACAAGAAAATTAAAAGGTACCCAAATATTTGTAATAATAACAATGGTAATCAAGGGAAATATAAGAAGAAATTTTAGAAAAATGATAGTTCCAACCCTCAACTAAAAAATTAGAATGATTTCTTGCAGAAAGAGGGAACATGGTAGAAAATGTAGGAAAGAGCACCTAGGATAGGTTACTTCATCTATGGGGGTCCTCATTATGCTAAAAAGTGTCCCCAATGGCCAGAATTTAGTGATAGGGTAGAGGAATAGCCAAATCTAATTAATGACACTAA
Source organism: Wollemia nobilis (assembly GCA_028583015.1). Lineage (NCBI taxonomy): Eukaryota > Viridiplantae > Streptophyta > Pinopsida > Araucariales > Araucariaceae > Wollemia > Wollemia nobilis. The sequence goes on from JAQPPZ010000282.1 coordinate 1,600,578, forward strand.
CAAGAGTCAGAACCTAGATGGACAAGCAACACCTATATTTTAATAGATAGTGGAGCTATAGATAATTTTATTTCCACTAGTACTATTGAGGATATGCTTACAAGACCTAGATTTTTGTCATGAGGGTGGAAATTCAAGTATGGGTCTGGATAGACCTACTCAATAGATAAATCTAGGCCTATAGTTGAGATAACATTACCCAATGGATACACAATATGGAAATTATATGTAGCACCACTCCATACTTTTGATATTATCCTAAGGATGGATTGTATGAAGGCTCATGGAGTCTTAATTAACTTCCAAGAGAGGTGGATGGATTACACCAATAAGAATAAAAGGAGAGTAAGAGTTCAAAGTAGGTATGGGTCTTTTTGAACCCATCTATTGTCAAATATACAACTAAATAAAGCCATTAAAATAGGTGGTTTGTTGTATATATTCAATATAAATGGTAAGACAAGCAATAAAGGGGATGAGGAAATATTTAAGAAACATCCCATTTTGCATGAATTTAGGGATGTATTTCTAGAAGATCTTATAGGTCTACCATATTGACATAAATTCAACTTCACCATAGAACTTATGATTTGAGAAGAACCCATTGCAAGAACACCTTATAAAATAATCTTGATTAAGTTGCAAGAGTGAAAGGTGTAACTCAAATATTTATAGAAAAGGGTCTGATCAAACCTAGTGTGTCACCTTGGGGTGCTCTAGTACTATTTTTGAAAAATAAATATGGTTCCTTAATATTGTACATTGATTATAGGATGTTGAATAAGGTGACCATAAAGAATAGGTATCCTTTGCCCAGTATTGATGATCTCTTCAATCAACTAAAGGATGCCACTATATTTTAAAAGATAGATTTGAGGTATGGATATCATCAATTGAGGATTCAAGAGAAAAATACTCATAAAAAATCCTTTAAGACTAGATATATACACTATGAGTTCACAAAATTTCCATTTAGAATAAAAAATGCACTAGCAGTTTTTATGAATATGATGAATAGTGTGTTCAAGAAATATCTAGATTGGTTTATTTTGGTATTTCTAGATGATATCTTGATATATTATTACACCAAAAATGAACATGATCAATATTTAAGGTTAGTGTTAGAGGTGTTGAGGAAGAACTAGCTATATAAGAACTTGTCTAAATGTGAATTCAATACCTCACAAGTTCAGTAGTTGGAACATATAATCTTGGTATAAGGAATTATTGTAGATCCTAAGAATATTGAGGCTATATTAAGTTGGCCTAAACTGACAATTGTGTCTGAAGTAAGAAGATTCATGGGGCTCACTAGTTATTACAGACATTTTGTGAAGGATTATTCCAATATTTCCTACTCTATCACCAACCTTCAAAGAAATATAAATGAGTTAAAATGGTCTAATAAATGTGAGACTACCTTTAGAACTCTAAAAAATAATCTATGGCACCAATTCTCAATATACTGGATCTTCTTGGGAATGTTATAATGTGTACATATGCTTTCTTAGAAGGTTTGGTGGGGTGTTGTCCTAGAATGAGGCTATAGTAGCATATGAGTCTAGGAAAATCAATAAGCATGAGTTGAATTATGCTACTTATGACCTAGAATTGGTAGTAGTTGTGCATGCACTAAAGGTCTAGAGGCACTTATTTTTGTTTAAGCCATTTGAGTTAAGGATAAACCATCAAATTCTAAGGTATATTTTTACCCAACCTATGTTGAATGCAAGATAGAGAAGATGGATAGAGTTCTTAGCAAAATATGACTTTGGTATTGAGTATATCAAAGGTAAATAAAATAAGGTTGTAGATGCCTTGAGTAGGAGAAGGCACATAGTAGCATTAACTTGGAGTCACATAGACTTGATGGACAAAGTCAAAGAAATGCAACTACAAGATAAATATTGCATGGAAATTCAGGCTAAAGTTAAGAGAATATTGAATATAATAAGGATTTAAACATAAATTATGGACTTTTATGCTTCAATAATAGGGTTTTCATACCCAAAACTAGTGAATAAAGGTGAATCATTATGCAAGAGGTGTATAGTTATCCATATTCTACTCATCTAGGAGGGTCAAAAATAAGAGAAAACATGAAAAAGACCTTCTATTGGGTAGGAATGAAATAGGATATCACTAGTTTAATTACAAATTTTTTAGAATGCTAGAAGGTTAAGGTATAACATCAACACCTAATAGGGAAATTATACCCACATGATATACCTAATCCGAATTTGTAACATCCCAAATTGTGTTTTAAAGAAATGATTACAAGAAAAGGTTCGCAAAGGATAAACATTGCTTGTAATTATCTTAGCATTCAAGGCTTTACCAAATTTAAGTTCCAATTCATTTTATATGACATGTAGTGGACAATATTGACCAACTCCCATGTTTTCTAGGGTTCATATTACTAAACCTATGCATTTAAAAGGATGCTAAAAATGGTCCCCCACCTTTCCCATACCCTCGTTGGCATAGGACCATGTGACCATAATGTAGGGATTATCTTTTAAGGCCCATTACACATAAATGGTATGCTTATTCCATAACCTAATTCTAAGTCCATATAGACAGGTTAATCAAGCGTAGAGCCTTGATACTTAGCTACCTCACCTCTGTGGACTAACTAAGGTCATTGCCACTTTGTTGGCAAATAACATGATCCTACTCTTAGTTACCACACCTCCATGCTAAGGGATCATCACTACTAACTTGTGAATGGTTCCACAACTTCTAGTTGGGATACACTCGAGCCTTCTTGTTCAAGGTGTAATTATTCATAAGAAGATCTAGCTATTTTATTCACACAACTCCTTCTAGGTGCATGAGTCCCTAGTTATTGCATTCTCACAACTTCTAGGCTCATGGCTACTTGGTCATTGCATTTACACAACTCCTCCTAGTATTGGTCTTTACATTATTGACTTGGGTCCATAAGGTATTCTAACTACACTAAGACAATATTATCATAAAAATCATTTTTGCACTTTAAAACATAATTCTAAAGTAATCAACACACATCACATCATATCAAAAGCACTTTAAATCACATCATAATTCATTTAATTCAAAATTCTATAATAGATAAACAAGGATACCTCTTAAATGAATCCCATATTTGCTAAACCCAAAAGCTTGACATAAGCTTCAAAGTACGCATTCTATCACATAAATTATATAACATAATTAACCAAGCATTTAACATAAATATGCATTCCTTTAACATAAATTCTACCATATAATAAACCAAGAATTTAACATAAATATGCATTCCAATAATTAATATAACTTAATACTAACTATATGAATAAGATATTGCTAAAATCACTTTAATATACATAACCCAATATATCATTAAGGCATCATAATCTTTTAGTTTTTACAATAATCAAGGTTATAAACTCATTGAACAAAACATGCTTTTACATAGCCTTTGTTTTTCCATAACATATATAAATTCAAAGTACTATGAATTCATCTACCAAGGATCTTTAATCCATCCATAGATCTGTAAGCTCCTTCATGATAGGGAATCCCTCCATAGATTATGTGGAATACTTAGGGATCAAAATAACTCTATATGCAATGCAATTTAAAATATGCCATTTTCTATTTTACAAGCAACCATGCATAAAAGCATGATGAAAACAAGGTAACATGGAGAGAATCCCATACTAATATTTATAATGATCCCTTGACCCACATGAGTCTTAGGAATCATTATGTAATAAACCAAAACTACCAACCCAATTTGTTTTTTAAAATAGCACTTACAAAAAAAGTCTCACAAGGGAAATACCCCTAGGTTGTTTAAATCAACATACAAGGCTTCACCACATTTGATTCCAAAATCACTGCAGATGACACTTAGTGGATAGGAGTGGCCAACTCTCATATTTTCTAGGGTTCAACTTACTAAACCTCCACATATAGAAGGAGACATAAAGTTTTTATCCCACCATTCTCATACTCTCCTTGACATAGGACCATGTGACCATGATGAAGGAATTATCCTTTAAGACCTACATGCTTAAAGGGGACACTCATTCCCTTAACTAGACTCTAAGCCCATCTAGGTATGTTGAATAGCGTAGATCCTTGATGTTTATTTACCATATCTTCGAGGGCTAACAAAGGTCATTTCCACTTCAACAACAACTAACATGATCACCTAAGCTATTGTATTTACATAAATTATTCTAGATTTATGTGTTCCTAGCTATTGCATTCGCACAACCCCTTCTAGAACTTATATCTACCTAGTTATTGCCTTTGTATAACTCTTCCTAGGATTGGGATTTATGGCTTACTAGAGGAAGATTCCTTTTCAATCCAAGGTTATATGAACATCTCAATATTAATAACGATGATATTAACAATCAAAAGAAATGCTAGAATATATAATCTAAGAACTCCTCTTAACCAAAAGATACATTTATGCATTGATACAAATATTTAAGCAAAAGCTACCTAAACCATGATAGAATTAAACCACATTACTTATTTCTAATGCTTATCAAAAGGCTTCAAGGAAACATTCTATCAATTAAAATAAAGGAGCTAAAGAGATTAACCATAAATCTATTTCCATAATCAATGCAACTCCAAGCTAACTAAGGACAAAATATTTCTTAACCAAATACTTCATTGCTCATGACAAAAGAAAAAAACATAATCCTTCTTTATAACAATAATAAATTTTTACAAATATTTCAAGCAAATACAATTCTTTGCTTATTTAAATCAATATTGCTTTTTGAGAGCTTTAGGAAAACAATTGTCAAGGATCTTCCACCAACTAAGTCTCCACAACTTCTTTGATGGTAGAACCACCCACATCATGAGAGATGTGCTTAGGGATCATAACAACTCTATATGTAATGCAACTAAATCATGCCAATATCCAATATACAAATGACCATGCATAAAACATAGCAAACCAACCAAGGATAATCTCATACTTCCCTGGTTAATAATTCTTTAACTCACAAATATCTCTAGAATTATTATACATGCAATAAAATCCATACAATACAATCCCATACTTATCTTTATAATGATACCTTAGCCTAGAAAATTCTTTAGGAATCGTTATATTAGTTTCTCTTTCAAAACCAAAAATCAAGAAAAACATCCTATAAAAGAGAAATCCCATACTTCTATTTATAACGACCCCTTAGCCTAAAAAAGTCTTCAAGAATCATTATATTAGTTTCTTTTTCAAAATCAACAAGTAAGAAAAACATCCTATAAAATAGAATCCCATAATTCTCTTTATAATTATCCCTTAACCTACAAAAGTCTTCAAGAATCATTATATTAGTTTCTCTTTCAAAACCAACAAATAAGCTATACAAATGACTTATAAAAAATCCCTCAAAATTTTCCAAAATCTTATCAGATCTCACTTTAAAGACAAAGTGTACAACAAGCTTTTACCTAAGTTCAAAAGAGCCCAAAATGTTTTCCTAGAAAAATCTTTTACTTACACAAAACTATCTAAATTCTTTAAAATATTTCTTTAAACCATAAAAGCATTCATATCCTTTACATCATAAGGCTTAATTAAAAACATAGAACTAATCTACATTCCTTAAACCATAAAAGCATTCATAACCTTATAACTTAAGCATAATTAGAAATATAGATTTCTAATAAGATTTCATTAAACAACAAAGGTAATTTAAAACCTTACAACATAGATTAAATCTTACACCTACGCAAAAAAAAAACCATCAACATATGTAAACATATACAAAGGGATTCAAAAAACCATGTTGGAAAACAAAAATGCTAAAATAAGCTAAGGATCGATTCTCAAATCCAAAGGATCTATGAAGTAACAAAGGATAAGATAAATCCAATTAAGCAAAATATATCCTTAGAGAGAACAAAGGATTATATGGTATGACATCTACCAATTGTGACAGATAACAACCAATACGACCAACTCTATGTAAAACATCACTACGACATAAGGGATGATCCACTACCAAAACCAAAAACTTGAAGCTACAACACAAGTAGAAGGTTAAACTCAAACATCACTATTCTATGCATATACATAGGCTTAGCCAACATTGTATTTACTACAACAAAATAGGATGTGGATGGAAATAATATTGATCTCCCTAGGTGAACACAACAGATCTAACAAGCTAGAGATATATGCAAAATAGGCAGACACTCAAGGACACATATAATGTATATATCAAAGCTTAAAACAAAGCTCACAAAATATAAACAAGTAGAAAAATAGGCATACACTCAAAGGCACACATAATATTATCTCAAAGCTTAAAACAAAGCTCACAAAATATAAACAAGTAAAAAAACAAGGCTTAAGTGAGAGTAAAACATAGATGGAAGCACTTGCACTTGTAAAGCTCCACTTGCCTTTGAATATCATCTTCTCAGCATTGTCTACAACAAAAATATTTCTCCTTTGCCACTGTAGTTCTCTTGTCCTTTCGATGTTGATTACCCCTTTCACCAGCCTTCCATAAGATTTAAGAAACGAGCACTACATTGCATGGAATGCACACCAAACATCAAGAGAGATTTACAAGCCACCTTACCATGCATGCTTAGGGAGATTCATTATCCAAATGAAACTAAAGCACCTTAACTTCCAAAGTGCGGTTTAACCATAACTTTTATTTAATCAACACTCACAACAATAATAAGTTACTTAAAATAACTCACATTCTTTTGAACTTATTATTATTATTTTGGTACTTCATAAATATAAAAACCATATAATACTTGATTTACTAAGGTATTTAAGCTACCTTACAAGTAAATATAAAAGTATTAAATTTCCTAAACAAACATAACAACCTTTTTCATTTACAAGGCAAAACATACACAAGCATGTCATCACATAAATATCATACACCATTGTTTTATCCCTAAGAATATGGCATTTTATGAAAGTGGCACAAGAAACATCCTAAAACAATGGTGTAATTTATGGAATATCATGGTGTAGATATGGAAACAAACAACATGATATACATGATATGCATTTACACGAAGAGTAATTTTCCATGTTACCATGTGTAGACACCAAAATCTAGCCACTTGTCATCCATCCATAGCTTCCCACCACATTTACCCATTATTTATATATATTTTTTAATATATATTTAAATAATAATATTTTATATATATTTAATAAATATATATATATATATATATATATATATATATATATATATATATATATATATATATATAAGTTAATCCTAGCCACTCATCCACCTTAATCCATGCCACATACCCAAATTTAATCTCCACCCTCCGTCACATTTTAATCTTGACCATACAAATTGTGTCATTGAAACCCTAATGTACCCTAGGAGGAGAGATTATATAGAGGATTAATTTTGATGACTCAACCCCTAAAAAAAACTTTCCTAAACCTTAGGTTTTTTGAAGTTTGAGTTCTATCGCTCATTGTTACCCCTGCATCCATCATCGCCCACCTCACTCGAATCAGAACTGCTTCTAAAAATTTTGCTTCAGTCCCTAGAATACCCCTCTAAGTTCCTTGAGTGCTTCCCTACCATCATCGAGCACCTCTAGGTGCCTCCTATCATTTTCAAGTGCCCATGGGTGTTCACAGCCCTAGTTTTGCATTCTAGCAATCCATCGGGTGTTGTTAGGTCATTTGTGCATAAAATTCTGTAGCAACAATGAAGAATAGAGAACATCGAATTAGTGTGACAAGGTAATTTATTTATTGCAAGTATTTTATTCTTTAGATCTGTTTATAGCTTCATTTATGCAACTAGGGTTAGTAGTTTTATTATTGAGGGCCTCACATAGTGGAACCCTTACAAATATTATTGACCTTATATTGTTGTTTTGTGTTTGCATTTTTAGGGATCAAATTCATTAGAAGCTACTGAAGCACTTAAGTGGTCTAGCCTATGGATATCTAAAGCCCACTCACCTTACTGTTGAGATTGATTCAAGCGTGAAGACACCACCCTTATTTGTTAGCTAGGGTTTTAGAGAACCCTAGCATATTGAAATTGTTGTATTGGATAATAAAGCATTGTAAAATCCCTATCTGGGGTACACTTGGTTGTAATATCAGAGATCCACCTGACAATAAGAATAAAAGTTTATTTTTGTGCAATCATTTGTGTTTATTTTGCTTTATTCATTTATTTATTTAAGTATATTGTTTGGTGTTGTTCAATTTTGCATCTACAAATGGCGATCACGGTGGGACCCACAATGATTATTTATGCTAATTATATTGTCTTTAGTTCACTATTTTTTATCTTCTATCTTGTAGGTTCTTTAGAAAAATGGGTTGCACGAGTTTTGCAAAACCAGTTTATGAGGATTTATAGAAGTTGCAGAAGTGTGTAGACTCCCTGCGACACTTGTGGTACATTCAAGAAGCACCCAAATGCATTTCATAGGTGCCCAAGCGTGTTTCACAAAGAAGAGGAACAATACGTAGTCTTACCTATAAGTCTACATTAAAACCCTAACTTCTCTATTTTATGTATTTTCATGTTTTTACATATTTATGGCTAAAAAGAACCTCATTAATAATCTATTAAAAACAAACATTTTAATATGTATTTTTAGGCATTAGAATAATTTTGCATTCATATTCAAATCACAAATTACACATTTCCATTTAAAGGTTTCATTTATTTCTAATGTGTTGCAAATTATAACCCTACATTTCTATTTTCATGTGAATGATTAATTACATAAAATATTTTACATTCTAGGGTTAGGGATTTCTACTTTTGTTGGTCTAAGTAGGAATAGCATTAGAATATTGAAAGTACCCTCACATTTGGTGATTCAAGGTGAAAGAGTAGATGAACCCTCCTTTGTTTAGAGAGAGGTCTTAAGCGGTGTACTATATTTCTTTTGGAAAAATTAATATTTCTATTGTTGGCTTCTAATTTAGACTAGTAAAATTAGTCTTTATTGACATTTTTTGTACACCTTAATAAACTAAAAACCTTTAAAAAGAGTCGCACACAACACGTTTCATTTTTTTAACAGTATTGGTTGGATTTCATAACCAACCATTACTTGAGATATGGTGATGATGGGTTTCATATCCATACGCCAATCTCTACCCCTAGACACCATAGGTTACCCCCGAGCAAACTTTCTAGATTTCATCACCAGTAAGAATATTTTTTCCCATCGTATCCATAGTGTTCACCCATTTTAATTTATATTAGAGCATTGAAACACACAAAACCACATTAAAAAAAAGGAAACATTAATATGAGATAATCAAAGAACTAGGTAAGACACATTTTGTTGCATAAACATAGGATTGGATTGCCTATTTAATTTTGTGAATTTTTCATTCCACATTTCATTTTTAGTAGATTTTGTATTTGGTTCATTAATTTATGGTATTAACAAGAAATCAAGCTAAAATAATGAATAAAATATCCACCAACCGAACCATTTCAGCAATGGATTGTTCATCATCACCTTCCACCACCACTTCCATGATCAACCCCCCTAGTGTAATACAGGTAAGTCATTCAAATTTGTCTACAGGTCCTTCACACACCATGTCATCCACATAATTTCACATGGTCATGCCCCAAATAGAGTCATCTTCACCAACCATTGACCATCATATCACCCACATAGACATGGCACAAGTGGAAGCTTATGAAATCTACTAACTATGTCTTAGAGTTAGTCCCCAACTCACCTAGACATGATCCTTCTTTACAACAAGAATTTATCTCCTCCCAGCCTTCAAGCTTTACCCAAGTGTACAATAACCCTCTTTTTGAGGTATCTACTGCACCTTCCCAATATTTATCCATATCTGAATCATAATGTACTCAAAGCACATCCATCTCATCCTCATATACCTTATTTTATGGTAATTCCTTGTATGAATCACATGTTAATGTTGCTTCACAAGTAACCACATCCATACCATCTAGTGTCTCCCATCAAGTTGAAATTCCCATTGCAACTTACCCCCCACTCACCTCATCAATCTGTTGGCAATTTTGGGTACCTTGGGTACATTGCCTTTGCTCAAGTGTAGTTGTTGTCATTGATGTCAAGGAGTTCTTGGAGCAATTTGTTTTTATGTCTAAGTATGTGTTTTGATGAAGGTTTCAGCTGGTCAGTAAGTCTCCAAGAAAATCAGAGTAGCCCAGTTGCAAAAGATCCAGAAAAAGATAAGTTAGAAAAAGTTTGCAGGCGGCTGGAAAAACTATCGCGATTTCGTGACATGTTTTAGGAGAGAGAAAGTTTGGGCAAAACTGTCATGATTTCGTGACATGCTGGAAGGCAGAGGCATAGCGAGCAAAACTGTCACGATTTCATGACATGCTGGAAGGCAGAGGCAAAGTGGGAAAAACTGTCACGATTTCGTGACATGTCGCATTTTCGCGACTCGAGAAGCGCAGGAAGGCAGAGAAAGAAAAGTGTCACGATTTCATGACACATTGCCAGGAAAGTTGTTCGGACGAGCAAGTGTCGTGATTTCGTGACATGTTGCAGGAGAGAGAGTCCGAAAGGAAAAGTGTCATGATTTCATGACATGTTGAAGAAGAGGAAGTCTGCAGTGTTAACTGTCATGATTTCATGACAAGTTTGAAGAGAGAGAAAGTGATTCAGGAACTGTCATGATTTCGTGACATGCTGCAAAAGACAAAGTGAGGACTGTTGCGATTTCGTGACAGGATGCAAAGTTCCAGTTGAGGACTGTCACGATTTTGTGACATGTTGAAAAGCTCAAAGTGAGAACTATCACGATTTCATGACTTGCAGCAAAGAGAAGAGCCTGAAAGGAGAAGCGTCACGATTTCATGATAGGCAGTGGTGAAAGCGTATGAAAGCTAGAAGTGTCACGATTTCATGACAAGCAGTGGAGAAAGCGTTCGAAAGCTAGAAGCATTGTGATTTCATGACAGGTTGAGTTGGCAGCTTGCAGTTGTAGAAAGTGTCACGATTTTGCGATAGAAGTGAGATGACGTCAAAAAATTCATAAGTGTCATGATTTCATGACAGAAGCTGAGAGGAAGGCCATGAAGACTAAAGTGTCATGATTTCATGACAGAAGTGTGATGACATCAGCAAGAGGCAAAGGTGTCACGATTTCATGATAGAAGCTGAGAGGAAGGGCATGAAGACAGAAGGGTCATGATTTCATGATAGAAGAGAAGATGACGTCAGCAAAGACAGGAAGTGTCACGATTTCATGACATAAGCGGTAAGGAGGTCGACAAAGGTAGTAGTGTCACGATTTCGCGACAGCAAGCATAGAAGGTGTATGACAGGCAAAGATGTCACGATATCGCGACATGTTGTAGTTTCACGCCAGAAGCTACAGGGAGGCAGTGAAGTCGACAGAGTTAAATCTGGGCCGACGCAGCACAGGGTTTTGTAGCCGACATGATTGAAGGGTAAACAGTCGACTAAGATCAAGGTTCTAATCTTGAGATTGTGAGTATAAAAGGAGGGTTGTTTGATTTGTTTTGGCATCGATCGAAGTGTGCGTTCGAAGTGCGATCTACGCAATTATAGTGCGAGGGAGAAGTTCGATCATCGAGAAGTAGAGTGTGCAAAGTTTGTGCTACTGTGGTTGCGCAAAGTGTGCGAAGACTGTACTATGGTGGATGCGCAAAGGAGCAGAAGCTATTGGTGTTGCGACATTCGGAGACAGCACGTAGAAGTGAGAAGTTCGATAGCCGAAGTGTTGTATGCTATTGTGTTGCATAGTCTATGCGAAAGTTGGTTTCGTCTAATACAGCTGTGATAGAATAGTGAAGTCTTGGGGATAGCATTGAGCAAGCATTTGAAAGCTTGTGAACCATTTTTCTTTAACCAGATTGAGGACAGAGATTGAGGTAGAAAGAGGACATTTGTGCTAGATCGAAGGACTACGTTTAGTGCAAATTCGAGGACCAGTTTTGCGGTGACAGAGTTGAGGACAGAGATCTCCAGCCAGAGCAGGGAAGACAGGTGTCTTCTATGGAAAGAGTTCCACTTGCTAAGGGCATAGGAGATAGAGGTCTTCTAGAGGGTCACCAGCCAAAGCAGAATTAGGGGAAGGTGTCTCCTTTGAGCTGAGGCTCATAAACATTGTAATCGGGAAGGATTCCCAGAGGACTTTGATACAACTTTTAGAAGAAAAGTTTTATCCGTGGAGTAGCCCACCTTGGGTGAACCACGTAAATTGTTGTGTCACTTTGTGGATTATATTTTGTGCATTATTTTACTACTGTTATTGCTGCTATCTTTATTCTGCATGTTATTGATTTGAAAGCTGCTTTGATAGATAAAGTTAAAAGTGGTCTTATACTGTTCACCCCCCCTCTCAGTATAAGCTTGTGTTCTTCAATTGGTATCAGAGCAGGTTCCTTCAAAAAGTTTAACAGCTTGAAGGAAAAGCTTGCAAAAGAACACAATGGATTATTCAAGTGGCAATGCAGCACCTATTCTTGATGGATCAGATTTCGGTCTGTGGAGTGCAAGAATGAAAGTCTATCTTATGGCACTTGGTAATGAGGTATGGGAAGTTATTGAAGATGGGTACACCATTCCTGCAAATGGTCCTTATACTAAAGAAGACAAGCTCCTACATCACAGCAACTCAAAAGCCATGAATGCAATCCTGAAGGGTTTACAGAAGGCTGATCTTACCAAAGTTATTCACTGCAAGACAGCTAGTGAAATGTGGAAACAATTGCAGGTTGTTCATACAGGTGATGCAAATGTCCGAAAGGCCAAGTTGAGACACTTCAAAGGTATGTTTGAACAGCTCAAGATGAATGATGATGAAAATATTAGTGACTACATGCTCCGTATGGATGAAGTTGTTAATTCTATGAAAGACTTAGGTCTTGAACTTGCTGAAAATGATGTGTGTGATAAGATTTTAAGATCTCTTCCTAATAGATTTAGTGAAAATATTTTTGCTATTGAGGAAGCTAAAGATTTAGATAAGTTGAAAAAGGATGAGCTCCATAGTATTCTTGCAGCATTTGAGCTGAGAACTCAAGTGAAAATTGATGTAAAGAAAGAGGCAGCTTTCAAAGCTACCAAGAAATCAAAAGGCAAACAGATTCAAGAGAGTGATGAGTCTTCTAGTGAGGAAGAGGCATATTACAGCAAGAAAGGCAAGTTCTCTAGAAAGCACAAAAGCAAGAAAAATATAAGATGTTTCAACTATGGAAAATTTGGTCATTATGCTACTGACTGTACTGTTTCCAAGAATGAAAGTGATGAAGATATACAGGATGTTAAGAGCAAGGATTCTGAAAAGCACAGGTATTACAAAAAGAACAAAGATGAGCACAACAATCAAGGAAAGAGGTATTCACACAAGAACAAGAAGAGCTTCTATCTGGACAAAGCAAGTAAGTGTTCTAGCAATGATAGTGAAAGTTCTTCTAGTGATGATGAAAATGAGATGTTGTTCATTTCAGAAAAGGAGGAAGAACCGAAACATAAATTCATTGTCATGAAATGTTTTAGATGTGGAAATTTTGGGCACCTTGAGGATGATTGCACAAATAATGATTTGGTTGCTAGTATGTATGAGGATGCTTCAAAAAATGATAAGGAAGATGCATGTATGGTTTTTGAAAGGGGTAGCACCTCTAGTGATAAGAAATCTGAAAAAGGCCTTGATAATTCAAAGTGCAATCAAATAGAGGATCTTGAATGTGAACTCAATAATGCTCTTAGTGTTTTGAAAAAGGAAAGAAAGAAGAATGATAGACTCAAGATCAAGTTAGATGAATGTTGTATGGAGAGAGACGATCTTATAGAAAGTCTTGACTTCTCTATAGCTAAAACACAGGAACTCAAGGATGAGTTAGAGTCTAAGATTCTTGAGTATAATGAGTTAGAGCAGAAAATGGCTTCTTTGAAAGAAGAAAATAAAGAATACAAGGATAAGCTCTACAGATTTCAGGATAGCTCCAAGAAGGTTAAGTCTCTCATCAAAAGTCAAAGAAATCCAACAGATAAAACAGGTCTCGGTTTTGTTGAGCCGCACAAGAAACAGGTTGGGGAATCTAGCAAGAGATTTCAAAAGGAAGAAAGTTCTGATGAAGAAAGTTCTTCAGATCATGAGTCCGTGAGTGATGAATGCGCAGAAATAGAAAACAGATTTCTGAATGTGAAACAAAAATTTTTGGGACCCAAGAGATCGATTAAAAGAATATTTCACGGCAGATGTTTTGCGTGTTACAGGTTTGGACACATGGCTGCACATTGCATGTCTCAAATGAAGAAGGTTAACAACAATTTCAGAAGTTTTAATCTCTTTCAAGGATATTGCTACTCTTGTAATCAGTTCGGGCATAAGGCAATGTTCTACAAAACAAATAACAACAGACGGATTCAAAAAGGAGGTATGCCGAACAGAAATAACTTTGTTACCTGTTATAAGTGCAACAATGCAGGCCACACAGCTAGACAGTGTAGAGCTGATCTTCCAAGGTACAAGAACAAAAAAAGTGATATGAACAGGTCTAAGGATCAAGGTTTGGATAAGAATAGGGATGATAAAAGAAACAGGAACAACAATATGAACAGGTCTAAGGATCAAGGTTTGGATAAGAACAGGGATGATAAAAGAAACAGGAACAACAGTATGAACAGGTCCGAGGATCAGAACAGTGACAGAAATAGAAATACAGACAAAGAATTCAAGAGAAGGCATGGCAAAGAAATTGTAGACACTGATGATGATGAGTGTCTAATGGGAGTTTCACTCCCAACCCTATTTTAAATCACCTCATCAGGAGGTGGGGGAGGGACTAAGCTAAGAGGCTCATTCTTAGTCCCAAGCCCCAAAGGTGACCCTTTGCCATTGATGACAAAGGGGGAGAGATATGAGTAAGGGGGAGAGCTTCATAGTGAAGAAGAGAGCTTCAAGTCAGGGGGAGCAAAACTTCAAAGGTAGATTCACAGTTGGTTTCAGTTTTGGCTCTTAAGATGTGTTTCAGTAAAGGTTTGCCATCAATGACAAAGGGGGAGATTGTTGGCAATTTTGGGTACCTTGGGTACATTGCCTTTGCTCAAGTGTAGTTGTTGTCATTGATGTCAAGGAGTTCTTGGAGCAATTTGTTTTTATGTCTAAGTATGTGTTTTGATGAAGGTTTCAGCTGGTCAGTAAGTCTCCAAGAAAATCAGAGTAGCCCAGTTGCAAAAGATCCAGAAAAAGATAAGTTAGAAAAAGTTTGCAGGCGGCTGGAAAAACTGTCGCGATTTCGCGACATGTTTTAGGAGAGAGAAAGTTCGGGCAAAACTGTCATGATTTCATGACATGTTTGGAAGGCAGAGGCATAGCGGGCAAAACTATCACGATTTCATGACATGCTGGAAGGCAGAGGCAAAGCGGGCAAAACTGTCGTGATTTCGTGACATGTCGCATTTTCATGACTCGAGAAGCGCAGGAAGGCAGAGAAAGAAAAGTGTCACGATTTCGTGACACATTGCCAGGAAAGTTGTTCGGACGAGCAAGTGTCACGATTTCATGACATGTTGTAGGAGAGAGAGTCCGAAAGGAAAAGTGTCATGATTTCATGACATGTTGAAGAAGAGGAAGTCTACAGTGTTAACTGTCATGATTTCATGACAAGTTTGAAGAGAGAGAAAGTGATTCAAGAACTGTCATGATTTCGTGACATGCTGCAAAAGACAAAGTGAGGACTATTGCGATTTCGTGACATGATGCAAAGTTCCAGTTGAGGACTGTCATGATTTTGTGACATGCTGAAAAGCTCGAAGTGAGAACTGTCATGATTTCGTGACTTGCAGCAAAGAGAAGAGCCTGAAAGGAGAAGCATCGTGATTTCACGACAGGCAGTGGTGAAAGCGTACGAAAGCCAGAAGTGTCATGATTTCATGACAGGTAGTGGAGAAAGCGTTCGAAAGCCAGAAGCGTCACGATTTCATGATAGGTTGAGTTGGCAGCTTGCAATTGCAAAAAGTGTCACGATTTTATGATAGAAGTGAGATGACGTCAACAAAATTCATAAGTGTCACGATTTCATGACAGAAGCTGAGAGGAAGGCCATGAAGACTAAAGTGTCATGATTTCATGATAGAAGTGTGATGACATCAGCAAGAGGCAAAGGTGTCATGATTTCGTGACAGAAGCTGAGAGGAAGGGCATGAAGACAGAAGGGTCATGATTTCATGACAGAAGAGAAGATGACGTCAACAAAGACAGGAAGTGTCACGATTTCATGACATAAGCGGTAAGGAGGTCGACAAAGGCAGTAGTGTCACGATTTCATGACAGCAAGCATAGAAGGTGTACGACAGGCAAAGATGTCGCGATATCGCGACATGTTGTAGTTTCACGCCAGAAGCTACAGGGAGGCAGTGAAGTCGACAGAGTTAAATCTGGGCCGACGCAGCGTAGGGTTTTGCAGCCGACGTGATTGAAGGGTAAAACAGCTGACTAAGATCAAGGTTCTAATCTTGAGATTGTGAGTATAAAAGGAGGGCTGTTTGATGTGTTTTGGCATCGATCGAAGTGTGCGTTCGAAGTGCGATCTACGTAATTATAGTGCGAGGGAGAAGTTCGATCATCGAGAAGCAGAGTGTGCAAAGTTTGTGCTGTTGTGGTTGCACAAAGTGTGCGAAGACTATACTGCGATGGATGCGCAAAGGAGCAGAAGTTGTTGGTGTTGTGACATTCAGAGACAGCGTGCAGAAGTGAGAAGTTCGATAGCCGAAGTGTTGTATGCTGCTGTGTTGTGCAGTCTGTGCGAAAGTTGGTTTCGTCTAATACAGCTATGACAGAATAGTGAAGTCTTGGGGATAGCATTGAGCAAGCATTTGAAAGCTTGTGAACCATTTTTCTTTAACCAGATTGAGGACAGATATTGAGGCAGAAAGAGGACATTTGTGCTAGATCGAAGGACTACGTTTAGTGCAAATTCGAGGACCAGTTTTGCGGTGACAGAGTTGAGGACAGAGATCTCCAGCCAGAGCAGGGAAGACAGGTGTCTTCTGTGGAAAGAGTTCCACTTGCTAAGGGCATAGGAGATAGAGGTCTTCTAGAGGGTCACCAGCCAAAGCAGAATTAGGGGAAGGTGTCTCCTTTGAGCTGAGGCTCATAAACATTGTAATCGGGAAGGATTCCCAGAGGACTTTGATACAACTTTTAGAAGAAAAGTTTTATCCGTGGAGTAGCCCACCTTGGGTGAACCACGTAAATTGTTGTGTCACTTTGTGGATTATATTTTGTGCATTATTTTACTATTGTTATTGTCTGCTATCTTTATTCCTGCATGTTATTGATTTGAAAGCTGCTTTTATAGATAAAATTAAAAGTGGTCTTATACTGTTCACCCCCCCCTCTCAGTATAAGCTTGTGTTCTTCACAATCCCATCCACATCCACTCCATTAACCACTGATAGGGAAATACATGAGACATGGGAACATCTCAAAAAATTTCTTAAGCAGTGGTAGAACACTCAACAGCAAGTTCAAGTGAACCCTAAGCCTCAACCTATTTCCACTCAACCCATATTCATTAGCCAAATTCCATCTTGGGTACCACAATATTTTGTGGTTTCCATTCCAACACCGCCACTAACCCATACCCATTCTATTCCCATTGGCCAACCTATCCAAAATCCTCATACATCATCTCCATATCTTCATTCACAATCATTCCTTCATCAACCACATCATCATCAACATCAATCAACTCCACCAAGTCATCATCACCTCATCACACCTCAACATATTTCCACCTCGCCATCACAAAATCATCAAGTGATTTAGGGTTTCCACATTCTTGGGGAGGACCCTCGAATCCAAGCTATGCAACAATAGATTGATAGTTTGATGCAACATACTCCTAGCATGATAAACTAGAATCCTACCCTAATCAATCAACCAATTCATCCTTCGGTACCATCACTACCATATCTAATAGATTTCACAATACCAAAGTTTGATAAATTTAAAGGGACAGAGAACCCTAAAGAACATGTGAGCTCATTTGTTCATTCTTGCTTTATAATTCAAAGGAATGATGCTCTAATGCTTAGGACCTTCCCAAAAACATTAGGGGAGATGATGTAGAATGGTATAACCATTTTCCCAACCATATTATTTATACTTTTGAGCAATTGGTTGACCAATTTCTTGAAATATTCTCCCTCAATATAAGAAAGAAAGTCTCATTATCCAATATATATGATCTAAAACAATTTGATGATGAGTCTTTCTATGAATTTGATAACCGTTGGAGGGTCGTTATCACAAAATTGCCATTTTCCCTACCAATGGAAGAGCTGACCCGATTTTTCACTAAGAGTTGCTTAAAACCCATCTCTTGGTTATTACAATTACAACAACATAGATCATTTGATGAAGCTCTTGCCCAAGCTAGCACAATTGAGGAGATAAAAATCCAAGAAGGAGTGCTTAAGCCTAAGAAGAAAGAATGGCAAAATAAGGGCCAATATAAAGGAAATTATTCTGGCTAATCAAAATCCAATCAGGCCAATCCGGCCAATTCATCCAATCAAGTAAATCAAGTGGTCATGAGCCAACTAGTAATGGCTCAACAACAACCCATGCAACAACAACTACAACAAATTAAATATCATGTGGTTCCCTCAACTACTCAATCAAGTCAAAACATAGTTCTAGTTGTGGAAAACTAACCACATCGATAATCTATTCGATAACCCCATCAATATACCCCATTGGTTGAATCTTATACCTCCATTTTCTGTAGGTTATATGACATAAATCAACTTCCCTTGCCTGAGGTCAGACCTGATGATCCTGCTAAACGTGGTAAACACTATAGGGAGCATTTATTTTATCCTTATCATAGATAGAATGGGCATGACATTAATAACTACCATCAATTCAAAGATAGAGTGCAAGACCTTATTGAGTTAGGAGCTATCAAGCTTGATAGTCCTCTAGCTCAAAAAAATCAAAATCTTGGGATTTTTCAAACACCACTTCCTCATCATGAGGAAGCACAACCAACAATAGGAGGATCAAATACCAAGACTCATCCTAATCAGGTTAATCATGTTCAATAATACCAAGGTTTTGTGGGTGCTATTCATGTAGTAACCCAAGGTCAACAACAATGCTCCAATCAAAAAAATATTCAACAACAGTCTATTCATCCACCCATACCTCCATAGGAAAGTGTGTCTCAACCTACCACATCATCATCTCCCATCCAATTTTTTGCCAATCCCTCTCAGCCAATCCATATTCCCACCCATCCATCTCAACCCATTCATCCTTCCAATCATCCATCTAGACCAATCATCTCATTGAGTAGCTGGTTAACCACAATATTAAAAATAGCTTCAGCCAAACTATCCATATATGAGCTAATTCAAAAATCTCCTCCACATCATGAAGCATTAATGGATATTCTAAAATCCATTAAACTTCAATCTCAAGATGCTAATGCAATTTAACAATTTTTGGGGAATATTCAAATATGTATGGAACCATCCATTACTTTCTATGATTTTGAAATAAAACCAATATCATCGAAATTAGTGGACCCTCCATTACACATCATGGCTTAAATTGATAGGAAGCCTTTCAAAAGAGTTTTAATTGATACCAACTCCTCCATAAACATCATCACCACATCTACCCTTCAACATCTCAAGCTTCCACTAGACCACATCACCAAATCCTCATTCACCTTGAAAGCATTTAATGATGCTCTCTGCTCCATAGTTGGCACTATTGTTTTACCCATCGAAGTGGGGGTCAAAATATTGCATACTATGTTCCACATCTTGGAAGGGTCCATGGTGTATAATGTACTCCTTGGATGACCTTGGATGAGGGAAATGAGATGTGTCCCCTCCATACTACATCAATGCTTAAAATACGTACATGAGGGACAAGTACATTGCATACCAATGGATGTTGAACCATTTAAGTATTACAATTTTATCTCAAATCCCTATGAGTCCATGTTACCTTCCACTCATCTATTCCTCACATCATCAACCACTTCATCATCCACCCCATCCATATCATCATCTAAAGCCCCTATTCCTGAGGAGCTTCCAATCACCAATTCACATCAAGATTCCACTTCCATACCCCCATATTCATCACCATTGACTACATGCACATGTGGTCAAACTCAATCAACATTAGCCACATCATCAACATCCTCCACCACTCTTTCCACATCATTTCCAATTCAACAATCCACTCAACCAAATCCATCTCCATCCACATCAGCCAATGTCTCACAAGTCAAAATGATGGATTGTGAGATACCATCAACCAACCATGAGTCAGTTCCATCCATCCAATCCATCCACATCATCCCAAGTCGAGGTCCACCTCACTAATCCTGGTATTGGTGAAATTGTGGTCCAAGACATCACAGTCACACCACTTAACATTCAAAATTATAAGGACTATGGTTGCCCATGTGACCCACCCTTATCTATAGGAGCGGTATACAACATGGTTTTAGTGCCTAATAGCATTAATTTTGTGTATGGGGGACTTGATTCATCATCCAATCTAGTTACCCCAAATGAACCCAAATCACCAACACCGACCAATATACAACATATGTTGGGTTTTCCATCCTAATATTTTCACATTTTTAATTGGCAAGGACATGGCCTAGGATGACATGAACAGGGAATGCATGAGATTATCGATGTTTCATATCAAGAAATGCATGATCGTTCGGGTTTAGGCTATCATCCACTTTCATCCACCTCTTCTCTTGAACAATATTTTCAAAGCTTAAATTTAAATTTAGGAGAAGATATCCATCACATAGATGACTCTGAAGATGAAATCTATGAATAATTTGACCTCATGTCGATAATTTTTGATGAATCTAAAGAGGAATCAAACCCCATCATTCCACACATTGAACAAGATGAGTTTTACCTCAAAATATTCCCCATCCATCAACCCATATTTCACTTGCTTCTTCCACAAGAGCGAGATGACCCAACCAGTGAACCACCACCTCCATATCATTAATCCATATCACTAGACCATTTTACTTGTAATATATGTATAAAAAAAAAAAAACAAAAAACAAATTTCAAAAATCAAAAAAAAACAAAATTCAAAAAATATAAAAAAAAACAAAAATATTTTGCATGTACATTGCATTTATTTGTGTTGCTTGCTAATGTCCAGGTTTAACATATTTCTAGCATTGGTTCTAGCAAATAGAATTTTATCCACCCATCCATTTACCCTTGCCTTTGCCATCCATTTTCCCTTTAAGTCAACATGAATCCTACTGACTTATTCACCCCCCTCCATAATCCATACGATTTGTCAAAGCCAATTCATATTGACATGAGCCTTATTGATATGGACTAGATTTCCTCACCACCATCCTTTTTTGAGTTTATCCTATCCGAGGAATTGTTAAGGGCTTCAGCCAACTACATTCCTCCATCCCCTCCACCTTCACCTTCACCTTAAAATCCTAAGGTTTTCCAGGCAGACATAGATGAGGATATGTCAGAATAGTTTAATGACATCATAGATGACATTAGGAAAAATGCTCCTCCTTGTCCAAGGGTCCCCTTATATCTTTATATTTTAGCAATGGACTTTGCATTAGGGACAATGCTTGCACAAAAGAATGAAAATAATCGAGAGCAAGTTATCTATTACATTAGTCGAACATTGGTAATCTATGAAACCAGATATGCTTACGTGGAAAAATTGTGCTTAGCAGTGGTTTTTTCCACTAAGAAACTTTGACATTATATGCTTAGTCACACCACATATGTCATAGCTAGAGAAAACCCTTTGCGTTATATGATGTCTCGCACTTATAATAACACCCACACCGCTAAATGGATAATGCTTCTCACTGAATTTGATCTTGAGTTTATTAGACAAAAATCCATTAAAGGTTAAGTTATAGCCAATCAACTTGTGGAAGCTCCACTACCTAGTGATCATACTTTGATTATTGAGCTCCTAGATGATTTGGTATTCGCTATCACTAAACAAGAAGAATATGTCATTCTAGAGGAAGATGTCGATATCACACTATTCTTTGATGGTTCTAAGTGTGAGAAAGGTCAAGGTGCTAGAGTCATGTTTCATACACCTCAAGGGGTGCCTATCCCCTTATCATTCAAACTAGACTTCCAATGCACAAACAACAATGCAGAGTATGAAGCCTTAATCTTAGGTCTTCAAGCAGCCATAGCTATGGGTATTAAGCATATTAGGATATTTGGTGATTCTCAACTTGTTGTCAAACAGGTAACAGGAGAATACCAATGCAAAGAGCCTACCATTAAGCTTTATCATGAAGTAGCAATGAAATTGCTCTCTAAGTTTGATTGGTATAAAATTAATAGTTTTCCATGTTCGACTAATAGATTTGTAGATGCGATGGCCTCTCTTGGATCATTGATTCCAAAGGATACCTTAGGAGAGGTACAACCCCTCATAATTTCAACGATCTCTAAATCTACAATTATTCATGTTGAATCTAAGGATGAAAAAGATGTTTGCTTTATCCATTTGGAGTCATGTGAGCCTTGTTCAAGCCAAATAATAGCCTTTCTCAAGTTTGGAACACTCCCATCAGATATGTCACGGATTGCTAAATGCACTTTCAAGAAAAATGTAGCTCATTTTATTCTCTTGGGGGATGTGTTGTATAAACGTGGTTATGATGGAGTCCTCCTTTGTTGTCTCGAGTCTAATGAGGCACAAAGAGCCATAGCTGAAGCTCATGATGGTACTTGTGGTGGTCATTTTAGTGGAATGGCCATTGCAAAGCGTATTTTATGCATGGGTTATTATTGGCCCACAATGGAATGATATTGTTGCACATATGTCAAAAATTGTAAGCAATATCAAGAACATGCTAATTTAACTCATGTGCCATCACAAGCATTACAACCTATTCAAAGCCTTTGGCCCTTTTCACAATGGGGTCTAGATCTAATTGGAAAAATCTCACCTTCTTCCTCAGGACAACATACATTCATCATCACAACCACTGAATACTTCACAAAGTGGGTTGAGGCAATTCCTCTAACCAGTACGATAGGACCTAGAATTGTGGAGTTTATACTTCATCATATTATTTATCATTTTGGTATTCCCTCAAAAATCATCTTAGACAATGGCAAGTATTTCAAGAACAAGGATGTTTGAGCACTTTGCAAGAAATATAATATCCAACATAGTTTCTTGACTCCTTATTACCCACAAGCAAATGGATAAGCTAAGGCTACCAATAAGACCTTAATTGCTATTCTCAAGAAACTTGTTAAAGAAAATCATAGAGATTGGCATACACAAATTCCCTTGGTATTATGGGCTTATCGAACAAGCATCCATGCACGCCTACTGGGGCAAAACTATTTTCATTGGTCTATGGAGCCAAAGCAATCATACCTCTTGATATTGAGATCCCCTCCTTGCAAATTTCATTGCAAGAATTCATAGATGATGATACTTCTAGACAAGCACATCTTGACCAACTCACACTTCTTGATGAGAGGTGAGTCAATGCTTTAGATCATTTACGAGTATATCAAGACCACCTAAAGCATGCTTATAATGCCAAAGTTCATCTACGTGAATTCCAAGTAGGATATCTTGTTATTAAAGAGAATCAACAAAACACCAATGCATTACCACATATTCATGATAAATTCATGGCTAATTGGTTAGGTCCATACATTGTTACTCAAAAAGTGGGTAAAGGTACTTATAGGCTTGCCAGTCTAGAGGGAGTTGAAGAGCCCGAACCACTTAATGTTATACACTTGAGAGCATTCTATGCATAATGCGATTTATATATATGTATATATACATGGCTATTACATTAAACAACATTGCATTTCATACATTTCATTACACACATTTCATTTGCATACATTTCATTAACACACTTGCATTTTCACAAAATTTGCATTAAACATGTTTCATTTCATAAGTTGCATTTCATACATTGCATCCATACATTCCATTTCATATTAGGGATCATTTATTTAGTTCAGATATTAATTGGTCCAATAAAGTCATGTTGCCTTAATCAGGGGCACCTTCAAAACATCATCCATTTCATTGCATCATTCCATAAAGCTAAATTGTCATTAGCAAAGCCACATGTCCATAATTCCTAGGTGTTTTCGATCACTCAGCCACTCCTAGTGTTTTAAGAAACCTCCAAATACATGTCAAGTTTTATTTAGGACCAAGACACAATTTTCACTAAGAAAATCTTGAGTTCTGGGAATTGACTCCAAAACATTCTTGAACCAAACACAATTACACATCTTAAAAATATCTTGTGTCAAAGAGGGATAACACCATACTTGGGTTGAACCTCGAAGTGAAAAGGGTATTCCTTGCTTGTCCCATCATGCAACATAGTCCACAAAAATAGTGGTTTTCACCACTATCACAATTGCTTCCAAATATAAAAGATAGAGTAGTAAGGATAGGGTACAATTCTCATCACACTTAGGTTGAGAATTTGATTCCCCAAAGCTCTAAATCTTTCATCACACACCACAGATCCTCAAGCTATAAGGATAGTACTACATTTCTAGTCAAACTATTAGGTAGTCATCCCCAAAGCCTAAATATCAAAATCTTGGACTATGGAGTTAGTCTCCACCGGAGCTATAGATGCTTGATTGGTAGTGGAGTACGCTCATGCATGGTGACACGTCTCTTTTAAAGAGACCTCTGATCACACATACGGACAAGCTAGCTTCTTGGTCTCATCCATAATAGGTTTCACCCAATTTACTCAAGATGAGTTAATGAACTCACTTTCACACACATTGGTTCTTGATTACCTCGAGTCATTACCATACTCTTGATTCGGTAAATGAATTCATTGCACACACATTTGGTCTTAGAGAAATTAGGCAGTATTTAGTGAGTTTGTTTGATACCACTAGTATGTCTGAGTCTCTGCAAAATAATCAGTTTTCCATATCAACATCCATATCTTCTTCCATATCAACATCCATATCTTCTTCCATGTCAACATCCATGTCATTTCATGAGTCTTTTCACCCCACCTACCACCAAGTTTGGTGCCCCTGATTAAACAACAATGCTAAACATGGCCAAGAAAAATCTAAACTATGAATGATCATTAGAAAATTTGCATTCCATAACTTGCATTAATCATCCATATACACATGCATCCATACAAAATCATTCACACAAAAGCATAACACAAAAATAAAAATCCATGTATATATATATATATATTTCACATGTACAATGAGTGCCCAAAAGGCTACATACAATGGAGCACCAAGGCTCATATACAAAAAGTGCATCTAAGCACTAGCTAATGCCTATGAGAGATACCCTGTGCCCACCATCACCACATATATCTTGGCTGCCCCAGTCAGTTCAACTACCTCCAACCACTCCCACCCATCCTCCCATAGCACCTTCCTCACCCCAGGGATGAGAGGCGAGAACCAATGTCGAACTTCCAAAATCTCGAGTTGCAACACAACACAAAGCACTAATGCCAAATACCTTACATTATTAAAAAAAAAGCAAAAATTTTTGCACAACATAAACTAAATAAAGTAAAAAGCACTTACCTTGGCAAAGTGCACACCTGCTCCCACTACCGCCTTGTCATAGCTTTCACAGCTTACAAACCACTCACTTCACTCCACTATCTTAGATGCAACTTCTAAAATTTATGAACGTACAGATGAGATTGATTTACCCTATGTAGGCTACTTATAGTTGTTTTAGGTGCACTGAAATGCCCATGGACACTTCTTGGTGTACTAATGTACCTCCATGCATTTGGGAAAGCGCCAAACTCTAGCGGGTGTTTGCATAAGAAATACGCACCCATCGGTGTTTGGTATCAATTTTGACAAAAAGAACAACCTAATCCAAAAATGTAGCTTACCTCCACCAAATCATTCCAAATTGTATTCATACATAAAAATCATCATAATATCATGTTTTATGAAAACCAAGATTGATTTGAAGTCATAATTTTTTCTTGTGACCAAAAGTCACAAAAACACATTATAAGTTACAAAACGCTCCAAAACGGTCCAAATTTTCACAAAACAGTCATTTTCATCATCTACATCATCAATTCCATAATTTCACTCATTAACACATCATATTCCAATCACTACATTCATACATTTTCCAAGTTCACAAATTTCAAGTGAACTTCATATCTACTGGTCTATTCTATCTCCTTATCGATTGCAACAATTTGCATCCATGCAATTCGGTAAGATGAATAAATCACCATAAGGACACTTGGCCATATTCATCATCTAATATATTATTTTTAAAACACAAAATCAACTTTGGTACTTCACATTTCGAGTGAAACTATGCCATGATCAATTTTCTCAAAAGTTGTCATTGATGGCCTAGTTCGTGGGGCTTGAAACATGGACAAAATTATAACTCATAATTACTTTTTGTAACAGTCATCATGGTGACTAGCCTTATCTAGAGTGATTAGTTCTAATAATAAGAATTATATGTCAATCACTATCTGACCCTTTGAAGTTGACTCTTTTTCATGCATTTTCATCATATTGCATATCAATGACACCGGAAGGTACATTCTTCAACAACATGGAATCACTCCAAAATTGGGGTAACCACATTTGACTCTGATTTTTCCATAATGGAATACATATTACATGATTATGGCATCTACACTTGGAAAAAATCCCTTTTCTTTGTTAGGGCAAAAACAAAATCAATCACTTGCATATTTCAACAACCCTTTTTCCACCGTTGGGGCAAAGATGACATCACATTTACATAATTCATATCATTCACAATTCACACAATAATTTGCACAAATATATCAATTGTCTCATGATATGCATTCATAATCCATTTTCCAATTATGGGGGTATGCTACATAGTCAAAATTCTTTTTTCTTCAAGTTCATCTTCGCATACCAGCAAGAGAAAGCTACTTCTACATCATGCCAAACTAGGTATCTTGTATTTTTGCACCATATTGTGTTTTACGCAACACAGTACAAAAAGGGCCATTTGCAGACACCAAAATCTAGCCACTTATCATCCATCCATATCTTCCCGCCACATTTACCCATTATTTTTATATATTTATATATATATGTGTTTAATATATATTTAAATAGTAATATTTTATATATATATAGATATATAAATTAATCCTAGCCATCCATAATGATTTAATCCCAACCACTCATCTACCTTAATCCATGCCACATACCTATATTTAATCTCTACCCTCTATCACATTTTAATATGACCACATAAATTATGTCGTTGAAACCCTAATGTGCCCTAGGAGAAATTATAAAGAGAAGTCCTTGCGAATACGTAAATTAGAATTATGATGATTAGATGATATTCAAATAAATCAACCTACTTCTATTTATAATAATAAATCAATAAATAAGTGAAACTTGGAAATATAGCCGACTTGGCTATATTGGTGTTGTAACATGGCTCCCCTCCTCAGAAAGCTTTGTCCTCAAAGCTGGAAATGACTCAAAAATACTTTTTGTTTCCCATGTAGCATCTTCTATTGGTAGGTCCTACCATTTGATTAGAAATTCTTTGATGTGGCGAGATCGAAGATGACGTGATCTGCTTTGCAATATTGCTTCTGGTTGAAGATATATACGTCCTTCTTCATCAAGTACTGGAAGCTCTGACTGAGAGTGTACTCTTTGTCCAATCACCTTTTTGAGACATGAGACATGAAATACTGGATGTATACGGGATGAGGGAGGAAGCTCTAGTTGATATGCCACTTCACCTATGCGACGCACTATCTTGTAAGGACCATAAAATCTTGGAGCCAACTTTTGACTAGTCTTGATCTTTAATGACAATTGTTTGTAAGGTTGCAGATGTAAGAAAACCATATCTCCTATATTGAATTGTCTTTCTGAATGGTGTGAATCTTGTTGTTGCTTCATACGATTTTGTGCTTGGATCAAATTATCTTTGAGAATGTTAAGCATTGTCTGTCGGTGTTGGAACCAATCATCTACTTGAGCTACTTTGGAAGATCCTGGAACATAATCTGCTATTGTTGGTGGTTTTACCCCATACAATGCTTCAAATGGGGACATCTTGATGGAGTAATGGTACGAAGTGTTGTACCACCATTCTGCTAATGAAAGCCAATGACTCCATTGATACTGCTTATCTTGAGCAAAGCATCGTAGATAGGTACCCAAACATTTGTTAACAATTTTAGTTTGGCCATCAGTTTGAGGATGGTATGCAGAAGACATGTTTAATTTGGTACCACTAAGATGGAATAATTCTCGCCAAAAATTGCTAGTAAATATGGGATCATGATCACTTACAATATTTTTGGGTATTCCATGTAACTTGAAAATGGAGTCCATAAATACCTTAGCCACTTTGCTTGTTGAATATGGGTGTTGTAGAGCATTGAAGTGAGCATACTTGGAGAGATGATCCACTACCACAAAAATCATTATTTTACCTTCTGATTTGGGAAGACCTTCAATAAAATCCATTGATATGTGTTCCCACTGGTGGTCAAGAATTGGTAATGGTTGAAGAAGTCCTGGAGATTTGATTGTTTCACCCTTATTGCGTTGGCATACTTCACATTCGACAACAAATATTTTGACATCATATTTCAATCCTTTCCAATAAAAGGATTGTTTTACCCGCATATATGTCTTCAAAAATCTTGAGTGCCCTACTGATGGAGAAGCATGTGATTCTTCAAGGATCATGGATTTAATAATGGAATTTTGTGGAATGTAAATGCGATCTTTCTTTCTTAACACCTTGTCATTATATGAAAAATGAGGATGCTTGGATGATCCTAGAATCAAATCTTGAATAATTTGAGTAGTTTCAGTGTTCACCAACCATTCTTCTTGGAGCTGAGAAACCCAATGAGAACAAGGACCCGAAATGGCATTGATGGAAACTTCATCTTCATATTTACGAGATAATGCATCTGCTACCACATTTTCTTTGCCCTTCTTATACTCGATAATGAAATCATATCCCAATAACTTTGTCAGCCACTTGTTTTGCTCTGGATAGGAAAAGCGTTGTTCTAGAAAGTGCTTGAGACTACTATGATCTATTTTTATGATGAAACGACTACTGATTAAGTAGTGTCTCCATTTCTCGACTGCATGTAGAATAGCCAACATTTCCTTCTCATATGTGGACCTTCCCAAATTTTTACCTGAAATTTGCTTGCTTTCGAATGCCAAGGGATGACCATCTTGCATTAATACTACCCCAATACCTATTCCCGAAGCATCACATTCAATAACAAATGGTTTGTGAAAATCTGGAGTTGCCAAAATTGGAGTAGTGCACATAGCTTCCTTGAGTGCCATGAATGCTTGAGTGGCCACATCCGACCAGTGAAAGGCATCCTTTTTTGTAAGGGTGGTGAGAGGAGCTACAATTTTACCATAATTGTGAATAAACTTGTGATAGTAACCTGTAAGGCCCAAAAAACCATGAAGTTTCTTGATGGTTTTGGGTAAGGGCCAATCCTGATGGCTTTAATTTTATTAGGATCCACTTTAACACCTTCATGAGAAACTATATGACCCAAATATTCAACTTCTTGAACACCAAAAGAACACTTGGAGCATTTGACAAAAAGTTTCTCCTTATGTAAAACATGAAGAACTTTCCCCACATGTATCAAATGATCCTTCCATGATTTACTATATATTAAAATATCATCGAAGAAGACTAAGACAAATTTGTGAAGAAATGGATGAAAGACATGGTTCATGAGACTTTGGAAGGTGGAGGGGGCATTGGTGAGACCAAAAGGTATGACTAAGAACTCATAATGACCTTCATGAGTACGAAAAGTGGTTTTGGGAATGTCCTCATCTCTTACTCTGATTTGATGAAAACCTGAACGTAGATCCAATTTTGTGAAGAATTTAGCACCATGCAATTCATCTAATAGATCATCTATGACAGGGATAGGGAACTTGTCCTTGATGGTGATTTTGTTAAGGGGCCAAAAGTTAGGACACATACACCAAGAATTATCTTTACGATGGGCCAACACTACTAGTGATGAATAAGGACTAGTGCTATGATGAATGACTCCATGTTCTAATAGTTCTTGGACAATATTTTCAATTTCTATTTTTTGAGGTTGAGGGTATCGATAAGGATGTACATTAGGAGGAAGACTTCCAGGGACAAGATGTATGGCATGGTCATGAGATCACTTGGGAGGGAGCCCTTTTGGTTCCTTGAAAACTTCATCATAGTTAGCCACAATATCTTGAAGATCCTTTGAGGGAATTACTATTGTATCTTGTGCTTGCACTTCCATGTAATTGATTTGAGCTATGAATCCATAACCTCCTTTCCTTAGTATTTTTTCCATGCTGTGAGAACTCACTACCTATGATGGTGGAGTTTGAATTCCTTGGAGTCGAATAGTCTTTCCATTTTCTTTCCATTCCACAAATAATTTTCAAAAATTGAAACTAACAGTGTCGAGTTGTTCTAGCCATTCAACACCCAAAATAACATCTGAACTTCCCAAACTCATAACGAAGAGAGTTCCTCACCATGTGTAACTTCCCATTTGTATTGAGACTGAAGAGGTTCTACCAATACATTGAGCATTTCCTCCATTTGCAACTAAAACTTGAAACTTATCTTGGTTGGAAGAATTAATGTGCAAATTCAATGCTTTAGCAGTCTTGATGTCAATAAAGTTATGAGTACTACCTGAATCAATCAACACATTTATTTTTTTGTGCCTAATAAATCTTGGTACCTTAATTGTATGGTGAGTTGTTAATCCCATGAGAGCATGCACTGAGATAGCCATAGTATCCTCTTCTGGTATTGTTTCATTATTATCTATTTGTTCTTCATATATGGGTGATTCTGGCTGATTGACATCCTCTACTTCATCTTCTTCATCCTTATTATCATATTCTATTTGAAAGGTTTGTCTTGGTACACATGCTTGATCTCTTGGATGATGATTGCGATATTTATAGCAAAAATATCTTGATGGTTGTTCATTTTTGTGGAAGGAATTGTTGCGATATTGAGGACGTGTATTAGAGTCTCGTCTAGAAGATGTCCAATTTTGAAACTTCTTTTCAGCAAGTTTAGCAATCCTTATAGTTTCATCCAAAGTGTATGGATCATGTAAGTCCACTTCGAGTTGAATATTTTCTTTTAAACCATGTCGAAAGGCAGAAACCATCACTGAAGCGTTTACTTCTTCCGTGTAAGCGAGAAGACTTGTGAACTCTGAAACATAATCTTGGATAGAACCAGTTTGTTTGAGACCCAATAGGCGAACAATGTAGGAAGAAGAACTACCTTCATCAAATATCTTGAGAAAAATATCTCTAAATTCAGGCCATAATATGGGATGATTATGTTGACGTTGCTGCCAAGAGAACCATTGGTAAGCTTCTGTACCCAATTTGGAAGAGGCATAAGAAACTTTTTTGGCTTCAAGAATACGATATAAGTGTAGGATACCCTCCATTTTAGCTAACCAACCACGTGGATCCCCACCCTCAAAGGTGGGCATATCAGTACGCGGAACATTAACACCTGTAGGCCATCTTGCATATTGATAAACTTCCTCTGTATCTTGATCCGCATTATCATTTTGTCTATGGTAATTATTTGGGGAGGGAGGAGCTTCTTGGTTTTGTTTATCTACTAGTCATCCAAGAATTATTGACATATTGTTCATATTAGTAGTTATTTGAGTCAAACATGCTTGTAATTCTTGGTTGCATGTAGTGGGGATTACTATTTCCTCATGTGTGAGATTTTCTTGGGATGAGTTGGATGAGTTGGAAGGAGCCATGGGGTTAATAGCAGGATGGTTGGGGTTAAAACTGTTAATGCGTAAAGGAGAATTATGTTGCGTACCTTTATTTCGTGGAGGTCTTCTTGGTGGGTTTATTGGTCCTTCATTTGGAATATCTTCGCTATTTAGTCTTTCGTTTGGTCCTTTATTCCACCTGTCACTCATGCACTTGCTTTATAAAATTTTGTAAAAATTTTGGACCAAGTTGACCAAATTTTCTATTTTGAAAAAAATATATTTTGTTAATATGAATTTTTTTGTCAAAAGTAATAATTATTTTTTTTCCACCAAAAATTGTTTTGTTGTCAACTTAATTGAATGTTAATTCACTTCAACTGTGAATTTAATTTTCCAATGGCTAGTATTTTTTGAAATTCCAATGGTTAGTTCAATGAACAGGGCTTGCAGAATGGGCTTGTGATGCAATGTCAATGGCTAATGGTTATGGACTGGAGAACATGTACGAACAACTACTATTTTTGAAATTCCAATGTTTAGTTCGGTGAATGGGGCTTGCAGAACGGGCTTGTGATGCAATGTCAACGACTAACAGATATGTACTGGAGAACATGTACGCAAGGCAAATAGCAGTTTTCAACGGTCAGTGAAAGTCAAAATGAGACACGTATGCACTTCAAAGGAAGAATGAAGGACAAGGTGATCGTAGGAGGAATGAATGACAAGGGCAACCAAAACATAAGGGCTTATGACACATGGAGAATCTGGATACGATATGAATGCAAGTGCTTATGACATGTGGAGAATCAGGACAAGACACATTGATTGGTGGATTACGAGGATGCACAAAATTTTTATGGTTTGTGTGACCAAAGTCACACCTAAGGTTTGACACTATATTAGTTTTAAATATTTGCAAGAGCGAATGCTTTGGTAGTGTGGGATAAAAAAATATGTTTTGTGATAAAAAAGGATATAAGACTTTAGGTTTACGCACTTATAAATGTATTATTCCTTGATGATGACATATAATAATTGACAATGAACAATGGAATACAGTTGAAGCTACCTATTGGGTATGAAATGATATCTGATTGACACAAAAAATATATATATTTATTCAACAATGACTGCATGAGGTAAAAATTTGATTTTTGTTTTTTTTTTTCTATTATAGGGAAAATAAATACAGTTGGATCCCCCTGTTGTGTATGAAACAATATCCAATTGATGCAAAAACTAAGAAACAATGACTATGTGTGAGGTAAAAATTATTTTTTTGTTTTTTTTGTTTGATAATATAAGGAAATAAACCTAGGTAATGCCAAGGTTTTATACACTTCGTGGTTTAAATAAATAAGACACAGAGTTTACATACCTGGAATGCATAATATTTTTCAACTATTATCAAAGCTTAGGAACAAATTAGTGAGGTGGCACTCGATCTGTTAGGGTTTCTAGTTATTGGACTACCTTCTTTGTTCTTTATCTACTATAGCCTGGTACATAATCTTCCATGATGATATAGACACCAAGTCTGGTTTGCTTTCTACATTAGTTTGGAGTGATTGTTCTGTTATAAATGTACTCTTATAGTATTGGTGTCACGCTATTTAATATATAGTTTTGGTTTCTGGATTTTGACCAGAACCGATGGCACTAGAATTATTCTATGTTTGGTCTTCTTGGTAGTTCCCGAGAAGTATTTTTGTGATATCTTCCTACGCCTTGGAGAATTTGGTTTTGAAAATTTGCATTTGGTATATCCAACAAACTTTAGCTCCTCAAACCAAATGTATGGTTTTAATCCTTGAGACTTGGTTTCGTATTGGTATTTGCTTATCAAGGTAGAACAAGGATTGTGCCACCTCTAGGAAAGTGCTCTGATACCACTTGAAACAATAACCTTCCAACACAATTACATACAAGAATGCAAATAATGGAAATCAATAATGTTTACCACTTTAGGAGGGCTTAGTCCTTTTCCACTTTAGGAGGGCTAAGTCCTTGTGAATACACAAATTAGAATTATGATGATTATATGATATTCAATAAATCAACCTACTTCCTTTTATAATAATAAATCAATGAAATAAGTGAACTTGGAAATATAGCTGACTTGGCTATATTGGTGTTGTAACAAGGTGCCTCCTATCATTTTTGAGCATCCACAGGAATTCACAGCCCTAGTTTTGCAATCTAGCAATACCTTAGGTGTTGCTAGGACATCTATGCACCAAATTTTGTAGCAATGACAAGGAACAAAGAACAAAAAATTAGTGTGACAAGGTAATTTATTTATTGCAATTATATTTATTCTTTAGATCTATTTATAGCTTAATTTCTACAACTAGGGTTAGTAGTTTTCTTATTGAGTGCCTAACATAGTGGAGCCCTCATATATATTATTGACCTTCTGTTATTTCTTATTCGTAGGTTTAGGGATCAAGTTCATTGGAAGTTGTTGAAGCACTTGAGTGGTCCGGCCTATGGATATCTAAAGCCTACTCACCTTACTATTGATATCAAGTCAAGCATGAAGACACCACCCTTATTTTTTAGCTAGGGTTTTGGATAACCCTAGCATATTGAAATTATTGTAAAACCCCTATCTAGGGTACACTTGGTTGTAATATTAGAGAGCCACCTGGCAATAAGAAAAAAAGTTTATTTTTGTACAATCATCTGTGTTTATTCTGCTTTATTCATTCACTTATTTAAGTATATTGTTTGGTGTTGTTCGATTTCACATATACACCATGAGCTATAGATGAACAAGTCATAATCATCACTTCCCCAATATATCTCTCACTGTAGGTGGTTTATCCATATATTCCCATCAAAGAGAGGTATTTGATCCTACATCCACAAATGCATCGGAAATACCATATTCTATGCCCAAAAGAATGAAATCACATGGACATCAAGAAAGAAACTATGTTATTAATCATTCATATCAACACATAGTTTGTTATCCATAAAGAGTTCTACCAATTAGGGGTGTTATATACTTCCCCCTAAGGCTAAATACAGTCCTCTATGTTTCTTGCAATATTTAAACATACATAATTTATTTAAATAAAAATGAAAATTTTTATCTCATTTCATCATCAACATTTTTCCATGTAGGACAATTCTCAAAATATTGGTCCCATTCGACCTTACATTAATCTAGGGTTCATTTCCTCAATGCCTTGGAAAGAAAACCCTATAATATTAAACTGTTCATACTCAATGGTTGTGGGATCTACCATCTACAATTTAGAAACATTCCACATGTGAGTAGGATCAACAACATACTTCCTAAGTAGGGATATGTGGAAAGTGTCATGGATCTTTGATAGGTTGGGCAACAAAGTGAGCCTAAACTACTAGGCTAATCCTACCAATGATCTCAAGGGTCCAAAATAGCGAGGATCTAGCTTTATTGACTTGATGGCACTCTTCATGGGTCTCACCTTTAGGAATATTTTATCTGCTATAGAGAACTCTCTTGGGGATAATTTTAGATATGCATAGATCTTTTGACAATTGGTTACTTCCTTGAGCCTAAGTTAGAGTATTCTAAGATGCTACTCCATCTCTTAGATAATGCCTGATCCAATCATCTCCCGATCCTCTATATTTTCCCACAATAGAGGGGCTCAACATCTTCTACCATACAAGGCTTCAAATTGGGCCATCCCCAAAGATTCATGGTACCCATTATTATATGCAAACTATAAAATATGCAAGAAGTATTCTTATTTTAACTTTTGATCTATGCAATACATGCACAACATGTATTTTCAAACCTGGATCACCCTCTCAATTTGACCATTTGTCTTAGGATAATATGCAAAACTAAAATTTATCTTAGTAGCCACTACATGGTGTAGAGCTTACCAAAACTTTGATGTGAATTTAGAATCCCTATCATATATGATTACTTCAAAAAACCCATGCAGTCTAAAAATTTCTTTGGAAAACTTTTTTTTCCACCATATGTGCATCATCCTTGATGTTTCTTGGTATGAAGTGTGCAACCTTGGTCAACTTATCAACCACTACCAAGATAGCATCATGTTGGAACCTATTTTTAGGTAATCCCACAATAAAGTCCATACATATTACCTACCATTTATGCATAGGTATCTCATGTGGGTACAATTTTCTATCTATATGATGATGTTTTACCTTCACTTTCTTGCATTATAAACATCTTACAATGAATTTCATGATATCTTGCTTCATCCAATCCCAATAGAAATTATTTTTTGTATTCTATCTCATTTTTGACACCCCTGGATGAGCTAAAAAGGGATAATTATGTGTCTGTTGCATGGTCATTCTCCTTAAGTCACCCATTTTGGGTATGACTACCCGATATTTAAAATATAAAAGCCCATGTTTTATGTTGAAACCCTTACTTTATTCAAAAATTATTTCTATTTTATCCCAAATTTCTATGCAATATGGATCTTGTAGTTGCACTTCCTTGAATCTATTCATCAAATATATATAGCTCTAGGTTAAAGTAGCTATATGCCTTCTCCTGATAAAGGAATTTATAACCTTGCTTTCTTTCCCTTTGATATACTCAATACCAAAGTCATATTCTGCTAAGAACTCCACCCATCTCCTCTATCTTGCATTCAATAGAGGTTGGGTAAAAATATACCTCAAACTTTGATGATCCATTCTTAGCTCAAAAGGTCTACCCACTTGATACTGTCTTCAATCCTTTAGGGCATGCACAACTGCTACCAATTCTAGATCATGAATGGCATAGTTTACCTCATTCTTTTTATTTTATCTAGACTCATATGCCACTATAGATTCTTCCTGAGATAAAACTCCACCCAAAACTTCTAGAGAAGCATTAGTACATACGGTGAACCTCCCAAGAGGATCTATAAACTTTAGAATTACTATCATTGTACACTTATTTTTAGAGCCTCAAATGCAGCCTCACACTTGTTTGTCCATTTGAACTCTTTTTCCTTTTTCTGAAGGTTGGTGATTAGATAGGTAACCTTAGAGTAATTTCTCACAAAACATCTCTAATAACCTTTGAGTCCCATGAAAATCCTAACTTATATCACATTTTTAGGTAGAGGTCAATTTAGTATAGCCTTGATATTCTTTGTGTCCATAGCAATTCCCTCTACTAAGATAATGTGCTCCAAATACTTGCACTTGGACAATTTACTATATAGTTGATTCTTCCTTAGTACTTCTAATAACAACCTTTTTAGAATGATAATAAATCAAAATATCATCCAAGAACACTAAAATAAACTGATCCATATATTTTCTAAACACATTATTCATCAAGTTCATAAATATTTTTGGTGCATTGGTTAGTCCAAATGGCAACACTATGAATTCATAGTGCCCATATATGGTTTTAAAAGCTATTTTTTGGGTATCCTCTTCTTGAATCCTTAATTGGTGATACCTTGATCTTAGATATATATTTGAAAATATGGTAGCATCCTTCAGTTGATCGAAGAGATCATCTATCCGAGGTAAAGGATACTTATTTTTTATGATCACCTTATTCAACATTCTATAATCCATGCATAAACTTAGGGAGCCATTCTTATTTTTCACAAACAATACTATAGCTCCCCAAGGCAACACACTTGGTTTTATTAGAACCTTATCTAATATTTATTGAAGATGTACCTTTAGTTCTTGCATCTCTCTTGGAGGCATTTGATAAGGTGTCCTAGAAATGGGTTTAGTCCCCAACATTAACTCAATAGTGAAATTGAATTTCCTTCTAGTGGGTAGACTAGGAAGGTCTTTAGGAAATACATCCCTATATTCATGAATAATTATGTGCTTCTTAGAAAATTATTCATCCCATTTATCTCTAATATTTCCATTTATCTTCACTACATAAATCATACCGCCTCTTTTAATGGATTTCTTCAACTGCATAGCTAAAAGCAAGTGGGGTTGAAAGGAACCTTGCCTACTTTGAACTCTTACCCTCATCTTATCCTTATCGATGTAATCCACCCACCTTTATTGAAATTTGATTAAGGATCCAAGAGCCTTTAACCAATCTATCCCTAGGATAATGTTAAAGACATGAAGGGGTACCACATACAAGTACCATATAGTAGACCCTTCGGATAGAGTTATCTCTACTTTAGGTAAGCATTGCTCCACTTAGTAGGTTTTCCTAGAACCATACTTGACTTTCCACCATTGTGCCAAATATCTAAGGCTTCATTATACTCATGAACTAACACACACTCTTATTCTAAGGTCACTCTTGCCTTCATTCAATATGTCTAACCTAAAGTCACACATCAAGTCAAGACTCAATTTGAACACACTCCATGGAAGCTTCTAGTCCTACAACCTAGAGCTCTGATACCAACTGTAACAACCCAAAACTACCAAACCAATTTTTTTTAAAAAGAGCACTTACAAAAAAAGACTCACAAGGGAAACACCCCTAATTTTCTTAACTTAGCATACAAGGCTTCACAACATTTGATTTCCAAGTCACTACAGATGATACTTAGGGGACAAAAATGGCCAACTCTCATTTTTATAGGATTCACCTTACTAAACCTATATGTTTAGAAGAACACATAAAATGGTCCTCCCATATTTCCCATACCCTCCTTGGCATAGGACCATGTGCCCATGGTGTAGGGATTATCCTTTAAGACCTACACACTTAAAGGAGGATGCTCATTCCCTTAACTTGAATCTAAGCCCATCTAGGTAGGTTGAACAACATAGAGCCTTAGTACTTAGTTACCATACCTCTAGGGGCTAACTAAGGTCATCATAACTTTGATGACAACTAACATGATCACCTGATCCTACATGATTGAGGGATCACCACTATTGTCTTGTGAATGGTTTTCTCAATATTTAGATGGGACATACCTAAACCTACATGTTCGAGGTACAATGATTCACAATTACCTTGGCTATTGTCTTCACACAACTTCTAGGTTTATGAGTTCCTAGCTATTGTATTCATGCAACCCCTTCTAGAACTCATATCTACCTGGTTATTGCCTTCGTCCAACTCTTCCTAAGATTTGTCTTTATGGATTACTAGAGGAACATTCCTTCCCAACCCAATGTTACATGAACATTTCAATATTAAAAAGCATTATATAAACCATAAAAATAAATTCTATAAGATATAATCTAAGAGCTTATCTTAACCAAAATTTACATTTATGCATTGATACAAATAATTAAGCAAAATCTACCTAAACCATGATAGAAATAAGCCACATTACTTATTTCTAATTCTTATCAAAAGGCTTCAAGGAAAAATTCTATCAATTAAAATCAAGTAACTAAAGAGATTAAACATAAATCTATTTCCATAATCAATGCAACTCCAATCTAACTAAGGATAGAAGATTGCTTAACCAAATACTTCATTGCTCACAATAAAAGGAAACAACATAATACTTCTTTATAACGATAATCAAGTTTTACAAATATTTTAAGAAAATACAATTATTTGCTTATTTACATCAACATTGCTTTTGAATATTTAAGAAAATATTTTTTAAGGATATCCTACCAACTAAGTATCCATAGCTTGTTTGATGGTAGAACCACCCACAACATGAGATATTTACTTAGGGATCATAACAAATCTATATGTAATACAACTAAATCATGCAAATATATAATATGCAAACAACCATGCATAAAATATAAGAAACCAACCAAGAAGAATCCCAAGATTCCCCAAATAATAATACTTTAACTCAAAAATATCTCAAGAATTATTATACATGCAATACAATCCATACAATAGAATCCCATACTTCTCTTTATAATGATCCCTTAGCCTACAAAAGTCTTCAAGAATCATTATATTAGTTTCTCTTTCAAAACCAACAAGCAATAAAAACATCCTATAAAATAGAATCCCATACTTCTCTTTATAATAATTCCTTAGCCTACAAAAGTCTTCAAGAATCATTATATTAGTTTCTTTTTCAAAACCAACAAGCAAGCAAAACATCCTATAAAAGAGAATTCCATACTTCTCTTTATAATTATCCCTTAGCCTACAAAAGTCTTCAAGAATAATTATATTAGTTTTTCTTTCAAAACCAACAAGCAATTTATACAAAATACTTAAATAAATATCCCTCAAAATTTTCTAAAATCCTATATTATTAAGCATTAACATAACAAAAAATAAAGCTCTCACTTAAATACAAAGCCTACTACAATATTTTACCTAAGTTCAAAAGAGCCCAAAAATTTTCCCTACAAAAAGCTTTTACTTACACATAGAACCATCTACATTCTTTAAAAGCTTTATTTAAACCATAAAAGCATTCATATTCTTTACATCATAAGGCTTAATTAAAAACATAGAACTAATCTACATTATTTAAAGCTTTCATTAAACCATAAAAGCATTCATAACCTTATAACTTAAGCTTAATTAAAAACATAGATTTATAATAAGATTTCATTAAACCATAAAGGAAATTTAGAACCTTGAAACATAGATTAAATCTTACACATAAACAATAAAAACCATCAACATATGTAATTAAATACAAAGGGCTTTGAAAGACCATGCTGGAAAACAAAAATCCTAAAACAAGCTGAGGATTGTCACTCAATCCAAAGGAGCTACAAAGAAACAAAGAATAAGATGAAGCCAACAAAGCAAAAGATATCTATAGACACCAAATCCTATCCACTTATCCACCACCACCCCTTCCTACCATTCAATTGTCCATTCCATGCCTTTCTCACCATCCAATGGCCCACTTTAGCCTTTTCCTACCATTTTTTGACCCATATTTGAATTATTTATATTTATTTTATAATATTTATGTTTAATACAATATTTTATATTATAGTTTAATATATTTATTATAAAATATATTTATAATACCAATTAACCTCAACCATTAGATCTAATCTAATCTCAGTCATCCATCTTCCTTAATCCATGTCACACTTAAAGTATAATCTTAGCCTTTGTATTTTATTTAATATTAGCCACACGATCAAAAGTGTTAGGCTAAAACTCTAAGAAAACCCTAGGCTTGATTATATAAGAGCATTCTCAATGCTCAACCTCTAGAAAATATGAGTCTTGAAATCCTAAAGAATTCTGAGGTCCATGCATTTTGAATACCATTGTTAGAGTTGAGTGGATTGTGCCCTAGCATATTCTTCTTAAGAACCCTAGCTTTCCTTAGTATTTCCCCATTCCAACAATTTTTTGTAGCCATCTTCCATTATCGCCACCATATCCCATCTATTGCATCCTCTGCATTACCACGATATGCTTTTATAGATCAAACCCTAAATCCCTAGGTGCATTCGAGTACCTACCTCATCCCACAAGCGTATCCACATGCCTACCTCATCCCACAGGCGTAGCCATGTGCCTGACACGTCCTGCAGGTGCAACTTAGTGCCTGCTATTACCTTAGTTGTACACCAAAATCCACTACATAATATCACCAAGTACCACCGGGACATCCTACCATCAAGTCTACAATGACGTAATGTATCATCAATAACAATAG
This sequence comes from Wollemia nobilis, assembly GCA_028583015.1. NCBI lineage: Eukaryota > Viridiplantae > Streptophyta > Pinopsida > Araucariales > Araucariaceae > Wollemia > Wollemia nobilis. The sequence goes on from JAQPPZ010000282.1 coordinate 1,641,976, forward strand.
CAAGGTAAATCATTGCTTGTTATTTCATTTCATAGTCTGTAGATTTTGCATGCTATTTTATTTGTGGAGCCCTCACATGTATTTCTAGGATTTTATTGATAACTAAGGGTCTCACGTTGTGGAGCCCTCACATGTATTTCTAATCCCTTTTTTTTATTGGTATGTGTGTAGATCTACAGATTTATTCATCATTGGATAGTTGTTGAAGCTAGAGTGGCCTAGAATCGGATATCAACAAAGCCCACTCACTCTGTTGGGAGCAAAGCACATTGAAGACACTCATTTTTGGTAGCTAGGGTTTCGAAGAACCCTAGTAGTTGTAATTACTATATCAAAATAATTCTATTGGATAAAATAATTGTAACAAGGAGTTTCTCAGCTCCCTCCCCATTATTGAATAAAATATCATTTTGTGCAATTACTGTCTTTCTGGAATCATTTATTTTATATCTGCTTTAGTGTCATATTTTTGTCTTTTCAAATGGTGATCACGGTGGGACCCCACAAGGGTTCTACATTTTGATTTGATTTACTTTGCTAATGTTATTTTGTTGCTACATTTTATAGGGTTTTCTAGAGTGAAAAATCAGCCGAATCATTGATTAGGGTTTCTAGAAGATTTTGTAATAGTTGTAGAAGGTGCATAGGTGCTCTACAGTACCTTTTGATCATCACAGGAACCCTACCACACTTGCACAAGCACCTTCCTACACCTGTAGAGGTACCCAGTTGCACCTGGAAGTAAGTTGAAGCAGAGCATAGGCTTCTGAGTAAGTTCCATAGCCCCTATTTCAAAATTTCAACTTATGTATTCTATTTTTTTGCATGATTTTTTATAATTTGAATATAAAATGAATACAAACTAAGTAATCTAGAAAAGAAATCATTGTAGAGTGCATTTAGGGTATTTTGTGCATGCATCCATCATACATTTTGAAATTTTCTATTTTAAAAAGAATTGCGAATTTGATTCCTGCACCTTTTTGTCCGCATTTGAAAGTGAAAAAACATCAATTAGAATTTGCATCTTAGAAGTTAAATATTTATTATTTTGCATATCTAAATAGGAATAATATTTGAATGCAAAAATTACTCTTGCCTTTGGGTGGCATATTTGGTAGAGAGGTGTACGAACCCTCCAATTACTATCTAGGCAAGGGGTTTTAAGCGGTGTACTTCACACTATTTAGATGAAATTTGTAGTCATGTGTTGGATTCTAATTTAGATGTGTAAAATTTGTTATCTTTAACCTTGTTTGATAACAATAGAAAATAAAAAGCTTTAAAATCAATCACATAGCATTTTTCACTCTAAAATAGTAAGGGCTGGGTTTCATCACCAGCTATTGCTTGAGACTTGGTGATGGTGGTAGTCATTTCCATCCACCATTATCTACCTTAGACACCATAGGTTTACGCTCGATCAAACTTGTTGGATGTCATTACCAACAAGAATCTCGTAACCCTTTCCAAACCATAGTTTTTACCTTTATTTTGCATTAAGTAAGATTAGAACATCAAAACACACAAAATTGTCACTTTAAAAAGAATACACATTAATGAATGAGATAATCAATGAATGAGGTAAGCCACACAAGGTAAAAAACTTAGCATTGATTATTTTTGCCATTTTGGATTTGATTGTTGTATGGTATTAACACGAAATCAAAAGAAAGTAATAAATATAAATAAATTAATGGAAAATACATCCAATTCATCTGCTACTTTGATGGAAAACCCTTATCCATCCCTACCACTAGTAGGATCCCTTCCACATAATATTGAGCAGCATACCACCCACATAGAGATGGAAAAGATAAAGGCTATATACAAGTCTTCTAGCTATGTCCTTGAGCCCCTTAGTCAAGACTGTGTTGAAACCAGAATTAGCTACAACCTGTTCGTCCAATACCACCCATGGATATCATAATTCTACCTATGAATATGGTATACCTTCTTCTTATAGCCTAGACAAAAACATAAGTATTTTTAACATTTACCCTTCATCTAGCCATATCCAAGCATATTCCAATCCCTTGTATGAGGAGTATGTAAATGCTACCTCACAAGTGCTAACCTCCCAAGTTGCCACATCAAGTGCAACTTGTGCCATACCCATTTATTCTAATCCATCCTCATCACTTTCTTCATCCTCCAATCTAGTTGTAGCCATGTCAATTTCTACCATGTTCAAACAATAACTTCAAGACATATCAGGTTTTGTGAATAGATTGCTCTTACAACATAAAAATGCTAAGCAAAAAGTTCATGTAGACCCTATGCTCCATGTAGTTCCAACCCAACCCATCATATCCAACCAAAATCCAACATGGATACCCAAATCTGTGATGGCTTCCATTCCCAATCCTCCACCAATTCACACCCCAACCTAGCCAATTGCCATTTATTCTAGCCAACCTCCCAACCAATTCTTCAAACATCCCCCTCATCAATAATATCATTATTTCAATTACCAATATTCATGCCATGTTCAAACTAATCCATTCCACCAAAATAGGCTAATAACTCTACAACATTTTTCTTCCATTCCATATTCCAATCATAAGGTAATCCAAGGCTTCCACATTCCTGAGGAACATCCTAGGATACAGGCCATGCAAAAATAGATTGATCAGTTGATGCAAAACACCCTTGACATGTCTGAAGAACACAAGCTTATACTAAGAGGGGGGTGAAGAGTATAACACCCACTTTTTACTTTTTTTCCAAACCCATATCAATTAGTGTCCTCATTTGCAATAACTAAATATAGTAGTGGGCATTAATAACATAGATAGCAATAGTAAGCAAGTACACAAATCATCACACACAATTGAGACACAATATTTAATGTGGTTCCCCCAATGTGGGGTAGTCCACAAGATATTCTCCTTATAATATTTCACAAAGAAATAGGGATCCTTATCCTAATACAAATGATTACTTTGATCTACTCAAAGCTAGGCTATATTGATCTGCTCAGGTGGGCTCCACTGATATGCTCAACTAGGCTCTCCATTGATCTGCTAAACTAGGCTATCCACTGATCTGCTCAGCTAGGCTATCCATTGATCTAATCAACTAAGCTCTCCACTGATCTTCTTAGTTAGGCTATCCACTTATCTGCTCAGCTAGGCTATCCACTGATATGCTCATCTAGGCTATCCACTGATCTACTCAGCTAGGCAATTGGTGTTGATGTGTTTTCTATTTTTGTCCTATCTCTTTCACTGCATACAAATCTACCTCAATGCCTTCTCACAAGGCTCAAATAATCTTGCTCAAATGTTGTCCCAAATCTGTCCTCAAAGCCTTCACAAAAGGCTCAAAAAATCCTGCTCAAATTTTGTTCCAAATTTGTTCTCAAAGCCTTCATAAAAGGCTCAAACAATCTTGCTCAAATACTTTCCCAAATCTATCCCAAAAGCCTTCTCAAAGGCTCAACCAATCATGCACAAAAGTTGTCTCAAATATGTCAAAAAATGCTATCCCAAAAGCCTCCTCAAAGGCTCAACCAATCATGCACAAAAGCTATCTCAAATTTGTCTAGAAATTTTTTCCCAAAGGCTGAAACAATAACTCTCAAGTAGCACTCAAATCTCAACCAAAAATCAATGAAGGCAAGGCTCAATGATGAACTCAACAATGGATAACAAATTAATGATGACAATACTCAAAAATATGCTCAAAAATGAATGGAAATGTACTCTTCAATGGATGACAACAATGATCTATAATGATCTCAACAATGTATGACAAATTATCTCTCAAATGGATGATAACAATGCTCAACAATGTACTCTCAAATGGATGACAACAATGCTCAACAAGGTACTCTCAAATGGATGACAAATGATCTCTCAAATGGAAACCTCTCCAAGCAATAACAATGAGGACTTCAACCAACCAATGACAATCTCCACAAGTGATAGCAATAGGTTCTCAATAATATCTTCCTCATGCAATGTCAATAAGCTCTCAAGAAACAAGCAAAACTCCTTCAAGTAAAGAGCTCTCAAATAGCCAAAAATGAGCTCCTCAAATGAAAGACAAATGTATCCACAAGTGACTAGAAAATGATCTCCTCAATGGTCTCAAATAGTGGAAATTTACTCAACAAGTAACCAACAATAATCTCCTCAAAGCAATAGCAAAAACCTCCTCAATAATGGCAATACTCTCAATGAACTCCACTAAAGCAATCATGGAACTCAAGTATCAATTTTATCCATAAAATTGATTTTCTAATCCATCTACTTCCTCTCAATAGCCAAGGCACATAATTAAGCAATTTGTCTTCAAATTCAAACTCCAACTCATGTGCATGTCTTCTAACTCAAGGTAGTAATTAACTAGGTCTTAAGTTCCTAGTTTAATTTTATAATTAAATCATGCACTAGGACATATAACAAGTTCAACACTTTTCAACCTTATGACTCCCTAATTTCATTAACACATACAACAAGAACCTATGCTTTTATTTTTAATTCCACACCTTATAACTCCACATACAACAATCACAAATATTTATTTCCACACCTTATATCTCCCTAGTCACACACATCAATAACAAATATTTAATTCTACACCTTATAACTCCCTAAGAACATTAACACATACCACAAGAATTTATTTCCCTCAACTCCTTATGACTCCCTAGTTATCACATAAATAATTTTAATGCACCAAAACTTTGGTAATAATAAATATTACCATGCACTGGAGATAAATACCTTTATATGAAATTCATTGCCTTCATAACCTTCAAAATTGTCTTTGCCAAAATGCCTTGCCAAAATTAATGCACCTTCACACCTTCACGAGAGTCGAACTTCGTTCATCTTTCTTAGTACTGTGAAGTGTTTACCATGTGGATGCTATCCCATGATGGGATTTTAATCCCAAACACCCAACTTTAACTTGCACTCAAATCTGAAACTCGATTTTACTTTCTTAGCAAAACACTTTGTCCTTAGCGGGATTCGAATAGTGAACCTACCTTATATATATTCTACCTCTGCAATATATTCTACCTCTACTGTGAAAAGTGATACTGATGTTTGTTTCTTGCTTAGCTAGGAAACTAGGCAATCACCAAGAAAGAATGCTCCTTCTCTTGTGATTTTTCTATCATCAATACGTCATGCCCAATATGCATCTGTATATGTTGTGAGAGTGAACTTACTACTTCTAGGATACCATAGACCATACTCCATTGTTCCTTTGAGATATTTGAGTATTCTTTTCACTCCTGTCACATGTGATTCTTTTGGAGCTGCTTGAAACCTTCCCACTAAAGCAACTGCCTACATTATATCTGGTCTTGTAGCTGTAACATATAACAGGCTACCAATCATAGATCTATATAGAGTTTGATTTGCATTAGGAGATTCATCATATTTGCTTAACTTGCACCTTGTAACCATTGGAGTACTAATTGGCTTACTATCTTCCATTTTGAATTTCTTCAACATCTCTTTTATATACTTCGTTTGTGAAAGAAATATCCCTTCTTCTAATTGTGAAATCTGTAGTCCGAGAAAAATGTTAATTCACCAAGCATGGACATCTCAAACTCATTGGTCATGTTTCTTGAAAATTCTTGACACATTTTGTCATTGCTACCCCAAAATATAATATCATCCACATAAACTTCCACAATCATCAAATCATTTCCCTTATTTTTAATATACATATTTCTATCAATTGTTTCCTTTCTGAAACCTTAATCTCAAAGATATTTATCCAATATAAAATACCATACTTTGGGATCTTTATTTAAGCCATAAAGAACCTTTTTCAATCTGCATACATAATCTGGATTATCTGCTTGATCAAACCCATATGATTGTTCAATGTAAACTTCTTCTTCTAAGTGACTATTCAAAAATGTTGATTTGACATCCATCTAATATACCTTGAAATTCCTATAACTTGAAAGTGCCAAAAATATTCGTATAGCTTCCAATATTACAACTGATGTAAAGGTATCATAAAAATCAATTCCCTCTACTTGTGCATATCCTTTACACACCAATATTTCCTTGTTTCTGATTACTTGACCATATTCATTTAGTTTGTTCCTATAGACCCATTTAGTACCGGTTACATTTTTTTCCTTTTGGTCATGGAACTAGTTCCCAAGTCTTACTTTTTTAAATATGATCTAGTTCTTCCTTCATTTATTTAATCCAACATTCATCACTTTCTGCCTCTCTAAAATCCTTTGGTTATATCTTGGATAGTAGTGAAACAATTGCTTGTTCTATTGAGCCTATGATTCCTCTTCTTGTCTATCTTACATTAGGGTTGCCAATGATCAAGTCCTCTGGATGATTTTTTTGAATATATCTTGATGAATTTTTGGAAGGTATATTCTGAAAATCTTCTTCATCTAAATCTTCACCCATTTCTTCCTAACAACTTTCTTCTTATTTAAGAATATCTTCCTGAGATGGCTCATTTATTCCTATTCTTTCATCAACTCTAACATTTATACTTTCCACCATGGTGTGTGTTATTTTATTGTAGCATCTATAGGCCTTACTCTTTGTAGAGTATCCAAGAAAAATACCTTCATCGCATGTAGGAACCAAGTTCTTATCCTCTCTTTTGATATAGCATTTACTTCCAAAAATTCTGAAGTAGTTTACCGTGGGAGGTCTTCCTTTCCAAAACTCATATGGAGTCTTATGATGCTTCATTATAACTTGAGCTCTATTCATAACATAGACTATTGTATTTATTGCTTCCTTCCAAAACCCATCTGATACTCTTGATTCATTTAGCATTGCTCTAGCCATATTATCAAGAGTTCTATTCTTTCTTTCCACTATTATATTTTGCTGAGGAGTCCTTGATGCTGAGTATTCTCTTATGATTCTATTCTTTGCACAAAAATTAATGAACTCTATAGAGATGAATTCTCCTCCTCTATATGATTGCAAACACTTGATCTTATTTCCTATTTCATTTTCTACCATTTCTTTGAATACTTTGACATGCTCAAATGCCTCTGTTTTCTCTTTCAAAAAAATGACCCAAGTCATTATAGAATAATCATCTATGAACAACATGAAGTAGCTTTCACCTTGCAAGCTTTTGGTTCTCATAGGACCACATAAATCAATATGAATCAATTCTAAAACCTTGGAAGAGGAATATTATTTTGCCTTGAAACTTGATCTTGTCTGGTTTCCATACTGACATTGTACACAAATTGTATTTGAATGTCTCTTTATCTTTGGTAGATCTCTGACAATATTTTTGTTGCTTATCCTTACTATGTTATCGAAGTTAAAATGACACAACCTTTTATGCCATAACCAACTTTCTTCTTCTCAAGATAGAAGACATTTTTCCATTTTTATTTCTTTGAGCATGTAGAGATTGTTATTGGTTCTTCCTATATTTGCAACAAGCTTCCCTATTTTTGTTTTCCTGATTTTACATCCTGTAGAGGAAAAATTAACTATGTACCCTCGGTCACAAAGCTGAATTACACTTAGTAGATTGTGTTTTAGACCCTCAACATAGAGTACACCCTATGTAGTAGTCTTCCCATCATCTAAACTTAAAGTTCCTCTTCCTTTGTTCTTAGCTGAAGCATTATCACCAAATCTCACTAATCCACTATTGTTCTCTCTTAGATAAATGAATTTATTATTATAACCAGTCATATGACTAGAGCACCCACTGTCAATATACCATCTATCCATCCTGTAACCTAGTAGAATCTACCTTCAAGCTTGTTAGTCTTTTCGAAGGAACCCGATCTGATACCAATTGAAGAACACAAGCTTATACTAAGAGGGGGGGTGAACAATATAGCACCCACTTTTTACTTTCTTTCCAAACCAATATCAATTAGTGTCCTCAATTGCAATAACCAAATATAGCAGTGTGCATTAATAACATAGATAGCAATAGTAAGCAAGTGCACAAATCATCACACATAATTGAGACACAATATTTAACGTGGTTCCCCCAATGTGGGGTAGTCCACAAGATATTCTCCTTATAATATTTCATAAAGAAATAGGGATCCTTATCCCAATACAAATGATTACTTTGATCTGCTCAAAGCTAGGTTGTCCTGATCTGCTCGGGTGGGCTCCACCGATCTGCTTAGCTAGGCTCTCCACTGATTTGCTTAGCTAGGCTCTCCACTGATCTACTCAGCTAGGCTATCCACTGATCTACTCAGATAGGCTATCTACTGATCTTATCAGCTAGGCTCTCCATTGATCTACTCATCTAGGCTATCCATTGATCTACTTAGCTAGGCTATCCACTGATCTACTTAGCTAGGCTATCCACTGATCTACTCAGCTAGGCTATCCACTGATCTACTCAGCTAGGCAACTGGTGTTGATGTGTTTTCTATTTCTGTCATGTCTCTTTCACTACTCATAAATATGCCTCAATGCCTTCTCACAAGGCTCAAACAATCCTACTCAAATGTTGTCCCAAATCTATCCTCAAAGCCTTCACAAAAGGCTCAAACAATCCTACTCAAATGTTGTCCCAAATATGTCCTCAAATCCTTCACAAAAGGCTCAAACAATCCTTCTCAAATGTTGTCCCAAATCTGTCCACAAATCTGTCCCAAAATCCTTCCCAAAGGCTCAACCAATCATGCACAAAAGTTGTCTCAAATATGTCCAGAAATTCTGTCCCAAAAGCCTTCCCAAAGGCTCAACCAATCATGCACAAAAGCTATCTCAAATCTATCCAGAAATTTTGTCCCAAAAGCCTTCCCAAAGGCTCAACCAATGACTCTCAAGTAGCACTCAAATCTCAACCACAAATCAACGAAGGCAAGGCTCAATGATGAACTCAACAATGGATAACAAATGAATGATGACAATACTCAACAATGTGCTCAACAATGAATGAAAATGTACTCTTCAATGGATGACAACAATGATCCACAATGATCTCAACAATGTATGACAAATGATCTCTCAAATGGATGACAACAATGCTCAACAATGTACTCTCAAATGGATGACAACAATGCTCAACAAGGTACTCTCAAATGGATGACAAACAATGGAAACCTCTCCAAGCAATAACAATGAGGACTTCAACCAACCAAGGACAATCTCCACAAGTGATAGCAATAGTTTCTCAATAATATCTTCCTCATGCAATGTCAATAAGCTCTCAAGAAACAAGCACAACTCCCTCAAGCAAAGAGCTCTCAAATAGCCAACAATGATCTCCTCAAATGAAAGACAAATGTATCCACAAGTGACTAGCAAATGATCTCCTCAATGGTCTCAAATAGTGGCAATGTACTCAACAAGTAACCAACAATAATCTCCTCAAAGCAATAGCAAAAACCTCCTCAATAATGGCAATACTCTCAATGAACTCCACTAAAGCAATCATGGAACTCAAGCATCAATTTTATCCATAAAATTGATTTTCTAATCCATCCACTTCCTCTCAATAGCCAAGGCACATAATCAAGCAATTTGTCTTCAACTTCAAACCCTAACTCATGTGCATGTCTTCTAACTCAAGGTAGCAATTAACTAGGTCTCAAGTTCCTAGTTTAATTTCATAATTAAATCATGCACTAGGACATATAACAAGTTCAACACTTTTCAACCTTATGACTCCCTAATTTCATTAACACATACAACAAGCACCTATGCTTTTATTTTTAATTCCACACCTTATAACTCCACATACAACAATCACAAATATTTATTTCCACACCTTATATCTCCCTAATCACACACATCAATAACAAATATTTAATTCTACACCTTATAACTCCCTAAGCACATTAACACATACAACAAGCATTTATTTCCCTAAACTCCTTATGACTCCCTAGTTATCATAGAAATAATTTTAATGCACCAAAAATTTGGTAATAACAAATATTACCATGCGTTGGAGATAAATACCTTTATATGAAATTTGTTGCCTTCGTAACCTTCAAAATCGTCTTTGCCAAAATGCCTTGCCAAAATTAATGCACCTTCACACCTTCACGGGAGTCAAACTCCGTTCCTCTCGCTTAGCGCTGTGAAGCGCTTACCATGTGGGTGCTAGCCCACATTGGGATTTTAATCCCAAACACCCAACTTTAACCTGTGCTCAAATCTGAAACTCGATTTTACTTTCTTAGCAAAACACTTTGCCCTTGGCGGGATTCGAACAACGAACCTACCTTGTGCAAATTTCATGCACTACCAACTGCGCTATAGGCTCCTGCATGATGTCACTTTCCCACACTATTTACTTGACCTTGCTCTCAAATCGAAAGTTATTTATCCTTCTTTCTTCGTTGCTCCCCTTTCGATGACTCTCTCTCATGCGCTATGTCAAGTCTTAAATAAACAAAGGTTTTTCACCTTTTATTTATATGCACCTCCATGCCTTCGAATGACGTCGACGAATATTTATTTATCTCCCCAACCTTTGCACGTCGACGGATAATATAATACAACCTTAGACCTTAGAATTATTAAATAAAAATTTAATAATTCACCTTTTAACTTTGAATTGGGATATCTCCTTCATTCTTTTGAATTTCATCATGAAACTTTTTGCACCTAGGTTTTATTGGAAAACCTTTTCATCCATCATAATTTGGAGAAGTCTTAGCATAGTGGTTTTAATGAAAAACCCTTTCCAATGGTTTTAATGAAAACCCTTTCCGTTGGTTTTAATAAAAAACCCTTCCATCGGTTTTAATAAAAACCCTTGCCATTGGTTTTAATAAAAACCTTTACCATTGGTTTTAATAAAAACCATTAATATAATATTTAAAAAATTAAATATTATATGCCTCTTGTGCCACAAAACCCTGTAAATATCCATGCTCTCCAAAATATCATAAATGATTATTTATGAAGTGATTTTGCCACCAAAACTCAATGTGATCCATGTGACATCAATGACAACACAAAATAACTCAAATTGCCAATAATGTCAAGCCAAAAACTGACCTTAAGTCAACTGATCCACCAACCAATTCATCCTTCGATGCCATCATTGCCATATCCGGCATACTTCACATTATCAAAGTTTGATAAATATAGGGGAACCGAGGACCCTAAGGAGCATGTGATCTCATTTTTTCATGCATGTTTTTGGATTCAAATCGACGATGCCCTCATGCTCTAAAATTTTTCTCAAACACTAGGAGGAGACACCATAGAGTGGTTCAATCAGTTTCCAACACACAACATTTACACTTTTACTCAACTTATGGATCTATTCTTGGACTATTTTGTCCTAAACATTAGAAAGGTCTCATTATCAGACATCTATCATCTAAAAAAATGGGATGATGAGCCTATTTACGATTTTGTAAACCGTTGGAGGGTAATTATAACAAAATTTCCATTCTCCCTGCCAATGGATGAAATTATCAAATTATTCACAAATAGTTGCTTAAAACCCATATCTTGGATGCTTCAACTTAATACTTATCACACATTTGAAGAAGCTTTAGCATAGGCTAGTGTCATTGAGAAAATCAAAATCCAAGAGGGCATCATTAAGCCTAAGAAGAAAGAATGGCAAAACAAGGACCAATATTGAAATAACCAATCTGGACAAAATAAATCATCACAAGCTTCTATGGCTAATACACCTAATCAAGTTAATCAAGTGGTGGTGAGCCATCCTGTAATGGCTCGATAACCTGTGCAACAACCAATTGCTTATCATGTGGTCTCATCAGTAACACAAGCACCCATGGTGCAAAACACAATGCCAACTGTAGAAAAATATTTTTGCCACCAATACACCTGACCTCAATGTCAATACATGCCCTTAGAAGAGTCATATTTTTCTATTTTTCAAAGGTTGTATGAAACAAATAAGTTAGCCTTACCTAAAATCAAGCCCGATGACCCTACCAAACATCCCAAAAATTATAGAGAACACCTATTTTACCCATACCATAGGCAAAACGGTCATGACATCAACTCCTACCATGTTTTTAAGAACATCATCCAAGACCTCATATACTTAGGGGTCATCAATGTGGATAATCCCTTAGCTCCAAAAAACCAAAATTTGGAAAAATTTTAGACACCTCTTCCCAACCATGGAGAGGCCCAAACTAATGTAGGAGGTAATAACCATCAAACACCTCCTAACAAAGTCAACCATGTCCAACAGTACTAAAATTGTGTAGGAGCTGTTCATGTAGTCACAAGAGGGCAAAGGTAAAATCAATAGAGTGTTCAACATCCTTCAAATCCACAACCCATCCAAACATCTCCAAATCTAGCCCCTCCAATCCATCTTGCCAATCCACTAAATCAACCCATCCATTGACCTATAATGCTAGCGGTATCCTTAAGTAGTTGCTTAACTACTAGATTGAAAATTACATTAGCTAAATTGTCTGTATATGAGCTTATCCAACAATCCCCTAGGCATAGAGAATATTTAATGGAGATTATTAAGTCTATTGAGTTAGAATCCAAAGACTCTAATGCCTTCAATAGTTTTGTAGGGATTATTAGGACATGCATGGAGCCATCCATCACCTTTTATGACTTTGAAATAAAGTTAATAACCTCAGAATCCATGGATCCTCCATGACATATCATGGCCTTGATAGATAAAAATCCATTTAAAATATTCCTAATCGACACCAGCTCATCCATTAACATCATCACCATCGTTGCCCTTCACCATCTCAAGTTTCCACCTTTCCACATTTCCAAGTTATCATTCACCCTCAAAGCATTTAACGATGTTTTGTGTACCATAGTTGGCACTATTATTTTACCCATTGAAGTAGGGGCTAGAATGTTGCATACAATATTTCATATATTGGAAGGAACAATTTCAAAAAATGTACTCCTTTGTAGACCTTGGATGAGGGAAATGAAATGTGTTCCTTCAATTCTTCATCAATGCTTGAAATATGTTCATTATGGACAAGTCCATTGCATCCCCACAGATGTAGAACCTTTTAAGTATTGTAATTTCATTTTAAATACTTATGAATCCATGTTTCCTTCCACCCATTTATTTTTATCCCCATATTCATATAATTCAACTTATTCCTCTTCTAATCCATCCACATTTTCTTCCAAAGATCCTATTCTTTAGGATTTACCCATCATCGAACCCCCTAAATCATCCATTTCTTCTTGTACATGTGGTCAAGGTCAACCCACTTTCACCACATCATCCACATCAATTATTCATTCTTCTAAAACCATATCTTCTTCATCATCATTAACTCATCCATCTTCTTTTAATTCCAAACCATTACCCAATCCTTCTCCATCAAGCTATGTTTCATAAGTTGAACTTTCAGATTGTGAAATATTTAAATCTCCACCAAAATCCATAGCCAACTCCAATCATGAGCCATCATCCACCACCTCATCCCAAGTTGAGGTCCACATCACTAGTCTTGGCATTGGTGAATATGTGGTCCAAGATGTTACCATTACCACTTTAGGTATTCCTACAGCCAAGGATTTTGGTCACCCACATGACCATCCTTTAACCATAGGTGTTGTATACGACATGAGTTCTACTCCTAATAGTATTAAATTTTTCTATGGAGGGTTGGATTCCTCAATTGAGGTAAACCCACCCAAAGAACCAAAAGAGCCAAGACATGTGAACATACACAATATGGTAGGTTTTCCATCTTGTTACTTTCACATAGTCAATTTGAAAGGTCAAGGTCTAGGTTCCCATGAACAAGGGATACATGACATAATAGATTTCCCATATCGAGGAGCACATGACCATTCAGGCTTAGGGTTTACCCCACTTTCCTCCACTACTTCCCTTGAGCAAGCTTTTCAAAAGCTTAGCCTCAAGGATGAAGACAAAGCCCCCCTTCCATGTTCCTCAATTGTTTCTCTTGAAAAATCTCTTCAAGAGCTTAGATTCAATGAAGAATATGATCCCCTCAATTTTCATACCCACTCCCAGATTCTGATGATTAAAGTTATGAAGAGTATGAACTTATGTCCAACACTTATGATGATTCTGAAGAGGAATTTCAGCCCATTGTTCCCCTTATCCAATAGGATGAGTTTTACCTCACACTATTTCTCGTCTATCAACCCATATTTCGGTTGCTTCTTCCACAAGAACAACCTGACCCACCTAGTGAACCACACCCACCTGAGTTCCATTGAGCCATTCATCCAAGCTAAAATTTGTAACATATGTACAAAAAAAACAAAAAATAAAATAAAAATAAAAAATATTTAAAATAAAACAAAAACAAAATTTTTCTTTGCATGTACATAGAATTTGATTTCATGTTTTTTTCTGCTATCTAGAGTTAACAAGATTCGACATCGGTTCCCATCCATGCTTCCAATCCATCCTCTCCTACTAAGTCAGTATGAATCCTATTGACTTATTCACCCCACTTTGCAATCCATACAATTCAGCTAAGACAATTCCAATTGACAAAAGCCTTGTTGACATGGATCATATTTCTTCCTCACCCTTATTTTTGGAGTTTTTCCTATCCAAGGAATTGTTAAGGGCTTTCGCCAACTACATTCCTCCTTCCCCTCCACCTCCACCTTCATTTTACACCAAGAGTCCTGAGGTCTTTTAGGCAGAGTTAGATGACGCTAAGAAGGAATAATTGGATGACATCTTAGATGACATTCATATGATCCCCACACCACATCAACTTGAGAAAGGTTCACACATGTATATTGAAGATACCATCGACATGAAACTTAGTTCAAATCCTGACAATCCCCAAATTATCAAGCTTAGAAAAAGCCTATCATTATATAAATAAGATAAATTCATTACTCTCATCAAGAAGAAGAAATATGTGTTTTCATGGTCCTATAAGGATGTGTCTAGTCTTGACCCTAATATTGTAGTCCACAATCTCACCTTACACCCCGATGCCAAATCGGTCAAACAAAATCTTAGAAGGATGCATCCTATCATGGTCCTCTTAGTTAAGGAAGAGCTTCAAAAACTTCTAGACATCAATTTCATTGTTCTTATTGACTATCCTAAGTGGCTTTCAAACATGGTACCTGTTCTCAAGCCTAATGGGTTGATACGTGTTTGCACTGATTTTTGAGATCTTAATAAGGCATGTCCTAAGGATAATTTTCCTCTTCCAAATATTGATACTCTTGTCGATACCTGCGTTGGCCACAAAATTCTTTCTCTCATGGATGGTTTTTTAGGATACAATCAAATTTACATAAATCCTGATGATCAACACAAAACAACATTCACAACACCTTGGGGGACCTTTTGTTACAAAGTGAAACTACCAAAAAGACACCATAACACTTCATTCAAATATTATAGAATCTATTGTATTTGTATTGATAGTTATAAAAAGGGTTACAAGAGGTAATGTCCTTTTACAACTTTGCCTTGAAGGCTACAATGGGGTCTTCCAAAAGGAAGCCCTTTCAGATGTGGTACAAAGACAACAAGACCAGTCTTTTGTGGGTTCCTCGATGTAGGTGGGCTTCTTGCTCATGAGCCACCACTTTTTGGATACTTCCTTATGCTTTTCTAGACCTGTGAACCTGTAAAATATTATTAGTACATTAGGGGGTCTGCCTCAGTCAAAACCCATCGTTATGAAGACAAAAGACTCATAAAAATGCTCAAAACATAAAATTAACCATTAAAAACCAGCATAAAATAGTTAATTAAACTATTATTACTTGTATAAATGATTCTGGTGTCTGTTGCAGAGGTTCACACTCCTGAGGTACGAACCAACCCTTTTGAAGCTAGATTGCTCAGGTAGGATTCTTGTATGCCTATGATTGGTTCTTTCGATGGAATTTATCCGGTAGAACTCCTGAACAACAAATCCTGATGGTGGATGGATCTAACAAATGCACTCACATGAATGATATGCGAATAGGCAAGAAAATGAGCTCTGGCAATTTTTTCCTCTAAACTAGGATTTTTGGATCTTTGAAAAATCTAGGGCATCAGCTAGATTGCAGAAGTGCCTTCAGGGTACGGTGGATCTGAAGGTTAGATCGGTGCCCTAGGAGGGTCCGATGGGGACTTCTCCGACTCCTTTTCCAGGGAGTAGTAGCTCATACGTAGATTTTTTTAAAGAAAATTATCTTCCAAAGAATGTCGAAGCACAAAAAATGGCATATAAAATGCTCTTCACGGCTGCTGGGAATAGGTCGATAGCACATCGTGTGAATGGATGTTTATCGCAGGCTGAAACCAGGCCAAAAATTGTCATCAAGCCAAGTATGGTTGAAGAATCAGTAATTTACAGAGCTAATCATGATTTAATCTGCAAGTTCATGGGTATACATCCTTCCCTAAATTTTTTGCACTCTTGGATCCACCAAAACTAGGAGCCTCATGGTGAGTATTCATTGTGGTTTATTAGCAATGGATATTTTATTGTTAGCTTTTCATCTTTGGCCGATAGAAATAAGGCTTTTGAGTCAGAGAAGAAAAATCATGGCCTGCGCAGGCTATTTGTTCAACCATGGAGAGTGGGATTCGATCCCCGAGTTGAACCTACTACTGTCCCAATATGGATTCGACTATATGCTCTTCCAATGGAATTCTAGAGTGAGCAAGTGTTGGCAAGGATTGGAAATTCTATTGGAAGACATCTGGGTGTTGCTAGAGACACAATTGAAGGGATCATGGTGGTGTATGCAAGAATATGTGTGGATATGGATCTCAGCCAGCCTTTGTCGACAGAGATGGAAATTGAATTGGTAGGACTCTCCTGGATTCAATAATTGGACTATGAGGCCCTACCCTTTAGATGTAGGGTTTGTCACAAACATGGACATTTGGCCCGTTTTTGCCCTAATAATATGAATGTTAAAATGGAGGCCCATTTAGGAATGCCAAACCTGCCTAAAGAGGATAAGGCAACACTTGCTAAAGATTCTAATAGCACCGTTCAGGGCCAGGAAGCTCAAAGAGAGGGTTTTGAACAGCCCAAAAGAAAAATACGGACAAAGAAAAAATAGGGAAAGGAGCAATCCCATCTTAGACCTGCCAATAGGTATGAGATATTTAAGTCACTAGTTGACAAAGAGGAACAATTTATGGAGGGCATGGAGGGTAATAAGGAAATTTCTAATATTCCTGGGCAACTCCCTCTCTCATCTCCTCCCATCATACAACAGGTAGTTGAACTCTGTGAGGTATCATAGCCAGTGTGTTCAGGGGCTTTAGTAGTGCATAACTAGGAGCAGACAATATCTCAGGATGTCAGCATGGGAATATAAGAGAAGAATAGGGAAAGGCCAACTTTGGGGATAACCCAGGTAGAAAAAAGATCAAAAAACAACAATTCTCAGGGAGTAGGTAGAAGATCCAATAAGGAGTTGCTAGCAGTCCAAGGAGACAAATTGATCATGGGAGGATCGGTGAGGACAATAGACTCTTATTTCTCCCAGGGTAACCAATGATTATATAATCATGGAATGTGAGGGGTTTAAACAACAGAACCCATCAATTTGTTGTTCAAAGAATTTTAGAGAATTGTAATACTGATTTTTTGCTTTTACAGGAGACTAAGATGTCATTAGATCTTATGTCCAAAATAGTCAACAAAATTTGGAGGGGTGCTGGTCATATGGATGTGGCTGCCCAAGGTGCCTCGAGGGGGATTGTTACTCTGTGGAACTCTCTTGAATGGTCTGCAATAGAACATATTTCCTAGAGGGGTGTTCTCACTTATCTTTTTAGGAATAATGTCACTGCAGAACACGTTCTAATCACAAAATTTTATGGGTCTCAAAACTTAGATGGTCAGAGGCGACAGTGGAAGGCTTTGCATAACATGTGAACCTCAAGGGAAGATCTAGACTAGATTATAGTGGGGGAATTTAACACCAAATTATATTCTACATACCAGGAAGGGGGAACACCATTTTTGGACCCAGGGGACCGTTTCATGATTGCCCAAGTCCAGGATTTGCACTTAGTGGACATTAAATGTCTTGGCATTAACTACACTTGGACTAATAAAAGGTGGGAGCCACATAGCAGGAAGGTTAAGCTAGATAATTTTCTAGTTTTAGAGGAGGCGTTTGTAAAATGGAATATAAATTTTTAGATTTTAGAAGGCCCAATTTTAGATCACTGTCCCATTCTGTTGGAAGGCGGGACTAGGATGGGGCAGCATCACAAACCTTTCAGATTTGAGAATTTTTGGCTTTAGAAAGAAGAACTTTGGGAGAAAATTCCATAATGGTGGGAAGAAGGCCGCCCAGCTTATGGGAGAGAAATGTTCAGAATCCATAAAAAACTCAATATGTCAAAACTCAGTTGAAGTATTGGAGGCATGCTAATAAAATTGACTTCCAGGACCAAAGAGCTCCATTGGTGGCCAGATGGGATGAGGTCCAAAAATAGTTTAGAGAAGGAGTAATTACAGACCAGCTCAAAGCTTAGGATGATGCCTTGCGTACAACGGTTGAGGACATTGACAACCAGGAGGAGACCTATTGGAAGCAAAGAGCAAGAACCACCTGGTTATTAGAAGGGGATAAAAATACAAAATTCTTTCATCGGACTGCTTTTGCTCAAAGACAGATGAATAAGATGGAGGCCCTTCAAGATGAGAACGGTCATTCCTTTGATACACTTCTAGGTATACATTCTCATGCTATGGATTATTTTTCTAAGCTTTTTAAGGAAAGTGTGGTACAAGATGTAGAGGCCCAAAATGAAGTTATTTTTGTCATACCTACTGTTATTTCTGAGGATGAAAATCAGGCCCTCCTCAAACCCATTGATAGAGATGAATTGAAAACTATGGTCTTTGGAATGAGCACTAGTAAAACTCCAAGTCCAGATGGCTTCCCAATTGAGTTTTTTTAGGCTTTCTGGGAATACTTAGTGGAAGATGTAATGGCTGTTGTAGAAGAGTCCAGAGAAAATAAGAGAATGCTTAAAGCTATAAACCACACTTTCATTACCTTAATTCCAAAATGGGAGGAGGGGGTTCATATTTCAGATTATAGGCCTATTGCCTTATGTAATGTGCTATACAAAATAATCACAAAGGTAATGGTTAAGCACCTAAAACCTCTTCTTCACAACATTGTCTCCTCTGAGCAAGGGGGTTTTGTTGAGGGACGACAAATTCTGGATGGGGTGGTTGTGGCCCAGGAAGCAATCCATTCAATGCACACTTCTGGTAATAAATGTATGTTCATAAAATTGGACATGTCAAAGGCTTATGACAGGGTTGAATGGAGTTTCCTGGCTAAAATTATGGCAGCCTTTGGTTTCTCTTAGGACTGGATAGAGTGAGTCATGAGCTGTGTCTCTACCCCGACTTACTTTGTGCTAATCAAGGGCCTTCCTTCGCAACCATTTGGAGCTACTCGGGGACTGCGCTAGGGGGATCCTTGTTCTCATTATCTTTTTCTCATTTTGGCTGAAGGTCTTGGCAGAATTTTCTTGAGGAGAAGACATCAAGGTAGATTATTGGGTATCAGGGTGGGTGACGAAGTTTTAATGCACCTTCAATTTGTGGATGACACTAGTTTGGTGGGAGTGGCCAGCTTCAGGGAAGCAAGAATGATTAGGGATACTCTTAATGTCTATCTTAGGGCTACTCAATAGGTCATTAATGACAAGAAATCCAAAGTGGTTTTTTTAATATGGAGCAAAGGCTTCAGAACAAAATTTTAAAAATCCTGGGATTCACAAGGACTTCTCTCCTAGTGGTTTACTTGGGGGTCCCCTTGCACTTTAAGAAGCTGAAATTAGACACATGGAGGAATATTCTAGAGTGTATCAAGGATAGAATTAATCACTAGTATCACAAGTGGTTAAGTTATGGTGGTAGATTAACATTCTTACATTTAGTCATTCAAGCCATGCCAATTTATAAATTCTCTATCCTGGCTGCCCCGATTACAATATGGAAAGAGTTGGACAAGATGGCTAGAAAGTTTTTATGGGAAGAAGCAAAGGGAGAGAGAAAGTGGGCCTTAGTGGGCTGGGATAAAGTTACCCAGCCCAAGGTTAAAGGAGGTCTGGGTTTGAAAAATCTAAGCTGAATAATAAATCTTTTGCTGGAAAGTTGTACTAGAGATGGATCTCCCAACCCACCTCCCTCTTCAATAGAATCCTAACTAGCAAATACCTGGGACAGGCCAACCCAATCGATGTAGCTCGCATCCCCTTGGATGGTATTGGGTCCCTAGTTTTGCAGACTCTCAAGTTAGGGTCTCAGCTTGTTAAAGATCGCTTATTTTAAAAAGTGGGAAGAGGGGAGAAGGCTTGTTTCTGGATAGATTCTTGGGATCAGTTCCCATCCATCATTGCTAAATTTCTAGAATTACAGCCAATAAAAGCAGCCATTGAAGCCAAGGTATGGATCTGTATTGAAAGTTATTTCAAAACTACTCAGCTGCAGGAGTGTAAGTTTAAGCAGTTCAAGAAGTTGGATGAGTGGCCCATTTCAATCCCTTCGGATTTGATTCCCATCATGACTAAAATTTTGATAGAAATATTTCTTACAGGGGGAGACGTGGAGGATGAATTAGCCTGGGGATTTGGGAGTCTTGGCATCTATATAGTAAAGGATATATATGACAGTATTCTCCAAGATCCCCCCCCTCATACTTTTCAGGTTGAGGACTGGAGGAAAATTTGGCACTCTAAAGGCTGGCCAAAAGTTAACTTTTTTGCCTAGCAGTGCATGCACAATGGAATCCTCACTTTTGATAATCTCAGATCAAAAGGTATCATTGGCCCTTCTTAATGTGTACTATGCTACAAGAGCGAGGAAATTGCTGACCATTTGATGTTTGGTTGCCCTTTCACCCGATAGATTTGGCTATGTTGGTTTGCATACTTTAAAATTCATGTAAGTGGTGACCTGAATCGGATGAATATCTAGGTAAATTTGTAGAAAGGTAGATTCAAATATAAAGCTCTTCATTTTGGCTGGGAGCTCGGTTTAAGCTTTGTCTGGTGGCAAGTATGGCTAGAAAGAAATGCCAAAATTTTAGAGAAACTTTTACTGCTCTAGATGGGGTTTGGCAGACCATTTGGAGCAAGGTTATTGAAACTGTGGTTGTTCATGCTAAGGAGGAAGCTCAAATTGACATTGGAGCTATGGAATAACACGTTGAACTACAAGAGGGACAGGACAAAAATTGTTGGAAACCTCCCCCTGAAGGTTGGATTAAAATCAATACTGATGGAGCTGCAAAATGCAATCCGGGTAGAGCCAAAATTGGAGTGGTGTGCCAGAACCATGCTGGGACTGTGCTCTATTGGGAATTGCAAGGCCTGGGAAGAACCACTAACAATGAAGTCGAAACCATTACCATCAAGGCTACTTCTGTTTGGGAAGTGAAACATGGCCACCACAAGATTATTCTTGAATCAGACTCGCAAATAATGGTTGGAGCTCTAGACTGCATGAGGAACTTTGACCTGAAATCTTGGAGGTTGAGGGCTCTTGTTACCCAATTTAAAGAATTATGGAAGGAATTGGAGGACGTGATCCTAGTTTATGTGAGTAGATATTTGAACAAAGTGGCTGACTTTTTGGCTAAGATGGGTGCAGATAAGGAGGTTGGAGTTCAGTTGCACAATGACATGGATATTGAGGATGAGGTGATTAGACATGGTCTGGAAAGGTCCTTGAGCCAATGATAAAAGAAAAAGAAAAGGGAGGAAATTTGTCATGATATCGTGACATGTTGCACCATTGCGGTCATTGGAGGAAAGTTGTCGTGATATTGCAACATGTTGCACCGTCACGGTCACTGTAGGAAAGTTGTCGCGATATCGCAACATGTTGTGCCGTCATGGTCACTGCAGGAAAGTTGTCATGATATCGTGACATGTTGCATCATCGCAGTCACTAGAGGAAAGTTGTCACAATATTGCGACATGTTGAGCCATCATAGTCACTAGAGTAAAGTTGTCACGATATCGCGACATATTGCACCATCGCAGTCACTAGAGGAAAGTTGTGATATCACGACATGTTGCACCGTCGCGGTCACTGGAGGAAAGTTGTCGTGATATCATGACATATTGCATCTTCACGGTTGTTGTGGCTGATCCACAACACACCCCAAAATTGGGGACCCACCTTTTTTGCAGGCTTGCAGAGAAAATCTCAGTGACCCAGATGCTAAAAATGAAGAAAAGAGGCAAAAAAATGCACAAGTGTAGAAAGTGTCACGAAATCGCGACATGTCACGCGACATGTCGCAAAATCGCGACCAGTCGCGCCATCGCTGCCAAAAAATAGAAAGTGTCACGAAATCACGACATGTCGCTCCATCGCTGCTAAAAAATGAAAGGTGTCACGAAATCGCGACATGTTGAGCCGTCGTAGTCAAAAATGAAAAGGTGTCGCGAAATCGCGACATGTTGCTCCGTCGCGGCCCAGAGAGGAGAGAGAAAGGCAAATGGAAAGGCGTAGCGAAATCGTGACATGTCGCAAAATCATGGGTCAAACCGGTCAAACAGCAGAAAGGCGTCGCGATATCGCGACAAAAATCAGCAAAGGTGCATGAAGCGCAAAATGGTCACGAAATCGTGACAGAATCGACCGAAAGGCATGAAGAGCAAAAATGGTCGCGAAATCATGACAGAAAGCAGCAAAGGGGGATGAAGCGAAAAGGCGTCACGAAATCGTGACAGGTCACGATTTTGTGGCTCCGAAGCAGCGAAGTAGTACGGATGGAGATAGCGTAGCGATTTCGTGACGAAAAGTTGGCAAGTGTACGACAAAGAAAAATGGTCACGAAATCGTGACGACATTGAGCACAAAGGAGTGCAAAGTAAAATGGGAGAGAGAAAAAGGCGAAAAGAGAAAAAAAGACAGTTGAAGAAGGCCGAAAAAGAAAATGGTCACGAAATCGCTGACGAGGTTGCGGCGGCGAAGCGTATCGGAGATCAAAACGGTAGCGAAATCATGACGTGTTGCAGCGAGAGGGCCCAAAGGAGAAAATGGTCACGAAATCACGACGAGTTGCGGCCGAAGCGTACGGAGAACAAAAGTGTCGTGATATCGCGACATGTCGCGATTTCGCGACATGTCACGTTTTCACTGTGAAAGTGAAGGAGCAAGGCCATGGGCTATTTTTGGTCACGATTTTCATGGGACCATTATGGAACATGCAGAAACGCATCGAACACGTGGCGCAAAGGCATGAGGTTTATGATAACGCTTCAGAGCGATGGTTACAATATGCAGACAGGACCAAACGTTTCAAATTCGAGTGAAAGGTCAAAGCATCAAAGAAGCGGGAATATGAAAAGAAGCATTCTGGGAGGTGAAACGAAGTGACGCAAGTGAACCGAAGAGCCATGCCAGACAGTATAAAATTGGAAGCACAGATTGAACAGAGGGTTGGAAATTGTTGCTAGCAGAGTTGCAGAGACAAGGGCTGCATGCCATTCTGGGCCTGCACTTGGAGCAATTTCCTTCATTTGTTCTGGATTTGTTATACCTGGAACATTCTGTAATTGTAATTGATATATCATTTTAATACAGAAATACAGAGAGTTGGCATCTCATTGATGAGAAAGAAGGAGTCATTTTTGCATGTATAATTTGATGTTTATCTTTCCCTTTCAGATTTTAGGTTTATAGATGGAGTTTAATGCGAGTCCTCTCGGTTGCTTCATGCGAAGGCCTAAAATTTGAAATTACAGTAAAACCCTAGAAACCCGCACCTAGCTTATCAGGATTGTGCGTAAGTGCAGATTCAATAGGTTAGGTTGCATGCAGAAACCTCATTATCTTCGGTTTCATTGAATTGATGACAGCATTCTGGATGTAGTTTAGTTGCATCTTCATTTGCATGTATTTTATTTTCAAACCCTTATTTTATTTTCTCGCATTTTAATTACAGTCATTTAAATAAATAACTGAAAATCCATTAAAGCTCAGAGTCCATTGCAAATCCAAATTAAAGTAAACTACAGTGCCCCTTGTTAACATCCACTTGCAACCCTAAGGTATTCCTTGCATTTACATTGAACAACATCATTGGTGTTTTAGAACCAACATAATAGGAACCTTGGAGAAATTACTTTGTTATAATTTCTTTGCAAGCAGAGGATTTTGGGACTCAGATCCTACCGGAGAGTGTGCTTTCACAATTGGGTGAAAACACCACTCAACAGATTGGCGCTAGAAGGAGGGCCCAAATCGGTTTACTTTATTTTGATTTTCATGCATAAGTAATATCTTTTTGATTTAATTTTGAAATCAATTCTTAAATCTCGCATACAGCTAAACTGCAGCTTTTGCTTTCTTTTGTTGCAGGTTTTCGTTGAAATAATCGAGGGTTTCATCAGGCAGGCTGGACCCACCGTGCCGCATTGCGACAAGGTCCCAAACAACCGAGGAAACCATTTTTCATGACCTTACTGGTACTCCCAAGAATAAAACCAAGCAAGTCGTAAGCTCACCAGTCACAAAAGACCTATTTTCTCCAGGAACATCGAGTGGACCTACGCCCGTAATATCAGTTGCCACTAGTGTTCCTATTGTCAGTAATATTTCTACTGCTATTGTAGGTTTGTCTTCATCAATTTTGAGTCAAATGGCTCAAGCTCCAGCAGCTCCTTGGTATGGAGCTAACAATACTCCTTTGAATATTGCTGGGGATATCCATGAAATCCCCAAGAACATTGAAATATTTCTGCCTAAATATAAACCAGATGGCCCAAGAACAGCAGAAGAACATATCCAAGCCTATAGGGATGTTTTAATTAGGCTGCAAGTTCAATATGAAGATGTGGCTTGCAGACTTTTTCCCATGAGCTTAGATCCAATAGCATATGAATGGTATATATGCTTACCAACCGGTTCAATCACTTCATGGACACAAATGGAAAATGCCTTTGTTAATCAATTTAGGTCACCCTTGGATCCCGCAACCATTTACAATCAGTTTATTACATGCAAAAGGGGCCAGGGGGAACCGATCAGAATGTTTAATCAGAGATTCCAAAAGTGCTATAATAGAGCAATTAGGCACTTTGCCATCGATCCTGCAGTGGCTTTGCAGATATATTTTGGGGCATTGGACCCCATGACAGCCATGTTTGCAAGACGCAATCCTCAAGTCACCACGCTGGCTTTAGCCTATAATGAAGCCATGACTATCGAGCAACAAATGACACCACAAGGCTACGGGTTTCCCCAGATGCCTATGATGGGACAATATGCTCCATATGGTCAAGCTCCCTTGGAAAATCAAATCATGGCACCTCAAGTGCCAAGCATGAACGCCTTCCCATATCAGCAGTCGTATCCACCAGCACCTGCATATGCACCCATTCCAATCCAACCAATCACATCCATTCCACCTGTCCCTGCATTTTTGTAGAATAGTCAATCAACTATGCAAGGAACTAGCCAAGTCAATCCTCAGGCCATAGTTCCTTTTCCAAATCCAACCCCGATTCAAAGTGTCAATCCATACGGGAATCAAATTCCTCATAACCCGACCCAAATGTTGAATCAAGACCCCATCAATTATGCGAATCCAACGGGGGTTAACAACAATGTGATTCCACCGAAGGAGATTTATTCAGAAGTCGAAGAGCTCAAGAAATTAGTTCATAAACTGAGCAATGACAGGGTTCAACAGCAGAAGTATGAGTCCCATGCCCCTCACCCAAATCAAAATTTTAACAATAGAGGGAGGCATTGGAACACCAAGCCAAACAATGGGGGAGTTCCCGCTCCCATTGCTAATCAACTAGATACTTCTGCAGGACCTAGCCAATCCAATTCTCTTTTGAATCTTTCAGATTTGGCATGGGAAAGGGGGTGCAGGTTGCACAACACAAAAGAACACAATGAGAGGAATTGTCCTGAAATTGCTAGATACACTCATTGTCTTCAGGCACAAGTTGATGATTTGGAACTGGTATCAAATGAGGGTCCATCGCAACATCAAGATGATAATATTATGGTGATGGAAACTGTATATCATCAAGAAGGTGAGAGTGAGGAAGAAGAAGACGAAATTTTGGAACAGGAGGTGCAAGCTTTTCGAGATTTCAGAAAGGGGAATCATGGATACCATTTGAGAAGTAAATCTAAAGCCCCTAAAACCTCATCAACACCTCCAAACAATTCCATTCTTCCTCCAGATACTAAGGCAAATAATAATCCTCCTCCTCCACTCAGAAGAGAAATGTCTAATGACGTGCAGAAGACAGTCAAATTTGAAAAACCAAACTATGACATAGTGGAGGATCTAAAGAAGTCCAAATCTAGCCTTTCGTTCTTGGACGCGGCTAGATTGCCTGGCCAAAAGGAGGCATTGATAAAAGCTTTGAACTCACCTGATCCAATGTGGAAGGAAAAGGGAGTTGAGTCCCATCTGATTTTGCGAAAGGAGAGAAGGGATGTCCCGCCATTCTTATTGACTCTGAGAATTGCGGGTAAGAATTTGCATAACTGTTTGGTGGACACAGGTGCCACGAGCAACCTCATGCCTTCAGAGATATGTAAAATGCTAGGTCTGCAACCTGTTTCATCCAAATGTACGGTCTTGCAATTGGACCGTTCAGAGGTAAATGTGGTAGGGACCTTATATGATGTCAAGATTCAATTAAATTCTGAACCCAGGGTCCAGCAGGTTGTAGACATTCTGGTGGTTAATATCCCAAGTAGGTATGGAATGTTACTTGCGAGGGATTGGATGAAAACTCTGAATGGCTATTTTTCAACAGACTGCTCACATATGTGGCTACCATGGAAAGGAATTGCAAACCAAATCAGAGTGGAAAATGAACCGAGGCTCAAAGAAATCATAACAGAATTTAACAAGCCGAATGAAGTTCAATTTTCTGAGCCAGAACTGGGGGTTTATGCACTTGATGTTGAGGAAGCTACTGAAGAGCCTAAAGAGGAGACATGTCATGGTGGCTCTTTTGAGGAAAATGATTGCACATGGTTGCTCAGGTTCGATGGATCAAAATCTAGACAGGGAGCAGGAGCAGGAGTCGAGCTCACTGGCCCAGGGGGTAAACCATTATTGGCTGCCTACAGATTGCAATTTCCTTGCACGAACAATGTGGCAGAATACGAAGCATTGATCTTTGGTTTACGTCTAGCATTGAGCAAGCATGTTAAATGCTTGAAGGTTTTGGGAGATTCTGAGTTGGTAGTCAAGCAAATCAAAGGACAATATACATGCCGTGACAGGATACTAAGCCTTTATAGAACTAGGGTTATGGACCTCATTGAGGAGTTCGATGCATTCAATATAGCCCTTATTTCTAGGAAAGGAAATCGAATAGCGGACTCTCTTGCAGTCACCGCGGGCATGTTAAACCCGGTTGATATAAAAAGATGTAAAAAGTTCTCCATTGAATTGGTTCCTTGTCCATCAATACCCGACAATGTCAAGAATTTCCAGGTTTTTGAAAATGACAGACACATCTTCAAGTTTGTCACGAACTCGGGTATTTTTGAAAATCAGGTGATTGATGAGGAGCAAAGGTGGCAAGATGAAATAGAAAGCGAGAGTGAAACCGCCTGTCAATCTAACAAGATACCTAAAGACGTGGTTTCATTAGAGAAAATGTTCGACGTGGGATACAAGACCAAAAAAGAAAAAAGAGTCCCACTCCCCAAAGATGCATGTGATTCAATTAATCTAGGGAGTGCAGACAATCCAAAGGAGGTGTACATTGCAAAGGCATGTACAGATGAAGAAAGGAGCAACATAATGCAGGCATTGAAGCATTACATAGATTGCATTGCTTGGAATTACAATGAGCTGAAGACATACAACCAAGACATTATCACACATACCATCCCTTTGAAGCCAGACTCCAAGCCTTTTAGGCAAAGACAACGAGTTGTTAACCCGCTATTGGAGCCTTTAATCGAAAGGGAGGTCAAAATATTATTGGAAGCGAAAATCATTTTTCCTGTTAGGCACTCAACTTGGGTTGCTAACCTCGTTCCAGTAAGGAAAAAGAGTGGAGAGATTAGGCTGTGCATAGATTTTTGAAATCTTAATAAAGCCTCTCAAAAAGATAATTATCCATTGCCATCAATTGATGAAATTCTACAAATGGTAAATGGATCTGAAATGATGTCCTTTCTTGATGGGTATTCTGGATACAACCAAATTCTTATACATCCAAATGACAGGATGAAAACAGCCTTCACTACCAAGTGGGGGACATTTGCATATAAGAGAATGTCGTTCGGACTGTTAAATGCTGGTGCAACTTTTCAACGTGCCATGGATTATGCATTCAAAGGGCTCATAGGCAAATGTATCATCGTGTATGTGGATGATATCCCAGTTTTCTCAAAAAAGAGAGAGGACCATGTCAAAGATTTAAAGAAAGTGCTTCAAAGATGCAGAGAACATGGAATTTCCTTAAATCCCAAAAAGTGCATTTTCGGAGTTACAGAAGGAAAATTGCTTGGTCACATCATTTCAAAAGAGGGCATATCCATCGACCCAGAAAGGATACAAGCTATCCAAAACTTACCTCTCCCGAGTAGTAAAAAAGAATTGAGATCTTTCTTTGGGCAGGTTAATTTTGTGAGGAAGTTTATCTCTAGCTTTGCTGAGATAGCCAAACCTCTGAACAAGATGCTCAAGAAATATGTGGATGTAAAATGGAACGAGGAAAGTAGAGTGGCCTTCCAGAACATCAAAGATGCCATTTCCAGGGCCCCGGTCCTTATAAGTCCAGACTACTCCAAGCCTTTCTATATTTATGCTTTTGCATCAGAACACTCTTTTGCGAGTGTCTTAACCCAAAAAGGCGAGGATAGTGCAGAAAAACCCATAGCATTTTTAAGTGCCCCCCTGAAAGATGCTCAATTAAGGTATTCAATCCTTGATAAGCAAATGTACGCACTTTTTAAAACGGTGAAAAAATTTAGGCACTACATTGTGCACAGTAGAGTTATTGCCATCGTGCCTGACTCTGCTGTTAAGACCATGTTTTTACAAAATGAACTAGGTGAGAAAAGAGGGAAATGGATTTCCACCATCCAAGAATTTGATCTCGAAATCCAACCTATGAGACTAGTTCGAGGACAGGGACTGGCGAAGGCGATCGCAGAAAATAATCCGCAGATAACATGCCAATACTCGAACACAGAATACATTGCTAAGGATGACTGGTATGTTGATATTGTGCAATTTTTATTGACTGGTAAGTGTCCTTCTAATCTGAATTCAACCCAGAGAAGAGCTTTAAGGCTTAAGTCTATCAATTATCTGATGAAATCTGGTGTTCTTTACAGGAAGAATCATGAAGGGATCTACCTGAGGTGCCTGAACAAAGAAGAAGCTGCCAGGGTGTTGCAAGAATTTCACGGGAAACATGGAACTGGTCACGGTGCGGCCAATGCTACAACACATCAAATCCTGAGAGCAGGATACTACTGGCCCCATATTTTCAAAGATGCACATGCCCATGTACGATCTTGTCATATCTGTCAAGTGGCTGCCAGTAGAGAAAGAAATGCAGCCATGCCGTTACAACTTGTAGTTGAAATGAGACCATTTGCACAGTGGGGACTAGATTTCATTGGGGTTATTAACCCAAATTCTTTTGATTCTCATAAATTCATATTGACAGCTACAGACTACTGTACAAGGTGGACAGAAGCGATTCCTACTAAACATGCCACCACAGACGTTGTAATTAAATTCCTTGAGGACCATATTATAACAAGATTTGGAATGCCCGATTCTATTGTCAGTGACAATGGTAAAGCGTTTATTTCTACGCAATTTGCAGATTGGGCATATGATAACAAAGTGAGCTTAAAATTTGCATCCAATTATTATCCTCAAGGAAATGGGTTGGCCGAATCTTCAAATAAAAATTTGTTGAATACCATTAAGAAGTTGCTGGAAAAGAACCCTCGGGATTGGCACAGCCAATTGAAGTTTGCCCTTTGGGCAGATAGGACCAGAGTGAAAGAATCCATAGGGAATACTCCCTATCATTTGGTCTATGGGCAAGACCCGATATTTCCTGCAAATTTGAAGTTGCAGACCTTGCATTTCATACAAGAGTACTTGGGGACAGATGATCAAGTTGAAGCCAAGTTAAGTCATTTGTTGCACCTTGATGAAAAGAGAGAAGAAGCCATGAATCACATGAATAAACACCAGGAAGTTATCAAAAGATGGTTTGATAGAAGGGCCAAAGTTAAATCATTCAGAATTTCAGATTTGGTATTACTATGGGACAAAAGACATGAGGAAAAAGGGAATCATCAAAAGTTTGATTGTCTTTGGTTAGGCCCATATCAGATTTCGGAGATTCTTGGGAAGAATACCTTCAAGCTAAAAACTTTAGAAGGGAGAGATTTTATGCTACCGGTTAATGGGCAGATTTTAAAGCATTATTTTAGCCCTTAGGTTGTGAGATTTTGATATTATTCTTTCGGTTTTGGTGGGGATTTTCAGTTTTTGTTTTTATTGTTTAGGATTGTTAGTCTAGCTAGGATTTTGGTTGTGGATTTGATTTCAATTGACATGTTTTGTTTATTTTGATAAAAAATATATATATATATATATATATATATATATATATATATAATAAAAAAAAATTGAGATGTCAACTTATGCTTAAGGTCAGGAGAATATGAAATATTGGAATTGTCCTGTAAAAGCTCCACAAGTAACACAAACATCTTAAGTTATATTGTTTGATTTTGTGATGCATGAAAGAGTCAGTTTTGCATGACAAATCATTTCATTTGCAATTCAAGAGATAATGCATTCATGTTCCATCTCACTTTACATACATTTCATCTTAGTTGCATATGCATCTTAGGTACAAATCATTAAAGTATGTCAAATCCTCTTAGGGTTGTGTTATAACATAAATATAAGAAAAATCCTAAGGTTGGAAACTGAGTCTTGAGATATCTAGAACCAAGCACGTCTCATACATTAAAAAGGATCTTGAGCAAAATGATCAAAACCTAACTTGGAAGAAAAGGTTGGGCGAAAGAAGGTTTTCATGTCTATCCTATTATGCAACATGATCCTTAAAACAAGTGGTTTTGACCATTTCCATAGAGCTTAAAGCCTAAAATCGGAGTAGTAAGGATAGGGTTAAATCCTCATCGAACTTAGGTTGAGGATCCAATTCCCCAAAGCTTTGATTTGACCTACATGGAGTAGTAAGGATAGGGCATAAATTCTCATCTCGCTTAGGTTGAGAATCTGATTCCCCAAAGCTCTTATGTCTCATTTCATAATAAATCTTGGATTGGAAGGATCGTACTACTTGTCCTCTGCAAAGGATGGGTAGTCATCCCCAAGGTCTAAGCAATAAAATTAATATTTTCCATTTACATCTAAAGTTTGGATTGGAAGGATCGTACTACATGTCCCTAGCAAGGATGGGTAGTCATCCCTAAGGTCCAAGAAGTAAAAAATAAATTTTTCCCATCTCATATTTATATTGGATTGGAAGGATCGTACTACTTGTCCTCTCGCAAAGGATGGGTAGTCATCCCCAAGGTCCAAAGAAATGAAGATAAGTTTTGGATTGTGGGGTTAGATATGCCCATGCATGGCAACATGTCTTGTCTAAAAAACAAGACCACTGATTGTCCAAAGGGTTAGACTAGCATGACCATTTCTTCCATAATTGGTTAAATTATTTTGCTCAAAGTGAGGTAATGAATTCTAAATCAGAATAGTAAGGATAGGGTTAAACTTTCATCTCGGTTGGTTGGGAGTCTGATTCCCCAAAGTTCTGATTTCACATTCACTTGCACATGGGTTCAAGATAGTAGGGACTCATAACCAACTTTGGGATATAATAAAACAATTCATTAGTGGATCCTAAGAGGGTTTGGCAATCTTGAATGTTTGTACATGATACTAGAAGAAAGACTATGCATTTTATAAAAGCAAGATCTCCTAGCATATTCATTAGGTTACACAAATCATTCACAATCTCACATATGCATTCATGCAAAACTGACAATGGAATGTTGATCAATTTCAAACGATAGGGAAAGAAATTCATTGCACACACTGAGCTAATACTTGATGATTCTGATGATTCATGTACTTCTGATCTTTGGGCATTTGTTTATATTGCTTATGTGCTAACACATGATTTCGAGTTTGTGGTATGTTTCAGATTGGGTTCTCATTAAAATGCTCAAGAGCATTTGACAGCAGAGTCGCCATTTGTTGTGGCTGATCCACAACACACCCCAAAATTGGGGACCCACCTTTTTTGCAGGCTTGCAGAGAAAATCTCAGTGACCCAGATGCTAAAAATGAAGAAAAGAGGCAAAAAAATGCACAAGTGTAGAAAGTGTCGCGAAATCGCGACATGTCACGAAATCGCGACCTGTCGCGCCATCGCTGCCGAAAAATAGAAAGTGTCACGAAATCGTGACATGTCGCTCCATCGCTGCTAAAAAATGAAAGGTGTCACGAAATCGTGACATGTTGAGCCGTCGTAGTCAAAAATGAAAAGGTGTCACGAAATCGTGACATGTTGCTCCATCGCGGCCCAAAGAGGAGAGAGAAAGGCAAATGGAAAGGCGTAGCGAAATCGTGACATGTCGCAAAATCGTGGGTCAAACCGTCAAAAAACGACAAATAGAAAGGGCATGAAGCGAAAAGGCAAAGAAAGGCAGAAAAAGAGAAGAAAAAAAAGAAGGAAAGAGAAAAGCCGAAATCGCGACAACATTGAGAAAGGAGTGCAAAGTAAAATGGTCACGAAATCCTACGAAGTGAAGAAAAGGTGCAAATCCGAATTGAGAAGGGAAAAAAATGGTCGCGAAATCGTTAAGGTAGAGTAAGTGCAAATCGGTTGAGGAAAATGGTCCACTTGAATCCTTAAGGCAAATAGAAAATGGTCCATCGTAGTCGCGATCGTTGCGGAGAAGGCCCAAAACAGAAAATGGTCATGAAATCATGACAGGTTGTGGCCGAAGCGTACGGAGATCAAAACGGTAGCGAAATCACGACAGGTTGTGGCGAGAAGGCCCGAAGGAGAAAATGGTCGCGAAATCACGACGAGTTGCGGCCGAAGCGTACGGAGAACAAAAGTGTCGCGATATCGTGACATGTCACGATTTCGTGACATGTCGCATTTTCGCTGTGAAAGTGAAGGAGCAAGGCCGCGGGCTATTTTTGGTCATGATTTTCATGGGACCATTATGGAACATGCAGAAACGCATCGAACACGTGGCGCAAAGGCATGAGGTTTATGATAACGCTTCAGAGCGACGGTTACAGTATGCAGACAGGACCAAACATTTCAAATTCGAGCGAAAGGTCAAAGCATCAAAGAAGCGGGAAAATGAAACGAAGCGTTCTGGGAGGTGAAACGAAGCGACGCAGGTGAACCGAAGAGCCATGCCAGACAGTATAAAATTGGAAGTGCAGATTGAACAGAGGGTTGGAAATTGCTGCTAGCAGAGTTGCAGAGACAAGGGCTGCATGCCATTCTGGGCCTGCACTTGGAGCAATTTCCTTCATTTGTTCTAGATTTGTTATACCTGGAACATTCTGTAATTGCAATTGATATATCATTTTAATACAGAAATACAGAGAGTTGGCATCTCATTGATGAGAAAGAAGGAGTCATTTTTGCATGTATAATTTGATGTTTATCTTTCCCTTTCAGATTTTAGGTTTATAGATGGAGTTTAATGCGAGTCCTCTCGGTTGCTTCATGCGAAGGCCTGAAATTTGAAATTACAGTAAAACCCTAGAAACCCGCACCTAGCTTATCAGGATTGTGCGTAAGTGCAGATTCAATAGGTTAGGTTGCATGCAGAAAACCTCATTATCTTCGGTTTCATCGAATTGATGACAGCATTCTGGATGTAGTTTAGTTGCATCTTCATTTGCATGTATTTTATTTTCAAACCCTTATTTTATTTTCTGCATTTTAATTACAGTCATTTAAATAAATAACTGAAAATCCATTAAAGCTCAGAGTCCATTGCAAATCCAAATTAAAGTAAACTACAGTGCCCCTTGTTAACATCCACTTGCAACCCTAAGGTATTCCCTGCATTTACATTGAACAACATCATTGGTGTTTTAGAACCAACATAATAGGAACCTTGGAGAAATTACTTTGTTATAATTTCTTTGCAAGCAGAGGATTTTGGGACTCAGATCCTACCGGAGAGTGTGCTTTCACAATCGGGTGAAAACACCACTCAACAACGGTCAAGGGCAGAGATTTTTCATGATATCGTGACATGTTGCATCGTCGCGGTCAAGGGCAGAAAGTTGTCACAATATCGCAACATGTAGTGTCATCATGGTCAAGGGCTGAAAGTTGTCACAATATCGTGACATGTCGCTTTGTCATGACCAAGGGAGGAAAGTTGTCACAATTTCATGGCCTAGGGTGGAAAGTTGTCACGATATCATGAAATGTTGCTTCATCACAGCCAGGGGTGGAAAGTTGTCGCGATATTGTGACATGTTGCTTCGTCACGGCCATGGGTGGAAAGTTGTCATGATATCATGACATGTTGCTTCGTCATGGCCAAGGGTGGAAAGTTGTCACAATATCACGACATGTTGCTTCGTCGGGGCCATGGGTGGAAAGTTGTCGAGATATCGTGACATGTTGCTTCGTCACGGCCAAGGGAGGAAAGATGTCGCAATATCGCGACATGTTGCTTTTTGTGGCTAAGGGAGAAAAGGTGTCACGATATCGTGACATGTTGCATTTTCGTAGCCAAGGGAGAAAAGGTGTCGCGATATCGTGACATGTTGCATTTTCATGGCCAAAGGAGAAATGGTGTCGCAATATCGCGACATGTTGCATTATCGCGGCCAAGAGAGAAAAGGTGTCGCGATATCGCGACATGTTGCATTTTCATGGCCAAAGGAGAAAAGGTGTCGTGATATCATGACATGTTGCATTTTTGTGACCAAAGGAGAAATGGTGTCGCGATATCGCGACATGTTGCATTTTTGCGGCCAAAGGAGAAAAGGTGTCGCGATATTGTGACATGTTGCTTCATCACGATCGAGAGAGAAAAAGTGTCACGATATCGTGACATGTTGCACTTTCATGCCCAAAGGAGAAAAGTGTCGTGATATCACGACTTGCTAAATTTTTGCGACCAAAGAAGGAAAATGTCACGATATCACGACATGTTGCTTTTTCGTGGCCAAAGGGGAAAGGTGTCGTGATATCGCGACATGTTACATGTTTGCAGACTAAGGAGAAGAATAGTGTCATGATTTCGTGACAAGCTGCATCAACTGTCCATGCCAACCCCCCTGCTAGCTAGTTAATGGTTTAGGAGATTTGGCTCCATTGCAAATCTTCTTATACTATTGTAAGCTTGTGTTCTCTATGAATTTGGTTGGGAAGAGTCTCTTCCCATATTGTAATTGATCTTTTTTTTAATACAAGTTTTTTCAAAATTAAAAAAAAAAAACAAATCCTGATGGTGAAATCAACTTGTTTCACTCACAGAATATGTATGATTCAAGCTTATTATGATGTTTTTATGATGGCCATGTGATGGATGTAATGGTACTAGTTATTTTGACAGAGTTTCGGTATGCAAAAGTGAGTTGTTCTAAAATAGTGAAAATGGCCTTCTATTTATAGAGTGGGCCAGGGTGAGAGAAAGAAGATGAGGTGTCCCTTGTGAGGTGGAAGTGGTCAGGTGTCCACCAAAGAGGTGTCCCTTGAGGTTTCCTAGGTCATAAATGAGGTTGGGTGAGAGAATCCCTCACCCATCCTAAAGTAATGATGATTTTCAAAAGATCTTGATTTGTCATTAATAATCACCTTTATTGAAATATCTTTTGATTTTAAAATTGCTTTTTAGGTGCAAAAGTCTCCATCTTACATTAATGACCCAGGGGCATGTGGGGTGGAGAAATATCTGGGTGGAAAAGTGGCAGGGCTAGGATAGGCTAGGCTAGTCTAAGTAGACTATCTAATTAAACGTGAGATTAGCCATAAAGCACAATTTGATCAAAATGTTGACTTTTTGACCATAAAGTGATTTTTGACTATGGTAAAGGTTTCAACCTTAGTTGAGTTGGCATGAGGTCACATGAGGACCTAGGGTTAAACGTAGGAAAGGGCTTAGCTAGCCCAAAGGGGCTAATGATGATGAATAGTGATTTTAGCCAATTTATGCAATTTTTAAGGGTTTTGCAAATTGATTGACCGCAGATATGGGAGGAGGGACAATGTGCAACTTTTTGGTGTCTACACAAAATTATGTCTTTTGGCCTTAAAAATATAGGAGCTACTTATCAACGAGCCATGAATTACATCATCCATGATTACATGCATAAGATTATTAAATAATATATGGATGATCTCTTGGCTAAATATACAACTTGACAAGAGAACATTAATGTATTGGACAATATTTTTGATCGACTTCTAGAACATAAGGTGAGGTTAAATTCCAAAAAGTGTGTCTTTGGTGTTACCTCAGGTAAACTTTTAGGATTCATTGCCTCCAAAAGAGGCATTGAAGTGGACCCAAATAAGGTCAATGCCATAATGGAAATGCCTCCCTAAAATAACATTAAGGAATTGTGTAGTTTACAAGGAAATATTCAATCAATCCAATATTTTATTGCATAAATTTCTGATAAACGCATGCCATTCAACCACCTACTACAAAAGGGGCTGCTATTTGCATGGACTGATGAATATAAAAAATCCTTCAATGAAATCAAGCAATACCTAGCCTCTCTGCCAGTCTTAGCTCCTCTTCGTCTGGGGGTCCCTTTCTATCTTTATGTTTCAGCAACAAACTTTGCTTTAGGGACAATGCTTGTACAGAAAAATAAACAAAATTGAGAGCAAGCTATTTATTACATTAGTCAAACATTGGTGAGTTATGAAACCCGATATGCTTATGTAGAGAAGTTATGTTTAGCAGTGGTCTTTGCCACTAAGAAATTTCAACACTATATGCTTAGTCATACAACTTGTGTCATAGCTAGAGAAAATCATGTACGTTATATGATGTATCGCACTTACAACAATACTCATACCGCAAAATGGATAATGATCCTAACAAAAATTGATCTCAAATTTATTAGCCAAAAATCCATTAAATGTCAGGTTATAGCCGATCAACTTGCGAAAGCTCCCTTACCTAGTGATCATCCTTTGATTATAGAGCTCCCAGATGATTTGATATTTGTTGTCACTGAATTAGAAGAAGAGGTCATTCCAGAGGAAGACATTGATATAACATTATTATTTTATGGATCTAAGTGCAATAAACGTCAAGGTGCTAGAATTATCTTTCATACACCTCAAGGGATACCAATCCCTTTATCATTCAAGTTAGACTTTCCATGCATAAATAACACTACATAATATATTAAGCCTTAATATTAGGTCTTCAATCTGCTATAGCTATGGGTATCAATCATATCAGGATATTTGGGGATTCTCAACTTGTTGTAAAACAAGTAATCAGAGAATACTAATGCAAAGAACCTACCATTAAGATTGATCGTGAAGTAGCAATGAAATTGCTCTCAACATTTGAATGGTACAAAATTGACAACTTGCCTCAATTGACTAATATATTTGTAGATGCAATGGCCTATCTTGGATCATTGATTCCAAAATATGACGTAGGAGAGGTACAACCCCTAATAATCTCAACAATATCTAAAGAAACCATTATTCGTACTAATACTAAGTATGGAAGAGATATTTTCTTTATCCATTCGAAACCCTATGAGTCTTGGTCAAGCCAAATAGTGGCTTTTCTAAAATTTGGAACACTCCCACATGATATTTCTAGGTCTACAAAATGCTCTTTCAAGCAAAAAGCAGCCTATTTTATTCTCTTGGGGGATGTGTTGTATAAATGTGGTTATGATGTAATCCTTCTTCGTTGTCTCAAAAATGGTGAAGCTCAAAGAGCCATAACTGAAGCCCATGATGGTATTTGTGGTGGTCATTTTAGTGGGATGGCCATTGCAAAACTTCTTTTACGCATGGGTTATTATTGGCCCACAATGGAACATGACTATTGCACCTATGTCAAAAATTGTAAGCAATGTCAAGAACATGCCAATTTAGTTCATGTACCATCACAAGCTTTACAACCTATACAAAGCCTTTGGCCCTTTTCACAATGGGGCCTAGATCTAATTGGAAAACATTTCACCTCAATCTTTGGGACAACATACATTTATCATCACGACCATCGAATACTTCACAAAGTGGGTTGAGGCCATTCCTCTAACAAATATGACATGACCTCAAATTGTGGAATTCATACTCCAACATATAATCTATTATTTTGGTATTCCCTCTAAAATCATTTTTGATAATGGTAAGTCTTTCAAGAACAAGGATGTTTAAGAACTTTATGAAAAGTATAATATCCAACATAGTTTCTCAACTCCTTATTACCCACAAGTAAATGGACAAGTCAAAGCTACCAATAAGACCTTGATTTCTATTCTCAAGAAGCTTGCTAATGAAAATTATAGATACTAGCATAAAAAAATCCCTTTGGCACTATCGGATTATCAAACAAGCATCCGAACACCATAGGAGAAACACCATTTTCCCTGGTCTATGGAGCTGAAGCCATCATGCCTCTTGAGCTCGAGATTCCCTCATTGCAAATTTATTTGCAAGAATTCATAGATGATGACACCACTAGACAAGCATGCATTAACCAACTCACTCTTCTGGATGAGAGGCGATTCAATGCACTAGAACACCTACGATTTTATCAATACCGCCTCAAGCATGCTTTCAATACCAAAGTTCATCTTCGTGAATTCCAAGTAGGAGATCTTGTACTTAAAGAAAATAAACAAAACACCAATGCTTTGCCACACCTTCGTGACAAATTCATGGCTAATTGGTTAGGTCCATACATAATTTTACAAAATATGGGTAATGGTACATGTAGTATTCCCAATTTAGAGGGAGTAGAGGAACCCGAACCACTTAATTTTATCTATTTAAAGGTATTCTATTGTTAATATGATGTTTATATGTATTTATATACATGGCTAAAAAAACAAAAAAACAACAAATCATTCATATAGGCATTTTTACATGCATTTTTCATATTACATTCATATTCTACTTGCATTCATTCCACATGCATTCCACTACATTTTACATCTCACATGCATTCCACTACATTCCCTCATTTTTCATATGGCATTCATCCCATCCCATGTTCAATGATATTTTATAGTAGTGATGATATGGCCAAATACAAAAAGACAAGTTTCCACAATTGGGGGTACCTATTTTTGGTATTTATGCAATGTTCTCCAATGTCATAAACCAACAATCCCATTTGTCAAAAGTCATAAAGCCCAAATTTTCATTCACTCAGCCACTACTAGTGTATCTAGCAACCTCTAAAAAGATGTCCAATTTTCTTTGGGACCAAAAATACTTTTTCACATTAAAAAAAAAGTCTTGAGTCTTGTCAACTGATTCCAAAAGCAATCTTGTACCAACCACACTTTTTCACACCTTAAAAACATTTTGAGTCAAATAAGGATAACACCATACTTGGGGTGGCACCTTGAAGTGAAAAGGGTATTCCTCGCTTGTCCTATCATGCAACATAGTCCAAAAACCAAAAATAGTGGTTCTCACCACTATCACAATTACTTGCCAAATACAAACACAAAATATAGAGTAGTAAGGATAGGATCACATTCTCATCACACTTCGGTTGAGAATCCGATTCCCCAAAGCTCTATCCCAAATTCACAAATCCCATAGATCCCTAAAGCTGTAAGGATCGTACTACATTTCCCTTAGAAATTTATGTAGTCATCCCCAAGGTCTAAAAGATCAAATCATTGGACTATGGAGTGAGTCTCCACCGGGGCTATAGACGCTTGACTGGTAGTGGAGTAAGCTCATGTGAGGCGACATGTCTCTCTTCCAAATAGGGAGACCTTTGACCGCACATACGGACAAGCTAGCTTCTTGGTCCTCTCCACAATAGGTCATGCCCAATTTACTCATAATGGGTTAATGAACTTCACATGCACACAAATTGGTTCTTGATTGCCTAGGGTCATTGTCATGCTCAATATTTGGTACATGAACTTCACTTGCACACACCTTGGTCCTAAAGAAAGTTAGACAACCTTTAGTGAGTTTGGTTGATAGCACTAGTCTATTTGAGTCTTTGAAAATTATTTTAGTATTCCATATCAACATCCATATCTTCTTCCATATCAACATCCATATCTTCTTCCATGTCAACATCCATGTCTTCATCATGGATCAACCTACATAAAACCACCAAGTTTGGTGCCCCCGATGGCAAAACAATGAACAAAAATGGCCAACAAAATTCTGAACTAAAAAGGATCATTAGAACATCATGCATTCCTCTCATAT
Organism: Wollemia nobilis; assembly: GCA_028583015.1. NCBI lineage: Eukaryota > Viridiplantae > Streptophyta > Pinopsida > Araucariales > Araucariaceae > Wollemia > Wollemia nobilis. Next base: position 1,682,335 of record JAQPPZ010000282.1, read on the forward strand.
AGTTAGCATTCATATACATGCCATTTAGCTTGCATTAATCATCCATATAAACATCATCCATATACATGCCATTTCTCTTGCATTAATCATCCATAACATTATGCATACACATCATGATTAGTTTACATTAGTCATCCATAAGAAATGCATAAAAACATTTTCATAAAACATGCATTGCATACACATAAAAGCATTCACACAAAAGATAACACAAATATATAAAAATCCATGTATATATATATCTCAAAAATATCATATGTACAATGAATGCCATAAAGGCTACAATGGAGCACCAAGGCTCATATACAAAAGTGCATCTAAGCACTAAGATAATGTCTATGAGTGGACCCTTGAGACCTAGTAGGAGCCCTAGACCTAGAACTAGATGTTGTATGCCTTAATGCCTTGGTCCTAGAGGATGAAGGAGGATCTAGCAAAGGGATGTGATTAGCCATGCACAAATCCTCCAAGGAGTGTGCGTATGTCTCACTAGCCTATAGTCATCATAAGTCAATCTGATGATGCCGCTCTCTCACAAAAATATCTGCCCAAAGCCTCGTGACCATCTCCTAATCACCAACCTTGGCTGTCGATCGCTCCACCTCCATATAATCTATAGTAGCCCGCAACTCAGTAATAACCCCATATCACCCTGCTAGAGCCTCCCTATGAGACTCTAGTGTAGTCTCCCACTCCTCACAAAGCTGCTCCACCTCCACCCGTAGCCTAGCCACCTCGAAGATCTCCCCCATATCCTCATCATCCTCCCCCTCCTCATCCACCACCTCCACCTCAGGAGTTTGCTAGACTGCTCCCCTCGATCACCTCTGACTCACCAATCACTAAGGCCTCATCCTCTTCAGAGTCATCCTCGACCCCACAACTACCACATCCCCACCACTCACCACCTTTGGTACCCATACTGGTTGGGTACCAAACCAAGCTGCATACTCTAGTGTCACCCCAACATCATCTACATATGGGACCTCCAACCACTCATCGTCTCCTATCTGAACCTACCATGGCTCTACATGTGGAAGCCCCACCTCATCCCATCGATGCCGGTACAACATCGGCTCATCCGACACATCCTAAGGTAAGCCAAACTACCTCAACACCCATGAGTATTGGAAGTACTCCACCTCCTCATCCCTCCTCCCAACCAACCACCAAGCCTACCTCACCTGATGCAACTGCTCCTCATCACCATCCCATCGGACTCCTCACCATGGCCTCCATATCACGTCAGCCTGAGTCAACCCCGACCACATATCCCGATACCACTAGCTGGTATGCACCTCTCGACTCGACTGCACCTCCTTAGCCACCGCCCATCTCCTTGCATAAGGCTCACCCATATGCCATGCCTAGCAAGGTAGCCCCTCCAATCGAGCCACACTAAAGTGCTCCCAAGCCCAACACTACAGGAGGAAGTTGCACCCAATCCCCTTCCTCCCTCTCTATGTCACCTCATATAGCTCCCGGTATAGCTACACCAATAACATAGGAGCCCATGCATATCCCCTTGGGTTGGTGAGTAGGTCACTCACCAATCCCAATAGGTTCCAAGGGAACCTACAACCAGTGCTATTAGGTAGCACTATGTTCGCTAACACGAACATGATCAAGGCTGGGAGCGCATCCAACTCCTTCACCTTGTACATGCTCAGGTAGCATATACCTCCATCCCCCATCCTTGCCTCCCACCATCACTCCCTAAACATCTTCTCCATCTCCACCTTCTTGTCATGTCCAACCATCACCTTCTCCCCTTCTACTAGCACCTTGAGGATGTGGTATACATCCTCAAGGGTGATAGTAGCCTCCCCGATCAGTAGCTGGAATGTCCCCCTATTAGAATCCCATATCTCTATCAATGATGAGAGATACCCCTCATCCGCCCTCACAACATCCAACCTAGCCACTCCCTCCAAACCCACCTTTCCCAAAAGCTCCCAATCCCCCTTTGTGAGCTTCTTCCTCATCCCGAGAACAAGAGGAGAGAAGCGATGTTGAGGCTCTATCTCCCTCAACTGTAGCAACAAATATTTTTTATTAATATTATTTCAAAAAATATATACAAAAGTTTTGCACAAAATACATAGTGTTTTTCAACATTACCGGGGCAAAGTGAGCCTCCACTCCACCAGTAGCATGAACTCCCTCCACTGCCATAGCTCCCATGCAAATTCTCACCAACCTCACCTTCCTCACCAATTCACTCCACTCCTCAAGCACAGATGTAGAAACTCTCAAACGTAGGAATGAGCCAAAAAATCCACACTGCAAGCTACTTATAGTTGCACCTAGCACACTCAGATGCAGTCTGATGCCTGTGGGCCATAAGCATGCATGGGCACCTGCAGGTGCACCTAGGCGTAGTCGGGCACCTGTCAAATACTGTAGGTGTAGCTGGGCACTTGGTGTTAGGATGCCATAAAGGTAAAAGGGCCCAAAAATAGGAGCTTGCCCCCTCAAAACCCCACCAAATTTCACCCACACATCATGCATATCATAAAATTATGTTTTGTAAAAGCAGAAGTTGTTTTGCACTTTCATTTTTTGAATATGATCCACATTTGTAAAATACACAAATCAAGTTACAAAATGCATCAAATGATTCCAAATTTTTACAAAACTAGCACTCATCTCTTCTATTCCATCTTCTTCATCATTCCATAAATTTTCATAAATTTTGGAGTTGATTTGACCATCAAATCAGTTGTTTCCATCCGAAAAGTGTAAATCAACCACTAACAATTTCATATTTACAAATCGACTCCAATATTGGTGATTTCATCATATTCTTCCATTAGCATTATTTCCATTATCATAATCTACCATCATTTCTTCCAACACGTGTCAAAATTACAAGTGAATCTTGTATATAGTGGTTCATTCTATATACTTGGCGATTGCAGTGATTTGCATCCATGCAATTTGGTAAGATGAATGGATTACCATAAGAATGCTTGGTCATCATCATCATCACTTATCTCCTTGTTCGAGAACACAATCACATTTGGTACTTCACATTTTGAGTGAAACCTTACCAAGAACAATTTGCACAAAAGCAGTCATTGATGGCCTAGTTCGTGAGGCTTAAAACATGGACACAAATCAAATTTCATCATCCACAATCTCCTTAACACCTTCGAGATATGCACTAGCTAGGTTGATAGATCACTAGCAGTACGTCCAAGGTTGATTACTTTTTCTTCTTTTTTGCATTATCATTTTGCATATCAATGACGCCAACAAGGCAAAATGCTTCAACAACATCGACTCACCCCAAATTTGGGGCAACCAAAATCTGATTATGATTTTCCCATGATGGGATACATCTTACATGATCATGACATCTACATTTGACACAATCCCCTTCCCACCATTGGGGAAAAAATGGTATCATATTTTACATCATTCATATCATCCACATCACATCACATTTGCACAAAACCCTTCATCCATTGGGGTAAACACAGACACATCATATCACATTTTTCACTAACCCCCTTCACACCGTTGGGGTAAAAATGATACCACATAATTCATCATTTGCACAAATTTTTCAATTGGCTCATGTGATTCATCCATAATCCCATTCGCCAATTGAGGGGGTAAGCTACGCAAATTCCAAAAATTCTTTATTCTTTTGTCTTCAACGTTATTACTCAAAATCCAACAAGAGAGAGAAGTTGCTTCTATGCCCAAATCCCAACTAGGTGTCTCATGTTTTTGCACCATATTGTGTTTCACACAACATGGTACAAAAAGGGGCATCTGTAGACACCAAATCCTAGCCACTTATCCACCACCACCCCTTCCTGCCATTCAATTGGCCATTCCATGCCTTTCCCACCATCCAATGGCCCACTTTAGCCTTTTCCCACCATTTTTTGACCCATACTTGAATTATTTTATATTATTTATGTTTAAATATAATATTTTATATTATATTTTAATATATTTATTATAAAATATATATTTATAAGCCCAATTAACCTCAACCATTAGATCTAATCTAATCTCAGCCATCCATCTTCCTTAATCCATGTCACACTTAAAGTATAATCTCAACCTTTGGATTTGATTTAATATTAGCCACATGATCAAAAGTGTTAGGCTAAAACCCTAAGAAAACCCTAGGCTTGATTATAAATAGGAGCATTCTCAATGCTCAACCCATGGAAAATTTAAGTCTTGAAATCTTGAAGAAGTCTAAGGTCCATGCATTCTAAATACCATTGTTAGAGTTAAGTGGATTGTGCCCTAGCATATTCTGCTTAAGAACCCTAGCTTTCCTTAGGATTTCCCCATTCCAACAATTTTCCCTAGCCATCTTCCGTCATCACCACCATATCCCATCCATCACATCCTCTCGTATTACCATGATATGCTTATGCAGATCAAACCCTAATCCCCAAGTGTAGCCGAGTGCCTACCTCATCCCACAAGCATAACCACATGCCTACCTCATCCCATAGGCATAGCCACATGCCTGCCATGTCCTATAGGTGCAGCTTAGAACCTGTTGTTACCTCAGCTATACACCAAAATCCACTGCATAAGATCACCAAGTGTCACTGGGACATTCTACTATCAAGTCTACAATAATGTAATGGATCATCAACAACAATAGCAAGGTAAATCATTGTTTATTATTTCATTTCATTATTTGTAGATTTTGCATGCTACTTTATTCATTAATAGCTAGGGTTTTATTGATAACTAAGGGTCTCATGTTGTGGAGCCCTCACAAGTATTTCTAATCCCTTGTTTTTATTGGTATGTGTGCAGATCTATAGATTTATTCATCATTGGATAGCTACTGAAGCTAGAGTGGCCCGAAATCAGATATCAACAAATCCCACTCACTCTATTGGGAGCAAAGCACATTGAAGACACTCATTTTTGGTAGCTAGGGTTTCAGAGAACCCTAGCATTTGTAATTACTATATCAAAATAATTATGTTGGACAAAATAATTATAACAAGGAGTTTCTCAGCTCCCCCCATTATTGAATAAAATATCATTTTGTGCAATTATTGTCTTTCTGGAATCATTTATTTTATATCTTCTTTAGTGTTGTGTTTATGTCTCTTCAATATCCTTAGAGAGAATAAAGGATTCTATAGGATGGTGTCTACCAACCTACAATAGAGAACAACCAATATGACTAGCTCTATTCAAAATAACACTAAGATGTAAGGGATGATCTACTACAAAAACTAGTGATGTAGAGCTACAACATAGACAAAATTTAAATTCAAACATCACTATTCTATGCCTATACATAGGCTTAACTAGCCTTGCATTTACTACAACAAAATAAGATTTATATGGAAAGGATACTGATATCCCTAGGTGAAAACAACTATAACAAGCAAAAGATCTATGCAAAATGAGTAGACGCTCAAGGGAAAACATAACATATATATCAAAGCTTAAAAAAAGCTCATGAAAGATAAAAAAGCAACAAAATAAGGCTTAAGAAAGAGTAAAACATAGATGGAAGCTCCTACACCTAAAAATATTCACTTGCCTTTGAAGGTCATCTTCTCATTGTTGCTCGCCTTCAAAATATTCCTCCTTTGCCATTGTAGTGCTCTTGTCCCTTCGGTGTTGATTACCTCTTTCACCCGCCTTCCATAATATTTAGGGAGTGCATGCCAAATACCTAGGGAGTGTTACATGCCACCTTACCATGTGTGCTTGGGCATATTCATTGTCCAAATGAAATTGAAGCACCTTAACTTCCAAAGGGTAACTTAACCATAACTTTTCTTTAATCAACACTCATAGCAATAATAAGTTACCTAAAACAACTCATATTATTTTGAACTTATTATTATTATGGTACGTCATAAATAAAAACCATATAATACTTGATTTACTAAGGCATTTAAGCTACCTTATAAGTAAATATTAAAAGAATTAATTTACTGAACAAACATAACAACCTTTTTTATTCACAAGGCAAAACATAGATAAGCATGGCATCATATCAATATCCTACACCATTTTTTTATACCTAATAATATGGTCTTTTATGATAGTCTAAGCTATCTCCAATCCTATTGAGGAGGCTCATTGTGCAAGCAACATCCTAGCCCAATGGTGCGGATATGGAAACAAACAACATGATATGCATTTACATGAAGAGTAATTTTCCATGTTACAATGAGCTACATATGAACAAGTAATTATCATCACTTCCCTAACATATCTCTCATTGTAGGTGGTTTATCCATATATTCCCATATAATAGAGGTACCTAATATTGCATCCACAAATGCATCAGTAATACCATATTCTATGCTCAAAATAATGAAATTATATAGACATCAAGAAATAAACCATGCTAGTAATAATTTACATCAACACATAGTTTATTGTCCATAAAGAGTTCCACCAAGGAGGGGTGTTACACATTATAATAGTTTATTTTTCAAAGCCTACATGTAAACTTCCATTAAAACAAACAAGAGAATCCTATACTTCTCGTATAAACATTTCTTAACCCACAATAGTCTAGGAAAACATTATCATAGTTTCTCTTTCAAAACCCACATTCAATACTTCATTTTATTAATGAGAATCCCATACTTATATTTATAATGATATCTTAACCCACATGGATATAAAAAATTATTATAATAGTTTCTCTTTCAAACCATATAAATAATTCATCAAATAACTTCAAGTTCTAACAAAAACCAATAATACACATATCACAGGCATTTGAATCAAAGCAAAAGAACAATCTAGATCATATTAGTTCAATTGGCATAGAAAAAGAAATATGAGTAAGGGATACCTATTGGGAATGGAAAAGTTTAAGTTTTCAATCATCATATCATCCAATATCTACCTTTTACTCTTTTCTGCAACAAGGGTTAGTGATACCTACTCAAAGCACACCTAGTGTTTGACTAGTAGGAGGTTATTTTAAGTGTGTAGGATATTATTATGCTTGGATTTTCCCTCAATAAGGAAAAAAGACTAATATAAATGGACCTAAATCATCATCACAAATGGGAATAAGTACACCTCCACAACATAGAGTATTTGTGATAGTAAATGATAGACAAGTAGAACATCAAAACTCAATAATTAAAGTATCATGTATTATTCACGATCATAATGTAACCATTTTGATATATCTAGAAGCCAAAATTTACTTCATTGATATTAAATTTATTGGCAATCTTAGGTTTGTAAAGAAAAATTTATATGAGTTCAAAGAGATAATTATGGCTTTAAGGGTCTGATAATTTATAAGGGGGTATTGTTGAAATTTGAAATAGATTTTAAAGGTTGCAAGACCTATCTAGAACTATTAGTAATGCATTAAGGAATATATGATACTATTTTAGGAATGAATTGTTTAAGTAGATGTCAAGCAAAAATTTATTGTTACTTAAAAGAGGTGAAATGTATTAATGAAAATAGAAATAGAAAGGTTATTCAAAGAGTGAATAAGCCAATGTAAATTTACATGATATTCATAATATAACATAAAAGAAGCATGAGGAAAGGATGTCTACTTTATATAATTTATACTTAAAATATTTTTTAAAAAGAAACTAATTCATATTCTCATCCTATCCTTCGAGAATATGAAAATATGTTTCTATATAACTTGCCAAGGAAATCACCATTGAAAGAATTAGATTTCTTTATTTAGTTATTACCATATAGAACCAGTCTCTAAGGAACCTTATAGGATGTCTATGCATAATTAAGTGAATTGAAAAATTAGTTGGAAGAGCTTCATGGTAAAGGATTGAATTGACCCAATGTATCACCTTGGGGTGTGCTAATGATTTTTTTGAGAAACAAGAACAGATCACTTAGGTTATGTATTGACCATCGTTAGTTAAATAAGATTGTCATAAATTATTGGTACCCTTTGCCACACAATGATGATATTTTTGATTAATTGCAATGAACTACTATATTTTATAAGATTGATTTGAGGTCAAGTTATCACCAATTACATATAAAGGATGATATCCTAAAAATGGTATTTTAAACCAAGTAATGTCATTATGAATTCATTGTGGTACCTTTTGGATTACCTAATTCCACTCTCATATTTATGGGATTGATAAATAGTGTTTTGTATAAGTACTTGCAAAATTTTATCATGGTTTTCTTGGATGATACCTTGATATATTCCAAGACAATAAAAATATGAGAAAACTCTGATATTGTTATTGCAATGTTTATGGGAAAAAAGTTATATGTAAAAATTTCTAAATGTTCTTTTTTAGTTAGAGATACAATATCTATGACATATTATTTCAAAAGAAGAAATTATAGTAGACCCAAGGAAAATAAAGGCTATAGCAAAATGGTCAAACCCAAATAACATGTCAGAATAAATAAGTTTTATGGGACTTATTGGAAACTATCATAGATTTGTAAGAAAATTTTCAAGGATTATTATAATGTATGGCTAAGAAACTTCTTTGATCATAAAAATGTGAATCAATTTTCCAGGAATTAAAAAGGCCCTTCAAAAATTATTCCATATTAGTGATACCTAATAGTAAAAAGCCTTATGTAGTATGGATTGATGCTTCTATTGAAGGTTTAGGTGATGTTTTGATGTAAAAAGAAAGAGTGATTGCTTATGAATCTTGTAAGCTCAAAAACCATGAACTTAATTATGTGGTGCATGATTTGGAGTTGTCTACTATAATTTATGCTTTGAAAATGTGGAACCATTACTTACTAGAATAAAGGTTTGAATTGAAAACAAATAATCAAAGTTTAGGGTATTTATTCACACGATCTTAATTGAATGTATTATAATATTGGTGGATGGAGTTTTTATGTGAATGTAATTTTAATATTTTGCATATCAAATAAAAATAAAATAAGGTGGTGGACACACTCAGTAGAAGAAGGAAAGATTATTTTACAATCAAGATGATGATAGATCTGAAGAAAACAATTAAGTAGAGACTAGTTGATGATGAATGGTTTTGAGAGGCGAATCTTGTATGTCAAAGGATAGATATTGTATAATCTAAATACAAAGGTTATTTAATTAATTTATAAGGGTTATTAAGACTTCATAATGCTATATATGTGCCTAAAGTAGAATAATTGAGGATATTAGTTTTGAATGAAGCACATAAGACACCTTATGCTACTCATTATAGAGTCACAAAGATGTGCATTGATCTAAGAATATCATAATTTAAGCCAAAACTAAAGAAGGATATTTCTATATATGTGGGCAGGTCTTAGAGTGTGAAGGTTAAACATCAATACCCAATGGAACTATTATATCTTAATGATATTTTAGAGTGGAAATGGGATGTTGTCTTTATGAATTTCATTATAGGGTTACCTTTAACTCAATAAATACACAATGCAATTTGGTGGTAGTCATTAAATTAATAAGATATGCACATTTCATGCCCACTAAAGATACCTATGAGGTAAAGAATGTAGTTCAATTATGTGTGGATCAAGTTGCAAGATTGTATGAAATTTCTAAGAAAATATTTCTAATCAAGATTCCTTGTTTACTTCTAGATTTTGGAAGACTTTTTGGTATGCATTGGGAACCAAATATTTTAGTACTCCATACCACCCTCAATATTATGGTCAAATGGAGAGTGTTAATAGGGTGTTAGAGGACATATTAAGAATATATGCTATGGATCAACAAAGTCAATGAGAATAACATTTGACTTTGATAGAATTTACATATAATAATAGTTAACATAGCTCAACTGGCATGGATTCATATGAATATGTTTATGGTTGATCTTGTAAAAATCCTTTGAGTAGGGATTGAGTCATCATTGGTCTTAAAATTTTACCAGCCATGGAGCAACATGTGATCAAAATAAAATAATGTTTGAAGCAAGCATAGGATAGACAAAAAGGTTATGCTAATGCCCAAATATAAAAAAGGAAATTTTTCATTAGAGATAAGGTCTTTGTCATAGTTTGATCATATAAAAATTTCATTCAAGTATAACAAAGTCTTAAACCTTACCCCTAAATTTTTTAAGTTATGGAGAGGATTGGACCTATAGCTTATAAACTATATAGTTTTATGCATAAGAGGTAGGACCTGAAAGGTACTTGTAAAAAAATAGTGAATCTATTTTGAAAACCCGGTGAATCCTGACCAACTACATGTATGATGGCATGGCGAATGACCTAATTTTTTTTTTTTAAATTGGCAAAAAATGGTGAATTTCAAAGTTCTAATAAAACCAAGTGAAAAAGGAGTTTGGTGACATTGGCCACATTATAAATCTTAATATGGTCTTGGATCGGATGCATAATATGGTTCGATATTGGACCAAATGCATAATAAGATCCGATCTCGGACCAGATGCATAATATGATCTGATCTCAAAATGGATGCATAATATGATCTAGTCACGGATCAGATGCATAATATGATCCGATCTTGGATCGGATGCATAATATGATCCAGTCTTGGACTAGATTCATAATATGATTCAATCTCAGACTAAAAGCATAACGTGATATGGTTTCAGATTGAAAGCACATGTGTCACATCCCACCTTGGAGGACTATTTTTAAGATGCTATTTGTGTAGTGATAGTTGGTTTTAATGCTTAAAATATTTGGATTGTATTTATCAAAATAAAATGATGTTGTGTTGCTTGATTGCAGGAACATTTATTCTCGTAGATGGAATACTGACCACCAAGAGATGAGAAGGAAAATTATGACTATGAAAACTCAACACATAAATCTCATATTCCTATCATCACTAGTTACCTCCCTAATGGTGGTGTTACTTGAGTATTACTCTAAAAAATCCTGCCCAATCAAAGGAAAAATGTTGATGGGGAATACTGAGCAGATGCATCAAGTGCTTGTATGTCATTTGTGTGTGATTTATATTTGATTTCATGATTAATTTGCATGAGTTTGGTTTAATTGAATTTTACTTTGAAAATGCACATTAATAATGTTTTGCATTTTACAAATTATTCTAGAAAATATAGAAAAGAATATCATGCAATTTATTATGATTTTGTGAAATCTTTAAATTGAGCAATTTTTAAAAGTAAAGGATTTATTTTGTTGAGCATGCTTGTTAGATATAGTTGATCCCTATTTTAGAAGGAAATTAGGTAGTTTGTTTTTATGAGCTTGTTCAATTTTAAATTGGATTAAAGCATGAAAAAAAACTACCTTGTAGATTTAGATGATCAATTTTTCCTACACATGCATGGTTAATTTGGAAAGGTTAAAATAGTGGATAAGATTATACTCTTATATCTATGATTCTATTTCCAATAAAATAATATATATTAAAGGAAGATTTAACAAGGAATAATGAACATCACTCAGGGGAAGAAGGGGGGCAGTGATGAGCGGGAAGGTAGCGGTGGGAGGGCACGGGAGCGGGAGCGCCAGCACTGTGAACCTGGGCACCGGCAAGTTGGAGGGCCGCAGCAAGGCGGAGGGAGGGCAGTCAGAGAATGGAGGCTCGACGGAGTTACCCGAAGATGGAGGCAGACGCGGGAAGGATCCACCTGACAAAGGGAGAGACTGCCAACATAAATCGTATGCAGAGGCAACGGCTTCTAAAACCCCAAATGGTATTTTCACTAAGGACCTCTTTTCGTCCGGGGATGAACTGGACATCCCGGAGGAAATCCTATCAAGTTTCATCGAATTTGAAAAATTTACCCTAATCGGGAAGTTTATTGGAGGGCGTCCCGATATGGAGACCATCCGCAGGTGGGCGGCAGGAAAATGGTGGACCTCGGGTCATATGGAGCTGGCTGCCCTATCCCAGGGTTTTTTCGCAATTAGGCTGAATAATGCGGAGGATTACTATAAAATTTTGGCTGGGGGCCCTTGGTTTCTGGGACGCAGGAGTCTCTTTCTCAAGAAGTGGGGGATGGATTTTAACCCCGAAACCCAGAGTATTAATATTGCCCCAATATGGGTTAGGCTGTCGAACCTTCCCCTTTTCTATTGGCATGAAAATGTTATCAGGGGTATCACCCATTCCATTGGTGAGTTGGTCACCATTGACCCTCCCACTCGGGCCCGAACCAGATTTGTCCAAGCTCGCTTCTGTGTCCTGGCGGATTTGGAGGCGAACCTTCCATCCTCCATCACTCTTCGGTCTGGAGGCTCCGTTCTTCATAAGCAAGTCATTAACTATGAAAATAGACTAGCCTTTTGCCCCCGATGTAGTTCCCAGGGGCATCTTCAGTCAAATTGTCCTCTTCAAAAGCCGGGGATGAAGGGTGGGGCTTCTGGAAACCCCCCGGAGCAAGAAGGAAAACAACCGAAACACCCTGTAGCGACAGTGCCTGAGTCTCCAGATCCTTCTGGGGTTCTCCTCGAGTCGGACGTCATTCTGTGCAATGCAAGTTCCCAACCAGAACCTCAAGTGGAAAAGGATCAGTCTCCTTCCCGTATGTCTGCTCAGGCTGATTCCCCTATTTGTCAAAACCAGAAACCTCCCGAGTCCCTACTGGAAGAGTATCTGCTGGGCAAGAGGGACGAACAACATGGCAACATTAGTCCACGAAACACTAGAAGCCAGAAGCAAGGGGTGGATTTCGGCTGTGAAAGAAAATAGGGGCGACCTCCTAACAAAGAAAGAAGGGATAAGGAAACGATAGCAGACATTGCAAATGGATCCCAGTGGTTGCTTTTTCAAGAAGATTCCGACTCCCTGGTGGGTGATTCGCCTATCCCAAAACCTCCCATCCAGCAGGGAAAGGGAGGCAAGAAAGTCTTTAAAATGTCCAGATGAAAATCCTCTCATGGAATGTGAGAGGTCTTAACGGAGCGGCCAAACGTAGGGTGGTGGCCGATCTCCGAAAGAAGTCTAACCCATCCATCCTCATTTTGCAGGAGACTAAGTCTGATGCCTCTGCCTCTGTCAAGGTTGCCAGGGCCATTTGGGCCAAGGCCAAATTCCTTTCCAGCCTTGCAATAGGTTCTGCAGGCGGTCTCATGGTGTTGTGGGACTCTGACAAGGTCGAGGGTAGTCTTCTATCGGCTTCCAGCAGGACTATCAATGTCCTGTTTCACTCCAAGGTTGATAATTTTTCATGGATTTTGACCAATGTTTACGCCTCGAACTCTGCTTCGGAGTGAGCTGAGTTGTGGAAAACCATATCTCTGATGAGGGAAAGTTTTAGTGACTTCCCGTGGGTTGTGGGAGGGGATTTCAATTGCCCTCTTCATCCCTCTGAAAAGAAGGGAGGCGCTGAGCTGGCCAGCCATAGCATGGAGGATTTCAGAGATTTTGTTTCATCCAATAATCTGCTAGACATCAAACTTAAGGGGGCGTCCTTCACCTGGAGCAACAGGAGGATTGGGAGCAATCTCATCCAGGTCAAGCTCGACCGGTTCCTCATTTCCCATGAAGCTATTCCCTTCCTCGACGCTGCAACTCTCTCAGCTTTGCCAAGAATCGGGTCGGACCATAATCCCATTCTGTTAGAGGCCACTGGTGGGCCTAGGTTTAAGATCCCTTTCAGATTTGAGTCCATGTGGATTTCCCACAAGGATTTCAAATAGTTGGTTTCGGAATGGTGGCAGGTGACGGTGGTTGGTTCAGTGTCCAAAAGACTGGCCCTAAAACTTAAGATGATTAAAAAGAACTTAAAGGCATGGAATAAGGAGGTTTTTGGCAACATTTTTGAGTCTAAAAGGTCCATCTCTGAGCGCTTGAAGAGTTTAGAGGAAAATATGGAGGTCGAAGGGTATTCTGAAGGCCTCAGAGAGGAGGAACGGAGCCTCCTGGTGGACTATCATTCCATTCTTGCCAATGAGGAAACGTTTTGGCATCAGAAGTCCAGGGATCTCTGGTGAAGAGCGGTGATTCAAATTCAAAGTTTTTCCATGCGTCTACCATGAGACACAGGGGGGCCAACAAGATCAGACAGGTGTTGTGTAAGGATGGGCGCACTACCAGGGAGATTGAGGAAATTCGAAGCGAAGCAATCGATTTCTTCCAGGATTTGTTGGGTGCTCCTCCTGATAGCATCCTCCAAGTTCAAAAATCCTTGCTTGCTAATTTCCCTACCAAAGTCCCCCATGAGGCAAGTATTAAACTCCTGGAACCTTTTTCCCATTTCGAGATTAAGGATGCTCTTTTTTCCATGCAACCAGATAAGGCCCCCGGGCCTGATGGGTTCCCCCCGATTATTTCAAGTTATGTGGGATGTTGTGGGGCCTGATGTCTGTGAGGCTATCTTAGAAATCCAAGCATCAAGATCCATCCATCCGAAGCTCAACTCTACCTTCCTAGCTCTCATTCCTAAGTCGCCCGCCTGCAAAAGTTTTTCTGACTATCGTCCCATAAGCCTCTGCAATGTTTTCTACAAGATTCTTACCAAGACCATTGCCAATCGTCTGAGATCCCTCCTCCCCTCTTTGGTAGGTTCAGCTCAGGGGAGCACCGTTAAGGGTAGAAACATCCTTGACGATGTCATTACTATTCATGAAACCCTCCATACTGCCCAATGTTCCAAGAATGCTGCGCTTTTCCTTAAACTAGACATGAATAAAGCTTTTGACAGAGTGGACAGGAGGTTCCTCTGTGCTGTCCTTTGCAAGTTGGGCTTCCATCATCACTGGATTGACCTTGTGAACAGTTGCATTTCCACTCCATCCTTTTCTGTGCTGATCAACGGGTCCCCCGCTGGATTCTTCCAGAGTGCTCGCGGCCTTAGACAAGGTGATCCTCTGTCTCCTATTTTATTCATTCTTTTGGCAGAGGTCCTTAGCTGGTCTTTGAATGAAGCCCTCCACCGAAGCAAGATTTTTGGCATTCTGCCTACTTCCAGAGTTGATCCTGTCACTCACCAATAGTTTGTGGATGACACGCTCATATCCACTGGAGCGTCTGTCACTCAGGCCAAATCTATCAAGCGCATTCTGTCCCGGTATGAGAAGGCTTCTGGCCAAAAAGTTAATTATTTGAAGAGCAAAATTTATTTTGTTAATACCCCTCTGCGTAGGCAAATTCGCATTGCCAGAATCCTCGAATGCACTATTGATTCCCTGCCTGCAACTTATTTGGGGTTGCCGCTAGTTTGCAATGGGCGAGGCGGTGGGAACATCTGGAATTCGATTTTGGAACGGCTTCATAAGAAACTCAGCACTTGGAAAGGCAAATTGCTATCTCAAGCTGGGAAGGCAACCCTCACCAAAGCCCGTCTTCAAGGAATTCCCACCTATTTCATGTCTGTTTTCATGCTTCCTGTGTTTATCCATTCCAAAATCGAGCAGATTCAAAGGAATTTTCTCTGGTCCGGCAACGAAGAAAAATCCAGAATTCCTCTGGTGGCGTGGGATAAGGTTTGCCTTCGAAAGGACCAAGGGGGCATGGGATTGAGAAGATCCAGGCTCATGAACACTACCTTAATTGCCAAACATGCTTGGAGAATTCTTATTAATGCACCGACGGAATGGGTCAATATAGTTAAAAGAAAGTATCTTGGGGAAAATTCTCTCCTGGAAGCTGAGTCTCCTCATGAAGCTTCGGCTTTCTGGAAGACGGTGCTTCAGGGCCATTCGATGATTAACAGGGGTGCTCGTTGGATCTTGGGGGATGGATCCATGATCCTTTTTTGGAGAGACAGGTGGGCTACAGATGAAGCTCTCGCTGTAAATCAGAACTTGGCTGGCTTGAGGGCCCAGATTGATCCAAACAGTCATCTCAAGGTTTCGGATTGCATTGACCGGAGTTCCCTTCCCCCTCGGTGGAAACTTTTGATGGTGGATGGGTTTGATAATGAGGTGAATTTCTTGTACAGTGTCCTCCAATCGGTGTTAATTCCTTCGGTCATAAGAGACGATAGAATTATTTGGAGCAACACGTAGGATGGGCGGTTTTCTGTTAAGTCCGCTTATGATCTTCTATCGTGTGAGGCTGCTGTGGACCCCCGGTGGAAAGCAATTTGGAGGAAAGGGATTATTCCTAAGATAAATTACTTTGCTTGGATTGCCTTTTATAACAAAGCCCTTACCATAGACAATCTCCACAAGAGAGGCCTTGCAATTCCCAACAGGTGCTATCTTTGCTTAGCTGACTGTGAAACATCCGATCACTTATTTTTGCATTGCCCCTTTTCCCATTCGGTCCTAAGCTGTGTGTTGTCTTCCTTCCAAGTACTCTGGTGCTCCCCTCGCTCCCTTAAAGATGCCTTCCTCCAATGGCCCAAGCCCTTTAAGAATTCTAAGCTCCGATTCCTTTGTGAGGCTGCCTTTCACCATTCCATCTGGCAAATTTGGCTGGAGCGTAATGCTAGAGTCTTCGGCAAGATCCCTAGAATGGCTCCCTCTGTTGCCCAGCGGGCCTTATCCTTTGCTGTCAAGAATTCAAAAACTATTCCCAGCTCCCGCCCTCACAATCCTTGGGAGGCAATTATTTTCAAAAGACTGGACCTTGGCTCCTCTTCCAGAGTTGACTCAGTGAATGGCCGCAGGGAGGTCACTTGGACCAAACCTCCTTTGGGGTGGATCAAACTTAATTTTGACGGGGCTGCTAAAGGCAACCCGGGGCCCGCTGGTTTCGGGGGGCTTGTCAGGGACCATAATGGGAAGCTGATCTTGGCCTACTGTGAAAATTTGGGCCCTCAGACCAATCATTTTGTCGAAGCCCGTGGTGTGTTGAAAGGGTTGCAGGTCATATCGAATGATCCTAGGCCTTTAATTATTGAAGGCGATTCTCTAAACATTATCAACTACCTTCGTGGCTCCAAAGACCCATCGTGGCGGGTCCTGAATATCATCCTCGAGGCTAGGATGCTCCTCTCTCGGCGCGCCAGGTGGGAGGTGGGGCACATCTACAGAGAAGGTAACCGGGTGGCGGATCACTTGGCCAACAAAGGACTGATGACCACGTGCCCGGTTGTTTGGCGTTCTCATTTCCCAACCGAGGTGGACAGTTTGGCCAAGGCAGATATTCCCTCATGATGAAGAATTTGTATCATAGGTCTTCTCCCAAAGTTTGTTGATATATTGTCTTCGGCTATTATTCTGTTTTAATGTATTTCAAGATCAAGATTTCTAGGACTGTCCGCGTCTTCTGGGGCCCTCGGGCATTTTGTATTTCCCTGTCTTTTTTATGAACTGCTCTATTTACCCAGCCATCCGGCATGAAATATCTTTTAGCAAGGCTGATTTTGTACATAAGGTTTTGGGATCCTTTATAAAAACCCACAATTAATCTATTATTATAATTACCAAAAAAAAACAAGGAATAATAAAAAGAAGATAAAAAAATAATATATATTTAAAAGCATATTTTTTGAAGGAAAGAAAGCAAAAAATAAAAATAAAAAATATATATTTAGAAGCATCTTTCTGTCTAGAATAAATAAAGCTATAAATTTCCATTGGGGTTGAGAAAAAAAGGAGGCTAGGTTATGGTATGTTGGGCTGGAGGAAAGAGGATATGCAAGTCAATATCCATTCCCTTTTAGGAGTTCCAAGTTGGAACTTTCCACTCTTGACTTTGATATGATTACTTGTTCTAAATTTACGTAACTTATTTTCAATGGCTGACTAGAATAAAAAATATTTTAAAACTGAAGTCTCTCAATACTATATGCAAAATCAGCCCATATTTAGATTGCCACATCCTTAAGAGACTTTTTGACCTACGATTGCTCAGGATGCTTGTTTTTTTTGGTAAATGAGGAGCTTTATGTTAATAAAGGATTTTGAAGGATCCTTTAACCTAATTACAAAAGCAACCGAGAAGCATAGACATAGTAATAGAGGTACTTACAGACTGAAGTAAAATATGAACTGATAAAAGCAAAGTGTGAGGACGCAGCCTCAAATTCAGAAAATCCATGAAAATGATCATAAGTTTAGATAAGGAGGACCCTACCTCGATCTTGAGGAAATAAACAAAAAGGATAGCACCTATTTGTATAAAACTAGGAGAAATTGCAGACATGCTAACCCCTATTTGTATAAAACTAGGAGAACTTGCAGACATGCTAACCCCAATATAGGAAAAGAGACAAAAAAATGTAAGGTCTGAATCAAACCAGTTAACCTAGGAAATCTCAAAAAAGAACATAAGGTTATTCCTCAACTAAGGTTTTCTCTTCTTCCTTGATGGCATCTTCCTCGACGGCCTCGACATTATCGTCCTTAGGTTCCGTCTTCACTGTAGTCTTCTCCGCTTCAGAGCCTTCCTCCACTTCCACTTTTGGGTCAGGATGGCCACCATAGAAAAGAGTCTGCAGGCCTTATCTGATATCCATTATGTATTTTACCATAGAGTTCATCATTTTCATGATGGAAACAATGATGAAGTCCTTCAGTTGTTTGGTCTCATCATTTATTTCTTCCTCATCATTTGAAATATCAATAACATTCTTCTTGGTGGTCATATTTCAGAGTCTGATATACTTACTTACTGGAACCTCAATGTTGTCTTGACTGATGCTTTTCTTTAGCCTTAATCTAGCAACATCTTGCATAGCCTTCCTTTTCCTATCAGCAAGAGGAAGTTTAGCCAGAGTTTTGGTCAGGCTAGGTTTGGAAGGATTAGGCTTAGGGTTGTTGGAAAGGATGTAAGAGTAAATGACTTTGTATAAACCCTAGTGTCGGGGGAATTCAAGGCAAACTTTCTCCCTTCTGTTAGGAATGGCATGGTTTATGGAATTGAGGAGGAATAGGGGAATGTTAAGGGGTTTGATTTCTCTATAGTGATTAATAAAATCCAGGTGATAGGTCTTGAAGGGTTTTTCAGGATTATCAACTGTGACAAACTCCATAATAGGTTTCATGACTGAGTCCCAAGGAGAATGGAAATCGATTTTGTAGAGGCTCAAACTCTTGGCTTTTTTAATAATATTATTGTTCCATTGGAATTCAGCTAATTATATTTCCTAGTTATGCTTGTTGCGGTGAATGGATCGACCTATAGAGCTCTGACTAGTAATGGATGCTAGAAGGTGGACGTCGACCACAAAGTTTCTATCTCAGACAGAGACAACCCCATTATCCCAGGTCTCAAGGATATCCATGGTGATCTCACGGTCATTGCCAGAGAATAGTTGGAAAAAGGAAAAAAAACTTTCTATCCTAGAGGACCCTTTTAGTAATATCACCATAGTCAAGGGAATCAGGCTCCATGAAGTCGTTGGACATGGTGGGGATAAGTCTTTTTGCTAAAATACGTAGATAAGGACAAACAAAATTTGCTACTGAAAGGAGCCAAGGATGGGCAAAAACTGAGAAGTTAGGGTTTAAAAGGAGATGGATGGTGGTGCGGGTCGAGTGATGTGGAGAAACCAGATGAGGGTTGGAATGCTTGGAAAGGGGAGATCGAGCATAGAGGCTAGGGAAAGGAGGTGCATGGTGAAAGGAGGGAACACATGTGAGACATGGTAAAAACCATGGGCAACGACACATAGCAGCGCACAAGGTGGGCTTAGGAAATATACTGCTGACATAACTACCCATCGAAAGAGACTTCAAGGATCCAAAAAGGAAAGACATGTGTCCCAAGAAAAATTAAGTGGAGTGTTTTAAGGCGAGCAAGTCCAACCTGTCTTGACCATTAAACTTGTTGGAGATAGTGTTTATCTGCCACATCATATCATCGAGCTTGAGGTGGGTGCCTTCTTCATGAGAATATGTAGTGTATCGGTAGGAGGTAATGTTGTCCCCATAATTGGGAAGGTTCTAGCTTTGATTAGTGTGGGAATTACTGGACGAAAGTGCTTCCTTCACCTTTTTCCTGCTTTACAAGATAGAAATCATGCTTCGAAACCTACAAAGTTTGAAATGAATGTACCAAAATATGGTAATTAAATTAGCATGCATTCCAAAAAAATAGACCCAATGGGAGTTTGCGAGGTGGCAGTCAGTGGAAAAGGGATGAGGGTGGTGGGGATAATGGAGGTTGACAGAGTGAGGCCAATGGGATTGGTGATGGGGTTTTGTGGGGGTAGGCCAAGGGCTGTGGGGGAAGTAGGCCACATGAATAAAAATATGGTCGTTACTTTCGTAAATAACATTGGAGGGAATCCAAGGACTATAAGCCAGTGACATGTGGAACTTAGCATGACTAGAAAACAAAAAATGCTTATGCATAAGGATGAAGTTGACTACCATGAGGAGGGACTTCCTACTTAGGAAGGCTGATATATCATTTTTCTTGATTAGCAATACCTTTGAATTCTTCAAGGAAATTATGGAGCCAAGTTTGAAGATTGGATGAATTGACCCCGATATTGGCTAGATTGTCTGCAACCTTATTTTATTCTTTGAAGGCGTGTTGGTAGACAACTTCTTGGAGGTTGAGGACAAGGATCCTGGCTTCTTCAATGTATTCTCTAACTTTCCATGAGGGTCTAATTTTTTTGTTCTTGAGGTATTTGATAATGTTGAGGGAATCCCCTTCAACAATAAGTCTTGTACAGTACTCCTTGGTTAGACTTAACCCTCTCCACATGCTTTTAGCCTCAACAACATGATTAGTATGATCACCCAATACTTTAGCAAAGGATAGGATAATATCTCCTTTATGGTTTCTTAAGACCCCTCCCGCCCCTGCCTTACCTGTATTTCCTTTAGCAACTCCATCAAAATTGAGTTTGTGCCAGCTTGGAGGAGGAAGTTTCCAAATAGGGTCAGGTCGGATGGAGGTAAGAGGCTAGATTTCATGAAGGAGAAGGCCTAATTCAAGACCTAGTTTAGACTAAACCTTGGAAGGTAGTTTAGAAGTAGTGGGAATGAGTGAAGCATTTTCCAAAGTAGAGGCTCAGGATGCTTGTTAATATCTCTTGTTGTATCTTATTTTATAGTATGACTACTTTGTAATTTCTATACAAAAATTCCATTTAACTTGTCTTCCCTCTGGTCGATATGTAGTATGGATAAGACATAGCAGACTGTGCTATGTTGACAACTTTCATCTTATTCAACAACGTCTATGGGCATAGCCACTCAACTGCAGTTTTATATTATTGTTTACTATAAGACCTATGTTAAACACTGCATCGGATCCTCAACTCTTAGAACTGGGATCATAGTCATGTTTAATTAAATACGGATGTTTAAATTTGTAGAAAATAGCCTAAGTGTGATCTCCTAAAAAAATAACTAATAATTTAATGATTGTCTTATCCGATTGATCTATTAAATCATGAATTTTTGCTGGTGTATTTCAATAGCTATTGGTCGATTCAAACTTTTTATTTTTTCTAGAATATTTTTATGATGGAATTTCATTCCACTTTACTACCTCCTATTTTGGTTGTGTCATACTTTGATTAAATGTGCTATTCTTTGAGAATCTACACTACAAAAATGGTATTGAAGTACATGCATGAATGTCAGTAGTAACCTCTACTTCAAATATCTCCATTCTATGGTCTTAGCAAGGCATGTGGCGTACTATCCCAATTGAGGAGGTGAAATTTTATTGTTCATAGTAGGGATGCCAGTCTCATATAACGTGTACAGATTTTACGGTATATTACAGGCATCCAAGTCTCAATAACTAGATAATCATGCTTGTCATGGCTATTTTTTTTATCGATGCTGCCTTCCATACTTAGAGAACCATCAGACAAATTCAGAATATGTCATTTATAAAAATGAATGGGCTTCCATAGCCATAATACTCATTGCTCTTGTTGTCTTTCGGATGTGCTTGGAGGTAAACTTTGTTGTGTAGACATAACATCCATTTTATAATCCGCCCTAGACCATCAAGGTTAATTAGATATATTATATTATGATGTGAGTTGGGATGAGATAGAACAACATTAATGAATCTTTGCAATTAATTAGTATTAATAACTTATACTAAAGAATGATTGCTTTCATATATGAGTTTGGTATATATGAAGTTGTATTGATGTTGTATTATGAAAGAAAGAATCTCGTTTTTAATATTTTTCTTATTGATTCTAGATTTGTAAAACATAGAAGAAATTTAGAGATAAGTCTACGATTGCATTCATTTTATGATTTCATGGAGTAGATTGAAATGTAGGGTATAATAGTTGGAGGATAATTTAATTGATAAATTAGTGAAATTTTAGATGTTGTATGCAAACTACCATACTATGATTTACAATAAAATTGTAAATGAATGGAATCAACTAGAAGAATGAATGATCTTCTAGATTTGGGAGGAATGGAATGGTTTTGCATAATATAAAAACCCATGGATTTTATATGTGGAATTAGAAGAGGGAAATCAACTGAATAAGTTGTATTTGCTTTATAGATCTACTCACTTATTAGTGTAAATATTGGTTTTGTTATCATAAAGTAGAATGTTTTATAAAACTTTGAAATCATATGTATTTTGAATAGAGAATTAGAATCTATTAATTGGATTAATTGAATGAACAAAGTAATGATACATTGTGCATCATATGTGTTATAATGGAAATTGTAATTGAATGGAATTAACTAGAAGAGTGGAAGAGTACCTTCTAGTTTTGGGAAAGGATGGATTGGTGTCCTTTCCTTGGGAAGAGGTATGGGACTCTTCCTTATGTTTGGTGGTAATCCAAAAAAATAATGGTTGGGATTATGAATTAATCCTTATTGTGAAAATATTAAATATGGATGATTATGTGATTCATGCTTGGTGATTTCTTAGAATGTGTTATACATTTGGCAAATATTTGGAGCATGATTGCATATATATTTGATTAGCATGTTTGCTTGCAATGCATTTGGCATACTTTGCATTTGAGTTGTCCTGATCCCTTCACTATCATCTCTCACACCATGGAGATTCAAGACATTCTAGAGAAGGACTGAACAATAATTATTGAAGACTATTATACTATTCATTTTGTATAAGCATATTTTTGAGATAGTTCCATTGTAATTCTGGATGGCTGAAATTATTGATGTATAAACAACCAAGATTTGAAATATTTGATGTATTTTGGATTACATGCTTATGTATATTAGAAAATAAGACTTCTAATATAGTATTCACCTCCAATATATGTTAGGTGATATATGATTTGGAAATTGATCAAGCAATGGAAATACTTTGATTAGTATATGTGGTCAAATGTATGATGTTTAATGAATGTTTATAATTTCTATATCTTATTGATTACAATAGTGTGGAGGGAAAACTTATGGATGACCTACACAACAATATGAGACATAACAAAACCATTAACCTAAGATAGCTAGAAGTAAACCAATCACTTCATGCAATCGGGTAATTCAGACAATCACCAACACCATCACACCTAGTAAATGAGTAAATTCTATAATGGTGCTTAAGAAAATATCCCTAGTCATGAGAGAAATAATAATATTAATGACTCTCTTATTAATACTAGTCTTCATGGATAGTATGGAGAGGAAGGGATAATTCCATTTTGGATAAAACTCCTAATTAATGGTAAAACCATTGAGATGTCCTCATGAAGGACTTAGCCATTATATTATCCTCTCATCAATTGGTGATGGTATGGAGGAATTATAGGAGAGGGTACTCCTAATTATGAATGGCTTGAATGAATTTAAATGTGACTTTGAGTTAATATTTTATGGCTCGGATCACTTACTGAGCATTTGGGATATCCTTGTCTTAGATCATTATTATACTCTTGATTTATTGAAAGGTGAACACGATTATTATATGGGTTTCATAAAAATAAAAAAAAATTAGTGGATGAGAAGCAACAAATGGGGTTTTTACAACATGATCAAACCACCGACCGGATGCATAATATGATTCGATCACCAACTGGATGCATAATATGATCCGGTCACCCATCGAGTGCATATTATGACTTGGTCTCAAACCAAATGCACAATATGGTCCAGTCACCGAACATATGTAGAATAAGATCTGATCTTACACTGAATGGATAATGTGATCCAATCCGATATCAGATGCATAATATGGTTTGAAATTATACCGAAAGGAGAATAAGGTTTGGTTTCGGGGTGATAGCCCTCATGTAGAATTAGGTTTGGTTTGGCCGCCATGTGTCACACATTCATTCAACAACATCACATATCCAATACAATATTACCACATGTCAACCCTATTTTTTTAATCTATAAAAGGGCATCAACTGTCATTTTTTCCATTTCATTTCAATTACTATAGCAACCAAAGCTAACCTTTCTAATCAAACCTTTCGATTACCAATCCTTTTTATTTGTAATCCAACTTCTTGCAATGGCCACCCCTTCCACTCCTGCACCAAAACTCAAGAATATTTATTTCTCTTTGATCTAATATTTTATGACAACCCCAGGGATGGAATTTAAGTGGCTCAATAATGCAATTTGACAACCCTTTTTTCAATGCCACAATTCAAAATAGATAAAGTCCTCCTGCAACATATAATAGTTTGTTATGACCATGATAGGGCTACGATGAGAATTAAAGTACAAAATAGAAATATGCTTTTCACCATCACCCCTATAAATATTAATAGATTGATAGGTCTTCCTTTAATTTATTTTCCTCAAGTGTCGATGAGGTTGCAACTATATCCAAATGACAAAGCACACCTCAAAAGCAAGTACAATCTATCATCAAAATATTTGGCAGTTATAACTCTTGTTAATTATATTCTATTAACGTTTAATATTTCAAATTTGTAAATTGACATCTAATTTTGTTTTTGCAGCTTATGTCACCAATTCAAAAAGAGTTTTGTCAATCAACAATGTTAACCATCAAACTCTGAAGGCCATTATCGAGTTCTTCCAGGTTAGACTAATTCTTATGGAAAGACCATAAATTTTATTTTGGGCACTTGTTTATATTGTTCAATCTAAGGACAATCAAAGGTTTTATTGGTGCACATATTTTGGATCGAATCAAGTCCGAGTTGCACACCGTACAAATGGCAACCATCAAGGCACAATCCATTGTAGGCACTGTTAATTTTCTTTTTGCACTATATTATGAGTGTTTTCATTATTTGCAGACTACTCCTGTACCAATTTTAGTGCATGCAACACTACAGGCTATATCTATGTTAGCAGAGGAATTGAATTTAATAATTGCATCTTTGAAATTGACATACTATTTTATATTTTATCACATTTATTTTTTTAATTTTTCTTTTCATCTATTTGTAGGATAAGGAAGACAATACAAGGATTAAACAAATTGATGCCAATAGGGGTCACAGGTCAGAACAAACTGGTGATTCTAAATATACAGGCTCAAAATCGACACCATTGCATAGGTCATATAAACATTCCAAGAAAGCCACTACTCTTGGGGGTTCTCATACATCTACGTATGCATAAAATATATAGGCTGAATCTAGTGTGGCCAACATATTTTCTAAGGAAAGCATGATTTATTTCTTGGAAATTATGGATAGTGGTAGATCCAAGGTCGTTAAACCATTCTCAAGCATATTTCTCTAAATTTTGGAAAAATAGCCTAAGGATAACATCTTCATCATCTACCTCAAGACTATCCATGGCATACAAAAAATCCTTATGTTATCTTCACCAATGACAACATTATTTCCTTGAAATTTAGGCAAGTACTTATGAGCTTTACCAAGGAGGGGATTCAATTTGGAGGTAAAACGAAATATCTATACATATTGGTTCTCCATTTATTTATATTTTTGTTAGCATTAGGATCTACCATACTCACTACATGTTGATTTACTATGGATATTTGGTTTATAGTAGGGGAAGACTGATTTAAACTAGAATTTATACTAGAAACAAGAATAACATGAATTGAAGCTGAAGTATTTTTGTGATATTTGAATAATATATCAGGATTAGGTACTCCAATGAGCAATTTTTTTCCACTTCTTATAGATACCAAATCTAGCTCCTCTTTTTTATTTTTAAGGTTCTAAGTTCATTTGGAATCGCCAACACATGTGTGCAAATAAAGAGTAAGATATTCAACAATACTTAGGCCAAGATTGCTTAGCTTTATGTTCACTCAATTCTCACAAAATTCACTCAAGGGATCTAGGAAAGATAGAGTAAAACACAAAACACAAAAAAAGACTAAGTCTTCCCCAGTAATGGTGCCAAAAACTGTTGGGAGAAATTCTTGCACCCTTGGATATTTGTCATGTTGTAAGACTCCCCCGATCCAATCAACACTATAGACTCTAGGGGATCCACCTCTTTAACATAGGAAAATATTATCCTAAGACTCTAGAAAGACCGATTAAGGTAAGGAAACAATAGAGGTGAAGCTATAATATTTCTGATATGTTCATGCTCATCTAGATTTAAAAAAAATGTAACATAAATTCTAACCAAGATTTAGACTAACTCCCATCTAGTGCTTCAATCAGAAGAGCGATATCTTATCCATTTGGAAATTGTAGCAAGGCTTAAAACGCTAAAATTAAATGAAAATAAAGAAAATAAGATAAAAATTGAGCCAACCACATTCATTCAAATAATGCAACAAAAGTGATTGAACATGCTAGTGAAGGAAGGTACCATTTACATATTCAAATGATGTAACATGTAAAAAAGACAACAAATAAAACTGCACACAAAAATACAAAAAGGAGAAAGCAAGATTACATTAATGTAAGATATCATTACAATGGGAGTTTGATCAAGATAATCAGATATCGCTAAGAAAATACAAATAAGTTCTCCATTTAAATGATGTAATAGAGAAGGTCAATTCTTCATTCAGATGATGTAACAAAGAGCCTCCTAGATTTTGACCTCAGCCACTAGAAATTATCTTAGTAAATTGAGCATCTCCTTATAAAAAACCCATACAATAATGGAGAAGAAAAAGGGGTGACTAGATAAGACACATAAAAGAAAATACAACTAAAAGGATGGGTACTATACAAAAACTTAATCCATTCCTTGGTCGATGCAAATTATTTTATAGCTTCATTATGGCCCATTATTTTTACAATTGTAACTACCTCCATGATGGCTCATAACTATTGTGCTTACCTTTATCTAGTCTTGTACCATTAATTGTAATTGTTATGGATCCTATTTGCAACTTGATCATGGTCCATGACTGTAATTGATAATTAAGGCCAAGTGATGGATCACAACTATAACTACCTCTATATTCTATTTTATGCCATTGATTCTCATTATAATACCTTTAGGCCATTAAATAGTTGCTTAAATTAAAACATTAGCCCTTATTAATTATTTTAACCCAAACTTTAAACATAATAACCCATAATAATTATTAAAAAATGAGTCATTGGTCATCAATTTATTTTAACCCAAACTTTAAACATAATAAAAAATATCCACTTAATTATTTATAGTCTCGCAAGCCACTTATCCTAATTTCCACCTATGGATGCTTAGGCTACCTATGTGGCCCTTGTGATGGCACCACTAACCGGTACCTTCAAGCGGCCCCATAGAAGGATACCCTAACTATTGTGATGTTATTGACCTATCCTAAGCACCTTCACACTCTTAAATCACCTATATGTTGACCCATGTTCAATGTGGGACTAAGACAAAACCAAAAAACCTAGCCCCTACATACTTGAAATGGATACCACCACATGTCAATCATGGATGGAATGAGGTTTTAATTTAATTTTGCACAATGATCAGTCAAAGTGGGCTCCACATAGTGGTCACAACTTGTCCTTTTCACTTACATCATCAGATCTCTCCAAGTAGGCTCCACATGGTGGTCATAGCTCATCTTTCCTCTATCCCCCCATGCTATCACCTATGTCGTTAGATCTCTCTCGTGGTGGACTCCATATGGTGGTCATGAATTTTCTTTCCATTGTCCCCCCATGCTCTCACCTATGCTATTAGACCTCTCCTAAAGGGCTCCACATGTTGGTCATGGATAATATTTCTTTTATCCCCCCACACTCTCACCTGTATCGTTAGATCTCTCCTAATGGGCTCCATGTGCCTATCATGGCTCATATTTCCTTTGTCCCCCCATGCCCTCACACAAATTATTGGATCTCTCCTAGTGTGCTCCATGTGATGGTCATAGCTCATATTTCCTCTATCCCCCCATGCTCTCACCCACATCATTAGATCTCTCCTAGTGGGCTCCATGTGGTAGTCATAGCTCATCTTTCCTATATCCCCTATGCTCTCACCTATTCCATTGTATTTGTGCATGTGCATCTAAACCTACCATGACCTGTTGACTATGGACTAGGGGTAGTGGGGTCCATATGGCCCAACCTGGCCATCCATATTTTACCATGTGTTACACACAGCTCTGCCATCCGCACACTAACTTCTACATATTTTTGATTTGAATGGGCATGAAATGTAGGCTACAAGTAGATGAAGTCAAGGAAGGGTTTAACTTTTAATGAATTCAAAGGGTTATTAAATCTTATAAAAGAAAAAAGGACTACTATGGTGAGGGAATTTAATTTTTGATGAGCTCGAAAGGCTTGGAATTTAGTAAAAATATAGTGGGGGTTACTTTGACTTTAAGAGATAAGGGTTTATAAAATTGAACATTCTTCATGACAAAGGACTTGTTTTAGGGATGTCGAATGCAAACCTTAGGAAGACATTTGCAATATTATCATTAGGACTAAAATATCTTTATCGACTAGAAAAATTGAAAGAGGGTCCAACGACTAGTGGATAAGGTACTCCAATGACTAGTAGACCAAAATGCAAAAAGGATTTTAGGGGCTTAGGAAATAAAATATGATCATGGGGGACAAAAAACATATATTTTTACAAAAGACATTTTGACTTAAAGGAAAATAAGTCTCGAACTTTTTGACTAAGGATGAGATGGGACTTAAGAAGACCAAACCTTTTGAAAAGACTTTTAAGCATATGAATTTTACAAAGATATTACCTGGAGGAGACAAATGTTTTCAAAAATCTAAATGGACCAAAAACAAAAAATAGGAACATTCTAATGAATATTGACTAGGGGATTATTGCAAATTTTGGAAGGACCACAAAAATTAAAAGAGAAAACAATCTTGTCCTAGACATGAAAACAAAACAAACTAAATCAAGGACTCATAGGGCAACAAAAATTTGAAAATTAGGGATGATCTCAAGTTGGATTTTGAGGATCCAATAGGACCCTAACCCTTTTACATGAGAAGTCTGATCATATTGGAAAATAACAACCATAAGCCAACAAAAGATATTCTAGTGAAAAGCACACACCTTTCCTCCTAGGAAAGATAACACTAAAGTAACTATCAGAAGAAAAGTATTACAAAGATAACACCAAAAAAGATCGATCTCAGATTAAGCATTGTCCTTCAACTCTATGAGGGTTCTAGCTAATTCCACCTCCTCTATCTTCAACTTAGTTGTGTTAACCAATGAATATTTCACCCTCATCTATCTATCCTTCATGTTCTTCTTGAAATCTTGAATGCTTTCCTCCTGAGCCTTCCAAAAAACCTTGCTTGAGCTTTTCCATTGGCTAAGTTTTTCATTCAACACTTGCAATTTTATTTTTAATTATATCCTCACTAGGTTCTGTATAATTCAATGGAGTGGACTATTGTTGTTTCATTTTCTTGTTTTGGGATTTTAAGACTCTATATCACTTATGTTTGACCTGAATATTTCCTTGTGAGCCACTATAATTGCAACATCACCCTCTAATTCTTCCCATGTTTGCATGTTGTCCATGTCTAACTCTATCTAAGTGGTTGTATCCTTTCCTAAGTACTTTATTTACATATAAGCACTTCTACCATGAATCTTAGAAAATTTTTCCTCTAGTCCACCCATGTTTCTTATGTTTAAGGGTCATTTTTTTTATTAATACTAAAATTTTATTGATATCTTCCAATGTTGAGATCCATGAGAAAGGACAATAAAAGTTTACTGCGGATATTGTTCTTGTTCTGTTAATACTAAAATAATCCTAAGATCTTCTAGTGTTGAGATCCATGAGAAACAGTGTCTAATTTGTTATCAGACTAATAATATAAATATTCACATTCATTGTCCACTAATTTTATACATTGCTTATCATGATTCTTCTTGTCATTTTATGACTTCATGTCTTTTGCATATTTTCCTTCAATGTTCAAATATTTTTTTATCAATTTCTTGATCAAAATTTTTGATATTCGATAATTTTTTTCCTTTTTATGGACTTGAAATTCTAGAGAGAGTAATACCATATATGATATTTTCCCTATATCAATAAGTATTATGATAGTAGTTTTGGAGTCTTCACTTGATTCAATCAATTTTATGTTTAGATAATCTTCAGGTGTTACAAATTGTTCATATTTAGATTCTCTAAAAATTGTTTGTAATATCGTCCTTGGTTGTAAATATTTTTATTTTCTAGCATTCTCTATCATACTTTGTGTGTAGTGTTTTAAATTTTCCAATATTTCTTCACTATCTTCCAATAATGCATTTTGAATATTTTCATCCATAATCAACTTCACAATGTAGCTTTAATTCTCTCAATTTTTTTTGTAGATTTCATTTAATTCTCCCAAATTAATAATCAAATTCCTTCAAATCAAATTAAATCCCAATTTTATAATCTTCTTCTTCTCTAAAAAATTCACATTCAATCTCAATAAATTTCAAATTTTCAATTCTTTTTCACTTCTTATAGCTCCCAAATTTTAATTTCAAATTCTTCTCTCTTTCAACAATTTATATATCAACCAATTTTCAAGTTTCAAATTTCAATTTCATTTCCTTATAATTCCAATTAATTCATTCATCTTTAAAACTTTTAAATGACTTATTTTTCCTAAAATTTTTCCTTTTAATTAACACCTTATAACTAAAACAATCTCAAATAATCAAATATTTCCTTCAATAAATAAGATACCCAAAATATTAATGCACCCATAATAATATTAAAGTGAAATATTACCTTAGTGTGGTGCCACACCAGCCTATTATATTTTTCTTTGACTACTTCAATGCATCTGATATGTGATTATGCAAAATACTCATGTTTTAGTTTTTCTTTTGAGTAATATTTTGAGCATTACATCTAGACCACCTTCACTACTACAAGTATTGTATGAGTAATCCACAATCCTTATAAACTTTTTCTATGTCCACTTAGACTTTGAATGCTTAATGTTCCTCTTGATTCACTCTTCAAGTTCTATGCTCAAGTCCAATGTTCTTCTAGCCACAAAATGCACTTCAATATTCTATATTTACTCAATCTATATCATCTAACATTATCTCATCTATGTCTAATCATATTCTAGACTCTCTCCAAATATTATATTCTCAGTTGATTTTAAAATCCTCTAGTAGATCCTAAGTAATTTCGTGCATTAAATTTCAACTCTAGTAGTTCCTCACATTCCTCCTTTAGATGTTCTCCACTCCAGTAGCTCCTCATGTTTATATTTTAGATGTTCTCCACTCTAGTAGCTCCTCACATTCCTCTTTTAGATGTTATCCACTCTAGTAGATCCTCATGTTCTTCCTTTAGACATTCTCCACTCTAGTATCTCCTCACATTCCTCCTTTATATGTTCTCCAATATTATTCTCCTCACCTCTCCAATATTTACACTCATTCTCCAATATCTCCACATTCAATATCATTCATGTCTTCTCTCCATATTCACCCATCTAATATTCACATGTCTAGTATTCACATGACCAACACATCTAATATTCACACTAGATGTTGGTGATAGCTATTCTCCAATCTCTTTCCAGCATCTTATCTCAATATATTCCTCTCCATTTCCACCTTGGATAGGGCTTACTAAAGTGGATTTGATGCCATTAATAGCAAATGGACCCAAATATCATAGGTCAATATTTCCTAGGATCATATAATCACATGCAAATAATCTCATTCCATAATAACATCAATATTACACAAAATAAAAGATTTATTGATAATATTTAATAGTTTCAATACATTCTAATTACATAGCATGGAGCTTTATCATCATTATATAACTTTATATAAGACTCTTCAATACTCTTAACTTTTGCTCTTCTCAAACTCATGAGAGATGCAATATTTCATACGTCATTATTACATTATAAAAAGGTATCTCATGATTACATAACTTCCTACTTCTAATCTTGACGTATCTCACATGACTCTTCACTTACACATATGACACCTCATAACTCACACTTGCACACAAGAAACCTTTCACTCATAACTCCTACTTGATTACATGACACATAAACACATTTCACATCTTAGTACCTACTATTGATATAAATAATAAAAACACTCCTACTATAAATATTTACAATGGTACTCATGGACCAAATAATGTAATATCACCAACAATACCCTCAACACTCACTTCTACATCATGCCATGTGACTTTTCTTACAATATTCTTTTTGGAAGGCCATAGATCCATAATATGCAGGTCAACCCTTCAACTTTACATTAATATATTAAATACAAGGGAAAGACTTATCACATCCTTGCTAACCATAAACCTTACAAGTATTTTAGGTAATAAATGTTGAGTATTCAAAGTCCTATATTTTTTCTTGCATTTATATCTTGAGTCTTCTTTAAACCTCCCATGATCGATATATTAAAATCACTTAGTTTAAATAATCAACCTAATAAGTAATTAACAACAAGTGATATAAATTCAATCATCATTAATACAAACCTTTATTTAGATAACAATAAAAAATTCTAGACCTAGCCAAGATCCCTCATGTCCCAAAACCTTATGTTTATCTCCTAGTAGTATGGGTAAAATAGTGCAAATATGAAGTTGCTCATTTCTTTATGCTAGAACTACCAACAATGATAAAATTCATGGTTGTAATTCTTACATATTTGAGTAAAATTACGCTTCATGTTTTCTATGAAACTCATATCCCATTCCTAAGTAAATGTTACCTAGTATGGGATATCAATACAAGGGATAAGGCTTGTATGAGCAAGTTATTAAATAACCCCCTATAGATGGCAAATATGATTGGTATTCCATATGATAGGCTATATCCCTAGTCGTAATGAGCCCTATATCTCTTCTTATTTATTTCTTGAAAAGAAATTGTGATAGAGAATCCATAACTAGTATTACTTCTTTAGACATACTTGATTGGAATGATAATAATGGTTGTGGATCATTATTTATTTTGGGTATTAGTCTCCCCTAATTTACTTGATATATCAATGTACATTATGTAACCTTATACTACCCAATGAGGATTATTGATGAACACTCTTGTGAATAAGAGGAAATCACGTATGATCCTCCCCAAGGTGGTCCTTTGGACTACCATGACTAGAACCACTTTTATTTTGGTAGGTCATTTCTACAAATTGTAAATGTGGCCATATCATTGAAGTTAGACAACATTCATTTGACCATATGCTATTAAATTTCAAAACATAGGGGTGCTTCCATATCCCCCTTAATTAGAGGAAAAATATCATATTCCAATATAGAAAACCATAAATATCAATATTAGGATTTTTGATGATCCAAAGATACTTAAATTAGAGAAAATATTAACCAAGATAGAATGTAAGGAATACACCTAGCTATTAAAAAAAATCAAGAATATCATTACTTGGTCCTATGCTAGAATATTTGGTTGAGACCCTTCGCTAGTTGTCCATCACCTATTAGTTACCCCTAATGAAAAACCCATAAAAAAAAATTATGAAAAATATTCTAAAATTCACACTCGAAGAAGAGCTCCAAAAACTCCTTGATGTTAACTTCATCAATGTTATAGACTATTTTACCCTTGTAAAAAGCATCATATTTTCTTCTAGTTTTACCCTTATAGTGTGATGATGTTTAGACACTTGAGTGCCTTATTTTTATATCTACGTAGATCACGGGAAAAATAGGTGATGTGTTCATGGTTTGTGAAGAGGCTCTCAAGTGTCCCTTGGACACATGATTTCTATCATTTCAATTCATGTGCCATCATGGTGTGGCCACCCCTTGATTTTCATCCTCACAATTTGATTTTAGTTATAAATATCAAGACTTTTCATTGGTTTCAATTAGCTCAAAGAAGATATGGCCTTGATGAGTGTCATCAACTTGATTGTGGGTACCAAGGAAGGAATTTAAAAGGTGCTAGAAATATTTTGGTAAATTTGGGAAGATGCGTCTCTAAAGGATTATTTTTTAATAAATCCATCTTTCCCTTTATTAGGCTCACTAAGTTATTTAGAAACCTATATTTAGTGGAGATATTTCGGTTGGTGGAGCTCAATTTTTTCTTGCTTTCATGGTTTTGGTGGTTTTAAGTTGTGCGAAGAGTTGCCATTATGGAAGAAATATTGATAGGTGTTGAACCTTTGGTTGAAGAGAGATAAGGAGCCCCAATAAACTAAAATTAGAAAAGTAATAATTATAGAATCAAAGGAAGAAGATAGTAGATCCACACATTACACAATATTTATCTTGGAAACCCTCAACCGAGAAAAAACCAGCACAGTATTATCTTATTATTGCATTAACTTGATCGTCTCCAATACAATAATATTCTTCTTCTCTCTCATGCCAAACCTAATGCAAGTGAAATATATATAACAAAGGCACATGCACAAATTTTACAATATCGTGGGCAAAAAAACATTGGTTCAAACATAGTAACCCTAAAAGCCCATATGGATCTAAAAATAACTTTAAAACCCTAAAAATTCAACCCCAGTAAGTATAGGTATAGAATGTCCAGTACCTTTTAGTTTTAACACCACATGGAAAATATTCAACATATTTTCAACATTATCCCACCTATTGAATACTTTCTATAGGGGCTAATAACTACCATTGTCAACTATCAAGGGCAACCATGCCCATAGATCTTCTAAACCAATAAAATTTCTAAGCAAGTATAGCCTTTGTTAACAAATCAACAATATTATTTTTTGTATCAACTTTATCCAATATCACTCGGTTCTCTTCAATCATATCTCTCACAAAATGTTACTTCTTATCAATATGTTTTGACCGATCATGAAAATGAATATTTTTTGCCAAAAATATTACACTCTGACTGTCATTGTTAATTCTCACAGCCTTCTGTTTAATGCCAATTATTGAACACAACATTTTTAACCACACTACTTATTTATTGGCATGAGTTTCTATAATGTACTCTACTTCTATAATGGATAAAGCAATAACTGATTATTTTTTACTCATCCAAATTACTACACCTCCAAAAAACCTAAACACATAAGCACTCGTGGATCTTCTCTTGTCAATATCACCAGCCTAGTCAACATCCACAAACCCTTGTAGATTTACAATATCATTATCTCCAGATTTTTCTTCATAAAAAATAGCATAATCTGTAGTTCCACACAAGTATCTAAAGATCCTCTTCACAATAGTCTAATGTTTATTTTTTGTAATTGACATATATCTACTAACTACACCCACTGCATGTGCAATATCAGGTCTAGTATAGACCATTGCATACATAATATTACCCACAACACTAGAATAAGGAACATGATGCATTTCTTCAATTTCCTCATATGTTTTAGGATATTGTTCAGTAGATAACTTTTGACCAACCGGATATGGAGTACATACTTGTTTACAATCATGCATTCTAAACTTTTGTAGTATCAAATAAACATATTTCCTTTGATTTAACCATAAATTTCTATTTGCATGATCCCTTATTATTTTCATACCCAAAATAAATTTTGCAGCACCCAAATCCTTCATGTCAAACTCAAAAGATAACTGATATTTTAGTAACTTTATCATCTCCTTACTATTACCAATTAACAACATGTCATCCACATACAATACAATGATAACAAAATTTTCATCTTCCTTTTTGAAATATACACATGGATCTGATTTAATTTTTCCAAGCCCAAGTGTCAAAACAAACCTGTAAAATTTATGGTTCTACATCCTTGGAGACCACTTCAACTCATAAAGATATTTCTTCAACTTGTATACCAGGTCCTCCTTACCTTTTATCTTAAAGAATTCTAGTTGTGACATATATATCCTTATCAAGTTCACCATGTAGAAAAGTTGTATTTACATCCATTTGTTCCATTTCAAAATGAAAAGCAGTAAAAATAGCCAAAATAAATCTAATTGAAGTTAGTTTAGCCACAGGAGAAAAAATCTCACCAAAGTCAATTATCTCAACTTAAGAAAATCCTTTTGCTACCAAGCAAGAATTGTACTTCTCCAACTTTCCTTCTACATTGTACTTCTTCTTGAATAACCACTTACAACCAATAGGTTGTTGGCAATTTTGGGTACCTTGAGTACATTGCCTTTGCCTAAGTTTAGTTGTTGTCATTGATGTCAAGGAGCTATTGGTAGATGTTGTTTTTGATGTCAAGGAGTTCTTGGAGCAATTTGTTTTTATGTCTAAGGATGTGTTTTGATGAAGGTTTCAGCTGGTCGGTAAGTCTCCAAGAAAATCAGAGTAGCCCAGTTGCCAAAAATCCAGAAAAAGATAAGTTAGAAAAAGTTTGCAGGCTGCTGGAAAAACTGTCGCGATTTCGCGACATGTTTGAGGAGAGAGAAAGTTTGGCCAAAACTGTCACGATTTCGCGACATGTTTGAGGAGAGAGAAAGGAGACGATTTCGCGACATGAAGGAGGAAAGTGGGCAAAAGTGTCACGATTTTGCGACAAGTTTCAAAGAAGTTGTACGGATGCAGAAAGTGTCACGATTTCGTGACAAGTTGAGTTGGCAGTGTTGAGTTGCAGGAAGTGTCACGATTTCACGACAAGTTTCGAAGAAGTTGTACGGATGCAGAAAGTGTCACGATTTCATGACAGGTTGAGTTGGCAGCTTGCAGTTGGCAAAAGCGTCACGATTTCGTGACATGTTCCAGTTTCATGAACAGTTGACAAGAAAGAGCTTAAGGCAACGAAAGCGTCATGATTTCATGACATGTTTCATTTTCGCTAGTGCAAACCAAGAAAAGGATGAAGGAGCAAGAGGTGTCACGATTTTATGACAGAGTTGCTGATGACGTCAGCTAAAGGCAAAGATGTCACGATTTCATGACAGTAGCGGAGAAGAAGGCTTTGAAGTCCAGAGCGTCACGATTTCGTGACAAGAATCATGATGACGTCAAAAGAGGCAAAGGTGTCACGATTTCATGATAGCGGAGAAGAAGGCTTTGAAGTCTAGAGCATCATGATTTCGTGACAAGAATCATGATGACGTCAGCAAGAGGCAAAGGTGTCACGATTTCATGATAGTAGCGGAGAAGAAGGCTTTGAAGTCCAGAGCGTCACGATTTCATGACAAGAATCATGATGACATCAACAAGAGGCAAAGGTGTCACGATTTCATGATAGCAGCGGAGAAGAAGGCATTGAAGTCTAGAGCATCATGATTTCATGACAAGATTCATGATGACGTCAGCAAAAGCTGTAGTGTCACGATTTCGTGACAACAAACCAAAGAAGGTGTACGGCAGACAAAGGCGTAGCGATATCGTGACATGTTTGAGTGTCGTGCGAGAAAAGCTACAGAACAACAGAGGCGGTTGAAGCCGACGAAGTTAACCTTGGCCGACGAAGTATAAGGTTTTACAACCGACGTGTTAGAAGGTTGAACAGCTGACTAAAGAACAAGATTTCATCTTGAGATTGTGAGTATTTAAAGGAGGACTATTTGAGCAATTTTGTGTGTCGATGGTGTGTGCATTCGAAGTGTGGCATTCGCAGAGTTAGTGCGACAAGTGAGGTTCGATCATCGAAAAAGAGAGAGCGAAGTTCGACTGCAGCATTAGAGTGCATTTCATTGAATCTTCTAAGTGTCAAAGACTATGGTGCTGTTTGCACGAAGAATGTGCTGCTGTTCATGAGAAGACTATGCAAAGAGAATGAGCTGTTGTGGTTGCACATAGGCGCATAAATTGTTGTGCATTCGAATGCTGCAGTGATTGCGAAGATTATGCAAAGGGTGGAATTTGATCTAAGGAAGCTATGATTGCAACTGTGTTCATGCAGTCTGTGTAAAAGAAAGCAAAGTGAGCAAAGTAGATGCTGCTGTAATTGCAAAATAGTTGTGAAGGACGAACGACAGTGAAAAGTTGTTCTCCAACCA
Organism: Wollemia nobilis; assembly: GCA_028583015.1. Lineage (NCBI taxonomy): Eukaryota > Viridiplantae > Streptophyta > Pinopsida > Araucariales > Araucariaceae > Wollemia > Wollemia nobilis. The sequence continues at coordinate 1,720,328 of JAQPPZ010000282.1, forward strand.
AGTGCAGAAAAGAACAGAGGAAGAGGACAGAATTGTGCCAGACCGAAGGACTGTGTTTTGGTGCAGAAAAGAGGACCAGCTTGCTGTGACAGAGTTGAGGACAGAGATCTCCAGCCAGAGCAGAGAAGACAGGTGTCTTCCATGGAAAGAGTTCCACTTGCTAAGGGCAAAAGAGATAGAGGTCTTCTAGAGGATCACTAGCAAAGCAGATTTAGGGGAAGGTGTCTCCTTTGAGCTGAGGCTCATAAACATTGTAATCGGGAAGGATTCCCAGAGGTTTTGATATAACTTTTAGAGGAAAAGTTTTATCCGTGGAGTAGCCCACCTTGGGTGAACCACGTAAATTGTTGTGTCTCATTGTGGATTGCTTCTTATGCACTGTTTTACTGCTGTTATTACTGCTATCTTATTCTGCATGTTAATGGTTTGAAAGCTGTATTGATAGATAAAGTTAAAAGAGGTCTTATACTGTTCACCCCCCCCTCTCAGTATAAGCTTGTGTTCTTCAATTGGTATCAGAGCCAGTGCCTTCGAAAAGTTTAACAGCTTGAAGGAAAAGTTTACAAAGAACACAATGGACTACTCGAGTGGCAATGCAACACCTATTCTTGACGGATCAGATTTTGGTCTGTGGAGTGCAAGAATGAAAGTCTATCTAATGGCACTCGGTAATGAGGTATGGGAAGTTGTTGAAGATGGGTATACCATTCCTACAAATGGTCCTTACACTAAAGAAGACAGGCTTCTACATCACAACAATTCAAAAGCCATGAATGCAATCTTGAAGGGTTTACAAAAGGCAGATCTCACTAAAGTTATTCACTGCAAGACAGCTAGTGAAATGTGGAAACAATTGCAGGTTGTTCATACAGGTGATGCAAATGTTCGAAAGGCCAAGTTAAGACATTTTAAAGGTATGTTTGAACAACTCAAGATGAATGATGATGAAAATATTAGTGACTACATGCTCCGGATGGATGAAGTTGTTAATTCTATGAAAGACTTAGGTCTTGAACTTGCTGAAAATGATGTGTGTGATAAGATTTTAAGATCCCTTCCTAATAGATTTAGTGAAAATATTTTTGCTATTGAGGAAGCTAAAGATTTAGATAAATTGAAAAAGGATGAGCTCCATAGTATTCTTGCAGCATTTGAGCTGAGAACTCAAGTAAAAGTTGATGTAAAGAAAGAGGCAACTTTCAAAGCTATCAAGAAATCGAAGGGCAAACAGATTCAAGAAAGTGATGAGTCTTCTAGTGAGGAAGAGGCATATTACAGCAGGAAAGGCAAGTTTTCCAGAAAGCACAAAAGCAAGAAAAATATAAGATGTTTCAACTGTGGGAAATTTGGTCATTATGCTACTGACTGTACTGTTTCTAAAGATGAAAGTGATGAAGATATACAGGATGTTAAAAGCAAGGATTCTGAAAAGCACAGGTATTACAGAAAGAGCAAAAATGAGTACAACAATCACCAGAAAAGCAAAGATGAGTACAACAATCATGGAAAGAGGCATTCTCACAAGAATAAGAAGAGCTTCTACTTAGACAAAGCAAGTAAGTGTTCTAGCAGTGAAAGTGACAGTTCTTCTAGTGATGATGAAAATGAGATGTTGTTCATTTCAAAAAAAGGGGAAGAACCGAAACATAAATTCATTATCATGAAATGTTTTAGATGTGGAAATTTTGGGCACCTTGAGGATGATTGCAGAAATAATGATTTGGCTGCTAGTATGTATGAGGATGTTTCAGAAAACCCCAATGAAGATGCATGTATGGTTTTTGAAAAAGGTAGCACCTCTAGTGATAAGAAATCTGAAAAAGGCTGTGATGATTCAAAGTGCCATCAAATAGAGGATCTTGAATGCGAACTCAACAATGCTCTTAGTGTTTTGAAAAAGGAAAGAAAGAAGAATGATAGACTCAAGATTAAGTTAGATGAATGTTGTATGGAGATAGATGAACTTGTAGAAAATCTTGAAGTATCTATGGCTAAGTCACAAGAACTCAAGAATGAGTTAGATTCTAAAATTCTGGAGTATAGTGAGTTAGAACAAGAAATGGCTTCTTTGAAAGAAGAAAATAAAGAGTACAAGGATAAGCTCTACATGATTTCAGGATAGCTCCAAGAAGGTTAAATTTCTCATCGAAGGACAAAGAAAACCAACAGATAAAACAGGTCTCGGTTTTGTTGAGCCGCACAAGGAACAGGTTGGGGAATCTAGCAAGAGATTTCAAAAGAAAGAGAGTCCTGTTGAAGAAAGTACTTCAGATCATGAGTCCGTAAGTGATGAATACGCAGAAATAGAAAATGATATTCAGACTGAGAAGAAGAAGTTTTTGGGACCCATGAAGTCGAATAAAAGAAAATTTCATGGCAGATGTTATGCGTGTCACAGATTTGGTCACATGGCTATACATTGCATGACTCAAATGAAGAGAGTAAATGACAGTTTTAGGAGACGTAATTTCTTTCAAGGGTATTGCTACTCTTGTCAACAATTCGGGCACAAGGCAATTTTTTGCAAGGCAAATAACAGGAACTGGGTTAGTCAGAACAGGCGAATTCAAAGAACAGCCATGACTAATATTGTTACCTGCTATAAATGCAACAATGAAGGTCACCTAGCTAGACAGTGTAGAGCTGATCTTCTGAGATACAGGAATAGAAACAGTAGCATGAACAAGTCCAAGGATCAAGGTATGGATAAGAACAGAAAAGATAAAAGAAACAGGAACAGTAGTATTAACAGGTCCGAGGATCAGAACAGTGACAGGAACAGAAATACAGGAAAAGAATTCAAGAGAAGGCCCGACAAAGAAATCTTAGACACTAATGATGATGAGTGTCTAATGGGAGTGTCACTCCCAACCCTGTTTTAAAATCACCTCATCAGGGAGGTGGGGGAGGGACTAAGCTAAGAGGCTCATTCTTAGTCCCAAGCCCCAAAGGTGACCCTTTGCCATTGATGACAAAGGGGGAGAGATTTAAGTAAGGGGGAGAGTTTTCAAGAGAAGAGGAAAGCTTCAAGTCAGGGGGAGCAAAACTTGAAGAGATTGATTTCAGTTTTGGCTCTTGAAAGATGTGTTTTAGTTAAGGGTTGCCATCAATGACAAAGGGGGAGATTGTTGGCAATTTTGGGTACCTTGAGTACATTGCCTTTGCCTAAGTTTAGTTGTTGTCATTGATGTCAAGGAGCTATTGGTAGATGTTGTTTTTGATGTCAAGGAGTTCTTGGAGCAATTTGTTTTTATGTCTAAGGATGTGTTTTGATGAAGGTTTCAGCTGGTCAGTAAGTCTCCAAGAAAATCAGAGTAGCCCAGTTGCCAAAAATCCAAAAAAAGATAAGTTAGAAAAAGTTTGCAGGCTGCTGGAAAAACTGTCGTGATTTCGTGACATGTTTGAGGAGAGAGAAAGTTTGGCCAAAATTGTCATGATTTCGTGACATGTTTGAGGAGAGAGAAAGGTTGGCCAAAACTATCGTGATTTCGCGACATGTTTGAGGAGAGAGAAAGTTTGGCCAAAACTGTCATGATTTCGCGACATGCAGGAAGGCAGAGGCAAAGTGGGCAAAAGTGTCATGATTTCGCGACAAGTTTCGAAGAAGTTGTACGGATGCAGAAAGTGTCACGATTTCGCGACAAGTTGAGTTGGCAGTGTTGAGTTGTAGGAAGTGTCACGATTTCGTGACAAGTTTCGAAGAAGTTGTACGGATGCAGAAAGTGTCACGATTTCATGACAGGTTGAGTTGGCAGCTTGCAGTTGGCAAAAGCGTCACGATTTCATGACATGTTCCAGTTTCATGAACAGTTGACAAGAAAGAGCTTAAGGCAGCGAAAGCGTCACGATTTCGTGACATGTTTCATTTTCGCTAGTGCAAACCAAGAAAAGGATGAAGGAGCAAGAGGTGTCATGATTTCATGATAGAGTTGCTGATGACGTCAGCTAAAGGCAAAGATGTCATGATTTCGTGATAGTAGTGGAGAAGAAGGCTTTGAAGTCCAGAGCGTCATGATTTCATGACAAGAATCATGATGACGTCAGCAAGAGGCAAAGGTGTCACGATTTCATGACAGTAGCGGAGAAGAAGGCTTTGAAGTCCAGAGCATCGCGATTTCGCGACAAGAATCATGATGACGTCAGCAAGAGGCAAAGGTGTCACGATTTCGTGACAAGAGCGAAGAAGAAGGCTTTGAAGTCCAGAGCGTCATGATTTCGTGACAAGAATCATGATGACGTCAGTAAGAGGCAAAGGTGTCACGATTTCGCGATAAGAAGGAGAAGAAGGCATTGAAGTCTAGAGCGTCATGATTTCGTGACAAGATTCATGATGACGTCAACAAAAGTTGTAGTGTCACGATTTCGTGACAACAAACCAAAGAAGGTGTACGGCAGACAAAGGCGTAGCGATATCGCGACATGTTTGAGTGTCGCGCGAGAAAAGCTACAGAACAACAGAGGCGGTTGAAGCCGACGAAGTTAACCTTGGCCGACGAAGTATAAGGTTTTACAGTCGACGTGTTAGAAGGTTGAACAACCGACTAAAGAACAAGATTTCATCTTGAGATTGTGAGTATTTAAAGGAGGACTGTTTGAGCAATTTTGTGTATCGATGGTGTGTGCATTCGAAGTGTGGCGTTCGTAGAGTTAGTGCGACAAGTGAGGTTCGATCATCGAAAAGCAGAGAGCGAAGTTCGACTGCAGCATTAGAGTGCATTTCGTTGAATCTTCTAAGTGTCAAAGACTGTGGTGTTGTTTGCACGAAGAATGTGTTGTTGTTCGTGAGAAGACTGTGCGAAGAGAATGAGCTGTTGTGGTTGCACATAGGCGCATAAGTTGTTGTGCGTTCGAATGCTACAGTGATTGCGAAGATTATGCAAAGGGTGGAATTTGATCTAAGGACAGTTGTGATTGCAACTGTGTTCACGCAGTCTATGTAAAAGAAAGCAAAGTGAGCAAAGTAGATGCTGTTGTAATTGCAAAACAGTTGTGAAGGACGAACGACAGTGAAAAGTTGTTCTCCAACCAAGTGCAGAAAAGAACAGAGGAAGAGGACAGAATTGTGCCAGACCGAAGGACTGTGTTTTGGTGCAGAAAAGAGGACCAGCTTGCTGTGACAGAGTTGAGGACAGAGATCTCCAACCAGAGCAGAGAAGACAGGTGTCTTCCGTGGAAAGAGTTCCACTTGCTAAGGGCAAAAGAGATAGAGGTCTTCTAGAGGATCACTAGCAAAGCAGATTTAGGGGAAGGTGTCTCCTTTGAGCTGAGGCTCATAAACATTGTAATCGGGAAGGATTCCCAGAGGTTTTGATATAACTTTTAGAGGAAAAGTTTTATCCGTGGAGTAGCCCACCTTGGGTGAACCACGTAAATTGTTGTGTCTCATTGTGGATTGCTTCTTATGCACTGTTTTACTGTTGTTATTACTGCTATCTTATTCTGCATGTTAATGGTTTGAAAGTTGTATTGATAGATAAAGTTAAAAGAGGTCTTATACTGTTCACCCCCCCTCTCAGTATAAGCTTGTGTTCTTCATAGGTTTTCTACCAGGAGGTAATTTCACCAAGCCCCTTGTCTTATTTTTTTCTAGGGACTTCATTTCTTCTTCCATAGTCCTTTTACAAGACTTATTCTCACTTGACTGAAGTGCCTCCTTTACTGATAAATTAAATGTAGAATAAAATTTTTAAGGACTATACCTATCTAGAAGTCTTCTCTCTCAATCTAATCTCCTTAAAATTGGAGTTCTAGGTTCTACATCTTCAACTTCCTCCTCACCTTCTTCCTCTGAATATTCCTCTTCATACTCTCTCTATAATTTAGATTCTTCTTCTTGTTCCAATTTTACCTGCACTATTTTTGGTTCTTTGCTTGGTTGCATTTCCTATTTTAAAATCCCTTTTGTTTCTTTGAAGATCACATTACAATTGTAAACAACCTTTTGTATTTTTGGGTTCCACAACTTATATCATTTAACACTAGTATTATAACCCATAAATATGCATTTTTTAGATTTATATTCTAGCTTAGTCCTTTTCTCTTTGGAACATACATATAAGCATCACAACTAGAAAATCTTATATGTCTGAGAGAAGATTTCTTACCATTCCATACTTCATATGGAGTCTTGTCCACAAAATTTGAGCTAGGAGATCTATTGATGAGATAACAAGATCTTAATATAGCTTCAGCCCAAATTTTATTTTCTAACCCTACACCACTTAGCATGATTCTAGCCTTAATTTATCAATGTCATGTTCATCAGTTCTGCAACCCCATTCTATTGTGGAGTATATGGAGTTATTCTATGCCTTTCTATTCCAAAGTCCTTGCAAAACTACTCAAATTCATTAGAGCAATACTCACCACCATTATCACTTCTCAAAACCTTTATATTTTTCTCTATATGATTTTCTACAAGAGCCTTAAACTCTTTAAATTTATTAAAAACCCCAGATTTGTTATGTAGAAAATATACCCAAGTCTTTCTTGAGAAGTCATCTATAAATGTAACAAAATAGATAGATTTACCTAATAATGGTACTTTTTTAGGTCCAAACACATCACTATGAAATAGATGTAGAATTCCTTTAGACCTTGTAGCACTACTTGGAAACTTGACTCTAGTTTGTTTCCCGAAAACACAGTGCTTAAAAAAATTAAAATTTAATGGGCAATCAAAAATTCATTCAGCCATACCTTTCATTTTTAATGTTCAAATTCCTTTCTCATCAATATGCCCCATGCGTTGATGCCACAACATTATATTTTTAGTAGGAATACTTGAAGCTATTTCTATCGTATTATTTTCCCGTGCCACTAAAGAGTTATTGCAATTAATACTTACAATTCTAGCCTCAAGTTTGAAAAAAATTTTTTGTGTGAACTCCCCTTACCAACACCAAATATCCTTGAACCATCTTAAAACTATCCTTATTGAATACCACATTCACACCTGCATCATTCTACTCACAAATATTAGATTCCTTACCAAACCTGGAATATGCAACACACCAAGAAGGGTTTTAATTCTTCCATATTTTAACATCAACTTGACTCTTCCTTGACCTATTATTTTATATGTCGAATTGTTTTCCAAGAAGACTTTACCTTCATCTATCTTTTCATATTCATATAACCCCTCCCTATGAGGAGTCATATGAAAGAATCACCTATTTTTTTTTGGTAGATAAGATACTATAGCATTAATATCGGGTTTTACAGGTTGACCCAAAACCTTTTACAAAAATCAGCCCAGGGTTGTTGATGAACATGTCCTTACTAAGGATCCTATATATGTAAAATCTACATGCCACCAAAGCCATTACATCCGGTAAGGCACACAACCTGTTATCAAAAAGAAACTTCCCATACAACATTTTGGGTATACCCCAATAAAACACACCTGCATCATAATTACAAAAAAATGAACAGACACAGATCCCTTCCTTGAAATAGTGGAGAAACAAAAAGCTGCAAACACACATAGCAGAGTACTAAAAAAACTCCCACAAGCTCTGTATTGACAGTTACTCTTAATAATTATTTGGTAATTACTTTCTTTTGTATATGAAATGCTTTGGGACCACATCCCGTCTTGGCCAATCAGACTTGGACAAGTGAACCTGCTAGCTAGATTTATGGCGGTGGCTATTTGGTGGTCCATGTGGCTCTAGTTCAAAGTCTTATATTGTCATTTATTTCCTACCCTATGATTATCAACCAAACTCAAATTACTAATATGACTAGGAGCCATGTTATCTGACATGTGACTATTCCCATTAGTCTTTGTGGTATTTTCAAGCAACATCCACCAAGACTGATAGCTCGGATATATTTTATTGTGAGTCCATTTCAAAAAAGAGGCGAGAATACTCATAGCCTTTGAACTTACAGTGCCTTCTCTGTTGGTAAATTTGACTATAATTCTTGGCATTCTTATTGAATAAGCTCCTCTACTTGACTCGGGACACCGTGTTTCCATTTGAAAAGTTCATCACCATCGACACCCAAATTGGCCAGCTTATCAACAACTTTGTTAGCTTCCCAAAAGACATGTTGGGATTTTTTGTCCTGTCTTCCCTGAAAAAGGATCCTAGCCTCTTCAATAATTGTTTTAATCCTCCAAGGAGGTGTTTTCCAATTATTGAGAAGATTTATAACATGCATAGAGTCTCCTTATATGATAAAATTGCCTTCTAAGTCTTGAGTCATAAGCGATGCTCTTTCCATTGTTCAAGCACCTCTCTTGAGATTCGGACCTCTTGAGATATAATACTAACCCCCGCCTCCAGCTACGCAGGGTCCAGGGTATGAATAATTAGATGCGGGCAGCGATCTCTCCATAACCAGGCTTCAGAGATATATCTAAGTGGGAGGAGAACCTGTCTATTCCTCTAGTTTGATTTTATTTTAAAAGGTCGAGTGCTCATTTGAAGGCCTCTCCACATAGCTCTAGCTTTAGCTTCGTTGTTCATCCTTGTTCCCAAATATTTAGAAAATGCAAGCATCATATTCCCATTATGATCTCATACAATGCTGCCAATGCCTACTCTACCAGGATTGTCCTTAGCCACTCCATAAAAATTAAGCTTAAACCAACTCGTAGGAGGTGGGGACCACTTAACATTGGCTCTAGGGTTGACTACCCTAGGAATAGACTCATCTAATAATGTTAAGCTTAAATATTGAGCAATCATGGTCTCTTTCAGATGAGGTTTACGACTATCAAAAGGGATAAGGTTCACATTCTTGTTGGCAAAGGATAGGATCCTAGCAATGATAGTTTGATGATCATGGATAGAATCATTAAATAATATATGGTTCCTTTCTAACCACACCAACCAAAGATAGTGATTGAGACAAATTTTCCACATGTATCTAAGTCTTTGGCTTGAAAAGGGGTAAGGCCACTAGATGAACAAATCAAGTATGGTGGCTGGTTTAACCCAAGAAATATTGAAGGCCTAAAAAACCCCACTTAGGACAGTCAAGGAAAAAAGGCACTCAAGTAAAATGTGATAAATGGTCTCCCAATTAGCCCTGCATAGATAACAATGATTAGTGATACAAATACCTTTATGCATCATATTATCAATGGTTAGAATTATTCCTTGGATAACTAGCCATGAAAATATTGCAATTTTTGGAATTAAAATTTTTATCCAAACTAAGTCCTTTTGGAGGACAAAATCCTCATCACCAAGTAGAAGCTTATAAGTTGATTTAACAGTGAACTTCCCGTTTTCCGTAGGATCCTAGGTCACTTGATCTTCCTTGGGTATCATGGGGATAAATTGTTTCCCAATAATATTACAAATATCATTTGATTCCAATTGAAATCCTTGAATCCTTATTTTTTTCCACTTCATTCTGCCTCTGTCCTCAACCATATAATTAGAGACTTTTTTGCCAATGAGTTTTTTCATGATATCTCTGATTCGGGCTAAGTTAGGATATTGTGTCAGTGGTTTGTCCTTATCCCACTTATCATTCTAGCAATTTATCCTCTCACCATTTCCTAAAACCCATCTTAAACATTTTTTGATGATTTCCTTACAATTGAGAATTGCTTTCCAAAAAGAAGAACCTCTGATTGGAACTGAGTCACTTAGAAATTCCATATTTTGAAGATACTTTTGTTTGATGATAGCTATCCATTCATTTTCTTCACCATAAATGAGGTGCCACACATGCTTACCTAGTAAATATAAATTCATATGAGCAAGTCTCCTCAGACCTAAGCTCCCATTTTCCCTAGGTCTACACACTTTGGTCCATCCTACAAGGTGTATCCTTTTATTCTCCTCTGATCCAATCCATAAAAATTCTTTTTGGAGTTTCTCAATTTTTTGGAAAACCTTCATAGGGGCTTTGAAAATAGAGAGGAAATAGACTGGAATTATCTAAAGAGAGGCCTTAGTGAGGTTCATCTTTCCTTCTTGAGATAGAAGATGACCTTTCCATCCAACAAGTTTTTTTTGAATTTTTTCAATAGCCCTGTCCCACATTGACTCTCTCGGAGAACCAATGAAAAGAGGGAGACCAAGATACTAAGTGGGGAGGTTTACTATATCACACCCTAAAATTTTTGCAATCCTTCCTTGCCTCTGAATGGGGGTGTTCAATAAATATAACTTGCTTTTACTAAAATTAACTTTCTGACCAGCAGCTTCCTCGTAGAGTTGCAGGATGTATTTAATTCTTTTGGCCTCAATCATCGATGCCTTAGTCAATAGAAGGGTATCATCGATGAATTGTTGGTAAGAAACAGCCCTAGTGAGATATTTTGCATTGATTCCTAATATTAGCCTTGAATTGCAAGTATTTTTATGGTTGTGCCTAAATCTTCTTCCACAATGATGAATAACACGAGTCTGATAGGGTCCCCCTACCGAATTTCTTTATGACTTTGAAAGTAACCAGTAGTTGTTCCATTAACCAGAATCGAGAACCATGCTTTAGAAATGCATTCTTTGATCAAATTAACCCATTGGTGGTGAAAACAAAACTTAAGGAGGATAGCAATCAGTCCCAATTTATCTTGTCAAATGCTTTGTTCATATCAAGATTGAGGGCAAAAACAAACCTGTTAGTCTTATGAGCAGAGTGCAGAGCTTCATGAACTATGATAACTCCATCCAAGATTGACCTACCCTAGATAGATATTCCTTGGCATGGATCTATGATGTGGTGCAGAACATCTCTCATTCTATTTGCAATGGATTTAGTTAGGATCTTGTAAGAAACATTGCACAGACTAATTGGCCTAAAGTCAGCCATAGATTCACGGGTTTGCTTCTTAGGAATTAGAGAAATAAAAGTAGAGTTGAGACCTTTTGGGATATGATTTCTTTCTTGGAATTATCTAACAGCAAAAATTACATCCTCACTTACGATGTCCCAAAAATCTTGATAGAAAAGAGGGGGAAAGCCATCGGGTCTTAGGGCTTTGTCTAGATTCATGCTAAAAAAGGCTTCCTTGATTTCCTCATCAGAAAATGGAGCTATAAGCTTAAGTTTTATATCCTAATTTATTATGCTAGGAATGGATCGCAAGATAATATATTTACCCTCCTCATTGCACTACGATTCCTGACCAAGGATAGAATTGAAATAAGGTACTACCTCCTTTTTGATTTTTGTTAAGTCCTGAGTAATAGAACCATCTACTTTTTTTAAAAAATTATCTTGTTATTGCTTTTGTTTCTAAGCATGGTGACATGAAAAAAATTGGAATTTGAATCTCCATATTTCAACCAAAGAGCCCTTGATTTTTGCCTCTAATAGATTTCCTCACAGGCAAAAATGTTATGAAACTCTGCTAGTTTTGTCTATTCCTCCTGCCTAGTAGTTTCATCAGCATCACCATGTTGAATCCTCTGATAAATTATCTTCAAACTTTCAACAACCTATTTTTTATTTTCAAAGAGGTTCCCAAATACATCTTTATTCCAAGTTCGAAGCTTTTCCTTAACAAACTTTAATTTGCCAGCAAGTTTAAAAGCTAAACTACCCCTGACAGGCTGCTGCCACCACTGAATTAAGTTATCTATGAAATTGGAATGTTTGATCCACATAGATTGAAATATAAAAGGTTTCTTGAAGTACAGAGAGTTAGGGATCTCCAAAAAAATGGGATTATGATCAGAGGCAATTTTAGGAAGGGCTTGCAGGGTAGAATCACCGAACAGAGTTGTAGCCTCCTTTGATAGAAAAAACCTATCAAGCCTTTCTTGAATAAGATGACACCCTATCTTCCGATTGCTCTAGGTATAATTCACTCTAAGTTTTACATCCATCAACATGTTGGAGTTCATAAATTTATTGAACTCATCCATGCTCCTGATAGGTGGTCCATTTCCACCCATTTTATCTGAAGGATAAAGATGAGTGTTAAAATCCCTAGCTAGAATCCTGGGGACATTATGGAATATTTCACTCAGATTGCCTAAGTACTCCCACGGTAGAGCTCTCCCTTGAATTGAAGTCGAGGCATAAATATTTGAAAGGATCCATGACCTGTTGTTGTTTATTTCATTAAATAAAACACTAAGAACCCTATCATATTTCTGAATAATGGTGTCTTCTACTATCCAGGGATCCCACAAAGTCATAATGCCTCTATACGCTCCTCTAGATGATTTTCAAACCATCTCCCCTTAATTCCAAATTTTTTTTGCTACTTTTTTTGACTGAATCTCATTAGTTTTTGTTTCTTACAACATGATAATAGTTGGATTCACTTGATTTTCTTATTGCACTAACTTCCATGTGTTTGGGCAAGCCATTGAGGCCTCTCATGTTCCATGAGAGGAAATTAATTTAGATTTTTTTGGATTTATTCCTCTCCATATCCCTTTAGGATATTTTCCTAATTTGTTGTCTTCAGAACTCGAAATAACCTATTGAAACAAGGTTCTCTGTTTTCCATTGGCAATGTCATTATCAGTTTTAATTTTTTTATGCTCAGCATTTGATATTCTCCCTCTTATTTTTTCACTACCAAAATCTATAGGAGACTTCACAGTGCTTCTTTTTTGTTTAGTACTAAACTAGGGGGAGGCAATTTGTTGTAAAACCAGACTGCCATATTCCTCAGTCTGAAGAGTTTCACATATCTCCACCCCTACATCCAAATCTTCTCCTTTTTTCTTGTATTCCCCTGGTCTGCAGGATGGTCCCTCAGTTGGATTCACCTAGCTCCTAGTGATGATGTTAGGGAGATGAGATTTTTTATTTTCCAATGCCTCAACTTTCTTCCTAAGTTCTTCAGCATTAGGGTTTGGCTTTGGGATGCCCACTGGGCTTGAAGTATTTTTAGCATTAGGGTTTAAGGATCCCGACTTGGATGAGAATTCTAGAGATCAGGAATTAAGGTTTGGATTTGTGATGAACATGGGGCTTACAGTAGTTTATGCATTAGGGTTTGAGGATACTAACTTGTATGGGGATTCTAGAGAGTTAGAAAGATTAGCCTGAAGGTTTTGGGCTTCCATGTCTTCCGATAATCCTCCTACTCCCATATTAGATAGAATTGAAAATTTATTTGAAACTAGAGGATTGGAACTAACCTGAGTATTTTGGTTGCCAACAACCTATTTTTTTTCTTTGTCTTGTTGGGACCCTACACCCTCTCTTTTATTTTTTTGGTAGACAATTTACCTAATTGAAACCACCTCTGCCAGAAAAACTCCTTAAATTTCCTTTGTCTAGCATTCCCTACTTCTGCTTTTCTCTATTCATTGTTAGGTTAGGCTACTGATTGCATATATGTCCTTGATTTTTGCATTCTGCACAGAATTCCAGTTTATTCTTATATTCTATCGATTTTTTTTATAGTATTCTCCATACTCTAGCTCCACAAACCTTGGCAATTCATTATCCAAATTAGCATTTATGCATATTCGTGCATGAGTCATCCTTGTCTTGGCCAAGGTCGTATGGTCAATGGAGATCAGGTCCCCTATAGTTTTGGCTATGCCTTGTAGCCAATATTCATTGAATAACTAGGCAGGTAGACTCGGGAGACGAATCCAAATAGGGATAATGTTAATATTTTTCTTTTTAGGGTCAAAATCTTCACCCCATTGCCTAAGAAAAAGGATCCTTTTGCCCAAAAGCCAAGGACATCCTATTAAAATGTGGTTAGCATCCTCCATATTATTAAAATGGATAATGAATAACCCTCGAGTTAGAGCCACCAACTCCAAGATGCCTATCGGTCGCCATTTACTCGTCATCCAAGCCCTGATAATCTCCATGTCCAGCCTACCTCCCAAAAACTTGCCTACCAAGGAGAATTATTCCATTGAAATAAAAGGGCTCATGGAACTTGTCGGGGCTGAAATTTTATTATTTACTAGAACTAGGGGTGGAAGAGAGAGAACCTCCTTTATTTTTCCTCTAAGAGTCTCAGCAAAAGACAACCACTTCTTGGGCCCCACATTGTCCTTTGTATCTTTTTTGTCGGGGCCTTTTTTAGGAAGGTCAGGCCCCTGCATGATGCTCACCTCCAAATATACCATATCCTAACAAACTTCCTTTGGATCCTCACTTGATACGTGCTCAAGGTTCCCACCCCCCCATTTTGTACCTGCTCTACCTCTATCACCTTGGCTGAGATTCCTGTCCAAAAAATTCAAACCCTCACTCCCATTGCACCCGCTAAACATCAACTCACTCATTCCTGATGATGCAATAACTCTATCTAACCACAAGCTTCATTTGACATAGCTAAAAAAAAACTTTTATATTAAAATAAAAATAAAAACTTCATAGCACCCATGAATACGGGGCATTGATTACCAAAAAGAGACATTACAAACAATTCTAAAGTTTAAAACTCATTTTTTAGGGGTCTAGAGGCCCTAAAAAGGGTCTATTGATTGGAAACCCAATGAGTTTTGTCCTTCGCCGTAGAAAATTTTATAAGCTTTCCAATGCTTCAGACATTTTGAGAATCGAAGCCATGTAGCAAAAGTTATGGCTGATTGAAGTTGGGTTGGGTTCTCATGACCCGACTGCGACATAGAAATTTCTTCATATTTTTGTTGTTTCTCCAAAAAATGATGCCACGAACGATATGGGAGAGCTGAGGGTCTTTGATCCATTTTTTGTAGAGAGGTCCAAGCACGTTTTTATTTATACAGAGATCATGGGGAAACTGGCATTTGTACAACTTCATCAGAACTGGGGGAGATTTTTTGAGACCTGGCTGTCTTAAAGAGATCTTCTAGAATATTTTCTGGAGCAGTGCATGCCGGTGTTGAAACTATACCTAGGAAAAGAGTGGAAATAAGAAATGGTATGGGTATCCCCAAGCTCTCAACCTATGAAAAAATTGATGCTTCATCTTTTTGAATCCTTCATCATCCACCTCTCTGACCATAAACTTGTTTATTTTGCTGACTATGAAGGTTTTTTTCTAGTGAGGTGGATGGAATGAACATAAAGGGATATATTGATACACATTCATTGGTTTCTGGTATAGTTTAGTACCCAAATGACCTGGAACAGTCATGGAGGGTGGTTTGACCACCAGAATATCCAAGATGTTAACTTCAAAAGTGGAAATGGCAGTAGTGATGTTGATGCTAGGATAAACAGAACCATAAGCATCAAGGAGAGCTTGAAGACTATCATTAGTACCATTCCAAACTCCAAATGCATCATCAATATATCATTTATACAAGCAAATATTTTTTAAAATAGATGGAAAAAGACCAAAAACTTGCAATTCCAAGTAACAAAGAAACAGACAGACATAGACAACTACAAAATTGCTCCCCATTATTGTACCTCTTTTTTGCCTATAGATATTACCATCAAATTCTAGATAATGTCTATTCAGGACCATTTCTAAAAGTTCGAGGATCAATTAGACCAAACCTAGCTTGAACCTCCCTTATATGAAGTGTTGAAAAGCGGCCAATACTGCTGTTGTAGGAATACTTGGGTACAGGATCTCAACATCAAAGGTGAATAGAACACAACTTGGAGGAAAATCTCTTTCATGAAGGATTTTCATTAGGCTCAGAGATTCTTGTAGATGATTTGGATGCTCTAGGAGAATGGGGAGAAGCTGGTGGTGAAGCCATTTGGAAACAGGCTCCAACATATAACCGTAATAGGAGTAGATGGGTCTACCCTTCATAGGTTGTTTGTGAACCTTTGGAATGAGGTAGAAAGTACAGACTCAAGAAATGATGGGGTTCTTTTGCAAAAGATAATCCATTGTTTTTTGATTGAGGAGAAGACTTCTTTGTGCATTTTTAACAATGGACTCCAATCTAGAAAAAAGAGAGTTCCAGGGAATAGAAATAACCTCTTGGTAAAATTCTAGATCTAAAAGTTGTCTGATCCCTTTTTCTAGATACCATGCCTTACTGATAATAGTGAGTGCAAGGCTATTTCCAGATACCTAGGTAGGGGAGGCTAGAAGATACTCTCCATGGCAGCAAGTTGTTTGCTCAACTCGATGCTTTTCGTTATTAAGAAGATCTAGTAGAGGTTGGTATTTCACATCAGGTTCCCATGCATAATTTGAAATATGAAATGGAGAGTAGGTAGGTTCTTCCAAGTTGGTGATGTTCCTTCATTTTGGACCAAAAAACCATCGGAGCTTGAGAAGCCTAGAAAATAGAACATACTTCACACAGACATCATCATGGACCATGGGAGGTGGGACATGGATATATTTCAATCCTAGCCCAAGAAGCTCTTTTTCTGCCGCTATGAGAGGTCTATCAGAGAAATTATGAACAATGGCATTTGTGATCATGCCATCAATAGCACCTATGTTACTCTTGCTGAAGAAGAGTAGGCATCTATCGATAGGGCTGAAGATGGCACTCCAACAATTTAGTAGCGGTTTACGTCACTACTGCAAGGACAGCCTTGGGTCTACTTCAATCCTGGACCTGACTGCCTATGAAAAAATCTCAAAGTTATAATTCATTTGGAAACCAGATCCTTGGAAAGTACTACTAGAGCCCTGTCATAACTGTTGCTACACAGGAGGTATGAATTATTTCTCTGGTTATTTCTAGAAAACTCTGCTTTGGGATCGGTCTCGTGACCCATTTTTTACTGAGATCACTGGTTTTGTCTGTCGGGATGATTTCACTATTGTTGTTGTTGGCTTGACTATTGAGGTTGTTGTTGTCACTGCTATCCACTATGGGAATGACTCCAACTCCTATTCCTTATCCTTTGATTTTGGGGTGAGGGATTGTAGGAGTTGGATCGAGAGGAAATGGGAAGATCTATAACAAGTTTTTTGAGCTCTTGGATCTCAAAAAAGAGTGGAGTGCACTCCTTTTTGATGAGGGATGCCATCGAGGTGTTGGCTTCATCCATGAAAGTATCTTGTTGTTGTTTCTCAACATCTTTTTGAGTGTCGTTTGCACCTTTTTGGACCTGGCGATCCACACACAGTTCCATTTTGAGAGTGTTGGCCTTCACAATAAAATCTTCCATGATTTGTGATTTCTAATAGGATGCAAGCTCAAAATCTAAAATGAAAGTCATTTTGCTAAATATTTTCTCCACTTGTGCATCGAGTTGTGTGACAACGACATCCTTTTGAACCTTTAAGCTCTCAAGTAATTTATTTTTTGTCGAAAGATATACTTCCAAACATGCTTTATGGAAATTCAAGGTGAGCTCAATAAATTTCTTGTCCATATCTTCCTGAAGAGTAGGATCTAGAATCCAAAGGCTTGGAGGCTTCATGCACAAATTGTTTGGCATGGTGCCATCGTCGATGCCTTTTTGGATTTTCATGATGAAGGTCTTAGTTTTGTGGACCTTGATGAACATAGATCTAAAGGTTTCCCATAATTTCAAGCTGAGATCTTTAAGATTCTACGATAGTTCTGGAATACACCTCGAGGGTTGCGATGCTTTAGGATAAGAAGAGCAGGACTTTGTTTGAGTGCATTCTATGCATGAAGTGGAAGCTTCAATATTTGAAAGCAACATCCTGGGCCTCTTTTGAGCGGATCTGGTGGATTCTAGAATAGGAGAGCCTTCACAAAATAAATGGGGATCCTCTTCTAGATTTTGGATAACTAGGGGAGCATGCGACATCAAGTTAAACATATAACTTTGATATTAAAAAATAAATAAAAACTTTGTAGTAGTACCTTAGCGCAATAGAAATCAAATAAAAAAGAGGAAGTAGAAGCACAAGCGACCAATGCAAAAATGGCACGTCATGACATAAGATCAAGAGAGACTAAAATGAAAGGGAAAAATTTGAAAACGCATTTCACACCTTAAGTGCTCATCAGTTCGGTTGATGGCCAAACATTAAAATCCATCTTGTTTATATAGATTTCTCAAGCGATTGGGTGACCTATCTGACATGCCATGTGGTGAGAATAAAGAAAAATGGACCGTCCTTGTGGTGGTGGCGTAAAAAACTACTTAATCATTGGAGTGCCATCTTCAACCATGTCAATAGATGCCTGCTCTTCTTCAGCAAGAGTAACATAAGTGTTATTTATGAAATGATCAAAAATGTTGTTGTTCATAGTTTCTCTGATAGACCTCTCACAGCGACAGAAAAAGAGCTTCTTGGGCTAGGATTGAAATATATCCCTGTCCCACCTCCCATGGTCCATGATGATTTTTGTGCAGAGTATGTTCTATTTTCTAGGCCTCTCAAGCTTTGGTTGTTTTTCGGTCCAAAAGGAAGGAACATCACCAACTGGGAAGAACCTGCCTACTCTCCCTTTCGTATTTCAAATTTTGCATGGGAACCTAATGTGAAATATTAGCCCCTGCTATATCTTCTTAATGAAAGAAAGCATCGAGTTGAACAACAACTTGCTGCCGTAGAAAGTATATTCTAGCCTCCCCTACCCAGGCATCTGGCAAGAGCCTTGAAATCTCTTAGATCTGGTGGTTCCATTATCATCAGACCTACTAAAAAAAATCTCGGCCTCACTATTCTCTATAAGGCATGGTACCTAGAATAAGGGATCAGACAACTTTTAGATCTGGAAGTTTACCAAGAGGTTATTTTTGTTCCTTGAAACTCTCTTTTTTCTAGCTTGTATTCCATTGTTAAAAATGCACAAAGAAGTCTTCTCCTCGATCAAAAAACAATGGATTATCTTCTACAAAATAACCCCATCATTGCTCGAGTATGTACTTTCTACCTCATACAAGTGGAGCAAATATTTAGAAAAATGACTTTCATTTTAGATTTTGAGATTGCATCCTCTTGGAAATAGAAAATCATGGAATATTTTACTATGAACTCCAATACTCTCAAAATGGAACTGTGTGTGGATTTTTAGGTACAACAAGGTGCAAACGACACTCAAAAATCTATTGAGAAACAACAAGATACTGTCATGGATGAAGCCAACACCTTGGTGGTATCTCTCATCAAAAAGGAGTGCGCTCCACTCTTTTCTAAGATCCAAGAGCTCAGAAAACTTATCATAGATCTTGTAATTTTATCTTGACCCAACTCCCGCAATCCCTTGCCCCAAAATAAAAGAAGAAGTAATAGGATTCGGAGTCGTTCCCGTAGTGGATAACAACAACAACAACAACCTCAACAGTCAGGCCGATAGAAACAATAGTGAAATCATCCTGACAAACAGAACCAGTGATCTCAGTCAAAAATGGATTGCGAGACTGATCCCAAAGCAGAGTTTGCTGGAAACAACCAGAGAAAGAATTCATACCTCCTGTGCAGTAGCAGTCACGATGGGGCTCTGGTGGAACTTTCCAAGGATTTGGTTCTTGAACGAATCAGAACTTTGCAATATTTATTCCCAAGCATTCAGGTCTAAGATTATAGCAGAAGACCCAAGGCCATCCTCACGATGGTGACATAAACTGCTACTAAATTGTTGGAGTGCCATCTTCAACCCTATCGATAGATGCCTACTCTTCTTCAGCAAGAGTAACATAGGTGTTGTTGATGGCATGATCACAAATGTCATTGTTCATAATTTCTTTGATAGACCTCTCACAACGGAAAAAAAGAGCTTCTTGGGCTAGGATTGAAATATATCCCTGTCCCACCTCCCATGGTCCATGATGATGTTCATGTAGAGTATGTTCTATTTTCTAGGCTTCTCAAGCTCCGGTGGTTTTTTGATCCAAAAGTAAGGAACATCACCAACTGGGAAGAACCTGCCTACTCTCCCTTTCGTATTTCAAATTCTGCATGGGAACCTAATGTGAAATACCAGCCCCTGCTAGATCTTCTTAATGATGAAAAGCATTGAGTTGAACAACAACTTGCTGCCACAGAGAGTATCTTCCAGCCTCCCCTACATAGGCATCTGGCAAGAGCCTTGCACTCTCTTAGATCTGATGATTCCATTGTCATCAAACCTGCTGATAAAAATCTCAGCCTCACTATTCTTAGTAAGCCATGGTACCTAAAAGAAGGGATCAGACAACTTTCATATCTGGAAGTTTACCAAGAGGTTATTTTTGTTCCCTGGAACTCTCTTTTTTCTAGCTTGGAGTCCATTATTAAAAATGCACAAAGAAGTCTTCTCCTCGATCAAAAAATAGTGGATTATCTTCTACAAAATAACCCCATCATTGCTTGAGTCTGTACTTTCTACCTCATTCCAAAGGTTCACAAACAACCTATGAAGGGTAGACCCATCTTCTCCTATTGTAGTTATATGTTGGAGCCTGTTTCCAAATGGCTTCACCACCAACTTCTCCCCATTCTTTGGGAGCAGCCAAATCATCTACAAGACTCTATAAACCTAATGAAAATCCTTCATGAAAGATATTTTCCTCCAAGCTATGTTCTGTTTACCTTTGATGTTGAGATCCTATACCCAAGTATTCCTATAATAGCAAGATTGGCCGCTCTTCAACACTTTATCTCGGGGAGGTTCAAGGCAGGTTTGGCCTAGTTGATCATCAAACTTGCAGAACTGGTCCCGAATAGACATTATATGGAATTTGATGGTAAGATCTATATGCAAAAAATAGGTACAATAATGGGGAGTAATTTTGCAGTTGTCTATGCTTGTATGTTTCTTTGTTACTTGGAATTGCAAGTTTTTGGTCTTTTTCCATCTATTTCAAAAAATATTTACTTGTATAAACGATATATTTATGATGCTTTTGGAGTTTGGAATGATACTAATGAGAGTATTCAAGCTCTCCTTAATGCTTATGGTTTTTTTATCCTAGCATCAACATCACTACAACCATTTCCACTTCTAAAGTTAACGTCCTGGATATTCTGGTGGTCAAACCATCCTCCATGACTATTCCAAGTTGTCTGGGTACTAAACTGTACTAGAAACCAATGAATGTGTATCAATATATCCATTTCTATTCATTCCATCCACCCCACTAGAAAAAAACCTTCATAGTCAACGAACTCAACAGGTTTCTGGTCAGAGAGGTAGATGATGAAGGATTTAGAAAGATGAAGCATCAGTTTTTTCACAGGTTGAGATCCTGAGGCTACCTATCCCATTTCTTATTTCCACTCTTTGCCCAGGTAGAGTTTTGACACTGGCCTGCATTGCTCCAAAAAATATTCTAGAAGATTTTTTAAGACATCCAGGTCTCAAGAAATCTCCCTCAATTCTCATGAAGTTGTACAACTGTCATTTTGCCCGTGATCTTCGTCTAAAAAAAACGTGCTTGGACCTCTCTACAAAAAATGGATCAAAGACCCTTAGCTCTCCCATATCGGTCGTGGCATCATCTGTTGGAGAAACAATAGAAATATGAAGAAATTTTTTTGTCACAGCCCGATCGTGAGAATTCAGCCCAACTTCAATTAGCCATAACTTTTGCTATAGGGCTCCGATTCTTGAACCGTATGAAGCTTTGGAAATATTATAAAAGTTTCTATAGCAATGGATAAAACCCATTGGGTTTCCAAGCAACGAGCCCTTTTTGGGGCCTCTAGACCCCTCAAAAATGAGTTTTAAAGTTTAGAATTGTTTGTAACGTCTCTTTTTGGTAATCAATGCCCTGTATTCATGGGTGCACATCCCGAGGAGCATTTTTTAATGTTTTAAGGCACTTTCGACCGTTATCCTTGGAAATCACTACCTTTTTTGGCATATCCCAAGGTAACAGTTTATTTTTCTTAATTCTCACCATATGGCATGTCGGCTAGGGCACCCACTGGCATGAGAAATCTATATAAATAAGATGGATTATAATGTTTTGTCATCAGCCGAACTAATGAGAACTTAAGGTGCAAAATGCATTTTTGGAGTTTTCCCTTTCATTTCAGTCTCTCTTATTCTTATATCGTGAAGTGCCCTTTTTGCATTGATCACTTGTGCTTATACTTCCTCTTCGTTATTTGATTTCTGTTACACTAAGGTACTGCTACAAAGTTTTTATTTCTTTTTGAATAAAAAATCACCTAATTCAATCAACCATGAGTCATCGCATTCACTTGAGCATGCTGCAACTAAGAATAAGTCCCATGAATCTTAATTTGTGGTCTTCATTTTTGTAGAAGTTTCTTCATCAAATGATCAATTATTATTAGTATTTTTAGATCTACAGTCTATTTTATAATGCCATGGTTTAACTCAATTCTAGCATTTTCTCTTTTTTGGGGCAACAGATTTACCCCTAGATTTTGATTTATTTTCTCCTTATTTATTTTTGCTTATTTCTTGAGAAGGATCTCTCAAAGCCAAGGATTTCTTTTGGTGATAATCCTTAGAATATTCTTGTCTCATATCCTAAGACAACAAAGTTCCTACTATATCCTCTACTTTCAATATAGATGTAGTATTGGTGATAGCCATAATAAGGTTATCCCATGAATCAGGTAATGAATAAAGTAAAGTAATACATTTTTTTCTTCATACATTTTTACTTTTATAGAGGTTAATTGACTTACCACAATGTTAAAAACATTCAAATGTTCATCCACAGAGTCACCATCATTCATTCAAAGTGAATACAAATTTTTTCTGAGAAAGAGTTTATTTACCAGTGACTTTGTCTAATATAATATTCCCAACTTCTCCCATAACAATTTTGTCGTAGTCTATGTAGATATATTCAACAATACCAAATTATATAAGCACAATCTGATAGAGATACTTACCTTCCTATTTATTTTTAGCCAACCCTCATATGTCATCAATGTTGGTTTTGTTCCCGAGACTGCAATACACTGATCTCTATCAACCAATAGATCCTCCATCTTGAGTTTCCAAAACTCAAAAAATTTTCCATTAATTTTTTCAATCTCTATTTGTGTGCTTCCCATATTTCTCCTTTGTCTGGATCCTTTTGAGTACGGATCCCACTCAAGAATTAATTTATCACATGGTTGAAACCCTTACTCATCGAACAAATCTAAAACCTAGCTCTGATACCAAATGAAGAGAAATAAGGAGCCCTAATAAACTAAAACTAGAAAAGAAGTAATTACATAATTAAAGGAAGAAGATAGTAGATCCACACATTACATAATATTTACTCTGGAAACCCTCAACCAGGAAAAAACCAACACAATATTATCTTATTATTGCATTAACTTGATCATGTCCAATACAATAATATTCTTCTTCTCTCTCATGCCAAACCCTAATGCAAGTGTGATATATATAACAAAGGCACATGCACAAATTTTACAATATCATGGGTAAAAAATCATGGGTTCAAATATAGTAACCTTAAAAGTCCATATGGGTCTAAAAATAACTTAAAAAAACCTAAAATTTTTGGAAAATATTCAACATATACCCCGACGAGTATAGGTACAGATTGTCCAGTACCTTTTAGTGTTAACTCCACCAGAATAACATGGAAAATATGCAACGTATTTCCAACATTGGCATCCTCTCTGGATAGAGATGTTTCTAAATGTTTTGAATCTCTTTAAAAACCATGATCTAAAGTTAGCCAAGGACGTGGCTTTTTCATGGAATAGAGGAGTGGTATCTATCAACAGTTTGGAATTCATGATTACCACTCAACTTCTTTCTAAAATTATTGGTGCTCTAGTGGATGGTGACTGTGTAAATAGGTAAAAGTACTCCCTATAAAAGGAAATGGAATTTTTTAGACATAGAGTTGGATGACCAATAAAGTACCATAATGGATTCTAGAGGTCTTAATTTTGTGATCCTTAGGATAGAGTGATTCTTGCAATTATGGAATTTTTACCCATGAATGCAACCGGGATGTTGTTATAAGTTTCCATATAGCATTGGTCAATCACATTTGAGGGGAAAATAAGATGAATATCCCTACTTTTCTCTTCAAGGAGCTCGATAGAACAACATGTAGTGTGCAGTAAGGTAATTCTTCCATTATTAATCATCATGGTATTTTCAAAGTCGTTTATAATTATGTTATTTTAAGGAGTAGAGTGATTGTCAAGGGCACGAGTGGTATTGAGTCTAGTTCATATTTGGGTGTTCCTCCCTCTAATCATGATATGGTCAATTATCTCCCAAATGCTTTGAATTTAGATTCAAGCCCAATTGGTGTTTGTAAGACTATTTTTAGTATTGGGTAGGAGGCCTTACCAATGGTGGATGTTGGTTTGTCTAAGAAGAAAAAGTTTACTATGAGTCAGGTGTAGGAGGCCGGTTGATGTTGGCATGTCAGAGGTGGTTAAAAAAAATTTAAATGTCATTTTTGAAATGGTTAAGGAGGTGAAGTTTTTTGGGGGTGGTGAATCTAAATATGATTTCTTTCCTCCTCTCAACCCTTCTAGAGTTATCCCTAATCCATTCTATGTTTCTTTGGTTGGGCCTTCGAAGGTTAATTTTTTATATTCTATAAAGGAGGATATGTCTACGAAGAAAAAGGAGATTCTTAAGAATTTGAAGCTTGAACTAAAAGGAATAAGGAGATCAAATTTCTTGAAGATGAAATAAAATAAGAAATATAAAACTTCTCTTGTAATTTAGGATTTTTAAAATTTAGAGGACACATTTTTTTTACTCATATTTTGAATAAAATCCTAAAGAGTCTAAATATGTCATTGATCAATGGTAATTTTTAAGTTGAGGCTAAAGGTACTTCAAGCAAGCCTTATGAATCAATGAGAGACCTGGTGAGATCTCTTAAGAGATTAGAGAAAATGTTAAAATTTTATGCTAATTTTATCTCCTAGATATTTAAGCAGGGTCAAGACCCTCATTCTAAAGGATTGTATGTTGATATCTTTGTGGATATATCTCAATATTAGTGACTTATTCCTATGGTTGGATGTTTATTTTTCTTCTATTATTCGATTTCTCTTTGGTTCTCTAGTTGTGCCCTTATATGCAGGGGAGTTGGGCTTCTCCTTTTTTTGTTGTGTTCATCTCTCTCAGCTTTGGCTAGATTTCTTGTTGTTTTGGTTTTGTTTCCTGACTATATCTACTTGAGATTGGTCTTATTTGGTTTTATTCTATAAAAATTTGGGGGATTCCTTTCAAAAACCCCTTTTTTCTACTTTATCGAAAAAATTGTTATAGACTATTTTGACTACATCTCTAACATTATTCCTATTGCCAAGAAAATAGGAAGTGTCAAGTTGTACACTAACCTTTAGAACATCAATAAAGCATGTCCTAAATATAATTTTAATCTACCCAACATCAACATGCAATTCAATTTCATTGCATGATGTGGAATTTTCTCCTTGACTGTGTTGACACCGAATTTTATGTGTAGATAATTGTTAAGCTTTCCAATCTCTTCTTCAATTAGCCTTTTAATTAGCTAAATTGAATCAATATTCCTTATTCCTAAAATTTTATAATTTATTACTCTAATATCAAAATAAATGTGGCATGATAATAGTACCAATGGCACTTTGATGATCCTAGTAGCACTTTTGTCAATAAAAATAAATTTGACCATTCTTTCTCAAATTTGACCTCCAATGATCATGAGGTGAAGTGCCAAAGTGAAAGTGACATTGGTACTTTCATAACTCAAAATTTTTTATTGTTGTGTGCTAAATAAAATTAAAAAACTTTTTGTACCATATAGGCTCCCCCCCATTAATGGATAAAATTTTAAAAATTGATCTGCAACCCCTACAAAAATTCCAAATCTAAGAATTATTATTTTTATCTTCTTCCATTAATAGTTTCTTGAGATATTTTCAAACTTGTACCATATTTTATTTCTTAAAATACAAAACTTAGGATATATCAATCCATGGTTTCTTAAAAGAAACAAAATTTTGCCAAAATATCTTTAGAATCATAGCAATTTCTCTTTTTGTATGGTAATATTATGTCAAAATCTTACCACAATCTTGTTAAGTCCATCCTTTCAAGCTTTAAATATATTTTTATTTTAATAATCTAAGAATACAAAATTTCTTCAAGGAATCAAGTCTCCAAGCACACAATATCACTCATATTTGTCAAGCTCAAGCTTTCAAGTGTCAACAAGTAAGCTAGAAATATTTCAATAAGCTCCCACAAATAAGGGGAAAATAGCCTTGCATCTTGGGTTTTGCTCTTTCCTATTATTTATTTTTGACACTCTCTTCATCTTGTAGCTCTAATATTTTATCTTGTTGTATGTTTAATTAAATCTTGCACCTTGCATTTGCATTTAGTTAGCATTTCATTTTTTTATCTCAACCTTTATTTCAATTAGGTAAATTTTTTTCTTCTACACTCCTAGGTCAAAGGTCTCCATCATCTTAGTTATTAATTAGCTTAGTTTACATTTAATATTATTTGTATGCTCTTAGAAGCATAAACATCACTAGTTTGCAAGTTTGGTGGTGCTATTTCTCTCTAGATTACATCACGTAGAAGTGTTGACATCTAATGAAAGCATTTGTGGTGCTATTACCAATATTATAGCACTTTTATTCGCAAGCATTTATTTTATGTACCTATTATTTCAAAAAAGTTTAACTATCTAAATAGGGGCCTAATTTATATCCAAGGGAGTTTAACATCCTCTACTAGTTCAAAAAAGTGCCTCTACTACTAATCTCATTTATTTTCTATCTATTTTGCAGGATATCAAAAGTGTCATTAACATCGATGGTGCTTTTATGGACTAGTAGTGATTTTGCCTTTGTGGTAGAAATAAGTTTTCCTACCCCTAATCTCCATCACTTCAATTTTTTAGGATTTAATCTTGTTTGTTGCTTACTAGATGAGTTTCTATTTTTATTTATTTCACAAAGTAAGCAAAAATAAGAGAAGTAACTAGTTTAGTCTTAATCACATAGGGGACCAACTAAATATTTAAGCTTTAGCATTTAATAAAAATCACATATAGCTACATCTAGGACTTTATTATATATATATATATATATATATATATATATATATATATATATATATATATATATTTCTTGCACCCTTTCATTTGAAAAATAAATTATCATTAACTTCCTCATCAAAAGAAAATTAATTTTAACCTTAGGCCTTGATTTTTATATTTGTATGTTGTATTCGGTCTAGATTATGGTTAATATTATAATAAGAAGTATCTTAGGAGAAACGTAGGTGTTCTTTAAACTAATCCATCAAACACTAAGCTCCAAGCTCACAAACTACCTATAATATCAAGGTGATAGATGGGAGGATCTTGGTGGATCTACTAATATACCCTTTATAAACTCTTCCCCCTTGTCATATATGGATATATTATCAAGGCATAATCAAATCAAGATAACCCCCAAGTACCATATCAAAATATCTTTCACTACTCCATAGGGAACCTTCCACTATCAAGTCATGCCATTTGGGATGAATAATGTAGCAAATACGTACTAGATATCCATGAAATACATCTCCCATGACATGAAACATGACATTATAGAAAACTTAGTAG
This sequence comes from Wollemia nobilis, assembly GCA_028583015.1. Taxonomy (NCBI): domain Eukaryota; kingdom Viridiplantae; phylum Streptophyta; class Pinopsida; order Araucariales; family Araucariaceae; genus Wollemia; species Wollemia nobilis. The sequence continues at coordinate 1,747,625 of JAQPPZ010000282.1, forward strand.
ATAATATTCTTATCCAATCTCTAAACCAAGATGACCATGTTCAAGAACTAAGACATGTTTTTTGTCAACTAAATGAGTACAAGGTATGTCTAAAGCCTCAAAAATACATCTTTGGGATGATGTCAAGAAATTTATATGATTCATTGTATCTTTAATAGGCATTTTAGTTGATCCAAATAAAATATCAACTATTATCGATATGCTACCCACTAAAAATTTAACCCAACTCAAGGATATTTAAGAGAAAGTGTAAGATATTAGAAAAATAATCTCCTAGCTAACTAACAAGTATCATTATTTTACCAATATTTTGGAAAATGATATAATTTTTAAATGGGATGATGATTATCAAACCTCATTCAATGCCCTAAAATCCTATCTCTTGTCTTTTCCCATCCTTGTCCCGCTTAATCCTCCTAGAACATTATTATTATAAATAGTTGCCATACATTATAGCTTAAGTGATATTTTGGCATAGTATAATGACCAACATATAAGAGAAAGAATTATATTATACATTAAGCAAATATTAGTTAATTCAAAAGTTAGATATACACCCTTATATCATCTCTGCTTAGTTATAGTTTTCTCATCCTAAAATCTTACATATTATATGTTCAACCATAAGATCTGTGTCATTCTAGGAGATGATTCATTGTGATATCTCATGTTCAAATATCATTTATTGGAAAAAAAATAAGTGGGTATTTGTGCTTATAATTTTATATCTTGAGTTTATAAACTAGAATTCATGAATGGTCAAGTTATTGCCAACCAAGTAGTAGTTGTGCCCTTATTATATAGCCAACCTTTAGTGGTAGACTTTCATAATTAGTTAGTCTTATTATTATAATAAAATCAAGTAATCTTTTGGAACTTTTATTTTAATGGTTCAAGATGTGTCAAAGGAGTAGGGGCATGAGTCATATCACTCATTCCTTAATAGTAGTTTATTCCTTTGTCCTTCAAGATGAAGTTTTCTTGCACCAACTATACAATAGAATACAGAGTCTTTATATTACAATTACATGTTGCTTTAGCCTCCAAGGTGAGGAGTCTTATGACTTTGAGGATTTCTTGGTAGTGATAATTCAAGTCAATGGTATTTAGTAGATAAAAGATTATAATATTAAATTCATATAAAGAAATTATTTATTGGCTAATAGTTGTTTTTGATAAAGTCACCATTGATGCTATACCTAGATTTATTAATTGACATGATCATGTTATGGCCTTGGATGCATCCTCGATACCCTTATATTTGGATGATGATAAATCTACCATTGTTATTTAGAAAAATAGAAATCCTTAAAATTTATAATCCATCTAGATTCCTTTTAAGTTCTTTTATCTATAAGTGAACTCATACCCTAATCCTTGGTACAAGTACATTTTTGCTTAAGCATGGCACTTTATCTAATGGTTTAAACTATAATAATCATAATAAACTCAAGCAACAATCCTATAGGCATATCATTATTGGTGATATTATGTATCATAATAGTATTTATGGTATTTTTCTTAAGTATTTAGACTTTTTATAAGCCTAAATAGTCATTCAATAGGCCCATGATGGATTATGTGATAGTTAATTTAGTGGTGTCACCATCACCAAGAAGATATTTAGGATGGGTTATTATTGGCCCTCCATGGAAATATACTTTTGGCACTATGCCAAAAAGTGTGACAAGTGTTAGAAGCATAAAAACCTTATCCACACCCCTTCCCAAGCCCTTTAATCCTTTATCTCACCTTTGTATTTATCTATTTGTGTATTGTACATCATTGGAAAGATAAATAACATGTTTTGTGATGGACATAAATTTATCATCATGGCTACTAAATACTTCATAAAATGGGTCAAATCTATATCTTGGAGGGCTAATTTTTCTATTTTACCATTATTACAAGGTACAACCTAAGATCTAGCTTTGCAATATAATATCTAGGGCTTCTCTTACTCCTGTTAATGGTGGTGGCATCCTCATGGACCATTATAACTAGCAAGTCATGGACCTTGAATGTATCCATGTTGTGGTTATCCTACTTGATAATGGAAATCAATATTTCATAGAAAATACTAGATGGTATTTTGTATAGTAGTCAATAAATATCTTTATCCCTACCATGAGGTCTTCCTAAAATCATTCTAGCTCTACTAAACATCACTACTGAGCAATAGTCAATAAATTCAATAATATCTAGACTAGTTGGATTTAATTAGTTCTAGTCATCACTATGACCATCATAGATACATCAATCTCAATAGTTAGATTGATAATCATCAACTATATCACAAATATTTGTTAGACTAGGTTGTCCTATTTTTGATTCTAAGCCACTAGCTCCTCCCTCGTCAAATTCTACTCTTCTAAGGTCACCACTAGTGCAGCCTATAGATTGGTCACCTATTGGGATAGTGCATCCCTTAGCCTCCACATCATGATAAGATGACCTACTTGGTCCTATATCACATGTTGTGATCATTTGCATGACTAAAGCACTATTATTTCCCTTTATTGTTAGATTTTGATACAACATGTAATGAGAGATAGCAATCACAAGATGTAAAATAATAAGAAAGAAAGTAAAACTATGAGATAACTAAAATATGCTATAAATAGAAATAACAAAAATGGGTACAAAAGTAGCTATGGAGGAAATGAACACTCCATGATTTAAGCTATTTCTCAATGAATGAGCTCTGAGCTTATAGCTCACACATTCTACACTACTACACTATCATATACTACTACATCTCACACTACTATCTATGGCCCTTTATATAGGAAGAAAGATTCCATGGCCACCAATATACCTAGTTATACAAGGGACATCTTGCACATATACATCTTGCACATTGACACTTGTGCATTTATTACATTGCATGAAATATCTAGATAAATTCCCATTAAAGTAATCTAATGTCCTAATTATGTATCAAGGAAGGTACATTTACAAGATCTAAATGATGTAATATAATCTATTTCTAACATCCCCCTGTATTACAATATTTGGGTATTGAAGACTCTAGTCTTCAATGTGGATCTTCCTCTTGACCTGAGATTTTGATTCTTCTTCTCTAATTTCAATAACTTCTTCAAGAAAGTAGTTATTATATTCAAAACCTATCATTCCTACTGAAAGAGCTTTGTACTTGGTCCTTCTGTAGTTGCTTTAGTCTTTAGATGATGCAAAATAGACTAAAGTTGTAGGTTCTTCTTTTAGTTGACCTTGCACTGTATTCCTCCTTTATTGGATTCATCTCCTTTTTCTTCCTTAAACTTACCTTTGAATTCGGTCTCTGTGTTTTCATAGGTGTTTGTGCTACTACTTGGTTCTTGTATGGAAAATTCTCCTTTCTTGTCTTAAATATGTATAGAAGCTTCTAAACAACCACTTAGGGCATCATGATAAGATCTTGAGTTAGTAGAACCTGAAGTGCCAATTCTGCATGAGGATTGAAAAAATATTTCTAGATATGACTCATCTAGTTATGCCTTATTTTTGAGTAGTTCTATCAATCCTTTTTGTTCTACATTTTCATTCTTGTAGTGTTTATATGTGAGTAATGCCATGTATAATATACTCACAAGGTCTAAGGAAAGTGTAATATCACTTTTTCCATTACCAATATATTCATTTATATGGGCTTGAAGATAGCATTCCATAGTATCAAATTTATCTTCTAAGGCTTCACTATGGATCACTTTAGAATTTAGATCTATCATTCTTTCAAATTTCTTGAGTAGGTTCATGATCTCAAGTTTTATGGCACTGGATTTTTCCTTATTGATGTTTGTAGTATTTTGGAAAGTAGACATCCTTATGGCTCCCTATTTAGTGTCTATAAAAATATCCCAATTAATATATAAGCTTGTTTTGATAAAACATTTATTAATACTTGGTTTTTTTAGGCTTCCTTATGTCTCCCTAGTAATGAGAGTATATACTCTTAAGTATTTTTAGGTTTTTTAGAATGCTTATATATTGCTAATGGATTTGCAACTTGATAAATTCTGATATTACCAAGTTTTATAGAATGTATTATGACTCCCTAGTATGTTTTGGATAAGATATAAAGTGCTTTTATAAATTATAGTTCAATATTGGTTGATTTTGTAAAGTTTTGTAAATACCAAAATCAACTTCATTGATCCTTATTGCTCTTATTGAACTAAGCATTTTTTCCAAATTTAAAGAGGTTTTAATGTTGGATATTTTATCTCTTTTTGAGAATTTTTGAGACAATAATATTATAAATTTCCAAATTTTGAAATGCTTTGATAAAAATATCTTTAATATCAAGTTTATCTAACTTCCAAATTAATTAGTTTGATGTAGTAACCCTTATAACTCCCTAATTTTGGAAAAATTATATCACAATAATATTTGCAAGTATTTAAGATTAATATCCAGTAGAAAACCGTATTACTCATAAGTTTAATATTGCAAATATTATATTATCTTGATAAATGATTCCCTTTGAGGTATGGATTTCAATATAATAATATTCCTCTAAATTCAACCTTATAACTCCCTAGATATGAAAGCATATAAATATGGGAATAATCCTTACCTTATATCAAGGAATAATTAGCGTTGATTTCAGATGTGTAATGGCTACAATGTTGACTGTATCTGCTTTGACTGTAATTGGACTAGAGCATTGAAGTCTCTACTCCTTGCTTCCATTCTGTGATGACTCCCATGTATTGGACATAAATACACTGAAGACTACACTAAATTGTTTTGCTAAATTGCTACATTGAATTATTACATTGAATTGCTTCATTGAATTGTTATGTCCTTCCTAGTCCAAGGAGCCTTTAATAGGCATTCAACCTAGTGATAAGTGTCACTTCGATTACACTTCAACACTTTCTTATATGTCTATTGCAATTGTAACGTCTGAAGCATTTTATTTCTTCTTGTATTTTCCTATTGATAACACCTATGGATGAATGTAACTCCTCTTTCACATGGTCTATGGATGTCAAAGACTTGCTAGTGATCTGTGTGAAATTCCATTGAACCTTGAGAGCATTTAGGGTTTTCTTTGGAGGATGAAAAATATCACTTGCATGCCATTATTATTATACCACCTTATTGCAAGCTTATCTATGTACTTTTCCACCTTCTTCTTGGTTGTATTTTTATGTCACTGAGATGGTTCAAACCAAGCAAAGCTAGTGGTGGTGCTTTGGTGGAGATATGGAGGAGCTTTTGTGGAGCTTGAATGGCAGTGCTATGGTGGATACTTCTTGATGCGTCAATGTTAATATTGAATGCTCCTTCCTTTGGACGTACATTTTTTAGTTTTTTTTGCTTTGATTTCCTTTGCTTCTATGTTGTTGGATATGTCTCCTTTTAATGAGCAACTTGCCTCCTTTCTTGTGCTTTTTAGGTCACCTGTTATGGTTTTCCAACCCGTACACAATGTAGGCCCTTTTGAGATGCTTCTTGATGCTCGTATTCTGATGTGCTCTTCTAGAGAATGTTGTGCCTTTATAGTACCTTCAACTTTACCCTATTTCCTACTTATAATGTATTAGAGAAGTGCAATATAATATAGCAATATTTATGAAATAGAATGCCTTGATTGCACTTTTCCTTGCACTTATTTTGTAGGTCTCAAATTCTAGTTTTGTGGTATAATTTTGAATGCAGTGAAGGGGTTTTGAGGTTGTCTATTTGTTTAGATACCTTCCCTTTTTTTCTTGGATACTTTTATGATAAATCCAAGCTTAGATAGAAGCTCTTTATTTGATGCAATTTTTTGCACTTTTATTTCTCTTGCACCAAACCCTATAATGCTTTGGATTTGAGACTCACCAAGTCTTAATATTTGAAGCTTCTATTTCTGATTTCGATTAGTTGTTTTCTTCTCCAATTTTCATAGTATTATAACCTTTTTGGTGTCTTCTCTTGGCCACTATAATTTGCATATTTTTGTGCACCAATAGTATCTTTAGACACTTTGAATTTTTTTTATTTTGTGCCTTTCTCAAGAACACAAACACTAAGCTTTTTGAGAGTAATATAGTAGTGTAAATGAACCCACTAATATTTAATATTTAATGCACTAAAAATTTCACCTTATCACTCCAAATAACTCTCAAAAACTTATAAGTACACTTAATCAATTTACTGTAACTTAATAAAAAATAATCTGAAATAAATATTCAATAATTATTCTGTAAATTTCTTATAAGAAAGATATTAGGAGATAGTATTCTTTTGCTTTCCAAAGTAGATGATAGAAAGTTGATATATAGTTGAAATTATAAAATCTAATCAAATCCTAATGTGCAAATGAACCTTAAAAAGAACATTTTTTTTTCACATTTGAAGACTGTAATACAAATATCCTTTTTGCAACTTTAATATGAATTAAGGTGCTTTAATAAATCTGATAAGTAATCCAATTAATGAATCTACTTGCACCAATAGTTGCATGCATTTTTCTGAAATATTTTGTAGCTCCTTTGCCACTTTCATAGAGGATGTATATCTTGGTGTCTAATATCACCAAATTGTTGCCTTGAGTAAGATCTTGCAATAATTTGTAGACTATTTTGAATAGCTCCTTCTTCACCAAATGATGGTCTTAAACTTTCTTTCAAGAGCCTAATATTTGGTGACTTTGTTCTCCTCTTGTGGTATCCTCCTTATATTGTATATTTTAAAAATTTTGTATCTCTGAAGCGGTGTCCTCTTCCTATGGAAGATAATATTCAAATCTCTTGTATTTGATGAGCTTATTCTGACTTCAAGTCTTCTTGTCAAATTTTGACTTCAAGTAGGATATTCTTCTCAAGATTCTAAATGTCTTGAGGTCTTCACTGTATTCTTCTTCTACTCATATGTGGCAATCCTTACCAATTTCTCTTCCTCTTAGGCTTTTTATCATATGGAAACAATTCCTTCACTATTAGGGACTTTTCCTTGGTAGTGGATTTCTCCAGTGAGTTCTCCTTTGATGATTTCTTTAGTAAGGCTCTCCTAGCCTTTTACTTGATGCTCATTGAGACCTTTCCAAGCTCTTTGATGTTGTGGCTTGTTCTAATCTTCCTTGAGACCTTATATTCAACCTTCTGCTTATAGAAGTGTTTGTGTTGAGACCTCTTAGATCTCTGATTCTACTACTTCTAGATTTGAGCAAGACTCTCCTACTCCTTATTCTTCTTCTTATTCTATAAGTTCTTCAATGAGATATCTTGATCTATTTTTATTTATGTCCTATCTTGATTCTAAATAAGATACTCTTTCTAACTTTCTTGTAGGAAGATTTCCCTACTCACTGAATCTTCTTTTACTATAGCAAAAATATTAGTACTAAAATCTGCTTCTAAATTAGGCACTCTCTTCTGGAGTCCTCTTCAGGATAAAGGCTTATGTGGACTATTTCAATACCAAGGTTTTTGTGGCCATTTCTTCAATATCAAGGCTTCTATGTCCTTTTTTAATATCAAGGCTTCTATGGCCTTTTTTTCAATATCAAGGCTTCTATGGCCTTTTCTTCAATATCAAGGCTTCTATGGCATTTTATTACGGATCAAGGATTCTATGGCATTTTATTTTGAATCAAGGCTTTTATGGCCTTTTTATTTTTATCAAGTTCTTCAATCTAGAAATGGAGATCTCCTATCTCCTGAATTCACCACGATTCTTTTCTAGAAGTTTCTTCTAAAGTATTATCCTCTCTACAAAAACTAATCTCTACACTATGAAGGCACTTCGATATTTGGGTAAAAATATTGAGGTCTCCCTAATTTATATTGTAGGAGGTGTCCCAATCATCTGATAATTAATTCCATGTAATAAAATAAACTTCAGGTAAATATTTCTAGATATCTTAGATGAGCTTCACTAGTTGATTCATCAAACTAGTGGATCAAATGTTGAGTCCTAGTCTTCATGAGTTTTATTGCAACTCTATAGAAATAATCTACCATATGCAATCTTAGTATTTCTAAAACTAAGATTTATTTTAGTCCTCACTTGTGGCTCTCCCTAATTCTACCACATAGACTCTTCTAAAATATTTTGATAATGACTAATCCAATGGCTCATTAGGTTGAAAAAAAACTTAGGATCAATGATAATGGTGGTTTTCCTATTGATCTATAATAGTTTGATCTACCGTAGCTCTGATACCACTATTAGCTTTTGATACAACATGTAATGGGAGATAGAAATCACAAGATGCAAAATAATAAGAAATAAAGTAAATCTATGAGATGATTGAAATATGCTATAAATAGAAATAATGAAAATGTGATGGAAATGAGTACAAAAGTAGCTATGGAGTAAATGAACACTCCATGATCTAAGCTATTGCTCAATGAATGAGCTTTGATATTATAGATCACACACTCTACACTACTGCACTATCCTACACTACTATATCTCACATTACTATCTATGGCCCTTTATATAGGAAGATATATTCCTTGGCCAACACTCTACCTATATGTACAAGGGACACCTTGCATATTTACAACTTGCACATTGATACTTGTGTATTTAATACATTACATGAAGTAACTAGATAAATTCCCCCTAAAGTAATCTAATGTCCTATGTATGTACCAAGGAAGGTACATTTACATGACCCAAATGATGTAATATAATCTATTTCTAACATTTATTACCTCCTCTATAAATATTGATACTTTCTCACAGATGATGGTACCACTCACTAAGCTACCCTTGATTTCCTCCATCGTCTCATCCTTCACATATCCATAGGCCTACCAATGTTACCCTCCAAGTTTAGATAGTCTAGTACCACCCTAATAGTAGTCATTAATGCTAGGATTTAGATTAATATGCTTATTGACATTAGGATTAGAGTATTTTTGAGTGACTATTTTTCCCTATTACAAAATAGTCATCACAATCAGAGTATTAAATTGAAAACTCCCTCTTGCAAAGAAATTAAATGTAAACATGAATTTCTCCAAGGTTCTGATAGATAAACATTCTGCATATATGTATGAAATCAATGATAATTAGAAACAATATATGCTAGAATAATCTCAATAATATGCAAGTGATAGTTAACAAGGGGCCTTGATGGTTTAATGCTTAGTGATTGTTGCTCTTTAATCCTTAAAGTGAATGTGAATTTTTCTTATGTAAAAGTGGTTCCTTTTAATGTTCTTGGAATTAATTTGTCTTTGCCTTGAATCCCAGTTAGCAAGTCCATTTTATCTTCAGATTAAAGGTGTAAAAATGCAAAAGTGCATGGAATTGTCCACTTCACTTTAACTCCATACATTTAATGTGAGATTCATTTTATAGTTAGTATATTCATTTTATCTTCATTATGCGCGTTCTACGAAAAGCTAAGTTAGAATTTTGACATCTTAGCAAGTTAGTGAGTTAGCATTCATTTTCATTATCTATCATTAATGTAAAGTAGGCATTAGTACCCTCCCTCCTAAGGTTGATTTTATCCAAAAAATTAGATTTTGAAAAACTAAAAAGTTTGGTGCAATTTGGAGGTGCAAAAATTTTGGATGAGGACCAGAATGTAAACAAATGAAATGAATGTACAGGAAATTTTGGAAAATGGACCAGAATGTAAATAAAGTTAAACAAAAAATGTATAAAAATTCTAGACAATGACTAGAATAAAATAACTGAAAATGAAATGCAGAAATTTTGGAAAATGATCAGAATGTAAAGCAAAATGCAAAAATTTTGGAAGATGGCCAGAATGTAAAGAAAAATGCAAAAATTATGGAAGATGGACTAGAATGGAAATAAATGGACAAAAAAAACCTTTTTACAAAATAGAATGAACAAATTACAAAAAATAAACTTAATCTATTTACATAAAAGTTGGAAAAACATGCATGTAAATCCTGGTATCATACTCCCCTACCCTACAGAACCACAAGTTATGAGACAAGTTTGAAGGTAACCTGATGTAAACAAACCTACATAAAACAAAATCATATTAGATCAAGTGCAATACTAAAAGGGTGAAATAACATTTGCATCAATCTCAATTTTCACCTAGTATAACCCCCTAAAGGCATTCAATACATAGATACAAATTAAAAGAAAAGATGCAGTGAAAGCATAAACAATAAATGCAATAACCCTAGATAAAAGTCTCCTCTAATTTTTCTCACAAAGTGTATGCCTACCAAAATGTATGCATTTGATTTCTTCCAAAATGGTTTTTTTTTACAAAAATTTCCAACCCTTCTATCAAAATTTCAAGGGCTTAAATACTATTCCGGTTTGTTCCTTGGCCTTTCATATTCCCAATTTCTCTTATAACTCCTTTTAATATCATAATATCCAAAAATTTACATAATATTCATTCCCTTATATCTCCCTTTAATACTATGATATTAAATACAACAAGGAAACCTTATACTATTTTCCCTCTTCATTATATTATCCCTTGTAAATAAAAGCCCCTTTATTACCCCTTTTACCATAGTAAAGGGGTTTCATTTATATTTATTTACAAACATTTTTTTTTGTATTCCCTCGAACATGGTGTGGACCTTATTACATAGTAAGGAAACAAAAGCAAATATGGCCTTGGGTCATAATCTTCAGAATGCACTTCAAATGAAACCTAAATAAGGAGACGAAAACCTTAAGCTATATTAAAAATTTGGGAACATTAATGCACCACAATAAAACTTAACTTTACCCTTGGAAACCCTTTAGGCGATGCTTGCTGGACTCAAACTAGGGCTGATAAAAATCTACTCCTCTCATGCTAACAATCTTCAACACTGGTCACAACCTCCTTTGTTAAGGTGTGACAGTAGTGACCTCAATGATCTACCATACACCTGCATACAACATTATCGTCCACCCATTGGTTTTCACTATTGGAAACTAAACCAGAGGGAATGACTTTAGACATATATTAAAAATAAAATATTAACACCCCTTTGCGAAGATTATTTAACAATGTTAAACTCAAATATTTTAGGGTTTGCTTGCTGGGCCCTACTATTTTCTCTGTTTCACCTACTGCTCCCATGCAGAGTGATGAAATCTCTTTTTTTGTGTCCTACCAAACAACTAATGAAATATTTACTGTCATACTCTAATTAAGTTGCCTTCGGTAATTTTTTTAGGCCACATTGCATTTCACCTTAATTGAGAGCTACGTCATGTAATGGACCCCATGGTGTATGGTAAATGGTCACCTCTATTGTTTCTTGGGACAATCTCTCTACAATATTCTATTGGCCACCTAACACCTGTGTATCTTTGGTTTACATTGTTCATACTATAATCAACCTACTATCAATCAAATCATTTCTATTCATGAGATCAATGGTGGATAATATGCCATGGTGTCATTCTCACTATCACAATATCCACCTGTGCATTGGTGGGAACACCCACTATTTACATAAGACCCTTCTAAAACAATCTAGTAGAATCTTTGAGTAGATCGGAGATCATTAGAGTTCAATTTGAGAAAGATCTACTAAATGCCAAATGTTGATAAGCAATATTAGATGGAACCATATTGAATGCTAACTTATCCATCCTTCTAAAGGATAAAATAAATGAAATAGAAGCATTTATAGTTGCTTTGAATGCAGCAGGGGTAGAAACTTTAGTAGTGCATAGAATGGCAAAAAATACAGAGGAAACATCCACTAGTTTTATTTTTTTAATAGGAGAGGCAGGAGGATATCACAAGATGAAACACATCTCTCCTACCCACCTTCCAACATTTAGAGGACTACCAATAGAAGATCCAAATTTGTTTCTGTTTAAATTTGATGTTTTATGCAGATCTATGGATTACAACATAGATGCTCAAAAACTAAAATTATTCTCTTCCACCCTTGATGAGTCAACTTTGCACTGGTTCATCAGCTTGGGGGATAAACGGATAACTACCTGGAAATAGTTGAAGAAATTTTTCTTGGATCGGTATCAATATTTTGGAAGAGTAAGATATACGAGAGAGGAAGTCCTAGATATGACACAAAAGGAAAGGGAATCTATGGAAGAATACTAGGATAGGTTTAACTTCAATTTGCAAATATCACCCCATTCAAACTAGGAGATAGGTTCCTAAGAAGCATTTTTTTGAAAGGACTCAAAAATGAATCCTTGGAAGATTTAAACATGATCTCTAGGGGAGATGTTTACCAACACCAAATGTATGAAATTCGACATTTGTGTCAAAAAATTTCAAAAATAAAAGGTAAGTTGACCCTTATAAATGTTAAGCAGTCAACCACTATTACTAAAACAGAGATATGCAACATGCTTGAGGATCTTAAGAGTGATATGTTATCATATTTAGATATTCAAATGGATACTCTTCTTCTTCAGAGAAATAAGTAGGAGAATGAGGTAAAAATATCCTACTTCTATCTTAAATGTAGAGGCAAACACCCAAGAAATGAGTGTCTAGAAAACCAAGTTCATGTATGTACTATCTGTAAGAAGGATCATAAAATGAAGTTGTGTCCACAATTAGTAAAATATAAAGAGGAACCTGATGTAGCAGAGGTATAATTCATGGGTAATAGGAGGAACTGGCAATAGTATCCTATGGATAAAAATTAGCAATCAGGAATGTCATCCTATAGGGGTAGCAATTACCAAAACCAAGGTCAAGCTGAGCCACCCAACATAGGTTGGTATGGTCAACAACCTTGGAATTGCTTTCCCCAAGGGGAAAATACTTACAACCCTTACCCTTGGAAACAATACCAGTAGCCTGGGTACTAGTGGAGAAACCAGAATGCTTGGAATAAGTATATAACATACTGCTCCATCTCCATTACAACCAAGTCTACCTACTCCTCCAGATTCAAGAACTCCTCAATTACCAAAATAGCCTACAACAAATTCAAACAACAAACAACATTGTGATCCTATCCAGTAACAATTATTGGAATATGTAATGCAACATTGTGTAAATTATTCTTAGACTAAAATATAAAGTCTAAAGAATAATATTTGAATTAGAAAATAATTCTATTTTATGTAAAAATATTCCCACCCAATTAATAAATAAAATAAGGGTGCTAGGAATATTTAATTTGTGGGAAAAAGTTATTTCCCCTTTTCTAGCAAATATTAAAAAGTAACCAATCACTTTTTAATATTTGATAGATGCCACTTGTCACACATCTCAAGATAATATTGTGATAAGATTAGGGTAATTTTAGGGTTGTAGTAGAAAAGCTTCTCTTTAAATAGGGGTGTTGTCTACTACATCTTGTCATATCATGTTGATGCATATTGTTGCATAACATTGAAGCATTCTTGTATTGTTGAATCATTGAGTAATATAGTGAGCTTCATAGTGGATGTTTCCCTTCTTCATTTGAAGTAGGGTTTTACCACTTAATATTGGTGTTGTGGGTTTTCCTCTTTTGTGTGTGATTGATCTTGTGGAGCATTCTTCGATCTTGGGGAGACTTTGCTTGTCTCACATTTGGTATCAGAGCGGTTGGGATCTCCATCAAGTGTCTTCAATCCTTTGAGGTGAAAAACCCATTAAGGTATATTTTTGTTTTAATGCATGCATTTGATATTTGGGTATTTTATGCATTTGATATTTGGGTAAACTTATTTTGCAAATCTGCCATTAGGGTTTATAGATTTATTATGTTTTTTTTTATCTAGTTGTTAGATCTTTTGCAAATGGTGTTTTCATTTTAAATCTATAAATTTTTGGCATTGAGCTTTTTTTGGAAGGGTTTTGGAGCCAAACGGACCCCATGGTTGCATCCAGAAGGCCCAAAAACCCTATTTCCATATATTATTTGCCCTATTTTGGTGAAAAATAAATCTGAGGCAATTTTTTTTATTTGGGGGCCAAATGGCCCCCACCCATTTTGTTGTACAATCTAATTTTTTTATTATTCTATTTTTTAATAAAAAAATAGTCATTTAATAAAAAAAAGTCATTTTTTATTATTCTATTTTTTAATAAAAAAAATAGTCATTTAATAAAAAAACAGTCATTTATTATTCTTTTTTTTAATAAAAAAATAGTCATTTATTTTATTTTAAGACCTAATAGTCATTTTTTTTGCATAAATTGAAATGCATTTTTTATTATTGTATAATGCAACTAGAATCCTTTTATGCAATTTTTGGCAAATTTTTAGTCAAATTGTCAAATAATTTAGACCTTATAGTCATTTTTTTCTCACATTAACAATGGTTGTTTGTGAGTTTGCTTGTTTTGCAAGGTTATCCAAGTATGTTTTGGAGTATACAAGGCAATTTTGGATCAACTTTTTCACTCTCTTCCCCCTATTTTTATTAATTTCTTCTAATCTCTCTCAAGCATTTGCTTGAAGCATAATGTAAATTAATGTAACTTGTATCTCTCATAATGAAAGTAAAAGAGAATGAAAGTGAGAGAGAGAAAGAGAGAGAGAGAGAGTGTATTTGTGTTTTGCCTATTTTGCATCTCAACTAATCTAACTACTAACTTACTAACTTGCTACTAAACAATCTACTAACCAACTAACTTGCAATTTACTAATTTTCATATTAATCAAGAAGGTTAAAAATGAATCAACTTACTAACCACAACTTTAGTATTTGATTAAAATTTACTTAATCTTGCAACACAATTTATATTTGCTAAACACCTATTGAATCCAAAAGAATCCGCTCTATCGGTAGCAAGTCCTTTTTGGGTCCTCGTACCCATACCCTTTTGGGTAGCTTGGTTGACCTTGGGTGAGATGAATTGGCAATTCATTAGGCTATAGCAAAACCTTAAAATGAACACTAACTTACTAACTTATTGACTATCTAACATTTAACAAATATTTTATGGTTCAATTCAAGTTAGTTTATTTTGTTGCAAGATGATTGTTATGGTTAGTTACCTTCTTATTCCAAGTTGATCTTGGTTTATTTCCTTTATTCAATTGCAATATGGTTATAGTTGTTTATTGCAAGATGGTTATAGTAGTTCATGATGATGTTGATTATCTTTCATGATGATGCTTATCTCTCTTGATGATGCTTAATTTTGATTATCTTTCATGATGATTATCTTTGATGATTGAAAAGTAGATTACTTGAAAGTTATATTTTTTTATATATGCAAGTATGTTTATCTACTTTCTTATTGCATCATTTATTTCCTTTGTCAATGCATCTTATGTTTTGATTATGTTCACTTTCTAGAATGGCTGATCATGGAATCTCCTTCACACCTAAGCACATCCTTGATGGATCAAATTTTGGAATATGGGAACCAAGGATGAGGGCTGAATTTCAAGCAAGAAAGTTATGGCCCATTGTGAATGGAGATGAAGCAATCCCAACCCAGGCAAGGGCACTTGAGACATACAACAACAAGAGTCACCTTGCACTTTCCATGATTATCAATAGTGTGAGTGATGAGATATTGCTCACTATAAGCCATTGTGAGCATGCTAAAGATGCATGGGATTTGCTAAAACAAGTCCATCTAGGGTCCAACACATCAAGGAAATTCACTTTATTGTCCAAAATTCTTAGCACTATGCAAGGTGAAGAAGAAAGTGCCTTGATCTTCCTCTCAAAGATGAAAGACATGAGAACTCAACTATTGGCTTGTAATTGTGATTGGATAAGTGAGAAGCTCTTAAGCTTTATCATTTTGAGGAACTTGTCAAGCAAGTTCAAGAATTTTGTCACCATTATTGAGACTAGGCTAGAGCAAGAAGAGGATGGCATTCCTCTCAACACTCTTTCACAATTATTGATTCAACATGAAGAGTCTCTTAATAGAGACAAAGTGAATGGTCAAGTTGTCAAGGAGAAGAATGTTGCCTTGAGTGCCACTAAGGCTTCCTTCAAGAAGAAATACAAGGGAAGGAAAAATCAAAATTTCCAACCCAACAAGCCTAGAGTTGATTTCACTTGCAACTTTTGTGGCAAGAAAGGCCACAAGGAACAAAATTGTTTCAAGAAGAAGAAGATTGCAGAAAAGGAAGAGCAAGAAAAGGCTAAGGGACAAGGACCTAAGAAATGGTTTGGCAAGGGAAAGAAAAAGAACAACAATGTAAAGCAAAATTCTAATAAAAATGCCTTTGTTTGTGCCCTCTACTCCATTGACTCATCTACTTCTAATGAATGGGTGTTAGATTCTGGATGCACTAACCATATGTGTTTTGAAAAGGATAAGTTTGTGGACTTTCATAAGCACTCTTCAGATTCAGTTGTCATTGGTGATAATACTAGACTTCAAGTAGAAGGTGTTGGCAATGTTGTAATTGAAGGGAAATTACTTGATAATGTCCTATATGTGCCTAACCTTAGGAGAAATTTAATTTCAGTTTTGCAAGTTGCTAGAAGTGGTCACACTATTGAGTTCAATGCAACTTCATGGAGCATTAGGAAAGGCATGCTACCAATCATTACAGGTTATGTGAAGAATAATATTTATGTGTTAGGTGATGCTCCTCCTAAAGTGTGTTTAGCAACTAATGTTTCTCCTAGTAGCAAGCTTTGGCACTTAAGGTTAGGCCATACAAACTATCAAAATATTCAAATGATGAAGTCCAAAAATTTGGTTGAAGGCTTGCCTAACATTTCACCTATTCATGGTTTGTGTGAAACATGCATCTTAGGCAAGATGAGCAAACAAAAGTTTGCAAAGGACAAGTCAACAAGGGCCACACAAATTCTTCAACTCATTCATACAGATATTATGGGTCCATTACATGTTAGATCACTTGGTGGTGCATCCTATATTCTCACCTTTATAGATGATTATTCAAGAATGATCTTTGGGTATCTACTTAAGAATAAATCAGATTGTTTTGAGACATTCAAGGAGTTCAAAGCTTTGGTAGAAAATCAAAAGGGAGCAAAGATCAAAATGATTAGAAGTGACAATGGAGGGGAGTACAATAGCAATGATTTCAATGAGTTTTGTTCTTCTCATGGGATCAAAAGGCAGTTTACTTGTCCATACACTCCTCAACAAAATGGTGTTGCAGAGAGGAAAAATAGGACAATCATGGAGATGGTAAGATGCATGCTTGGTGACCACTTACCTCAATTTCTTTGGGGTGAAGCAGCCAGTACAACAATCTACATTCTTAACAGGTGTCCTTCAAAATCAGTTGAGGGGAAGACTCCTTATGAGGTTTGGAATGGTAAGAAGCCGAATTTGTCACACTTAAGAGTGTTTGGATGTGATGCATTTTCATATATTCCTTCAGAAAAGAGGAAGAAATTGGACAAAAAGTCTCAAAAATGCATCTTTGTTGGCTATGATGCAGAACATAGGGGCTACAGGTTATACTCACCTTCTTCATGCATTGTATTTGTTTCAAGAGATGTCAAATTCAATGAAGACCTTCTTGAGTTAGAAAAGGGTGGGCCTTGTGTCAAAAGGACCAAGTGGTTGGATCATTCTAGGGGTCCTAAAGAGCAGAATTCAGTTAGCCAAAGGATAACTAGAAGTATGACCCTTAACATGTCTCTTCTAGCTAAGATAGAGAATGATCATGAGCCTACTTCTTACCAAGAAGCTTCACAACACTCTTGTTGGGTTGATGCCATGAAGGTTGAGATGGATTCTCTTCTAAAGAATAAAACTTGGGATCTAGTGCCTTATCCTAATAAGAGAAATGTTATTGGGAACAAGTGGGTCTATAGAATCAAGTACAATTCTAATGGAGAGATAGAAAAGTATAAGGCTAGATTGGTTGCTAAGGGTTATGCTCAAAAACATGGCATTGACTATGATGAAACCTTTGCACCAGTTGCCAAAATGCCCACCATTCGGCTTCTCATTGCTATTGTTGTTGCTCAAGGTTGGCAGATTTTTTAGCTTGATGTGAAAAGTGCCTTTCTAAATGGTGATTTGGATGTGGATATCTACATGAGTCAACCACAAGGATTTGTTGTACAAGGTAAGGAAACACTTGTGTGTAAACTAAAGAAAACCTTGTACGGTCTGAAGCAAGCACCTAGAGCATGGTACATGAAGATTTTAGGTTACTTCTTGTCTCTTGGTTTTGATAAATGCTATTCAGATACAGATCTCTATGTGCTTAGGAAGGATAACTTGGTCATTTTAATTGCTCTATTTGTTGATGACCTTGTTATGACTGGAAATGAGAATGAGGCCATTTTTTATTTCATCTCCAAATTAAAGTCAGAGTATGAAATGACTGACCTTGGTCTTCTACACTACTATCTTGGCATGCAAGTTTATCAGCATGAGGATTGTACCTTTTTGAGTCAATCCAAGTATATTGAAGATCTTCTTAAGAGGTTTGATTTGGAGGATGGCAATCCTACTTCCATTCCTATTTCTATAGGGGTTAAGTTGGAAGTAAGTACAAAATCTCAGTTGGCTGATGCTACATTGTATAGGCAGCTCATTGGTAGTCTTCTTTATGTTACCATCACAAGGCCAGATATTGCTTTTGCAGTTGGTATGATGGCTAGGTTCATGCAGAAACCTTATATTGAGCACTTACAAGCTACCAAGAAGATTCTGAAGTACCTTTCAGGTACTAGAGATTTGGCACTCAAGTATTCTAGGCTTCCTTCCTTTGCTCTTTTTAGCTATGCTGATTCTGATTTTGGAGGGGATAGAATAGACAGAAAGTCTACCACAACATATGTTTTTAGTATTGGGTCTACAACTATCTCTTGGTCTTCCAAGAAGCAAGATACAATTGCTCTTTCTACAATGGAAGTGGAGTATAAGGCTATGACAATAGCTGCACAGGAAGCGGTTTGGCTTCGTACCCTCATGAAGGAAATTGGATTTGAGAAATTTGGTCCTTCATGTTTGCTCTCCGATAATCAATCAGCTATTGCCTTGGCTAAAAATCTTGTAATGCATCAAAGGACAAAGCATGTTGAAATCCAAGCCCACTTTATCAGAGAGAAGGTATTGGATGGGACTATTCAGTTGGAGTATTGCCCATCATCTTCTAATTCTGCTGATTTGTTCACCAAACCTCTTCCCAAGGAGCAGTTTTGTAAGGTGAGGGACTCACTTGGTTTGGTGAAGTTGTCCTCAAGGGGGAATGAAGTGTAGTTACACTTGTGTGATGACAACTTCATCCTTATGAGGTGTTTTGTGCTATATATATGAGTTGATATTTGGTGGTATAATTGCTTTTTGCATCTCTTTTGAACATGGTACTTTCTTGTTTGCCTTGTGCAACTTTTGTACATGTTACTTTGTAGATGGCATTGTGCAATTATGGTATATGATGCAATTGCTTTATGCGACTCTTTTACATGGTACTTTCTTGTTGCCTTGTGCAACTTTGTACATGTTTTTATGTAGTTGGCATTATGCAATTGGTTTATCATGGTACTTTCTTGTTAGCATTTATGCTACTTTTGTACATGATATTTTATGGTTGGCTTTATGCAACCGGTGTGCACACTTTATTATTTTCATATACCTTATGCAACTCTTGTACATGGTACTTTTTGTTAGCCTTGTGCTACTTTTGTACATGGTACTTTAGAGTTTGCATTATCATGGTACTCCTTGTTTGCTTTATGCAACTTTGTACATGATATTTTTTGATCAACTATATAGCACGTGACTATAAGTATGGCTTGGCATATTTTTGTGATGACTTATAGTTCACTATTTGTTAGATCAGTTTTGTTATCATCTTTGGATATTCATATATGTTGTGGTGAATATATTTATGATGATGTATCTAACTGATCTTATGTTGAGCTGCTTGTAGCTTGTAGGTACTTCCATTTGGGGTTTTGTAGGCTTACTGAAGACACCCTTGTGATGTTTTCTTCTTGTCATTTGCAACCACTTGTGGTTGATGGATGGCTTTGTAAGCTGCTTGTATCTGAAGCTACTCCGTTGGGGGCTTGTAGTCTCATTTTGGCCCATTTTGTATTGGTGCCTTATTGTAGACCATTCTTGGTCATAGAAGCTCATTGTAACTATATTACTCATTTGATTCTCATCCCCATTTGTATATTTAGGGGGAGAATGTTTCTTTGTTTCATAATTCCTTTCCCCAATATTGCATTAAGGGGGAGTGTTGGAATATGTAATGCAACATTGTGTAAATTATTCTTAGACTAAAATATAAAGTCTAAAGAATAATATTTGAATTAGAAAATAATTCTATTTTATGTAAAAATATTCCCACCCAATTAATAAATAAAATAAGGGTGCTAGGAATATTTAATTTGTGGGAAAAAGTTATTTCCCCTTTTCTAGAAAATATTAAAAAGTAACCAATCACTTTTTAATATTTGATAGATGCCACTTGTCACACATCTCAAGATAAGATTGTGATAAGATTAGGGTAATTTTAGGGTTGTAGTAGAAAAGCTTCTCTTTAAATAGGGGTGTTGTCTACTACATCTTGTCATATCATGTTGATGCATATTGTTGCATAACATTGAAGCATTCTTGTATTGTTGAATCATTGAGTAATATAGTGAGCTTCATAGTGGATGTTTCCCTTCTTCATTTGAAGTAGGGTTTTACCACTTAATATTGGTGTTGTGGGTTTTCCTCTTTTGTGTGTGATTGATCTTGTGGAGCATTCTTCGATCTTGGGGAGACTTTGCTTGTCTCACAATGATCACAAAAATAATTAGGTGTAGAAGTTACTCATATTGTAGAAGAAGAGGAACATATAGAAATAGGAAAAGGGGAATCACCCCTTTTAGAGGATATAGAAGAAGAACCAACACTTGTACATAACAAAGAGGAGGTTCTGCAATTTCTACAAATTTTGTAGGAACCCAAGAAACCAATACAAACAAAGTTTGATATCCTCTCTAGTTTAAAAAACTTAACAATCATAATCCTTCTCTTTCAAGCCATCAAAGACATACCTATTTATGGGAAGGTCATAAGAGAGTTGTACCTCAAGAAACCATGGATGAAACCAACTAAATTAATTATTTTGGTAGGTCAATTATCTAACCTTATGTTAGGGAATACCTACACCCATAAGTACTTAGATCCAAGAAGCCATGTTTTGACTATAAAAATAGAAGGTTATGTTTTACCGAACACACTAGTAGATTTAGGGGCTGCCATCAATGTCATACCCTAGGAGACCATGCAAAAACTAAAATTGACTAATCTAAATCCCACTAAAACTATGCTATAGTTAGAAGATAGGTCTACTCCCTAATGGAATACTAGAATATATCACTATTACAATAGATGCATGGGAGTATCCAATAGATTTATTAGTGTTGCAATCTAAGTCTAGACTAGGTGGATACCCATTAATCTTAGGTAGACCTTGGCTAGAAATAACTAATGCTTACATAAGTTGTAGAGATGGGAAAATGACCATTTAAAATTTTTATAACATAATTAAATTGATCATACATCCACCTGCACAGTCTATGGACTTGTTGGGAGAACCCGAGGATGAAAATCAAAACATTGGTGGTTTATCAATGATCTAGTTTGTCATGATACATGATGATTTGGGAGATGAAAATGATGAGGATAGGATGATATCTAAATTTTTTAAGGAGAACCCTCCTGTCCTCCTCATGAGTTTCTATTATTATGAGGAAAAGACCATCATATTCAACAAATAGAAGTTGCACTTGGTAGAATTTTGAATGTAGATAACAAGTTGACAATTGAACA
Source organism: Wollemia nobilis (assembly GCA_028583015.1). Taxonomy (NCBI): domain Eukaryota; kingdom Viridiplantae; phylum Streptophyta; class Pinopsida; order Araucariales; family Araucariaceae; genus Wollemia; species Wollemia nobilis. Next base: position 1,769,238 of record JAQPPZ010000282.1, read on the forward strand.
ACAAACCAAACTAAAACAAACATTGGAAAAACATCAAGATACCTTTTCTTGGGAGTATTCTGACATGAGAGGAATAGCTCCTAAGACCTATACTCATAGGATATATCTGGAAGACCAAGTTAAACCAATAAGACAACCACATAGGAGGATGAACCCAACTATGAAATAAATTGTCAAAATAGATTTACAAAAACTCCTCATAGTTGGATTTATCTACCCCATTTCATATAGTGAGTGGGTATCACCATTAGTGGTGGTACCTAAGAATAATGGAAAGTGGATAATTTGTGTTGATTACAAGTTTCTAAATAAAGCAACTAAGAAGGACCACTTCCCTTTACCCTTCATAGATCAAGTCCTTGAAACCTTAGTAAGCAAGAAGTATTTTTCTTTCCTAGATGGGTTCATTGGATACAATCAGATCCAAATAGGGGAAGAAGATCAAGACAAAACCACCTTCACTTGTCCATGGAGTACATTTACTTATCGAGCTTTACCATATGGTCTATGCAATGCACCTGCCACCATTCAGAGGGTAGTTCTTAGCATTTTTTTAGATATGATTGGAGAGACTGTGGAGGTATATATGGATGATTTCACTGTATATGGTGAAACTTTTGAAACTACCATATGAAATGTGGAAAATACACTTAAATATTGTAAGGAAACTAACATATCCTTAAGCAATGAGAAATACTATATGCTAATGCAAGAAGGGATAGTTTTAGGACATCACCTTTCTACATATGGGATCAAAGTAGACAGAAAGAAAATAGAAGTCATCCAAACCTTACCTACTCCCAAAACACAAAAGGATATCTACAATTTCCTAGGATCAACCGGTTACTATAGGAGGTTTATATAAAACTTTAGAAAAACTAATAAACCTCTTACCACATTGTTAAATAAGGATGAAGAGTTTGTCTAGACTGAAGAATATGAACAAGTGTTCAACACCTTAACATAAAAACTAATTATTTCTCCAGTACTAAGAGGTCCAAATTAGACCATACCTTTTCACATAATGTAGATGCATCTAACAATGCAATAGGCTCAAAACTGGGAAAAAAATACGGTGATGATTTTTATGCCATCTATTATGTTAGTAAAAACCTCATATGTGTTGAACTAAATTATACTATCATAGAGGAGTTTCTTGTAGTAACACATGCTCTTAACAAATTTCATCATTACATTATAGGTTATCAGGTATTTGTACACACTAACCACTCAGTCATAAAATACTTGACAAAAAAACTTGGGATTAGTGGCATAATTATCATATGGCTATTAATTTTGTAGGAATTTGATGTGATAATAGTGGATAAGCTAGGAAAGGACAATGTGGTAGTTGATTTCTTATCCAGGTTGATACCTCCAGACTATGCAGCTACAGAGGACCGATTTCCATATGAGCCTTTCTTTGCTCTAAATGATCAGATACCATGGTATGTAGATATGGATAATTATTTAGCTACTAGTTAAGTATATCTTGCACTTTTACCTCATGAAAAATAGGCTTTAATTGAGAAAAGCATAAATTTATCATGGATTGATGGGTGTCTATTCAAAATAGGTTCTGATCAAATAATGAGAAGATGTGTTGCTGGGAAAGAAATAATTGAAATACTGAAGGCTTTCCATGATGAACCATGTGGTGGCTATTTTATAGTAAAAATAATTGCATATAAAGTGTTGTAGGCTGGTTATTACTGGCCTTCACTATTCAAATATGCAACAAAGCATGTGAGCCAGTGTGATCAATATCAAAGTATGGGCATACCTACTCTTAGATATGAGATGCCACTCCAACCACATGCTCACATTGAACCATTTGATAAATAGAGGATGAACTCCATAGGACCTATTAATCCATAGTTAGGAGGTAAGAGGTATATCCTAGTTTGTATTGACTATGTGACAAAATGGGTTGAAGTGCAGGCTTTGCATGATTCAAAGAAGAAAATTGTAGCAGATTTATTGTATTCATTAATTTTTACAAGATTTGGGGTCCCAAGGGAGATCACAACTGATCAAGGACCTTAGTTTACTTCAAGTATGATTCAGGAACTCATGCAAAATACAAAATCAGGCATAACAAAACCACTCCCTACCATCCACAAGCGAATGGGCAAGTTGAGGTGATCAACACAGAGTTAAAAAATATCTTGACAAAGATAGTGCAACATAGGAATGACTAGGCTACTAGATTACCAGAAGTAGTGTGGGCCTACAAGACCACTTGGAATACTACTAATGGTTTCACACCATTTTAGTTAGTCTATGGTAAAAATGTCATGATGCTTATAGATTTTGAAGTCAAAATACTTAGGACTACTGTAGAATTGAATATAAATCTGGATGATGCACAAAATAAAAGAATTTAGCAGCTTAATCAGCTGTATGAATACCACCTTGAGGCTCTACATAAAATAGAGATCATAAAAAAAATGCCAAGTGGCATGATCACCACATTAGGCCAAAGCAGCTTAAAGTTGGAGAATTGACATTACTCTATGATTCCCTATTCTAGGAAATGAAGGGTAAGCTCATGCAGTCATGGATGTGGCCATATGAAGTGATTGAAGTCATCAACAATGGGGTTGTAAGGATCATAATAATATACGGTAGCAACATTACCTTAATATTCAATGGCCACCACCTACATCCATACCATGCATTTGAAGCATACATGATTGAGTCTAGATTAGGCATGGGGGAGACCCCAACTGATTCTAATTTTATCTTGAGTCGGTAAGATTTGGACATAGTACACATAGTCCCAAAGACAATTATTATTTCAGTTTTTGTATTTTAGTTGTATTTTGTTTTGCAAGAATGATGCCCTGAGTGCAGTTGTTAGGCAACCTGGGAAACCTAGACCTAGTAAGCCCAAGATCCATGAACCTACACCTTATAAGATTTCTAGGATAATTTGCTTGTAGTAGAGGAGTAGCTAGTCCCCATTTAGAGATGAGAATACTAAACCTGAATCTGCACAAGAGTGTTTGTATTGGTCTTTATAGAAAATAAAATACTCAACTACCGGTTCAAGGACGGATGTTTATTTTGTTTCTCTTCTTCAATCAGAAGCACTGAAGGGCCTAATCAACCTGACAATGCATATACAAGGAAAAGTCAACACTCATTGAATAAAGATAAGTTTCTATTTTTTGTATTTGATGATATAAGACACCTAATTCCCATTGTACGGTAGAAGGTGTCTGATTCCCATTATACGATCCATGGTGCCTGACTCCTAGTATGTTACGAAGATGGTGCATGTGTCCAATTTTTTGGCAGACCAACACCTGATTCCTTGTTTCTCCAAGAGGGCACCCGACTTCCAATTTTTGGGAAACTAACACCAAATCTTCTTAGCATATATATAAATAAATAAATTTGAATTTGTATAAATTTGTTTTATAAGTATGACACCTGATAGTTAGCAAAAAGATGTCTACTTCCCATGATAAGTAGAGCACTTGATTGCTAAGGTGTTTGCTTCCCATGTTAAGTAGAGCGCTCGATTTCTAAGGTGTCTGCTTCCCATGTTAAGTAGAGCACCTGATTTCTAAGGTGCCTACTTCCCATGTTAAGCAAAGTGCCTAATTCCTAAGGTGCCTATTTTCAATTTCCAAGGCACCTATGTGCCATTTTTAAAAAAGAAGGTGCCTAATTTCCATACAAAAAAAGGTACCTAATTTCCATATGTTGCGGTTGTTTTTTGCCTTGAAAGAATAACATATTAGCATTGGAATGTGGCCCGAGCCATGTCAGTAACCCATGCACATGCAAAGTAAATTCCATCATAGATAAAATTAAAATTTGACATCAACCAACCTCCAAGGAGGGGATGTTTGTCATCCCAAGGAGATACGTTTTTTCTAATTTTTGATTTAAATTTTGCAGGATTTCTCGAATAAGCCACATTGCAGCTACCAAGAACCAAACATGTCAAAGAAAATTTATTGCATTGTAACCATGGCCATTGTTGTCTATTGTAGCTTTCCCAATAATCAAATTCCAACCAATAATGATGCACCATAGATATTTGCGCATATGCACCCACATAACGAATTTAGGTGTATGATTATATTTTCTATTTTTTGTCTATATTTTTCTCATGAACATGTGTGTCTATGGAAAAGTGTCGGTAAAACCCACCATTATTTCCTTAACCACTTGAAAAACCCCACTTGGCATGGTGCTACATGGCATGCCTTTGATTGGTCACCTGTTTATGGTTATCACCTCCACATAATTAGGCACATGCTCAAAGAAAATTTATTGCGGGTAACCATAATCACTATTGATTACGGTAATTAACCACCTACATGCATGAAAGTAGCTATTTTAAAATATGTTTACTAGCTAATGTGAAGCTACCTTCAGAGAAATAAAAAATAGAGAAGTGAATCATAGTAGTAGTTTGAAGAAAAATCAGAGGCATCACTACGTAAATTTTGAACTAAAGGAAATGCATGGGAGGGAAATCAAAAAATCATGACCTCAAGAAGAGTGAGCTTACCGATTGCTCAGGCATTTTTGTAGATGTTTAAACATAGTTTAACACTACATAATGGATGGACTATTGTCAACTGGTCATTCAAGGCTAGGATGTAGCAATGTCAATTGAATCTATGACATCAATGAAGGATGGGGTCATGCACATGAAGGGGCTAGAGATTAAAATAACTGAAGACTATATCGTTAGAGTTATGGGGCTCCCTGTAATAGGGGAACACATGTACAAAGAATATAATCTCACTCTCTATGCATAGATATTCTTTGGAGCACCAACCAATCACCTGACATGCACTAGCTTTCCTAAACAACACATCCCCAAGCTTTGGAGGGTAATTTTTGAGTTAATAACCTGCTTCTTCACATGTTTTGGTAGGTACTATACACTGAATTCCAATAACTTCCATTTTCTCAATCACATCTTGCATGGAATTAAATCAACATCCCACATTACCTTGCATGTACCCTTAGAGATGATACCAGGCGATACCAAGTAGGCACAACCTCTACCCTAGCTCACCATGGCCTAATTTTGGCCATGGTACAATATGCAGAGTCACATAAAAATGTGATAATTGAGGAAACAGTGGGTACTAGTTTAGTTACAGGGGTACACGCAGAGTGGTAGGTGCCAATTCAAAATGAACAGTCGGTCCAAGGGGTGATAGAACGAGAAGAGACAACGCTTGTTTCCTCGCCTACAAAAACTATAGGCAAAGTAGGACAAGCCTTGTCCACTATTTTTCCCTAATTTTGAGAGGAAAATTGATAGGCTCTGTTTCCTATTAGCCTTCAATTCAAATATGAGGTAAGGCAAGATCTGCCAAGCCCTGCTTTTATGCCTATTTCCACCAGGATGCAAAGCAAAAGAACAAAGGCATCAAGGGTGGTCTTGATCTCATATGACGAGGATAAACCAATTGATGAGCTTAACAGGGAGGAGTTCTTGGACAAAATTTTATAGGACATTTCTAGTGGTCCAACTCCTCAATAAGAGATGTCCATAGAATATTTACCACAAGAAGGCCAAGTGAAGGATTTGCAGCAATAACTATAGGCTTTAAGAGATCAAGCTTTCACTTGGGAAGCCAAATTTAAAGAATAAAGAGCTTTTTTTGAGGATTCCAAAAAGGAAGATACATTAAAGATGCATGAATTATATCAAACAATTTGGCAACTACAGGGAAAATTACAATTGTAGGGCATAACAGTGGGAGTCGAGCAACCGACCAAAGTTGATGTAGTAGTGCAGACTAATGGGGAAACATAGGTACCCCTTGCTTATATTGAAATATAGTAGGAAGATGTTGTAATGGAAGTAGAGCAGCCCTATTCCATATTATTGGGAGGAGGATTTCCCAAGTCTCCCAACTTTTTATTTGGAATATTTTGATTATCACAATGCTATTGAGTCATCCCTCAAATATCCTCAACAAAAGATATAACAACGTAGAGAGACCCAAGTAGGACATGATCCTTCTCATCCAACTTGCTAAGTAAAGATGTTATAATGGGAGATTCATGTTCTAAATATGGGGAAATATTTCATTTCCAAAGGAAGCTCTTCAAAATTTTATAGCTCCACTAAAGTAGGGGAGTTTTTGTCCTTCACCAACTTTGAGGAGAGATGTTTTGATTGATGCATGTGACCATCCCTAATACCAATGGGTGGTACCACCACCCCACTCAAAATCTTGGCCTTCCCTCTAAATGAGGGAATATGACTATTGATTTCTTCAAACTCAAACTTAGAGGAGTCAATAGAGGGCTTGGATGAACTTGATCATAGATCAAGTATCGAAGGAATTTTCTAGAACTCTATATTTGATAGTGCCTCCTCTATCACAACACCTTTAATATTGGCCATATGCTAAAAAATTAGTAGGATTAAGCCTTGGTGGATAGGATCTAACCATTTCCCTCCCCTCACATTGTTAGGATCCTCAATCCTAACATTATTAGTTAGTATTAGTTAGTATTATTAATAATTTAATTATTATATTATTAACTTATAAAGTGAACCATCACAACCCTTCATAACGTGAACTATCACATCTCTTCATACATGAACCATCATGTCTCTTCACCAACATAGCTTTAGGGTAGATATATATATTAGGTTGACAATCCATATCAAATCATCCAAGAAGAATAATAATAAGCATAGATTCTAAGGAGGGAGCCCCCTATAGTGGCAAAGTGATTACAAGGGAGTCCCCTTTGAGTGGCCTGCGATTACATTTACATTAACTTGTTAATAATTTTATAGTAAGAACTCGGGGTCTTACCATTTGGTATCAGAGCCATGTGGGACCGAGTCATGTGGGAATTGCTTAAAGATATTCATCAAATCACTTCTATGCGTGAGTATAAAAATCGGTTTGAGGATATCACCAAGCACAACACAATATTGGATGAATCAATTCTCATCAATGGCTTCATTAGGGGATTAAAAGAGGAAATTAGAATGGAGGTGACAAGGTTCAATCCCTATACCATGATGCAAACCTATGGATTGGTAAAATTAGCTGAAGATAAAATCAATGCACAACAACGATTAGGGAAACCACTTATGGAAAAATTGTCGACCACTTACATCGCTCCCAAACCTATGCATAATGGAAGGTCACAAAGCACTTACACAACCCCCAAATCTAATCAAACTTTACAAATTAAACATATTAGCTTTAAGGAGATGAAGGAATGATGAGCAAAAGGACTCTGTGATAATTGTGATGAACAATTTAGACCCCACCATAAATGTGCTACACTAACATTGTATTTATTGAAGGAATTTGATCCCTATCTCTCCATAGAGCAAGAAGATGAGGTAGTTGTGTCCAAAGTGACCAGTGCACCTACTCACTACAATGAAGACAATGAGGTCGATGTGCAAGAAGTGATTGATGTACCAAACAAGGATGAAGTAGACATACCCAAAGTGATCAATGCTAGCCAAACATGCACTCTACAAGACCTACACATACCTTCCTCACCAATAGTGAGTTCTTGCCATATGACCAAACCTATTCGGAACCAACGTAGAGTGACTACACAATCCTTCTCCATTGGCTCTACCAAGGAACCAAAAAAGGATATGAAATCATTACCATCACTTTTGATGCATCATTCTAAAGTATTTGAGGAACCCCAAGGGTTTCCCTCCCATCGTCATCATGATTTTCCTAAGGGAGATTCTACTATTGTTCTTGGCAACCCCCCGCTAATGCTTCATCCTTCTCGATATCCCTGCATATGAAAGGATGCCATTAAAAGAGTCCAAGAACTTACACAAATCCTTCTTGGAAAACAAATGACAAAGCTTATCACTTTGAGCTTTGAGGACAAAGCTCTTTTTAAGGAGGGTGGCATGTTAGGATCCTCAATCCTAACATTATTAGTTAGTATTAGTTAGTATTATTAATCATTTAATTATTATATTATTAACTTATAAAGTGAACCATCACAACCCTTCATAATGTGAACCATCACGTCTCTTCATACGTGAACCATCATGTCTCTTCACCAACGTAGCTTTAGGGTAGATATATATATTAGGTTGGCCATCCATATCAAATCATCCAAGAAGAATAATAATAAGCATATATTCTAAGGAGCCCCCTTTGAGTGTCCTACGATTACGTTTACATTAACTTGTTAATAATTTTATAGTAAGACCTTGGGGTCTTACCACACATCCTTTAGAGATTTCTTTAGGGAATTATAGAGAAAATAAGGAATATTCAGAAGGTTTTTCCTACTTAGTTGATTTAGGAACATCATGTGGTAACTGCACAACACTTTTCTATTTGAATCTAGGGTGAGAAATCCATAATTTTAGTAATGACTCTATTATTTGGAACTTTGAGAGCCTTAGAAACATAACCATTCTACAACTTTGATAAGTATTTATCAACATCAAATAATAAAATCAATTCCCTCATCAGGGAATGCTTCTTTCTATTATGAAAACTACCATCAAATGGAAGACCATTCACCTCTCCCACTAAGGCCATTGTGATTTGGAACTCTACCTCATTGGCTTGGACCCAAATATTTCTTCATGAGTGGTCCAACATCCTTGAAAGACCTTTGTGGTGGCTATGAAAGGATTTAAGACGTCAAAATCCACATTTACAAAGAATATTTTTAACCTTAACATCAACCACCAATAAATTTAGATCCAAAATTTATTTTAGGTCTTTATGGAAATAACGATGGCTCATATTTTCCAACCACCCACAGAGAGAATTAAAATTTGTTCCTTCACCCCTACACCACCCCATGATAATAATAGAAATCTTTACTGAATTTAACAAGTAGAGAATCTTGATCAGGCCCTGACAGGAGATTTCAATGAGAATTTGGAACTCTTGATATAGAGCGTAGTGCCACAAAAAAGAGAGTTGAAGGACAATGTGCTTGTAGGACTATAAGGCTGATGAAGATCACAATGGATACCATAATTTACACCAAATATCTGGAGCTTACCAATTCTACCCACTTTCCAAGAATGATCATAGTGTCCTGCCAAGCGAATATACCACGAGTGAAGGAGATAGTTTTTTATCCAAGTGAGGGATCTAGGGCTGACATGGAGCCATCTTGAAAAAGTATCCATGAAAATTGGTAAGAAAATAGCTAGAATAATGAGTAACAATTATGCAATGTCACAACATGGATTAAAACAAGGTATGCATAAGTACAACCACTAAAGTGGCTTATTACATCCTAAAGGATGTTAGAAGGAATTCTTAAGTGTCAATTTTACATGCCAATCCACTCCACATCCATGGAAATTCCCCACTAGAGCTACAAACCAACACTTCCCAATAATGTAAGCCCAACCTAATCCAATAAACCCCACTACTAATCATAGGGATGATCCACCTAGATAAGGGACAACTAAATATGTGGTCGCTAGTCTGAGTTTCATCCAACTTCCAGCTTCTCCATCTATTCCAATTAGTCCCATTCACTTCCTTTAGATGTCCATCCACCATCGAGGAACTATTAGTATAGATTTTTGCACTAAAAATAAATGAGGCCAACTTAAGTTCGAATTTGAATGTGTCTTGAAATAGCTCAAATCTCCTAGGGAAACATCTAACCATGGTGTAGAGTATCACCACCTTCTCACAAACTAGAGAATTAACTATTGACTTCATATATCAAGATTAGAAGGATTTGAGGGAAATTATAATTCCATACCATAAGACCTTATTGGGAGAGATCAATGTTTTCCACTAAATCCATCAAATTATTCCTTTCTCTAAAAATGTGATGGATCCAAAATTCCTCTCTAGATTACAAAATTCCAAAGGCTTTAGAGACTATATTTGAGAAAATCTAGCTTGGAGGTCTAGAGAATTTGATTAAGTTAATTATATTTAACAAATATCCTTCCACAATAATTTTTTGGAGACCCAAAGATTCAATCAACAACAAGCCTTGGAGTAGGGCCCTAGCTTCTACAAAATGGGAGGTTTGTGAAGAGAGAAATTTTGCATAAGCTAAAATTAATTCACCTCTCTTATTTCTAATTACTCTACCAGGTCCTTCAATACTAGGGTTCCCCTTTAAAGCTCCATTAAAATTAATATTACCCACTAGGAGGTGGGGACCACCTCAAAGAGTCTCTCTAAGTTGAGGGGATAGGTCCAATAGGTCCAAAGATCAAAGGAAAACCAATGAGGTATTTTAAACTTGCTTTAGTTGCCCCACCTCCATCCAAGTTTGGCAAACAAGTGGCTACATTTTCAACCACACTCTTAACACATTTGAGGAGACTAACTCAAGGTCCCTTTTGGAGTTCCTAAATGCTCTTTGGTTTCTCTCCCACCAAATACCCCAAAAGAGATGAGGTAGGATAAAATTCCATAATCAAAATAGCCATTGACATTTGAAATGGGGACACCACTATAAGCACACATAAATAAGATAATTAGGGAGAACCTAGTGAACCCCTATGAGGAGAAAAATATTACTTAGAATAGATGCAAAGAAAGGGAACTAGAAAAAAATATAAATAGAAATTTCCTCACAGAATTCACATAGGTAACATCTATTAGGGAGGATCATCCCTCTTTTACGTAGATTTTCAATAGTTGCGGATTTGTTCCAAATGGCCAACCAAAAATTATGTTGATATTCAAAGTTATATGCTTAAACCAAACCTTGCAAGGAGAGATCCAAAGGGGAGAGTTTGAGTCTAGAAGAGTGTAAGCTGACTTGATCAAGAAAGATCCATCACTCTCTCCTTTCCAAACTAGAACATCCTTACCATATTGATATTTTAAAACCTACAACCTGAGCATACTGGATATGGATAACTAGGCCAATTTCACTTCTTTTCTATATTTGGTGGTCGACAGGGACTTCCAAAATCTCCTACCATTGACATGATTGATGAAATCTGCAACCTTGGACCACCCCAACCACCTTGATATAACCTTAGCTATTGCAAGAATATAATCTTGGGAAATGGGTGATACAGCAGCCAGGGGTCCTTCTAGAAGTCGATTGAATTCCCATTACCCAAGATCCAATGGGAACCTCTATTTAAGTTTAATCTAGATTTGGTTAAATTCTACTATAATATGGAACCCTTCGAGGGAAGAGGGTCCAAAAGGTAGCTTCCATATTGGTTCATGTACTTGGTAGAAATTATATGGGTCCACTCTACCTCATCCTTTTTCATAAGTTTCTAGACTAGTTTCATAACCAATGCTTTGTTCATTAAACATAGATTTTTGAGACTCAGACCTCCACAATATTTCTTGGAAAAGACCTAATTCTCGGAGACAAGGTAAAATTTCTTGTGATATTCATCCCCTGCCTAGAGGAAGGCCTTTTGATCCCATTCTAGCTTAGATAAAACCTTCATAGGGAGCCTAAAAACTAAAATAAAGTAAAAAGGTATGTTATACATCATGGTTTTGACCATGAGGATCCTCCATGCTTGACTCAATAGAGCACCTTTTCAGTTGGCTAGTTTCTTATACAATCTCTCTACAATTGGGTCCTAGAAGTTTTCTAGCATTCTTACAGCAAATAAAGGTAGACCCAAATAAGTAGCTAGAAATTTCAAAGTGCAACAACCAATGATGTTGGATATCTTCCTTCTCCTATCCATAGAAGTATTCAAAAATGACAATTTTATTTTTAGATAATTTATTCTTTGATCAGCTATCGTATCAAATAAAACCAAGATTTTATTTACATCCCTAGTTTGCATGACCGATGCCAAGAAGGAAAGGATAGTGTCATCGACAATCTAGTAGTGAGATATAGGATTAACTAAGAGAGTTGGATTAAGATCTACAATAGTAGGATTCAAGATAATAGACCTACTGAAGGACTCAACCATGAGAATGAAAATATAGGGTGATAAGGGATCTCCTTGCCAAAGGCCTCTAGAGCTCTAGAAATACCCAGCAAGAGAGTCATTAACTAAAATTAAAAAATTTATTGAGTAAAAATAGGCCCTAATTAGATTAATCCAATTTTGGCTAAACCCAAATTTTTCTAAGACTTCCACCAAAAAATATTAGGAGACTCTATCATATGCTTTGTTCATGTCCAGCTTGAGGAAGAGGCCCAGTCTACCACTCTTCTAGACTGAATGAATTATTTCATGAACTACTAAGACACCATCCAAGATTTTTCTACCTACTACAAATCCACTCTACACCTTATCAACAAGAAGAGGCATGATTTGTTGACCAACACCTTTGAAAGGATCTTATAACTAGTATTGCAAAGGCTAATCATGCAAAAATCACTAAATTTATTTTCCCTATAGATTTAGGGATCAGTGTTAGGAAGGTGGAATTATCCCCAAAGGGGACCATATTGGAATATTGAATAGATATCATTGCTTTATAGACCTCATTCCTATAAATTTTCCAAAATATTTTAAATAACAAAGGCAAAAAACCATCTAGGCTAGGTGCTTTTAGATCCCCCATTCCAAATATCGTAGCCTTGATCTCTTCATATTTGAATGGGGATTAAAGACTCATATTCATATCTCTTATGACCATACTAGGGATGAAACTTAGAAGTGTGTGACCACCCTCTCTATCCCTACAATCTCTGGATCTTAACAATGAACCAAAAACAATGACTACCTTGGCTCAAAAATCTCCAATATCCACAACTCTAGATCCATCATCCTTGTAGAAATTCTAGATTTTGTTGGAACTCTTATGCCTCAAATTTTAGGTGTGAAAGAATTTAGTATTTTGATCACCTTCTTTAAACCATAGATCATGAGACTTCTAATTCCAAAGGAGCTCCTCCTTAGACAAGGTATTATGAAATTTAGCCAACAAAACCTTCTACGTGGTCCTAGAGTCTATCGTTAGGCCTTCTACCTCCACCACTACTTCCAGGTATTTTAGTTGGTCTTTAAGGTCTTATTTATTTTTTAATATATCATAAAAAACTTCCTTATTCCAAACCATTAAACTAACTTGGATCAGTATGAGTTTACAATTTTAGCCAAACCTTCACCCAACGTCAAATTGGACCACCAATCCTTGATCCTCTCTTCCAAATCAGGGTGGGAGTACAACATATCCTCATAGTGAAATGATCTGAGGAATAACTTTGACTGATGAGGGGATTTTAGCTAGAGTGGATTGTGGTCTGATCCTAATATAGGAAGGGAAAACAAAAATGCATCTTCAAAATGGGGTAGCCCTTATTTGGAGACTAGCATCTTATCTAACTTGATAAGGATAAGTTGGTCCCCAATTGACCTATCCAAAAAGCGTGCACCTATCTAATGCATCAATCGAAATCAACATAAAAGCATAACATAATGAACAAGATTGCAAATAATGAGAAAATAGATGCTTCTTTTATTAATATTGAAAAGAGTCTCGGTTACAATCATGCCCCTCTTAGGGTCACCCAAATGTTGATACGATTGATACAATTCCCAAGCCCCCAATGGGGTAGGTGCAATACTAATGCTCTCTAAATAGTCACAAACTGCTCTAGGGTGGAGTTGACCCTCTTCTTCGCGTTGAGGAAGGAATTAGATGATTGAAGCTCCTTTAGACCTGATTCCCTACGGTCAAGAAACAACAGAGAAGCGTTAAAAGCATTGGGAACCTCTCATGATGAGGTCCTTTGAGGAAATTGAACACAAAGATGCTATAAACATATGAAATCAAGAAAGCATACAAAATATGTTAAATCCATATTGAATTGATAAATATTCCTAGATATGCATAAAGGAATAATACAACTAACTATCTAATGGCCTACTTATGTGAAATAAAGCATGAAAGCATGGAAAGAAGCCATTAATGTCATAAATGCTATAATGAAGTAAATCTACTCAAATATTTAATCCGATCCATCAGAGTCTCTAAACTACCAAATAAAGTAGTAAAATGACTAATCTAATCTAGATAAGCATACTAGAAAAGTAATAGTAAGGGGATCTTATACCTATTGCAAACCATAGCTCTGATGAGCGGTCTGCACTGTAAACCATGGCTGACAGTCATGACCTGCAACCAAGTAGGTTTGCCCTCTAATTCTAGGGCAGTGGAATTGATCCTCCTTGTCAAATTGATGATCAAGGGTCGCCTCAGTGTCCTCTGACATATTTGGTGGTTGAATTGCTCGATAGGGCCTCCGTTTGCCCAAATTGGTGTTTCTTGGCATTCTAGCTCCTTAGGGCATCCATGGCATAATTCGTCATGATGCTTAAGTTGGCAAAGTGATAGCAACAAATATCTCTCTTAGTGCACTCAAGTGAGTTCACAATTCGATAGGGCTTCACTGCTCTAATCTCCAATGCTTGCTTCCTTTAATATCATTGCCCTAATTCGAAGGGGTATTTATAGGACTACCCAAGGGCTAGGGGTGGCTTCATGGAGAAGCCAAGAACAAGAAGGGGTGGTTAGGATAGTTGGATTGGAAGCTTCCATCCCTTAACCACCTTCTTCTAGATCAAATGGTCATTCAAACCGATTTGGCTCGGATGAAGGCCAACTAAACTTTAGTTAAGACCGTAGGTGACAGCTATGGTTCAGACTGAAGACCATAGGTCTCAGCTATGGTTCAGACTATAGACCATAGGTCTCAATCATAGTTCAGACTGATTAGGCCAAGGAGCCCAAATTGAGTGGTTAGAACCACTGCTCTATCTTGGAGTCTATCCAAGATCTTCCATATGGTCTTGTAGCATGTCCATATGAGTAGTCACCATCGACATGACGCATTTTAGGTGTCTACAGATGCCCCTTTTGAGATGCATTGTGAGATCGAACAATGCATGAGAAAAAATACACCACCTAAAATGATGTCGAAGGTTCTATGATGATCATTAGTCGGATCAACATTAGATGCCCCAGGTCCAGCAAAAGGATGTGCATCCTGGAATCATTGCTTCCAACTCTTTGGAGGCTTAAATTTGAAAGAGTTTGCACTCATCATCAGACATTCGAGTAGCTTTGGTGCTACAATAGGAGTTAGGCCTATATAACCGAAAGGATGAGAGTTACAAACTAATTATCATATTTTCTATTTACCCCAAGCAAAGGGGTAAGCTTATGATAGTTGTTGACAATGATTCGCAAGGACGAATGCAATTTTGACAAGATCAAGGGATCTACGATTTCAGGGATCTTCTATTGACTTTGATTATGATTATGATATTATGACTACCCCCTCAAGCGATGAGTCGATGAGGGTAATGACAATGTATGAAGCGACGAGGTCGCTTGACCATAATGAATGATCTGAACAAATTTAGAATTGAGCATTTAATTACTTGGCTAAGCCTAGTTCAGCTTATGATTCCAACTATTAATAGTAATTGCACATTTCTATCCCATGGAGCAGTCGGGCTACAATAGTCTTCTTAGGGAATCAAAATGATACAATTCCAATTAGTTTTATGTTGAATCAATTTTGTCGATGATTTGCTGAAAATATGTCATAGGGGAAATGACATGAAATGCCTCGTTCTCATGGAGCGGTCCAACCTTGAAGGCCTTCTTCGGAATTGAAAAGAAGCATATCAAATCAACGATGACAATTTTACCCCAAATGTCCTTATGGTTATTTACTCATCTCGTCGGATTGCATGGAGTGCAAGTCGCTGCAACCGCCAAGTGTATAGAGTAAATAACTGAATACGAGGTGCATTTGGCTTTTGATTATTTGATTTTTTTGTTAATTTTGAATTATATTTTTAATTGATCCTGGTGCTTGATCATCACCAAATTTGCAAATTGATTGCTTTTATTGAAATTTGATCCATTAGGAGACATTGATTTATCATTTAAGACCTTCCCACGATGGGATTTTGCTATTTTTGATACTAGTTGCAAACCATGGGTACAGTCTATGATTGGAATTTTCAAATTTTGGGAACCGTAGGTCTGACCCATGGGCGAAAAACCCTAATCCCGGGACCGCGGGTGTCAGTTACGGTCTAACAAAAATAGGAAAAGGTTTAAAAATTTATCATTTTCAAAATTCCTCATTATTCCTTGATAGTGACTACAATTTGAAGAGCTCTGAGAGGTGTGAGAGTAAACTTGATGCAAACTAAAACCTACTACCCTACACACATCAGGATGGTAGACCACGGATAACCTTCTTCCAGCCGAGGCCTCAGTGCGGGTAAGGTAATTTGAAACTGAGTCCTTGCATTCATTACCAATAAAATAAACCAAATTAATTAATTGGTTAATCAATCACATTAAACTATTGGCAATGAACCACACCCTAGGTTAGGCTAGCTTTAGATTAATTTTATTATTATTTTTTTTGTTTTATCGGCTAGGAAAAGACCCGAAAAGGGTCATTTTCCTAGACCACAGCTACCAGTTATGGTTCCCCTTTGACAGATTGGGGACCGCAGGTATCAACTATGGTTAGGTTTGAATTACAATGGTCAAAAAATTGACCATTGTGTGGACCGTGGATTTGACCTACGGTTCCCTTTTTTGTGAAATTTTTTCAAATTTTTCAATTTTTTTGTGATTTTCTTGGCAATTAATGCCATTTATTGCACCTATGAGATGTATTATTTAAAATTTTTGATCAATCTTAGCATAATTTTGCATTGTTAGCTATTTTTTGCTTGATCTAGCTCTTTTTAGGTCATTTTTAGTTGTTTAATTAGCCTTTAGTTAGATTTTTCCTTATACTATATCTCTTTGCAGAGACTGACCTCTAGAGCTAGGGAGCCAGAGCTCCTTAACACTCTCCACCCACTACTGACTGTCGAGGAGCGGGGGTGGTTTAGGGTCATAGGCTTTAGCTATGTTTTGGATCTACCCACTATCAGGGTAGATCAAGCTTATATGACTACGTTGGCCCGAAGCTGGAATGCCCGGACCAACACATTTCACCTATCGATAGGTGAAATGACCATCACTCTCGAGGATGTCTATAGGATCTTCAAGATCCCTATTGATGGTGAGGCCATCACCTCCTCTACATTTCAGAGTAGGGGAGCTATTTTTGATGAGATCTTCGATGATCGAAGCCTAGAGGCCCAGCGGAAGATCGACCATGGAGGTGTTCACATTGGATACTGGTATGGGGAGTAGGTCTTCTCCATCCGAGAGGTAGTTTTTATGCACCTGATCATGCAGATTGTCCTTCTAGACTCCTCGGGCATGAGGATCCCCTAGAACCTTCTAGCCAGTGTTAGGAGGGTCATCCAGAGCTCCACGGCTCAACCACTACTCCTAGCCTAGGGGAGCACATTACTATGCCAGCTCTACTAGGAGTTATACCAGATTACTAGCAAGAGCCAAGTAGGCATTAGTTGCAGTCTACTCCTATAGATCTAGGGTTGGTAGCACATCCAGATCGAGAGACCTATAGAGCTACCCCTAGATATTACTTCTATTGATGATGCACGCTAGTGCTATACCGCATGCTGGCCTCACAAGGAGGAGGGGTTTCGAAGTAGGTCCCATGTAGGGGACATTGAGCACTATATCAACCGATTTGTAGCTTCAATCGATGACATTGAGTGGCATCCATATATGGATTGTCCTACATGGACGGAGGCTAGTGAGTGGATGCACTAGGCTCGATGAGATAGATGGCTACTCGACCGCAAGGTCAAGGTCCATGAGTACCAGTTCTACTCATAGGTCCTACGATAGTTCGGCATGGTGCAGGATATTCCAGAGCTGCCTATTATCTATAGGTGGCTAGTTCTAGAGATAGATCTATAGTGGGTGTAGCCTACACCTCTGGGTGATACTGTAGATGATTTCCAAGAGTCTGGAGTTATTGTTGTTGGGACCACCCTAACGTATGATACTTGGTGGTCCTTATTTTAGTGGTAGGGATCTGGGCCTCTCGGCCAGGTTGATGATGAGGTGGAGGCTGATCCATAGGGGCGCAATGTGCACCCATGGACTGAGGGTGGATGGGGGGCAGAGGATGCACCACTAGTGGAGGCTGAGGATGAGGCCCTAGATGAGGGTGAGGTGCCTCTAGATAGTGAGGTAGGGCAGCTACTAGCCTAGGTGGCAGATTTATAGAGCTAGGTTGGGAGGTTATAGACTCAGCTATGACATAGGGATACTAGCCTCACCATAGTAGAGGTGAAGCTCACTCATGGGTAGAGACAATGGTGGGAGTATGAGGAGGAGAGGCCTCTCCTCAAGGCCCAGATTACCATAGTAGATATAGATATCCAATGACTTACTGTAGAGCGTGATTTGGCATAAACTCAGTTGGACCTGATGACCAGAGAGGGATTTACTAAGGGACTCGAGGGCTATTCCTTCATCCTCATAGGTAGTTATGGCACCACCTATAGCTCCATATCACTTATTACCCTCAGTTCAAGACCCCATGGTAGAGGTTAGGTGACTCACTTCCCTCTTGGAGGAGGGAAATGCATGATCGGCTATGAGGGTAGCTCACATCTCCATGCTGGAGGATCACATTCGACTGATAGGTGGAGAGGTTCCAGAGGACACCCAGACCATAGGTACTCATAGGAGTAGCTCTCGGACTAGGACCAGAGAGACCGAATAATCTTTTGCTAGTTCGAGCCATCGAACCCACAGGACCGAGAGGACACATAGGTCCTCTAGTACGCATGGAGCTAGCTCACACAAGAGTCTAGGGATTGGTTCTCATGTACAGAGCCTCTTTGGATTAGGTGGTACACAAGACCCTCAATAGGGTATACAACAGGCACCAGAGCAGACTACATAGTAGGCTATAGAGCAGGATCCCAGAGATGGGGCTGAGGGAGGCAAAGAGAGCTCCAATGGAGGAGGATCAGGCCAGAGCTAGGGTCTCCATTTGATACAGGCTATATCATTTTTGTATGTATCATTTTTGGTGTGAGGTCTGAGGACCTACACGATTGTAGCCTACGAGCATTTTTATGTACCCTGATGTACTCTTCACACACACACACACACACACACACACACAATATATATATATATGAGATTTGATCATTGTGGCTCATTATGTGTACTCATTTATTTGTATATTTTATGTTTATGTGATGCACATGGATGCAATGCTTATGTTAATTTGATGCTATATGATGTGATGTATGGATGACATGCACTAGATAGCTATTTTATTTATGATGATGATGATATGCAGTGATCTAGATGTTTAGATGTGCTATTTATGATGGATGCATATGGATGCGATGCTTTCTCTTTAACGCATATTTGATATTGCTTTATTGTATGCATTAATGTATGTAATGCTTTATTTACATGATGGTAATCTGATGTAAATGAACCTGTATGCTTTAATCACTTAAAACATAAGGAATGAATGCAATATGTGTTTAACAATCTAATGGATGACACCATAGAATATGTAAAAATCATGAATGTAATTGGAAATCCTCATAATAAGAATTTAATCAATTAATCACCCATATATGAAATGCAATGATATGCGATGTTATGATGCGAATGATGCAATATGTCATTCTATTTTATTTTTGCACTTTTGAATGATATGCACAATATAGTCAGTGGTCATCTAAATATCATTTCTGATATCCATCCGGTATCTATCCTATATCTTGATTGTGCTCACTATTAATGATGTATCACTTATTGGATACTTTGCAATTTGATGATTTGCAATGACTTTTACCTTTGATGGTTTGTGATATTTGATATTTGTTGCTATTAGAGATATTTTTGAGGTTTTCCATGAGACTCAAACACCCTAGTTGACTTATCAAAAGTTGCATACTAACCACACTAGACTTCTGAGATATAAGGCTTTTGCTAGGATAGGCCCTAACTATTCATTGTCCCTATGTGTGCATATGCGTATATTAAGATAAGGCATAAGCATACCCCGATGTCAGGCGGGATTCTTTCAGCCCATTGCTAAGATAGGGGATCCATGAATGTTTATCCAATCCTAGTTTTAAATTTTAGTTGGACTAAGCCACTAGGCGATGCAGGACACCTGAAGCTAGCTCATCCACATTCAAACATTGGTATGTACATAAGCAAGGTGCTAATGTATCAGATATATCATCATGCGTAAGGTACGGTAGTGCTGACCATTCTAGGGATTCAGGCTCATCCCTCTCTTTTTCTTTCATTTTTTGGGATACTTGCTCATATGTAGTGAAGCAAGGGAGTCGATTGCACTTTGAATTTGAACTTTCTTTGGATCTTCATTTGATCTTCATTGGAACTTGCTTTATGATCTTCATTTGATCTTGATGTGAAATTTTATTTCTGATATTCATTTGATATTCACTTGAACTTTGATTTTTGATCTTCATTTGATCTTCACTTTCTAGAATTCACATTTGATAATTTTCTTCAAAAACTTCCTTTCTTTGGGGGAACTATTTTTGTAATATCGATTGAGTGTATCGATCTATGATATCAATATAGGATATCAATATAGGATGTCGATCTATGATATCGATATAGGGTATCAATATTGAGGATTGATGTGGGATATCACTTTGGGATATTGCTCATTTTATCATAAGCAAGGGATTCTAGGTAGGGAATAAACTTGTCCTTTTGCCAATTGCCAACATTTCCCAAACCATCCGCATAGGGGGATAAGCAAGAATAACTCTTTTCACTTCAGGATACCCGGTCCTGCTTTATGGCTTTCATCTTCCCCTAGTCCTTATTAGGATTGTTTAATTTATTGATTAGTGATAGGATTATGATATGCTAAGGGCTATACTAACTGAACCTTAGCTACAAAAGCAAAGCAAGCTTTCTATCAACTCTTGATAAGACCTCTAGGTATGGTTGAGTGACCAGAAAAACCTAGTATATTCTTCATAGCAACATTATGGGTTGTGTTGAAAAACACATTTACTCACATGAATGATGGATTATGATAAATGCAAAGGTGCATGATTGAAACACAAACGTGGCATCATTTGTAAGATTGACAAACATAATTCCTTCTACTACGAAATGCAATGGATGATGAATGCCTATTTGCAATGTAATGAAGTGAATGCATGTGTAAATGAAAATGCATAATGCAAATGCAAATGTTTTTGGATTTTATGCTTTACCAATTTTTTTTTGGATTTTATTGATTTTATAATTTTTATGGATTTTGAGCCTTTATATTTGACCAAATGATGAGTACATGCCTTTGGAGCCTTTAAATTGACCAAGCGATTCTTAGGAACCCTTGGAGATTTTGGGATTGACCAAAGGGATTAAGAGCACCTTTGGGACTTTTTGGGATGACCAAGCGATCTTTAAGAATCCTTGGAGCTTTTGGGTTGACCAAGCAGTTTTTTAGAAACTCTTGGTGCCTTTTGATTGACCAAACTACTCATAGACGAGCTTGGAGCCTTTTAGGATGATCGAGCGGTGTTTAGCAACCCTCGAGGCCTTTGAGACTTGACCAAAGGGCTTACAAATGCCTTTGGAGCTTTTAATTGACCAAACTACTCACAAAAGAGCTTGGAGCCTTTTAGGATGACCGAGCGATGTTTAGCAACCCTCGAACCTTTTACTGACATGACCAAGCGGTTTCAGGAACCCTTGGAGCCTTTTGCTACACTCTCAAGCATAGAACACCTTAAGATGGATGATGTTGAGAGGTTCAAGCTCTTCAACACCCCCTAGCGACGTTAGGTGATAGGTACCTAGACCAATATTTTTAGATATGATATAAGGTCCTAGCCAATTAGCCATAAATTTGTCTCGCATATCTAGCAGTAAATTAGAGTTATATTGGTTCTATTTCAAGACAAGATCCCCAACTTCAAAGTCTCTCTGGTGGACTTTGATATTGTAAGCTCATTTTAGTCACTCCTGATAAACGTGGAGATGCTCTAGGGCATTCACACGATGTTCATCAAGCAACGTCAGTTGATCCAGTCGAGCTTGCCATGCGGTGTCATCATCGATGAACTCTTTCAATGTGATGCGCAACATTGGAATTTCCAATTCCAAGGGTATAATGGCCTCAGCGCCATATACTAGTGAAAATGGTGTTGCCCTAGTGGGCATCCGAATGCTAGTCCTGTAAGCCCATAATGCAAGGGGCAGCTGGATATGCCAATCTTTGTGGTTTTCTTGGACCATATTTTTCAAGATGGCCACCACTATCTTATTTGAAGCTTCAACCTACCCATTTGCTTGTGGATAGTATGGAGTCACAAAACTGTGTTTGATTCTATATTTAGATGTCAAAGCTCTCATAGTTTTGTTCTTGAATGATGTTCCATTATCCGATATTATTTTGGATGGAATCCCAAAATGACTTATGATATGCTCTAGTATAAACTCTGCTATACGAGCTCCAGTGGTCATTGTTAAGGGTATTGCTTCCACCCACTTTGTGAAATACTCAGTAGCCATGATAATAAATGTATGTCGGCCCGATGACGGAGGAGAGATCTTGCCTATAAGATCTAATCCCCACTGAGAAAATGGCCAAGCCGCTTGGATGGGCTGTAAGGCCTGTGATGGCAAGTGCGTAAGATTAGCATGATGCTGACATTTGATGCATTTCTTGACATACACATTGCAATCCTTCTCCATAGTGGGCCAATAGTAGCCCATTCGAAGGATGCGCTTGATGATGGCCATGTCACTAAAATGGCCATCACATGTACCATCATGAGCTTGTGAAATTGCCCAAGATGACTCTTGGGGCTCTAGACAATGAAGGAGAACTCCATCGTAACCTCGTCGGTACAAGATGTCTCCTATTAAGACATATTTAGTCACTTTCTATTTAAATGTGTATTTTGTGGCATGCGATAATCCCTCTGGGATTATACTAAGTTTTAGGAAGTCTTGAATTTGTGACATCCAGTTTTGATAAGCCTCAGCTTTGACTGCTAAGATGACTTGCTCCCCCTACGTATTTACTTTTGCAAATGCAGACTAGGAAACAACCCTATGGTGAATGGTAGTACCACTCCCCATCGGACTCTGGGAGGTTAATGACCCCTAGGGTGCCTTCTTCAGAAAGTCTTCAGCTCTGCAGAACCATTCAGCTTTTGGTTCTGCACTAATCATGTTGATTGACATTTTATTATCAAAGGCTTCTCGCTCCGCTATAGGATGTGAGAGCATTTTAACATGAATGGTAGTGAAGTCAGTAGATGGATTCTAAGGGATTAAGGATCCCAAAGATGCCATGGTGTCTGCAAACCTATTTGATGAATGAGGGATTGCCTCGATGTCATACCATTCCAATTTAGCCAAATATGTAATCACAAGATCTTTGTAGGCTTTCAGTATTGGACATCGACACTGAAAGAGCCCCTTAACTTGATTTACTATGAGCAAGGAGTCACCAAAGATGTTTAATATTTTAATATTCATGGTGATGGTTGTGTGGAGGCCCAATAGTAGGGCTTCATACTCAGCATTGTTGTTGGTGCATGGAAAATCTAATTTAAATGACAAGGGCATTGGAGCTCCTTATAGTGTGAAAAACACTATTCCTACACCACCTCCTTGCTCGCACTTCGAACCATCAAAGAATAGAGTCATATCAGCATTTTTCTCTGGTTCTTCGAGTTTGGGAGCTTCGGATACGATGAAGACTACATCATCTAGAAGCTCAATGGTCAGAGGTCTACTGTTTGATAGTGGTGCCTCAACTAATTGATCAGCTATGACTTGTCCCTTAATGGACTTATGGCTTATGAATTCCAGATCAAATTCTATTAGTAGCATGATCCACTTTGCAGTATGCGTATTATGATACGTCTTACTCATCATGTACTGCAAAGGATTTTGTTTTGATATAACATATGTTGTATGACTTAGCATATAGTGTCACAATTTCTTGGTAGCGAACACTACTGCTAAACATAGTTTCTCCACATATGCATATCCTAGCTCGTAACTCACCAAGGTTTGGCTAATATAATATATGGCTTGTTCCTTGCCTTGCACATTCTTTTGGGCTAACATGGTCCCTAATGCAAAGTTGGTCATCGATATATATAGCAAAAAAGGCACATCTGGCCTTGGTGGAGCTAGCACTGGTGGCATCGCTAGGTATTGCTTTATTTTAGTGAAAGCTGCTTGACAGTCCTCATCCCAATTGAATGGGACCCCCTTGTGTAGCAATCGATTCATGGGTCAACATTTATCCGATAACTGAGTGATGAATCACTTTATCGATGCTACTTTGCCCTGAAGGCTCCTTAACTCTTTAATATTGGAGGGAGGACACATCTCTAAGATAGCCTTGACCTTCACTGGGTCAACCTCGATGCCTCTTGAAATGAATCCTAATAGCTTACCAGAAGTTACACCAAATACACACTTCTTAGGATTCAACCTAACATTATATTCTATTAGGTGATCGAAGACCTTCCTTAAGACCTCTGCATGCTCAGCACGTAGCAATGACTTGGCCAACAAGTCATCCATATAATATTCTAGAATCTTATGCATATAGTCATGAAAAATGTATGTCATGGCCCGTTGATATGTTGCACCAACATTTTTGAGGCCAAATGGCATAACTTTATAGCAAAATGTTCCCCATGGTGTTATAAATATGGTTTTATGTTGGTCTTCGAGTTTAATCCGAATTTGATTGTAACCAAAAAAACCATCCATTAAGGAGAGCATTTCATGACCTGTAGTTGCATCTACAAGAGCATCGATATTAGGCAATGGAAATGAATCTTTGGGTGTTGCCTTATTTAGGTCTCTAAAATCCATACAAATACAGATTCTTCCATCAAGTTTTCCTACGGGTACCATATTGGACACCCATTCTGGATAGTCGATGGAGATTACAAATTCTACATCCAACAACTTTTGTAGCTCATATTTCACCATCAAGGCTACTATTGGATGCATCTTTCTAAGTTTCTTCTTGATCGACTTCTTCATCAGATCTAGCGAAAGGTTATGAGTAACCAATTTTGGGTCTAGACCTAGCATATCTTTGTACGTCCAAGAAAAAATATTAGGTCTCTCTTTCAGTAGAGGGATGAGGGTGGCCCGCTCATCTGGAGTGAGACTCTCTCCAAATTTAACCTTCCTTGGATTGGTGGGATCATTACTGATATCCACCTCGAAGGTTTCCTCTACTGACATATGTGATCCCTCCTCAAGCTGATGAGGCGTAGGAATCAAATGGATGTCATCCACTGGGTTCATAGGTTCTGCATTGGAAGCATCCTCAACATGATACACATCGTAAGCATAACCTGGTACAAAATGGAATGGTTGTAGCATTTCTTCATTAGGGAAGAAATATTTAGGCTCTATAGGTGAGTCAGTGCAATCCCAGTCGATAGCATCTACATTGAGATGCAATGGTTTAGATGGATCTATTAGATTGTGGAGTGGAGTGGTCAAATCAATGGAGACCATATTGATGGAATGGTATTGGTCTCCAGGACCACATGGATAAACTTCTACATAATCGATGCAGTCCTCATACCCAAGATCTGGCTCTAATGGCATGGGCACAAATGGGTCTTCTCTATGTGAAGTACGGACAACTGGATCCTCCCTATGCACTGATTGCAATATGGGATCATTCAGCTCAAGGAGCTCCATGTAGGTCAATGGAGGGGGATTAACCAACTGATAAATTTGATCCAAGTTTAGTCATCTCACTCTCAGATGAGGACCAACATGTAACTGATGATAGACCTCATCTATATCGATGGGTTGATGATGGTAACGTAAATAAGGAGGACCAAGGTAGGCCCTCTCTAACTCATCTTCCTCATCACTATCAGACAACCAAAATCCATCATTCACTCCCACTCCTGTGGGGCACTCTAGAAAATGTGGTCCCATGAATCTTACTTCCTGATTGTTATCATCACTATCCAGAAAAACTAGATAATTATACCATAAATGTGACATTGCCAAGAAATATGGCTCTACTTCTCCCTCAAAATGATCAATGTTGGGAAGAGTCTCTTAGGTAACATGTACCGACTCTATAGGTAGTAGGTGATGTGCATACAAAGGCCTTAGATAGCCCCCTCAGCTTCATCCTCAGATTGATCATTGTTTGAGGATTCATCATCAGCATCACAACTTGGTCCACTTATCTCGGAGGTGGACTCCTCTCCATCATCGTTGTATAGATCTCCTGACTTGAGATCACCTAAAACTATGGGGTTATGTCCCTGCACACCTGTGTCATTGGTTGCATTATAGATTTGATGACCTAGGTTGTCTCTGGGGTTCTGCTCTGTATCAGTATGCTCTAAGAGCCCTTCATGATCTTCTTCAAGTGGCTCAGAGGTGATGATAGATACCATTAGGTGAGTCCTCTAGAAGTTGGATGGATTAGGATGATATGGGTTAAAGTCCACATCATCCCCTAGACTAAGGTACAAGTGATCTAAGGATGCTATGAGCAAGTCATCTTGTCCTTGTATCTACAATCCCAGCCTGAACCTATCAGTTGCTAGCTGATAACGTGGCTCGAGCGGAGTCCTACGCCCTTGTTCAAATAGGCCAAGTCCATACCCATGCTAATGATATAACTCGAAAATATGCATGGAGTACTTCGAGTTGGATAAATAATGAACATTTACTATGAAAGGTTCATCACCATCTTCATCCATAGGCATTCACACTGGAAGTTGATCCAACCTAGCGTAAATGAAGTTAGTCTGATTGGGTGGCTCTCCCAATGGTACCATCGATCCAACCAAAAAATGATGGGCATGTGGTCGGCCCATCTCTTGTGCAATCTCCAAAATAGGTTCGAAGGTTACATTCTACATAATATACTCGCCTAACCCTGTGTTGGCGAGATGTACAGTCACCCACGGTGCGGATGACCCTATTGACGATGTAGGCGAGGTAGGTTGAGGTACCTCCTCGGCTATGTCTTGGGCTTCCTCTACTTCCATGGGGATGGGAGCCTCCTCGATGACTAGTTTGGGCATATGTCTCTTCTCTTTTTCACCCATTTTTACCTTTAACTTCCTATTGTCTCGAAGCATCGCTGATGCAGTTGGTTTCAAGGAAGTAGCAGTAGTGTGCTCAGATCTGTGTGACACAGATATCGATGGTTGAGCACATACTCTTTGTTTTTATTTTGGATGCTTAACCGGTGATGTTGGCTAGACGTCCAAGTGCATTGATGGGAGTATGAAACCCCCTGGTAGATCAGCCATGTTCATGAATTTAAATGGTTCTCTGTCTGACGGCACCACGTGAACCTGTCCCTCATGAATGTACTTCATGCATTGATGTAATATCGAGGGAACGCAACGCATCTCCCAAATCCAAGGCCTACCCAGTAGGATGTTATACTGCATGGCACCTTCTATCACATGACACATCATAGGGATGGTCTTTAGGCCTACCTAAATAGGTAGGACAATCGTGCCAACCATTGAACATAACGCATCGTTAAACGCTCTCAATGTGAATGCAGTTGGTACAATGTGTGATTTAGGCAGCTTCAAGGGACTCAATGCCTTGGTCGTTATGATGTTGATCGATGAACCAGTGTCGATAAAGACCCTTTTGAATGGCACGTGGTTGATACATGCAATGATATGCAGGTCAGCCATATCGGTGGGAACCATCCTGATTTCGTGATCATAAAATTGGATCGTCGATTCCTGGCACTATTGTACATGTCCCATGAAATTTGTGAATGCTTGAGCATCCTAGGATTGTACTTTGATGGACCTTAGAATGTCCATAAGAGTCTCCCTATGCCTAGGGGACTACTGTATCAGTTCATATATAGACAGCTTCATGGGAGCTATCTGCAAGTTTTGGACTAGCCTGCTCCGTATGGTCACCACCGGTCTCGTTGGTGGGCCTGGAATATTTTGCATCGGTTGTTGATTCGGCGTGGCTTGTATTCTTATGGGAGCACATGGTTGATTTGGCTGCTCATATCTCCCATGCCTTGTAACAACATTAACCATACCTATGAACCCCTGGGTAGGTGGTTCGACATGCACCTGGTTGACGTGACCAACGTTGTTGCATGGTGCCTCATGGTTTGGAAGTGGATTTTTGTAAATCCCCATGTTCTGGTTGTCGGGCGCTAGTGGGTTACTTGGTACTACAAGCTCACCTTTTTCTATCATGTTTTGCACAATATGCTTGAAGGACCAACATACTTCGATGTCATGACCCTTCGCTCGGTGAAAGATGCAAAATAGGTCGTCCTGGTACCCCTTTGACTTGGGTTGATTTGGATCGACCATCTTAATTTTGGGTAATTTGATTGCCTTGGCCTCACACAATTGGTGGAATATCGACATCAATGATTCTGTCAAAGGCATGAATTGGTGAGGTGGGTGTTGCTCTTTGTTCTTGCCCTTATAATTATTATTGCACTTTTTGTACTGTGCAGGAGGAGGTTGGGCCTGATAATTCTGCTTTTGCTACCCTTTATCCTCTCTCTGGAGGTTCAGCACCACTTGGTTGACGTGGGCCTGCTTGCCCTTATGTTTCATGGAGCTCTTCTTGGGCCCCTCTTTCCTGTTATTAAGCTTCAAGTTGCCTTCTTGCAACTTGATGTCTTCAATTACCTTGGCTTGCACCAAAGCTTCCTCGAATGTTGAATACTACTGTAGTTGCAACAATAGCGAGATGTGCTTGGCACAACTCTTGGTAAACATTCGGGTCAATTCCATAGTAGGAATAGGGAATGGTAGCTTCACCATCAACCTCCTCCATATCTTTCTATACTATTCAATTGGCTCATCATCGCGCTGAGCTAGCGCAGCCAAATCGGAAAGGTTAGCCTATTTCTTGATGCCAAAAGAAAAGCGTTCAAGGAAAGCGTCAGCTAGTTGCTCAAAACTGGTAATGTTGTGCCTCTTTTGCTGGTTGAACCACTCCCGAGCTGGGCCTAAGAGGGTCATGACAAATGTGTGCAAAAGTAAGGCATTATTGCTCATAATTTGGAAACAGGCATCCAAAAATCCCGTGACATGCTCCTGTGCATCTTCGTCACCTTTAAATTTGTCTAGCCTGGGCATAACAAAATGCTCAGGATAGGCAGGAGTAGGTATCGAGGGGTCCAAAGGCTCATTGTGAATATTTCTTAATGTCAGCTTTTGAATAGCCACACCTTGCCTCTCAATCACTTTTACTTTAGCTGCTAAGGCTTTATAAGCCTCCGAGGATAGAAAGTCCTCCTCCCTAAGCTACCATGGGGGTGGTCTTGGAGGCACATTCTTCCTCTGTCGAGGTGGAGGACGTTGCTCTTCCTCCTCCTCAACTTGGGAGTCTTC
The DNA here is from genome assembly GCA_028583015.1 of Wollemia nobilis. Classification (NCBI taxonomy): domain Eukaryota; kingdom Viridiplantae; phylum Streptophyta; class Pinopsida; order Araucariales; family Araucariaceae; genus Wollemia; species Wollemia nobilis. The sequence goes on from JAQPPZ010000282.1 coordinate 1,798,477, forward strand.
AGGATACTCTTGATCATTTCCCTCTCCCTCTTCTTCCTCATATTGTTGTTGCCTCTCATGTTCGAATGGTGGTGGTCGTTCTCTTGGTAGGGCACTAATATGAGTATGAGCATCCCTGCGCTCCTGCTGCACATCGACTTGTGAAAAAGCCTTTCTCTGAATGCGCTCTCTATTCTCTACGTGAGTATATAGACCAGCCCTGGCTAACCTATCTTCCTACTCTATGCGCTCCTTTTGGGCAAGGATGCGTTCCTCACGCATGCGCTGCTCGTATAGTCTTTGTCTGATGAGCCTCTGTGATTGAAGATTCTCTTCTTCAATGCGCTACCTTTCTAGGTGAGCATCCTCCAATTGATCTTGGAGGAGCTGTCATCATTGCTCAGATACCAGTCTGTGTGATCTATCAAGATCATTGGCCATGATAGGCCTCTGGTATGCATGCTCTGTGCGAGCGACCTTATGGGTTCTGTACCCATCTGACTGATTTGCGATGCTTTTGCCCTTGTCTATAAAGATGACATTGGCATCCTACTAAGCTCTGTGCTCTGTGCCACCATGCATGGATGGTGGATGTATCACATGAGGGTGCTTAGAAGCCTCTCCATGTTCTCTAGCAGTCCTAATAGAACTCGCACTATGCTCACTCGGGGCACGAGTGGGTGGAGCCGAAGGCTTATAGCCTAGCTGCTCAAGGATGCTACCTAAGCCGTCCAACTGTCTGGATCTCCATCGCTCATGTGGTGGTGTGCCATTGGCTCCCACCTTAGCCATATCAATAGTGATATTTCGATGTTCACTACGTGTGGGAGTCTACACAGGCCTATGCTCAACGGTGGCCTTGTCTGCATGCCCTTGAATGGGCGGATCTCGATCCTATCTGTACTCCAAAGGTGGAGCCATGGATCCTCCTATAGACCTATGACGTAAGGGTACTAACTTGGACCCCTGGATAACATACTCTTTAGTCGATCCCATGGACACGCATGCAACGCGATCTCGATAATGGCTTTCGAGTGGAACACCCTCATGCTGAGAGGCTCCCTGCTCTATTCTGTGCCTAGAAGAATGCACAGAAACTCCTCTATTGGGGGTATGCTCAGTAGGTTCCCCTCTTGTCGAGTTGTCTCCTCTAATGCTTGTCGAACGACGTTCGAGAAGTGCATATGGGCGAGGATTCGACATGTGTTGATGTGAATCTATTGGGGCTTGGTCATGGGCATCAGGCTTGTGCCTTTGTCGACCACCCCGTGTCTCCACCATGGTGTACCTAGCATCTAGATTTATTCTTTATTACACAAACAAGGTATACAATGGTGTTTATCTCGTATTAATTTTTAAAAGTGAGCCCTAGACTATTTGATGTTGTTTCAAGTTTGTTGTATCAGTATAGAACTCCTTATCATGTTTTGAAAAGCGTTGAATGATATTCTCAGTTTCCTACATGATATGCTCATAGCTTGACAACCTGGATGTGACTTCCAGGCCCCAAAAACCCCCCGGGGGGGGAGAAGGGACCCCCCACCCAAAAGGAGCGCCCCGCCCCCCCCCCCCCCCCCCCTCCCCCCCCCCCCACCGTTCCCCCCCACAAAGAAAAAACACAAAAAATTTGGGGGGGGGAAGGGGTGGGGCTGGGGGGGGGGGTCTGGGGGGGGGGGGGGGGGGGGGGGGGGAGGGAGGAAAACCCCCCCCCCCCGGCCGGGGGGGGGCCCCCCCCCACAAAGGGGGGGGGGGGGGTTTTTTAATGCATAATATAGCATAAATGATTGTTTCCTACGTGATATATCATAAATAAGCATTTTATTTCACAAAATATGCATGTTATATCTTAGATGATTTTTGACAATGCAATTACGATGATATAGCCTCTGATTGGGTCTCAATATTTCAAACCAACACATAATTTTAACCTAGCACGCTGGATTCTAGGTCAGACTGCACTCAGAGGTCTATTGTTCCTAGCAGTTCCTAGCCAAAATTTAGAAAAAGAAACCCTAAGGACTTAATTCATTTTCATGTTCTTTTTATCCTTAATTATCTAGGTTTCAATTTTTTGTTCTGGAAAATATAGAAGCAAAACACAGAGATAAAAAGTGGCAAAAAGGGCCTACCTCAGGTCCTCATTTGATTCAACATTGTTCTGTGGTTATTCAAGTTTGGGGGCTTCAGATACGATGAATACTACATCCTCCAAAAGATCAATGGCCATAGGCCTACTATTTAATAGTTGTGCCTCAACTAATTGATTAGCTATGACTTGTCCCTTAATGGTATTTTGACTTATGAATTCTAGATCAAATTCTATTAGTAGCATGATCCAATTTGCATTATGCATATTATGATATATCTTACTCATCATGTACTACAAAGTATTTTGTTTTGATATAACATATATTTTATGACAGCATTTAATGCCATAATTTCTTGGTAGCGAATACGCTAAACACAGTTCCTCCACATATGCATATCCTAACTCGTAACTCACCAAGGTTCAGATAATATAATATATGGCTTGTTCCTTGCCTTGCACATTATTTTGGGCTAACATGGTTCCTAATGTAAAGTCGGTCGTCGATATATATAGAAAAAAAGACACATCTGGTCTTGGTGGAGCTAGCACTGATGACGTCGCTAGGTATTGCTTTATTTCAGCAAAATATGCTTGACAATCCTCATCCCAATTGAATGGGACCCCCTTGTGTAGCAGTCGATTCATGGGTCGACATTTATCCTATAACTAAGTGATGAATCACTTTATCAATGCTACTTTGCCCTGAAGGCTCCTTAACTCTTTAATATTTAAGGGAGGAAACATCTCTAAGATAGCCTTGACCTTCACTGGGTTAACATAATGAATCCTAATAGCTTACCAGAAGATACACCAACTACAAACTTCCTAGAATTCAACCTAACATTATATTCTATTAGGCGATCGAAGACCTTCCTTAAGACATCCGCATTCTCAGCATGTACCAATGACTTGGACAACAAGTCATCCATGTAATCTTCTAGAATCTTATGCATATATTCATGAAAAATGTATGTCATGGCCCGTTGGTATGTTGCACCAACATTTTTGAGGCCAAAAAACATAAATTTATAGCAAAATGTTCCCCATGGAATTATAAACATGTTTTTATGCTAATCTTCAGGTTTAATCCAAATCTGATTGTAACCAGCAAAACCATCCCTTAAAGAGAGCATTTCATGACCTGTAGTTGCATCTACAAGAGCATCAATATTAGGCAATGAAAATGAATCTTTGGGTGTTGCCTTATTAAGGTCTCTAAAATCCATACAAATACGGATTCTTCAATCAGGTTTTCCTATGGGTCCCATATTGGACACCCATTCTAGATAGTCGATGGAGATTATAAATTCTACATCCAAAATATTTTGTAGCTCATATTTCACCATCAAGGCTACTGTTGGATGCATATTTCTAAGTTTTTGCTTTACTGACTTCTTTGTAAGATCTAGTAAAAGGTTATGAGTAGCCAATTTTGGGTCTAGACTTGGCATATATTTGTACGTCCAAGCAAAAAGATTAGGTCTTTTTTTTAGTAGAGGGATGAGGGTGGCTTGCTCATCTGGAGTGAGACTCTCTCCAAAATTAACCTTCCTTGGATTGGTGGGATCATTACTGATATCCACCTCAAAGGTTTCCTCTACTGACATATGTGATCCCTCCTCAAGCTGATGAGGTGTAGGAATCAAATGGATGTCATCCACTAGTTTCATAGATTTTGCATTAGAAGCATCCTCAGTATGATACACATCGTAAGCACAACCTGACACAAAATGGAATGGTTGCAACATTTCTTCATTAGGGAAGAAATATTCAGGCTCTATAGGTGAGTCAGTGCAATCCCAGTCAATAGCATCTACATTGAGATGCAACTATTTAGACAAATCTACTGAATTGCAAAGTGGAGTGGTCAAATAAATGGAGACCATATTGATGGAATGGTATTTCTCTCCAGGACCACATGGATAAACTTCTACATAATTGATACAGTACTCATACCCAATATTTGGCTCTAACGACATGGGCACCAATGGGTCTTCTCTATGTGAAGTACAGACAACTGGATCCTCCCTATGCATTGATTGCAATATGGGATCATTCAGCTCATGGAGCTCCATATAGGTCGATGGAGGGGGATTAACCAATTGATAAATTTAATCCAAGTTTAGTCGTCTCGCTCTCAGATGAGGACCAACACATAATTGATGATAGACCTAATCTATATCGATGGGTTGATGACAGTAACGTAAATAAGGAGGACCAAGGTAGGCCCTCTCTAATTCATTTTTCTCTTTATTGTAAAACAACTAGAATCCATCATTCATTCCCACTCCTATAGGGCACTCTATAAAATTTGGCCCCATGAATATTACTTCCTAATTTTTGTCATCATTATCCATAAAAACCAGATAATTATATCGTAAATGCGACATTGCCAAGAAATCTAGCTCTACTTCTCCCTCAAAATGATCAGTATTAGGAAGAGTCTCTTTGGTATCATGTACCGACTCTGTAGGAAGTAGGTGATGCACATACAAAGTACTTAGATAGCCCCCCTCAACTTCATCCTCAAATTGATCATTGTTTGAGGATTCACCGTCGGTGTTACAACTCGATCGACTTATCTCAGAGGTGGACTCCTCTCATCATCGTTGTATAGATCTCCTGATGCAAGATCACCTAAAACTATGGGGTTATGTACCTATACACCTATTTTATTGGTTGCATTACATATTTGATGACCCAGGTTATCTTTGGGGTTCTGCTCTGTATCAGTATGTTCTAAGATCCCTTCATGATCTTCTTCAAGTGGCTCGGTGGTGACAATAGATACCATTGGGTGATTCCTCTAGAAGCTAGATGGATCAAGATGATATGGGTTAAAGTCCACATCATCCCCTAGACTAAGGTACAAGCTATCTAAGGATGCTTTGAGAAAATCATCTTGTCCTTGTATCTGTAATCCTAGCCCGAACCTACCAGTTGCTAGCTAATAACGTGGCTCGAGCGGAGTCCTATGTCCTTGTTCAAATAGGTAAATTTCGTACCCATGCCAGTGATATAATTCAAAAATATGGATGAAGTACTCTGAGTTGGATAAATAATGAACATTTACTATGAAATGTTCATTACCATCTTCATTTATAGGCGTTCATGCTGGAAGCTAATCTAGCCCAGTGTAAATGAAGTTAGTCTGATTGGGTGGCTCTCCCAATGGTACCACTGATCCAACCAAAAAATTATGGGCATGCGGTTAGTCCATCACTTGTGTGGCCTCCAAAATAGGTTCAAAGGTTACATTCTACATTATATACTCACCTAATCATTTTTTGGTGAGATGTACAGTCACCAGCGGTGCGGATGACCCTATTTATGATGTAGGCAAGGCAGGTTGAGGTACCTCACTGGCTATATCTTGGGCTTCCTCTACTTCCATGGGGATGGGAGCCTCATCGATGACTAGTTTGGGCATATGTCTCTTGTATTTTCACCTATTTTCTCCTTTAACTTTTGATTGTCTCGAAGCATCGCTGATGCAGTTGGTTTCAAGGAAGTAGCAGTACTGTGCTCAGATCTGTGTAACACAGATATCGATGGTTGAGCACATACTCTTTATTTTTCTTCTTGATGCTTAATCGATGATGTTGGATGGACATCCAAGTACATTTATGGGAGTATGAAACCCCCTGGAAGATCAGCCATGTTCATGAATTTAAAAGGTTCTCTGTCTAACGGTATTGTGTGAACCTGTTCCTCATGAATGTACTTCATGCATTGATGAAATATCGAGGGAATGCAATGAATATCCCAAATTTTAGGCCTTCTCAGTAAGATGTTATACTACATGGCACCTTATATCACATGACACATCACAGGTATGGTATTTAGGCCTACATAAATAGGTAGGACATGCATGCCAAACGTCGAATATAACACGTCGTTAAACGCTCTCAATGTGAGGGTAGTTGGTACAATATGTGATTTAGGCAACTTCAAGGGACTCAATGCCTTGGTCATTATGACATTGATTAGAAAACCAATGTCGATCAAGACCCTTTTGAATGGCATGTGGTTGATACATGCAATTATGGGTCAGCCGTATCAGTGGGAACCATCCTGATTTTGTGGTCATAAAATTGGATCATCGATTTCTGACACTGTTGTACATGTCCCATGAAATTTGTGAACGCTTGAGCATCCTAGGATTGTAATTTTATGGACCTTAGAATTTCCATAAGATTCTTCCTATGCCAAGGGGACTTCTATATCATTTCATATATAAACAGCTTCATGGGAGCTATCTGCAGGTTTTGGACTAGCCTGCTCTGTATGGTCACCATCGATCTCATTTGTGGGCTTCAAATATTTTGCATCGGTTGTTGATTCGGTGTAGTATGTATTATTATAGGAGCATGTAGTTTATTTAGCTTCTCATATCTCCTATGCCTTGTAACAACATTAACCATACCTATGAACCCCTAGGTAGGTGGTTCGACGTGCACCTGGTTGATGTGACCAGCATTGTTGCGCGGTGCCTCATGGTTTGGAAGTGGATTTTTTGTAAATCTCCATGTTCTAAATTATCAGGCACTAGCGAGTTACTTGGTACTACAAGCTCACCTTTTTCTATCATGTTTTGCATAATATGCTTGAAGGACCAACATACTTTGATTTCATGACCCTTCGCTTGGTGAAAGATGCAAAAAAGTCATCCTTGTACCCCTTTGACTTGGGTTGATTTGGATCGACCGTCTTAATTTTAGGCAATTTTATTGCCTTGGCCTCACACAATTGGTAGAATATCGATATCAATGACTATAAAATGCATGAATTGGTGAGGTGTACGTTGCTCTTTGTTCTTGCCCTTATAATTATTATTACGCTTTTCGTACTGTGTAGGAGGAGGTTGGGCCTGATAATTCTGCTTTTGCTGCCCTTTATCCTCTTTCTGGAGGTTCAACACCACTTGGTTGACGTGGGCCTACTTGCCCTTATGATTCATGGAGCTCTTCTTGGCCCTCTCTTTCCTGTTCTTAAGCTTCAAGTTGCCTTCTTACAACTTGATGTCCTCAATTACTTTGGCTTGCGCCAAAGCTTCCTCAAATGTTGAATACTATTGTAGTTGCAACAATAGCAAGATGTGCTTGGAACAACTCTTGGTAAAAATTTGGGTCAATTTCGTAGCAAGAATAGGGAATGGCAATTTTGCCATCAACCTCCTCCATCTCTTTTTGTACTGTTCAATTGGATCGTCATCGCGTTGAGCTAGTGTAGCCAAATCGAAAAGGTTAGCCTATTTCTTAATGCCAAAATAAAATCATTCAAGGAAATAATCAGCCAGTTGCTCAAAATTGTTAATGCTATGCCTCTTTTTATGGTTGAACCACTCTCAAACTGGGCCTAAGAGGGTCATGAAAAATGTGCACAAAAGTAAGGTATTATTACTAGTAATTTGTAAATAGACATCCAAAAATCCCGTGAAATGCTTCTGTGCATCTTTGTCAGTTTTAAATTTGTCTATCCTAGGCATAATGAAATGCTCAGGATAGGTAGGAGTAAGTATCGATGGGTCCAAAGGCTCATTGTGAATATTTCTTAATGTTAGCTTTTGAATAGTTGTGCCTTGCCTCTCAATCGATTTTACTTCAGTTTCTAAGGATTTATATGCCTCCGAGGATAGAAAATCCTCTTCCCTAAGCTACTATGGGGTGGTCTTGGAGGCACATTCTTCCTATGTCGAGGTGGAGGATTTTTCTCTTCCTCCTCCTCAACTTTGGATTCTTTAGGATATTCTTGATCATTTCCCTCTTCCTCTTCTTCCTCATATTGTTGTTGCCTCTCATGTTCGAGCGTTGGTGGTCATTCTCTTGGTAGGGCAATAATATGAGTATGAGTGTACCTACACTCCTACTGCACATCAACTTGTGAAAAAACCTTTCTCTAAATGCACTCTCTATTCTCTACATGAGTATATAGGCCAGCCCTGGCCAACCTATCTTCTTGCTCTATGCACTCCTTTTGGACCAGGATGCATTCCTCACACATGAGCTGCTCGTATAGTCTTTGTCTGATAAGCCTCTATGATTGAAGATTCTCTTCTTCAATGTGCTACCTTTCTAGGTGAGCATCCTCTAATTGATCTTGGAGGAGCTGTCGTCATTGTTCAGACACCAGTTTGTATGATCTATCAAGGTCATTGGATGTGACATGCCTCTGGTATGCATGCTCCGTGTGAGTGACCTTATGGGTTCTATGCCCATCTGACTGATTTGAGATGCTTTTTCCCTTGTCTATAAAGATGACATTGGCATCCTACTAAGCTCTATTCTCTATGCCACCATGCATCTATGGTGGATGTGTCACATGAGGGTGCTTATAAGCCTCTCCATGTTCTCTAGCAATCCTAATAGAACTCGCACTATGCTCACTTAGGGCATGAGTGGGTGGAGTCGAAGGCTTATAGCGTAGCTGCTCAAGGGTGCTACCTAAGCTGTCCAACTATTTGGATCTCCACTGATCATGTGGTGGTGTGCCATTGGCTCCCACCTTTGCCATATCAATTATAATGTTTTGATGTTCACTAGGTGCAGAAGTCTGCACAGGCCTATGCTTAGCGGTGGCCTTGTCTACATGCCCCTGAATGAGCAGATCTCGATCTTGTTTATACTTCAAAGATGGATCCATGGATCCTCCTACAGACCTATGACAAAAGGTTACTAACTTGGACCCCTGGATAATGTACTCTTCGATTGATCCCATGGACATGCATGCAACGTGATCTCGATAATGGCTTTCGAGTGGAACACCCTCATTCTAAGAGGCTCCTTGCTCTATTTTATGCTTAGAAGAATGCATAGAAACTCCTCTATTGGGGGTATGCTCAGTAGGTTCCTCTCTTGTCGAGTTGTCTCCTCTAATGCTTGTTGAATGACATTCAATAATTTTATATGGGCGAGGATTCAACATGTGCTAATGTGAATATATTGGGGCTTGGTCATGGGCATCAAGCTTGTGCCTTTGCCGACCATGCCGTGTCTCCACCATGGTGTACCTAGCATCTAGATTTATTATTTATTATACAAAAAAGCTATACAATGGTGTTTATCTTGTATAAATTTTTAAAAGTGAGCCCTATACTATTTTATGTTGTTTCAAGTTTTTTGTATCAGTATAGAACTCCTTATCGTGTTTTGAAAAGCATTGAATGATATTCTTAGTTTAAATTGGCTTTCACTTGTATGCTTATAGCTTGACAACCTAGATGTGACTTCTAGGCCTCGTAAGTCCCTTGTGTGTGGTAATGAATGTCCACACCTAGATAAGGAGCCTAGGTCCTCCCAGATCCTCACTCTTTTTCCCCTAGTCAGCATTATACCCTCTAAAGAGAATACATGCAAATTTTCTAGGGTACAAAAAGTTCTTTGATCTAGCATTGGTCTAGTATCCAAGGGTATATAGGATTTGGACCAACGGATGGAAATTATGCCCACCATCATTGAACCCTACTAGTGGTTGGATGTGACTCCCAAATCACTAGTGTTTAAGTGAAATGTGGTGTGTGTGGTTCATTTTATTCTTTTGATTAAAATGAAAATGCATAATATAGCATAGATTATTGTTTCCTACATGATATGCAAAAATAAACATTTCATTTCACAAAAGATGCATGTTATATCCTAAATGATTTTTGACAATGCAATTACGATGATATAGCCTCTGATTGGGCTTAAATATTTCAAACCAACACATAATTTTAACCTAGCACGTTGGATTCTAGGGCAGACTGCACTCAAAGGTCTATTGTTCCTAGTAGTACCTAGCCAAAATTTAGAAAAATATACCCTAAGGACTTACTTCATTTTCATGTTCTTTTTATCCTTAATTATCTAGGTTTCATTTTCTATTCTAGGAAAATACAGAAGCAAAACACAGAGATAAAAAGTGGCAAAAAGGGCCTACCTCAGGTCCTCATTTGATTTAGCTTTGGACTCCTGCTATTTGATGTGTCTGCTATGAACCATAGGTCTAATGCATGATTTAAACTATAAAACACATCTTGAAGCCACGAGCCAACAATGAGAATGGAACTAGGAGCTACAGTTTGCACCTATAATTCCAAAAATACAAGAACAATCAGTTAGATCACTTGTAATGTAGAGTTCCGTCGTGATCGCCTTCTGACCTATCCAAAAAGCGTGCACCTATCTAATGCATCAATCGGAATCAACATGAAAGCATAACATAATGAACAATATTGCAAATAACGAGAAAATAGATGCTTCTTTTATTAATATTGAAAAGAGTCTCGGTTACAATCATGCCCCTCTTAGGGTCACCCAAAATTTGATACAATTAATACAATTCCCAAGCCCCCAATGGGATAGGTGCAATACTAATGCTATCTAAATAGTCATAAATTGTTCTAGGGTGGAGTTGACCCTCTTCTTTGTGTTGAGGAAGGAATTAGATGATTGAAGCTCCTTTAGACCTGATTCCCTACGGTCAAAAAACAACATAGAAGCGTTAAAAGCATTGGGAACCTCTCATGATGAGGTCCTTTGAGGAATTTGAACACAAAGATGCTATAAACATATGAAATCAAGAAAGCATACAAAATATGTTAAATCCATGTTGAATCGATAAAGATTCCTAGATATGCATAAAGGAATAATACAGCTAACTATCTAATGGCCTACTTATGTGAAATAAAGCATGAAATCATGCAAATAAGCCATTAACGTCATAAATGCTATGATGAAGTAAATCTACTCAAATCATTAATATGATCCATTAGAATCTCTAAACTACCAAATAAATTACTAAACTGACTAATATAATCTAGATAAGCATACTAGAAAAATTAACAGTAAGGAGATCTTATACATATTTCAAATCATAGCTCGGATGAGCGATCTGAACTGTAAACTATGGTTGACAACCGTGGACTGCAACCAAGTAGGTTTACCCTCTAATTCTAGGTATTGGAATTGATCCTCCTTGTCAAATTGATGATCAAGGGTCACCTTAGTGTCCTCTGACAGATTTGGTGATTGAATTACTCGATAGGGCCTCTATTTGCCCAAATTGGTGTTTTTGGCATTCTATCTCCTTAGGGCATCCATGGCATACTTCATCATGATGATTAAGTTTGCAAAGTAATAACAACAAAGCTCTCTCTTAGTGCACTCAAATGAGTTCACAATTCAATAGGGCTTTGCTGCTCTAATCTCCAATGTTTTCTTCATCTATATTTCGACAGTGCTTCGCTATCAAAATGCACTATATCATTGCCCTAATTCAAAGGGGTATTTATAGGACTAACCAAAGGCTAGGGGTGGCTTCATGGATAAGCCAAGAACAAGAAGGGGTGGTTAGGATAGTTGGATTGGAAGCTTCCATCCCTTAACTACCTTCTTCTAGATCAAATGGTCATTCAAACAAATTTGGCTCCGATGAAGGCCAATAGAACTTTAGTTAATACTGCAGGTGATAGCTACGGTTCAGACTGAAGACCGTAGATCTCAGCAGTGGTTTAGACTATAGATCATAGGTCTCAACCATGGTTCAGACTGATTAGGCCAAGGAGCCCAAATTGAGTGGTTAGAACCACTGCTCTATCTTGGAGTTTATCCAAGATCTTCTATATGGTCTTGTAGCATGTCCATATGAGTAGTCGCCATCAATATGACATGTTTTAGGTGTCTACACCAATATGCCTATTACTCTAGGTGAATCTTTATCCTTTCAAATCCAAGTCCATAAGTTCACACTAGCTAAAAAATCAACAAAGTCTTCTATGCTCCTGGCACAAGGATAATTACCACCTTTTTATTTGAGGTATAAGGAAAGGAATTAAAATCACCAGCTAGCACCCAATATTATCATTTAAAAATATCTCTTATTTACAGTAAATAGGTCCAAACATATTTCCTACTATGGCCTGAATTTGAAGCATACACATTGGACATAACCCATCTTTGGTTGGTAATTTTACAGTAAAAAAAATGTTGATGACTCTATCAGAAGAAGAAACGATGTATCCATCCACCTTTGACAAAATCTAAAAATATAATAAACCCTTAGAGGAGCCAATGGTAGGACTGGCTACAAAACTAGTCTGCTTCCAAATGGAGTTCTTAATAATGTCTATATTATCAACTTCAATATTGGATTCTTGAATGAAAATAATATCCAGAGTAGCTTCTCTCCTAAAGGAAGAAATTAAATGTTGTTTGGAGTATCTATTCAATCCTCTGATATTTCAAGAAAGGAATTTCATTTGCAATATTTTACACAGAGTTTATTTTTGTCAGTCATCATCTGGGAAGATCACCTGAAATATTCAATATTCAATTATTTGCTACCTACTTCCTTGCTTTTTTCCACTTTTAGTAGGGTCTGAGAGCCATTCATGATCTCAAATTCCACTTCTTTTTTTCTTAGATATTTTTTCATGGGTTTACCCACTTTTTTCTATTCCAACATCAATGTGACCCTGTTAATGAGTTCTAGTTTTAGGACTAGGAGATCCTTCTTCCATAACAGGTTTGAAATGGTGAGTTGATTTAGTTTCTGTTTGCAAAAATTGTTGGACCACAAGTTCCTCTAGTTTGAGTCCCTCAAAAGAATTATGAAGGATTAGGTATTTCTAACTTACCTCTACTAGATAAGGACCAACTTGGTTTCTATTTTTCAGTTCTAGGGTCCTTCGAATTCCTTCATATAGAGTCTCCATCACAATTATCTTTTGGCTAATATCAAATAGTCTCTATGACTTCTTCAACCAGTGTCAAAGGAAGAGTAGGATTTTTCTCCAAACTCAAGATAGTCATTTTTCCTTCTTTAGAAAGTTCCATCGAAGGAGAAGGATATTTCCCTAAACTCAAGAGATTTGCATCCTCCTTTCTATTTTTGACTTTTGTGCCTTCAAGCATGGGTTAATTTGAGATCTATATTTTCCATTTCCCTTTTGATTTGATTCTATATTAGAGTGATGAGAAGGACAATGGTCCAAAACATTGCCACACTTACCACATCCTTGGCACAATACTAGTGTGTTCTCATATTCAATGGGTTAATTCTAGGTTCCTAGGTCTAAGATGAGCTCAAAAGATCTAGGGAGATCCACCTCTATATTTTTCATAATATACATCTTTGTAAAAACCATACAAATTTTTGTTAATGTCACCGCATCAAAAGAGACAAGATCTTCAATATCTTTTGCAATAACTCTAATAATATCATGGTACCAAAAATATAGTGGCAATATAGATAACCTGACCCAGAGAGGGACCAAAGTAACCTTCTAGGTATAGGAATTGAAATATGTACCCCATTTACAAAGGAACAAACCCTTTTCCCAAAAAACCAAGGCCCCCCTTCCAGAATCTGCCTTGAGTCCTCAACATAGTTGAGTTTAATAAAAGTAAAATAATGAGGGGTCACTACAATCTCAAGAGATACCAAATATCTACACTTAGCATAGTCCATATTCTTATAGAGTTCAAATCAGGCCTAATGCCATGAAACATGCCTACCAAGTCCCAAGCACCTTCTTCTTTGGCCATGCTTAGAAGCTCACTCGAAATTCTCAATTGATGTGAAATCGAAGAAAGGTCAAATTGAACATGCTAAAGCTTATTTAAACCCTAGGCTAACCTTGTTATGGCTAAATTCTATTTATGATCTATAGCACACCTAAATACTTCTTGTTATGTCAGCTTAGGTTAAACTTTATGATGTTATTGGGGTTTTGGTATTCCTATAAATACCCCCTAACACTCTTCATTAATCATTGGAGTGTTGTACAATATTGTCTATGGATATTGATTATTTATTGTGCCTATGGGTGCCCCAAATATATATTTTTTTAAATCAACGTTTTCATAATTATGTTATGAAAATTAAGGGTATTTAAATACAATGGTTATCCAAATATGGTATAACAAACTTTAATTAATCCTACAACTACACTTGTCCTTTGCTGAATCTCATAAACCATGTGTTGAGTGGCTACTAAACTTATATTCATATTACTCATGATTTCATAAATCTTAACATTCCCCCCATATTACAGCATAACCTTGGAGAGGAAACTTTAGGATTTTTCACATTTAATACATCCAAGGGGTTTGGTGAAGACGTCGACACATTGTTCTTGGGTAGGGAAAAGTTGAGTTGAGTATTGTGTTGTTGAACATGTTTACAGATGAAGTGGAACTTCATGTTAATATGCTTGGTACATTCATGGAATATTGGATTATGAAAATATTTTAGTCCTCCCTAGTTGTCATAGTGCATGATTGTAGATTTATCTTTTTGTACAACCATATTTGTCAACATTTTTTTTAAATGTATTGCCTCACAGATAACTCTTCTTGTTGGAAAATATTCTAATTTAGTGGAGGATCATACAAGTATTTATTATTTATTGTTTATCCATTATACTCTTTTAGATCCCAAAAATAACACATAACCAAAGGTAGATTTTTGGTCATCAATGCATCTTATAGAATCTATTTGTATAACCTGTCAAGAGGAACTGATCATTCTTATTAAATTCTAGATTGTACTTAGTAGTGCCTTGTAGTATCTTAGAAATCTTTTTATTATCTTCTAATATGTCAAATATGGTTCTTGCATGAAATGTGAAATATAACTTACTATAAAATTGATATATGGTCATGTAAGTTAGGTATATGAGACTCCCAACTAACTATCTATAAAGATTTACATTTGCTAAAATATAAGAGTTGTAACCATAGGCTTGCAAGATTCCATGTGATATTTCTCAAGGAAATTCTTGGCATATTTGCTTTGTGAAATAAATATGTGATGATGATTATTTATTATGCCTATGGGGGCCCAAATATATTTTTTTAGAAATCAATGCTTTCATAATTATATTATGAAAATGAAGGGTATTTAAATACAATGGTTGCCCAAATATGGTATAACAAACTTTAATTAATCCTACAACTACCCTTGTCCTTTACTGAATCTCATAAACCATGTTTTGAGTGGTTACTCAAATTATATTCATATTACTTATGATTTCATAAATATTAACATTCCCCCCTTATTACAACATAACCTTGGAGAGGAAAATTTGAGTTGAGTATTGTGTTGTTGAACATGTTTATAGATGAAGTGGAACTCTATGTTAATGTGCTTGGTACATTCATGGAATATTGGGTTATGAAAATATTTTAGTCCTCCCTAGTTTTCATAGTGCATGATTGTAGATTTATCTTTTTGTACAACCATATTTGTCAACAATTTTTTTAAATGTATTGCCTCACAGATAACTCTTCTTGTTGGAAAATATTCTAATTTAGCGGAGGATCAAGCAAGTGTTTATTATTTCTTGTTTCTCCATTATACTCTTTTAGATCCCAAAAGTCACACATAACCAAAGGTAGATTTTTGGTCATCAATGCATCTTATAGAATCTATTTGTATAACCTATCAAGAGGAACTTATCACTCTTCTTAAATTATATATTGTACTTAGTAGTACCTTGTAGTATCTTAGAACTCTTTTTATTATCTTCTAATATGTCAACTATGGTTCTTGCATGAAACATGAAAGATAACTTACTATAAAATTGATATATGGTCGTGTAAGTTAGGTAGATGAGACTCCCAACTAACTATCTATAGATAGTTACATTTGCTAAAATATAAGAGTTGTAACCATAGGCTTGCAATCTTCCACGTGATATTTCTCAAGGAAATTCTTGGCATATTTACTTTGTGAAATAAATATGTGATGATGATTTTGCTTTACCTCCAATCCTAGATAATAGTGTAATAACCCGAGATAGGTCATGTCATTTTTTTTTAATATTCCTTTGAGGCTAGAACCCTTCCTTCATAACATCCTATGATGACTAAATCATCTATATATACATTGATGAATATAATTTCCCCCTTGCCCTTTGTGATACAAACTTGGATCATACATATTTCTTTTGAACACATGCTTTTCAAAGTGTTCAACATTTTTTGTATGCAATGCTCAAGGTGCTTGTTTGAAACCATATAGAGATTTTATGAATTTACATACCTTTGTTTTTTCCAAGTGTAATGAATCCTTTTGATTGAATCGTATGAATGTCTTATTTTATTTACCCATTGAGAAAGGCACTTTTCATGTCCATTTGATGAATTCTCCATTCAAATTGTGTAGCTAGAGCAAAAATAATTCTAATGGATTTTATTTTGTTCTAAGGGAAAACGTTTATTCATAATATATGCCTTATTTTTGTGCATATCCTTTATTACAAGTTGTGCTTTGTGTTTATCAATAATTCCATCTAATTCATATTTGATTTTAAAAAACCAATTGCATACAATACCCTTTTCTCTAGTGGGAGATCAACAAGATCACAAATATTGTTTTTCAATAGTGTCTGATATTCAATGTTCATGGTATTCTTCCATGCATTAGATTGTAAGGCTTTCTATACTATAGATGGCTAAAGCTATATTTTGTGCATTGTAAGTCATACATTGTATTCTTCAACTTGTAGAAGTGTTAGAGATTCCATATATCCCTTATGCTCTCAATGTGCTAGTGTAACAATTAGGTATTTTCCTTGTGTATTATGATGGAGTATATTGATTGCCTTCATCATTGATGTCGCTAATTTTTTTTTATTAGTAACCTCTTCATCTTCATCATTTTACAGCATTACTAGAACCGATTTATATGATGTGGTGGTGAAGAGAGTGATACAAATATGACATCTCAACTTGTATATAATTTTTTTGTAGTTAGAACCTAGTAGGATGCATCACCAATATTTTTTATCCAATTTATGTCTCTTCTCCTTTGGGATGTGCATATATTCTATACAACCAAATACTCAAAGATGAGAAATGATGGTTTCTTTCCACTCCATGGTTCTTCTAGAGTTATGTACTCAAGTGATACAATGGGGATATGGTTGAGTAAGTAGATTATTGTATGAACTACTTCTACCCAAAATGAGTGTCCAATTTGAGAATCCTTCAATATACTTCATACAAATTTCCATAATTATTTTATTTCTTTATTTTTCAATACTATTTTGTTGTTGTGAGTAGGTAGTTATCAATTGTTTTCAAATGCCATGTTTCTTTAAAAATGCTAAAAATTCATTACTAGTAAATTCCACCCCTCGATCTGAGTAGAGGAAATACACCTTTTTCTCACAAAATCCTCTACTTGGGCCTTAAATTGTTGAAGTAGAAGAAAGCTTCATATTTGTTCTTTAGAAAGTATATCCATACTTTTTTAGTGTGATCATCAACAAAGAATTAAAAATATTTGGACCCATTGTAACTTGGATTTATGGATTCACATAGATTGGTATAAATTTAATCAAGAGGTACCTTGGTCTAATATTATGAAGACTCAAAAGGAGCTCGATGCTACATCCCAACTAGGCAACAACAACAAGTATATGTGGACTTTTTTAAAGAAGTAAGTCCTTTAACTATATGTTTTTTTTGTAATGCAATAAGGTGAATATATCATTGATTTCAAAGTGATGTAGATGTACTAGAGTTGAAAACTAATGTTAAGTTGTCATGATGAATTGTGTGAAATTCAAATATATTTCCTATTCCTTTTCCATATGCAATAATCTTTAAATTCTTAGTTTAACAAATGAAGCATACCTTGGATTTGTGTTTCTTATCAAACTCAACCTTAAAGTTGTGGTCAAGTAATTTATTGATGAAGAGTAGATTCTTGATAATTCCTAGAACATATAAGACTTATTTTATTTTGCATGTGTGTGATCCAAGTCATAATTTTACATCATATATACCTTTTATATCATAGGATGTGTCAACCCCTAGAGATAACTTTCTTGCATGCCTAGAATAGTTTAGATTTGAAAACCAATATTCATGTCCTATCATGTGTCTAGTTGCTCTAGAATACACATACCAAACATCACTGAATTAAATTTATTGAGCATGTGCAACAAATACATGCTATTTTCCTTTTGAATGATCATTTTTGGCAACATTGTTATTTTGTTGATGCTTCATTTTCCAACCTAAATTTACTGATGGCTTTCTCTACTATTGAAGAGAATTATTTCTCTATTGGAAGTGATGTAAAGGTATTATACCTCTTATATATTATTGCTTTATTTTTGTAATAAATACTTGTTCTTCCTCATCTATCATATGTAAGGCCTCAATTTTTTGAAGTACAGTAGATTCACTAGATTTTTAAAGCTTGGTATTTGTTTAGTGATTTTCAATGTTGTTACAAAATCATTTTATTTTAAAGGGAGAGATCTCAAAATAATTGAAACTAATATTGTTATCATATACTTGGTTGTGCAATGCTTGTAATGATGCTTATAACTCAACAATTTTCCTTTTGAAAGACTCTAGTTTCTCTCCACTTGTAAAAACCCTCCTTGGCAAAACTCTTATGGATAATAAACTATGTATTGATGAGAATAGTTAATAGCATAGTTTACTTAATTATGTCTCTATGATGGAATTATTACATTCTTTTAAGGTTGGAATATGGTACTACTAATGTAATTATGGATGCAGGACCAAGTTCTCTCTCTCACTGGTGGGATCATAAGGATGAACCATCTACAAAAAGAGATATTTGAGGAAATGATGATAATGACTTGATCATCGAAAACTCAGGGTAAGATATCCCCCTTCATGCAGATGCATTTACATTTTGTTTGCTATCATGTTCACACCATTGGGTCAAGAAGTTTCTTGAGCAATGAGTCTCCTTATTAGGTTGGCAATAGCATTAGACTATATTAAAGGAGACCACCTATTTAGGGATAAAACAATGGTGCAAAAACATTATTTGCAAGAGTCTATGTTTCCTCATGGTGTGCAAGGTTTATTTAGTAATATTTTATAATTTGTTACCTTAGATACATGAGTTGTTAATATTATTGTTCATGAATTATAGAGCTAAATTAATTAGTGACTTTAGAACTTTTAACTAAATATTAATTAGCTTAGTGGAAATAAATAAAAGTCAATTAAGATAATAAGGAAATTTAATTGATCTAAAAGAGTGGTAATGCTAGCCTTCTTCATTGTCATGCATGAGAAGCACACTATATTGCAAGTTAAATGAAAGTAATGTTCTTGGTATATGAATATTACCATGCATAGGTGCACAAAATCCTTGCTTTTAGAAGGGATTTAGAATTATATGTTGGGGGTTGGATTTTTTAGAAGAGAAGAACACAAGCAACTTGGGAAATGGAGTGCAGCAAGTCTATGGAATGGTAGCACTTCAATCTGATTTTGACTATGCTAGAGACAAGTAGTTTACAAATAATCAAGCCTTTTATGGTTACCTTTGATTGAATAAAAATTATTCTCTTGTTTTATGTTTGGTGCTAGGTTGGCTGACCTATTCTATACTAGTTCCATTTAGTGTGGTTGTCTTATGTTCTTGTTGGTTTGTCTTACTTTTAGTTGCTTTCGATTCCTTTAGTTTTTTTGTCCTACCCACTCTTGTGAGGCAATTAATTTGGTTTTATTTCCCTCTAAACTAGTGATTTCTTATGATCAGTTTCAGTTGTGATGCCATTATGATTCATTTTTTACCTTTCCTTGTCCTTGAAATCATCTTGCAGTTATGGTTTTTCTCTTGTTGTTTTGTGAGGTGTTCCATGTATGCTTTAGGAGAGCATTGACTATGTTCTTTGTGAGATCATTCTTTGCTTCATCTAGTGAGTCTCTCCTTTGCCAATGCCTTGAGAGAATTTCCATGTTATTTTGGACACTAATTAAATTTTTTCTTTTAGATTGATTTGGGCCCTTAGCCCTTATTTTATTGTTTAGATACCCGATTGAGTTGCTTTGGTGTGTGGTTTATTTCTAGTTGAGGTATGTTATAGGGTTACACCCTTAGTATTATGAACCTTAAATTATATAGGTGGTGTGCCTTAATTTTATGTTAGTTTTAAGTTTAATAAATACCTTATTTTACTAAGGTATTTATTAGATTTTGTGTAATTAAAGTATTTACTTTGAGAGTTATTTTGTTAGCATTTATTACTGAAGAATATTCTTTTTTTTAAATAATGATAAAGAATACACTTGAGAGTTATATTGATATTTTGAATTGAAGAATGAATTATAAGAAAAAATCTTAGAATAAATGTATTAATGGGTTTTATTAGAACCTTAAGTTATTTGATGAATGATTTATATGGTTTTAAAATAGAAACTATTATAATGATTTCTAAGATCCATGTGGGTTAAGAGATCATTATAAAGAGAAGTATGTGATTCTCTTTAATAAAATGAATTATTGAATATGGGTTTTGAAATAGAAACTATGATAATATTTTCCTAGACTCTTGTGGGTTAGGAAATCTTTATAAGAGAAGTATGGGATTCTCTTGTTTGTTTTAATGGAAGTTTGCATGTAGGTTTTGAAAGAGAAACTATTATAATGATTCCTAAGACTTGTGTGAGTTAAGGAATCATTATAAAGAGAAGTATGGGATTCTATCCATGTTAGCTTATTTTAATTATATTTTTATGCATGGTTGCTTGCATAATAGAAAATGGTATGTTTTAAATTGCATTGCATCTAGAGTTTTTCTAATCCCTAAGTATTCCTATGGAACCGTTGGTGGTTTCCTATATCAAAGAGGCTTGCAGATGCTTAGATGGATTGAAGATCTTTGGAGAATGGCTTCATAGGCTTTAGAAATATTTAGTTTATGAAAAATAATCAAAGGCTATGTAAAGGAATACTATGTTTAGATAGTTTTGTAAACTTGAATATTGTATTATTTTAATGATGCTATGGATTTTTAACTTTAAGGTGTGTTCAACAATCTTATCCATGGATAGATAGAATTGGGTGTATTAAATTGCTAGAATGCATAATTATGGTAATTGGATCTTTTATGTTAAAGTATTCATGCTAACAAAAAGGATCCTTGGATTTTTATGATAAGCATTTGTAATATGTGCAATATGGTTTTTTTCATGTTGAATTATTGTTATCAATTACAACATGTTGGATCATGTAGTTTTTAAAATAAATGATTTCATATAGTATTATATGTAATGTTCTACTAGATAATTATTTTCAATGAAAGATTTATTACCTTGGGAAGGGGTGGTTAGGAATACTCTTGAAAACTGAAACATAATAAAATTTAATCATGGGAGGAGTTGTGTAGATGCAATAACTAGGAAAATATGATTTTTAGGAGTTGCAAGGATGCAATAGCTAAGAACTCATAAACCTAGGAGTTGTATGGATACAATAGCCAAGTATCTTGTGAATATTTACACTTTGAACGACTAGGATCAGGAGTATCTCAACTAGGAAATGAAGAACCATTCACAAGTTTGTAGTGGTGATACCTCGATCATGTAGGCTCAAATGATCATGTTAGTTGTCATCAAAGTGGCTATGAACTTAGTTTGCCAATGGAGGTGTGGTAACTAAGCACCAAGGCTCTACATTTTATTAACCTACCTAGATGGACTTAGATTCAGGTTAGGGAATATGTGTCCCCCTTTAAGTGTTATGGGACTTTAAGGGTAATCCCTATGCCATGGTCACATGGTCCTATATCAATGAGGGTATAGGAAAGGTAGGGGGACCACTATTGGAATCCTTCTAACTATGTAGGTTTAGTATGGTGAACCCTAGAAAACATAGGATTTGGCCACTCTTGTCCACTAAGTGTCATTTGTAATGAATTGGAACTCAAATATGGTGATTCCTTGTATTAAAATAATTGCGTAGGTTTAGTTATTTTGTTAGCATTTATTACTGAATAATATTCATTTTTTTAAAGAATAATAAGTAATGAACTTGAGAGTTATATTGATACTTTTGAATTGAATAATGAATTATAAGAAAAGAACCTTAAAATAAATGTATTAATGGGTTTTATTATAACCTTAAGTTATTTGATGAATGATTTATATGGTTTTGAAAGAGAAACTATTATAATGATTTCTAAGATCCATGTGGGTTAAGATATCATTATAAAGAGAAGTATGGGATTCTCTTTAATAAAATAAAGTATTGAATATAGGTTTTGAAGGAGAAATTATGATAATATTTTCCTAGACTCTTGTAGGTTAGGAAATCTCTATAAGAGAAGTATAGGCTTATCTTGTTTGTTTTAATAGAACTTTGCATGTAGGTTTTGAAATAGAAACTATTATAATGATTCCTAAGACTTGTGTGAGTTAAGGGATCATTATAAAGATAAGTATGGGATTCTCTCCATGTTAGCTTATTTTAATTATATTTTTATGCATGGTTGCTTGCATAATAGAAAATTATATGTTTTAAATTACATTGCTTCTAGAGTTTTCCTGATCCCTAAGTATTCCTCTAGAACCATTGGTGGTTTCTCCATATCAAAGAGGCTTGCATATGCTTTGATGGATTGAATATATTTGGTGAATGGCTTCAAAGGCTCTAGAAATATTCAGTTTATGAAAAAGAATCAAAGGCTATATAAAGGAATACTATGTTCAGATAGTTTTGTAAACTTGAATATTGTATTGTTTTAACAATGCTATGGGTTTTGAACTATAAGGTGTGTTCAGAAATCTTAGCCATGGATAGATAGAATTGGGTTTATTCAATTTCTAGAATGCATCATTATGATAATTGGATCTCTTATGTTAAAGTATGCATGTTAACAAAAAGGATCCTTGAAGTTTTATGATAAGCATTTGTATTATGTGCAATTTGGTTTCATTTCATGTTGAATCATTATTATCAATTACAACATGTTGGATGATGTAGTTTTCTAAATAAATGCTTTCATATAGTGTTATATGTAATGTTCTACTAGAGAATTATTTTTTAATGAAATATTTATTGCCTTGGTAAGAGGTGGTTAGGAATACTCTTGAAAAATGAAACATAATAAAATTTAATCATGGGAGGAGTTGTGTAGATGCAATAACTAGGAAAATATGATTTTTAGGAGTTGCAAGGATGCAATAGCTAATAACTCATAAACCTAGGAGTTGTATGGATACAATATCCAAGTATCTTGTGAATCTTTGCACCTTGAACGACTAGTATCGAGTGTATCCCAACTAGGAAATGAAGAACCATTCACAAGACCTGGATCATGTAGGCTCAAATGATCATGTTAGTTGTCATTAAAGTGGCAATGACCTTAGTTAGCCAATGAATGTGTGGTAACTAAGTACCAAGGCTCTACATTTTATTAACTTACCTATATGGACTTAGATTCAGGTTAGGAAATAGGTGTCCCCCTTTAAGTGTTATGGGACTTAAAGGGTAATCCCTATGCCATGGTCATATGGTCCTATATCAATGAGGATATAGAAAAGGTAGGGGGACCACTATTGGCATCCTTCTAACTGCATAGGTTTAGTATGGTGAACCCTAGAAAACATAGGATTTGGCCACTCTTGTCCATTGAGTTTCATCTATAATGACTTGGAACTCAAATATGGTGATTCTTTGTATTAAAATAACTGTGTAGGTTTAGTTATTTTGTTAGCATTTATTATTGAAGAATCTTCTTTTTTTAAAAGAATGATAAGGAATGCACTTGAGATTTATATTGATATTTTTGAATTAAAGAATGAATTATAAGAAAATAACCTTAGAATAAATGTATTAATGGTTTTTATTAGGAAGAACCTTAAGTTATTTGATGAATGATTTATATGGTTTTGAAAGAGAAACTATTATAATGATTTCTAAGATCCATGTGGGTTAAGATATCATTATAAAGAGAAGTATGGGATTATCTTTAATAAAATAAAGTATTGAATATGGGTTTTGAAGGAGAAACTATGATAATATTTTCCTAGACTCTTGTAGGTTAGGAAATATTTATAAGAGAAGTATAGGATTCTCTTGTTTGTTTTAATAGAACTTTGCATGTAGGTTTTGAAAAAGAAACTATGATGATGATTCCTAATACTTGTGTGAGTTAAGGGATCATTATAAAGAGAAGTATGGGATTCTCTCCATGTTAGATTATTTTCATTATATTTTTATGCATGGTTGCTTGCATAATAGAAAATGGTATATTTTAAATTGTATTACATCTAGAGTTGTCTTGATCCCTAAGTATTCCTCTGGAACTATTGGTTGTTCCCCCATATAAAATAGGCTTGCAGATGCTTATATGGCTTGAATATCATTGGCGAATGGTTTCATAGGCTCTATAAATATTTAGTTGATGAAAAATAATCAAAGGCTATGTAAAGGAATACTATGTTTAAATAGTTTTGTAAACTTGAACATTGTATTATTTTAATGATGCTATGGATTTTGAACTTTAAGGTGTGTTCAACAATCTTAGCCATGGATAGATAGAATTGGATTTATTCAATTGCTAGAATGCATCATTATGATAATTGGATCTCTTATGTTAAAGTATGCATGTTAACAAAAAGGATCCTTGGAGTTTTATGATAAGCATTTGTATTATGTGCAATTTGGTTTTGTTTCATGTTGAATCATTATTATCAATTACAACATGTTGGATCATGTAGTTTTTAATAAATGCTTTCATATAGTGTTATATGTAATTTTCTACTAGAGAATTATGTTTCAATGCAATATTTATTACCTTGGGAAGGGGTGGTTAGGAATACTCTTGAAAACTGAAACATAATAAAATTTAATCACGGGAGGAGTTGTGTAGATGCAATAACTAGGAAAATATGATTTTTGGAGTTGTAAGGATGCAATAGCTAATAACTCATAAACCTGGGAGTTGTATGGATACAATAGCCAAGTATCTTGTGAATATTTGCACCTTGAATGACTAGGATCGGGTGTATCCCAACTAGGAAATGAAGAGCCATTCACAAGTTTGTAGTGGTGATCCCTTGATCATGTAGGCTCAAATGATCATGTTAGTTGTCATGAAAGTAGCAATGACCATAGTTAGCCAACGGAGGTGTGGTAACTAAGCACCAAGGCTCTACATTTGATTAACTTTCCTAGATGGACATAGATTCAGGTTAGGGAATAGGTGTCCCCCTTTAAGTGTTATGGGACTTTAATGGTAATCCCTATGCCATGGTCACATGGTCCTATATCAATGAGAGTATAGGAAAGGTACGGGAACCACTATTGGCATCCTTCTAACTGTGTAGGTTTAGTATGGTGAATAGAAAACATAGGATTTGGCCACTCTTGTCCACTGAGTGTCATCTACAATGACTTGGAACTCAAATGTGATGAATCCTTGTATTAAAATAACTATATAGGTTTAGTTATTTTGTAAGCATTTATTATTGAAGAATCTTCTTTTTTTAAAAGAATGATAAGGAATGCACTTGAGAGTTATATTGATATTTTTGAATTGAAGAATGAATTATAAGAAAATAACCTTAGAATAAATGTATTAATGGGTTTTATTACAAGCTTAAGTTATTTGATGAATGATTTATATGGTTTTGATAGAGAATCTATTATAATGATTTCTAAAATCCATGTGGGTTAAGAGATCATTATAAAGAAATGTATGGGATTCTCTTTAATAAAATGAAGTATTGAATTTGGGTTTTGAAGGAGAAACTATGATAATATTTTCCTAGACTCTTTTGGGTTAGGAAATATTTATAAGGGAAGTATGGGATTCTCTTGTTAGTTTTAATAGAACTTTGCATGTAGGTTTTGAAATAGAAACTATTATAATGATTCCTAAGACTTGTGTGAGTTAAGGGATCATTATAAAGAGAAGTATGGGATTCTCTCCATGTTAGCTTATTTTCATTATATTTTTATGCATGGTTGCTTGCATAATAGAAAATGGTATGTTTTAAATTGCATTGCATCTAGAGTTGTCCTGATCCCTAAGTATTCCTCTAGAACCATTGGTGGTTTCCCCATATCAAAGAGGCTTGTAGATCCTTAGATGGCTTGAAGATATTTGGCGAATGGCTTCATAGGTTCGAGAAATATTTAGTTTATGAAAAATTATCAAAGGCTATGTAAATGAATACTATGTTCAGATAGTTTTGTAAACTTGAATATTGTATTATTTTAATGATGATATAGGTTTTGAACTTTAAGGTGTATTCAGCAATCTTAGCCATGGATAGATATAATTGGGTTTATTCAATTGCTAGAATATATCATTATGATAATTAAATGTTTTATGTTAAAGTATGTATGCATGCTAACAAAAAGGATCCTTGGAGCTTTATGATAAACATTTGTATTATGTGCAATTTGGTTTTGTTTCATGTTAAATCATTATTATCAATTACAAAATGTTGGAAAATGTAGTTTTTTAAATAAATGCTTTCATATAGTGTTATATGTAATGTTCTACAAGAGAATTATTTCTCAATGAAATATTTATTACCTTGGGAAGGGGTGGTTAGGAATACTCTTGAAAACTAAAACATAATAAAATTTAATCATGGGAGGAATTGTGCAATAACTAGTAAAATATGATTTTTAGGAGTTGCAAGGATGCAATAGCTAAGAACTCATAAAACTAGGAGTTGCATGAATACAATATCCAAGTATCTTATGAATCTTTACACCTTGAACGACTAGGATCGGGTGTATCCCAACAAGGAAATGAAGAACCATTCACAAGTTTGTAGTGGTGATCCCTCGATCATGTAGGCTCAAATTATCATGTTAGTTATCATCAAAGTGGCAATGACCTTATTTAGCCAATAGAGGTGTGGTAACTAAGCACCAAGGCTCTATATTTGATTAACTTGTCTAGATGCACTTATATTCAGGTTAGGGAATATGTGTCCCCCTTTAAGTATTATGGGACTTTAAGGGTAATCCCTATGCTATGGTCACATGGTCCTATATCAATGAGGGTATAGGAAAGGTAGGGGGACCACTATTGACATCATTCTAACTGCATAGGTTTAGTAAGGTGAACCCTAGAAAACATAGGATTTGGCCACTCTTGTCCATTGAGTGTCATCTACAATGACTTCAAACTCATATATAGTGAATCCTTGCATGCTGATAAATAAAATAAGAGTGTCTCCATCATGAGATTTTACTTGCAATAGTTCTTTAAAAAAATAGGTTGGTAGTCTTGGGGTGTTATAGTTGGTATTAGAGCTCTAGGTTCATAGGGCTAGAAGCTTCCATGGAGTGTGACTATGTTGAACCTTGACTTGATGTGCTACTTTGGGTAATGCGCCTTGCAAGAAGATAATTGTGACTTGAACATTATTTATTAAGTGATAATGGTTTATGTTAATTCCTAAGAGGAAGTAAAACTAGTTAAGCATAAGTACAATTGAAGGAAATTGTAACCTACCAAAATCTTTTTTGTGGATAGAATATGGCACCTAAATTAAGATCCTCCAAGAAGGTATGAATTAATATTTAGAATGGGATTAAAATATGCTTCTCAGAGAAGTCTAGGGAAAATAAGGATTCAAGCAAGAGAAAGGGAAGAGTTGGGGATGATCATATGATAACTAGAAAAGCAAAGAAATCCAGTAGGAATGCTAGAATTTTAGTGGACCTTGATAAGGGCACAACAAGTGATACTTCCTAACTTAAGCTATTTCAAGGAGAGGTGAGACAATTGACATCATTAGTGAGGTCACTTCGGTACCAAATGGATCAACATCTAGTAATGCTAGAAAAGATTGTCGATCAAGGTTTTAATAGAAAAATAGAGGAACAAGACCTAAGATCAATAAGAAGAGTAATATGAACTCAAATTCCCAATATTGGATGCTATACCTACAAAGGTCCTCACTATGCCAAGAGGTACCCTCAATATTTTCAATCAGATAACAATAAAGAAGAGCAATAGCACCAAGGTTACGCAACTATTGGAAAATTGAATAGTTAGTCAACCTTAATGTTATTATGTAGTAAATAGTTTTAAGTTTTTTTAGACAGTGAAACTACTATTGGTTTTATTTCCACTAGTATTATTAGTATATGCCAAAAATATCTAGATTTTTTGCACAAGGGTGAAAAATTCAAGTATGGTTCTAGTTAGACTTACTCAATGGATAAATGTTTACCAAAAAATGAGATAATTCTACCCAATGGGTCCACTATATAGCACTTGTATGTGGCAATCCTTCATGCTTTTGATATCATCCTAGGGATGTATTTATTGAAGGGTCATGGACCCTTAATAAAATTCCAAGATAGGTGGATGTATTAGTTTGACAAGGATAAGAGGAGAGAGAGGGTGCAAAGTGGGTAAGGTTCTTTTCAACCTCACTTGCTTTCAATTGTGTAGTTAAAGAAAGCCATTAAAAGAGGTGGTATGCTATATGTAGTAAAGATCAATGGGAAGATGTGAAAAATAGAGAATTTAACTTCACTATTGAATTAATGTTGGGGGTTGAAACCATTTCAAGGGTACCTTACAGGATGATCCCAATTGAGTTGCAATATTTGAAGGTGCAACTGCAAGACTTGTTAGAAAAGAGTTTGATCAAACCTAGTGTGTCACATTGGGGTTCTTTGGTATTTTTTGTGAAAAATAAGGATGTTTCCTTGAGGATTTGCATAGATTATAGAATTTTTACTAAGGTAACCATTAATAAGAAGTATCATTTACAATGAATTGATGATCTCTTTGATCAGCTAAAGGATTCTACCATATTCTTAAAAATAGATATAAGATCAAAATATCATCAACTAAGGATTCAAAAAAAGGATACCCCTAAGACAGTATTTAAGATTAGATATGAGCACTATGAGTTCACAGTGCTACTACTGATATTGATAAATGTACCAACAACTTTTATAAATCTAATTAAGTGTTCAAAAACTATATATATTAGCTTGTCTTGGTATTTTTGGATGATATTTTGATCTATTCTTGTAATAAAGAGGAGCACGACCATCATCTTTGGTTAGTGTTGGAAGATCTAAGAAAGATCCAACTATATGGAAAGCTATCCAAGTATTATTTTTATACCTCATAGGTGTAGTATTTGTGGCACATTATATCGGTAGAAGGAATTTTGTGGACCCAAATAAAATTGAAGCTATATTAAGTTGGCATCCACCAACAAATGTGATAGAAGTCAAGAGTTTCATGGGACTCACTAGCTATTATAGGTATTTTTGGAGGGATTACTCTAAGGTTACCTATTCTATCACCAATATTCATAGAAATGGAAATAATTTTAAATGGACTAGTAAGTGTGAGGCCACATTTGAGGCTCTAAAAAATAAGTTATCGATACCAATTCTTAAGATACCAGACCCTCTTGGGAATTTTACTATGTATTGATGCTTCCCTAGAATGTTTGGATGGGGTATTGTCATAGGAAGAGGCTATAGTGGTATTTTATTCTAGAAAACTCAATAAGTATGAGGTAAACTATGTTATACATGATCTAGAATTGGTAGCAGTGGTGCATGCCCTAAAGGTCTAGATATATTATTTGTTGGGTAAACCATTTGATCTAAGGATAGACCATCAAAGTTTGAGGTATATATTCACCCAACCTATGTTTAATGCAAGGTAGAGAATATGGGTAGAATTATTAGGTAAATATGACTTATGTATTAAGTATATCAAAGGGAAGGAAAATAAGATATAAGATACGTTGAGTAGGATAAGGCACATAGCAGCATTGTCCCGGATCCATATTTATTTGATGGATAGGGTTAAGGAAAAGCAACTACAAGACCCATATTGCATAGAAATCTAGAATAAAACAAAGGGGAATCCTAAAAATAATAAGGATTTCAACATAAAGGATGGAATTTTATACTTTAAATATAGGATAGTTATACCCAAAATTGGTGATATGAGGTTGATTATGTAAGAGGCACATATTCCTATTTTGCTCATTTTCAAGGGTCAAAAATAAGGGAAAACATGAAAAAGGTCTTCTATTGGGATATAATAAATTAATATATCATTAATTTCATTGCAATATGTTTAGAGTGCTAGAATATGAAGGTAGAACATCAACACCCAACAAGGAAATTGTACCCACATGATGCACCTATGCAAAAATGGTAGGTAATATCTATGGATTTCATTAAGGTTTTACCTAAGACTAGGTACCAACATGATGAAATATAGATAATGGTTGACAAGTTGACCAAGTTTACACATTTTATACCGAGGAACATCAAGTATGATGCATCAATGGTTGTAAATAAGTTTGCTAAAGAAATCTTCAGGTTGCATGGGTTTCCTGAGGTGATCATATCAAACAGGGATTCTAGATTCATGTCAAAATTTTAACAAGCTCTACACTATGTATTATGCACTAAGTTGAATATTAGTTTTGCATATCATCCAAAATAGATGGTCATACCAAGAGGGTCAACCAAAATTTGGAATACATGTTGTGCATGTACTACATGGACCAAAATTCTAAGTGGGAAGACTTGTTTTATCTTGTATAATTTGCATATAATAATGGGTACCATGCATCATTGGGAATGTTCCCATTTTAATCCTTGTATGTCAAAAGATGCAGAACACCTCTATCATGTAAAAATCTAGAGGATCAAGTGATGGTCAATCCAAACATTGTCTAAGATATGGAGGAACAACTCAGTGCAATACATCTTAGGCTCAAGGAAGTGGTTGATCACCATAAAAGCTATGCTGATCTAAAAATATTGCTAAGATAATTCATTATGGGGGATAGATTTTTCTTAATAGTAAGACCCATAAAAAGTTCTATCAAGTCAACCAAGTTTGATCCCTACTATGTTGGGCCTTTTTATATCATTTATAATATTAGCCCAATTGCCTATAGGCTCTCTCTACTACCCAACCTGTCAAAGTTCCACAATACTTTCCACATATCCCTGTTTAGGAAATATGTTGATCCTACTTAAATGTGGAATATTTCCAAATTGTAGATGGTATATCCCTCAGTCATTGAGGTGAGACCAATTAATATTCTAGGGTTTCATTCTAAGATGTTAAGGAAATGGACACTAGATCAATGTAAGGTCTAATGGGACCAATTTTCTAGGAATGATGCTATTTGGAAAAATGTTGAAGAAATGAGACAATAATTTCCATACTTGTTTGAATAAAATTATTTATACTCTTTTGCAGGTAAAAACACATAGGAATATGTTGATTTTAATGGGGGAGTATGTAATAGCCCTCCTTGGTAGAAATATTATGGACAATGAACTATGTAATTATGAGAATTTTTAATAACATAACTTCTTTAATGGTGTTTATATGATGGAATGATTGCATTCTTTGAAGCTTCGAATATGATATTGTTGATGTAATTATGAATGCAATATTAGGTGCTCTATTTCACACTGGTGGGATCATAATATTGAACCACCTACAAAGAGAGATATTTGGAAAAATTATGGTGATGACTTGATCAATGATATCTCAAGGTAACAGATCACCCTTCATGTAGATGCATTTACATTTTGTTTGCTATCATGTTCACACCATTGGATCGAGAAGTTGCTTGAGAAATGAGTCTCCTTATTAGGTTGACAATAGCATTAGACTATATTAAAGGAGACCACCTATTTAGGGATAAAATAATGGTGTGAAAATATTATTTGCAAGAGTCTATGTTTTCTCATGGTGTGCAAGTTTTATCAATTTTAATTGGTAACTTTATTATCTTATATGCACGAGTTTTTCTATTAGATAAAATAAGGGGTTTTGAAAGGGTTTCCAAACCTTGTGTAGCACCCTAAAATTGGCGCAGTTAAACCTTAGTAAAAAGATAAAAATTTGAATTTTAACCCAAAACCACCCGTTAACCGCCCGTTACCCGCTCCCCTTGTTTTTCATGCCATTTTTAGGATTTGTTTTGACCGTTGGACGATATCGTCGCCGATCAGACGAAATCATCCCAGATCTGACGAATTCGTCTGGAACAGAACGTCCAGACGATTTCGTCCCAAAACCAAATTTTCATAATTAGCTTCTGTTTCAACAACTTCTCTAACTTGGGCAGAAAGCGTGTCTGCACAGTTAGAGTCTCCCCCGTTGGAGATCTCCCAAATTGGGATGATCTCCAACCTCCTAACCTCTCCCTAATCCTATATAAACTGGGATTTTCTCAGTTTATCCCCCTGAACCCCCTGGCTGACTGATTTCCCTACAAATTTAGTTCCTTGTGCATTAGAACATCCTCGCACCATCGTTTGCATTGCGTATTTCAAGTTTTCTTGCAGGAATTTTACTGTTTTTTAGCCGAAGCAAGCTCGGATCGTCGAAGGCGATTCCAGATGATTTCGGACGATCCTGTCGAGGATCGACGATGATCTCGTATGATTGGAGGCGATCCTGACTGTAGTCCAGATTGGGGGCAATCAGAGCCCGAAGTTTGCATTTTTCTTATCTTTTCTCTTCATTTTCTTATGCATTAACTTGGTTTATTTTATTTCTGCATCCTGGAGTTCACCTCATTTAGTATAGATGCATGCTAAAGTTAAAATAAATTATTAAAGTAATGCATTTTCCTTTAATCGCTATCTGGATCTATCATTTAGGCAAATTTACTATCATTTCTATCATTTCCCCTTGCTTTTGTAGTTGCATTTTTGGTTTTTGGTATCTGTCTCTGTGATTGCAGGTTTCTGATGAATTCATTAGATGAATTCGTCAGATCGACGATGATCTCGTCTGATCTCAGATGACCGACTGAGATCTGAGATGATTCTATGACATTTCAGATGATTACGTATGATTTGAGATGATTTGGACTTCTACAAAACTCAGAATCTGCATCAGACATCCGAAATCAGGTATATTCTGTCTCATTTAGCATATTTTCTATGTTTAGCACTTATTTATGTTCTTTGTATTCATATAAATCAGCATTGGCATATAGAATAGCTTAGATTCATCTTGGCCAAACCTAGGAATTGAATGATTAAAGCACAAAATGAACACATCAAACCTACTCTCAACCTAGGCGTGGAAACTGCCACTCAAAAGTTTCTTGGTGAACCCACCATCCATCAAAAATTCACCCTTATACCCCTCCCCCGAGAGGCGCGACCTTCAAAGGGCCTCTCAGTCCGAGGTATTGTCCCATCCTTCTCGCATTCCCCTTCCGGGCGTGGATCCTATAGCCTGAAGGTAAGGATGCAAAAAATTTGGAGCGATACATTTTGGTGAACCCGACGTGAAAACTAAAAACCTTTTGAAAACAATCCAAAAAATAAAAATAAAAATAATAAAGAAAAACAAAAATATAAATGCATTTAGAATCATCAGACAAACAATTAAAGATTGCATATCATATTTAGATGGTAGATTATAATAAAAGACGAGTTGTCACCATTAATGTTGAAAATCAATTAACAACCATAGAGATTACTTCTGTACTTAGAGTACCTCAAACAAATAGGGTTCAACCTTTATGGGATGAACTTGATAGGAGATTGAGTATCATTGAATCTAGATCAACCGAACTTAGGCAAATCAAGAGGTTTGTCCTAGATAGAATCCTGGATCCTGATCAAGTGACTTTATACCATGAACTTCAGAGAGCTTGCCATAGGTGGTTAGCAGATAAAAGAGCACTTGTGTCTTCCGAGTTGTACACCTTTGAGGAATACCTTGAGAATGCAGTTGTAGTACATAAATTTCTATCTCGTATAGAGGATCAAGAGGTCATTCTTACGGATAGAAAGAGATGGAATAGAGTTCCTAGAGCTGTGTTATATCGAGAGTATTGCCATGAGCTCTATTTTTACAAGTCAGAGTCGAAAGTAGATAACATCACCATAGCACACTTTGTCAAATTCTTGAAAAACCATTTCCAATTTGAAGAAGAGCATTTCATGACTCCCGATGAACTTGATCCCATCAATGACATTTATAAACTATTTATAGAAAACTAAGCCATTCTTTTATTATTTCTTGCATTTAGTATATTGTTTGTTGTCTTTATAATATTATC
The DNA here is from genome assembly GCA_028583015.1 of Wollemia nobilis. Lineage (NCBI taxonomy): Eukaryota > Viridiplantae > Streptophyta > Pinopsida > Araucariales > Araucariaceae > Wollemia > Wollemia nobilis. The sequence continues at coordinate 1,832,380 of JAQPPZ010000282.1, forward strand.
ATAAAAACATAAAATCACAAAAACAAAACAAAAATATAACAAAAATTAAAACATTTTCTTTTAAGTATTATAGTAGGTATATAATTAAAATATATACCTCCCAAACTTGTTGCAAATATATATATATATATATATATATATATATATATTTGCTAAAATCTAAGTTTAAGCATAATGACTAGACTTAGGAATGGAAAACAGACTGAAGTAGAAGAAGATTGGTTAGGAAAACCAGTAAATAAACCAGATGTCCTTCCTGAAGACCCAATTCAGGAAGAAGGAACACTAGACCAACAAGAAGAAGAGTTTGCTGAAGGAAATGAACAAAGAGAAACTGTTAGAGAGGAAGGATCCTCATCCCCTAAAATGTCTTCGGAAGGAGCTGTTACTTTTGAGAACATGGAACATTTTTGGAAGTTCCTCAATACTAATATTGGCACTCTTAATAGAGCAATCCATATGGACAAGGATCAAATTAGTGACACTCAAGCAACCCTAGAAGAAATATATCACACACGCACTAATCCCTTGTCCTTCGTTGATCAAGAAAGTGATCAAGTTGGACCATCCAATTTAGATATGGCCGCTATAATCCAGAACATGCAACAACAATAGGTTACCCAACCACCTAGAGTGCCTGTTACCAAGCCTAGGGTTATTCCCACACAAAAGAAACCTTCATTCACTGCTCTATTTCACCAAGTTATTGATCAACATACCTCAAATCAACAAAAGCCCAAAACAAAACCTAACACCAATTTCCAACAATCTGGGATACAACATAATGCTACTACAAATCTTCTTCATAATACTCTCCCTACCAACCATTTGCATAATAGCAATATAGCATCCAATCCTTACGTCACGCCATCATACGCTCATAAATCCCATACTCAGGTACCACCGAACCAATATGGTGGACAAACTAGTAATCTGGAAGCCATGGTGAAACAGTTAGTCTCCCGCATGGACCAGATAGATCCCTACCATCCCTCGTACAATTATCGAGAGATGTGTAGTCAGCCTTTAGATCCTATAGTTGTAGCACAACCATATCCTAAACACTTTCCTATGCCTGTCCTACCTATATACAAAGGAACCGAAGATCCCATAGAGCATCTTCGTATGTTTAGGATAGCCTGTCATGATATATCACATGATGACTTGTTATTACTAAAAATGTTCCCAAAAATTTTAGGAGGAATGGCATTAGAGTGGTATTATCAACTACCCACTCATTCTTTGAGGAATTTCGAAGAAACCGCCGAGTCTTTTGTTCATCAATTTAGTGCCTACATCGAAAGGCATGTAACCATTAAAGATTTGTACAACTTAAAACAAGACAAAGATGAATGTTTTGCTGATTTCCTAGCTCGGTGGAGACAGTTGATAGGAAAATTACACTTTGTGTTACCTTATCGAGAAATGTTGGATATCTTTATCAATAATTTACAAGAACAACTATCCTATGAGTTATCAACCGCTACCTTGACCACCTTCGATCAAGCTATAGACTTAGCCCGAAGAGTGGAAGATGCTCTCATTAGGAGAGGTCAGCTTAAAAAGAAAGATGATGAGAAAACATCCAAAAATCAATATAAAAATAAACAAGTTGTGGGTGATGGAGTCACCGATAGCAGAAACGTTGCCAATGTTAATACTACGAAAACAACGGAGAAGTTCATATTGAAACCTCCTGATAAACCACCTCGAGAATTTACTAGGTTAAATCAACCTCTATCAACCATTCTCCCGCAATTACTAGCACGAGGTTTGATCCAATTACCAAATATCCGGGAACCTGATCCAACTATACCCGGATACAGAGCTGATTTACACTGTGATTTCCATAGAGGACCTGGACACGCTACCAACTCTTGTAAAATATTAAAACATAAAATACAAGACCTGATTGATAACAATGAGATGGAGGTACAAGCCTTCCAACCTAAACAAAATCCTCCTAATAATGCTCAAAAGAACATCCCCCAAAATCAGAATCAGAATGCCAATCAATCATTGGACATATTTCAACATCCTTTACCAAAGCATGGTAAAGAAGTGGCTAATCAAATTGAGCATCATAATGTTCCCCCTCCTACCCGATATGTAGGAACTATTAGTGGGCATTCACCTACTCATGATGTGGAAGTATTTGACACAACTTTATCCATGGTTACGACCAGACCTCTATATAACACTCAGACACCTGATCTTAGTGATGTAGAATATGAGACTGAAAGTGACATGGAAATCACCTCAAATCAATCGAATAGCTCTGAAGATGAATCAGATCCTATTCAACCTATCACAAGTTCTATGGTTCCAGAAGAACCATTTCCAAGAAGAGTCACTACTAGACCATCTTCTCACCAATTACTTTCTAATGAACAAGCCATAAATGCTAGACCAAGACCCATTCATCATCTGCAAAATAATATTGTCGGTACCATCGGAGCTGTTACTAGACAACAGGCTCAAAATTCTCAACAAGATCAAACTCAGAACGATGGATCAGCTCCATTTGTTTTGAAAGTTCCTAATAAAGGGAATCACGTGCCTAATGTTCAACCTAAACCTCCTTATAATATTAATGAACAATTATCAAATACTACAGCTAGAATTTCCCTTTTGGACCTTTTAAGATCTTCTCCTACACATAGGGATGAATTAATGCTCACATTAAGCCAAATGATGGTACCACAAAATATTCAACTCTGAAGCCATGGCCAATACTATCATAACTCGAGAAGTCGATTGTATTGACTTTCGGGATAGAGATATACCTCAACATAGTTTACATAAGGATAACCCCTTATATATTACTGCCCTAATTGGAGATGTAGCGGTTAAACGAGTCTTGATTGATAATGGTTCATCTTTAAACATTTGCACTTTTGACTTCTACCAAATATTTGGGTTTAGAAGTGATGAAATGAAAAGAACTGATATGATCATAAAAGCCTTCAATGACGAAACACAAGAAACATGTGGAGTTATTACTATACCATTGCAAGTTGGTCCTAGAACCTTAGACACGACCGTGTTTATTGTACATTGCCCTGCATCATACAATATACTCTTGGGTCGCCCTTGGATCAACGTGATGCGAGCTGTTCCCTCAACTTTACATCAATGTGTTAAATTCAAATTTAAAAATCAGTTGGTTACCATTCATGGTGATCCTAGACCCTTTGATATGTGTGCTTTGGCAGAACCTGTTGGAGTTCAATTTTGCCCTGCTTTATCATCCACACATCCTAATTCTCATCATCCATCTAAACGTGTGAAACACACACCCATAACATCATCTAATTTTTCTCCATCAACTCCACCTCTACATATAGTTCAACCATCCTCTGAACAAACCACATTAGGACCCCAAAAGGATCCTAAACCCACAACCAATGCTTCTTGTTTTACTCCTATAACTTCCATACCTATAGACCCATCCATCGACATCTCTACAACATCTACACCTACCAGAGGCATATTTTTCGCATCCGAAGATGTAGGAAATGTTCCTTCTACCTCTTACGCTCTTACTGATGAGCTCTTACCCGATTTATCTAAAATTCTTATATCAGAAAAAACAAACGCTGCTATGCAAGATTCCCTTATTTTAAATAAATTGCCGCCCTCTCCTCATACCTTGGGCCTCCCATAGCCTATGGGAAGTATTTACCAAGTCGGGAGCTGTGCTTTTATTTATAAGGGATATGACTGGGGAAGAATACCTAGAAACATCAAGACACATTATGATGGATATGCTCGATGTTATTTTGCTAATGAGTATATTAAAGCTAAGCCTATAATGCTTAAATTGGGATATAAAGGGAAAGGTTTGGGACCTTCCCAAAATGGTATGAAAGAACCTTTTGAGGTAGAACCATGGCCTGCCCGATGTGGTGTGGGCCTATTTCCTAGTAAAGGTCAGCCCTTCCCATTTGAGGATGATGACCATCTCATATCTTACCAAGATTATTTGGATGAACGTGATCCTTTGCATTTAATAAATAAGCCATTTACATGTAATATGCTATCCATAGCTTACCCTCAGATGATCGCTGAATCCGACGATGAGTTGGAGGGAGATATTTTCCATGATGTCTCCATTGAGGAATTATTACATAACGGATTTTATTTCGATGGCTCTATACCTAGTATAGCCCAGCTTGAGGCCACGACTCCTCAAGACGAATTATCCAAGCTAACCTTGGAAGAATTACAAGAATTGGGCGTTTCACCCGCCCCACCTAATTTTGAGAGAGATCTACACATGGAAGTAGAGAATGTCATAAAAATTAACATTGGAACCAACGATAACCCTCACATAATCAACATTGGATCAGAATTAAGTCAAGAAAAACAAGATAAATACATTGCATTTCTTAAAGAATATGAAGACGTTTTTGCTTGGACATATGAAGATATGCCAAGATTAGACCCTTCTGTAGTTATGCATCACCTAGTAGTCCATCCGGATGCTAAACCTGTTAAACAGAAACTTAGAAAAATGCATCCTAAAGTGGCCTTACTAGTCAAAGGGGAATTAGAAAAACTCCTGAAGGTTATTTTTATACAAGCCATTGATTATGTTGAATGGATCTCGAATGTAGTTCCGGTAACTAAGAAAGAAGCTACCAAAGTTAGGGTTTGCACAGACTTTAGAGATATCAATGTTGCATGCCCTAAAGATGATTTTCCTCTTCCCAACATGGATCAGATCATTGATTTTACTACTGGGAGTGGAATGATATCCCTAATGGATGGATTTTCTGGTTATAATCAGATCAGGATAGCTCCTGAAGATCAGGCTAAAACAACCTTTATTACCCCTTGGGGGACCTTTTGTTGGAAAGTGATGCCATTCGGTTTGAAGAATGCAGGTGCAACATATCAACGAGCCATGACTTATATCTTTCATGATATGATGCATGATATTCTACATGATTATGTAGATGATATTATAGCTCGTTCCATCAAAGAAGATGATCATTTAGATGACTTGAGAAAAGTCTTTGATCGGTTAAGGGAATATCTTATCCGATTGAATCCAGCTAAATGTATATTCGGAGTTAAGTCCGATAAATTATTAGGGGTTATAGTTTCTTTACGTGGCATTAAAATTGACCCTCTCAAGATCATGGCTATCACTGATATGCCCGCACCCACAAATATATCTGAATTACGAAGTCTACAAGGTAAACTTCAAGCTATTCGTCGCTTTGTCGATAAGTTGGTGAACAAAACAGGACCCTTTCTTAAGCTTCTTAAGAAAGATGTCTCTTTTCATTGGGACGACGAATGTCAGGAAGCATTTGACCTCCTCAAACAATATCTCCTTAACCCTCTGGTGCTTTCACCACCTAGACCTGATCGCCCATTTATCTTGTACATTTTTGCTTCAGATTTTGCCTTAGGAGCTATGTTAGCTCAACTTGACGATGAGAAGAAAGAACGTGCTAATTATTACATTAGCAGAACCTTAATCAGTTATGAAACTCGCTATACAGTATTAGAGAAGTTATGTCTAGCAGTCATATTTTCTACACAAAAATTATGCCATTATATGCTCAGTCAAAAAACGTATGTTATTGCTAAATTTGATCCTTTGCGGTATCTCATGAGTCACCCGTACTTATCTGGTCGCACCGCAAAGTGGGTTCTTGCGCTAAGCGAGTTTGAACTCACATTTATAGGACAGAAGTCTGTTAAGGGTCAAATCATAGCAGATCAATTAGCTGTTGCACCCTTAGAGTCTACCCATCCCCTCATCATTGAGTTTCCCGATGAATGCCTTAAACTAGAGGCAGACCATCCAGAGCAATGGTCCCTATACTTTGATGGAGCCCGATGCATGAGTGGGGCTGGTGCAAGTATTATTTTAATATCTCCGTAGAAACATCTTATACCTCTGTCCTTCAAATTAATGTTTGCTTGCACTAATAACACTGCTGAATATGAGGCTCTAATCCTTGGATTACGAGCTGCCTTGGCACTAAAAATTAAAAATTTATTAGTTTTCGGTGACTCTCAACTTGTCATAAATCAAATCAATGATGTTTATCAGACCAGAGATGATAAATTACATCCATATAAAGCATATGTCTTACAATTATTATCTTTATTTGATCAAGTTACCTTGGAAGCTATTCCTCGAACTAGCAACCGTGCGGTTGACGCTATGGCTGCAGCTGCATCTCTTTTGCCCTTGGAGTTAGATGACGAATATGCTACCATCATTATTCATCGACTCCAGGAACCCGCTTCAAATAAATCATGCTTAGAACCTTTGGATGTGTTTCTAATCAATGAAACTACTCCTGAACCTTGGTACACTGATATATTTAACTTTCTTCAAAATGGGACCTTCCCTGAAGGTTGTAATAGCAACCAGCATCGGTTATTACGTAGACGAGCAAGTCGCTTCATAATTATTGGTAATACCTTGTATAGGAGATCTTTTGAAGGCATCCTATTGAGATGTTTGAATCTAGAAGAATCTAGATCAGCTTTGAGTGAAGCCCATGATGGATCTTGTGGGGGACATTTTAGTGGTAGCGCCATTGCTAAGAAGCTCCTTAGGATAGGATATTTTTGGCCTACCATGGAGAATGATGCACATGATTATGTGCGCCATTGCGACAAGTGCCAAAAACATGTTGACCTTGTCCATGCGCCTGCACAAGAGCTGCAGGCTATTTCATCTCCTTGGCCCTTTTCAAAATGGGGCTTAGACATCATTGGAAAAATCAACCCTGTGTCATCTGATGGACACAAATTTATCATAACTGCTACCGAGTATTTCACGAAGTGGGTTGAAGCTATGCCCTTAGCTTCTTGCACTGGAACCCAAGTCTCCAAATTTATTTTTAATCAAATTATTTGTAGGTTCAGAATTCCTGCAAATCTCATCTCAGATAATGGAACTTGTTTCAAAAATAAAGATGTCAAGAAATTATGTCAAAAATATAAAATTCAACATCGTTGGTCCACTCCCTATTATCCTCAAGGTAATGGCCAAGCAGAAGCATCTAATAAAACATTAATCAAAATCCTCAAAATACTGGTCAATAAATCTGGCCGAGATTGGCACATTCAACTATATCCTGCTTTATGGGCTTATCGAACTAGCGTTCGCACTCCCACGGGCACTTCACCTTTTGTTTTGGTTTATGGCGCTGAAGCTATTTTTCCCTTTGAATTAGAAGTTCCTTCTTTGGCTCTACTACTTCAAGATACTGAAGTAGGAGATGAATATCGTGTTGGCAGACTTAGTCAGCTGGAACTCCTAGATGAGAAGCGCATCAATGCTTTGGAGCATCTTCGTGCCTACCAAAACAAGCTCAAGCGAGCATACCTCAAGAAAGTTCATCATCGATCCTTTGAGATCGGTGACCTTGTCTTGAAAGAAAATCAAAAAAATACTAATGCAACTAAAGACCTTAAAGGTAAATTCGAGCCCAACTGGCTTGGACCGTATATCATCACTGCTAAATTTGGATCGAGAGCATACCGATTAGCTACCTTAGATGGTATAGAATCTTTGATAATTGACAAAATGACAAGCTCACCCCTACCCAGAATAAAAATCCCTTGCTCTACAACCAATCCGAGCAAGTATCCCTAGCATAAGAAGAAAAGAAAATTCCAAAAAAAAAAAATGAGAAAAAGAAAAATATCATTTTGTACCATCGCAGCAATATTTCAGCATTATCTCAGTTTCACGCAAAAATACAAAAAAAAAAGAAGAAAAGAAAAAGCAAAAAGCAATAAAATCCCTTTCCCTACCCTTTGAAAAGAAAAGAAGGGTGAATGAGCTTGAATCCATGGAATTCTCAATTATTCAAAAACTGTGAGGTAAGCCCCATAATAGGTGGTTTGTGCCCAACCCGCTTGGCCTTGGGTAATCCCTAGCATGGTGATATGTCTATCACATTAGCGACCTTCTTTTGTATAGACCTATGTCGGCTTATGGATCAGCTAGCTCTTGATGACCTAACTTACATAGTAGTATGGTATGGTCACATGCATATAAATCATGGTCAACGAACACTCATTTGGTTAATTCAAATTACTTGTATCAAATTATCTTGCTCAAAATTGGTGAATGAACAATACAATTGCACACACATTTGTATTTGAGAGATTTTGTATCATTATGATAAATCAAGATCAGTAATGAACTCACATTTGCACATGAGGGTTCCTTATAAATCTACATTTTGTCTTTGAGATGATTTAAAATATTTTTGCAACTCTTGTTGGAATAATTTCATCTTCTTATTTAAGAACATCTGTTTAGTATAAAAACAATTACATACATTGTTTTCAAAAATCCTAAAATTCTTTCAAATAACATATTCAAAAACCTAGTAAATAAAGTCATGTTTATATATTATTATTTTCTGTTTATCTCAAAATCAAAAATCAATCATGCAATAAAACTAAAATATCAATTTCCTTTTTGGATTTCGCGATGATGGTATAAGTCTATACCTATAATTCTATGCCTAGCGCAAACCATTGTTCTAATCTTATTTTCCCATTAATTTTAATTTATAAAAACATATGGCTTACATCATTATGTTACACAAATTATGCTTTAAAAAGAACGAACACATTTTTCTATTTCATTTCATTATGTCAACATTCCATTTTGCAACCATGGTATAATTCCTAGGGAATTATTCAAAAAATTTATCACACTTAGGAATTTATGCCTAGCAAAAATCATATTTCTTTTAATATCTCATGCATAATATTTTTATGAAAATCTGAAAACACATCATCATCATCATCATTTTTCATCATCACAACACAAAGTCTTAAGATAGTCTCTTAAGCACTCTTTTACTTTTAGCAATATTTCTATACTGGGATTAGCTTGACGACCTAGTGAGCGGTGACTCCATGAAATGGTCTATAACAACGACAATGTCCTTTGAAATTATTGTTAGAAGTCCCTTTTATTTTTCATCAAAACACACCACCAAAACAACCAATTTGTTTACATCAGATTATTTCATTTAAATTTTATGGCATGACATAAAATTATAATTTATTTCCAAACGACATAATTACATGAATAATTAATCAACAAATCCAAAATTAAAGCATCATACAACATATACACAAGTCATATCATCAACAAGACCATATATATATATATCAACAAATTATATACATCATATCAAAACCGGATTGGTATGCCACAATCTATACCCTGGCATACTCAATCCTCTCAAAAATGTATACAATCTCTATGCAGTGAGCGGCTAGCCTCGAGAAGCCCTCGAGCTCTCCGCCTCATCTCCTCCCCCACCCTGACGTGGAGGAGGTGGTCCCATAGAGGTCCGGGCAGTGTCTCGGGTCCTCGTCGTCGATCGTGAGGATGTCCTCGATGATCCCATCATGACCGGCTCTGCAATGGGGGTTGGCAATGGTATCCTCTGGTTCTCTGGAACCACATGATAGTACAACCCCTGGTAGAACGTGGTCTGAGCAATAGCCCACGCTAGATCCTGAGTGCTCGCCCCTCCTCTTCGAGCCCTGAGCCATGTAGCCTCATCCTCTAGTGTCTGCACCTGAGCCCGGAGGCGGGCATTCTCAGCCCGGAGAGCCGCCATCTCGCTGCTCTCCCCCACCTCGATACCCTTGCCCTTATCGGGCGATGGTGGCCTCCCCCTGCTGAGAAGGGAATCCCTCCTCCCTCCTCCCTATCTGCTATGGCCTCTGTGGAGCCTGTGCCATCCTCTGGCGTCTCTCCTACGGAGACTCACTGCTCTCTCCCGTCGTGACCCCATGCTGCCTCAATAGCAGCCTGACGTCGCCTCCCCATCCGTCGCACCACGGCATGCACTGGACCCTATGCCCTCATCATCCGAGGAGGGTGGATGCCTACGTACCAGGCATCGTATCCATCTGCAACCCTAACATCGTCACCATCCACTGGCTGGATGGGGGCATCATCCATGTCCTGGCTCTAGAATCACTGCATATCTGGAGCCCCGCTCAGTGTAGTACTATCCCGGATAGTCTGGGAGTACTCATAATCCCTGAGGGAAGGGATCCCCTACTGAAGACCGAACTGTCATAGAACTCGGTCGTAGCGGTGGAGCTCTACCTCTCCCCACTCCATCCTCAGCCAATAGACTCGCCTGATGCGAGCCAGCTCCTGCCCATCCTCTGCCCACCCTGGATGCTCTCTCCATGGCCTCCAGGTGATCTGGTCTGGGATGAGGTCATCTAGCAACCTCCGAGACATCGGCAGATCTATCCACCATTGTGACCCTCTCTGGAGCCACCAATAGAAAACCTAGGGCCTCTCCCGGTCAACCCCTATCAGTGGGAGTCCTACCGGCCTTCGCATCGCGATGTGCTCCCAGCACCAAACCTGTAGTAGTGATGTCAAAACCAGACATTGGCCTCCCTTGTATACGACCCCATGCAGGATCCTATACAAGTGGCATAGTACAAAGCTCCCCCATGCAAACCTGTACCCATGGTCTCTCATGTCGTAGACCACATCTGATAGGAGCTAGGGTAATCTGCACCCGCTCTGGTGGCACAGCAATAGGCCACCCACTATCCCCGCCAATACCCGAGTCAACCTAGATGCCCCAGGCATCTGCCTCAGAGACTCGATGTTCACTCCGCCCTTCTCCAGGGTGAAGCTTGGGTCTTCGCTCAGCCTCATCATAGCCTGGCCCTGATTGGCCGTAGGAGTCATCAACCATCCCTGTATGGGGATCCTCAAGATCCTCCATACGTCCTCTAGTGTGGGAGCCATCTCCCCTATCGATAACCGAAAGCAGGACGACCCCGGATACCATCTCTCTGCTAGGGCTGTCAGTAGCCCCATGTTCGTCGATACTTGTGGCATCTCTGCCACATGTTGTAGTCCGACCTGTGCTAGTCGGTCTCGCTCCGCCTGGTCGAGCGTGGCCATGTCATCCCTCAGCCCCCCGTATTTCCACTCCCGACTCTTTAGTAACCCCCTCTACAAAACAAACAATAAAACAATAAAATTTATTAATAAACCAATTATTAAAATCAATTAAATGCAATTCAAACAAGCTTAATTTCATCAAATGATGATATCGTCCACTATTGGACGATATCGTCCTAAATTGGGTAAAATCGTCCTTTGTAGGATGAAATCATCTCCTATTTCGCAACTTGGGGATCGCCCCTTGTTGGACGAGATCGCCCCTAGTTCGCTGATTTCGCCCTCAGACGAAATCGACGATCTAGAGACGATTTCGACGAAATAGGGATGATTTCGTCCCGACGTCGTCGACGGCCTAAAAACGGCCGCGATGCCCCAAAACAGTCAAAAATTAAAACAAAAAATTGCACAAATCAAATTCAAACATAATTTACTAGCATTAGATCCTTACCCGTAGCCCGCGTCGGACCTCTGTCGATCTGTGCGTTGTCTCAACCATTTTTTGTCTGCAGAGCTCTCAAACAGTAAAAATGAATTAGGGTTTTCCCTATTTTTCTTAATTTTATTTAAAAACAACAACATTTTTTTTAGTTTTGCTTTTCCGTGCTTTTACCTCAAACGTTCGATTTGGGTAAAAACACGGAGGGGGCACCATAGTCAGCAGTCGTACGATTCGACCTAGAATCATCGTCTAGAAAATTGAGTAAATTTTTGCTTTCTCGTAAAACGGGAAGAACTCATCTTTAACGCATTTTCTTCGAAAAATTCGCTAAAGAGGGGGCAAAATGTAGCACCCTAAAATTGGCGCAATTAAACCTTAGTAAAAAGATAAAAATTTGAATTTTAACCCAAAACCGCCCGTTACCCGCTCCCCTTGTTTTTCGTGCCATTTTTAGGATTTGTTTTGACCGTTGGACGATATCATCGTCGATCAGACGAAATCATCCCAGATCTGACGAATTCATCTGGAACAGAACGTCCAGACGATTTCGTCCCAAAACCAAATTTTCATAATTAGCTTATGTTTCAACAGCTTCTCTAACTTGGGCAAAAAGCGTGTCTGCGTAGTTAGAGTCTCCCCCGTTGGAGATCTCCCAAATTGGGATGATCTCCAACCTCCTAACCTCTCCCTAATCCTATATAAACTAGGATTTTCTCAGTTTATCCCCTTGAACCCCCTGGCTGACTGATTTCCCTACAAATTTAGTTCCTTGTGCATTAGAACATCCTCGCACCATCGTTTGCATTCTGTATTTCAAGTTTTCTTGCAGGAATTTTATTGTTTTTCAGCCAAAGCAAGCTCGGATCGTCGAAGGCGATTCCAGACGATTTTGGACGATCCTGTCAAGGATCGGCGATGATCTCGTATGATTGGAGGTGATCCTGACTGTAGTCCAGATTGGGGGCAATCAGAGCCCGAAGTTTGCATTTTTCTTATCTTTTCTCTTCATTTTCTTATGCATTAACTTGGTTTATTTTATTTCTGCATCCTGGAGTTCACCTCATTTAGTATAGATGCATGCTAAAGTTAAAATAAATTATTAAAGTAATGCATTTTCCTTTAATCGCTATCTGGATCTATCATTTAGGCAAATTTACTATCATTTCTATCATTTCCCCTTGCTTTTGCAGTTGCATTTTTGGTTTTTGGTATCTGTCTCTGTGACTGCAGGTTTCTGATGAATTCGTCTGATGAATTCATCAGATCGACGATGATCTCATCTGATCTCAGATGACCGACTGAGATCTGAGATGATTCTGTGACATTTCAGATGATTACGTATGATTTGAGACGATTTGGACTTCTACAAAACTCAGAATCTGCATCAGACATCCGGAATCAGGTATATTCTATCTCATTTAGCATATTTTCTGTGTTTAGCACTTATTTATGTTCTTTGTATTCATATAAATCAGCATTGGCATATAGAATAGCTTAGATTCATCTTGGCCAAACCTAGGAATTGAATGATTAAAGCACAAAATGAACACATCAAACCTACTCTCAACCTAGGCGTGGAAACTGCCACTCAAAAGTTTCCTGGTGAACCCACCATCCATCAAAAATTCACCCTTATACCCCTCCCCCGAGAGGCGCGACCTTCAAAGGGCCTCTCAATCCGAGGTATTGTCCCATCCTTCTCGCATTCCCCTTTCGGGCGTGGATCCTATAGCCTGAAGGTAAGGATGCAAAAAATTTGGAGCGATACACCTTGTTATATCAAAAAGGAGCAGCATGGTATCCAAACTAACCTAAATATCCACATGATAAAACCAACCATATTAACTGGATGACACAAAAACATCCCAACTAGCCAACCACTTAACAAGAACAAGACCATCCCACCCAGTAGGTAAGGAACCCAACATGAAAAAAATCCATAGGAATAGATCCTTAGACTTATAGATTTAAATGAGTTGTTAATATTATTGTTCATGAATTATAGAGCTAAATTAATTAGTGACTTTAGCACTTTTAACTAAATATTAATTAGCTTAGTGGCAATATAATTTTTGAAAGAAAATTCAATTAAGACAATAAGTAAATTTAATTGATCTAAAAGAGTGGTAATGCTAGCCTTCTTTGTTGTCGTGCATGGGTGGTGCACTATCTTGCAAGTTGGAAATGAAAGTAATGTTCTTGGGAGATGAACATTACCATGCATAGGCTCTCAAGATCCTTTATTTTAGAAGGGAGTTGGAATTAGATGATGGGGGTTGGATTTTTGGGAAGGGAAGAACACAACAATCATGGGAAAGGGAGTGTAAAAATTCTATGGAAGGGCAACACTTCAATCAGATGTTGACTACACTTGAGACAAGTAGTTTCTAGGTGATCAAGATTTTGTTGGTTACCTTTGATTAAATAGAAATGATACTCTTGTTTTAAGCTTTCACTTGGTTGGCTGACCTATTCTATATCGGTTCCCTTTAGTGTGGTTTTCTTATGTTCTTGTTGGTTTGTTCTTGTTTTTGGTTGCTTTCGATTCCTTTAGTTTTGTCACCCTGCACACCATTGTGAGGCAATCGGTTCAGTTTTGTTTCCATATCAATCGGTGCTTTCTTATGGCCCATTTGAGTTGTTGTGAGGTTAGTATGATCTGGGTTTTACCTTTCCTTATCCACAAAATCATATTGCAAGCATGGTTTTTCTCTTTTTTTTTTGAGGTGTTCCCTGTGTGGCTTTAGGAGAATGTTGTCTATGTTCTTGGTGATATCATACTTTTCTTTACCCTCTGATTTTCTCCTTTTTTTATGCCTCGAGGGAACATCCATGCTATTTTGGGCACTGGTCATTGTTGCTCTTTCAGGTTGAGTTGGGCCCTTAGCCCCTATTTTATTATTTAGCTACTTGGCTAAGCCACTTCGGTGTGTGGCTCATTGCTAACTAAGATTTTTTGTAGAGTTGCGCTCTTAGTTTTTTTTAACTTTCGCCTAAATAAGTGGTGTGCCTTTGTTTTCTATTATTTTAATTAATTTTAATAAATACCTTATGTTACTAAGGTATTTTATTAGCATTTTGTGTTATTAAAGTATTTACTTTGAGAGTTATTTTGTTAGCATTTATTATTGAAGAATATTCTTTATTGTAAAGAATGATAAGGAATGCACTTGAGAGTTATATTGAGTTTTGAATTGAAGAATAATTATAATAAAAGAACCTTAGAATAAATGTATTAATGGGTTTTATTATAACCTTAGTTATTTGGTGAATGATTTATATGGTTTTGAAAGAGAAATTATTATAATAATTTCTAAGATCCATGTGGGTTAAGATATCATAATAAAGAGAAGTTTGGGATTCTCTTTAATAAAATGAAGTATTGAATGTAGGTTTTGAAAGAGAAATTATGATAATGTTTTCCTAGACTCTTATGGGTTAGGAAATATTTATATCCACACAAATCCTTCCAAGTTTATGATTTCTTGGTTATTTCATCCTTGCAACTCCTTCTAAGACTCATATTTACCTATTTATTACATCCATGCAACTCCTCCTAGGATTAGATTTTATTATTTTTTTGTTTTCAAGAGTATTCCTAACCACCCCTTCCCAAGGTAATAAATATTGCATTGAAACATAATTCTCTAGTAGAACATTACATATAACACTATATGAAAGTATTTATTTTAAAAACTATATGATCCAACATACTTCAATTGATAATAATGATTCAACACGAAGAAAAACCAAATTGCACATAATACAAATGCTTATCATAAAACTCCAAGGATCCTTTTTTTTTAGAACGCATACTTTAACATAAAATATCCAATTATCATAATAATGTATTCTAGAAATTGAATAAACCCAATTCTATCTATCCATGGCTAATATTTTTGAACACACCTTAAAGTTCAAAACCCATAGCATCATTAAAACAATATAATCTTTAAATTTATACAATATTCAAGTTTACAAAACTATTTGAACATAGTATTCCTTTACATAGCCTTTGATTTTTTTCATCAACTAAATATTTCTAGAACCTATGAAGTCATTCTCTAAAGATCTTCAGTCATCTAAGCATTTGCAAACCTCTTGATATGGGAAAACCACCAAAAGTTCTATAGGAATACTTAGGGATCAAGAAAACTCTAGATGCAATGCAATTTAAAACATACCATTTTCTATTATGCAAGTATCCATGCATAAAAACATAATGAAAATAAGCTAACATGGATAGAATACCATACTTCTCTTTATAATGATTCCTTAACTCACACAAGTCTTATAAATCATTATAATAGTTTCTCATGTAAACTTCCATTAAAACAAACAATAGAATCTCATACTTCTTTATAGCTAGGTATCTTGTGAATCTTTGCACCTTGAACACATAGGATTGGGTGTATCCCAACTAGAATATGAGGAACAATTCACAAGTTAGCAGTGGTGATCCCTCGATCTTGTAGGATCATGTGATAATTTTAGTTGTCATCAAAGTGACAATGATCTTAGTTAGCCCACGAAGGTGTGGTAACTAAGCATCAAGGCTCTACACTTGATTAACCTACCTATATGGACTTAGAGTCAAGTTAGGAAATAGGTGTCCTCCTTTATGTGTTATGGGAATTAAAGGGTAATCCCTATGTCATGGTCACATGGTCCTATGTTGATGAGGGTATAGGAAATATGGGGGGACCACTATTGGTATCCTTCTAAATACATAGTTTTAGTAAGGTGAACCCCAAATATGGGAGTTGGTCACTCTTGTCCACTGAGTGTCATCTGCAGTGACTTGGAACTCAAATGTGGTGAAGCCTTGTATGTTGAGATAAATAAAATAAGGGTGTCTCCCTTGTAAAATTTTACTTGTAATCATTCTTTTCAAAAAAAAATTGGGTTGGTAGTCTTGGGGTGTCACACCACTCTTCATATTCAAGAAATGGAGATAGCTTTAGAGAAACAAAACTTGATTTTGATTCTATAATTCAATTATTATTTATAACTTATCCCTTGCATATTTGGACATGATTTAATCTTGAATGTATGCTTGTACTTCATTTTCTACTTTGAACATGATGATTAATCTTTCCTTTCTATCTTCCTTGTTGAAGTCTATTTGATCTTCATTTTTTTCTTCAAGATAGGTAATAATTCCATATACTACTTTCCATACTTCCTTAAACTCAAGATGTATTTCGAGTTTGGTTTTATAGGAAGAATAGTTATTCCTCCTGAGTAGCTAGAAATTGGGTAACAAGAACTTTGGTGCTCCAGTAGCCATAGTAAAATTGTAAATTTCACAAAAATTGAATATTTTTATTGCACTAAATAAGTCTCAAAAAATGCTTTTTGAGTATATATAATCCTATGCTCATATTTTGATAGTTGCCTCAAATTGCAAAAATTTAGTGTCTTACTAAGAAAAAATATATTATGGGTAGTGTTTCTTTATTCCACTTGAATCTTCAAGGAATATTCTCCATAGTATTTTTTATTTCTTTCAAAACTTTATGCACCTTTCTTGTACCCACAATTAAACAAGAAAGGTAACATATTATTTCCTTTAGTTGGTTTATCGACTATCAATGTAGGACAAATGATTTGCATTGTAAATGGCCAAGCTTGATTATATTATGCATGTACATGTGTCAAAGCCCAAACCAAAATTGCTTGTATGTAAATCACTTGACCATCGATCAAATAATCTAGGCCATCTTTAGAACATCTTTGGACAAAGTTGTGACTTAGGTTGCCCAAATAATTTGTTCCATATTTGGACTAAATATCTAATGGGCATTGACTTTCCTTCGTCAATGAATTATTTTTGAATGGATCCTTTTATCTCTTATAGAAACCTTTTGATGATATGTTTGATGGTTCACCTTTTATTTTACACCTAAAGGAATGATAAATGCAAGATTAGACTTCTATTTATGATATATAAACTTCTATATTAAATTTATTTCTAATAAAGCACTTTCTATTGCTTCTTTAATCCATAGTCTCCTTTTGGATGTAAGCTTTTGTAATGGTGACATACTTTCTATGAGGAGGTCGATCAATTAGATGCTTTTCTTCTACAGTTGCAATATATGGGTGGGAAATGTTGATCAAAGTTTAAACTTAGAACTTTTTTATTGCAAGGGTCTATGAAAGTAACATTTTAATTGTTTTTTTTTTATTTTTTGCTTGGAATTTTTAACATTTAATCACATATTTGAGATCTTTCTTTGATTGTAAGTCTTCTTTTATTTCTTCTTAATGTTGTAAATTGATGAATAACTTTCTTGCTTTTCTTTTTTAGGTCTAATATTCTGAAACTCAAGTCTTCACGCTTCTTAAATGACTCTTCTTCAAATTTTCTTCCCCTTAGACCATTATGTTATATATAAGGTTAAATTCCTTGTTTTCCTCATGAGTTTTGGCCAAGTCTACAATTGAAAATCTTGGATGTTTATCAAACTTATGTACACCCTTCACTTTAGTGTGTTTAAAAATTGTTCTACTATTACAACATATAATGAATAACCTTTAAATCACATTCTCCTTATTTTTTCTAAACTAATATTATGGAAGTGCCTTTGTCTTTTCTTGTTTCTTCAATCATGAACCTCTTTCCTTGGCACAAAAATTCTATTGGGAATTTATCGTGTGCTAACTTTGCAATTGGATTTGTCATTGCAAATATTCTATTAGGATTTTTTTATCATGTGCCTATTTCCTTGGCATGAAAATTATGTTGAATTTTTATGCTCTTTATTTATATTTGGAATAAAATATATGCACATTATTTTACTTCCTCAAAAATTCTTGTTTTGATTCTTTGATTGTACTTTTGATGATTTTTTAATATTTTTCTAGATACCTTGGAACGTTTATATCTTGGGTGTATGGCTAGCACATTTTTTTTAATTAATAAATTTCTTCAGCAACTTGATTTCTTCAATGTTTTCTTGAATTTTAGTGAGTTTCTTGCAATTGTTAGGAAATTTCAATGGCTTCCTTGGTCCCTTCAAAGGGGAAATTTGATTCTATAGGGGATATTATGGCCCTATTTATTTTCTTTCTAAACTTGACTTTGTTGTTGTTTGCAAATTATGACCTTACCAATATTTTTGATAAGGTTGAGACTCTTTTTTATTGCTTGAAATATGTTTACCACTCTGGTCTTTGGCAAGGATTTTTCACCCTGAGACCTTTGAATCCACCATGGAATTTTGCTTCATGGAGATGATTACCTCTCTTTTAAGGTTTGTCTTAAATAATCTTATACAAGGTAATTTTACCCTTGAAAATATTTCTCAAATAGAGTGCTCTTTGTGGCTTCTTTATGTCGAAGCTAGATGATCAAAAAGAAAATTTCTATTCTTTCTACTTGTTTCGATACCACATGTTAGAACTTAATACTTCAAAGATTGTATTATGAAAATGAAGGGTATTTAAATACAATGGTTACCCAAATATGGAATTAAAAACTTTAACTAATCCTACAACTATCCTTCTTTAGTGAACCTCATAAACCATGTGTTGAGTGGTTACTCAACTTACATTCACATTATTCATGATGTAATAACTCCTAACATATTTTTTCTTTCTTTTATTTTTTTGCATAAGATTTGAGTGAATATTTTACTTTTGATCATTTTTGAAAATATTGTGAATTCCAATATGGTATCAGAGCAAGTATGGATCTACTTCACTTGGTCACATAAAATTGTATTTCAAAGCCTTCAATTTTAGGGATGATTGTTAGTCTTATCCTCTTTCATTTTTATTTTTTATTTTTAGTTCTTTTGCCTACTCCATTACTATGATTCTCTAATTAATAATCAAAATGTAAAGGCTAGAAGTCTCCTTCAAACACACTTCAATAGATCTATTGGAGGGATGAACAAAGGGAAAATTTTGAATTTATATTCATACAAAATTTGTTATGTGCACTTTTATGCTTGTATGTCTAGAATCTATAGCTTTACCATCTCACAAGGCACTTTTCTAAGTGGTAGTGCACCACAAAGAAGGTATTGTGAAAATATTATGATGGCTATTTGAATACCATTGAAGGTTCTTATCATAGAGGATCATAGGTTTGAGCATACACTTTTCTTACTAGATTTTTGCATATGGAATGACAAAGTGGAGATCCTATTATTTTTTATGTGATGATCCTCCTTGGTAGGATGTATTCTTGATATTTAATTTATGTATTGATATATGGATATCTAATGGATAATCTCATTTTATGATTACCGAAATGTGTTGGTAGTTGCATTATACGCTTTGATAATAATATTTTTAGAATATGGTATTGCTGATGAATTTGTGATTGTGGGACTAGGTACTCCCACCGATGGATTGGTATGGGATAACCATCAAAGTTGATAGAAAATAGGAAATGGTGGATGACATTCTCATCAACAACTCAAGGGTAAAATAAAATTCCTTCATGTAGGTGTATTTCATTTGTGTATGTTTGCTTGAATGCACCATTGGGTAAGGAAGTTTCTATTGAGAAAAAGAGCCATCCTTAGTAGGTGGGTGATAATGTCTTAGTTATTGTAAAACCCTCTACTCAAGCAAATACTTTTTTGTGCATATTGTGGATATGGATAGCCTAGCAAGGAACTTTTTGTGTTATTTGATATTGATGCTAATGGTTGATATTAGCATTCAATAGTAATTAAATTAATTAGGTGAATAATTAATTTAATTATTGTTGGTAATATTAAAAGGAATTGGATTAATAAATAATTTATTTAGTTCAAAAAAATATTAGTTTAGGAAATGATAATGTTATTAAATAATGTTTGAGGGAATGTTTTATTGTTGTTGTTTTTCACCTATGAAAGGATAGTAGGCTAACATTATATAAAAACATAATAATAAAGGAAAAATTTTGCTTGGGAGGGAAGCTTGTTTTTAAATGTATATGAGAGTAATAAATTTTAAAATCATGTTGGTTCTTGGCAATGTATTTCTTGAATGTTATTCTTGTAATGGGATGAATTGCCACAATGGTGGATGATCAGCTTGCATGATTGAATTAAAAAAGAACCTCCTCCCTATTCCTTGTGGTTCCTCCATGAAAGTTTTATATTACCATTGAGTTTAAATTTTTTGGAGCATTAGAAAAGTAAAAGGATTATTGAAGGAAAGGCTTTGGGAATAAGGAATTGGATAAGATAAAAAGGGCTTGAAAGTCGAAGGTAAGCTTAAGAATGCTATTCTTGATGTTATAATCTCTTTAATGGTGTTAAGCTTTTGATTAGTTCTCCATGGATTTTTTCCTATAATTTTTGTTGCTTGGTTTATTTTTCAAGGGATTTTTTGGCTATGAATTGCTCATTTTCCATTTATTGTGTGTTTTTTTAAGCTATACATAAGATTCTCTAGGGTTGTGCTTGGTGACTGAACATTTTATTGGTCTAGGATATTTTTACATTATATTTTGGCCTTAGTTCATTCTAAAATAGGGTAGTGGTAGTGCTACCATAGATGTTTTATGTGCTCTCAAGAGGAGTTAAGCTTTTGGAAACCTTGTTTAAGCCAGATTACATAGTCCCTATGGTTATCCTAAGTTTTGAGAGGCATATTGCTTCATTTTTCTTTAGATTTTATAGCATCATATCCCTATGAATTCTAAGATTTACTTGTTGTGTCATATTCAATAGCTCTACTAAACTTCGGAGGATTTGTGGTAGCATTATTGTGTTTCCTTGTATTAATTTTTAGGTTATATTGCTATTGTTTTAGTTAGTTTATATTCTTTGAGTTAACCCTTAACAAGATAAGCATCTTATTTTGAGTTGAATCTTAGATTTAAGTCTAAGGTTTTTTCTTGGTTATTTTTATTTTTTTATTGCATGATCCTTTATGTGCGTTCATGATCTAGAGTTCAAATCTTTTTAAATATTTTTATTTATGATTGTGCTTTGGAATGTTTTAAATTATAAAGATGATATATTATATTGGAAATGAAATTATATAGAGTAAAGGTATCTTTTTGGAAGTCTACGTGCTTAATTAGTAGAATTTATGATTTGGAAACTAATATTATTATGAAAACTTTTACAACTCATGGTTTGATATGTAATAGATTAGTTTGAGGAAAATTCCTAGAGTAAAGTGAATCTTCATTCATAAAATTTAGTTAATGTTGAACCTTGATGGTTTGTTTAATTGATAGTTATATTTGATTAAAGAATAAATAGAATTCTTTAGTTCATGGAAGAATGTTTTGGTTTGAATATTTTTTAATATGAACTATAGTATTGGATTTCTAAGGCTTGAGTAGATAAGGGAATCCAATACTAAGAGAAGTATGGGATTTTCTCCTTGTATGTATGAAATGTATCTTGCATGGTTGTTTTATTGTATAATGCATGTTAAGTTGCATTTGCATTCATGAGTTGTCTTGATCCCTAAAGTTATTTTCAAAGTTTGTGAGGAGAGGCTCTTCATGAAGTGGACCATGTTTAGAAGATGATAATAGAGACCACTTCGGTGGAATAGTATTATTGTATTGAGGATGTAAAGTTAGAGATGTATTCCTTATGTAAAATCTTTGAATAAATATATTATGTAATCTCTTAAACTTGAAAAAAGAATGTATGGTTAGATATTATTAGTTCCTTATGTAAAGTAAATGTAATTTTTAATTATGAGCTTTTGGAAAAGAATGAGTTCAGATTTTAATTCAAGGTTATGGATTAATTTTTTTTTAAAGATGTTTTTTCTTTGTTTTTATAAATAAAGGAATGTTAAAAGCTAATGTTGTCAATAGGAATACTTAAGATCCTATATTAACAATGTGCTAGATTAAATTTATGTATGTAATAGCATTTTATTTCCTTTAAAGAGAGATGTTGCTATCTAGTTATTTTTTTATAAATGTGATTCTTGAGTTTGAGGGGCTTGGATAAGATTTAGAGTCATTTTAAAACTCTTGGATCAAGAAGATAATCCAATCCTAGGAGGAGTTACGGTGATGCAATAACTAGGTATATATATATAAGGAGTTGTGATGTAATGGCCAAATATTTATGAATATAACACCTTGAACGGTGAGGCTTGGGTGTACCCAAAGCAATACTAATTTTGGAGATTCATTCAAATGATAGTAGTGGTAGCACCTTGAACAGTGAGGAATGGGTGACCATGTTCATAGCTAGGTGAGTGGTAATGACATTTTTTAACCAGCAAAGGTGTGGTAGCTAAGCACTAATGCATTACACTAGATTAATCCTACATAGATGGACTTATGTAAGGTTAGGAAAGAGGCATCCCCCTTTAAGTTTTATAGGCCTTAAAGGATAATCCCTACATCATGGTCACATTGTTCTATACTAGTGAGGGTATAGGAAATATGGGGGACCACTAATTGGCATCCTTTCCAAATAGTGAGGTTTATAAGGGTGAACCCTAGAAATACGGGATGTTTTCCACTCCTTTCTACTTGAGTTTCATCTACAATTATGTAATATCCCCATTATTTGATTACTATTTTTTTGGAATAATATGATACTATTGGAAGTATTTGTGATTGCAGGTGCAGTTTTTCTATTTCGTAGCAAGTGTGTTGTATGGGAAGAAAACCCACCCCTAGCAGATATAGTGGTTGTAAGTGTCAGGTAAGGCGAGATATGATGTTGTGCTAAATGCACCTTAGCCCTTGGGTACGTGGAATCTCACCAAGTAAAAATATTCATATAGGAAATTCTTCCTATCACTTGCATATATGCATTTTCTGCCTGTTGGGTGATATTTAATTATGCAATGTTTTGTTTCTTATAAAAATTATATATATATATATATATATATATATATATATATATATATATATATATATATATATATATAATACATACATAAATAAACATATGTATATATTAAATATATATATAATAACAAATAAAATATACAAGTGTTAATATTAATATAACACAAAGTATATGTGTGCTAAATATTAATTAAATATATATAATTATTTTTATAAAGAAAAATGATGAAAATGTATAAGCATTTATATTAGATTTAAAATAAAATAAAGAAAAATAATATATTTCTTTAATAAAGGTTATGGCAATAAATGAAACCTTTCTTATCAGATGACCAAATTCCGCCACTTATCAACTGCTAGAGCCATGTTGCATAAAAGAATCCAGGTGTCTTTTAAAAATAATGAAAATGCTCTTATAAAAAGAGAGAGAGAGAGAGAGAGAGAGAGAGAGAGAGAGAGAGAGAGAGAGAGAGAGAGAGAGAGGGGGGGGGGGGGGAGAGAGGAGGGGGGGGGGGGAGAGGGGGGGGGAGAGAGAGAGGAGAGAGAGAGAGAGAGAGAGAGAGAGAGAGGGGGGGAGGAAACCATATTGGGAAATAAGGTACGTGAGAAAAGGAGAGTTGGGGGAAAGGCTGCTCAATGTTCTACGTCCAACTAAAGAGCACTGATGCAAAAAACTTACCAGGTTGGTCTAAAAAATTAAATTATAATTGTTGTGTGGATATGAGAATGCATTTGAAAATATAAATTATATTTGTTGTGTGGATGTGATAATGCATCTGAAAATATAAATTATATTTTTTTTGAAGATGTGAGAATGTATCTGAAAATCTAAATTATATCTTTTGTGTGGATGTGATAATGCATATGAGAATCTAAATTATATTTTTTGTGTAGATGTCAGAATGCATCTGAAAATCTAAATTATATTTGTTGTGTGGATGTGAGAATGCATCTAAAAATCTAAATTATATTTTTTTTATGGATGTGAGAATGCATCTAAAAATCTAAATTATATTTGTTGTATGGATGTGAAAAGGCATCTGAAAAATCTAAAATATATCCTGCTGTGTGGGTGTAATAATGCATCTAAAAATGTGGGTGTATGGATATCTTTAAAGATTCTCCTAAGGATGACGTCAAGGAAGTGAAGGAAGTAAAGAAATAGGATGTTGTTGAGCCCACTACTGCCTGAGTGGCTTCTTTGTTGTTATTTTTATCCCTTTGGGGTTTCTTCCTTTTTGGTTCTTAATTATTTTTGTTTTCCTCTACTAAAGCTGATACTTGTAGACACCTAAAACATGTCATGCCGAGGCGACTACTCATATGGGACATGCTAGAAGACCATATGGAAGACCTTTGGACAGATCCAAGGTATAGCAGTGGTTTTTACCACTCATTTGGGCATCTTTGCCTAGTCAGTGCTAGCCGTTGCTGACACCCATGGTTAGCAGTGCTCACCGCACCTATCATCCGTGGTCAGGACTCAGAATCAGTTGGCCTTCATCCGACCCAAAATCGGTTGCAATGGCCAATTGGTTGTGGATTGGAGTGGTTTGAGTGAGGAAGGTTCTGGATCCTTCCATCCAACAAGCTCAACTGCCCAATCTTGATCTTAGCTTCCTCATGAAGCTACTCCTAGCCCCTTGGCAATTGCTATATAATCCCCCTTCGAATTGGGGAAAATAGAGAGAGAAGTATAATCAATTGAGCAGCGAAGCCTTGTCGAATTGCATACTCATTCACATGCATTGATAGGAATCCTTTTGCTACCCAATTGGAGATCACATTGCCATGGAGATCCTAGGAGGATAGGAGAGCCAAGAAATGCTAATCCGTGCAATCCGTGCACCCACTGAGCAATTCAACCACCAAATCTATCAGAGGACACAGAGGTGACCCTTGACCATCAATTTGGCAAGGAGAATCAGAGAATTGGCCTTGATTTGGAGGGTAAACTTACTTCAGTCTCCGTTATGGCTATCAACCATGGTGAACAGTGCCCATCGCGTGAATGACCCATGGTTAGCAGGTGATCCTTGATCTCCTTGTTCTCAGTTTTGCATTCTATTTAATTAGGTTAGATTAATCATTTTGTAGGTTTAATTCAGTATTCTAGAGATATTTGACTGACAGATTAGGAGTTAATTGCAATTTCCCTTCATTGTTGTAGTGTAGGCATAATGAATATTTTTCATGCTTCCATGTCTTCAATTGGTTAATTAGGAGCTTAGATAGATTCATCTTAGTTTCTTTTATGTTTCTAATGGTAGATTATCATGTTTTAGATCAATTTACATGTACTAAATCACTTTCTTGATTTCTTGATTATCATGTTATCTTTTATACAAGCACCCTTTTAAAGCCTCATCAAGAGAGGCCTCCTTTGCTTTTAATGTTTCTTGTTGTTTATTGCATGCAGGACTAATAGGGTTTTGGGATGCAAGGCAGCAAATGCCTCTAATCATGGAGAAGAGGGTCATCGACACCCTAGAGCAGTTCGTGTCACCCTGGAAGGCATTTTGATTGCATCTACCCTTGAGAGGGATTTGAAACTCTATTGTAATTGATGTATCAAATGGGTATCCCTAAGAGGGATGAATATGTAACTTGGCTTCATTGAGATTAATAAAGGGATTCTTTATATTTGTTTCATTTCTTGTTGTCAACTTATGTTTTCCCATTTGTGCTTATTTCGTGAATTGCAATAGATAGACTAGATAGCAAGAGCCTTTTTGGTGGTTACAGAAGGTGATCATGATGGAACTCCACATTTTTTGCCATGATTTACTGACTCTGGTCTATGTTTTTATGGTAGGTACTCACCGTGGTTGACAGCCATGGTCAAAAAGTTAGCCCATGGTTGATAGGCATGGGCAACAGTCGTAGCCACGCATCAGAGCCACGGTCAGAAATAGACCAACCACAGAGTAGGAATAAAAAGCTAAATCAGATGAGGACTTGAGGTAGGCCCTTATGACACCCTCTGTGTCTATTTTCTATCTCTGTGTTTTTCTAGAACATCAAAAATGAAATCTAGCTAGGACAAGGATAAAAAGAACAATAAAATGAATTAGGTCCTTGGGATTTTTATTTGATGCTTCTACTAGTCGTTGCTAGGAACAATGGGTCTCTGAGTGCAGCCCGCCCTAGTCTCCAGTGGTCTAGGCCATATGAATGTTAGAGTTTGCTTGCATAAGGCCCAATCAGTGGCCAATTACTCATACTAGTTGCATTCTCTGAACGTCAAGTAGCGTAGTGTGCATATACCTCTGAATATCAAATATTCTTTGTTGCATATCATATAGGAAATGATCATGTTAATGTTGTATTATGCATCTTTCCTTTATGCAAATTAAAAAGAACCACACACACCATGTTTCACAGTAAACGCTAGTGAGTTGGGAGTCACATCCAACCACTAGTAGGGTTTCAATGATGGTGGAGGTGATTTCCATCCATTGGCCCAACTCCCTCATACCTTCTTGTTACTAGACCAATACCAGATCCAAGAACCATCCGTAGCCCAAAAAATTTGCATGTACTTCTCTTCGGAGGGTATAACGCTGACTAGGTGAGATTGGGTGAGGATCTGGGAGGACCTGTGCTCCCTGCTTGGGTGTGGACTTCATTACCACACTTTGGGGGGATTACGTGACCTGGAGTTCATAGCCAGGTTGTCGAGCTATGAGCATACAGGTGAAAGCCATTAAACAATTGAGAAAATCATCAACGTATTGCAAAACATGACAAGAGTTACTTTACTGATACAACAAATTGAAAACACATCAAACAATTTAGGGCTCATTTTAAAATTGTAAAAGGAGATAATCATCATTGTATTCTTTGCATGCTAATAAAAGTTAAATCTAGACATAGGATACATAATGGTGCAAACACGGAGAGGCCGATCCGGGCATAGACCCGAGATCGAAGCCCAAGCTCCACCTAGTGCACAACACGATGTGGAACACCCTCAATCACTTAATCCTCCTAGACATCATTCAACGAGCATTAGAGGGGATAATTCCACATGAGGGGATTCCATTGAGAATACCTCGATTAGAGGAAGTACTAGACATCCCTCTAGACACAGATCAGAGCATGGGACTTCCTAGCATGGGGGTTCTACACATGGTAGCATATACCATGACCACATTCCATGGGCATCCATGGGTTCAGCTGAAGAGTATGTCATCGAGGGATCCAGATTGGTACCCCTTCGACCTGTATCTAAGGGAGGTTCATGACCTCCATCGTCAGAGTCTAGATATGTCCGAGATCCACCCATTCAAGGGTGAACCGAGAGGGCTACTTCTGAGCATAGGCCCGCACAGACTCCCTATAGGGGTGAGCCCACCAAGTTCACCATAGATATATCCAAAGTGGGAACAAATGGTATGCCACCTCATGAGCCATGGCATAGCAAATAGTTGGATGGTCTAGACAGAGTCCTAGGGCATCTAGGATATAAGCCTATGCCTGCACCCTCCTGACCGATGAGTGAGTGTAGCGCAAGCACCATTAGGACCACCCGAGAACATGGAGAGTGCTCCAAGTATTCTCGAGACATGCATGCTCCTACATCACATGCAGGCACTGAGTATAGGAGACAACCTGACATGAATGCCATATTTATAGATCGAGGCAAGAGTGTGGTAAATTAGTCCATTGGAGGACATACCCATAAAGTCGCTCGAATAGAGCACACCCCTCAGAGGCCTCAGATGGCCGATCATGTTGATAGAGCTCATAGACTGATGTCAAAGCAGAGACAATAGATTCTCCAAGATCAATTGGAGGATGTTCACACAGAGAAAGAGTACCTCAAAAATGAGAATACTTAGAGGTAGAGGTTCATAAGATAGAAATTATATGAACAACGCATGCGTGAACAATGCATCCTCGATCAGAAGGAGCGTGTAGAGAGAGAGGATCGATTGGCTAGCACTAGTTTACCTCCTCATAGTGAGATCAGGGAGCGTGTCGATAGACGAGTGGCTTCACAACCTGAGTTACACCCTGAGAACATCGACACACATACTCGCCATACGACTCAACATAGAGATCGACATCCAACATCCAAACAACATGAGCATAGGTAGTATGAGAATGAAGTGGGAGAGGAATTAGAACAAGAATATCCTAAAATATCCCAATTCAAGGAGGAGGGTGAGCCTAGTCCCCCACCTCGATCGAGGAAGAATCTACCTTCGAAGGCGCCTCCAAGGCAATCTCGAGAGGAGGAGTTTCTTTCCTCGTAAGCCTACAAGACCTTAGCAGAGAAGGTCCAAGCCATAGAGAAGCAAGGGATGGCTTATCAGAAGCCTACCTTGAACAAAATTCATAATGAACCTCTATGCACGTCAGTGCCTATTCCAGCATATCCTGAGCATTTCAAGATGCCTAGACTAGAAAAGTTTCAAGGAGAGGAAGATGCACAGGAGCACATGACTAGTTTTCTAGATATGTGCTTTTAGATTGAGAGCAATGATGCTTTGCTCCTACGCACCTTCATCATGACCCTCTCAGGCCTAGCTTGAGAGTGGTTCAATCAATTAAAGAGGCACAACATTACTAGTTTCAAACAACTAGCTGATGCATTTCTTGAATGCTTCTCCTTCGACATCAAGAAGAAGGTAAACTTATCCGACCTGGCCGCTCTAACGCAACATGATGATGAGCCAATGATGGATTATGGAAAATGATGGAGGAAAATGATGGCAAAGCTACCATTCTCCATCCCATCCTCTGAATTAACATGAATGTTCATGAAGAGTTGTGCCAAACACATTTTATTATTGCTATAGTTGTAGCAATACCAGACATTCGAAGAGGCTTTGGTGCAAGCCAAGGTGATAGAGGACATCAAGTTATAGGAGGGTAACTTGAAGCTCAGGAATAAGGAGGGACACAAGAAAAGCACTGAGAGACATCAGGCCAAGTTGGCCCATGTTAATCAGGTGGTGTTGAACCTTCAGAAAGGGGATAAGGGGAAGCAAAAGCAAAATTATCAGGCCCAACCTCCTCCTGCATAATATGAGCAATGCAATAACAATTATAAGGGTAAAAATAAAGAACAATATCCACCTCACATATTCACACAGTTATCAGAGTCCTTGGCTTTGATTTTTCATCAGTTATGCGAGGCGAAGGCTATAAACTTACCCGAGGTCAAGTTAATGGACCCAAATCAACCTAAGCCTAAGGGCTACAAGGATGATCATTATTGCATCTTTCATCGATCGAAAGGCCATGACATCGAGGTATGTTGGTCTTTCAAACATCTTGTGCAAAATATGATCGAGAGAGGTACGCTTCTTGTCGACAACCCACAAGCACCTGACAATAAAAATATGGGGATTTACAAAAATCCTCTACCAAATCATGAGGTACCAAAGAATAATTTTGGCCAAGTCAACCAAGTATGCATCGAACCACCAACCCAGGGGTTCATCAGAATGGTCAATATTGTCACAAGAAACATGAGGTATGAATGACCGAATCAACCTCCAATGCCTATTAGAGTCCAAGTTGTGCCTCCTCCAAGGCCAGCCCAACATGTGCCCGACCCACCAACTAGACCGGTGGTGACCATCAGGAGTAGGTTGGTCCAAAACCTACAGACAACTCCAGTGAAGTTGTCAATTTATGAGCTAATTCAGTAGTCTCCTAAGCATAGGGAGATGCTCATGGACATCTTAAGGTCCATAGAAGTGTAGCCTCAGGATCCCAAAGCATTTACACACTTTGTGGGGCATGTGCAATAGTGTCAAGAACCGGTCATTCAATTTCATGACCATGAAGTCAAGATGGTTTCCACTATTATAGTAGACCCACCATTGCATATCATCGCATGTGTGAATCACAAACCATTCAAGTGGGTCTTTATTGACATAGGGTCATCAATCAATATCATAACTACCAAGGCGTTAACTCACTTGAAGTTACCCAAGATGCATATCATCCCTTCTACCTTCACGTTGAGAGCTTTCAATGATGCATTATGCTCGACGATCGGTACTATAGTTTTACCTATCCAAGTGGGGCTGAAGACCATCCCGATGATGTGTCACATAATCAAAGGTGCTATGTAATATAATATACTTCTAGGGAGGCCTTGGATCAGAGAAATGTATTGTGTCCCTTCTATTTTACATCAGTGTATCAAATACATTCATGAGGGACAGGTTCACATGGTGCCTTTAGATGAAGAACCCTTTAAATACATGAATCTAGAAGATTTATCGAGGGAATTTGTGCTCCCCTCAATGCACCTAGATGTGTGACCAGCATCACCAATCAAAGATCCAGGAGGTAAAATCAAAGAAGTGTGTGCTAGACCCACAATATCTGTATCTCAATGATCGGAGCACATGACAACTACTTCTATTAGACCGACTGCATCTATGATACAATGGGATGATAGGAAGTTGAAAGAAAAGGTGGTGAAAAGAAGATAAAGCAAATGCCCAAGCCAGTCATCATTGAAGCCCCTACTCCCATGGAAGTAGAGGAAGTTCAAGGAGGAGTCGAAGAGGCACCTCAGCCTGCTTCACCTACATCTTTAGTAGGGTCATCTGCACCGTAGGTGACCATCCATTTGGTTAATCCTAGATTAGGGGAATACATTGTGTAGAATGTGATGTTCACACCGATTATCGAGACTGCACATGACATGGGCCGACCATGAGCCCATCACCTTCCCATAGGGATGGTGGAACCATTGGGGGTACCACCTAACCAAACCAACTTCATCTATGGAGGGCTAGACCAGTTTGCATCTTCCACACCCATGGATGAGGATGATGATGAACCATTCACCATGAATGTTCATTATATTTCTAACCTAGACTATGCCATGTGATACTTTGAGCATTACCATTGGCATGGTTATGGTCTCGGACTATTCGAGTAGGGGCGTAAGAAGCCTATAGAACCATAATATCAGTTACCTACTGATAGGTTCAAGTTGGGATTCTATAGTGGAGGATAGGCTAAACTCCTCATGGCATCTTTAGACCACATGTACCTCAGTTTGGGGGTGAAGTTGACTTCAATCCATATCACCCTAATCCTTCTACATTTCAGAGGGATAACCGGCTAGTGACTTATGTCACTATAGATCCACCCGAGAGATATCATGTGAACATCTTGGTGGAGACCAGCCTAGAACCCATTCCAAGAGCTAACTTGGATAATCAAAGTCATGGAGCTACCGATGATATTGGTATGCACTTCCAGAATCTAGACACAACTATGAGTACCAAATCAGAAGTTGCTTCTGAGGATGTTCATGCAGTATCCATCATCAAAAGTGATGGACCAGACTATGATTCTGGAATAGATGATATTGAGTTATCCTCAAACAATGAGCAATCAGAGGATGAAATCGAGTTGGCCTATTTGGGCCCCACACTCTTGCATCATATTTACCCTGAATCAATGATAGTGAAGAGCCTCTCGATAATGATGAAATTTATTAAGAGATAGCCTACATGAGGCCTTATTTAGAGCATCGCTTGATTCTAGTAGGTAGCGATGAAGGCCTATATTATGATAGTGATGAAGAAGATGAGATAGAGAGAGCCTACTTAGGACCTCCCTACTTACGCTATCATAATGCACCTTATATGGCTGAGGAGATGCACAGAGAGATCAATCTCCATCCTCACCTTAGAGGGAGACCACCGAATCTTAATATGATTTATCATATGGTGTTTCCTGATCCATCGACGTACATGGAGCTCCTTGAGCCCAATGATCCCATCCGATAGTCTATTCATGGACCAGATCCAGAGATCCCCATACCCCTAGAACCACATCTCGGGGATGGAAGTTTTGTTAATGATGAGTCACTTGCACATGGTCCTGGAGACATGATCCATTTCATCAACATGATCTCCATTGATTTGACCACTCCACTCCATAATCCAGCCGATCCATCCAAACCATTGCCTCTAAATGTAGATGCTATTGATTGGGATCATATTGATTCACCACTAGAGCCTGAATATTTCTTCCCTAATGAAGAAATGTTGCAACCTTTCCATTTTGTGCACTAGGCTATGCACATGATGTCTATCATGCTGAGGATGCTTCCAATGAGGAACCTATAAACCCAGTAGATGACATCCACTTGATCCCTACGCCTCATCAGCTTGAGGAGGGATCCCATATGTCAGTAGAGGAAACCTTCGAAGTGGATATCAGTAATGATCCCACCAATCCAAGGAAGGTCAAATTTGGGGAGACTTTGACTCCTGATGAGCATGCCAACCTCATCCCTCTACTGAGAGAGAGACCTGATCTCTTTGCTTGGACTTACAAAGATATGTCGGGTCTAGATCCAAAATTGGTTACTCATAACCTTTCGCTAGATCTATCAAAGAAGCCAGTCAAGAAGAAACTTAGGAAGATGCATCCAACAGTAGCCTTAATGGTTAAGGATGAGTTGCAAAAGTTGTTGGATGTAGAGTTTGTCATCTCCATCGACTATCCAGAATGGGTATCCAATATGGTGCCTATAGGAAAACCTGATGGAAGGATCCATATTTGTATGGATTTTAGAGACCTAAATAAGGCAACACCAAAGGATTCATTTCTATTGTCGAATATCGATGCTCTTGTAGATGCAACTATAGGTCATGAAATGCTCTCCTTAATGGATGATTTTTTTGGTTACAATAAAATTTAGATTAAGCTCGAAGACCAGCATAAAACCATGTTTATAATGCCATGGGGGACATTTTGCTATAAATTTATGCCATTCAGCCTTAAGAATTTTGGTGCCACATATCAGTGGGCTATGACATATATTTTTCATGACTATATGCATAAGATCCTAGAGGATTACATTGATGACTTGTTGGCAAAGTCATTATTGCATTCTGAGCATGCGGAGGTCCTGAAGAAGGTCTTCGATCACCTGATAGAGCATAATGTTAGGTTGAATCCTAAGAAGTGCATATTTGGTATAACTTTAGGAAAGCTCTTAGGATTCATCATTTCAAAATGAGGCATCGAAGTTGACCCAACAAAGGTCAAGGCTATTTTAGAAATGTATCCCCCCACAAACATCAAAGAACTAAGAAGCCTACAGGGCAAAGTAGCATCCATAAAGTGATTTATCACACAATTATCAGATAAATGTTGACCCATGAATCGACTACTACACAAGGGGGTCCCATTCAATTGGGATGAGGACTATCGAGCAACCTTTGCTAAAATTAAGCAATACCTAGCGACGCCACTAGTGCTAGCTCCACCAAGGCCAGATGAGCCATTTTTACTATATATATCAGCAACCAACTTTGCATTGGGAACCATGTTAGCCCAAAAGAATATGCAAAGCAAAGAACAAGCCATATATTATATTAGCAGAACCTTGGTGAGCTATGAGCTCGGATATGCATATGTGGAAAAGTTATGTTTAGCAGTAGTGTTCGCTACAAAGAAATTGTGATACTATATGTTGAGTCATACGACATATGTCATATCCAAACAAAATCCTTTGTAGTATATGATGAGCAAGACATATCATAATACACGTACTACGAAGTGGATCATGCTACTGATAGAATTTGATCTAGAATTCATAAGCCAAAAGTCCATTAAGGGACAAGTCATAGCAGATCAACTAGCTGAGGTACCTCTCAAAAATAGTAGGCCCCTCACCATAGAGCTTCCTGATGATGCAGTATTTGCCTTATCAGAAGCACCCAAACCTAAAGAACCAGATAACAAAGTCGATATGACCTTGTTCTTCGATGGTTCGAAGTGTGAGCAAGGGGGTGGTGCAGGAATAGTGTTGTTCATGCCACAAGGAGCTCCAATGCCCTTGTCATTCAAGTTAGACTTTCCTTGCACTAACAACAATGTTGAATATGAAGCCCTAATTTTGGGTCTCCAAATAGCTATCGCCATGAAGATAAAAAGGTTAAATATCTTTGGTGATTCCCTTCTCATTGTGAACCAAGTTAAGGGATTATTTCAATGTCGATGTCCGGTATTGAAAGCTTACAAGGATCTTGTTGACATTTATCTAGCTCGATTGGAATGGTATGACATCGAGGCAATCCCTCATTCATCCAATAGATTTGTAGACACAATGGCATCTTTGGGATCTCTAATCCCTCAGAATCTATCTATCAATTTCACTACCATCCATGTAAAAATGTTGTCACATTCTATTGTGCAACGTGAAGCATTGGATAACAAAGAGTCAATCAACATGATTCATGTAGAACCAAATCATGAATGGTTCTACAGAGCTAGAGACTTTCTCAAGAGAGCATCCTGGGGGTCTTTGATCTCGTAGGATCCGACGGGGAGTGGTATTACCATTCACCATAAGGTTGTTTCCAGTCTACATTTGCCAATGTAGAACCATAGGGGGAACATGTTATCTTGTCGATCGAAGTCGAAGCTTATCATAACTGGACATCATAGATACATGACTTCCTTAGACTTGGTGTAATCCCTCAGGGATTATCATGTGCTGCAAAATGCACATTTAAGTAGAAAGTGATAAAGTATGTCTTGTTAGCAGACATCCTATACCGTAGAAGCTACGATGGAGTTCTCCTTCATTGTCTTGAGCCCCAAGAGTCATCTTGGGAAATTTTGCAAGCTCATGATGGTACGTGTGGTGGCCATTTTAGTGGCATGGCTATCATCAAGTGCATCCTTCGCATGGGTTATTATTGGCCCACTATGGAGAAGGATTGCAATGTGTATGTCAAGAAATGCATTAAATGTCAGCATCATGCTAATCTTATGCACTTGCCATCATAGGCCTTACAACCCATTCAAGCGGCTTGGCCATTTGCTCAATGGGGATTTGATCTCATTGGTAAGATCTCTCCTCCATCATTCGGTCGACATACTTTTATTATCATGGCTACTGAGTATTTTACTAAGTGGGTGGAAGCCATTCCCTTAACAATGACAATTGGAGCACGTATTGCTGAGTTTATACTCACCAATATCATAAGTCATTTTGGGATACCATCCAAGATAGTGTTGGATAATGGAACATCATTTAAGAACAAAACTATGAGAGCTTTGACGTCTAAGTATAGAATCAAACATAATTTTGTAACTCCATATTATCCACAAGCAAATGGACAAGTTGAAGCTTCAAATAAGATAGTGGTCTCCATCTTGAAAAATATGGTACAAGAGCACCACAAATATTGGCACATCCAACTACCCCTTGCTTTATGGGCTTACAGGACTAGTATTCGGACGCCCATTGGGGCAACTCCATTTTCATTGGTATATGGCATTGAGGCCATTATGCCCTTAGAGTTGGAAATTCCAATGTTGTGCATCGCATTGAAAGAGTTCATTGATGATGACACCGCATGACAAGCTCACCTAGATCAATTGATGCTACTTGATGAACATCATGTGAATGCCCTCGAGCACCTCCATGTTTATCAAGAGTACTTAAAATGAGCTTACAATAGCAAAGTCCATCTGAGAGACTTTGAGGTTGGTGATCTTGTGCTGAAAGAGAACCAACATAACTCAAATTTACCACCAAAAATGTGAGACAAATTCATGGCTAACTGGTTAGGTCCTTATATGATCTCAGAGAAGATTGGACCTGGGACATATCACTTGACATCGCTTGGAGGATTTGAAGAGCCTGAACCTCTCAATATCCTTCATATTAAAGTATTTTATGCCTAAATCCTAAAAAGGCTCCAAAGGCATTTGTAAGCCCTTTGGTCATTCAAAAAAGGCTCCAAGGGTTTCTCAAAACCACTTGGTCAATCCCAAAAGGCTCCAAGGGTTTCTCAAAACCACTTGGTCAATCCCAAAAGGCTCCAAGGGTTTCTCAAAACCACTTGGTCAATCCCAAAAGGCTCCAAGGGTTTCTCAAAACCACTTGGTCAATCCTAAAAGGCTCCAAAGGCATCTATAAGCTCTTTGGTCAAACCAAATGTTAAAATCCATAAAAAATTGGAAAAATATCAAAAATAAAAAACATTTGCATTTCATTTGCATCATTGCATTGCATTTTGCATCATGCATCTCATTTTCCACATGCATTTTCACCTTTGCATTGCATTAGGCATATCCATCCATCACACTTGCATTAGAATAAATTGTGTTTACAATCTTACAAATGACACCACGTTTGTGTTTCAATCATGCATCTATGCACTATATTTTTCATCCATTTATCACCCTTGTGAGTAATTGTGTTTTTCAACACAACCCCAATTGTTGCTATGAAGAATATACTAGGGTTTTTTGGTCATTCAACCATACCTAGAGGTCTTCTCAAGAGTTGATAGAAAGCTTGCTTTGCTTTTGTAGTTGAGGTCTAGTTAGTATAGCCCTTAGCATATCAGAATTCTATCACTAATCAAAAAATTAAACAATCCTAATAAGGACTAGGGGAAGATGAAAGCCATGAAGTAGGACCAGGTATCCTGAGGTAAAAATTTTATTCTTGCTTATCCCTCTATGTGGACGATACGAGAAATGTTGGCAATTGGCAAAAGGACAAGTTTATTCCCTACCTAGAATCCCTTGCTTACATTAAAATGAGCAATATCCCAGAGTGATATCCCAGATCAATCCTCCATATTGATACCCTAGATCGATATCATAGATCGACATCCCAGATTGATATCCCATATTGATATCATAAGATCGATATCCTAGATCGATATCCCAAAAATAGTTCCCCAAAGTAAAATCCCCAAAGGAAGTTTCTGAAGCAAATTATCAAATGTAAATCCCAGAAAGTCAAATCAAATGAAGATCAAATTGTACAAAGAAAGTAAAAATCAGTATCAAATCCCTTGCTCAAGAAAAAAGAAAAAGAAAGGAAAGTACAAAATAAACAGTGATTCTTGTCACTATAGTACAAAATAAATAGTGATTTTTATCACTTTATATGAGCAAGTATCCCAAAAAATTGAAGAAAAGAAGGGAGCGAACTTGAATCCCTGGAATTTCTAGCACTACTGTACCTTACGCATGATGATATGTCTGATACATTAGCACTTCACTTTTTGTAGACCAATGTTTGAATGTGGAAGAGCTAGTCTCAAGTGTCCTGTATCACCTAGTGGTCTAGTCCAACTAAAATCTAAACCTAGGATTGGATAAACATTTGTGGACCCCCAATCTTAGCAATGGGCTGAAAGAATCTCGTCTGACATCGGGGTATGCTTATGCCTTATCTTAATATACTCATTTGCACACACAGGGATAATGAATAGTTAGGGCCTATC
Source organism: Wollemia nobilis (assembly GCA_028583015.1). Classification (NCBI taxonomy): domain Eukaryota; kingdom Viridiplantae; phylum Streptophyta; class Pinopsida; order Araucariales; family Araucariaceae; genus Wollemia; species Wollemia nobilis. The sequence goes on from JAQPPZ010000282.1 coordinate 1,869,819, forward strand.
CTAGCGAAAGCCTTATGTTTCAGAAGTCTAGTATGGTTAGTATACAACTTTTGATCAGTCAACTAGGGTGTTTGAGTCTCATGGTAAACCTCAAAAATTCCCAAATAGCAACAACCAATTTTCAATGCAATCATCAAAACATCAATTTATTTTATGAGAGTTTGTTTATTAGAACTATTTGTAATATATGTTAGATACTGGATGGATGTCAGAAATGATATTTAGATGGCCACTGACTATGTTATCCATATTCTTTTAATTTACAAAAGCTTATGAACAGAAAACAATAAATAATTGCATCTCACATATGGGTGTACTATCTTTCACAAAGAGATAAAGCAACTACAATCCATGATTGTTATACATTATGTGGTGTCATCCATTAGATTGATTAAAACTCATATTGCATACATTATGTTTTAAGTGATTAAAGCATACATGTCCATTTTACATAACACATTATCAAAGAAACAAAGAAATACATGCAGTACATACATGGCATAAATTATGTCATAACAGTATAAACTAAATGCATACAAGTAAAGCAAATATATACATGCATGTAACATCAAAATATGGCATTCATAATGCATCCATCATAAGTAGTACATCTGCATACATAACTCATAACATCTAATCATCTATCGCATAGCTATCTAGTGCATGTCATCCATACATCACATCATATAGCATCAAATCAATAACACATTGCATCCATATGCATAACATAAAACATAAAATACCAAAAATAAAGTACACATGTAATGAGATGAAATGTCATATCATAAATATATGTGTCAAATGTACATCATAGTGGGGTACATCAAAATACCCGTAGGCTACATATGTGTAGGTCCTCGACCTTACACTCAAAAATGGTACAATAAGCATCTCTAAAGATCTATACTAAATAGGGCCTACACCCCCAGTCTATGAGGCACCTCCATCACCTCTACCATCCCTATGGGTCCTCTATGAGCTGGCACCATGAGTACTCGAAGACCTGTGCATCCTATGGCTCGAGCTAGCGGATGACTGCCCTGTCTCTCTGGTCCTAGACCTGCTCCTGTGGGTCCCTGTAGTGTGGGTATCCTCTGGAACCTCCCCACCTAGCAGCCTGATGTGACCCTCTAGCTGGGTGATGTGAGCTACACTCATTGTATGCCGATCATTACCCTCCTCCATGAGGGTATGTAGCCACCTGATCTCTACCATAGGATCACAACCTCCTAGAAATAAAGTAGATGGTACTACAGGAGGTGCCATGATAACCTATGAGGATGAGGGATCTCCCCTCACCACCCTAAGCAAGTCCCTCTTAGTAGTCACTACACTCATTATGCATATGCTAGATCTCGCTCACTAGTGAGCTCCATAATCCGTCTCTAGTAGTAGTACCTATGCATGGAGAGCTATCCTCTCCTCCTCATATCCATACCACTACCTCTACCCATGAGCTAGCTTCACCTCTAGAGTGGTGATAGAGGTATCCCTATGTAGTAGCTAAGTGTAGAGTCTCCCCACCTAGCTCTATAGGTCAACAATATATGCTCTCAACTACTCTACCTCACTATCTAGAGCTACCTCACCCTCCTAAGACCTCCTCCTCTACCTCTACCTATGGGCCCTCCTCTGCTATGCCCCATGCTCCCTCTATCCACTAGTGGGTCCTACACCCATGAGGATCCACCTCTACGCCCTCTACACCCTCTACTACAAATCCTACTGGCTAACCTAGAGGACCCTCATCATGCCACTAGAAGTCAGCCCACCAGCCATCATAATCTGGAGTAGTACCCACATCTACTAGCCCCAACTCCTAGAAGTCATCATCATCCTCTCCCAATGGAGTGACCTAGGGCCAGGTCAGGTCCCTCTCTAGGACCAGGCATCTATAGATGGTCGACATATCTGGGATATCCTACCAAATCCCAAACTACCATAGGACATGAGAGAAGTAGTGATACTCACACCAATCAACCTTGCGACCGATGATCCATCTATCTCTATGCACCATGTAAGTATCTATCTACCTCTATCCAAGGTGGATAGTCCATGTAGGGTCACCACTGGATATCCTCGAGGTGCAGCTATGCAAAGCGATCGATGTAATGATCTAGGTCTCCTACATGAGACCTACTCCTGAAGCCCTCCTACTCCTAGGGCCAGTAGGTGGCATAGCACTATCGATCATCCACAAGGGTAGTGATCTATAGGGGTAAGTCGATGGGGTGCTCTATCAAGATATGCTGCTAGCCCCAGATCTATAGAAGGAGGTTGCAATCGATGCCCACTCTACTATGATGGGTAATCTGAAATAACTCATGGTAGAGCTATGCTAAGAGAGTGCTCCCCCAAGACAAGATAAGTGGTCACTCGATCGAGCTAACCATGACATCTCTAGTCCGAGCTAAGAGGTTCCAAGGGAACCTCACACCCAAAGAGTCTGAGAGGACTATCTGAATGATAAGATGCATAAATACTACCTCCCTCTATGAGAAAAATCTGGCCTCGTACCACTCCTAAACGTGGATGCCTCCATGGTCAATGCGACCTTGTGCCTCCATGCTCCACTACCCAAAGATAGCATCAAATATGACCTTCCTCACCATGGTAGGAGAGGAGGTGATGGGCTCACCATCAATGGGTAGCTAGAATATGTGGTACATGTCCTCTAAGGTGATAGTCATTTCACCCATAGGTAGGTGAAATGTATTGGTCCTCGCATCCCAACGATGGGCCAATGCAGTAAGGTATGCCTGGTCCACTCGAATAGTGGGGAGGTCTAAGATGAAGTCAAACCCCATAGTAAACCAACCTCACTCCATTTAATATGTGGTGAAGACTACGAAGGAGATCGGTCTCCCTCGCTCTATTCGTCAAGGACTGAATAAAAGCAATCAAGTAAAAATGAAAAATAATTAAAATCAACTAAAAAATGATAAACAAATCATAAAATCTCATAAAAATACAAAAACATGCAAAAATATGATCAAAAATTTCAAAAAACATCAAAAGAGTACTTCAAAAATCAATTAAATGGCATTAATTCCCAAAAACCAAAAAAATAAAAAATTTGAAAAATTTTAAGTTTGGGCATCACGAGTCCGAACCGCAGTCGACACAATGGTCAAAAATTTGATCATTGGGATTTAAATCCCTCTTGACAGCCATGGCCCCCAATCTACCAATTGGGAGCCATGGCTACCACCCGCGGCTAGGGAGCGAGACCCATTTAGGGCCTGTCCTTCCCAAAAAACCCTAAAAAAATTAAACCCACCCCCTAATCTAACCTATGCTAAACCTAGCTAGGGTGAGGTTCATTATCGATAGTTTAATGAGGTTCATTTACCATTTTCTTAATGTGGTTAATTTTAATCTAATAATTTACAAGTGAGGTCTCAATTTTTGAGTTACCTTGGAGGCACCAGCTCCTCCATTAGTAGAAGCCTCCAATTGATCGACCATCAATGTGGAATGTGTGGAATGGGTCAAGTTTTTAGTAGCGTCCTGGGTCAAATTTTATTATTTACCTCTCAGAGCTCTCAAATTTACTATTACTATCAGGTAAATAATGAAATTTTCAAAAGCAAATCCTTATTTATCCTTTTTGAATTTGGGTCGGCCCACGGCTGACAGCCGTGGTCCCCAAATTAGGGTTTTACGATCATGGCTTCGAGCCACGATCAAGCAATTTACCCATAGTTGATAGGCATGATCAATGAGCTACAATAAATGCTCCCAATTCCCATCATGGAGAGCCTTAAAAGGTCAAAATAAAATTGTTCATCAGACCAAAATTGCACCAAAAAATATAAAATAATCTAAATAAGCCAAACAAAGCACAACGACATTGGAAAATATCATCATAAGGCAAAACAAAATAACTGGCTGAGATTACAAAGTACATTCAACCGAGGTCATCGCTATGGAAATCCTTTCATGGAGCATCGCACCTCCCAGCCAATAAAACAAATTCAATTCAAAATTAACAAAAAATCAAATAAATCAAAAGTCAAATGTGCCTCGTATTCAGTCATTTACCCTATACACTTGGCGGTTGCAATGACTTGCGATCCATGCAATCCGGAAAGATGAGTAAATTACCATAAGGACATTTGGGGTAAATTCATCATTGTAGAATTGTTATGCTTCATTTCAATCCCTAAGAAGGCCTTCACGATCGGACTGCTCCAAGGGAACGAGATACTCATCACAATTCTCCTATGATATTTTTAGCATATCATCGACAATATGATTCAACATATGCCTAATTGGGATTGCTTTCATTTTGATTCCCTAAGAAGGCCTTCATGGTTGGACCGCTCCATGGGATAGAAATAGGTAATTACTATTAACAGTTGCAATCATAGCTGATTAGGCCTTGCCAAGTATTCAAATGCTAAATCTTAATTTGTTCAAGATCATTCATAGTGGTCAAGCGACCTCGTCACTTCATTTAATTGTCATTACCCTCATCGACTCATCGCTTGAGGGGGTAGTCATAATATTAAATCATAATCAAAATCAATAGAATATCCCTTAGAATCATAGATCCCTTGATCTTGTCAAAATTGTGTTCATCTTACGAATCATTGCCAAAGACTATCATAAGCTTACCCTTATGTTGGGGAAAATAGCATATATGATAATTTGTTTGTAGCTCTCCTCCTTTCGGTTATATAGGCCTAACTCCTATTGTAGCACCAAAGCTACCCGAATGTCTGATGATGAGTGCAAACCCTTTCAAATTAAGCCTTTCATCGAGTTGGAAGCAATGATTCTAGGATGTGCATCCTATTTATAGGACTTGGGCATCTAATGTTGATCAGACTAATGATCATCATGCAACCTACGACATCATTTTAGGAGGTCTATTTTTGCTCAACATTGTTCAAACTCACAATGCATCTCAAAAGGGGCATCTGTAGACACCTAAAATACATCATGCCGAGGTGACTACTCATATGGGACATGCTAGAAGACCATATGGAAGACCTTTGGACAAATCCAAGGTATAGTAGTGGTTTTTACCACTCATTTGGGCATCTTTGCCTAGTCAGTGCTAGTCATTGTTGACACCCATGGTTAGCAGTGCTCACCATGCCTATCATCCGTGGTCAGGACTCAAAATTAGTTGGCCTTCATCCGACCCAAAATTGGTTGCAATGGCCAATTGGTTGCGGATTGGAGTGGTTTGAGTGAGGAAGGTTCTGGATCCTTCCATCCAACAAGCTCAACTACCCAATATTGATCTTAGCTTCATGATGAAGCTACTCCTAGCCCCTTGGCAATTGCTATATAATCCCCCTTTAAATTGGGGAAAATAGAGAGAGAAATATAATCAATTGAGTAGTGAAGCCCTATCGAATTGCATACTCATTCACATGCATTGATAGGAATACTTTTGCTACCCAATTGGAGATCACATTGCCATGGAGATCCTAGGAGGATAGGAGAGCCAAGAAATGCTAATCCATGCAATCCGTGCACCCACTGAGCAATTCAACCACCAAATATATCAGAGGACATAGAGGCGACCCTTGACCATCAATTTGGCAAGGAGAATCAGAGAATTGGCCTTGATTTGGAGGGTAAACTTACTTTAGTCTCCGCCATGGCTGTCAGCCGTGGTGAACAGTGCCCACCGCGTGAATGACCCACGGTTAGTAGGTGATCCCTGATCTCCTTGTTCTTAATTTTGCATTCTATTTAATTAGGTTAGATTAATCATTTTTTAGGTTTAATTCAGTATTCTAGAGATATTTGACCGATATATTAGGAGTTAATTGCAATTTCCCTTCATTGTTGTAGTGTAGGCATAATGAATATTTTTCATGCTTCCATGTCTTCAATTGGTTAATTAGGAGCTTAGATAGATTCATCTTAGTTTCTTTTATGTTTCTAATGGTAGATTATCATGTTTTAGATCAATTTACATGTACTAAATCACTTTCTTGATTTCTTGATTATCATGTTATCTTTTATACAAGCACCCTTTTAAAGCCTCATCAAGAGAGGCCTCCTTTGCTTTTAATGTTTCTTGTTGTTTATTGCACGCAGGACTAACAGGGTTTTGGGATGCAAGGCAGAAAATACCTCTAATCATGGAGAAGAGGGTCATCGACACCCTAGAGCAGTTCGTGTCACCCTGGAAGGCATTTTGATTGCATCTACCCTTGAGAGGGATTTGAAACTCTATTGTAATTGATGTATCAAATGGGTATCCCTAAGAGGGATGAATCTGTAACTTGGCTTCATTGAGATTAATAAAGGGATTCTTTATATTTGTTTCATTTCTTGTTGTCAACTTATGTTTTCCCATTTGTGCTTATTTCATGAATTGCAATAGATAGACTAGATAGCAAGAGCCTTTTGTGGTTATTTCATGAATTTCTAAAATATATCCTATTGTGTGCGTGTAATAATGCAAATAAAAATGTGGGTGTATGGATATCTTTAAGGATTATCCTAAGGATAACATCAAGGAAGTGAAGGAAGTGAAGAACGAGGATGTTTTTGAGACCACTACTATTTGAGTGGCTTATTTGTTGTTGTTTTTATCTCTTGGGGTTTCTTCCTTTTCGGTTCTTAATTGTTTTTGTTTTCCTCTACTAAAGTTGATACTCAAGGATGCTAATTTTGTTAATTATGAATCCTTTTCTATCCTAACATTATAAGGCATTAGGGCACCTTTCAAATAATATCTTTAATGAAATATTTTAACTTACCAAAATAATAATGCGTCTGATCTATTGAAACAATTTAGTGAAATCACTTGCAGCTTATAATATTTTGGGATGTTAAATCACATGTTTTTATTTGTCATTCTATTAATGATATAATCCCTAAATGAAGGAGAATTATTGTTCATTAATGGATAGAAGAGAAACTGCTCCACTGAGTAAATTTGTTCAAACTAAAAATTATCCTTGCTCTTAATTATTGCATGTGTTTTCATATTAGCATGCATTCAAGAAGGGCCATGCTGACCCAAAACTGCATCTACACCATTCCCTGTTAGTCATTGGGATGTTAAATAAATACTTTTGCTCGCTTGGTCTGATATTGAACGGTGATTTGGAGTACAGATACATCTACATAGCTTGAATATGTCCCAGTGTGAAGTATGTAATCCAAACCAAACTTTTACTCTGTATGAGAAAGTTGTATTTTTGAAATTTTTTGTCTGTCAACATGTAGTCGATAAGATAAAACTTTGTAAGTGTAACTTGTAGACTCGTATTTTTAAACCATGGTGAATACGTGAATTTATTTTTTATATTTCAATAAATATATGGTGTTGTGTTAATATGGGAATATGATGTTCAAATTTTCAAGGTTTTAATTATATAAATTACTGGTTAAGAAGCCACCAAAATTGTTATGTGGTTGTTAAGGGCTCACTGTGTTCACTTCAGTGATGCCTTTGGAATACTTCACTTGTTGATTCTAGCAAAATATTAGATCCATGTATGTCGTAGTTCATATAAGCCACTGACTAATGCAAATTAAAGCTTAAAAGTTAGGGTTTCGAATAAATGATGAAGTGTAAAGTTGTATCATGAGTCAGTCAAAAATGTTCTTAAAAGTGTTTACCATAAAACAATTTCAAACGTATGCTTTTGTACTTTGTGTGAAAATTATACAAGTTTTGTTATATAGTAGTGATAGCCATAAATTTAATTTATGACAAAAATTAGACTGTCTTTGACATGTGTTCTATGGGTTTAATGGATTGCACGATCAACTTAGATATTAAACTCGAAGAAGGAAGTGATGTATTTAGATAGCCTCTCATCCTTACAAATAAATTATCTCTTTTAATGTTGGACATAAATAGAATTCAAAATGAAATTTAATCTTTATGATTGTTTCGTATTATTTTATAAATATATAACATGAAATTTTTCGAAGAATTTTTCTAGATATATTAGGTTAAATTTTAAACTATTTAATTGTTTAAATATTAATGAGTGATCCAAGTATATATTATTTCAAGAAATTATGGTTAGAATCATTTTATTTATATGATGGAATAGGTGATGTATAATAATACTCCTCAAAAATAGTGTCGAACAATATGCAATTTTATAATGGACAACCATAGTATATAAAGTACAAAATATAAATTTGTTATTAATCAACTATAGTTTGAAAATAAATAATAAAAAATGAATATTGTACTATGAGCTCAAGATACGGCCAAACTTATTTCGTTGGGTGATCTGAAATTGTTTCTAGTCTAAACACTATGATATTAAGCCCAATTTTGCTTTATTTTAATTTAGAAGCTACTAAAATATAATGCCTCACTCTCGACCATGAGTAAAGAGAGTGGTTAATTTGAAAGTCATGCAAAAGCATTGGGTAGTCTAGCTAGGTCATAAAATGTAGCGTAATAGATATCACCTTGGAATATGTTTTATATAAAAGAGTTGTAAGTTTAGGCAATATTTGTCGAATAAGATTTCGTAGAATATTAGTGTTGGATTGGGTGACAATATATTATATATAAAGATAGAACAATTCTAGTTTTAGTTATCGATCGCTTATAAAATGAATTTATGTTTCAGTTATTAAATAAAAGATTTGTCTTAGATTATTTTCAAAGTTACATTTACCAAAATAGAGTTGACTTATGTTTACCATTCGATTATATAAAAGTATGTTCTTCCTTAAAAGAATTTATCATATTTGAATAGTTTGGTAAACTCTTAGACAAATATTTGTTTTCTTTATATATTCTTATAAATTGTTTCCAGGGTTGTAAACTATTAACTTATAATTTGTATACACTATAACTTGAAGAAATAAACTAATTCTCATATACCTGGAAATAATTACAAAAAATACCCTTCGAGTAGGAAGGACTGCTCTAACAAAGAAAATACCTTTATACGTCGATAAGGATGTTAAAAAGTATGCAAATTATAATTTTTAAGGAATAAAGTGATCGATAAGGATGGCTTAGTTTTTCCAAATTAAGAATTGATGACATTGAGGAGAATGTCATCCACCCAACTCCAATATCCCATAGTGGTGACTATTGTGATTCGGGGATAACAATTCTCCAGCAATAAAGAAAGGAGAGGAGGTCCTATGTTGTAGAGAGTAATGAAAGATGGTATGGGACATATTTCTAGGTTATTGAATAATGTAGTACGTGAGGGTACTCATGATCTTAACCCTGGTTGTGTATTTCTCAAGGCTAGAGAGCTGGTCCTTGAGGTTGAAAAATTCAAAGGTAGATGGTATGGGCAACATTACCGTCAATTGGGGCTTGGTCTAAGTAACCTAGTTTGGATGCGAAAGTATTGGTGGACACTGATAATATCTTAGATGAAGGTAATTTAGTAGACACTGTTATAGTTACGCTAGCTCTAGCATGGTCCTAAATATTATATCATCAAGTCAGTGGACCATTAGGACATAATAGGATCGTAGATCTAAGTCCTCCATGCTACGATATGGGGAAAATAGTGTGTCCACCTTTCCAAGTGTTATGGGCCCTAGAAAGGCAACCCCTTGTCAAGTACCCAGTATTTGAGTAATGAGAGAATGGGTCTCATATATGGCAGTATATAGTGGGAAACTGGCTGGTCTCAAACACTTGAGATTCCCTCTGTAGCGATATAAGATCTTGAAGTGTGAACATATATGCCTAAGTACTAATACAAGGTTAGGTGTGCTTTCATCAAATTAAAAATATTTGTGTTTTGATAAATCAAAATTTTGGATTTATTTTTTTGACAACTAGGTGAGTAGACTTGGGTTGTTACAATTGGTATCAAAGCCTAGGTTGCAAAAACCCTAGGTTTTAGATGTAAATTTCTAAATTTAAATAGCTCTTTTATCACTAGGTATGGTGGGGATCTCGAGAAGATCTAATGCTAATCTACAAGAGGAGATTGCAAAAGTTTCAAGGAGGAGACTAGAATGACTCATATAGGAGTCATAATGAGTACAAACAATCAAAGTGCCTTGATGTATTTTAAGAAAATAAAAGGAACTAGTAGTAGTAAGGGTTTCTCAGAATGATGAGAACATGACAAGAATGATTCAGTTAATGCAAGAACAAATGAATCAACAAAGGGATAAAATGGAGATCTAAAGGGCTCAAATGAGTGAGCACAAGGATAAAAAAAGAGTGTAGATAGCTCAACAACAGGAAATTATTACTCAACAACATAAGGTGATTGAAAATCTGACAAATAGTAAGGAGTCAAAGAGAGTAAATAAATTTCCTGAAGGATCTTCAAGAATGAAGGTCAACGTTGAATTGCAGAAGAAAATTAAGAAACTAGATATTTCCAAGTTTGATGAAAAGGGAGATGGTGAAGCAGCTATCAATTAGTTGAGTGGAGCTGAGGGGTACCTCTCAATTCATTCCCTTTGTGCATAATCCAAAACTACATGGGTAGTGGTGCATTTAACAGGTCCATCCAGGTATTGGTGGACCACCTATAAGAAAACTAGTCAGAAGGAAGCCACTAACATTCCAGGGGATGTATTTGAAAAATAATTTATGGATCGATTCCTTACGCCACAATTATACATTGAAAATTTTATCAAATTCACCAACTTGGACCAAGAGAATATGTTAGTAATTGAATATTATCAAATTTTTATCTAGCTTTTGAAACATGCTCCTAAATATGATAAGCGTGAGGAATTTAAATCCCACAAATTTGTAATGGGATTACATCCCAAAATTGAGATACTCTTTGGGCAGGGATAAGCAAGAATAAGGGTCCAAATGTATGATTTGTGTGTGGAGCCCTGGATCATTATGTGAATCAATGTCCATAGAGAGTCGATAAGATAAATCCAAAAAATAGACCCCACATATGATCTATGCTACCACAGGTAAATCTAATATTTTAGGGCAAGCTACTCCATTTCTCATAAAATAAAAACTAGGCAAGAAATATGTTTGTATTTTGATAGATAGTGGTGCAACTGATAGATTTATATTATCTATTATTTTGAGGGACATATCAGAAAGGCCTGGGATAATGGAAAATGGGTGGCAAGTTGAGTATAGTTTAGGATAGACCTATATGGTCAACCAGTGTTTATTTGACCCTCAAATAGATATACCCCAAGGAAAGATTAATTGGCACCTATATGTAGCACCCTTGCATGCCTTTGATATTGTGTTAGGAGTAGATTGGCTAAAATCCCACAAATCCCTACTAAATTTTGAAGAGAGGTGGCTAGATTTTATAGATAAATTCAATCAATGAATCCATGTTCATTGCAAAAGAATATATTTTTAACCCCACCTGATGTCTACTATGTAATTCAAAAAAGATTTAAGGAAAGGGTGTAGACTTTATGTAGTCAAACTATATAAAAAATAAGAAACAGAATCTAGCTCTACTCTATTTCAGTAGTATCATGTATTAAATGAGTTTAGGGATATTTTTCTTGAAGACCTACTCGGACTTCCTCCAAGAAGGGAATTTGACTTTTCTATTGAGCTTTTACTGGGAGCATCACATGGAGCCAAAACCCCTTATATAATGACTTCCCTAGAATTACAAGAGCTCAAAACCCAACTTTAGGATCTATTAGAAAAATGGCACATTAAGCCTAGTGTCTCACCATGGGGAGTACCAAATCTGTTTGTAAAAAAGAAAGATGGATCTTTGAGACTTTGTATTGATTATAGAATGCTCAATAAAATGACAGTGGAAAAAAAGTACTCTCTACCAAGAATAGATGATCTTTTTGATCAACTAAGGGGGGCAACTATATTTTTAAAGATTGACCTTAGGTCATGATAACATCAACTAAGAATTAGAGAAGAAGATACTTTTAAAACTACTTTTAGAACTCGATATGGGCATTATGAGTTCACTGTGATACCCTTCTAAATAAAAAATGGTTCGGATACTTTTATGAACTTAATTAATAGTGTATTTCGATAACAATTAGATCAATTTGTTTTGATATTTCTAGATGATATTTTAATCTATTCTCAAATTAAAGAGGAACATGATCAACATATGAGAATAGTTTTAGAAGTTCTCAAGAGAAACTAGTTGTATGGAAAATTTTCTAAGTGTGAGTTTTATACTCCACAAGTTCAGTTTTTGGGGCATATCATCTCAATCGAAGGAGTATCAATTGATCCTAAGAATATATAATCCATAGTTTATTGGCCAACTCCCACCAATGTTACTGAAGTAAGAAGTTTCATGGGAATGGTTGGATATTATCGATGATTTGTAAACAGATTTTCAAATATTGCTTTCCCTATCACCAATCTACAAAGGAAGGAAAAAATATTCAAATGGACAACTCAGTGTGAGGAATAATTTAGAGTCCTTAATATAATTTAACCACAACACCTATCCTTCAAATACCATACCCCAGTAAACCATTCACAAATTGCATAGATGCCTCACTAGAAGGGCAAAGAGGGGTCTTATTGTAAAATGAAGTCGTTGTGGCATATAAGTCTAGAAATATTAAGAAACATGAGGTTAACTATGCCACTCATGATTTATAACTAGTTTTTGTTGTCCATGCTTTTAAAATATGGTGACATTACTTGTTGGGAAAAAATTTTGAGTTGAAAATTGATCGCCAGAGTTTGAGGTACATTTTTATTCAGTCCCTATTAAATGCAAGACAACGGAGATGGATGGAATTATTAGCCAAATATAATTTCAGGATTGAATATATAAAAGGGAAATAAAATAAGCTAGTAGATGCTCTTAGCAGAAGAAGGCACATAGCCACTTTATCACGATGCCAGTATGGCCTAAAGGAATAAATTAAAGAATTGCAAAAAAATGATGAATTTTGTAACCAATGACGTGTTAGGGTCAAGCAAGGACCGAATCAACATGCATATTTTAAAGTAAAATAAAATCTGGTATACTTTAGAAACTAGATAATAGTGCCCAATGATGAAGGGATAAAAAGAATATTTTTTTAAGAAGCACACTATGCTCCATACTCTGCTTACCCAGGTGTGGTAAAAATGAGAGACAATTTGAAAAAGAACTTATATTGGCCTGGAATGAAGAAATATGTGGTTCATTTTATTGCTAAGTGTCTGTAATACTAGAAATTCAAAGTTGAGCATCAACATCCAAGGGGACAACTACACTCATTTGAAATTCCAGAGCAAAAATGGCAAGTAATTTCTATGGATTTTATAGTTGGTCTACCTAAGACTCGATTCCAACATGACATAATTTTTGTTGTAGTGGATAAATTAACAAAGGTGGCACATTTTATACCAAGCAATATTCATGATGATACCCCTACTATAGCACAAAATTTTTCTCAAAAAATCATAAGGTTGCATGGTTTCCCTAAGATAATCATCTCGGATAGAGATTCATGATTTACATCTAAATTTTGGTAAGCTTTGCACCAAGCATGGGGTACAAAGCTTAATATCAGCACAGTCTATCATGGATGGATAGATTGAGAGGGTTAATCAAGTGTTGGAGGATATGTTATGTATGTATTGTATGGACCACAATAATAAATGGAAATATTATCTCTTCCTAGTGGAATTTTTCTATAACAATAGTTATCATTCCATGTTGGGCATGGCCCCTTTTGAAGTCCTATATGGGCAAAGGTGTAGAACACCACTAACATGGGATAATCTGGAAGATCAAGAAATTATCGGTCCTAATGTAGTTAAGAGAATGAAGGTTCAATTACATAAATCTACCAACAACTTCAATAATTCATGGATCATCACAAGAGCTATGCTGGCCTAAAACAAACTCCTCGAGAGTTTGCTATTGGTGATAAGGTCCTTTTAAGAGTCAAACCAACCAAAATATCCATCAAGTCTACCAAACTTAGCCCCATATTCATCAGTCCATTTGATATCATTGCCAAAATTAGTCCTATTACATATAAGCTAGCTCTACCACATAATTTATCCAAGATCCATAGTGTCTTCCATGTGTCTCTCCTTCATAAATATGTGGCTAACCCATCCCATATACTAGATGTTTATCATTTATAGACATCGGACCCGTAATTCATTGAATACTGACGTATCAAAATTTTGATATATAGAACTAAGAAATTAATAAAAAGAATCGTTGACCAATGTAGAGTCCAGTGGGATCTCTACTCAGAAAGGAACACCACATGGGAAGATGTGGTAGAAATGAAAAGACAGTTTTCATTTTTTATTTGAGGACTAAAATTTATGCAAACATTTGACATTTTGATATGTCAGAATTTGTATATTTTGGAGTTATGATATACTAATGTTGTAATACTTGCATCTTATGATATACTGCATATTGTATGGTTTTGGTTGTATGATATATGTATGTTCAAATACTTTAAAACTCACTATACTAGTTTTATTAACATAGGGACTGTGTTAAATTTTGGTGGGGAAGAATATAATATCCCCATTATTTGATTACTATTTTTTTGGAAGAATGTGAAGTATTTGTGATTGCAGGTGTAGGTTTTTTATTTTGTAGCAAGTGTGTTGGACGAGAAGAACACCAACCCCTGGTGGAGATAGTGGTTGGAAATTTCAGGTAAGGTGGGATATGATGTTGTGCTAAATGCACCTTGGCCCTTCAGTACATGGAAGCCCACCAAGTAAAAATATTCATATAGGACATTCTGCTTGTCACTTGCATATATGCATTTCCTCCCTGCTGGGTGATAATTAATTATGCAATATTTTGTTTCTTATAAAAATTATATATATATATATATATATATATATTTTTTTTTTTTTTATATATATATATATATATATATATTAATAATAATAATAATAAATACATACATAAATAAACATATGTGTAGCGACCCCGGGGTGCACGCGCCGCTCTTAACTCTACTTGCGATGTTATTACTATACCAAAAATGAAGCTAAAAGATTACGAGAAAACATATAACATGGAAATGACAAAGAATGGATCTTTCATTAATATTGAACCCCGGTTACATGTTGGTCCCTCTTAGGGATACCCATCTTGATACAATTATTTACAAGTGGATGAAGAGATGTCCCCTTTTGCAAGAGGGTGGCACCCTCTAAAATGCTTCCCGGTTCTGCACACGAAAATGTCTAAGGGCTTACAGATGCCTCCTTCTCTAGGTATGTCTCCCGGATAGATCCTCTTGCTCTCGTATGTCATGGATTATTTCTCATGAACCTGTGGCCCTATATGTAATTCAAACAACAATGCATGTTTAACTATTCGAGATTGCCTCCTCGGATAAGGTTGTTAGTAATCAGAGAATTTAACAAAAATATGATAAAACGATACCATGGAATCAAGTAAATCTAAGCTAATGATATAAGAAAACAAGATAAAATATGTTATGTCTATTTAAACTAAGCCTACAGGCCATTATTCAAGATAGTGGCTGCTAAAGTAAACCTTACCCTCTTTGTCCCAAAGCTATGGGTCAAAGACTATGATCTGATGTTGAAGAAAGTAGGTGTTATGCCCTTTGATTTGTCAAAGCTCCGTCGCACACGTGTTCTCAAAGAGAACTCTCCAAGTCTTGAAAGCTCTCCTCAAGAAGATGTCTCTCTCCCTAATGTGATAAAAGATTTCCTATATATCATAAGGATCCCCTGGTGCTCTTAGGCTTGCACCTTTTATAGTGTGAAACCCTAGGTCTATGTCCAAGCCCTAGAAATGAATTTCTCATGTGTAGTGCAAGTTAGCATGAGAAGCTCTTATCTATTGTCTATATTTGAAGGCCAGTTAACTGAAATATAACTGCCCACTTGAGTCTTCTATGTGAACTGTTCATTAGCATGAGAAGCTTTTGTCCTTTATTTATGCTTGGAGGTCAATTAAATTAATTCTAAATGCAAACTCAAGTCTCCTATGTGAACTGGTCATGAAAAGGAATGCAAAGTCACTCTCGCTCACCTTTATTGCATGTATACTACCACTTCCACCCGATATTGGGCTTGTTTGTCGGTAAACCACTTCTTATGGCTTAGCCACTATTGTCTACAATGGCTATGATCTGAACACTATCGTCTGCAATGACTAAGTTCTAGCCGCTCTAGGCTTGAGCGCTTAGAATCTGGTTGCTCTTGGCTTGAGCAGCCAAGCTTGGATGGCTTGAAAATGCCCCCAAATGAGTGGTGAGAACCATTTTTGGTGCTTGGAAAGTCCAATATTATGTCTTATGATCTTATGAGTGTGTCTAAGTAGCTCCCCTAAGCATGACATGATTTAGGTGTCTACAGATGTCCCTTTTTGTAACGCTTTGTGTGGAAAACACAACATTGAGAAAAAACGTAGACGGATCTGTTTGTAGGGTGTATGGTGATCAATGGTCTGATCAACGCTAGATGGCCCAATCATGCAAGATGGTGTGCATCCCTTGAATCATTGTATCAATGTTCAAAGTACTTAGCCCAGTGTCTTTTACATGTTAAATTGCACTCATTCCTCAAACTCAATTAGGTAGCTTCAGCTGCTACAACATTTCCGATTGGTAGGAGAGCTACATTTGAATATGTCATGTCTGCTTACGTTCTGAGAAAACAAGAGAAATTTGTGATTGTTTTATGCAATGATATGAAGGATGAACATGATTTTGTTATGATCAAGTGATCTTTTGTTGATTTTTATTATGATTAAATTGAAGTTTTGAACTACTTCTTCACACAATGGATTGGCGAATAAATGACAATTAATGAAGCGACAAGTCACTTGACCAATATGAATAATCTGGTTCCTTTCTAGTATTTGTTGCTTTTAATGGGCAATCCCACATCCAAGTGTGATTCCAATTGCTTATGATAATCATCCATCCCTATCCCGAGGAGCGTTTCGGCTATCAACAGCCTTCTTAGGGAGTTAGGATGAGTGATTTTTTTTATGTTTAGATTGTATCACTTTGACTTAATGTTTTTGATGTCATAGGGGAATTAGAATGACCCCTTCGCACCCATGGAGAAGTTCGACAATCTTGATCTTCTTTGGGTTTGAAGGGTGACATCATAATTCCAAAATGAGTTGCTTTTGCCCCAAGTGGCCTTATGGTTGCCTACTCATCTCATCGATATACTGAAGAACACAAGCTTATACTGAGAGGGGGGGTGAACAGTATAAGACCACTTTTCACTTTATCTTTCAATACAGCTTTCAAACCTCTAACATGCAGAATTAAGATAGCAGTAATAACAACAGTAAAATAATGCACAAAATGCAATCCACAAAGTGACACAGTAATTTTACGTGGTTCACCCAAGGTGGGCTACTCCACGGATAAAACTTTTCTTCTAAAATTTGTATCAAATTCCTTTGGGAATCCTTCCCGATTACAATGTTTATGAGCCATAGCTCAAAGGAGACACCTTCCTCTAAATCATCTTTGGCTGGTAATCCTCTAGAAGACCTTTACCTCTTCTGCCCTTAGCAAGTTGAACTCTATCGCGACACTCCTTGCTTCTTCAACCTTTTCTCGGTTTGCACTAGCAAAAATGGAACATGTCGCGAAATTGTGATGCTTTCGCTGCCTTAAGCTCTTTTCTGCTAACTGCTCGCGAAACAAGAACATGTCACAAAATCACGACGCTTTCACTGCCTTAAGCACTTTTCTGCCAACTGCTCATGAAATTGGAACATGTCACGAAATCGCGATGCTTTCGTTGCCTTAAGCACTTTTCTACCAACTACTCATGAAACTGAAACATGTCACGAAATCATGATGCCTTTACCAACTGCAAGCTACCAACTCAACCTGTCACAAAATTGTGACACTTTCGAATCCATACAACTTCTTTGAAACATGTCATGAAATCATGACACTTCTTGCAACTTAGCACTGCCAACTCAACTTGTCACAAAATCGTGACACTTCCTGCAACTCAACGTTGCCAACTCAACTTGTCACGAAATCGTGACACTTCTTGCAACTCAACGCTGCCAACTCAACTTGTTGTAAAATCATGACACTTCCTACAACTCAATGCTGCCAACTCAACTTGTCGTGAAATCGTGACACTTTCTGCAACTCAACACTGCCAACTCAACTTGTCACGAAATCATGACAGTTTTGCCTGAACTTTCTCTCTCCTAAAACATGTCGCGAAATCGTGATAGTTTTTCCAGCTGCCTGCAAACTTTTTCTAACTTATCTTTTTCTTGATCTTTTGCAACTGGGCTACTCTGATTTTCTTGGAGAATTACTGACCAGCTGAAACCTTCATCAAAACACATACTTAGACGTAAAAACAAATTTCTCCAAGAACTCCTTGACATCTAAAACAACAACTACCAAGAGCTCCTTGACATCAATGACAACAATTAAATTTAGGCAAAGGCAATGTACTCAAGGTACCCAAAATTGCCAACATATACATGGAGTGCAAATCACTACAATCATCGAGTGGATAGAGTAGGTAACTGGATACGAGGCCTGCTTGAGATTGTGATTTTATGTGAATTTTTTTTGTTGTTTTGATAATTTTTTTTATCCTAACCATCAAAGTGTGATTATTTGTTGTTTTTGTTATTCCCTCATTGAAGGAACTGCTTAATTTTGACTTATGGGCTTGGTCGTTGTTAGGTCCAGTGGCCTCTGATTTCCTTCTTGTGGTCGCTGTCACCTTGAGCGACCAAGAAGCTCAGTCGCTGACGTCAGTAGTGGCCAAGGTATAATTAAGGAAATATAAAATTTATAATTCTAGGGTTTTGACCTATCATTTTCACTGTTGAATATTCTACTTTTAGAGCTCTGGTGCAACGATGATGGTTGTGACTTTGAAACTTTGCTAGTGCTGATGACATGGCTTCATTGGGCGAGACATCAGCTGCTAGAGGAGTTGGAGCTTCTCGAGTATTTCTCTTCAAAATCCTAGCTCTCTTTTCTTTGCTTAAGTAAAATTGAACTTCACTAAGAAATGAGCAAAACGAACCTCATTAAACATACTGGAAATGAACAAACTTCGTAATTAGGCTTAGGTTTCTTTTTGCCACAGTGGGTTGGTCCCCAAATTTGCAATCTGTTAGTGGCTTTAGCCTAGGTTTTTCGAAAAAAAAAAAATTTCTCACCTGCTGTCACCATTTTGCGCATTTTGAATTTAACCTAGTTTTGATGCTTGGGTAGGAACATTTGCCTTCCAATTTATTTGCTTTCCCTCCATTTGTTATTTTTCTTAAGTTATTTTATCAATTGGAATAATTTTTTTTATTTTTTTTGCCAAGTGTTCACAGGTTTACCATGCCGCCCCTTGGCTGCTGTCACTCAGAGCAGCCGACTCTGAGCCACTGTCGCTCGGAGCGTCCAAGCTTGAATCCCAATGGTCAAAAATTTGATCGTTGAGCCATGGCCGCTGCTTCCTCCAATGACCAGGTTTCGGCCACTGTAGGCGATAGCGGCTAAATTTTAAGCCCTATTTTTTTGCATTTTGTGCATTGATTTTATGATTTTTTCTTTTTTAATTTTTTCTTTGCTTAGGTGCAATTTATTCTTTTATTGCTTATATTTAGAGTAACTAATACACTTTTGCACCGTTTTCATGTTAATTGTGAATTATGGCTTAGATGCATTGTAGTTATGTTTTGTTTTTCTTCTACTTTGTTTAGATTCTCACTGCTCGGGCTCAGGACCCAAAGCTCCTGTTGGACTTGCTTCTTGGCTTTGATGGCACTGACTAGGAGTGGTTTAAGGCCTGTGGGCTATATTACATTATCAGGTTGCCCCACATTATGGCCGACCAGGCTTATATTATGGCTTTAGCCCATCGTTGGGACCCACGGACCAACACCTTCCATATTCCACCCGGTGAGATGACTATTATGTCAAAGGACGTGTACAGGATCTTTCAAATCCTGTTCGATGGGGTGCCCATTATTTCGTCAGCCACTAATGATCAGGTGGTCATATATGATAGGGTATTTGGGATACGTTCTACACAGGCTCTCTAGGAAACTATGTCTAGGGGAGTATCTATCAAGACTTGGTATGATGCTCGTATTTTCATAGTGAGGCATGTTGTGTTGCTGATGGTGATAAGCAATGTTCTTATCCTGGACTGCTCAGGTTTGAGGTTCCCTTGAAACCTCCTAGCAATGGTGTAGGACCTACTAGATAACAAGGAGCCTATCATCTATGCATGGGGTAGATCGCTATTGGCTTAGTGCTACGATGAGTTGTACCACATCCATCGATGGGGACACGTCAGCATTGCTTGCAGTTTTCTCTTACAGTTTTGGGTATGGGAGCATATTAAGGTATATCACCCTAAGGGGCTCCCAGCTGAGATTACATCTATTGAGGCTTGGACACAGTGCTATGCTACCAAATGGGCTCGAGTACATGAGGAGCATAAGAGCCACACTTTTGTAGGGGAGTTGTCCCATTATATTGATGCTTTCACTAGGCTATTGGTCAAAGATGTTGTGTGGCGACCATACTATGAGTGTCCGATTTGGGATGATCCAGCTAGTTTTACAGCTAGGACACAACTCAAGCGATGGCTTGTTGGCCATAAGTATGCCATCCAGGAGTATTTCTTCTACTCTTGGGTTCTTTTTTAGTATGAATTGCAACAAGATGTTCCCTTTGTACCATTCTTGTATAGGTGCCTCACAGCAGATAGGGACCTACCTCCACGATAGGTCACAGAGCTTGCAGATGAGGAGGATGCCCTAGCCATAGACCCTACAGTGGTTGGAGGAATTACAAAGGCCTACTCTAAGTTGTGGGGTGATCGGATGTGGCATGGCATCGACATCCTAGGGCACGAGGATGATGGCAGGGGTGATGGCACAGATCTGATAGGATGTAGGGTTCGAGCTAGGACCGAGGTATGGGGCCAGTTAGCAGAGTAGGTGATAGTAGAGGATCTTGATGTTCCTAAGGAGGAGGAGGAGGAGTTAGATCCCGAGGAGAGAGACTCTCCTCTGAAAGCACAGTTGCACGAGGTTGAGGCTGAGCTCCAGGCTACTAGGATCTAGGTATAGCAGTGAGATGCTACAATTAAGCAGCTCACAGCATAGATATAGGCTCTACAGGCTACTATCAGGAGTGGTGATGTCAGGATGCAGTTTGTTGTTCCTACTTCTACACCATAGGAGGTTCTAGTAGTAGGCTCAAGGGCAGAGGTGGGATGGCTTCATTCCTTGTTGGATGAGCATGAGGCTCAAATTTGAGGTCTTACAAATCATGTTACCCTCCTTCAGATGTAGCTCAGGAGGCACGGGATTATCCCTAAGGATCTAGCAGATGTAGGTGGTTTGCAAGTCAACGAGCGCTCTACCTTAGGGCAGTCTTCTACTCATCCTAGCCAACGAACTTGGACTCAGAAAGAGAGACTATAGGCTCACATCACTCAACTCATGACACCGCCATAGGGGGAGGTGGCACTGGAGGAGGTGATGCAGGGGGCTCAGGCCTGGTACTAGATTGATGTTCTACTTGGTTTGTGATCCATTTTTGAGGTCGACTGACCTACATGACTATAGCCCATGGGCATTTTTGTATATCCATTGGACTTGACACACATATTTTTATGATAGATTTGTCTTTTGTGACTCATTATGTGTATTTTTTATTGCTTATGTTTTTTTTTTTTTTTTATGATATGATGTGATGATGATATTATGATGATTTGATGGATATGTTAGATGATAGATGATATTTGAAGATTCTTAGATGGATGTGTAGATGTTTTTATGATTTGATGATATGATGTGATGTATTTTGATGATGAATGATGAATTTATGATTTGGTATGCAAATGGATATTGCCTATGTGTTTTATGATGTGGTTTATGGATGATTAATGACTTGTTTTTGTGGATGCAAATGTTATTGTTAAATGCATGTTTAATATTTGTTTTAATTATATGCACCTAACTTATGTGGTGGAATGGTATAAATGAACCTGTATGCTCTAATCACTTAAAACATATGGAATGCATATGACATTGACAATCTTAATGGGTGATACCACAAAAAGTTTAAAAATGATCATGAATTTAAATAATCACTTCTATCATAAGAATTGATGAATTATTCATATATGAGATGTAATGGTGTGTAATGTATCTTCTTAATAAGTTTCTATAAATTAAAATATATAAAGTAGTCATTGGTCGTCTATATACTATTTCTAATATATATGTGGTATCTTTCCTACTATGTTGATACCCCTAATTTATAGAATATTATAAAGAAAGTGATGTTGTGGATGATATAAATTTTTGTTGCTATGTAAAAAATAAATTGGGTCTTTTCGAAGATTCAAACACTCTAGTTCCCCTATCAACAGATGTGTACTTACCACTTAGACTTTTGAAAGGTAAGGCTTTTACCATGGACTTTATTTTTCATGATCTCTATGTGTGTATGTGATTGTTTATCTTGAGGTAGAACTCAAGCATTTCCTCCGATGTCAGGCGGGATTCTTTCAACCCATTGCTAAGATCAGGGATCCTCAAGTGTTCATCTCATCCTTATGTTGGACTTAGTTGGACTATACCACTAGGCAATATTTGGTTACCTAAGCTAGTTCATCCACATTCAAACATTGGTCTACACAAATGCATGAAGCAATTGTAATAGACATATCATCATGCATAAGGATTTCTCCTTCCAATTTTGTACAATGTTGAGAATTCCAGGGATTCAAGCTTTATTCCCTTCTTTTTGGCTTCTTTTTGGCTTTGGATATTTGCTCATATGTAGTGATGAAAATCACTATTTATTTTGATTTTGATTTTTTTCTTTGAGCGGGGATTTTTTTGTAGTGATGATAATCACTGTTTATTTTGCTCATTCTTAGTGATGAAAATCACTGTTTATTTTTTATTTTTTCTTGAGCTTGATTTTTTTGTATTGGATTTTTGCTTTTGAAATCTGGATTGTATGCTTGGCCTTTTGAATTTGTATTTTTGCTTTGGGATTTTTTCTTATTTTTATTTAAGCAAGGGATTTTGATAGGGTAAAGCTTGTTCTTTTGCCAATTCTTAGCACCTTTAAACCTGTTGCACAGGGGGATAAGCAAGGATAATCCCAGCTAGGATTTGTGTTTTAAGTAGTGACAGGATGATGAATATCCAAGGCTTTATCATAGCTAGGCCTTTATTTCTACTAATCAAAGTTGTTTTCCTCAAATGTTGGTAATATTAGTAGATTTGGTTGACAAACCGAAAATCCTTAGTAATTATGTATAGCAACAAATAATGGTTGTGTTGAAAAACACAATTACACACATGTGGATGGAGGTATGGATATGAATGACTTGTGTGAAAAATTGTGGTATCACTTTTAAGACTCTCATGACATATCTTGTAATGTATGTGAAAATGCAATGCAATGATGTGGATGCAAAATGTGAAGTGCAATTATTTTTGTATTTTTTATTTTATGTTGTTTTTGTATTTTTGATTATTTTGACCAAAGGGCTTATTATGCCTTTGGGGCTTTTGTTGTTGTGTTTGACCAAGCGGTTTGAATTACCCTTGGAGATTTTTATTTTTATTTGATTTTTGACCAAGTGGTGTGAATTACCCTTGGAGCCTTTTTGATTTGATGTTTGACCAAGCGGTGTGAACTACCCTTGGATCCTATGATTTTATTTTTTGACCAAGTGGTATGAATTTCCCTTGGAGCTTTTGATTTGATTGTTTGACCAAGTGGTATGAATTACCCTTGGAGCCTTTGATTTTATTTTTGACCAAGCGGCTTGAATTACCCTTGGAGCCTTTGATTTGCATTTTTACCAAGCGCCTTGAATTACCCTTGGAGTCTTTGATTTAAATTTTGACCAAGTGGTATGAATTACCCTTGGAGCCTTTGATTTGATTTTTGACCAAGCGGCTTGAATTACCCTTGGAGCCTTTGATTTGAATTTTGACCAAGCGGCATGAATTACCCTTGGAGCCTTTGATTTGAATTTTTACCAAGCGGCTTGAGTTACCCTTGGAGCCTTTGATTTGAATTTTATGTTTTTGTGATTTGTTTTTGTTTTTGACATATTTGAATTTTTTTTTGTTTTTATAAAATATTTGAATTTTTTTGTGTTTTTATGTGTAAAATGCCTTTAAGTGAATGATATTGAGAGGTTCAGGCTCTTAAACACCATATAATGATATAAGGCGATATGCTCCAGACCCAACTCTCTATGAAATCATGTATGGACCTATCCAGTTTATCATGAACTTATCTCGCAGATGCAACAACAAATTTGAATTTTGCTGGTTTTCTTTGAGCACTATATCTCCAACCTTGAATTCCATTAGGTGGACTTTACTATTGTAAGCTCACGCAAGACGATCTTGGTAAACACAGAGATGCTCTAAAGCATTGACTCGACGTTCATCAAGAAGCATCAATTGATCAAGGCGGCCTTGTCACGCAGCTTCATCATCTATGAAGTCTTTTAGTGCTATGCATAGAGTCGGGATTTCCAACTCTAGAGGCATGATGGCTTCAGTGCCATATACTAGTGAAAATGGTGTTGCCCCAGTGGGCATCCGTATACTAGTCCTGTATGCCCATAGTGCAAGAGGTAATTGCATGTGCCAATCCTTGTGATTTTCTTGCACTGTCTTCCTCAAAATGGAGACTATTGTTTTGTTTGAGGCTTTTGCTTTCCCATTTTCTTACGGATAATAAGGCATTGAAAAACTATGCTGAATATGATATTTTTTCATTAAAGCACGCATATTTTTATTCTTAAAATATGGCCCATTATCCGATATTATCTTAGAAGGGACCCCAAAACAACTTATGATATTATGGAGTATAAACTCCGCAATCCTTGGTCTAGTTGTTGATGTTAATGGGATCGCTTCTACCCATTTAGTGAAGTATTCTATGGTCATTATGATGAATGTATGTCAGCCTAAGGATGGGGGTGAGATATTCCCAATCAATTCTAGTCCCCATTGCGAGAATGGCCATGCTTCCTGGATGGGCTATAAAGCTTGTGATGGTAAGTGCTTTATATTTGCATGATGTTGGCACTTACTACATTTCTTGACATACTCGCAACAATCCTTTTCCATTGTGGGCCAATAGTAACCCATTCTCAAGATGCGCTTAACGATGGCCATGCCACTGAAATGGCCTCCACATGTTCCGTCATGAGTTTGTGAAATTTCCCAAGATTCTTCCTGGGGCTCAAGACAATAGAGCAATACTCCATCATATCCTTGTCTGTAGAGGATTTCTCCTAGAAAAATGTATCTTGTTGCTATCTGTTTAAATTTTTTCCTTTTTGTATGCGACAAAACTTGAGGTATTATTCCAAACTTCAAGAAGTCCCATAGTTGGGAAAGCCAAACCTAATAGGCTACAACCTCTATAGAATAGACAGCTTGCTCTTCCTACATTTTTGAGGTAGTGAACATGGATTGAGGAACAACTCTATGGTAAATGGTCACACCACAATCTATGGGTCCTTGGGAGATCAACGACCCCCAAGGTGCTATTTGCAAGAAACTCCTGGCTACGAAGGACCAATCCTGATTTGGTTTGATGTTGATCATGTTGACTGATTCTTGATTGTCAAAATCTTCATGATGTATTGTTAAGTGTGAAAGCACTTTCACATGAACGGTTGTAAAATAAGCAGATAGATTTTGAGGGATTAAGGATCCCAAAGAGGCCATAGTGTCTACAAATCTATTCAACATATGAGGGATTACCTCGATGTCATACCATTCCAATCAAGCTAAGTAATTTTCAACAATTTCCTTATAAGTCTTCAGGAGTGGGCACCTGCATTCGAAGAGTCCTTTGACCTGGTTTACTATGAGCAAGGAGTCACCAAATATACTCAATATTTTAATACCCATCGCTATGACTGTTTGGAGTCCCAAGATCAATGCTTCATATTCTGTATTATTTTTTGTGCATGGGAATTCTAGTTTGAATGATAAGGGTAATGGAGTGCCCTACGGTATGATAAAGACAATCCCTACTCCACCTCCTTGTTCACACTTCAAACCGTCAAATAATAATGACATGTATTTTTCTCTCTTAGGTTCTTCGAGTTTTGGTGGATCTAAAAATGTAAAGATCACATCATCAAGAAACTCTATGGTGAGAGGCTTGTTATCCTGAAGAGGCGCCTCTGCTAATTGATCTGCTATGACTTGTCCCTTGATGGACTTTTGGCTTATGAAATCTAGATCAAATTATGTCAATAGCATGATCCACTTTGCGGTATGTGTATTGTGATATGTCTTGCTCATCATATACTATAAAGGATTTTGTTTTGATATGACGTAGGTCGTATGGCTCAACATGTAGTGTCGCAACTTTCAAGTTGCAAAGACCACTGCTAAACATAATTTTTTGACATACGCATATCCTAGCTCATAGCTCACCAAGGTGCGACTAATGTAATATATGGCTTGCTCTTTATCTTGTGCATTCTTTTGGGCTAACATGATGCCCAGTGCAAAATCAATAGCCGATATATATAGTAAAAATGGTATGTCTAGCCTTGGTGGAGCCAATACTGGTAGCGTTCCTAGATAATTCTTGATCTCTACAAAGAATTGATGGAATTATTCATCCCAATGAAAGGGGACTTCCTTGCATAGAAACCTATTCATAGGTATGCATTTGTCTAATAATTGTGTGATGAATATTTTTATGGATGCTATCTTGCCTTGTAGGCTCCTCAACTCCCTAATGTTGGTAGGGGCAGCCATTTCTAGTATAGCCTTTACCTTTGCAAGATCAACTTTGATGCCTCTCTTGGATATGATGAATCCTAAAAGCTTGCCAGAAGTTACGCCTAATATGCACTTCTTAGGATTCAATCGGACATTGTGTTCTATGAGGTGATCAAAGACTTGTCTAAGGAATTTGGCATGCTCTTGCCACAATAGGGACTTGGCTATTAAGTCATCCATGTAATCTTCCAAGATCTTATGCATATAGTCATGGAATATATATGTCATGGCCCGCTGATATGTGGCACCAGCATTTTTGAGACCGAATGGCATCACTTTGTAACATAATGTTCCCCATGGAGTAATAAAAGCAGTTTTATGTTGATCTTCGGGATTAATCCGGATTTGGTTGTATCCAAAAAACCCATCCATTAGGGAGAGCATTTCATGACCTGCGGTTGCATATACAAGAGCATTTATTTTTGGCAATGGGAATGAATTCTTTGGTGTTGCCCTATTCAAATCTCTAAAATACATGTAGATACGGACTCTTCTGTCAGGTTTCCCTTTGGGTACCATGTTTGACACCCACTCAGGGTAGTCGATAAGAACTATGAATATTGCATCCAATAGTTTTTGCAATTCGTTCTTTACCATCAAAGCGACGGTTGGATGTATTTTCCTTAATTTTTGCTTCACTAGATTCTTCATGGGATCCCATGAAAGGTTGTGAACGACTAACTTTGGATCTATCCCTGGCATGTCTTTGTAAGTCCAAGCAAAAATATTTGACCTCTCCTTGAGGAAAGGAATTAGTATGGCTTGTTCCTCTGGAGATAGACTTTCTTCGAACTTGACTTTCCTTGGTTGGGTAGGATCATCACTGATGTCCACCTTGAAAGTTACTTCTATAGCTATATGTGACCCATCCTCTAGATGATGAGGTGTAGGTATCAAATGAATATCATCAGTAGGATTTATAGGACCTATTGACTCAGGTTCCAAACCAACATGGAAGATGTCGTACGCACAACCTGATGCAAGATTTAATGATTGTCGCTTCTTTTTTTTGGGGAAGAGGTCTTCTGGCTCTATGGGTGCACTAACATGATTCCAATCAATAGTGTCTATATCAAGATGCAATGATTTGGTAGGATCTACTAGATTATGAAGTGGAGTGGTCAAATCGATGGAGATCATGTTGATGGATGGGATGAAATCTCCAGGACCACATGGGTGCAATCTTGTCTTAGGGGTTTCTCTTCCATACTCGCGATGACGTTCTGGAGGAATGGGAATTTTTGGATCTGGACTATGAGCAGGGTGGACAATAGGATCATTTGGCTCTAACTGCTCTCTGAATGTAGGTGGAGGGGGATTAACCATCTGATGAATGGCAGTTAGGTCAATAGGTCTCCCCAAAAATCAGATTTGAGGGTCTATGGCATGAAGTTCCGCCTCTATCTCTACTATCTCATTGACTTGCCGCAATTGGTGAGGTCCAAGATAAGCCATCTCGGTGTCATCCTCAAATTTGTCATCACTTATCCAAAAACCGTTAGCATTGGTATGCAGCCCTGAGACAAAGGGCTCATGTCTTGGCCCTAAGTAGGCCATATCTATTTCATCTTCATATTCTTTGTCACTTATGAAGAATACATTTGCATTTGTCTCTTGCCCCAAATTCAGGGGTTGATGGCTTAATCCTAAGTAAGCTCTTTCTATTGAGTCTTCTGATTCATAGTTACTTTCATCTGATGTATATTCAATCTCATCATGAATGGACCATGTGAACCTTTGTCAATAGTGAGGCCCTTGATAGGCTAAGCCAAGTTGTGCTTCATCATCACTTGCTTCATATCCATTCTCCTCATTCCACGAGTTGTACCCTATTGGGGTGGAATCAATTGACGTGTTTGGATGATAAGTTTTTGGAGGTGGTATGTTTACCGTGGCTACTTGTCTATTGCTCAAATTTTCTATTCTCAAGGGGTGATAGGGAATGAAATCAATGTCTTCTCCCAAACCTATGATTAATATTTCTAATACCACTACAAGCGAGTCATCTCGACCTCTGCTATAATATCCTAAGCCAAATCTATCAAAAGGAAGATGATATAGTGGCTCGTAAGACCTCTTGTGCCCATGCTTATATACGCCAAGGCCATAGCCATGCCAATGGCAATGCTCAAAGTAGCTTAGAGAAATATCAGGATTAGAGAGGTAATGAACATTGACTGTGAATAATTCGTCACCATCTCCTTCTATATTTGAAAACTTATGAGCATAGTCCAGGTCGACATAGATAAAATTGGTTTGGTTGGGAGGGATTCCCAGTGGAACCACTATTCCTACTGGTGGCCTCAAGTCTTTAGGCCTCCTTATGTCCTGTGTAGACTCAATGATAGGCATAAAGGTGATGTTCTGCATAAAGTATTCCCCTATGCTTGTACTTGCCAAGTGTATTGATGCATGCGACATGGATGACCCCATGGATGATACTAGCGAAGCAAGGTGATAATCACTATCTTCATCTTGATCTTGAGGATCTTCCTCTTCCATAGGACTTGGAATTTTAGCAATGGCTATAATCGGCACTTCTTTGGGCCTCTCTTCCTTAACTAAGAGGGCCTTTAGCTTTTGATTGTATTTTGGTTTTGACATTGATGGTACTTTAGAAGCATTGATTGTCTTGAGTGCACTAGGAGGTGTTTATGTGTCTGGGTCTTTTCTTACCCCTTTGTCTTTGTTATCAACTTGTGTGGTTGGGGATGAAAGTGCCACATATAGGTGAGTAGAAGGGATCATGAATTCTCTTGGAATATCCACTTGATTAACATATTTAAAAGGCTCTTCATCAGCCAGAACCACATAGAATTTTCTTTCGTGCACATACTTGACACATTGGTGCAAGATCAAAGGCATGCACTTCATGGCCCTTATCCAAGGGTGCCCTAATAGGATGTTGTACTACATAGTGCCTTCCAATACATGAGACATCATGGGGATGGTCTTGTGCCCCACCTTGATGGGTAGGACTATCATTCCCAAAGTATTGCATTTAGCATCATTGAAAGCTCTCAATGTGTAAGTTCTTGGAACGATATTGGTCTTGGGTATCTTGAGGTGCTCTATTGCAGTTGTTGTGATGATGTTTATAGATGAACCTATATCGACAAAAACCCTCTTTAAAGGTAAGTCTGTATCACTCCAAATTTTTTGCATCCTTACCTTCAGACTATAGGATCTGCGCCCAAAATGGGAATGCGAGAAGGATGGGACAATACCTCGGGCTGAGAGG
Organism: Wollemia nobilis; assembly: GCA_028583015.1. NCBI lineage: Eukaryota > Viridiplantae > Streptophyta > Pinopsida > Araucariales > Araucariaceae > Wollemia > Wollemia nobilis. Next base: position 1,899,750 of record JAQPPZ010000282.1, read on the forward strand.
CCCTTTGAAGGTCGTGCCTCTCGGGGGAGGGGTATAAGGGTGAATTTTCAACGGATGGTGGGTTCACAAGGAAACTTTTGAGTGGCAGTTTCCATGCCTAGGTTGAGATTAGGTTTGATGTGTTCATTTTGTGCTTTAATCATTCAATTCCTAGGTTTGGCCAAGATGAATCTAAGCTATTATATATGCCAATGCTGATTTATATGAATACAAAGAACATAAATAAGTGCTAATCACATAAAATATGCTAAATGAGATAGAATATACTTGATTTTGGATGTCTGATGCAGATTCTGAGTTTTGTAGAAGTCCAAATCGTCTCGAATCATACGTAATCATCTGAAATGTCACAGAATCATCTCAAATCTCATTCGGTTGTCTGAGATCAGATGATATCATTGTCGATCTAATGAATTCGTCAGATGAATTCGTCAAAAACCTGTAGTCATAGAAACAAATACCAAAGACCAAAAATACAACTACAAAAGCAAGGGGAAATGATGGAAATGATAGTAAACTTGCCTAAATGATAGATCCAGATAGCAATTAAAGGAAATGCGTTACTTTAATAATTTATTTTAACTTTAGCATGCATCTGTACTAAATGAGGTGAACTCTAAGATGCAGAAATAAAATAAACCAATTTAATGCATAAGAAAATGAAGAGAAAAGATAAGAAAAATGCAAACCTTGGGCTCTGATTGCCCCCAATCTGGACTACAATCGGGATCACCTCTAATCATACGAGATCATCATCGATCCTCGATAGGATCATCCGAAATCATCTAGAATTGCCTTCGATGATTCGAGCTTGCTTTGGCTAAAAAATAGTAAAATTCCTACAAGAAAACTTGAAATACAAAATGCAAACGATTGGTGCGAGGATGTTCTAATGCACAAAGAACTAAATTTGTAGGGAAATCAGTCAGCCAGGGGGTTCAGGGGGATAAACTGAGAAAATCCCAGTTTATATAGTATTAGGAAGAGGTTAGGAGGTTGGATATCATCCCAATTTGGGAGATATCCGATGGAGGAGACTCTAACTGCATAGACACACTTTCTGCCCAAGTTAGAGAATCTGTTGAAACAAAAGCAAATTATGAAAATTCGATTTTGGGACGAAATCGTCTGGATGTTCTGTTCCAGATGAATTCGTCAGATCTAGGACGATTTCATCTGATCGATGATGATATCGTCCAATGGTCAAAACAAATCCTAAAAATGGCACGAAAAATAAGGGGAGCAGGTAACGGGCGATTTTGGGTTAAAATTCAAATTTTTATCTTTTTACTAAGGTTTAACTACACCAATTTTAGGGTGCTACATTTTACCCCCTCTTTAGTGAATTTTCTAAAGAAAATGCGTTAAAGATGAGTTCTTCTCATTTTACGAGAAAGCAAAAATTTACTCAATTTTCTAGACGACGATTCTAGGTTGAATCGTACGACTGCTGACTATGGTGCCCCCTCTGTGTTTTTACCCAAATCAAACATTTGAGATAAAAGCGCGGAAAAGAAAAACTAAAAAAAAAAACAAAGTTTTTTTTAAATAAAATTAAGAAAAATAGAGAAAACCCTAATTCTTTTTTACTGTTCATTTTTACTATTTGAGAGCTCTGCAGACAAAAAATGGTTGAGACAGCACACAGATCGACAAAGGTCCGGTGCGGGCTACGGATAAGGATCTAATGCTAGTAAATTATGTTTGAATTTGATTTGTGCAATTTTTTGTTTTAATGTTTGACTGTTTTGGGGCATCATGACCGTTTTTAGGCCATCGATGACATCGGGACAAAATCGTCCCTATTTCGTCGAAATCATCTCTAGATCGTCAATTTCGTCTGAGGGTGAAATCGACGAACTAGGGGTGATCTCGTCCAACAAGGGGTGATCCCCAAGTTGTGAAATAGGAGACGATTTCATCCTACAAAGGACGATTTTACCCAATTTGGGATGATATCATCCAATAGTGGACGATATCATCATTTGATGAAATTAAGCTTGTTTGAATTGTATTTAATTGATTTTAATGATGGTTTTATTAATAAATTTTATTGTTTTATTGTTTTTTTTGCAAAGGGGATTACTAAAGAGTCAGGAGTGGAAATACGGGGGGCTGAGAGATGATATAGCCGCGCTCGACCAGGCGGAGCGAGACCGACTGGCACAGGTCAGATTACAGCATGTGGCAAAGATGCCACAAGTATCGACAAACATGGGGCTATTGACAGCCCTAGTAGAGAGGTGGTATCAGGGGTCGTCCTGCTTTTGGTTACTGATAGGGGAGATGGATCCCACACTAGAGGACATATGGAGGATCTTGAGGATCCCCATACAGGGACGGTTGATGACTCCTATGGCCATTCAGGGCCAGGTGATGATGAGGCTGAGCGGAGACTTGAGCTTCACCTTGGAGAAGGGTGGAGTGAACATCGAGTCTCTAAGGTAGATGCCTAGGGTATCTAGGTTGACTCGAGTATTGGTAGGGGTAGTGGGTGGATTACTGCTGAGCCGCCAGAGCGGGTGCAGATTACCCTGGCTCCTTTTAGATGTGGTATGTGACATGAGAGACCACGAATACAAATATGCATGGGGCAGCTTTGTATTGTGCCACTTGTATATGATCCTGCATGGGGTCATATACAAGGGAGGCTGATGTCTGATTGTGACATCACTACTACAAGTTTGGTGTTGGGATCACATCATGGTGCGAAGGCCGGTAGGGCTCCCACTGACAGGGGTTGACCAGGAGAGGCCCTAGGTTTTCTATTGGTGGCTCTAGAGAGGATCACAATGGCGGATAGATCTATCGATGTCTTAGAGGTTGCTATACGACCTCATCCCAAACCAAATCACCTAGAGGCCATGGAGAGAGCATCCAGGGTGGGCAGAGGATGGGCAAGAGCTGGCTCACATCAGGTGAGTCTGCTGGCTGAGGATGGAGTGAGGAGAGGTGGAGCTCCACCGCTACGACTAGGTTCTATGATAGTTCAATCTTCAGTAGGGGATCCCTTCTCTTAGGGATTACGAGTACTCCTAGACTATTCGAGATAATACTACACTGAGTGGGGATCCAAATATGCAACAATTCTGGAGTCAAGACATGGATGATGACCACATCCAACCAGTGGATGATGACGATGTTGGGGTTGTAGATGAATATGATGCTTGGTACGTAGGCATCCGCCCTCCTCAAATTACGAGGGCACAGGGTCCAGTGCATGTCATGGTGTAATAGATGGGGAGGCAATGTTAGGCTGCTATTGAGGTAGCACGGGGTCACGATGGGAGAGAGCAGTGACGGTCTCCATAGGAGAGATGCCAGAGGATGGCACAGGCTCCACAAAGACTGCATCATACAGGGAGGAGGGAGGAGGGATTCCCTTCTTAGCAGGGCGGGAGGCCACCATCACTCGATAAGGGCAAGGGTATCAAGGTGGAGGAGAGCAACGAGATGGCAGCTCTTCAGGATGAGAATGTTCGCCTCTGGGCTCAAGTGCAGACACTAGAGGATGAGGCTACATGTCTCAGGGCTCAGATCGTAGGGACGAGCACTCAAGATTTAGGGTGAGCTATTGCTCAGACCATGTTCTACCAGGGGTTGTACTATCATGTGGTTCTAGAGAACCAGAGGATACCATTTCCAGCCCCCATTGCGGAGCTGGTCATGATGGGATCGTCGAGGACATCCTCACGATCGACGACGAGGACCCGAGACACTACTTGAACCTCTATGGGACCACCTCCTCCACGTCAGGGTGGGGTAGGAGATGAGGCAGAGAGCTCGAGGGCTTCTCGAGGCTAGCTGCTCACTACATAGAGATTATATACATTTTTTAGAGGATTGAGTATGCCAGGGTATAGATTGTGGCATACCAATCCGGTTTTGATATGATGTATATAATTTGTTGATATATATATGGTCTTGTTGATGGTATGATTTGTGTATATGTTGTATGATGCTTTAATTTTGGATTTGTTGATTAATTTTTCATGTAATTATGTCATTTTGGAAATAATTATAATTTTATGTCATGCCATAAAATTTAAATGAAATAATCTGATGTAAACAAATTGGTTGTTTTGGTGGTGTGTTTTGATGAAAAATAAAGATACTTCTAACAATAATTTCAAAGGACATTGTCATTGTTATAGACCATTTCATGGAGTCGCCGCTCACTAGGTCATCAAGCTAATCCCAGTATAGAAATATTGCTAAAAGTAAAAGAGTGCTTAAGAGACTGTCTTAAGACTTTGTGTTGTGATGATGAAAAAAATTATGATGATGATGATGTGTTTTCAGATTTTCATAAAAATATTATGCATGAGATATTAAAAGAAATATGATTTTTGCTAGGCATAAATTCCTAAGTGTGATAAATTTTTTGAATAATTCGCTAGGAATTATACCATGGTTGCAAAATGGAATGTTGACATAATGAAACGAAATAGAAAAATGTGTTCGTTATTTTTAAAGCATAATTTGTGTAACATAATGATGTAAGCCATATGTTTTTATAAATTAAAATTAATGGGAAAATAAGATTAGAACAATGGTTTGTGCTAGGCATAGAATTATAGGTATAGACTTATACCATCATCGCGAAATCCAAAAAGGAAATTGATATTTTAGTTTTATTGCATGATTGATTTTTTATTTTGAGATAAACATAAAATAATAATATATAAACATGACTTTATTTACTAGGTTTTTGAATATGTTATTTGAAAAAAATTTAGGATTTTTGAAAACAATGTATGTAATTGTTTTTATACTAAACAGATGTTCTTAAATAAGAAGATGAAATTATTCCAACAAGAGTTGCAAAAATATTTTAAATCATCTCAAAGACAAAATGTAGATTTATAAGGAACCCTCATGTGCAAATGTGAGTTCATTACCGATCTTGATTTATCATAATGATACAAAATATCTCAAATACAAATGTGTGTGCAATTGTATTGTTCATTCACCAATTTTGAGCAAGATAATTTGATACAAGTAATTTGAATTAACCAAATGAGTGTTCGTTGACCATGATTTATATGCATGTGACTGTACCAAACTACTATGTAAGTTAGGTCATCAAGAGCTAGCTAATCCATAAGTCGACATAGGTCTGTACAAAAGAAGGTCGCTAATGTGACAGACATATCACCATGCTAGGGATTGCCCAAGGCCAAGTGAGTTGGGCACAAACCACCTGTTATGGGGCTTACCTCACAGTTTTTGAATAATTGATAATTCTAGGGATTCAAGCTCATTCACCCTTATTTTCTTTTCAAGGGGTAGGGAAAAGGATTTTATTGCTTTTTGCTTTTGCTTTTTCTCTTGCTTCTTCTTTTCCTTTTCACTTTTTTTTTTTTTTTGATTTTTGCGTGAAACTGAGATAATGCTGAAATATTACTGCGATGGTACAAAATGATATTTTTCTTTTTCTCGTGTTCTTTGACTTTTTCTTTTGCTTCCTATACTAGGGATACTTTCTCGGATTGGCTGTAGAGCAAGGGATTTTTATTCTGGGTAGGGGTGAGCTTGTCCTTTTGTCAATTCTCAAATATTCTAGACCATGTGCATGATAGGATAGCAAGGGAAACTTTTCGCTCAAGAAACCACATCTACTATGTAGCATCATATCGAATTTGCAATGAAATCATTTTAATGTGAATAGATATACTTGGTTCAAGTAAATAACAAGATCAGTTCTCTATGCTCAAAAAAATTATTTAATTCATGTATCGCTCCAAATTTTTTTCATCCCTACCTTCAGGCTATAGGATCCGTGCCCGGAAGGAGGATGGGAAAAGGATGGCATGGTACCTCGAACTGAGAGGCCTTGCGAAGGTCCCGCCTCTCGAGGGAGGTGTATTATGGTGATTTTTTGACGGATGGTGGGTTCACCAGGAAATGTTTGAATGGAAATTTCCATGCCTAGGTTGGGAATGTGTTTGATGTGTTCAATTTTATCCTTAAACATTCAAGTCCTAGGTTTGGCCAAATGAATCTAAATTGCTTTATATGAAGATGCAGATTAAATGAATACAGAAGAACAAATTAGGACAGAAAACAGAGAAAGTAAGCAAGATTAAAAAGTCATACCTGATCCGGATGTCTGATGAAGATTCTGATTCTTGAAGTAGTCAGGATCACCTCTGATTTGATAGGATCGTCTGCTATCAAACAAGATCGTCTAAGATTTGACGAATTCGTCAGACGAATTCGTTAGAGACCTGCAATCAAAGAAGTAGACACAAAATGCAGAAAATGCAACTATTCTAACAGAGGGCAATGATGTAGAATAATAGGAATAACATTAAAATGATGATAATAAACAAAATATAAGTGCACTACAATGATTTGATGACAATTGGTGACTTAATTATGCATTTAAAGCTACATGGATGAACTCCAAAATGCAATGTAATAAGAAATAAACTTAGATTTAATTAAATATAGAACAATGCATAAAATAAAAGGATGAAGAAATGCAAACTCTGGGCACTGATTGCCCCCAATGATGATTGCAGTCAAAATCATCTGGATGCGACGAAATCGTCTCTGATTCGACAGGATCGCCTCCGATCTGAACAGGATCGTCTGCGACGATGTAAGCTTGCTCTAGCTAAAAAATACTAAGGTACCTACAACAAAATTGGATGCAACAAATGCAAATAGTAATTTAGGATGTCTAGTGTGTGTAGAATTCGAGTTACAGGGAATTTCAGCCAGGGGGATGCTAAGGGGAGGGCTTAGGATTAAATAGGCTTAGGAGGGAGGTTAGGAGGTTGGAGATCATCCCTTATTTGGGAGATCTCCAATGGGGAGGGTCTCTAACGATGCAGACATGCTTCTACCCGAATTAGATATGCCGTTGGAATAGAAGCTAATTGTGAAAAATTAGTTTTGGGACAAGATCGTCTGGATGTCCTAGCCCAGACAAAATCATCAGATCTGGGGCAATATCATCTGATCGATGACGATATCATCAAACGATCAAAACAAATTCTAAAAAGGGCATGGGAAACGAGGAAACGGATTAAGCGGCGGTTTGGGAGCGATTTTGGAGGTTAAAATTTGAATTTGAATTATTTACTAGAGTAAATGTAATTTTTACGGTTTTACTGCGCCAATTTTAGGGTGCTACATTTTGCCCCCTCTTTAGCAAATTTTTTGAAGAAAATGCGTTAAATATGATTTTTTCTCTATCTACGAGAAAGCAAAAATTATTCCCATTTTTAGGCAACGATTCTTGGTCGAATCGTACGACAACTTACTATGGTGCCCCCTCCGTGTTTTTACCCAAATCGAACGTTTGAGGTAAAAACACGAAAAAGAAAAATTTTAAATGTTTTTAATTGTGTTTGAATAAAATTAAGAAAAATAGGGTGCCAAGCGGCTATTGAGGTGGCCCAGGGTCATGGAGGGAGAGAGCAGAGGAGACCACAAGCTCCACAGAGGCCGCGACAGCGGGAGAGGAGGGAGGAGAGACCCCCTTCTCCACAGAGAGAGAGGCCACCATCGCCCGATAAGGGCAAGGGTGTTGACACTAGGGAGAGCAGCGAGACAACGACTCTTCGAGTGTAGATAGTCCATCTCTAGGCACAGGTGCAGACATTATAGGATGAGGTTGCATGCCACCGAGCTAAGGTGACACAACTCAGAGATGAGATTGCATGCCTCAGAGCATGGGGTGGAGGGGCGAGCACTCGGGAGCTAGCACGGGCTATTGCCCAAATCACTTTTTATCAGACATTATACTACCATATGGTGCCAAAGGAGGAGAGATTACCACTTCCGGCTAACATCGCAGATCCGATCAGGATTGGGTCGTCAAGGACTTCATCCCGATCCACGACTAGGACTCGTAGTACCACTCATACTACGATGGGGCCACCTCGTCCACCTCAGGGCGGGGGAGGAGATGAGGCTGAGAGCTCGAGGGGTTCTCGAGGCTAGACTACTGCACTACACTGTACAGATTGAGACATAGTTTTTATTATTTTTGATAGAGGATTGAGTATGTCGAGGTACAGATTGTGGCATACCGATCCGGTTTTGATATGATGTATATATATTTGTGATATATATAGATGAGATATTTTTTGATCATATGACTTGTCTTATGTATTTTTATGATGCTTTTATGTTTGATTGATTGATTTGATGATTGGATTGAGGATTCATGTAATTATGTCATTTTGAAATATTATAATTTTGATGTCATGCTGTAAGATTTTAAATAAAATAATCTGATGTAACAAATTGGTTGTTTGTGATGTGATGTGATAAAAGATAAAAAGAGACTTCTAACAATAATTTCAAAGGGGTCCAAGGGCCTGGTTCAATGGTCAAAGCGCTTCTTTCGGAGTGGGGAGATCGGGGTTCCAATCCCTCAGGCCTCATCGTACTATTACGCCTGTTCTCTCATCCAGGAGCGGGCAGCGACGTAAAAGGTTCAATCCGACGGGGGCATGGTGGTATAGGGAGCGGTCTGCATGAGGTATTTCTGTGGCAGGCTTCTGGGGGTGGACTGCGTAGATGACTGTGGTGGCTTTCTGGCTGGTTGGCTCGGACTCGTGGCGGCTATTCGAGTCCACCATGTTAATAAAAAAAAAAAACAATAATTTCAAAGGACATTGTCGCTATTATAGACCATTTCATGGAGTCGTCGCTCACTCGATCGTCAAGCTAATCCCAGTATAGAAATATTGTTAAAAATTAAAAGAGTGCTTAAGAGACTGTCTTAAGACTTTGGTGCAATGGTGCAAATGATGATGATGATGGTTTGTTTTCAGAGTTTCATAAAAATAGTATGCATGAAATAATGTTAAAATGATTTTTGCTAGGCATAAATTCCTAAGTGTGATAAAAATTTTGGATAATTCCCTAGGAATTATACCATCATTGCAAAATTGAAGGTTGACATAATGACATGAAATAGTGATAATGTTTGTTTGTTTTAAAGCATAATTGTATAACATAATGATTTAAGTCATATGGTTTTCATGATTTTTAAAATGAATGGGGAATAAAAATTGTTACAATGGTTTGCGCTAGGCATAGAATATGTAGGTATAGACTTATACCATCATCGCGAAATCCAAAAAAGAGATAGTTTTATTGCATGGTTGATTTTTAATAAACAGAAAATATGAATATGAGGACTTGCGCTAGGCATAAATAGAAAATATGAAGATGAGGACTTGCGCTAGGCATAAAATTCCAATTTTGGTTTTGGAACTATACCATCATCGCGAAAGTCGATAATATATATATTTATATATATATTTTTTTTTTTTGTGTGTGTGTGTGTGTTTTGATTGTATGGTTTAAAAGAAATTTTGATCTTTTTGATTATGCATGTAGTTGTCTTTATACTAAACAACTGTACTTTAAAGAAGAAAATGAATTATTCCAGACAATTTGCAAAAGATATTTCAAAGTATCTTAAAGACAAAAAGTTAGATTTATAAGGAATCCCATGTGCATATGTGAGTTCATTTCCAATCTTGATTTATCATAATGATACACAAAATCTCTCAAATACAAAATGTGTGTGCAATTGCTATGTTCATTTACCAGTTTTGAGCAAGATAATTTGATACAAGTGATTTGAATAAACCAAATAAGTGTTCATTAACCATGATGTAGATGCATATAACCATACTAGACTACTATGTAAGTTGGATTATCAAGAGCTAGCTAATCCATAAGCAGACATAGGTCTGTACAAAATAAGGTCGCTAATGTGACAGACATATCGCCACTCTAGGAGTTACCCAAGGCCAAGCAGGTTGGGCACAAACCACCTATTATGGGGCTTACCTCACAGTTTTTGAATAATTAAGAATTCCAGGGATTCAAGCTCATCAACCCTTCTTTTCTTTTCAAAGGGTAGGGAAAGGGATTTTATTGCTTTTGCTTTTGCTTTTTTTATTTTTCTTTTCTTTTGTATTTCTTTTGTATTTTTGCTTGATAATGCTTGGAACATTGCTGTAATGATATAAAATAACATTTTTCTTTTTCTCTTTTTCTTGAACTTTGCTTTTTCTTTTTGTGCTAGGGATACTTGCTCGGATTAGCTGTAGAGCAAGGGATTTTTATTCTGGGTAGGGGTGAGCTTGTCCTTTTGCCAATTCTCAAAGATTCTAGACCATGTGCATGATAGGATAGCAGGGGAAACTTTTCGCTCAAGAAACCACTTCTACTATGTAGCAAAGCATGGAAATTACAAATATAATCATTTTAGTGTGAAAGGATGTGCTTGGTTTAAGTAAATAACAAGATCAATTCTCTATGCTCAAACTTTATTTAATTGAATTTTGTGAACTTTGATATAAAAGAGATTAGTAATCATGCCAGATAAAATCAAGATATTTATTTTTGTGAGTGTGAAAGTGAGGGATTCCAAATAAATGCTAATTTATCCAAAATAATTTGAAATATATAACTGCAACATTTGTAAGAAGATATATATAAATACTTTTTGAGAAGTTTTGAGAATGTTGACTCTCTCTTTCTTCTTTATGTTGTTTTGGTTTCGAAAGAGTCAAGAATATTGCTATTTTTTTATTTTTATTATTATTTTTTATTTTTTTGGAAAGAATTAACAAGTGCCATAAATAAAGACAACAAGTAGTTTTGAATATTTTGATGATTTTGATGTTTTTATATTTTGATTTTAATTGATGAATTGAAAGAAATACAATGTGATTGTTTTTTTTTTTGAAACTTTTATATTTTATATGAATTTTTAGATGATGGAATTGGTGGTATATACAAGATGATCTATATACATTATATAAGGTTATTTGAGTATAGCATGTCTAAGGTTGCTTCAAAATCAAAGGAGGTTTTGAAGGATAATTTGGTTGTGGTGAAAGTAAGAACAAAAGGTGATGAATAAAAGGTAGCGATAACACAAGCTTTGTTATAATGAAAAATAATGTAGCAAAAGATTTGACTTTTATATATGTAAATTTGATCATGTTACAAAATAAAATGTAAGAAGGATAATAAGGTTCTTGATTCTTATCACTATATTCCAAATCTTGATAAGATGGAGAGAGCATATGTGAAAGATATGCATGGATGTTATTTGGTAAACAAGGATGATCATATATGGATGAAGAAAAGTGATGGATAAAAGATAATTGTGATAATAGAGAATGTATAGAAGTTGATGTTTCAACCATTAAATATTCTTCAAATGGTTTTGGGTCACCATGTATGGTAACAATTTTATTTGCAAGTTCAAACTTCAAACATTGGTGAAGAGTGGAAGGGAAAACCCTCATCGTATGAATCCAAGGACTCTGGAGAAGTAGGTTGTAAGGTGAAGGACAATATGCTACATAAAACAAAGCATCCAGGATCTTGGATCCAATATTGAGGGGAAAAATTATAGTACCTTGAGCTTCTTGAATTTCATTGTTAAAAGATTTTATAATAACATTTGATTCATTAAGATCTTCTTCCTTTGATTTGAGTTTTTGGAATAATTGATAAGTGCATAAATTAAGAGAGGAGCCATTATCTACCATGATAGTTTTAACAAGTGTTTTTTTACTAGATCCTGTAATGTAAAGATAGTAGTCTTCTTGTGGAGTAGAGGAAGGAATCTCCTCATCATAGAATGAAATATGGTTAACCTCAAGAGGGTTTACACCATTAATTATGTTCTTAGAGAAAATATGATGAGGAACAAATTATTGGCTAGGTATTTTGAACAAAGTTTCCTTATGAGAACTTTGTAATACTTCTAAAAGGGATATCTTTGCTTGAGGATTAATCACTTGTTGTTGGCTATCAAAGTGGATTTCAGATTGAGATTTTGATTCTAAAGATGAGCTTTCTACGCTTACATTCCATTTTGGATCATTCTCTAGAGCCAAAGATAGTTTTGAAGGTTGGTTAAATGAGGAATCCATATCTTGAATATCAAATTGAGTTGATTGAACTTGAGGTTGCTCATTTGTAGTTTATGTTACAATATTAGTAATATCATCATGATGGGACACATTAACATGCAATATTTGATTGGTTTCCTGTTGTTGATAATTGAATAGGGGTTCTTGGGAGATCTCCATGTCTTGATTGATTATTGGTATTTGTTGTGTAGGAGTTTGATTGTTTACTGGAGATTTATCATCAGTTGTAGATTGTAATTCCTTTATATTAAAAAGACCCTCATCAATAAAATCTTGAATTGCACATCTTAAATCTTTACAATTTTGTGTCATATGTCCATCTACTCTATGATATTCACAATGTAGCTCGAGTTTAAACCAATCTGCTGTGGTATCAAGTTGTCTTATGGAAGGTAGTTCAATCTTATTTATGTCAAGTAAATACTTGAGAATTATATCCATTGGTTGATTGAGCTTAGTAAATTTACGTGATGAAGGTTTTTGAGAGGTTTTTGATAAATGCCTTAGGAATTTCGTCATAAAAGGACCTAATGGTTTCTCACCTCTACTTTCTTTATTATGGGTAGAATGATGACAAGAAGATTGCGAAGTAGGAGGTGAGTGCATGATCGGATTGGAAGAATAAGTATTTTCTTGTTGAAATGGATGTGTTGTATTGAAAGAAGAATATTGAAAGGGTGGAGGAGGATTGTATGTGGATTGATAGACATAATATGGATATATGGGAGAATAGATAATATCGTTGTGAAGAGGATTGGCAAAGGGATTGTCCTGTTGGGGTAAGGATGAAAAATGAGAAAAGTGTGATGGAGGTGGTGTTGAATAGGGATGAGGTTGGTCATAATCAACAAATGTATTTGGTTGAATTCTTCCAACATTACTAATGGGCTCATATTGATTTGAGTAAAAACTCATGGTTTATTTAGTACTTCTAAAAGCAATATTTAATATCTACTATTTAGAATTGAATCTAAAACATACAAACTTGAAATGATGATTTTGTTATATATATATTTTTTTTTTGTATACATATATATTTATATATATATATATATATATTTTGATTTTCAAAAGGTTTTAAATGTATTCACGTCGGGTTCACCAAAATGTATTGCTCCAAATTTTTCGCATCCCTACCTTCAGGCTATAGGATCCGTGCTCGGAAGGAGGATGGTAAAAGGATGGCGCGGTACCTCGAACTGAGAGGCCTTGCAAAGGTCCCGCCTCTCGAGGGAGGTGTATTATGGTGATTTTTCGATGGATGGTGGGTTCACCAGGAAATGTTTGAATGGTATTTTCCACACCTAGGTTGGGAATGTGTTTGATGTGTTCAATTTTATCCTTAAACATTCAAGTCCTAGGTTTGGCCAAATTAATCTAAATTGCTTTATATGAAGATGCATATTAAATGAATACAAAAGAACAAATTAGGACAGAAAACAGAGAAAGTAAGCAAGATTAAAAAGTCATACCTGATCCGGATGTCTGATGAAGATTCTAATTTTTGAAGCAGTTAGGATCGCCTCTGATTTGACAGGATCGTCTGCTATCAGACAAGATCGTCTGAGATTTGATGAATTCGTCAGACGAATTCGTTAGAGACCTGCAATCAAAGAAGTAGACACAAAATGTAGAAAATGCAACTATTCTAATAGAGGGCAATGATGTAGAATAATAGAAATAACATTAAAATGATGATAATAAACAAAATATAAGTGCACTACAATGATTTGATGACAATTGGTGACTTAATTATGCATTTAAAGCTACATGGGTGAACTCCAAAATGCAATGTAATAAGAAATAAACTTAGATTTAACTAAATACAGAACAATGCATAAAATAAAAGGATGAAGAAATGCAAACTCTAGGCACTGATTGCCCCCAATGATGATTGCAGTCAAAATCGTCTGGATGCGACAAAATCGTCTCTGATTCGACAAGATCGCCTCCGATCTGAACAGGATCGTCTGCGATGATGTAAGCTTGCTCCGGCTGAAAAATACTAAGGTACCTACAACAAAATTGGATGCAACAAATGCAAATAGTAATTTAGGATGTCTAGTGTGTGTAGAATTCGAGTTACAGGGAATTTTAGCTAGGGGGATGCTAAGGGGAGGGCTTAGGATTAAATAGGCTTAGGAGGGAGGTTAGGAGGTTGGAGATCATCCCTTATTTGGGAGATCTCCAACGAGGAGGGTCTCTAACGGCGTAGACACACTTCTGCCCGGATTAGAGACATCGTTGGAATAGAAGCTAATTGTGAAAAATTAGTTTTGGGACAAGATCGTCTGGATGTCCTAGCCTAGACAAAATCATCAGATCTGGGGCGATATCGTCTGATCGGCGACGATATCATCAAACGGTCAAAACAAACTCTAAAAATGGTGCGAGAAATGAGGAAACAGATTAAGCGGCGGTTTGGGAGCGGTTTTGGAGGTTAAAATTTGAATTTGAATTATTTACTAGAGTAAGTGTAATTATTAAGGTTTTACTGTGCCAATTTTAGGGTGCTACAATTCAACTATGGACTTTGATATAAGAGAGATTAATAATAATACCAAATAAAATCAAGATATTTATTCATGTGAGTGTGAAAGTGCGGGATTCCAAATAAACGCTAATTTATCCAAAATAACTGAAAATATAACTGCAATACTGCAAGAATTGACAAGTGCAAAAATAAAAGATGTTTTTGAAGATTTTGATGATTTTGAAGTTTTTATATTTTGATTTTGATTGATGAATTGAAAGAATAAATACTGTTACTGTTTTGAAAATTTGTATATGGATGACTAAAATATAACAATATGCAAAATAATAATATATAAAAAATGATGAAATGACCAAATGTTATGCATAATAGCGCTTAAGATGCATAATGTTCATAGGTTCTTTAATATCTTTACCATCTAAGGTAGCTAATCGGTATGCTCCCGATCCAAATTTAGCAAAGATGATATACGATCCAAGCTAGTTAGGTTCAAATTTACCTTTAAGATATTTAGTTGCATTAGTATTTTTTTGATTTTCTTTCAAGACAAGGTCACCGATCTCAAAGGATCGATGATGAACTTTCTTGAGGTATGCTCGCTTGAGCTTGTTTTGGTAGGCACGAAGATGCTCCAAAGCATTGATGCGCTTCTCATCTAGGAGTTCCAGCTGACTAATTCTACCAGCACAATATTCATCTCCTACTTCAGTATCTTGAAGTAGCAGAGCCAAAGAAGGAACTTCTAATTCAAAGGGAAAAACTGCTTCAGTGCCATAGACCAAAACAAAAGGTGAAGTGCCCGTGGGAGTGTGAACGCTAGTTCGATAAGCCCACAGAGCAGGATATAGTTGAATGTGCCAATCTCGGCCAAATTTATTGACCAATATTTTGAGGATTTTGATTAATGTTTTATTAGATGCTTCTGCTTGGCCATTACCTTGAGGATAATAGGGAGTGGACCAACGATGTTGAATTTTATATTTTTGACATCTTTATTTTTGAAACAAGTTCCATTATCTGAGATGAGATTTGCAAGAATTTCGAACCTACAAATAATTTGATTAAAAATAAATTTGGAGACTTGGGTTCTAGTGCAAGAAGCTAAGGGCATAGCTTCAACCCACTTCATGAAATACTCGATGGCAGTTATGATAAATTTGTGTCCATCAGATGACATAGGGTTGATTTTTTCAATGATGTCTAAGCCCCATTTTGAAAAGGGCCAAGGAGATGAAATAGCCTACAGCTCTTGTGCAAGCGCATGGATGAGGTCAGCATGTTTCTGGCACTTGTCGCAATGGCACATATAATCATGTGCATCATTCTCCATGGTAGGCCAAAAATATCCTATCCTAAGGAGCTTCTTAGCAATGGCGCTACCACTAAAATGTCCCCCACAAGATCCATCGTGGGCTTCACTCAAAGTTGATCGAGATTATTCTAGAGTCAAACATCTCAATAGGATGCCTTCAAAAGATCTCCTATACAAGGTATTACCAATAATTATGAAGTGACTTGCTCGTCTACATAATAACCGACGCTGGTTGCTATTACAACCTTCAAGAAAGGTCCCATTTTGAAGAAAATTAAATATATCAGTGTACCAAGGTTCAGGAGTAGTTTCGTTGATTAGAAACACATCCAAAGGTTCTAAGCATGATTTATTTGAAGCGGGTTCTTGGAGTCGATGAATAATTATGGTAGCATATTCTTCATCTAACTCCAAGGGCAAAAGAGATGTAGCTGTAGCCATAGCGTCAGCCACACGGTTGCTAGTTTGAGGAATAGCTTCCAAGGTAACTTGATCAAATAAAGATAATAATTGTAGGACATATACTTTATATGGATGTAATTTATCATCTCTGGTCTGATAAAAATCATTGATTTTATTTATGACAAGTTGAGAGTCACCGAAAACTAATAAATTTTTAACTTTTAGTGCCAAGGCAGCTTGTAATCCAAGGATTAGAGCCTCATATTCAGCAGTGTTATTAGTGCAAGCAAACATTAATTTGAAGGACAGAGGTATAAGATGTTTCTGTAGAGATATTAAAATAATACCTGCACCATCCCCACTCATGCATCGGGCTCTGTCAAAGTATAGGGACCATTGTTCAGAATGGTCTACCTCTAGTTTAAGGCATTCATCAAGAAACTCAATGATGAGGGGATGAGTAGACTCTAAGGGTGCAGCAGCTAATTGATCTGCTATGATTTGACCTTTAATAGAATTGTGTCCTATAAACGTGAGTTCAAACTCGCTTAGCGCAAGAACCCACTTTGCAATGCGACCAGATAAGTATGGGCGACTCATGAGATACCACAAAGGATCGAATTTAGCAATAACATACATTTTCTGACTGAGCATGTAATGGCATAATTTTTGTGTAGAAAATACGACTATGAGACATAACTTCTCTAATACTATATAGCGAGTTTCATAACTGATTAAGGTTTAGCTAATGTAATAATTAGCACGTTCTTTCTTCTCATCGTCAAGTTGAGCTAACATAGCTCCTAAGGCAAAATCTAAAGCAAAAATGTACAAGATAAATGGGCGATCAGGTCTAGGTGGTGAAAGCACCGGAGGGTTAAGGAGATATTGTTTGAGGAGGTCAAATGCTTCCTAAAATTCGTCGTCCCAATGAAAAGAGATATCTTTCTTAAGAAGCTTAAGAAAGGGTCCTGTTTTGTCCGCCAACTTATCGACAAAGCAACGAATAGCTTGAAGTTTACCTTGTAGACTTCGTAATTTAGATATATTTGTGGGTGCGGGCATATCAGTGATAGCCGTAATCTTGAGAGGGTCAATTTTGATGCCACGTAAAGAAACTATAACCCCTAATAATTTACTAGACTTAAAACTCTAAATATGCATTTAGCTGGATTCAGTCGGATAAGATATTCCCTTAACCAATCAAAGACTTTTCTCAAGTCATCTAAATGATCATCTTCTTTGGTTGAACGAGCTATAATATCATCTACATAATCATGTAGAATATCATGCATCATATCATGAAAGATATAAGTCATGGCTCGTTGATAAGTTGCACCTGCATTCTTCAAACCAAATGGCATCACTTTCCAACAAAAGGTCCCCCAAGGGGTAATAAAGGTTGTTTTAGCCTGATCTTCAAGAGCTATCCTGATCTGATTATAACCAGAGAATCCATCCATTAGGGATATCATTCCACTTCTAGCAGTAAAATCAATGATCTGATCCATGTTGGGAAGAGGAAAATCATCTTTAGGGCATGCAACATTAATATCCCTAAAGTCTGTGCAAACCCTAACTTTGGTAGCTTCTTTCTTAGTTACTAGAACTACATTCGAGATCCATTCAGCATAATCAATGGCTTGTATAAAAATAACCTTCAAGAGTTTTTCTAATTCCCCTTTGACTAGTAAAGCCACTTTAGGATGCATTTTTCTAAGTTTTTGTTTAACAATTTTAGCATCCGGATGGACTACTAGGTGATGCATAACTACATAAGGGTCTAATCCTGGCATATCTTCATATGTCCAAGCAAAAATGTCTTCATATTCTTTAAGAAATGCAATGTATTTATCTTGTTTTTCTTGACTTAATTCTGATCCAATGTTGATTATGTGAGGGTTATCATTGGTTCCAATGTTAATTTTTATGACATTCTCTACTTCCATGTGTAGATCTCTCTCAAAATTAGGTGGGGTGGGTGAAACGCCCAATTCTTGTAATTCTTCCAAGGTTAGCTTGGATAATTCATCTTGAGGAGTCGTGGCCTCAAGTTGGGCTATACTAGGTATAGAGCCATCAAAATAAAATCCATTATGTAATAATTCCTCAACGGAGACATCATGGAAAATATCTCCCTCCAACTCATCATCGGATTCAACGATCATCTGAGGGTAAGCTATGGATAGCATATTACATGTAAATGGCTTATTTATTAAATGCAAAGGATCGCGTTCATCCAAATAATCTTGGTAAGATATGAGATGGTCATCATCCTCAAATGGGAAGGGCTGACCCTTACTAGGAAATAGGCCCACACCACATCGGGCGAGCCATGGTTCTACCTCAAAAGGTTCTTTCATACCATTTTGGGAAGGTCCCAAACCTTTCCCTTTATATCCCAATTTAAGCATTATAGGCTTAGCTTTAATATACTCATTAGCAAAATAACATCGAGCATATCCATCATAATGTGTCTTGATGTTTCTAGGTATTCTTCCCGAGTCATATCCCTTATAAATAAAAGCGCAACTCCCAACTTGGTAAATACTTCCCATAGGTTGTGGGAGGCCCAAGGTGCGAGGAGAGGGTGGCAATTTATTTAAAATAAGGGAATATTGCATAGCAACGTTTGTTTTCTTTGATATAAGAATTTTAGATAAATCGGGTAAGAGCTCATTAGTAAGAGCATAAGAGGTAGAAGGAACATTTCCTACATCTTCGGATGCAGAAAGTATGCCTTTAGTGGATGTAGATGTTATAGAGATGTCGATGGACGGGTCTATAGGTATGGAAGTTATAGGAGTAAAACAAGAAGCATTGGTTGTGGGTTTAGGATCTTTTGAAAGTCCTAATGTGGTTTGTTCGGAAGGTGGTTGAACTATATGTAGAGGTAGAGTTGATGGAGTAGATGATGTTATGAGTGTGTGTTTCACACGTTTAGATGGATGATTAGAATTAGGATGTGTGGATGATAAAGCAGGGCAAAATTGAACTCCAACAGGTTCTGCCAAAGCACACATATCAAAGGGTCTGGGATCACCATGAATGGTAACCAACTGATTTTTAAATTTGAATTTAACACACTGATGTAAAGTTGAGGGAACAACTCGCATCGCGTTGATCCAAGGGTGACCCAAGAGTATATTGTACGATGCAGGGCAATGTACAATAAACATGGTCGTGTCTAAGGTTCTTGGACCAACTTGCAATGGTATAGTAATAACTCCACACGTTTCTTGTGTTTCATCATTGAAGGCTTTTATGATCATATCAATTCTTTTCATTTCATCACTTCTAAACCCAAATATTTGGTAGAAGTCAAAAGTGCAAATGTTTAAAGATGAACCATTATCAATCAAGACTCGTTTAACTGCTACATCTCCAATTAGGGCAGTAATATATAAGGGGTTATCCTTATGTAAACTATGTTGTGGTATATCTCTATCCCGAAAGTCAATACAATCGACTTCTCGAGTTATGATAGTATTGGCCATGGCTTCAGGTTGAATATTTTGTGGTACCATCATTTGGCTTAATGTGAGCATTAACTCATCCCTATGTGTAGGAGAAGATCTTAAAAGGTCCAAAAGGGAAATTCTAGCTATAGTATTTGATAATTGTTCATTAATATTATAAGGAGGTTTAGGTTGAACATTAGGTGCGTGATTCCCTTTATTAGGAACTTTCAAAACAAATGGAGCTGATCCATCATTCTGAGTTTGATCTTGTTGAGAATATTGGGCCTGTTGTCGAGTAACAGCTTCGATGGTACCGACAATATTTTTTTGCGGATGATGAATGGGTCTTGGTCTAGCATTTATGGCTTGTTCATTAGAAAGTAATTGGTGAGAAGATGGTCTAGTAGTGACTCTTCTTGGAAATGGTTCTTCTGGAACCATAGAACTTGTGATAGGTTGAATAGGATCTGATTCATCTTCAGAGCTATTCGATTGATTTGAGGTGATTTCCATGTCACTTTCAGTCTCATATTCTACATCACTAAGATCAGGTGTCTGAGTATTATATAGAGGTCTGGTCGTAACCATGGATAAAGTTGTGTCAAATACTTCCACATCATGAGTAGGTGAATGCCCACTAATAGTTCCTACATATCGGGTAGGAGGGGGAACATTATGATGCTCAATTTGATTAGCCACTTCTTTTCCATGCTTTGGTAAAGGATGTTGAAATATGTCCAATGATTGATTGGCATTCTAATTTTGATTTTGGGGGATGTTCTTTTGAGCATTATTGGGAGGATTTTGTTTAGGTTGAAAGGCTTGCACCTCCATCTCATTGTTATCAATCAGGTCTTGTATTTTATGTTTTAATATTTTACAAGAGTTGGTAGCGTGTCCAGGTCCTCTATGGAAATCACAGTGTAAATCAGCTCTGTATCCGGGTATAGTTGGATCGGGTTCCCGGATATTTGGTAATTGGATCAAACCTCGTGCTAGTAATTGCGGGAGAATGGTTGATAGAGGTTGATTTAACCTAGTAAATTCTCGAGGTGGTTTATCAGGAGGTTTCAATATGAACTTCTCCGTTGTTTTCGCAGTATTAACATTGGCAACGTTTTTGCTATCGGTGACTCCATCACCCACAACTTGTTTATTTTTATATTGATTTCTGGATGTTTTCTCATCATCTTTCTTTTTAAGTTGACCTCTCCTAATGAGAGCATCTTCCACTCTTCGAGCTAA
This sequence comes from Wollemia nobilis, assembly GCA_028583015.1. Classification (NCBI taxonomy): domain Eukaryota; kingdom Viridiplantae; phylum Streptophyta; class Pinopsida; order Araucariales; family Araucariaceae; genus Wollemia; species Wollemia nobilis. Next base: position 1,920,594 of record JAQPPZ010000282.1, read on the forward strand.
ATCTATAGCTTGATCGAAGGTGGTCAAGGTAGCAGTTGATAATTCATAGGATAGTTGTTCTTGCAAATTATTGATAAAGATATCCAACATTTCTCGATAAGGTAACACAAAGTGTAATTTTCCTATCAACTGTCTCCACCGAGCTAGGAAATCAGCAAAACATTCATCTTTGTCTTGTTTTAAGTTGTACAAATCTTTAATGGTTACATGCCTTTCGATGTAGGCACTAAATTGATGAACAAAAGACTCGACGGTTTCTTTGAAATTCCTCAAAGAATGAGTGGGTAGTTGATAATACCACTCCAATGCCATTCCTCCTAAACTTTTTGGGAACATTTTTAGTAATAACAAGTCATCATGTGATATATCATGACAGGCTATCCTAAACATACGAAGATGCTCTATGGGATCTTCGGTTCCTTTGTATATAGGTAGGACAGGCATAGGAAAGTGTTTAGGATATGGTTGTGCTACAACTATAGGATCTAAAGGCTGACTACACATCTCTCGATAATTGTACGAGGGACGGTAGGGATCTATCTCGTCCATGCGGGAGACTAACTGTTTCACCATGGCTTCCAGATTACTAGTTTGTCCACCATATTGGTTTGGTGGTATGTGAGCGTATGATGGCGTGACGTAAGGATTAGATGCTATATTGCTATTATGCAAATGGTTGGTAGGAAGAGTATTATGAAGAAGATTTGTAGTAGCATTATGTTGTATCCCAGATTGTTGGAAATTGGTGTTTGGTTTTGTTTTAGGCTTTTGTTGATTTGAGGTATGTTGATCAATAACTTGGCAAAATAGAGTAGTGAATGAAGGTTTCTTTTGTGTGGGAATAACCCTAGGCTTGGTAACAGGCACTCTAGGTGGTTGGGTAACCTGTTGTTGTTGCATGTTCTGGATTATAGCGGCCATATCTAAATTGGATGGTCCAGCTTGATCACTTTCTTGATCAATGAAGGACAAGGGATTAGTGCGTGTGTGATATATTTCTTCTAGGGTTGCTTGGGTGTCACTAATTTGATCCTTGTCCATATGGACTGCTCTATTAAGAGTGCCAATATTAGTATTGAGGAACTTCCAGAAATGTTCCATGTTCTCAAAAGTAACAGCTCCTTTCGAAGACATTTTAGGGGATGAGGATCCTTCCTCTCTAACAGTTTCTCTTTGTTCATTTCCTTCAACAAACTCTTCTTCTTGTTGGTCTAGTGTTCCTTCTTCCTGAATTGGGTCTTCAGGAAGGACATCTCGGTTTATTTATTGGTTTTCCTAACCAATCTTCTTCTACTTCAGTCTATTTTCCATTCCTAAGTCTAGTCATTATGCTTAAACTTAGATTTTAGCAAATATATATTTATATATATATATATATATATTTGCAACAAGTTTGGGAGGTATATATTTTAATTATATACCTACTATAATACTTAAAAGAAAATGTTTTGATTTTTGTTATATTTTTGTTTTGTTTTTGTTTTTATAATAATATTATAAAGAGAACAAACAGTATACTAAATGCAAGAAATAATAAAAGAATGGCTTAGTTTTCTATAAATAGTTTATAGATGTCATTGATGGGATCAAGTTCATCAGGAGTCATGAAATGCTCCTCTTCAAATTGGAAATGGTTTTTCAAGAATTTGACAAAGTGTGCTATGGTGATGTTATCTACTTCTGACTTTGACTTGTAAAAATAGAGCTCATGGCAATACTCTCGATATAACACAGCTCTAGGAACTCTATTCCATCTCTTTCTATCCGTAAGAATGACCTCTTGATCCTCTATACGAGATAGAAATTTATGTACTACAACTACGTTGTCGAGGTATTCCTCAAAGGTGTACAACTCGAAAGACACAAGGGCTCTTTTATCTGCTAACCACCTATGGCAAGCTCTCTGAAGTTCATGGTACAAAGTCACCTGATCAGGATCCAGGATTCTATCTAGGACAAACCTCTTGATTTGCCTAAGTTCGGTTGATCTAGATTCAATGATATTCAATCTCCTATTAAGTTCGTCCCATAAAGGTTGAACCCTATTTGTTTGAGGTACTCTAAGTACAGAAGTAATCTCTATAGCTGCTAATTGGTTCTCAACATTAATGGTGACAACTTGTCTTTTATTATAATCTACCATCTAAATATGATATGCAATCTTTAATTGTTTTTTTGATGATTCTAAATGCATTTATGTTTTGTTTTTTTTTTGGATTGTTTTCAAAAGGTTTTTAGTTTTCACGTCGGGTTCACCAAAATGTATCGCTCCAAATTTTTCGCATCCTTACCTTCAGGCTATAGGATCCATGCCCGGAAGGGGAATGCGAGAAGGATGGGACAATACCTCGGACTGAGAGGCCCTTTGAAGGTCGTGCCTCTCGGGGAGGGGTATAAGGGTGAATTTTTGACGGATGGTGGGTTCACCAGGAAACTTTTGAGTGGTAGTTTCCATGCCTAGGTTGAGAGTAGGTTTGATGTGTTCATTTTGTGCTTTAATCATTCAATTCCTAGGTTTGGCCAAGATGAATCTAAGCTATTCTATATGCCAATGCTGATTTATATGAATACAAAGAACATAAATAAGTGCTAAACACAAAAAATATGCTAAATGAGATAGAATATACCTGATTTTGGATGTTTGATGCAGATTCTGAGTTTTGTAGAAGTCCAAATCGTCTCAAATCATACGTAATCATCTGAAATGTCATAGAATCATCTCAGATCTCAGTCGGTCATCTGAGATCAGACGAGATCATCGATCTGACGAATTCATTAGACGAATTCGTCAGAAACCTACAGTCACAGAGACAGATACCAAAGACCAAAAATACAACTGCAAAAGCAAGGGGAAATGATAGAAATGATAGTAAATTTGCCTAAATGATAGATCCAGATAGAAATTAAAAGGAAATGCATCAATTTAATAATTTATTTTAACTTTAGCATGCATCTATACTAAATGAGGTGAACTCCAAGATGCAAAAATAAAATAAACCAAGTTAATGCATAAGAAAATGAAGAGAAAAGATAAGAAAAATGCAAACTTCGGGCTCTGATTGCCCCCAATCTGGACTACAGTTAGGATCGCCTCCAATCATACGAGATCATCGTCGATCCTCGACAGGATCGTCCAAAATCATCTGGAATCGCCTTTGACGATCCGAGCTTGCTTTGGCTAAAAAACAGTAAAATTCCTGCAAGAAAACTTGAAATACATAATGCAAACGATGGTGCGAGGATGTTCTAATGCACAAGGAACTAAATTTGTAGGGAAATCAGTCAACCAGGGGGTTTAGGGGGATAAACTAAGAAAATCCCAGTTTATATAGGATTAGGGAGAGGTTAGGAGGTTGGAGATCATCCCAATTTGGGAGATCTCCAATGGAGGAGACTCTAACTATGCAGACACGCTTTCTGCCCAAGTTAGAGAAGCTGTTGAAATAGAAGCTAATTATGAAAATTTGGTTTTGGGATGAAATCGTCTGGATGTTCTGTTCCAGACGAATTCATCATATCTGGGATGATTTCGTCTGATCGGCGACGATATCGTCCAACGGTCAAAACAAATCCTAAAAATGGCATGGAAAACAAGGGGAGCGGGTAACGGGCGGTTAACGGGTGGTTTTGGGTTAAAATTCAAATTTTTATCTTTTTACTAAGGTTTAACTGTGCCAATTTTAGGGTGCTACAAAGTCATTGATGGTCACTACAATATTTAGCAAAGGGTCTAGTAAGGCAGCAGAAACTATCTTAATCTCATGATCATAGAATCGGATTATAGGTTCCTGGCATTCTTGCACTTGTCCCACAAAGTGAGTGAATGCATTCACATCTTGCAGTTGAAGCTCAATTGTTCTTAAAATCTCCATTACAGTCTCCCTATGTTTTGGGGACTGTTGTATGAGCTCATAGATGGATAACTTAGCTGGAGTCGTCTATAGGTTTTGCTCCAATCTACTCTGAATAGTTACCACAGGTCTCGTTGATGGACCTGGAAGGTTGTCTTGCCTTTGCCTAGGAGTGGCTAGGATGTTCATGGGAGCTGCAGGTGGTTGCGGTTGACCATACCTCCTAGTCCTTGTTGTTATGTTAATGATCTCAACCATCCCAATGCATTCATGGATAGGTATGTAATCTCGAACATGATTGACTTGGGCCCCTTGCTCTCGAGGGGCCTCATGATTGGGCAATGGGTTTTTTTATATGCCCATGTCTCTATTATCGGGAGCTAGTGGGTTTTCAACTTTGAGCTCTCCTGCCTCAATCATGTTTTGCACTTGATGCTTAAACCCAATGTAAGCTTTAATGTCATGCCCAGGTATCTTGTGATAAGGAAGAAATTGATCTTCCCTATATCTTTTTGGCTTAGGATGGTTGGGATCTACAAGAGGTATATCAAGAAATCTAATCCTCTTGGCCTCGCTCAACTGATTAAAGATTAATTGCATTGATGTTGTCAGAGGCATGAAATAACGAGGCGGCTTACATTCTCGATTTCTTCCTTGATTGTTCTTTTGGTCGTAGTTGGCTTGTGGAGGATATGCTTGATAGTTCTGTGGTTGTTGTGCACCCCCATACTTGGGTGTAGCCAATACAACTTGATTGACTAGAGTAGGGTTGCCCTGCTTCTGCTTGTACTTGTCATTCTTACCATTCTTGTTCCACTCTTTTTTGTTTCGGAGCTTAATGGTTCCCTCATATACTTTTATCTCTTCGATGAGCTTGGCCTGTGCCAAAGCTTCCTCAAATGAAGGATACTATTGAAGTTGTAGCAAGATGGAGATATGTTTAGAACAACTTTTGGTAAACATATGAATGATCTCTTCTGTGGGAATGGAGAATGATAATTTTGCCATGATTTTTCTCCACCTATTCCCATAATCCATTACTGGCTCATCATCATATTGTTTCAGGTTTGCCAGGTCTGAAAGGTTCACCTTCTTCTTAGAACCAAAGGAGAAATGCTTCAAGAATGCGTTTACTAGTTGTTCAAAGTTGGTTATGCTATGCTTAGGTAGTTGGTTGAACCATTGAGTGGCAGCATCTAAAAATGTCATTATGAATATTCTTAGGATAAGAGCGTCATTGTATTCAAGATGAAAACAAGTGTTGATAAAATTGGTGACATGCTCTTGTGCATCCTCTTCACCTTTAAACTTCTCTAACCTAGGTATCTCAAAGTGCTTAGGATATGGAGGGCTAGGGATTGATGGGCATAATGGTTGATTGTGTATCTTGCTCAATGTTGGTGAGTTCCCAGCTGCCTCTTGTTTCTCAAAGTTTTTCATCTTTTTATCAAGCTCTTGAAATACCTTTGATGCATGGATTTCCTCTTCATGCAAGCCTATTCACATTGGCAATGGAGGTAACTCTCTATTCATTTTATTTATTCTATTTTCCTCCCTCCTACAAGAGGAATCAGGATTGTGATATTGATTTGTTAAGTTTGCCCTCCCCCCATTAGTTGGATTTTGTTCATGATTTGGTGGGGGGTTTCATTGTGGGATATCTTGTCTAGTGTACCTTTCCTTAGGTGATTCAGTGTATCTTGTTCTTTGGTGGTCACCACCATTTATCTATGAATTGTTAAGAGCTAGCTACTCAGATTGCTCTCTTAACCACTGCTCATGTTGGCACAAGAGTCTTTCTCTTCATTTCTCTTGTTCGAGATCTTCCACTAACTCTCGCTCTTTGTGTAATGCATTTTCTAACCACCTCATTTGGTTAGTTTGTGTTGTAGAAGACTCATGTTTATCTGACTCTATTCTTGTAGTCTTGACTCATAGATTCCTCGAGGGGGTTTCTGCTCTATCTATACTCTTTCTAGTTAATTTGACTTTTTCAGTGTACTATTGAATATCCCTATAATCAGACTCCACATGTATTCTATGGGGTTGCTCTGATGTACCCCTAGATTGGGGGGTATGTTTAGAATTCATAGTTCATGAGCTTCCAGATGCATAGTTATCAATAGCTACAGTTCTTTGGGTTGGTTGAGTAGGAAATCGATCCAACCTGTCTAGATGTCTCATTCTCCATGGTTGGTCCTATGGGGTGCCATTTACTCCTATGAGGTCATAGTCTACGGGAATATTTCCTTTTGTGTGAAGGGTTTCTTCTATATGATTCCCACAACTAGATGTAGCTCTAGTTTCTTACCCTTCAGTGGGTAGACCTATTTCATATGTTTCTTGTGAGTCTTGAGGTGTTGCAATTCTTGTTTGCCTTCTTGATGAAGAGGGCTTTGTGGTGACATGTTTTCTCCATGTGGATGGAGATGTGGCAGTCTCATCATCCCTATATGAAGAATGAGTCTTAGAACCTTGTTTATGTCCATGTGAGGAGGAAGCCCTTGAAGTTTCCTCATGTCTTTGAGATGTTTCTGTGTGTTTAGAGGAGACCCTTGATGTCTCCTCATGTCTCCTTGATGAGGATGGCTGTGAAGCCTCTTTTTGTTTATGTGACATTTTTCCATGATGTGGTTCCTTAGTTGGGGTTTCTCAAGGATATCCCCCATGAGTTGGGTTATCACCCCTTAGGCTCGTGGAGCTATGTATCATGGTCTTACGGGTAGGTCGTTTAACATTACTATGGCGGGTATGAATTGCTTTTGTCTCTCCCTCGAAATCAGACCGAGGGTGTTTACTTCTTGTTTTGACCATGTTGTTTTATGACTTGATATTTTGAGTTTACTATTTAGGAATGACCACACAATTCCAAACAAATGTTTATCTTGATTACCAATTTAAGTGTGCCCTAAACTATTTGTTGTGTTTTTATGTGTTGTTCTCTTGATTTCTTTTCTCTTGTTCTTGGATTAAGAATGAGAAGACTCATCCATAGTGACAATCAAGTACACTCATGTCAAACATGATTTTCTCAAAGAAGCTAGGGTACATCGTTGAAGACCCAATGGGGGGTTCGCCTAGCTCCTCCAATTTGAACCAATGATTGTTCCAATAGTGGGAGACAATTTGAACACAAGTAACTTAGTGTCACTATAAGTAAGTTTCCCAATCCATTTCTAGGAAGCTCTAGGGGGTAAACCAGTGGAAGGAGATGAATTCCAACATCACTGGACTGAATTGAAGGTTGGTGATGAAATTCAACTCTCCAATGTTTAAATGAGACATGCATGTGTGGTGTTCATTTTAAGCTTGCGTAACATAAAGTGCATCATATAACAGCAATGAGTCTTTCCTATATGCCTAAGTGCAAAAATACATTTCAATATTCAGAAATATGCATGAACTATTATGATTTGTATGAGCGCACTTTATCTCATGCAACTATGGCCTCTAGCAGGGCCTAAAAGCAAGAAAACAACATACAATGTCTAGCACGTTGGATTCTAGGGCAAATTTTTTAGGCATAAGTCATTGTTCCTAGCAACGCCTAGTGGAAAATTTAAAAGAGGATCTAAGATATGTGAAATGCTTAATTATTTCTTCTTTATTCTTTCAATTTCCAAATATAAATGTGTTTTAAGTTCTCTATTTTGAATACACAAAAGCAGACATAAAGCTATAAAATATCAAAAAAGCTATACCAACCTTTGATCCAGCTCAGAGAGTCGATGTTTTGACCTCTGCTACACTCCAGTCTTGGTCGTTGTTGACCAGAGTGGCTGGTTCTTGGTAGTTGTGGCTCAAAGTAGCTAGTTTCTAGTCATTGTAGATCAGAGCAGCTAGTTTTTGGCCACTGTAGCTCAGAGTAGCTAGACCTGCACATAAAATTAGGTTAGTTTTTTGGCAAAAAATAAAAAATTAGTGGTTGTCCCATTGTGATATCCATATGTAGCGACCCCGGGGTGCACGCGCCACTCTCAACTCTACTTGCGATGTTATTACTATACCAAAAATGAATCTAAAATATTACGAGAAAACATATAAAACAAAAATAACAAAGAATGGATCTTTTCATTAATATCGAATCCCGGTTACATGTCGGTCCCTCTTAGGGATACCCATATTGATACAATGATTTACAAGTGGATGAAGAGATGTCCCCTTTTGCAAAAGGGTGGCACGCTCTAAAATGCTTCCCGGTTCCGCACACAAAAATTTATGAGGGCTTACAGATGCCTCCTTCTCTAACTATGTCTCCCGAATGGATCCTCTTGCTCTCGTATGTCATGGATTATGTCTCATGAACCTGTGGCCCTATATGCAATTCAAACAATAATGCATATTTAGTTGTTCGAGATTGCCTCCTCGGATAAGGTTGTTAGTAATCATAGAATATAACAAAAATATGATAAAATGATACCATGGAATCAAGTAAATCTAAGCTAATGATATAAGAAAACAAGATAAAATATGTTATCTTTTTAAGTTAAGCTTGTGGGCCACTATTCGAGATAGCAGTGCTAAAGTAAACCTTACCCTCTTTGCCCCAAAGCGATGGGTCAAATACTATGATCTGATGTTGAAGAAAGTAGGTGTTATGCCCTTTGATTTTTCAAAGCTCCGTCACACATGTGTTCTCAAAGAGAACTCTCCAAGTCTTGAAAGCTCTCCTCAAGAAGATGTCTCTCTCCCTGATGTGATAAAATATTTCTTGTATGTCATAAGGATCCCTTAGTGCTCTTAGGCTTGCACCTTTTATAGTGTGAAACCCTAGGTCTATGTCCAAGCCCTAGAAATGAATTTCTCATGCGTAGTGCAAGTTAGCAAGAGAATCTCTTATCTATTATCTATATTTGAAGGCCAGTTAACTAAAATCTAACTTCCCACTTGAGTCTTCTATGAGAACTGTTCGTTAGCATGAGAATATTTTGTCCTTTGTTTATGCTTGGACAAAATCTCCTATGTGAACTAGTTATAAAAAGGAATGCAAAGTCACTCTTGCTCACCTTTATTGCATGCAAACTACCACTTTCACCTGAGATTGGGCCTGTTTGTCAACAAACCGCTTCTTATGGCTTAGCCATTGTCATTTGCAATGGCTATGATCTAGTTGTTGTCGTCTATAGTGACTAAGGTCTGGCCGCTCTAGGCTTGACAGGCTAGAATCTGGTTGCTCTTGGCTTGAGCGGCCAAGATTGGATGGCTTGAAAAGGCACCCAAATGAGTGGTGAGAACCACTGTTGGTGCTTGGAAAGTCTAATATTATGTCTTATGATCTTATAAGTGTGTCTATGTAAGTAGCTCCCCTAAGCATGAAATGATTTAGGTGTCTACAGATGCACCTTTTATAGTGTGAAACCTTATGTCTATGTTCAAGCCCTAGAAATGAATTTCTCATGCGTAGTGCAAGTTAGCATGAGAAGCTCTTGTCTATTGTCTATATTTTAAGGCCAGTTAATTGAAATCTAACTGCCCACTTGAGTCTTCTATGCAAATTGTTCATTAGCATGAGAAGCTTTTGTCCTTTGTTTATGCTTGGAGGTTAGTTAACTTAAGTCTAAATGCAAACTCAAGTCTCCTATGTGAACTAGTCGTGAAAAGGAATGCAAAGTCACTCTCGCTCACCTTTATTGCATGTAGACTACCACTTTCATCCAATATTGGGTTTGTTTGTCGACAAAACACTTATTATGACTCAGTCGTTGTCATTTGTAGTGGCTATGATCTAGTTGTTATCATCTACAGTGGCTAATGTCTGGTCACTCTAGGCTTAAGCGGCTAGAATCTGGTTGCTCTTGGTTTGAGCAACCAAGCTTGGATGGCTTGAAAAGGCCCCCAAATGAGTGGTGAAAACCATTGTTGGTGCTTGGAAAGTCCAATATTATGTCTTATGATCTTATGAGTGTGTCTATGTAAGTAGCTCCCCTAAGCATGATGTGATTTAGGTGTCTACAATATGTATATATTAAATATATATATATATATATATATATAATAACAAATAAAATATACAAGTGTTAATATTAATTAAATATATAATTTGTGTTTATAAAGAAAAATGATGAAAATGTATAAGTATTTATATTATATTTAAAATAAAATAAATAAAAATAATATATATTTCTTTATTTAAGGTTATGGCAATAAGTGAAACATTTCTTATTGGATGACCAAATTCCATTAATCAACCGCTAGAGCCAAGTTGCATAAAATAATCCAGGTGTCTTTTTAAAATAATGCAAATGCTCTTATAAAAAAAAAGAGAGATAGCGAGGGGGGAAGCCATATTGGAAAATAAGGTATGTGAGAAACGGAGAGCTGGGGGAAAATTTGCTCAGTGTTCTACGTCCAACTAAAGAGCGTTGGTGCAAACAACTTACTAGGTTGTTCTAAAAATCTAAATTATAATTGTTGTGTGGATATGAGAATGCATTTGAAAATATAAATTATATTTGTTGTGTGGATGTGATAATGCATCTCAAAATATAAATTATATTTGTTGTGTGGATGTGATAATGCATTTGAAAATCTAAATTATATTTGTTGTGTGGATGTGAAAATGCATCTGAGAATATAAATTATATTTGTTGTGTAGATGTGAGAATGCATCTGAAAATCTAAATTATATTTGTTTTGTGGATATGAGAATGCATCTGAAAATCTAAATTATATTTTTTGTATGGATGTGAGAATGCATCTAAAAATCTAAATTATATTTGTTGTGTGGATGTGAAAATGCATCTAAAAAATCTAAAATATATCTTGCTATGTGGGTGTAATAATACATCTGAAAATATGTTCTTGTGCTTATAACTATGTTGAAAAAATTCAGTGAAATCACTTGTAGCTTATAATATTTTGGGATGTTAAATTACATGTTTTTATTTTTCATTCTATTAACGATATAATCCCTAAATGAAGGATAATTATTGTTCATTAATGGATAGAATAGCAACTGCTCCACTGAGTAAATTTGTTCAAACTAAAAATTATACTTGCTCTTCATTATTGCATATGTGTTTTCATATTAGCATGCATTCATGAAGGGCCATGCTAACCCAAAACTGCATCCACACCATTACCTCTTAGTATTGGGGTGTTAAAGAATGAACTTTGTTCGTTCGATCTGGTATTGAAGAGTACTTTGGAGGACAGATACGCCTGCAAGGCTTGAACATGTCCTAGTGTGAAATATGTAATCGAAACCAGAATTTTACTCTGTATGAGAATGTTGTATTTTTAAAATATTTCGCCTGCCAATATGTAGTCAATAAGATAAAACTTTATACGTGTGATTTGTAGACTCGTATTTTTAAACCATGGTGAATGCATGAATTTATTTTGTATATTTCAGTAAGGATATGGTGTTGTGTTAATATTGGAATGTGATGTTCAAATTTTCAAGTTTTTAATTATATAAATTATTGGTTAAGAAGCCACCAAAATTGTTGTGGTTGTTAAGAGCTCATTGTGTTCACTTCGGTGACACCTTTGGAATGCTTCACTCATTGATTCCAGTGAAATCTTGGAGCTGTGTATGTCATGGTTTATATAAGCCACTAACTAATGCAAATTAAAGCTTGAAAGTTGGGGTTCTGAATAGATGATGAAGTGTAAATTTGTATCTTGAGATAGTCGAAAATGTTCTTAATAGGATTTACCAAAAAATAATTTCAAACTTATGTTTTTGTACTTTGTGTGAAACTTATACAAGTTTTTTTATATATCAGTGATACCCATAAATTTAATTTATGACAAAAATTAGACTATATTTTTGACATATTTTCTATGGGTTTAATGGATTGCATGAACAACTTCGAGATTAAACTCGAAGAAGGAAGTGACGTATTTAAATAGCCTCTCATCCTTATGAATAAATTCTCTTTTAATGTCGGACATAAACAAAATTTGAAATGAAATTTAATCTTTATGATTGTTTTGTATTATTTTATAAAGATATAACATGAAATTTTTTGAAGAAGTTTTTCGGATATATTAGGTTAAAGTTTAAACTATTTAATTGTTTAAATATTAATGAGTGATCCAAGTAGATATTCTTTCAAGATAGTATGGGTAGAATCATTTTCTTTATATGATGAAATAGGTGATGTATAATAATACTTCTCAAAAATAACACCAAATAGTCTAGAATTTCTCAAAAATAACACCAAATAGTCTAGAATTTCATAATGGAAAGCCATAGTATATTAAGTACATAACATAATTTTGTTATTAATCGACTATAGTTTGAAAAGAAAAAATCAAAAATGAATTTTGTACTATAAGCTCAAGATAGGGTCAAACTTATTTTTTTGGGTGATCTGAAATTGTTTCTAGTCTAAACACTATGATATTAAGCCTGATTTTGCTTTATTTTAATTTAGAAGCTACTAAAATATAATGCCTCACTCTCGACCATGAGTAAAGAAAGTGGTTAATTTGAAAGTCATGCAAAAGCATTGGGTAGTCTAGCTAGGTCATAAAATGTACTGTGATAGATATCACCATGGAATATGTTTTATATAAAAGAGTTGTAAGTTTAGGCAATATTTATCAAATAAGATTTCATAGAATATTAGTGTTGGATTGGGTGACAATATATTATATATAAAGATAGAACAATTCTAGTTTTAGTTATCGATCGCTTATAAAGTGAATTTATGTTTTAGTTATTAAATAAAAGACTTGTCTTAGATTATTTTTAAATTTACATTTATCAAAATAGAGTTGACTGATGTTTGTCATTCAATTATATAAAAGTATATTCTTCCTTAAAAGAATTTATCATATTTGAATAGTTTGGTAAAATGTCAAATCTTTGTTTTCTTTATATATTTTTATAAATTGTTTCCATGGTTGTAAACTATTAACTTATAATTTGTATACACTATAACTTGAAGAAATAAACTATTTTTCATATACTTGGAAATAATTACAAAAAATACCCTTCGAGTAGGAAGGACTGCTCCGACAAAGGAAATACCTTTATACGTCGAGAAGGATGTTAACAAGTATGGAAATGATAATTTTCAAGGAAGAAAGCAATCGAGAAGGATGGCTTAGTTTTTCCAAATTAAGAATTGATGACATTAAGGAGAATGTCGTCCACCCAACTCCAATAGCCTGTAGTGGTGACTATTATTATTTGGGGATAATCATTCTCTAGCAACAAAGAAATGATAGGAGGTCCTATGTTGTAGAGAGTAACAAACGACGATATGGGATGTCATTCTAGGTTATCGAACAATGTAGTACATGAGGGTAATCATGATCCAAACCTTGATTGTGGATTTATCAAGACTAGAGAGCTGGTCCTTGAGGTAGAAATTTCCAATGGTAGATCGTATGGGCAGCACTACCGTCAATTGGGGCTTGGTCTGATTCACCTGGTCCATATGCGAAAGTATTGATAAATCCTGATAATACCTTAGATGAAGGTCAATAATCAAGAATTGGCATAGTTACGCTAGCTCTAGCATGGGCCTAAAGGGTATATCATCATGTCAATGGACCATTAGAATAGAATAGGATCATAGATCTAAGCTCTCCATGCTACAATATGGGTAAAATATTGCATCCACCTTTCCATGTGTTATGGGCCCTAGAAAGGCAACCCCTTTTCGAGCAGCCAGTATTTGAGTAATGAGAGAGTGGGTCTCATATATGGTAGTATATAGAAAGAAATTGGCCGGTCTCAAGCACTTGATATTTTATCTACAGTGGTATAGGATCTCAAAGTGTGAACATCTATGCCTAAGTACTAATACAAGGTTGGGTGTGCTTTTATCAAATTAAAATATTTGTGTTTTGATAAATCAAAATTTTGGATTTGCATTTTTAACAACCAAGTGAGTAGACCTGGGTTGTTACAAATGACATTAACTCAAAATGTGGTTATGCCTCATAATATTAGAATAATTTGGGACTTCTTTGTGATCCTTTTGTTAAGAAGAAAATTTCTCTCTTGGGTTGGTTTTTGTGGGTTGTTACAATTGGTATCAGAGCTCTAGATCATAGGACTAGAAGCTTCCATGGAGAGAACTTAGGATAGCCTTTAATTGATGTTCTACTTTGGGGATACATGCTCTTCTAGGGACATTAACGTGATCTGAGATAAGATGGATATTACACATCATTTGGACCAGTCAGACCAAGGAATAAAAATCCTAGAGAGTATAGTTTCATATTGGGTATGGTACCTTGTGGGTAGGCAAGTGTGGCCTTGATCATTATTATGAGGGTGATAATGGTCTAAGTTAGTTCATGGGGAGATTAAACTAACTGATTGTAAGTACAATTTGGGAGAAAATTATAACTTACCTAGCTCCTTTTTGTGGATAGGATATGGTACCTATATTGAGATCATATAATAAGGTGGGATCAATTATACAAAAGGAAGTTATATTGTGTCCCCCAAAGATGTATAGAAGAAAAATAGACTCTAGGAAGAAAATTGGAATAATAATGGACTCTAGTAAGAATTTTGGAAGAACAATGGACTCTAGCATGAAAAATAGAACTATCGAGTCTAGTAAGAAGTCTAGAAGAGAGATTGACTCTATTTTGAAGTCTAGAAGAACAATGGAATCCAATAGATAAGTTGGAAGAATGGAGGATCCCACGAGTAGAAATGATAAATATTACTTCCCTAGTTAAGTTGCTACAAGAGGAAATGAAACAAATTACATCTTTAGTTAGGTCAGAGCAGATGGATCAACAACAATCAATATTGTAGATGATAGCTGAACAAGAATCTAAAAATGAGAAATAAAAAATAAATTCAAGAGAGGGATCCAAGATCAAAAATAAACAATTCAAAACCCCAACCTCAAAAGTAGGATATTTTAACTCAGAAAGAGAGAACAGGGAGAAGACGTAGGAAATATCTCAAGCACCCAGGATAGTTTACTTTATTTATGGGGGTCCTCATTATGCTAATAAGTGTCCCCATGGCCATAGTACTGTAATAGAGTCGAGGAAAAACCACATCAAATCTATGCAACCATAGGAAGTCAGAACCTATATGGACAAGCCACTCCTATATTATTGAATGGTAAGTTTTTTAATAAGAATGTTAAAATTTTAATTGATAGTGGAGCTATAGATAGATTTATTTCCACTAGTATTATAGGGGATATTCCAAAAAGACCTATATATTTGGCACAAGGATGGAAAGTTGAGTATGATTCTGGATAGACTTACTTAGTGGATCAATGTCTTCCTACAACCAAGATCATATTACCCAAAGGATCTACTGTATGGCACTTATATGTAGCACGGCTACATGCCTTTGATATTATCCTCGAAATAGATTGGTTAAAGGCTCATGGAGCCCTAATCAATTTCAAAGAAATATGGATGGACTATACTAATAAGAATAAGAAGATATTAAGGATCCAAAGTAGGCAAGGGTCTTTTTGACCCGATTTGTTATCAGCCATACAGCTAAAGGCATTAAAAAATCATGGTTTATTATATGTAGTAAAGATAAATGACAAGACAGATGATAATGAGAATGAGAAAATATTTAAGAGACATCCAATTCTACATGAATTTAGGGATGTATTTCTAGAAGATCTCCCAAGCCTACCACCTTGATGTGAATTTGACTTCACCATTGAACTAATGCCTAGAGTTGAACCCATTGCAAGGACATCTTATAGAATGACTCCTATTGAGTTGCAAGAATTAAAGGTGCAACTTCAATATTTATTGGAAAAGGGTCTGATTAAACCTAGTGTGTCACCTTGGGGTGCTCTAGTACTATTTATGAAAAATAAGGATGGTTCCTTGAGATTGTGCATCGATTATAAGATGTTGAATAAGGTGACCATCAAGAATAGGTATCCTTTGCCAAGGATTAATGATCTCTTTGATCAGCTAAAGTATGTCACTATATTTTCAAAGATAGATTTGGGATATAGATATCATTAACTAAGGATTCACAAGGAGGATACTCACAAAATAACCTTTAAGACTAGGTATGGATAATATGAGTTCAAAATGTTGCCATTTAGGTTGACAAATGTGCCAAGATCTTTTATGAATCTGATGAACAATATTTTCAAAAAAATATTTAGATTGGTTTTTTTATATTTCTTGATGATATCTTGATATATTCTCACACCAAATAGGAACATGACCAACATTTGAGGTTAGTGTTAGAGGTGTTGAGAAAAAATCAACTATTCAAAAAGTCATCTAAGTGTGAGTTCTATGCCTCACAAGTTTAATATATGAGGTACATTATATCTTCAAAAGGAATTGTTGTAGACCCTAAGAAAATTGAGACCATTCTAAGTTGGCATGCACCCAATAATGTGTTAGAAGTTAGAAGTTTCATGGGGATCACTGGTTATTATAGGTGTTTTATAAAGGACTGTCCATAAATTTTCCACTCTATCACTAACCTTCATAGAAAAAAAGAGAGTTCAATTGGATGGATATATGTGAGATTACCTTTGACACTCTGAAGAATAAGCTAGTTATAGCACCAATTCTCAGGATACCAAATCCTCTTGGGAATTTTATAGTATATACAAATGCCTCCTTATAAGGTTTGAGTGAGGTGGTATCCCAAAAGGAAGCTACAATAGCATGCACGTCTAAGAAACTCAAGAAACATTAGTTTAATTATGCTACACATGACCTAAAGTTAGTAGTGGTTGTGCATACACTAAAGTTCTAGAGGCACTCTTTTTTTGTAAAACCATTCAAGCTAAGGATAGACCACCAAAATCTAAGGTATATCTTTATCCAACCTATTTTGAATGCAAAACATAGAAGGTGAATAGATTTCTTAGTTGAATATGAATTTGGTATTGAGTATATCAAAGGAAAAGAAAATAAGGTTGTGGATGCCTTAAGTGGAGAAGGAATATAGCAGCAATTACCCAAAGTCATATAGACTTGATGGACAAAGTCAGGGTAATGCATCTACAGGATCAGTACTACATTGAAATCTAGGAAAAAATTGAGAGAAATCGTAAAGAAAATAAGGATTTTAATATAAAATATGGACTTTATGTTTCAAGGATAGGGTTGTCATACCCAAAAATTGGTGATTAAGGATAACGATTATACAAGAGACACATAGTTCTACCTATTCTGCTCATCTAGGAGGTGCAAATATGAGAGACAACATTAAAAAGACCTATTGGTTAGGAATGAAACAAGATATCACTAGTTTTATCGTTAAATGCTTGGAGTACCAAAAGTTTAAAGTAGAGCATTGGAATCTAGAAAGGAAATTGTACCCACAAGATATACCTACTCAAAAGTGGTAGGTTATATCTATGGATTTTATTATGGGTTTACCTAAGACTAGGTACTGTTGTGACTGTTTCACAACTAGCCCCAAAGCTTGGGGACCCACATTTTTTTTATAAATTTTGGTGTGGTTTTTGTCTTTTTCTTTTTTTTTATAGGTTTATTAAAGTGTTTATAATTCAAACATTAACTGTTGGGTTAATTCATGTTTAAAAAATTAAATAAACTAAAAAAAAGGAATTAAAAAATAAATAAATAAATAAATAAATAAAACAAAGAAAAGAAAAAAGAAAGGATAAATAAAAATAATAATAATATATATATATATATATATATATATATATATATATATATATATAAACAAATGAACATAAAATAAAACAAAAAAAATAATAAAAATAAAAAGGGATAATATATATATATATATATATATATATAAATATATATACATATAATATAAACAAAAAAAATAATAAACATATAAAGGGTTATTATTTTTATATTTATATATATGTTATATATATATATATATATATATATATATATATATATATATATATATATATAATATCTTATATTTTTCATGGTGGCCACGTATAGCTCTTAAAGCTTTTAAAGCACCTTTTATTAGCTTTAAGTAGTATGTAGTGGTAGGTTTGTTTTTTAGCTTTTTGTTTTTTTTGTTTAAGTTTTAATTTTTAATTTTTTTCATGTTAGTTAAGTGAAGTTTAGTTTTGTTTTTTTAACGTGTTCTTTTTCTTTTTGCAGGGTATTGCGTAGGAAACGAAAGGGCCATGAGAAAAGAAACGCACGACATGGAGAATGCCAAGCGAATGGAAACTTAAACGAAACGGAGAGCTGCGAACAACATTGGAAATGAAATGAAGAGTTGGAAAACCAATGAAAGGGCATATTGAAAATTTTTTTTTAAATAGGCCATACAAACACAAAAAGAGGGAGGACGGAAATTCTGGCATGGCCAAATGGAACTTTGGGCATGGCCGCATTTGTAAAACTTGGATTTTAATTTGAATGTGAAAGCTTCTATTCAGAAATTTCAGGCCTTGTTAGCAAGAAAGAATGAGAAATTTTCTGCATGCTCTATTTTAATTGTTTTATCTTTCCCCTTCCAAATTTCAGATTTGTATGTGGAATTTACACCATTGTTTTTGGGTTATTTCATGTGAATGTCTGCAATCTGGAAATTATTTTAAACCCTAGGAGCCAGCACCTAGTTTACTTTGATTGTGTGTAGTACAGGTCAAATAGGCTAGGTTGCATGTACGAAACTCTCACGTATTCGGTTTTGCAGGATGGGGTGCTATCAAACTGAAGGAGCTTTTGCATTGCTGCATTTTCAGCAATTATTTTGATGCAAAATTTTAATTTTCTGTTTTCAAAAATTTTTATTTCAGAATTTTTTCTTATTTTCAGGCATTAAAATAAACATTAAAAAAATTTCAAAATCCAAAAATAATTTCGCCATTGCGTAGGTTATAATTCAGACTTCCAATACGCACTTTGAAATTTCATTTTCGGAGTTGTTTAGTATTTTTTAAAATTCATCGAAGTTGTTGTTTTGTCACAGTTTTTAAAAATCCGAAAATAGAAAATTTCCATTTTAAGGTCAAATTTCATTTTTCCAGTTTTGTTTTGCATTCATGAGCCTATGATGACATTCCCTTCATGGAAATTCCAATTTCATTGAAGGAGTTATGTTTTATGGCATTTTCACAAATTCTCATTTTGGGCCTAAAATTACCCTTTCTTCATAAAAATTCTAATTTTGCGAAAGAGGGGTAATTTGAGTATTATATTGAAGGTCTTTGCCTTAAAGCACTTAATTGTTCATCTTGATGAAAATTTGATTTCATTTAAGAGGGATAAGTTAAAGTGACATTTTGAAGCTACATGTGAAGACCCTATTCATCATTGAGGATTTAATGCAAGATAAAAAACTATTTTAAAACCATCAAGATAAAAGGAATTAAAGCACTACATCGTGGTCATATGAGGGCCAACTCACATTTGATTTATTTTGGTTCAATGAACAATCACTAAAGTTTCATGGTAAAATAAACCAACATTGCCCCTTGTTTACAGTTACTTGCAATCACTAAGGTGTTCCAAGCATTTAAATTGAATATCTTTATTTGAGATTACTAATGCACATATGCAAATGCTAATATAACGGAGACCTTGGAGAAGTTGTTTGTTTAACTTCTTTGCAAGGGGATTTGGAATCCAAATCCTAAGGGAGAGTGTACTTTCACAATTGGGTGAAAATACCACTCAATAGGTACCAACATGATGCAATACTTGCGGTGGTTGATAAGATGACTAAGGTTACATATTTTATATTGGGAATATTGAATACTGAAGATAACAATAGAAGATTGAGATATCTTATATTTGATAGAGGTAGTGATTTTGACTCTTCTTCTTCATTTGAATCCTATAAAAAGTGATTTTTAGCTATGTATAGGATTGTTTAATAATAGCAATGGTGAAAACAATCTAACCTAAGGATACTTTTGTGTAGAAAATTTTTTTGTAGAGAAAATTTTAGATGATGAGGGAGATCTAGATGGATCTATCTCAAAATGTAGAAACCCGCTAAAACATCCATTATGCAAGGAGTGATATTATTGTTACTAATATCTCCTTCCATTGGCCCCTTAGTTTAGATTATGGAGAATGTTGAAATTATAATATAATTCACAATCAATATATGACACTATGTGATGTATTAGATAGGCCTAAGTGGTATTTCATTGTAAGATATTTTAATTATTTGTAATATTTTATTATGTAAGCCTTATGGGCCTAGGTTAACCTTGTTATGCTTAAACCCAATTTATAACTTGTGATTAACCTAAATACTTCTTGTTATGTTGTACTAGGTTAAACATTATGATGTAATTAGGGTTTGGGTATTCCTATAAATACCCCCTCACACTCCTCATTATTCATGAAAGTGTTTTGGAATATTATCTATGGACAATAATTATTTATGGTGTCTGTTGGTGCCTCAAATCACTTTTTTCCTTTTGGTTGTTGTATAATATTTGAGTGAATGTTTTTTTGTTATTAATTTCTAAAAAATATTGTGAATTCCAACACCTCCACCTACATTTCCAATCAAATCTAGTAACCATTAATCTTATCCTAATCCCACCAATTGGAGTTATAATTAATCCATACCACTAACAACTCTTTCGCAATCTTATCTAATACTTATATTTCTTTTAACAAATCCTCCAAGGATACCATGGATTTTATAAATCCATCCCTTTGTTGAGCCCATGTGGGCATCATAAAAGGTGGATAACTATACCCAAATCACTTATGAATTCCTATTATAACTTAATAAAATTTTATTGAATTATGATCTCGCGTACAATCAACATTATATGTCATAGTGTGGTTTATTCAAGGCTTAAACTAGCTAATGCATGATGCTTCAATTTGGTAGCCTACATGCAAAGTGGAGCTTTTAGAATATATTCTATAATTATATTGATGAAATAATTCAAGTTAGATTCTATATTAAACCTATAATAATTTGGCTCTTGAAACCTACCCTAATCCTTTTGTATAGTTTCTATCATTTTGTATCTTTGTTTGCACATAGATTTAGAATTTATTCATCATTATTTATATAAAAAAGTATTATCGATAATCATAAGCACCATCGATGCTTCGACAAGACTATGACACTTTTTCCCTCTGTGTTATAAATACCAAATTTTTCATTTTGCATCTTCTATATCTTATCATGAATATAGCTTTGATGTTGTCCAAGGAAATGAAAACCTTCCTCTAAATCATATAGACCCCTCTATGTCTGATATAATTTTGTCTTTTCTATTTTGTAGATACCTAAAGGAGCAAAACAAATTAAGAAAAATCACCACCAATAGTAGGAATTATCATCACTGCTTATAAATAAGTGGTGCTTTGTCTAGAGAAAAAATCAAGTTCTTTCATTCCATATCTACCTTTTTTATTTTAAATCTCATTCTCTATTTCCTATATTTTTTTGCCTGTTACTTTTTTTATGTTTTCTTTTCATTGAAAGGAAAAATAAAATAAAAGTATAGTCACACTATCTTATGGGAATGTCTATAAGCATTTACCATTTTTTAGAATAACATCTAGATTAGATCCTACATCATCACTTAAATGTGAATCACATATGGATTATGATTTGTATGCATTGAATATTTCTTATACCCTTTCCTAAGAAAACATAAATGTTTTTTTCATCATCTAAAAAATATATCTAGATTTAGATGTGTTTGTTGCATCTTGCATATTTTTCATTTGTAGTTAAACAATTTTTAGCCTTATATTAAGGTACAAGTAGTTAGAGGGGCATCTTAGGAAAACATAGGTTTTTTGAATTCAAAACATTAAACTTAGAGTTTCTATAAAAACTTTTTTGTATCATCAAGGTGAGATGTTGTGGACTTGTCATTGAGTAGGGATAAGATATCTATCATACCCATCCCAATATACAACTTAGAGGCCCTCCATAATTTTATTGTCTTATAGTTCACATGGGTCATAAATGAACCAAGGACTATTTTCTAGATATTATATTATAATGGAGATTTGGATGAGAGTAGGGTTATACCTTTCCAAAAATAACACTAGATGATGATTATATAAAGAATGGATATAGTAATTCTAAAATATCATCCAAGACAATTATTTTTTAATTGTCTTTATTCACATGTTAGCTCTTATATTGAGAAATATTCTGGATTTGTTCCTTCCATAAGGAGTATTCTTTATGTTTCCCTACATGAAAGGTATTATCAATATTGTCTCTTGTGTGAATTACACTCTTTGTGGTTGTTCTTGATATTTTTGTATAATGGTGAATCATTTATGTTTACAAGAATAGAGGTTCATAACACCTAGTATTATACCAATAATTTTGGTAGATTGGGGATTGATTTGCATAATTTCTATATTTGTAGAGTTTGTTTACAATATTTATGAGTTTTACAACTCTACAAAGCTTTCCTATATACTACATGTCTTTATTTAAAATTCCAGTTATAGTAGAAAATATGTTGGAACAAATTCAAAGGATATTATTATGGAGTGGTACAAAGGAAAAAAAAATATCCCTGGTATCTTGGGATAGGGTTTATATTCCTAACAAGGAAGGAGGATTGAGTTAGAAAAATGAAAGGGTTTAATAAAACCTTGGTTAGAAAAAGTGGATGGAGGTTGATTCAAGAGAATGAGGCCTTACGGAAAAAGATAATAAAAGTTAAATATCTCGAGAATAATAACTCTTTTCTAAGATGTACAAACCCTCCTCCAAGTTCCTCTCTTCATAATAATTTTGTTAAGATGAGACCTCTTTTTTGTAAAGGGATTTAGTGGAAGGTTAGATATGGCTCCCAGATTAATTTTTGGGAAGACTCATGGATCATGGTTACTCCTCTAGGGCTTATTTATGATTTGAATCTTGCTAGAAACATTTTGGATGATTCCTTCAAAACAAAATTCAAATATTTTATAAATAGAGGAATTTATGGTAAGCAATAGAAAAATATCGATAGGCATTCTAGTTTGAGGGACATTTAATAAGCAATTATGAATATAAATCAATTGCTACAATCATATCATTTAATCCAAAATAAGGATAGAGATATTATATTTAGGGCTCTCAATACCTCTGGTAGTTATTCAGTTAAATCAAGATATGAATCCCATATCTCTCCCTCCCTGGGTAACTTTGAAGCAAATAACAATTGGAGCAAGTTTTTGATTCCAAAGATTACCTTCTTCCTGTGATTGGCCATAAAAAATAAGATTTTAACATAAGAAAATTTAATGAGAAGGGGATTGTATCTCCCTAATAGATTTGTGTTATGTATTAAAAGTGAAGAACCAATCAAGCATATGTTTATGAGGTGCCCCTGCTCTTAAAATATTTTTGAATTTATGATGAAGGAATTTGAAATTTAGTGGGTGAATCCAAAGTATTTTATAAATTTTTTTGAACAATGGAAATATTTTTTTTCCAATTTAGGGTTATCTCAAGCTTGGAATCTAGCCTTGCCTCACTTTTTTTAGGAAATTTGAAAGGAAAGGAAAATAAAATCTTTAATAAATTATATAGGAATGAAATCTCAACCTTCAATAGAATTATGGCTCTAATTAGGGATATTCTATGTATTATACCTCATCATAATTATGAAGGAAGGGTAGTGGAAGCCAAAATTGCTTTAAAATGGGACTTTTTATAAGCCAAAATTATGATATTGAACCCAAAATATTGGCTAGATCAAATATAGTCTAGAAACCACCTCAACCTAGATGGATTAAAGTGAACTTTTATGGGGCAACTAAGGGAAACCCTACTAGGGCAAGAGAAGGGGTAATTTTAAAAAATACAAGTGGGAAGATCATAGTAGCATTTGCATAATCTTAGGGTATGCAATCCAACCATATGATAGAAAAAAGGGCCCTATTTATAGGCATGGACTTAAGTAGTTGAATATAAAGAGGGTCATTATTGAAGGTGATTCGTTAAATATTATTAATTGCTTAAGGGATAAGAATGAAGCTTGTTGAAACATATCAAACATTATAGTAGATTCAAGAGAGATCATTTTATTATTTGAGGAGGTTAATATAGTGCATATCTATCGAGAGAGCAACCAAGCAGTAGATTGGATGGTCAATAAAAGTGTAGACAGTCCTAAACCAATTCTATGGAGGGATGATTTCCCTAGTGAGTTAACAATTATAGTTAATATGGAATTATAAGTTTATGATATAAATAATTATGGTTAAATTATTTATTATTGGTTGCAACCTTTATTGACCTCATTTATTCATAGGAAGTGAAGCATTTCTATTTTTTAATCTTGTAAGGCACCTATGTGACTTCTTGTCTTGTTTTGATGCTAGTAACTGCAAATTGTTGATGTCTTAGTTCATTTTTTCAAATTATTAATTGTTTTATTTAATTTAGAGGAGCGTTATTCTAAAAAAGGGTTGGAACCCTTTCAAAAAACCCTTGTTTTCACCCTAATCAAACAAACAATATTTGTAAGTTTTTGAAAAAATAAAAGATTCATCATACATTTTTTGGAAGCCATATAATTTTGTAAATGTTTTATATTTATATAATTCTTACACCATCATGTATATTTTTGGATAATATTACATTATTTGGTACATGCTAATACCTCCATGGTACCTATGGTACAATGCAAATATTATATTAAGGTTTGAATCTATAGCCTAGGAGTGAGATTCATATTTCCCCTTTAAGTGTCTATGTGTAGGATATGCACAAGTGTCATGTAAGTAAGAGTGCATATAATGAGAGAAAATGCATAAGTGTCATGTAATTAAGTGTGCAAGTATATAATGTTGGGATGTGCACAAGTGTCATGTATTAGGTGTGCATGTATAAGAGTAAGTATCATGTAAAAGAGTACAAGTGTCATAGATCTAAGTGTGCATGTAAATAGAGAGTCAAGATTCATGTATACAAGTGGAAAGATGAGAAGTCAAAAGACATGTGAGAGTCTTCATATGGAGAGCAATAGTCAAGTACTGAAAAAGTCATCTTGTATGTCTATATTATGCAGACAAAGCTCCATGTATATTTTCTAAGAGTACTAATGAATAACACATTCAAGCATTAATAATATTGAAGCTTGTATGCATATTTTGAGCAATTATACTGTAAGTTTCTTCATGTTATTGCATGAATAATTTTGGCCATTTTATATTCATATTTGATATTTTCATGAATGTTATTATTATTTATATTGGCTGAATTAAATATTGATTTCTCTTATATTGAATTCTACTCAAGATCCATAATATAGGGACCTAAGATAATCTAGCTTAAAGCCAACATATATTACTTTGAGTAGCATAAAAATGACTAGTCACTTGGTAAATTCTAAGTCATATTAAGGGATTCGTGGTGATTAAATATATAGATATCATAGGTATAAAATGAAAATTTTAAAGGCATAATATTAATTATAATTTTCTAGGATCTATATATTTATAGATATGTTTATATTTCAACAATTTCTATTCCATTATATATATATATATATATATATATATATATATATATATATATATATATATATATATATATATATATATATATGAGTACTATACAAATGATTGGTCAAATACTAAATTATAAGAAATATTAAAGGAGTTATGGATACTTGAAGTTGGAATATCAAAGTTACTTTTTTAATTGCACAATGATTTATTAGACAAAAAATTTACATCTCTCAGTCTAGATAAGCAAATCAATTTTCATTTATTTTTAATTTAAAGTCAGACTGTTACAAAATGAGAAAGCAAAATTGGCTCCACGAGAAAGCCATATACTCTTATTATGGTACCTTTTGATAAAAAAATACCAATATTTTATTTTTACACTAGTTTTCTACAGGTGATCTTTTGCTTCCCTCATCAACAAAGAAATCTACCCCTTTATGCAATACAATGTATGACCAAGGAAGAATCTATTGAAATTATAGAAAGAGTTGGATGCTTGAAGAGCCAGTGTCCAGTCTAATGTAGATGTAAATATTCCATCATCATCTCTCCTTTTAATTTGAATATCTAGGAATATTTCTTCTTCAAAATAAACAAAAATCCAATACAAGTAGGATGGATATCAAAAAACTCTTATGTGCCCAAACTCTATAATTTGTTCATGCATTCAATTAGTAAAAAATTTGGCCCTATCAAAATAAATGGGGTTCTAGGAGTTATTTATGGCATAGGCCATGGCTATTTGATAGTCATTCACCATGTTATCTATTTCTAGACCAAAAATAATAGCTAGCATAGCAATATTTTCTTAAATATAGCTCTAAAAACTAGTTATACGAGCTAGATTTCTAGGAAGACTATTTTCATTTTCTTTTAACTACTTTAGCCATGATTCTACTTTATTGGTGTAAAAAGTGGCTTAGATTTTTTGGTCAAATTATTTTGGTAAAAAAAATGGAATAGTTCCAATAAAAACATCTAAGAGATTTTAGAAAAAAAATAGAAGAGTACCTAGTCATTGTAATCCCTTATAGTCCATGATTTTGGGTTATAATATTCAGCTATTGCTTCAACTAGCTTTGGGCATGCATGCACTCTTTTTAGCATGAATTATTCAATGAGGAGTCCCAATAACATCTAACTTCATGAACCTCTAAAAAATTTATGGCCTTTTGCTCTATTGTGCTCCTCAGGTGCTTTACTTTGGCAGTCAAGATAAGGTCCAAAACATTTCCCAGATGATCAACTAGCTTCTCAAATTCCATGGCCATTGTATTATTCTCACCAAAGTATGGGAAGTAGGTAATCACTTTTGTATTATTCTCACCAAATTACTAAGGGCTTGATTACTTTAAATGAAGTCAATGGTACTTTTTATAAGCATTTGCTAATCGTTAGAACCATAAGACTAATAAAACATGCATTCTTTGCATATAATTCAAATGCTTTTTATCTTAACTTGATTGATTTTACCAAATATTAGGTGCATGTGAGTGTCTCAATCTAATTTTAACTTTATTTTCACTACCTTATTTGACAAATAGCCTTTATTTAAAATTAGCTTTATTTTAAATTGCTTATTTACAATTTGGTACAAGGCTTTGGCATTCTTTTTATGCTAGGTGTTTCAAATTTTCCTTGTTTAAAAAAATGGCAATGTCTTGACCATAGCAACCCAAAATTTTGATGCTCCCATCTATCTAAAATTTGGGACACCTTATTTGTAATGTTTATAATCTTGTTGTCTAATTTAAATTTCTAATAAATTACTTTTTGGTGTCAATTATTGTATCAAAGTGATCCAATGAGAACTTTTCTAAGATCTTTATATCCTCTTGTAGCACCCTAAAATTGTCACGGTTAAAACTTTAGTAAAAGATAAAAGATAAAAATTTGAATTTTAACCCCAAAACCGCTCCAAAATCGCCTGTTACCCAATTTCCTTGTTTTTCGTGCCATTTTTAGGATTTGTTTTGACCGTTAGACGATATCGTCGCAGATTAGACGAGATCATCCTAGATCTGACAAAATCGTCATGGACAGAACATCCAGACGATTTTTTCCCAAAACTAAATTTTCATAATTAGCTTATATTTCAAACAGCGTCTCCAACTTGGGCAGAAGCACGTCTACGCAGTTGGAGATTTCCCTATTGGAGATCTCCTAGATTGGGATGATCCCCAACCTCCTAGCCTCCCCCTAATCCTATATAAACTAGGATTTTTCTAGTTTATCCCCCTAACTCCCCCTGATTCTGATTCCCCTAAACCCCTTAGCTGACTGATTCAGATCCTTATTCACTAGAGCATCCTCATACTACTGTTTGTATGCTGTATTTTGCATTTTCTTGCAGGAACTCTACTATTTTTTAGTCGAAGATAGCTCGGATTGTTGCAAACGATCTCGGACGATTACGGACGATTTTTTTGAGGAGCGCAGACGATCACGTACGATTGGAGGCAATCCTGACTGTAGTCCAGATTGGGGGCAATCCGAGTCCAGATTTTGCATCTTCTTAATTTTTTTGCATTTTTCCATTATAATTCTGCATTATCTTAGGTTATTATGTTTTTGCATCTTGGAGTTCACCTCATCTAGTATAAATGCATGATAAAATCAAAATAGATTGTGAAGTTGATGCTTGTCCTCTCTAATTACTGTTTGCTTCTGTCATTCAGACAAATTTATAGTTATTTCTATCATTTCCCTTCACTTCTGTAGTTGCATCTTGGGTATTTTGTATCTATTTCTGTGATTGTAGGTTTCTGATGAATTTGTTAGATATCAAATGATCATGTCTGATCTCAAATGATTACGTATGAACTGATGTGATGTGGACTGCTACAAAACTTAGAATCCTCATTAGACATCCAAAATCAGGTATGATCTGTCCTAATTTTCCTATTCTCTGTGTTTAGCAACCATTTCTATTTTTTGTATCTATTTAAATCATTTTTGGCATATAGAATAGTTTAGATTCATTTTGGCCAAACCTAGGAGCTGAATGATTGAGTATAAAATGAACACATCAAACCCATTCCCAACCTAGGCATGGAAACTGCCACTCAAAAGTTTCCTGGTGAACCCACCATCCATCGAAAATTCACCCTTATACTCCTCCCTTGAGATGTGGGACCTTCAAAGGGCCTCTCAGTCCAAGGTATTGTCCCATCCTTCTCGCATCCCCCTTCTGGGCATGGATCCTATAGCCTGAGGGTAAGGATACGGAAAATTTGGAGCGATACACCTCTATCAGTTGCTAAAGGTATTTTGGGTCCTCTTCAAACATCTCTTTAAGGTATTCTAGGTTATCTTTAGCCAAATTGATGTTATCCTCATCTAATTTTTCAATTTGTTCCTATGGATATTCTAGATCCTCTTCAATAAAATTGGTCTCTTCTTCCTTTATCTTTTCTATGTGGTATAGGCTAGGCTTTTCTACATATATCTAGATCTTCCTCCCTTTATGATTAATTTACATATGCATGTAATCTAGAGATAGGTACACCCCAAATTTAGTAGTGAACTCTCTTGATAAACATAGACCAAAAAGAGGAGGGAGATCAACCACTATTATCTTCTAGATCATAGTGACTTACGATATCTTATGTAGCACCATTGGTACATCTTTGATAGGTCCCACCATCCAAACTAGGGTCCCGTCTAATTGATATATGCTAAAACTAGTCCAAGTGTACTCCATGCCCATTGCATTACAAACAACCTTAGGCATGACTATAGTGGTTGTTTAGGAATTGACCAAATAGTTATGAACAACCCATCCCTCCAATCATAAAGACATAAAAGGGTGGAGGATTAATTTATCCCATCCTAAGATTTTACTAATCTTGAGACAAGTTAAAGTCCAAGAAGTCAAATTCTCTTGATGATGTACTTTTTAGGGCTACCTTGAGCAAATTAGTCTATCCAGGTGTCAACAAAGCATAATGTATATTTTCCCTTAAGATATATTTCATCAACTCTTCAATAATGTTTTACTTGGATGTTTTTGTTAGACTTTCCTCCTTTTGGATGGGCTCCTTGAATCTCTTTTGATATTTTTGCATCACTTATTACATGTGTTTCTTTATGACCAATTAGATGCAACCTTCTCAGCACTTGCTCCCTAGATTCTTCTTGATTATCCTTAGGTATTTCCTTTGTCTTGGACTACTCTTTGGATTACTCCTTAGAATACTCTTCATGTTTTCCCTTATATGGTTCAATTGAACTCTTCAAGTTATAAATATTTCAAGGACTTTCCAAGAGAGGTCTCTTCTTGGATCTAATAAATACATAAACATCATCAGAATTTGGAGGATCTTTAATCATGGGACTCAACTCTAGATTTATAAGCATACCAACTAGCCATTTTTATTTCCTTTTATCATTTTTAGCAATAAACAACTAATATTGGTGCTAATAGACTATGTAGGTATCAACATTATGTGGATCATTACAAGCTAGACATCATAAGTCTTTCTAATATGTAGATACCACTTTCTCCTAACATTTGGAAATAAAAAATTTATTTCCAGTAGAACTGCTTTTTTAAGCTCCTTGGTCCCTTCAAATGTAAGGAAGTTTTCTTGGCTGATATCTAGAAAATATTCTTTTAGCACTTTGTCACTCCATTGCAGTGATATTTTTTATCAAATTCATGATCATTTTATTTACCCCTTACTTCTTTGTAGATTCTTTTGGTTTCAAAGAAAATATATATTATATTGTGATTTTTGAAGCAATGAGTTGAGGGTATGTCTTAGATGTAGGTGGAGCAAGTAGCATAGAAACCAAGGGGGGCAAAAGTAATACCTATTGGTTATGTTGGGGAATCTTTAGAAAGTATAGCATTATAACCTTTTTAAGGAAGCTTTCCAACTAATATAAGTGAATTCTTTGCCACAACAACAACTTGGAAGATTTATGGAAATATCATCTCATTGGACTGCTAGACCTGTAAGCTTAGATTTGGAGCAAAATTTTAGAGGTAGTAGATGTAAGCTTGTGCTTGGGAAGGTATCACCTCCCAAGGGATTCTCCTCCAAGTCTTGTTGAACCAGATGTTATAATCCATGATATTCTCTTGATAATCCATATATATGTAATTAAACGTTGGGAGCAAGGAGAAGTAATCCCCTAGATAATTTAATTTTATGATAAAGGATTCAACTATAGCTCAATCCATGTGCTTATGTTACCCTCTTCTAAATATCAGCACAATTCTAGTGCCTTTACTATGAAATATAAGGCTAATATCTTGACCATTACATCTTCATGGATGATATTATCAATGGTATCTAAGGAAACTATATCTTGGTAGTGTTCATAGGTAGTCTTTTTGCTACCATCATAAGAGGGCAAAGCTTTTAATGTGGCTTGTGCAATATCATGTATATCTAAGATATTGAGAGCTCTAGCACTATTCTAGCTAGGGTAGATTCATCCAACCTTGGCTCTAGGCATGGATCTAGTGGGTGGTTTTGGGGATATGGCTTACAATGGAGTTGGAAATTGAATGGGATAAGTTTGTAAAAGTGATTTACCTTTCCTAGATTTTCTAATTGATGATATCTCAACAAACTATAGATATTCTTTTAACTTCTTGGTTTTTATCTTATTATCATGCTATTCTAGGACTTTATATTTTAGAATAGTTATCGATTCACTCTTGAGTTCTTAAAATTGGAGTTGCAAGGTGAATATATTCCTTATCTTCTCATGAGACCAAGATATTCACCATAATCTTGATTTTCTAAATATGTAGGCATGCCATACTTTTAGCTACATGAGCATCAACTACCCAATACAAGCATAACCTAATAAACTATTCAGTCCAAGCTATGAAGAAATGCATAAAGTAACAATATTCAATATTCTAATTACTCTAGTCAAATAATTCCAAACAACATCAAGTCTAACAAATAACACCTTAGTCACTAAGTATATCAAATAGCTTCAACCCTAATGGAAATAACCCAATAAAAGCAGCACAAAAGTATTGACAACATAAATTAACATAGAAATTAAGAATTCTTCATAGTCAAATTGAGGTAAGTCAAACAAATATTGATTACATTAGAGTAGCATAAACATATAGCCTATTATAGGTAAACACTAAAAATTTTGACCTATTTATAATGAGGGGTATTTCTCTATTTATAGTTTTTGTTGAGCTAAGATAATGTTGATTAATATGTACAATTATGACCAAAAATGACTTTGCATGATCAAGGATGATTTGGTACCACTAAAAATATTTAGCACATTTAACACACCTATTACTTTCCCTCAAGTGGTCATGATTTGTGGAATATTCAATAATGCTTAGCCAAGGTGGATGTTGCTTTCCTACTTTGATAACTACCATGTGGACTAATTTTTGGTTTGTAAATATACCTATGGTTTAAATGTGCACCCAAAGACCTTGACCAATGTTGAATGACCTAGTAGAGCTACAAGGCTTTAGAGGTCAATCTCTAGAGTAAGTCAGTTCCTTCAAGTCCTCACTAACCTAATCCTAAAATCTTGGGGTGGGGAAGGGTGTTGAAAGTAATAAATAGATATGAAGCTAGAACTTATAATAGTGCAAATTAAGCCACATCAAAATACATATAATGTGAAAAGACTATGCATACAAGAAATTAATTAAATTGCCTAATAGACCAATTAGTTTTTTATCAATTACATAATATTCATCTATACAGCCTAACTAAGATAATCCTTGCTCCTAGTCCTTTGTTGCAATGTACACTATAAAAATAA
The DNA here is from genome assembly GCA_028583015.1 of Wollemia nobilis. Classification (NCBI taxonomy): domain Eukaryota; kingdom Viridiplantae; phylum Streptophyta; class Pinopsida; order Araucariales; family Araucariaceae; genus Wollemia; species Wollemia nobilis. The sequence goes on from JAQPPZ010000282.1 coordinate 1,952,549, forward strand.
AGGATCTATAAATTTTCTTTTTCCTCTTAAAAGCTAATTCTAAATATCAATTCATAAGGTATTTCTAGCATTAAAGGTTGGTTGGCTTCTAAAAGTGTGTTTTCTAATTTATTGGCAATTATCTAACCTTTCATAGTTTTTTGAGTAATGAACTCTAAATCAAATTCGCTAAGCACAATAACCCACTTAGTGGTTCTCTCTAAGATATGTGGTTTAGACATAAAATACCATAATGGATCTACTCTTACAATAAAAAAGGTCTTGTGGATTAGTGTATAATATTTATTTTAATGGGAGGTAAAGATTATAGCTAGGAAATTCTTTTCTAAAGGGCTATATATGATCCCATAATTGACTAAGGTTTAATTAATGTAAAATATGGTTCTTTCTCTATTTTGGTCATCATATTGAACCCACATGTCACCTAAGGCATAATTGGTTGTAGCTATATAAAGCAATAAGGATTTTTTAGAATTGAATAGGATAAGGATATGATGTTACATGAGATAGGATTTTATGGCATCAAACATGACCTAATAATTGCCATCCCATTTGAATACTACATCCTTTCTTTATATCTTAGTAAAAGGATGAAATTTATTATTAATTTGAGAGAAAAACATTCTAATGGATTGAATATTTCCTTGGAGACTATGAATTTGATTCAATGTTTAAGGGTATCATGTTAGCAGTAGTTGATATTTTACTGGGATCAATTTCTATGCCTCTACAAGACATGATAAATCTTAGACATTTTTCCAATGTCACCCCAAATTTATATTTTTGATGTTGTAGGTGTATTTTTTACTTCCTTAGATTTTAAATATGTATTTAATATCTTGAACATGATCTTAAAATTTTATTGATTGACCAAGAATATCATCAACATACTATTCCTTAGTGGTGTACATTAATTCATTAAAAATACAAGTCATCACTCTCTAGTTGGAAGCTCCTATGTTCTTTAGCCCAAAGAGCATGAATTTGTAGCAAAATTTTCCCCATGAGATGATAAAGGTTATCTTCTTTTGGTTCTCAAAATAAATTTAAATTTGTTTATACCCAAAAAAATCCTCCATTAAGGATACCATCCACCTACCTACTATGAAATCAATAATCATGTCAATATTATGGAGGTGAAAGTCATCTTTAGGACAAGCCTCATTGATATCCCAAATTTGTTTGCTTACTCTAATACTCTAGTTTATATTGGAAACTAATATAATAGTGGAAATATATTTATAATAGTCTATGGTTTTGATAAAGCTAACATCAAGGAGCTTTTAGAACTTTTCTTTGATAAAGGAGGTAGCTTCAAGTTGCATTTTTATAATTTATATTTAATGGGTTTTACACTCAGGTGACAACTAGATGATGGACTACTAGAAATGGGTCTAAACTTGGAATATTGACATATTCCCAAGTAATAAATAACTTTAAATTCTATTAATAACTTGTACTATTCTCAATCTTCAATGGTTCATACCTTTCCTAGTTTAAGGACCTTGGGTTCATCTTGAGGACCAATATTGACATCTATGGTTTCTTTAATTAGGATGAAGAATTCATCCTATAATTGAGGAGGAGTTGGATGGATTCCTAAACTCTTCAATTCTATAGGATCCATAAGGATTTTATTATTATTTATCCCTTGAAATGTAGCTACATTATCAATTTGAGAAAAACATGCCCATAATAGAATTGATTTTGATTTAGATAGCTTTGGTGATTTGATAAGGTGATTAGGAAGAATTAATATTTGTTCTTCTAATCATAAGATTATTCATAAATAATCAACTTGATATGCTCTAAGAATAGATAATTCACTCTAGTATGGATGTTGAATTGATTGGTATAGGCATTGATATTAATGAGAATTAGACTATCAAAATTATCATCACTTCAATTAAGCTCATTTTAGAAAACTAGTGCTAGCTAGGGAAGTTTTCTCACAATGGTCTTTGTGACCAAGTATTTCCTCCTTGTTAGAAGAGAATATGGGATAGGGTTCATTATGATTTAGAATAAAACCTATTCTAAAACACTCTGATCAAGAATTAGTCTGTAATGGTTCCTTAATGCCTTGTTCATGCAAACCTAATTCCTTGCTTTGATATCCCATGTTAATTAATAGTTGTTTTAGGATGGTATAGGCATTCAACAAAAATCAAAAGGTATATTGTCACTATTCTAGTTAGTGGTTACTACTACTAATATTTTCATCATTAGCAGTACTAGAGAAAATAAATGAGTAACTTGATATTTTTACTACCTTCCCTTTGTTGCTAGGAGGTAATCCTAGTGTCCAAGGGGAAGGAGGGAATTTGGCTAGGTCCACATGTGCAAAGGTTTGGTTTTAATTATTAGTGGTATTTTGATTATTATGGTTTATTGTTATTTGATCTTTGTTTTTTATTACTTGATATTTTATTTTAATTTTTCTTATTAGGCTCTTAAGAGTTATGTAATGATTTCAATGCAAAAATGATTGGAAATTCAAAATATGATTTTAAGGTATTAGGGGATGGACTCAGAATATTAAAAGATGAATTTGAAGGGTTAATTGAGGAGACACTTGTGTTGGTGAAATGGGAACAAATATTGACTTTTTTAATTTGATCATTTACATTGCAATACCTGAAGGGTTTAGGATTAGGAGAGATGCTATAATTTTGTCCTTTGTATTCATATTTTAGACATTGATGAAAGGTATATGGGATGACCTATATTTAATGGATCCAAGTCCTTCCTTAAATAATATTGTATGATAAATCACAAGGCATGACATAAAATAGGTTATTTAGATTTCAAGGCCCTACTATGAGGGATAAAACTATAGTTCTAGTAGCCTCACACTTCCCATTATCAAATTCCCAAATTACCAAATTAGAATTTTCAACATCGTTTGTAGTGAAATCAAAGAGGATAATGAATTGAAATTTATATGCATTTAGTCCAAATCCATTATTGACTAGAATTTGCTTAACAAAGTTATCATTGATTTAGCCCATGATGTATAGAAGAAAGTCCCTAATTAGGGAAGATTATAGGAAATATATTGGTTTGATTTGATCTAATTGACTTGACAATTGAAAAAAACTTATTGGGATTCAAATTTGAGGGAATTGTGCATTCACTCCAAAACCTTATGATGATGTCATTGTAATTTGGAGAAGAATTAAGGAGATCAAATATGAAAATATTTGTTGGTTTTGATATGCTATAATAAGTCATAAACACCCTTTATTTTAGCCTTTAGTTAAGGTTAGATAACCAAAGGGGGTCTCATTGAGTGGTTATTTATAATTTATATGGGTTGAATAATCAAAGGAGACCTTGTTGACTAACTAGTTGAGGTTTGGTTTGTGTGGATACCCTTTTACTAATTTTGAATGATAATATATGAATTAATGATTCATACCATCTTTGGAAGGGGATACATTATGATAACTAATCTTGTGGGCTATATTCTATTGATTTTTATTGGAATGATTAGGTGGTAAATTCTAGAATATACCAAAGACTTGGTTGTGTGATGAATATGGTTTGGAGTATTTAACAAAAATTTGACCATTATAAATGAATTATTGGACCATATTTTTTAGGCCCATACACCTATTAGTAGGATGACCATTGACTCTATGATATGCATAATCCTCATTTGGCCTAAACTAATGAGATTCTTTCCTTCTAATATAAATAGGAAAGAGCTCTATAATTTTGGCACAAAGAATCTATTCTAATACCATGGAAAGGGTTTCATATAATCTAGTGTACTTTATATTAAGATTTTGCTGAGTTGATTTGCCATAGATGATTCTTTGTAACTTTTTGAAAATATTTACATTTTGGTTTTACTTTGAGAATTAGTGACCCTATCACCAACAACATGTTTATTTTTTTACTTTCCTCTTTGGTTTGAAGAGATGACTTCTTGTCTTTATTTTATATTTTTGGTGTCAACTATACCTACTTTACAAAGGTAGTTTCTACTCTTATAACCATGTCTATCACATCTATAAAAGATGATACATTAGACATTTCTAAATAAAAGGCTGATTGTTATTGAATTTTGGAAAGGAAGATATCAAATGGATATTTGGTGGGGGCACATATTGTAACCTCCCAATGAAGGCTCTCCATATTCCTAGGATAATAGAAACATTTTTATATGTGTATTATTTAAGCTGGTATAGGTCATTGATTATAACTTTGTGCTCAATATAAATCTAAAAATTATGTCACAAACATATTGACTTGATGCCTAAATATTTTTAAGGAATACCTAGGTATTTAATAATTCCACTCTAGGACTATATGACTTATCATTTTGGGTAATATCCAAAATCAATGTCTTATCATCGACAATATCACTACAACTAGTCTTGAATAACCTAGTGTGATTGATTGGATCTTCTTTTCCCTTATACATTTAAAAGTTTAGGCTTTCAAAGTTTGGGGGAAGAGTTCTTATAGAAATAATGGTATCTAGGGGTTGGTTACAAAGGTCATCATATGAGTACCCTTGAACATAATACAAACCTTAGATAATGAACATTTATTGTTATAGCTACACTACTTGAGTTGTTAGATCTTAGAGCTCTAGATAAGTAGGTTTAGAATTCGATAGGTAAATATGTGGAAGATTTTATGATGGATTTTTAAAAACCAATTTTAAAATAGATAATTAATTTTGATATATTTGATATTTAAATTAGGGAACATAAAGGAACGACACCAAATTCAATGTCATATAGAAGTCCCCAAGATTATTGATATCAAAGAATTAACTTAGATGGAAATTTGTTGGAAAGTTAATAGATTTGGATTAAAAATTGATTAGAAAATGAATTAACATTTTAATCTAAAGTTATTTGGTTAAGAAATTTTGTATTATGATTAACATTGACTAATGTTGAATTGGAATTAAGAACAAAATATTTTGAATTAGGGTTTGAATTTGGATTTGGGTTAGGTGTTATTGGATTTGAGTTTATCAGTGGTTTTTAATTTGATTTTTGAGAACTTGATCCCATGTTTTGCAAGGAAATTTAGTTGAGTTATCTTACAAAATTTATTCTAAATTATGTGTACAGGAACGTGTTATCAATAAAACTTGGAATCCATTTTTATTGTCTTCACATTGCAAGGTGAAATTGTATTTACAAGGGTGGGCATTGATGCATGAATTCTAGGCATAGTGAATTTTACTAAATAAAATGATTGATATGTTTTATTAGAATGCATGTGGATAGTGACAGGGTGTTGGAATCAATCCAAAAGTGAATTACCCTATGGGAAGCCTCTTGATTTTGTTTAGACTCTTTAAAGTAATTGTCTATGAATTTCCTATGCCTATTAAGGAATCAATCCATATTCATGTTTGACTGAAAGATTACTAAAAGGGATAAATTATTCCTCATCTTGATCAAAAGTGGGATTCTTATAATTATGAATTTGGTCTTGAACCTTCTTGTTACTATTAGTGAAAGAGTCATGTTGGTTGGCTAATTGATGGGCCACACTATGAGTTAGGTAGCATATTTTGGCCATGGATAATGAGGTAGAATAAATTTTTGTTTTAGTAACTTCTTATAAGTTTAGAAAGTTGATTAAAGAAGAAGAAAATTTTTTGCAATACTTATTTATCATTCCCTCAATATTTTAGTCTATCATATATACCTTAAAAAACTTCCTATATTTTGATGACTTAGGATAAACCTTACCCCTATTGATATACCCATTGGTATGTGAGAACAGAGCCAACAAATTGGAGATCAAGGTACATGGAACCATACCTTATATATGACTAGAACCAAATTATAAGGGATAGAAAAACTCCTTGACTTCCACTCATCCATCATTATATGCTCCCTAATCAGCATAAGTATGCATAAAACCTTATATGGGTATTTGGTGGTCTAGGCTCATTATATATACCTAGTATAACCAAATATTTTGTACTATAGTTACTCAAGGGACCAAAAATAACCCTAGTAAGATTAGTAATTGGGTTGTATTATTGATATCCTAATTATTGTATGCTAATATGTATAAATAAAATTTCATAATCTTACTTTGAAGTTTACCTAAAAAACATTAGTTTTAAGTTGTTTTAAGGAGGTTGGAAAAACTCTTTGGGACCCATTTAGAATTCATGTTAGGTTTACAAAAAATGTAATACCAAAAAAAGGGAACTCATGTGAGGCATGCCAATTGTACCTCTCTTTCTAATTTTAAATAGATATGATAGTAAATGAATTCTAATGCAAGGGTGTCTAATTTTGATTCATTATTTGAATAACACAACCTAGATCTCCTTAAAATTTTGCCTTCTTATACATATTTTAGTTAAAACTAAAATAAATAAATAAAACGTAATCAATAATAGGAAAACAAATAGATGCATGTCACAAACAAACAAGTCCTATGCTACATGCACTTTTAGTTTAATGCTGGCAGGAAAATAAGGAATACCTTTATTTTTCTTTTCAAGCAAGGGATAAGAAGTCTTATGGAACACACAAAATTCTAAACTACATGCAATTTTGATTCATTGTGAATGAAAAATAAATAAGATATTAATATTCCTTGCAAATGTAAACTAATCAAGATATTTGCTAGTTCAAGTACTATTTTATAAATATCAATATAAAGTGAATAAGAAGACAATGCAACCTAACCTATATATGATTTCATTTTATTATAAGTATAATATGATTAAACTAAATAATTATCTTCATTGTATATTCTAAATTTTTAGCTATCATATTTTAAACAAAAAAGAAAAGCAAGCAATGATGTAATGTTAAAAAGGTACAACACGAGATACTTATATACAATTTGATAAACAAAAGGACAAGCAAGAATGGATACAAATATAGATTACTATAATAAGAAATAAATTAATAGGAGACATATAAAACCATTTCTAAACTTCTAATGTGGTTGAATACCTTGGTCCTAATTCCTTCCTCTTTTGATCACTACTTCATGTAAGGTACATGCACACTCAATAAATGGTTGGATTTTAAGATGTTTACCTCAATAAAACTCTATTCTATGAAACAAAAATACATCTAAAACCTTAGAAATAAATAATAAACTTTAGGTTTCTTATTAGCCCTATAGAAGTACCACATCAGAGTGGCACTAACACTGGCAATATGGCACTAATGATAGCACTTTTATATCACAACACTATTGCTTGTAGATACTATAGAATATTTTTCAATTTGAGAGTTTACAAAATAGCTTGTAACACAAACTCTAGATACAATTTTGATTAAAAAATATAACAAAGATGAGTCTATATCCTATATAGAAAAGAATTTAAATTTGAATCAGTGAATAATATGATAAACTCGAGTCTAGAGACCAGGGCTTCTAACAAGGCTTTTTGTGACCTGTCTAGAGACCATAAATCTATCCTTTCTAGGATCCTCTCTGCTATAGTTGAAAATGCAAACTTAGTTTCTTCACCTAACCGTCCTTGCATTGATTTTGAGTCCAAATTGGCTTCCACCCTTAACCTAACTATTGACTCTAATAGCCAACCCTTATCAAAAGCTTATAGATCTTTGGTTGTCTGGACTCCTCCCCCTCTAGGATGGTTCAAATTAAATTTTTATGGGGTTGCTAAAGGTAATCCTGGTAGAGTGAGTTATGGAGGCATCATTAGGGATGACCAAGCTAGGATTATCCTTGCTTTTACTAAGAATTTAGATGTCCAATTGAACAATGTTATTGAAGCTAGGGCGCTCTTCCAAGGTCTCATTGTTGCTTAGGAGCTTAGCATTCATAACCTCATCATTGAGGGAGACTCTCTCAATACCATTAACTACCTAAAAGGATCCTAAACCCCTCCTTGGAGCAACCTCAATTTGATCCAAGAGTCTAAGCTTTGCCTTAATAATTTTGATAAAGTTCTTATCCAACATATTTTTTGATAAGGCAATAAAGTTGCTAACTCAATGTCCAACCATGGGTTAAGCGAGGAATCCTTAAGAATTTGAACAGGGGAGTTCCTCCAGTGCCTATTGGACACATGTATTCCCAATTATTTTACCTCATCCAGCTAGCATTTTTTAGTCCCGCCCTTTGCCTGAGTTTTTACAGCTCATGCCTTTTCTCTTTATCCCGTGTTGATTTTCTCAATCTGACCTTCTGCTATCATTCCTCATGGACCTTTTCAAAATTTTCATGCCATCCTTTAAATTCTATCCTTGTTATCTTCCTTGGCACTAGTTTTCATTCGAATTTGGATGATTCCCATAGTGGTCATCTTGGTTTGGTGCACCCCTCATCAACTTTTTCTTGGAATGCATATTTTCAATGGAGTTTTCCTTATCCCAAGATCCAATTTCTATGGCTTGCCTTTCTAATTCATGACTGGTAGTTATCTCTTTCCAATATGTGCCAACCGTTGAGTTCCAATTATTGTTTATGGAGGCTTGACATGCCTTGTTTTTCATTGCTCTTTCCTTTTACTAGTGAATTCCTTATTGATTATGGTAAGGCACATGTGGTGAGGTTTTTTTGGATCAAAGCTTTTCATCAACATCCAAGATCAGTTGCCCTCTCCATTTGTGACGGCATGCCCCTCTTCGACTATTTGGTCAAATCAAATCTAAATTGCAAGCATTTGTAAATTTTTTTGCTCTTTCTCGTGCTTCTGCTGAAGTTTTTCAAGGAGAGGTTCTTGTTTGGTTTTGGGATTGGTTTGGGCTTTGTGTCTATTGGTTGGAAGTGGTTAAGGATGGTGCTCATGGAGCCTGATTCTCTCTAGCTTGATCATGTGGTGGAGGAAATTCTTGGGTCCCATGGTCTTCTTCGATTTTAAGGAAATTCTAATGTTGTGACTCGAAATTATCTATGGAATTATTTTGTTCCTCAAATAATGGTATCGTCACCCTCTATGGCCTCACTTTCATTGTCACAATTTATCTTCTTATTGAAATCATCGATATTGTAAATGATGGTGAAACCATTCGATGTGATAAGCACTCCATGGCAAGTGAGTTGATGCATTTTTAGAGATAAAGGCAAATTTCTTGCTAAGAAGTACAATGGGTTTATCAAGGAGGATCTCCCATCCCCATGGAACAGAGTCCTTGTTTTGGTAATGCAATATTTTACAATTGACAAGTCTTCCTCACCTCTTCATAACTTTCACATTGCATTTCTAAACTTTTTGAGAGATGTCAAAGTGATTAACATCTTGAAATATTTATTTTGCTCGATGGAGATCTTAGTGGAGAGTGTGAGAAAATGGAATTTGACTCACCCTAAGCATCAGGATTTGCATTTAATTATTTTTAATTATATCATCTAAAACCAAATTCATAGGGTTGCTCCTCCTATTGGGGTCATTTTGGAGGTTTAGCTTCCAGTTCCCATCCTAGGCTCACCCTTGGTTGCTCAAGAGGATAGGCCCAGTAACCAGATTATTTATGTGAAGACAATCTCTCCCAATAAAGGTGGTAAGTAAAAATTGTTAGGATAATCTACGTCTGCACTGATTCCCAATCGATATTCATTGCATGTGAAGTCCTCTATGGAGAAAGGGAAAGATATTGTACTTTTTAATCTTGTGAAATCTACTTCTCTTTAGTTTTCATCTCCAACTCACAAGATACAAAAGACCACCTTGGCTCCCTTCCATAGTGCATTCTCTACTTAGTCCTTTGAGGAAGTTGACCCTGTGGTTGACCTGGATGACATCGTGTTCCAGGTAACCTCAATGCTTCTTGGGGATGGAAAACTCATCAATCATATCAACAATCAGAATATGGTCACTATGTGTGATGAGATATCAAAGGTGTATGGTGATATCTAAGACCATACCCCTCCCTTTAACTAGTTGGAATGTTCTGGGTTTGTTACATTTTTTGTTTCCTCATTTTGTTGTCTCTAGGTCTTTGTCTTCTTTGATGGTTTTTTTGTCACCTAGTTCTAACTTACCCTTGTGTTTTTTTAATGGTGTGAGGTTTCCACTAGGATCCTCCTTTTTTATTCATCTTATTTTGGGTGAGATTCCTCCTGGGATTGTCCTCTTAGTATCCTCTCTTTTTGGCTTGTATAAGGTTTAGGGATCCTTTCAAAACCCTTTTTGGCTTGTAAAAGGTTAAAGGATCCTTTCAAAACCCTTTTATCAATCAAAAAAATAAACTCAAGTGAAATGGATAAAAGATATTAAGAAAATAGTAGAAATTAAGATGAGTTTGGGAGAAAATGTGTAATATTGGAGATGGAAACATTATTTTCACTTTGATCATGCATATTTGGATGGATTTGTAATTTTATTTTAATAGAATTATAACAAGGACCTCTAATTCTTCATGCAAATTATAGAACTCCACTATGCTTCTACTTCTTTCTCCCATATGAATTTTAGCATAGAATAGATTTTTCACCTTAGATACTTTGATGTCCCAAGGTTTGAATTTATAATTTTTAATGATGTTCTTGATGCTTTAGAAGATGAAACTTTGAGGGAAGATATTAGATTAGCAATATTTTATGGATATATGACTAAACAATACTAGTAAATATAGCTTGGCAAGATTTTGTCAACTAGATTGTGTGGGAGGTGATTGATAGTCACAAGATTTTGATGGGATTTGGGCCCAATGATTAGTAGATGACTAGATATAATAGATATTTTGAAAGGTATGATTTCCAATACATGAATATGATTGTCAATTAAGGAATATGATTGATAATTAGGGAGAGTGCATGATATTTGATGATGCTAGTTATGCTTGGAAGAGGTGACAAGGGATCATATTGATAAGCAACTGACATCAATCTACATAGTTTTTTTTAGCTTCTAACTAGTTAATAATACTATGATTTGAAAGCACTATGGTGCTAATGCTATCCTAACACTAACTAAAAATATGATCATTGGGATCATTTGGGTGAGAAATATTATGTTCAAATTTTGAATAGTAGTACTATTCTTTATAATAGAAGTGCTATGGTGTTATTATTTTTGGGATTGTGCTTCTAGTATGGGATACTTAGGTATATATTTTATATTCTTAGAATTAGTAATTCACTTATGATATTTTTTCCTTTATGGGCTAGGGATTTTCTTGATTGTATTGCAGACTAGTTGCTCAAAAATGGGTGTCTACAGTTGATAAAGGAATCCATGTTGATTCTAAGAAGATTTAGATAATTAGATATTGGATTAAATTAAAGAATATAAAAGAGCAATAATTATATACACCATTTCCAATGCCATGCAAACCTTTGAAATCCATATTCTTTGGATCATTGCTCAACTTTACCCCATCTAAGCATTGTAATAATTTTATTTTTGTAGTGGTTGATTATTTTTCAAAAAAGTGTATCATGATTCCTTGTAAGAAATCCATTTCATATTGGTAACCTTTATTTTAGTCATTTATGGTTCAACTTTTATTTACCAAAGTTCATTATCTCTAGTAGGGATAGTATATTTTTTAGTATTTCTAGTCTACCTCATGGAACATCATGAATGCCAAGTTGACCATGTCCACATACCTTCCATCATTAAGTTGATGGTTAGACCAAAGTTATGAATTGGATGATTGTATATATTCTTAAAATATATAATTTCAGGTACCCATGTATATGATATGGTAGACTCCTTGTTATGAATTTTTTAAAAGTATATATGGCTAAAGTCTTTCCATAGAGTTGTAGAAAAACTTGTGAAGACTAGGACTCAACATTGATTCCACTATATTGATAAATCAACTAGTGAAGATTCATTATCTCTAGATTTAGAGATTTACTATTTTCCAGTTTTTAACACTTTGTTGCAGGAAAAGAGGATTCAATGAAAGTTGGGAAGCTTCCTACAAGAGAGCTAGGAAGAATATCTTCTTTATAATCAATCCATAACCTAAAGCAAAAAGTTGGATATTGAATATTTTGAGGCCTAAGGAAAAATGTCTCATTGCAAGAGTTACAAACTTATAGATTGAATATTAAATATTGAGAGAAAGGAGGAGGCCAAAGAAACCATATTGAAGACTGCAGATCAAGAAGGAGGTCCAAGAAAGAAGACCCCATTGAAGGAAGAAGAGATTCAAGGAAAATATTCCAAGGAAATATTGGAGATTGGAGATCTCCATTGAATATTGAAAACTTCACATTGAATAAGTTGAAGAGATCCACAAAAGGTCCCATTGAAGAACTTCTAAATTTGGAAGACTGGAAGTTAAGAAGTACTAGTAAAGGTCCCGTTACATATTTCAAAAGTAGTAGATTATCCAAGAAAGAGATATCATTGGAAAACTTCCATAGTTAAAAATTGAAGAGATCAAGGGAAGGTCTCATTGAAGTTTTGAGAAGACTAGAGAAGTTGTAGAAATTTGAAGACCTTAGAGAAGAGGTCTCAAGGAGAAGGCTAGGAAAGCCTCATTGAAGGATTTTGATAAGATAACTAGCAAAGATAAGCACCTAAGAAATAATAATTTGGGATAATTATCGCCATCCGATAACAAGTTCAAAAGGAGAATAATTTGGTAAGGAGCTAGCCAAATTTTAGAGGAGAATACTAAAGACCTCCAAACATTCAGATTCTTGAGATGAATACCACTATATAGGCCAAGGTCGAAGTCAAAATTTTATATGGAGGTTGAAGTAAAAAGGAGTTAGAAGAAAGCCACCAAATATGAGAGATTTGGAGATTGCCATTAAAGGCTATTTCAAAGAAAGGAGGTTTACTGATTTTGTAGTAGAAAATTGAAGGTTTCTTGAAGGAAAATCTTAGTTGCAATTTGGAGGAGTTTCCTACCAAATTTGGAGATTCAAGAACAATATTTCAAAGGAGAAATTAGCTGTGTTAGAATCTAAAAAGTTTAGAGTTACAGGCAACAATTTGGGCAGCATTACTAGCTACTAATTTTTAGAGTTCAAGAGAGAAACTTGGAGGAGATTTAAAGCCACCAAAATACATTTTTAGGCAGCAAGTTAGAGGAGTTTTAAAGCTAAAAATGGGTGAGTTAAAGAGTTGTTTTGGATAGCAATGAAGAGCTGCAAATTTATACAAATAAGGGCAGCAATTAGGTGATTCAAACCACCAAGAAATTCATCATCAAATAGAGACCAAAAGGGGGCAAGCATTTGAAAGGAACAAGCTTGTATCTCTGGAAGCTACAAAGAGCAGCAAGTCTTAGTGAAGAGATACCACCAAGAGAATGAGCAAAAGCCAGTTGATATAAGGAAATTAAATAGGTCTCAAAATTTGGGTGCTATAAAGGTACTTTACCTTAGTCTATAACAAATTTATTTTCAACTTATAAAGCACCATAGTAGTCTTTCTAAAGTAGTAGAAATAAAGACAAGAATTGAAGTGTCTTAAGATATTAAAGAGGCACAAAAATTATAGTCGTTTTTATCAAGTCTAAAATAAGAAGCCACAAAGTAAAGGAAAAAGGGCTCAAGGCTATCATATTCAAGGTGTCTAAAGACACCAAATAGGGCATCTAAAATCCAAGAACATAATGCCCACATTAGACCAAAACCTGTAGTAAGAGAAGGGTTACATATATAAAGCGAGTACAACAAGGTTAAAGGTGTAAACTATAAAGTGAGTACAAGGTATTACCCAAGAAAAATAGGCTTGGATATCGAGCAGAATAGCCACCAAGGAAAGGAGTGTTAAATCATCGCTATAGGAGGAGCCACCATCACTAAATAGGAGCATCCATTGAAGGAGAGGAGCCACTGCCATACGTTGATATCAAGATGCATGCATCAGTTGCAAAAGGAAAATAAACAACTTGTAAATATTTGGCAAGTGAATTATAGAAAAAAAAAAAAAGGAACGTTGAGAATTGGTTACATGCATGAGAAGAAATCACAACTAGATACAAAATAAGAGCATCAATAGTTTTGAGTAACGTATCAAGCAAGCATTGAAAGAGCAAATAGGGAATATAGCACTCATAAACCTACACATGTCCAAGGTAATACCTAAAAATATATAGCAATGTTCAATGTAACACCTACACACCTAATAGAGAAGAGAATAATTCAAAGGTTGAAGTAGCACATACATGGGAGTAAGAAACACCTATGCCACCTGACAAAGAAGAACAATGTCCAAGGGTTATGCTAAATGCCATGTGGCATGCAAGGTAGAGAAGGTACTCAAGTATTAATAATCCATATCTGAAGAAGAGCACGGATATGAAACAACGAAGATCAGAGATCATTGAAGGAGATAAGGAGAATAATCAAAGTGAAGTAGAGTACCTACATATCCTCATTGAAGTAATGCTTGCACAAAGGAGAAAGAGTGCCTAGGTTGGAGTAACACCCCATTCAAATCCAAGAATGAATAACAATTATTAGTGCAACACAAAGTGCCAAGTATCATGTGTTTCAAAGGAAGAGAAGCATATTAATAGCCCAGTCTAAAGAGATCATAAATATCGAGCATAGAGAGGTCAAAGTGCATTGAAGGAGGATAATGCTATCATAAGGTGCCCATTGAACATAGTGTATTCAATTCTCACTATCATAGGTTGAAGAACAGTAAATACAACACCCAAAGCTTGGATAGATGAGTTAAAATAAATCCAATCATCTCGTAGCATACAACATTACAAGGAAGGTATAGTTTTACATGATTTTATATTTACTTCCTTTAAGTAAAAGGAGTTATAAGGTGCATTGTATAAGGTTGAGTTTATTTATTATTGCATTGGAGATAAAATCAAATACCAACCTTAGTGAATTAGAAAGCAAATCAAAACAAGGAGTTTATATCCTTAAGTGATATTCAAAAGTGCATTAGTTGAAATACAAATATCATAATATTTACAAATAATTAAAGTAGGAGATATAAGGTTTTCTACCTTGGAAAAATTAAAACATTATTCTTTTGCAAATATTATCATTTTCTAAATTTTCAAATTAGGGAGATATAAGGAGTACTACATAAAAATTTAGATCATTGGAATTTAGAAAATTAAACCATTGAAAATTAAGGTTAAAAGAAGCAAAATCATTGATTGCTTTAAATTTGGAATTTATTGCTTATACTTGTCTCATATACAAATTAAAGGGAGAAAAGGAATCCAACTATAGAGTCTTGGAAAATAGAGAACATCATCAAATTGAAAGTGCATTAAAATTATTTCTAGCTTTCACAAATAGGGAGAAATAAGGTGAAAAATAGAAGTTGAACATTAGGGATTCAACTCAAAATAAATCTAAAGAAATCTAAGCACTTTACCAAAACTATAGTACACACAAAATACTAGGGAGATATAAGGTAGTCTACAAATATCATCATGACATCAAATAAATTCATTCTTACAGAATCCCAACTTCTTAAAGGACCTAATTACTCTTCATGGAAAAACAAAGTGAGGTCAATACTGATAGTTGAAAATATTTGGGATATAGTTAAAGGAGCAAAAACTAAACCTACTACAGGTGATAGTGAGATTCAAAAATTTGAAGAAAATGAAGCAAAAGCACTAATGATAATAACTTTTTCTATTACATATGAAATACAACCTTATGTTAGTTCAGTAGAATCATCTACTAAAGCTTGAAAAACCTTAATATAAAATATTTAAAGGAAATAATAAAGCCACTATCTTAAATCTTCAAACTCAACTGCATTCTCTGAAAGTGATTAGTGGTGAAAGTATAGAACTGTTCCTAAGGAAATTAGCACATACAAAACGGAAATTTTTAACCTTAGGATAAAAGGTAGAAGATAAGTTTCTTGTTCAAGTAACCTTGAGAGCACTTCCATATAGCTAAAAGTATTTAGTTACATCTATACAAATCCTAAGTAAAGATATATATTTTAATGAGTTAGTCAATATTCTTCAAGAATATGAAGCAGGAGATATAGTTAAAGATAAAATGACTAACAATGCATTACTTTCAAAAGATAATGCATAGGAAAATGTTACCTCTTCCTCAAAAGTATGAAGACCATGGAATAATATATATTTTCAAGTATGCAAGAAGAAAGGACATAGCACCAACTACTACAGATTCAATCCTAGAAACTAGCATCAAGGAAATCAAACAAATCATGGAAGCCAACCAAATAGGCCATTCCAACCAAGAAAATATCAGATTCAATATAATCCACATTAGAAACAATTTCAGCGTCCATACACTTCTCAAAATCAGTATAATTTTCCTCAATTGCAATAAAGAGAAGGAAAAAAAAAGGACACTTAATCCAAGAGATTCAATAAATTCAAGAACTAGAAGAATCTACAAATGAACATGAAGTTAAAGCTCTCACAGCAAGGATTTTTTTTATGAAGATACTAACTATTTACTTGATCAAGATACAGACAAGGAATTACAATGAAAGAAGTAAGAAAGAAGAGCTCAAATTCCATAACCAAAGTGAAGACCATATTGAATATTAAAGTCTTCAATACCCAAATAATGTAATACAAGGGGGTGTTGGAGTATACTACATTATTTGGTACATGCTAATGTACCACCTTGGGTACATAACTAGAGTAGGAGTTTACCTTAGAGTAATATTTGAGTAGTTACTTCATGTAATGTAATAAATGCACAAGTGTTAAAATGTGTAATTATGTAAATGTGCATGTAGTCCACGTGTACATGAGTCATAGGTTAGGTATATGAAAGGACAAGGGACTTATCTCTCTATATATATATGCCTTTGAGGTAGAATAGAGTGAGGGAGAGAGTGACAGAAGATAGAATAGTGACTAGTTGCATTAGTAGTAATAGTGAGTACAATGTAGATCCTTCATGTATTTATGGAGTATTTATGTCATCCATTAGATTACATTGTACTATATTTGTGAGTTTTCATTAATGGTATATTTTTGAGTTATTGCAGAAGTTTATCTTATAATTTTCTTGCATATTATAGTGCTATTATCATATAATTATCATTGCTTACTCATTTTACATCTTGTGGTTGCATTTCCTTTAATATATATCATCAAAAGCTAACAAATATTATATAGGAAGAAATGTACCCTTGACTTTATAATGTATGAGTAATGTATGTAATGATATATACTCAACCTCTTCATATAAATTGCTTGCATTTACTCGGTTTTTTGAGAAAGAAAAGCATTGTATTATTTTGTTCATGTATTTCTACATTGGTAGTTTTTACACTCTGTAATTGTTCAAGTTATTATATTATTTATTTTTTCTTAAAATTGAGACTTTAGGTTTTGGATTAGTGTTATTAGAGTGGTTAGTATTGTATATCTATAAATATGATATCAAGCTATGGGAATCTTTGGTATAAGATGTGATATCCCTCTAATTACCTCCCTGTAATTCTAAATAGTCTTACACAACAAATAGAATAGAGGATGTCAAGACAATTAATACTTTCAAACATATATTAAAGAATTTTTTATTTTAGAAATAATGAGTCTAGCCAATACAGGAAGAGAGAAGTAATGGACCCTAGAATTAACATGGGACCCACGAGGGAAAACAACCAATGAAAACCACACATGGGGAGAACTCCACACTCACTACCATCAAGCGATGCTCCCACGGGAGAGGATGGAGCATATGGTTGGGCCATGATTTGCTCGTTTGAGGGGTTGGGTCATGGTTCACCTACTTCTACTTGGGCATTTTACCCAAAAGCTTGCTTCTCGATTTGCAAAGCTCTATGTGGATGTTGTGCTTTATATACCACCATAAGGGCCATCGTGGGATACATATGGGATAATGGCTCAAGACTCCCCTAGCATTGCGCAAGGTATTTTTAGAATTTTTTATTTGATAAATTATGATACTGGGTAGTACAAGAGGAGTGAAATAATGGACCCTAGAATTAACATGGGGCCCACAAGGAAAAATAGCCAACGAAAACCACACATGGGGAGAACTCCACACTCACCACCATCGAGCGATGCTCCCACGGGATAGGATGGAGCATATGGTTGGGCCATGATTCGCTCATTTGAGGGGTTGGGTCATGGTTCACCTACTTCCACTTGGAAATTTCACCCAAAAGTTTGCTTCCCAAATTGCAAATATCTATGTGGGTGTTGTGCTTTATATACCACCATGAGGGCCATCATGGGATACATGTGGGATAATAGATCAAGACTCTCACAATGTTTCTCAAGGTATTTTTAGAATTTTTTATTTGAGAAATTATGATACTGGGTAGTACATGTTGAGCGAAATAATGGACCCTATAATTAACATGGGATCCACAAGGGAAAACAACCAATGGAAACCACACATGAGGATAACTCCACACTCACCACCATCAAGCAATGCTCCCACGGGAGAGGATAGGGCATATGGTTGGGCCATGATTCCCTTATTAAAGAAAGGAATGAAAATGGATTTATCTATTCAATTTATTCAATGAATCTCTATTGAAAATTATGGAATCTCCTCCTCTACATATCCTCTCCCAATCCTAGCAACATTTAGCACTCCCACACTTTTAATATGTAAATGAATTTTGATGTTTCTATTTTTCAAGGAAAATTTGATGTAAATGTGATATAATTTTTTTTGGATTAGTTGTATTCATACTTTTCTATAAATAGTTCACCAAAAGTGATAAAATCACTTTTACTCTCCTAAAAGCTTTGTTACTTCTTCCAATTGGTCAGAAGCATATTGTAATAGGATCAAGGAGGAGAATAAATATGAAGAATCAACATTCATATAGGATTATTTAATATAGGATATAAAGGATGAACATTATCTCATGGGGGTTAGTGCATGTGATGGTAACAACCATATCAACATAAAACCTAGTCTAATTAAGATTATACTAATGCTTTTAATTTTATGGTAAAAATTTAGGTGTTCAAGATTCTAAAAGGAATAAAATTTTCAAATACCATAGTCAAATAAACAGTATATTCAAGAGGACATGTGCCTTTCAAATAGATATGTGAGGCATACCCATTGGATCCTATTTTTCTACTTTCAAATAGATATTATAGTAGATGAATTTTATTTCAAGGGTTTCTAAGTTTGATTCATTAATTGAATAACACAACCTAAATCTCCTTAAATTTTTGCCTTCTTGTACCTCTTTTAGTTAAAACTAAAACCTAATCAATTCTAGGAAAACAAAGAGATGTATGTCACAAATAAACAAGTCATATGCTACATGCACTTTTAGTTTAATGCTAGCAGGAAAATAAGGAATACCTTTGTTTTTCTTTTCAAGCAAGGGATCAAGAAGTCTTATGCAACACACAAAATTCTAAACTGCATGCAATTTTTATTCCTTGTGAATGCAAAATAAATAATATATTAAGATTTCTTGCAAATGCAAACTACTCAAGATATTGACTAGTTTAAATAATATTTTAAAAATATCAATATAAAGTGAATAAGAAGACAATGCAACCTAACCTATATATGATTTCACTTTATTATAATTTTAATATGATTAAACTAAATAATTATCTTCATTGTATATTCTAAATGTTTAGCTATCATATTCTAAACAAAAAAGAAAAGCAAGCAATGATGTAATGCAAAAAAGGTACAACACTAGATAATTATATATAATTTGATAAACAAAAGGACAAGCAAGAATGGATACAAATATAGATTACTATAATAAGAAGAAAAGGAATAGGGAACATATAAAACCATTTCTACACTTCTAATGTGGTTGAATACCTTGGTCCTAATTCCTTCCTCTTTTGATCACTACTTCATGTAAGGTACATGCACACTCAACAAATGGTTGGGGTTTAAGGTGTGTGCCTCAATTAAACCTCTATTCTATGAAACAAAAAATAGATCTAAAACCTTAGAAATAAATAATAAACTTTAGGTTTTTTTTATTATCCCTACAAAAGTGCCACATTAGAGTGTCACTAAGAGTAGCAATATGGCACTAATGATAGCACTTTTAGATCACAATACTATTACCTGTAGATACTACAGAATATTTCTCAATTTGAGAGTTTGTCAAATAGCTTGTAACACAAACTCTAGATACAATTTTGATTAAAAATATGGCAAAGATGAGTCTATAAGAATTTGATTTAAAATGATAACTAGTCTAGATAGAAAAGAATTCAAGTTTGAATCAACGAAGAATATGAAAAACTCAAGTGAAAAGGATAAAAGGGATTAAGAAAATAGAAGAAAAGAAGATGAGTTTGAGAGAAAATATGTAATATTGGAGATGGAAACTTTATTTTCACTTTGATCATGTGTATTTGTATGGAATTGTAATGTGATTTTAATAGAATTATAACAAGGATCTCTAAGTCTTCATGCAAATGATAGAACTCCACTATGCTTCTACTTATTTCTCCCATATGCATTTTGGTATACTTTCAATAGATTTTTCAACCTTAGATGCTTTCATATCCCAAGGTTTGAATTTATAATTTTTAATGATGTGTCTGATGCTTTAGAAGATGCAAAATTGAAGGAAGACATTATATTAACAAGATTTTATGGATGTATGACTAAACAATACTATCAAATATAGCTTGGCAAGATTTTTTTAACTAGATTGTGTGGGAGGTGATTAATAGTCACAATATTTTTATGGGAGTTAGGCCCAATGATTAGAAAATGACTAGATATAATAGATATTTTAAGAGGTATGATTTACAATACATGAATGTGATTGTCAATTAAGGAATATGATTGGTAGTTATGGAGAGTGCATGAGATTTGATGATGTTAGTTGTGCTTGGAAGAGGTGACAAGGGATCATGTTGATAGGAAATTGACATCAGTCAACTACATAGTTTATTTTTTAGCTTATAATTAGTTAATTATGCTATGAGTTGAAAGCACTATGGTGCTAATGTTATCATAACCCTAATTAAAAATATGATCATTGGGATCAGTTGGGTGAGAAAGATTATGTTCAAATTTTGAATAGTAGTACTATTCTTTACAATAGAAGTGTTATGGTGTTATTATTTTTGGAATTGTGCTTATGGTATGGGAAACTTAGGTATATTTTTTATCTTCTTAGAATTAGTAATTCACTTATGATATTTGATAGTCTTTATGGATTAGGGATTACCTTGATTGTATTGTAGACTAGTTGCTCAAAAATGGGTGTCTACAGTTGATAAAGGAATCCATGTTGATTCTAAGAAGATTTAGATCATTGGAGATTGGATTAAATTAAAGAAGATAAAAGAGCAAGGATTATAAACACCATTTCCAATGTCATGCAAGCCTTTGAAATCCATCTTCGTGGATTGTCGCTCAGGTTTACCCCCATCTAAGCATTGTAATAATTTTATTTTTGTAGCGGTTGATTATTTTTCAAAAATGTGTATCATGATTCCTTGTAAGAAATCCATTTCATATGAGAATATTGGTAACCTTTATTTTAGTCATATGTAGTTCAACTTTGGTTTACCAAAGTTCATTACCTCTAGTAGGGATAGCATATTTATTTCTAGTCTACCTTATGGAACATCATGAATTCCAAGTTGACCATGTCTACATGTCTTCCATAATTAAACTAATGGTTAGACCAAAGTTATGAATTGGATGATTGTATATATTCTTCAAATATATGATTTCAGGGACCCATGTATATGAGATGGTAGACTCCTTGTTTAGCATAGTAACAATAAATTTTAGCATAGCTTTACCAAGCATAGCTCGTTTTATGTCTCTTTTGGGTTCTAATCCTTGGCACCCATTGATGTAGCTCTCTATGCATACAATGGAGTACTCATCTCATGGAGAGATGTAGAAAAGAAAACACAATTTGTGGAATAACTTCAACATATCCAACAATAGGTTCATGAACTCTTGGAGAAGAAAATTTACAAATACAAGTGATGGCATGACCAACATTAGACCCTATATTAGTTTAAGGTTGGAGGTAAAATATGGTTATGTATTTAAAAGGATAAACATATATTTCTCCATAATATTATTAGATCTCTTCATAATGGACCATATACCCTTAGTACTAAGATGAGAGTAAATATTTTTAGGTTGGATCTTCTGTTTTATCTTGGTTTGCATCCAATCTTAAATGCTAAATATCTTAGGACTTATCATATGCCTCTGTACAAAACTTTCATAATATTAGAATAGTTGGACATTGAAGGACTCAACCTAGATAGTTTTGTACTAGTGGAGTAATATTAGAATAGTTGGACATTAAAGGACTCAACCTAGATAGTTTTGTACTAGTGGAGGATTAGATTATAAATTCATTGACCAAGACAACTAAAAGGTAGTTCATTAAGATATATAAAGTACCAGGGTAGAATAAATTTTTCAACAAGGGGAATCACTCGCAAAGAATTAATAAAGAAATAAATTTATCGTCTGATATCGAAAGATTATTTAATTATAACCATTTCTTTTAAAGGAAAAAATAATCTAGGTATGTGACCTATCCACCTTATGGAGGGTATGGCTTTGTACTTGGGTATCTATTTTAATAGATTCATAATTCATTAGAAAGCTTAGAAATAGAATGAAAAGTTATAATAAGGAACTGATATCGTATGCTAGTTCCTAAAAATTGCATAGAAATGTTAGACACCCTAAAAATGCAAAATTATATGACTACAAAAATAGTAATTTTCTATCAAATGGCATTAGCTCAATCAGTTAGATTCCTCAACATTCAAGGAGACACGTAGGTTTGAATCTTGTCAAGAGATACATGGATAATATCCAAGTTGTTGTAATATGACTACATGGTGATGATGCAATACATGTGGGGTTTGTTTCAATCCCATATAACTAATTGAAAAATGGTAATTTTCTATATTTAGATATTCATAATCAAAACGCATCTCTATCCATGTTTACATATCAGTAGAGGATGAAACACAAAAATGACAAGTCATATGCATATAATTCTCATTTAATATGTATTTTATAACACTTGGAAAGCAAACCATCATATTTTTATATTAATGACCTTCTATATCAATACGATTGATTTCTATCCCAACAAATATTATATATGGAGAAATGTGCCCTTGATTGTATAATGTATGAGTAATGTATGTAATGATATAGACTCAACCTCTTCATACAAATTGCTTACATTTACTCGTTTTTTTGAGTAATAAAAATATTTTATTATTTTCTTCATGTATTTTTACATTGATAATTTTTACACTTTGTTATTGTTCAAGTTACTATATTTCTTGTTTTTTCTTAAACTTGTGGTATTAGAGTGGTTAGTCTTCTATATCCATAAATATAAGATCATACTATGGGGAGCTTGGGTATAAGATGTGATATCCCTCTAATTACCTCCCTTGTCATTCTAAATGGTCTTAGATAGCAAATAAAATAGAGGCTATCAAGATAGTTAATCCTTTGAAGGAGATATTGAATAAATCCCTTATTAAACAAAGGAATGCCACATTTTTCGATCTATTCAATTTATTCAATGAATCTCTTTTGAAAATTATGGAACATCCTCCTCTACATATCCTCTCCCAATCCTATCACCAATTAGTGCTCCCACACTTTTTAAGATGCAAATGAATTTTGATGTTCTTTTTTAAAGGAAAATTTGATGTTAATGTGATAGAAAGTTTGTTGGATTTGTTGCATTCATACTTTTCTATAAATAGTTCACCAAAAGTGAGAAAATCCCTTTTACTCTCCTAAAAACTTTATTACTTCTTCAAATTGGTTAGAAGCATATTGTAATAAGATCAAGGAGGAGAATAAATATGAAGAAGCAACATTCATATAGGATGATTTAATAAAGAATATAAAGGATGAATATCATCTCATGAGGGTCTATAATAATTAGTGCATGTGATGGTAACAACTGTGTCAAGATAAAACCTAGTCTATTTAAAATTATATTGATGCTTTTAAATTTTATGGTAGAAAAATTAGGTATTCAAGATTCTAAAATGCTTCAAATTCTTAAATGCCATAGTCAAATGCAATAGTATATTCAAGAGGGCATGCACCTTTTCAACGTAAATATTACCCACACTTATCATACTTAGGTTCAATGTATATACTTCCTTATATAAGAGAAATACATCATAATTTGAGTATATTGTACTATATAAACAGTCAAACCCAAGATGTTTACTTATACAATAAAAACCCTTAACACATCAAATGAATTCAAATTTACAAGCCTTACTCATATTAGAGTCAAAATAAACTTTTCCTTTGAAATATCAAAGTCTAAGATCCATGACATCATAAAAATCCCTAAATTTATAGGTCTTCTTAAAATGCCACAACTTTATACAACTTTATGTTTCCATCCTTAGAATTTACAAGAATAAATTCTTTTGGCCCCATATATTGGGTCTCCTTTCAAGTATGATACCCCAAAGCTTTAGCTCTCTATGTTTTGACCATCTTTGCCTACTACAACTTTGCATTAGGCTTTATCTTCAAAAGGTATTCATTCTTAAATATTTATATCAAATATATCCTGTACTTGCACCCAACAAACCTTCTTTTAAGCTAATTACTAAATTGTGCCGGGTAAGAAACCATTTAGAAGTACAAATAATCCCCTTGTGGACCCAATATTGAAGTTTTACCATGATAATGTGCTTGGTGTGATAAATAACAACCCTCATAACTTTGACATATTTCAAACTTTAATTATTATTATTTATAAACTATTCAATGAATGACTCTCCCCATCTCTATATTAAATGTTTTGCTTTTTATCTCTATTATCTATAAAAAATAATTATTTTATTTAAAATTGCAAAAATATTTTCTTTCATTAAATAACTTTAAAATATATCAATTTAATATCTCGACAACCACAAAATAATATATATAATATTATTTTGAATGAACCTACACTCTACCAAAACTTTACAGTTTTTATAAAGGTTTACCTAGTTTCTTGTGTAAATAACTTTTGGCTTACTCAAGCTTTGGTTACAACAACTAAAGCTAGTCCTATGAGTTGACTCCATCATATTCTAATAGATGACAACCTGCTAGGAAATTTCCTACGTAGCCATCTAGGGCATAAAGTTAAGTGCTCAAGCATTAATTTTGACTTTATAAACTTTGTTTAAACCATTGTTTACTCCATCAAGAAAAAGGGTATAATGACTAGATTTCATTATCAAATAGGGACACTAGAAACCCTACTTCAATATATTAGTTCTGGCCACTTTTTAACATTTGACTTTCCTTAAATTAAGTGTAGAAAAAACATTAAAAATAATTATTTGTTGGATTTGTGTAGAAAACTTTTTAGGTAAAGACGAAGTTAATGAGACTTTAGATAAGAAAATCAAATCAAGGCAGTTCATCAACACTCGGTTACTATCAACCTGTCTGTCCTAAAAAAAACTTATATAATCTTTAGTCTAGTACGTAAATACATCAAGGCAATCTATCTGCAAGCACTCAGTTACTACCAACCTACAGTCCATCAGCACTCAGTTACTATCAACTTGTCTGTCGTAAAAAAAAAAAAAAAAAACTTATATAATCTTTAGTCTGGTAGGTAAAAACGTCAAGGCAATCTATCTGCAAGCACTCAGTTACTACCAACCTACATATATAATCTTTAGTTTGGTAGGTAAAAACGTCAAGGCAATCTATCTGCAAGCACTCAGATACTACCAACGTGCATATCTTAAAGAAACTTCTATAATTTTTAACTAGTAAATAAAAACATAAAACATGTCTTCAATCATCTAAAAAATCAAACTATTACGGTTCATATGGACAGCTACTAACCTACATCCTTTCAAAGTAAATCATATCCTATCTTATTTTAAACAAAGTTGAAAAACAGCTTGTCATTCTTGGACTGACTTTGAAACAGCTATAGTTAGGTTGAGACTTGAGAGAGCAAACCGAAAACGATTCCTTCTGATGACGTCGACGTACACGTCACGCGGGATGGGCATGGCCAGCGTGGCGGTTGGCCCTTGGAAAAGCAGAAGGTCAACCGGCGGAGTCTCAGCACGTCGTAGACGCGTGGGCGCAGCCCACTGGTTGACCCGCCGGCGAGAAATTCTCGGCGGATATCGTGCCACGGATGTGTGACCTCACCGTACGCGTCAGAAACCGAAATAAATAAATAAACAAATATATATTCATCGAGTATACTGCACACCCCCGCAAAATCTTGCATGATATATTCATTGAGTATACTCCAATCTCAGGGCCCGACGATCGCACGGGTGGTGGGCCCCGCGGCGGCCACGCGCGCGCGCCGCACACCCGAAACTTTAGGCGCTCGGTTGGGTGATGATGGCGGGGTTTGACGACGGTAAACAAACAAATCGTGCTAACGGGCGGTCACATCGGCGCTGCCGGCCGTCAACGTGACCGTGGGCTTTGGTCGGCCATTAGCGGGGCGGGGCTCGTTGACTAGCGCCATTGGCCCTCCTTCTCATCGTAGGCTTTTAGTCAGCGTCCAACTGAATATAGGTAGCGGATATCGATATTTACTTCCACCCCTCCTCAATTATTCATTCTCTACCCCTACCGAAGTTCTTGCTCTTATATAGGATTTCACCCTTATTAATATTGAGTCGAGTCGCAGTATGTATATGTATGTGAAGGTAGTTAGCCCTTTTACTGGAAAATATTTTTTTATACACATCCGCTGTGGAGATCGAACTCGGAAAACATCATCGATAATGCAAGTGGCATCCTTGCCCATAAATCACAACACTTGGGTCCTTCTTACTTTCTAAACGTTCATGTGATGTTGTATTTCCATAAAAAGTGTTCATTTCTAATAACATATTCTTATGTTGAAATTTAGTTCCACTTTAATACATCATCTTTTCTAACTGTGGCTTTCCCACTTAGGCCAACTACCGACAAGGCGTACGTGGTATAGGGATAGAGGTCTGTGTTTGAATGTTGGTGGTGTGTACTTGCTACGTAAAGTTGGGTGCGTGTGTTGTGCACAAGTTACACGTCACGGAGCAAAGTTCAAAGGTGCATTAAATGAGCGTGGACTGTTGGTGGTGGTGGGGGGTTTTCTATGTTCGTACACTTGAAAATGTGTGATGTTGTACCTGCATTAGGTGTTCAGAGCCGTGTTTAGACTTGTGGCCTTGTGTCCTGGTGTCCGTGGAGTTAGGTAGGGATTACCTGAAGTCAAGGGCATGGGTATGGGCATTTTAAAAATAATATATATTATTCAAATTGATTACCATCTTATCTTTATTACATCATTATCACTTTTAAATATTATAGATGATTTAAAAAGATTTAAACTAAGTTTTTTTTTTAAATGTTGAAGAATTTAATTAAAATATAATATTAATTTTTCAAGAGGTGGTTTTGGGTCAACAAGCACAAGACGGATAGGTTTGTTGGGAGCAGTATCTATACTTTGAACCCAACGCTAACCAATTACTAAAAATAGTGGCTAGCAATCCCTATAGTTTGAATCTTGTACTGACCAGTTACTAAAAATAATGGCTTTAACCAACTCTCCTTAAAAAATATTAATTTTTATTATTTATATTTATATATAATTAATAATAACTAAAATTTGGCCTATCTTTGAGGGGTCCAAGGTTCAAACCTGTGAGGGGACCATGACCCCTCATAAAAACATGTGTAAACTCATTTCTTTTCTCTTTTGGAGGTTTAAGGTTCAAACCCCACTCAGTATGAGAGAACTATGACCCTTCATAAAAACATGTGTAAACTTATTTCTTTTCTCTTTGGGAGGTTTAAGGTTCAAACCCCACTCAGTACGATGGGACCAGACCCCTTTATAAAAACTTATGTAAACTTAAATTTTGTCCCCAATGGCTAGGTGGATTGGTAATTATTTGTCTGATCAGGCACTTACCCAAAAGAGACCTAGGTTCAAACCTCGGGGGCATGTTTGTTTGCAAAGGTAGTAGTTTACTCTAAATCCTTTGAGGGCACGTCAAATTGATGATAATGGTACGAATCCTGAGTGACAAGTGGTCCTCTTCATGTCGAGTTATAAAATAACGAGGCAGTATAGGTTTGTTGGGGGCAGTCCCTATGGTTTGAACCCTGCACTATGTAACTAACTCTCCTATGTATCCAAAAAAAAATTAATAAATAAAATGTGTTCTCAGGAGAACAATGCAACGACTCAAACTTTAGCTCTTCTTCGAGAGGTTCAACTTTAGCTCTTCTTTGAGATGTTCAAGGTTCAAATCGCAGCATAGATGAGTGTGTGATGGGTGTGTGTATGGTTGTGTGTTTGGCCTCTATTGCTAAGCTTAGCTCTCACCCTTATCAAAGGTCATGGTTAGGATGAGGATGCCTAACCTTAACTTGGTCGTAAGGGTTTCTCACACTAATCTTAATAAAAAATAACTAAAATATTTTTTAACATTTATTTATTGTTAGAATTTAATCATTACCTTATAATGTCAAAGTGTTTAATTCAAATAAAAAACTTGATCTATTAATTAATAAAAAAATAACTAAAATGCTTTTTTTTTTTTCATTTATTTATTGTTAGAATTTGATCATTCCTTGTGATGTCAAAGTGTTTAATTCAAATAAAAAACTTGGTCATTTTAAAATTTTGGTCAATAACATATGAAATAATAAATTAATATTTGTTTTGTTTTTATTTAACAAAGTTTTTTTATTTATTTATTTGAAAGGTAGCTTTTAATAACACCTTTCAACAGGAAAAGTAAATAAAGATGAGAGTTTCTTTCCATAACAAATCTATTCAAAAGATTCACCATATTATAGTACTACAACAATGTATATATAGGATTCGGGCAATGTGATGAACTCCTACGACCGACACATAGAATTGAGTAGTTCCCTCTTAGCCAGGACCCCTCCTAAGGTCGAGAGCTATGCTTATCAATAGGGGCTTAACACATAACTACACACACGCCACAATTTGAACCTTGGACCTATCGAAGAAGAGTCAAATCACGAACCATTGCACTATCCCCAGGACACAACAAAGTGTATTATTACAACCTATCATTCTTGTTGCACTATCCTCCAGGACACAACAAAGTGTATTATTACAACCTATCATTTTTTATTTTTATATTTTAAATAAGCTATATGTGGCTTCTATTGGAGCAACCCCATCAGAATATCAAAATATTACATATGATTTTAGGTTAATTCAACCATATCTCTCACTTAAATTTTTATCAAAGATATTTTTCTTTTTCTCTTTTATCAAATATTTTCTTATCTTTCTGAAGTGTTATGTTTTCACAATCAGCTTCTTGACATACTTTTAGTAAGTTATAAAATCTCACTCACCAGTTGATTTGTAAAATTTGAATTTCACCTAGAAGATCAACATTGTCATTGGTTAAATGATCTATTGCTAGATTTCCTTCTCTATAGATATGGTCAAGTTTTCAAGAGATTGCCTCCAAAAATTGATTATAAGTAGTTTGATCTGAATCCTTTGAGTGTGCGCCAGATTGACGATGACAGTACGAATCTTGAACACCCGATGGTCCATTTCATGTTAGGCCATAAAACAAAGGAGGCGGAATAGGTTTGGTGGATGCAACTCCTGTGGTTTGAACCTTACGCTTGTCAACTACTAAAAATAGTGTAGCTGACAACACGATACAAAAAGGGGCATCTGTAGACACCAAAACCTAGGTACTTGCAAAACCACATTCACATTGCACATTCCAAATCTGCATAATAAAATATATGCCTAAGTCCAAACTTAGGCATATAAATCTTGCACATTAAAAGTATTTTTCAAATTTTCTAAATCTGGAAAATCTTCCTAGGATACCCTACCTACCCGCTAGACATGTATCCTGGCCACATCACCACCACCCCTTGCCACCTCTCACACACCAATTTCACCCTTGTCCCTTCACATGGGACATCCCTCCACCTAGATGAGACACCCTCAGTGACTCACTCCAACTGCCCTAAAGATGTGGTAACCTTAGCCTAACATTTGGTAATGCTAGCTTGCCACCTCTCTTTCCCTCCCAAACCTCCAAGAGGCCTATAAAGGCAGCCTCATTTTATAATCCAAAAGAGGCTGGAAAAATACACCACTATACTGCCAAAATCCTCGTAGGAAGTTACTCATGCACTGGGAGGCTAGTTCATCAAGGTCTTGGATCGAATCTTGAAGCTTTCTACCCTTCCTATAGAATCGTCCACCGATGTTTACACGGAGGCAACCACCCTCCAGTAGTTGCTCATTCGCCCTCTCACGGTTGGACAACCCCACCCGCACACTCACGGTTGCTCAGGAGCACTTTCAGCCAACAACAGAGAAATCGAGGTCAGGTAACAATCAACAAGGTATCTTATTTATTGTTTTTTATCTTCTACATCATTTATGGTTCTATAAGCATTCATATTTTAGGGTTCATATTTTTTCATTTATTTTAAAAAGGGCTTTACACCGTGGAAGCCCTTCATATGCTACTAACCCTCTTTTGGTAGGACATGTGTGTAGGAGACAGGTATTTGGGTAGCTGCTGAAGCTAGAGTGGCCCGTCACAGGATACTCAAGCCCACTCACCAATTGGATTGGAGCAAGAGAAGATCACTGAAACCGCCATTAATTGTATTTGGGAAAAAGAGGTATTTCCCCCTTTTTTGCCCATTGTAATATGAAAAGTGAGCAAGCTCATTGTAAATAGACTCTTGCACACTCAGGGCAAATCATTGTAAACGAAGACTAAGGCTCCACTTTTTCAATATGGAGATCATTCTTTCATTACATTTGCTTGTCTTTATTGCATTTTTTGGTGTCGCATCTTTTTTTGCTTACATGTATTATGTCAGATAATGATATTGGGATCTATTGAAGATGAAAGGGTTTTTAGTGCACTATCTTTAGTGAAATCTAAAGTTCGTAATAGGTTGGAAAATAATTTGAAAAATTGTTTGAGAATATGTGTCATCGTACGAGTTGGATAACTATCCCTATGACAAAGCTTTGGCATACTGGAAGCCCCTAGCGGACCGAAGAGGTATAACTAATATTATTGATAATGAAAATAATGACACTTGCAGTGATCAGATTGTGGAGACGCAGGATTCAAATTTGCTTACAATTTCTTTTGGAGAATCCGAGAAGTCTTTGTTTCAACTTCCTCCATTGTAAAATTTCAATGATTTAAAAAATTCATATAATTAATGGTATTTTGTATTTGATATCATTTGTCTTTGTTGATAAGACTTTATTTTTCATACCATAGTTTTTTTATTGTATTAACTGCCTATGTAGACAAAATTTTATGTTTTATACTTTGGCTTTGAATAAATTGAAAATTTTTAAACCATGCATGCATGTATCATTAGTAAACAATATAAATGGAAATAGCATAAAATTCAAGTTATGGAAATAACACAAGAAAATACTCATTTTTATATCATAGCTTTGTTTATAAATTTTATGTTATGTTTGGCTTTGAATAAACTAAAAATTTAAACCCATGCATAGATGTATCCTTCGTAAACTCAAGCACAATGGAAATAGCATAATACTCAAGCTATGGAAATAACACTGAAATAACATAATACTCATTGTAAAAATGCACAAAAATATACATTGAAATAACATAATACTCATTGTAAAAACATACAAAAATATACATTGAAATAGCATAAAACTCATTGTAAAAACGCACAAAAATATACATTGACTAGCATAATACTCATTGTAAAAATGCAAAAATATATAATTTGAAATAGCTTAATACTCATTGTAAAAACGTACAAAAATATACATTAAAAAAGCATAAAAATATTTTTTAAAATAGCATTTCATAAATATGTTTTTTGACAATTCTATATTGTCAATAACTGCACATCCTTAACTTTTTTATTCCTAAAATGGGAGCTATAGGCAGTTTCAGGTTCTTTTCCCATTTGTGTTGCCTCTATAGTCTGTAGTTCTTGGGGTACATATCTAGCTTCTAATATCTCCACTTCTTGTGCTACACCTCCTTCCTTATCAGACTATTGATCAATTTTCTCCTCCATTGCTCTAGATATGATCATGAGTTTCTCTACTTGTGTTAAGCCTTCCATTAAGGTCTTTTCTTCTTTCACGGTATATTCAGTTACTGTTGCAAGCACTTATTTACCCTTCTGCTTAAGAAGAATATTAGGATCAAACCCATTTAGGATTATGATCTTCCTAAAAGCATTGTTCTCTCTCACTGTTTCTTGCAACCTTTCTTTCATTTTCATAGAAGCCACCAAGTAGTCATTTTCCATTTGTAGATAATCTTGCAAGTTTTTAACTTGATTCTTTCTATTATCAAAATTGGCCTGCAAAAGAAAAACAAGAAAGAAGTCAGTAGGTAGTAACATTAAAAAAAGAGAACAAACAAAATTTAGAAGACATTAGTCTTAACACAACAACAACTCTTTTCTTGTCAAATACCCATTGATTAAAATAAGCCTAGGCTTCAACATTTATGTTGTCCAACCTTTCAGCATAATTTTTAAAATTTCATCATCATAAGAAGCTGTAACCTTCACTGTGCCATATTGAGCTTGATGTAGTAGAGCATCAAGCTTTTTCGATTCATTTTCAACAAAAAAAAGTTTCCATTTTGAATTTTTTTTGAATCAGGCATTTATTTCCTTTATTAAAACTTTTACCTAAAACTCTCATTCTTTCATTTCTCTTACATCTTGAAGCAATGTATTTGTGATGGTTGCTTCACAATTGTGAGATATTAATTTTTTTCAAAAAATTACTTTCTCATCCTTAGTTAGAGGATGAGGGTTGCCAGTTTCTCTAGGAGGAGATAAGGACTGAGGAGATGGAGTGGCATTCCTGGTGTCTGTGGGGTTAGGTAGGGATTATCTGAAGTCAAGGGCATGGGCATGGGCATATTAAAAATTATATAATATATATATATATATATATATATATATATATATATATTCAAATTGATTAAGGAAGGATTTTACCTCTATTATATCATTATCACACTTAGACATAATATATGTATAATTTGAAAATATTTAAACTAAGTTTCTTTTTTGAATGTTGAAGAATCTAACTAAAATATAATATTAATTTTTACTATTTATATTTATATATAATTAATAATAACTAAAATCTGGCCTATCTTTTAGAGGTCCAAGGTTCAAACCCCACTCAGTATGGACCATGACCCCTCATAAAAACATGTGTAAAGTCATTTCTTTTCTCTTTGAGAGGTTTAATATTCAAAACCCTCTCAGTATGAGGGGACGAGGATCCCTCGTAAAAACTTGTGTAGAATTAAATTTTATCCCTAAAGGCTAGATGGATTGGTAATTGTCTCTCTGACCATGCACTTACTCAAAAGAGACTTAGGTTCAAACCTTGGGGGTATGCTTGTTTGCAAAGGTAGTAGTTTGCTATGAATATTTTGAGTACACGCCAGATCGATGATAACAGTACAAATCCCGAGCGATCGATGGTCCTCTTCATGCCAAGTTATAAAATAACAAGGTGGTATAGGTTTGTTAGGGGTAGCCCTTGTGGTTTGAACCCTACACTTGGCAGTTACTAAAAATAGTGTGGATGTAACCAACTCTCCTATGTATCCAAAAAAATAATAACTAAAATGTGTCCTCAAGAGGACAATGCAATGGTTCAAACTTTAACTCTTCTTTGAGAGGTTCAAGGTTCAAATCATGGCGTGGGTGAGTGTGTGAGGGGTGTGTTTATGGTTGTGTGTTTGGCCTCTATTAATAAGCTTAGCTCTCACCCTTATCAAAGGTCATGGTTGGGATGAGGATGCCTAGCCCTAAACTTGGTTGTAGAGGTTTCTCACACTAACCTTAATAAAAAAATAACTAAAATATTTTTTTGCATTTATTTTTTGTTAGAATTTGATCATTCTTTTATGATGTGAAAGTATTTAATTCAAATAAAAAACTTGGTCATTTTAATAGTTTTTATCAATAACATATGAAATAATAATCCGCACCAGACACCTTACTGGCAAGTTCTCTCAATCCTTAGAAGGAGATCTAGGGTTCAAGTTTGGTAGCCTACACCGGATACAAAACCCCCCCGACTAGCCTAAGGGGTATATCCGGATGGTGCAGGCCCCATGAAATGGAAAGTCTTGGCCCCTAGGGGATACGGGGAATGATTTTTCTTAACATAATATTTTTCAAGGTTCAAAACGCGGTGTGGGCGAGTGTGTGAGGGGGTGTGTGTGTGGTGGCTTTGTGTTAAATTCCCTATTGATAAGTATAGCTCTCAACTTTAGGAGGGGTCATGGTTGGGAGGAGACTGCTCAGCCCTGTACGTCGGTCATAGGGGTTTCTCACAATAACCAAATAAAAAAAACATATGAAATAATAAATTAATATTTTTTTTATTATTTAACAATATTAAAGGGTTCATTTTCTTTTTATTTGAAAGGTAGATTTTAATAACGGCATTTCAAGAGGAACAATAAATAAGCATGAGAGTTTCTTTACATATCAAATCTATTCAAAATATTCACCATACATATATATTAGATTCACCATATATATATATATATATTGAATTCAGGTAATGTGATGAACTCCTAGGACCGACACATAAGGTTGAGTAGTTCCCTCCTAGCCATGACCCCTCCTAAGGTCAAGAGCTATGGTTATCAATAAAGGATTAACACAACTACACACACGCCATAGTTTGAACCTTGGGCCTCCCAAAGAAGAGCCAAACCTCAGACCGTTGCACTATCCCCCAGACACAACAAAGTGTATTATTACAACCTATCATTCTTTATTTTTATTTTTTAAATAAGCTATATGTGGCGTCTATTGGAGCCGCCCCATAAAAATATCAAATATTACACTTGATGTTAGGTTAATTCAACCATATCTCACTTGACTTTTTATCAAATATATTTTTAATTTTCTTTTTTATCAAATATATTCTTATCTTTCTAAAGTGTTATGTTTTCACAAGAAGATGACATAATTTTATTAAGTTATAAGATCTCATTCACCAGTTAACTTGTAAAATTTTAATTTCACCTAGACGAAGATCAACATTGTCATTGGTTAAATGATCTATTACTAGATTTTCTTCTTTATGGATATGGTCTCATTTTCAAGAGATTACCTCCAAAACTTTATTATGAGTAGTTTGATCTGAATCTTTTGAGTATGTGCTAGATTGATGATGACAGTACAAATCTTGAGCTTCCTTTGAGTGTGCACCTGAGGGGTATATCCAGATGGGACAGGCCCCATGAAATGGAAATTCCTGGCCCCTAGGGGATACGAGAAATGGTTTTCCTTAACATAAGATTTTCCAAGGTTCAAATCGTGACGTGGGCGAGTGTGTGAGAGGTGGGTGTGTGGTGGCTTTGTGTTAAATTCCCTATTGATAAGTATAGATCTCAAATTTAGGAGGGGTCATGTTTGGGAGGAGACTGCTCAGCCCTGTAGGTTAATTCAACCATATCTCACTTGACTTTTTATCAAAGATAATTTTCATTTTCTTTTTTATCAAATATATTCTTATCTTTCTAAAGTGTTATGTTTTCAAAATCAGCTTCTTGGCATACTTTTATTAAGTTATAAGATCTCACTCACCAATTAACTTGTAAAATTTGAATTTCACCTAGACGAAGATCAACATTATCATTGGTTAAATGATCTATTACTAGATTTCCTTCTTTATGGATATGGTCACATTTTCAAGAGATTACCTCCAAAAATTTATTATGAGTAGTTTGATCTGAATCCTTTGAGTGTGTGCTAGATTTATGACAATGGTACAAATCTTGAGCATCCTTTGAGTGTGCGCCTGAGGGGTATATCCGGATGAGATAGGCCCCATGAAACGGAAAGTCCTAGCCCCTAGGGGATACGGGGAATGATTTTACTTAACATAAGATTTTCCAAGGTTCAAACCGTGGCGTGGACGAGTGTGTGAGAGGGTGGGTGTGTGGTGGCTGTGTTAAATTCCCTATTGATAAGTATAGATCTCAACTTTAGGAGGGATCACGGTTGGGAGGAGACTACTCATCCCTATACGTTGGTCATAAGGGTTTCTCACAATAAACAAATTAAAAAAAACATATGAAATAATAAATTAATATATATATTTTTAATTTAACAAACAATATTAATCATTTTTTTTTTTACTTGAAAGGTAGCTTTTAATAACACCTTTCACCAGGAATAGTAAATAAGGATGAGAGTTTATTTACATATCAAATCTATTCAAAATATTCACCATATATATATATATATATATATATTGGATTCGGGTAATGTGATGAACTCTTAGGACCGACACATATGGTTGAGTAGTTCCCTCCCAGCCATGATCCCTACTAAGGTCAAGAACTATGCTTATCAATAGAGGATTAACACAACTACACACACCACAGTTTGAACCTTGGACCTCCCGAAGAAGAGCCAAACCTTAGACCATTGCACTATCCCCTAGACACAACAAAGTGTATTATTACAGCCTATCATTCTTTATTTTTATTTTTTAAATAAGCTATATGTGGCTTCTATTGGAGTGGCCCCATAAAAATATCAAAATTCTTACATTTGATGTTAGGTTACTTCAACCATATCTCACTTGAATTTTTATCAAAGATATTTTTCATTTTCTTTTTTATCAAATATATTCTTATCTTTCTAAAGTGTTCTGTTTTCACAATAAGCTTCTTGACATACTTTTATTAAGTTATAAGATCTCACTCACCAGTTAGCTTGTAAAATTTGAATTTCACCTAGACGAAGATCAACATTGTCATTGGTTAAATGATCTATTACTAGATTTTCTTATTTATGGATATGGTCACATTTTCAAGAGATTACCTCCAAAAATTGAGTTTGAGTAGTTTGATCTGAATCCTTTGAGTGTGTGTTAGATTGACGACGACAGTATGAATCTTGAGCATCCGATGGTCTATTTCATGCCAGGTTATAAAAAAATGAGGTGGAATAGGTTTGGTGGATGCAGCCCGTATGGTTTGGACCTTGCGCTTATTAGCTACTAAAAATAGTGTGGCTGCAACCAACTCTCCTATCAAGCAAAAAAAAAAAAAAAAAGATTATTTTTTATCTAATCCCCACATCCATTTTTGTTGATAGCATTAATAATAATTTATGAGACCCCCTCAATTGAAATATATTTTCATCATTTTACTATTGCAATTTTAATTCCCATCAAAAGTACCCTAGCCTCTAAATAGTTTTTAGTTGAAGTTTCATTTGATTCTGAGTATGTTAAGAGAATTTTGCCTTCATTATTTCAAAAAACACCACCTCCATAACTTTCTTTGAATTTCTTTTCTAATTACCATCAAAATTAATTTTGAAAAACTCACTTTCTAGACAATTCAATTTTACCACACCCTTTATTTTAATACCATTGTCATAAAGGACTCTTCCACGTATATTCAAATCCTATAACCAAGTGGCTAACACCTATTGTTTTGAACTTGAGACTTCTTATGGTGAGAACCATATCTATAAACATTCTACAAG
This sequence comes from Wollemia nobilis, assembly GCA_028583015.1. Lineage (NCBI taxonomy): Eukaryota > Viridiplantae > Streptophyta > Pinopsida > Araucariales > Araucariaceae > Wollemia > Wollemia nobilis. The sequence continues at coordinate 1,989,950 of JAQPPZ010000282.1, forward strand.
AGGGACAATAATATAGTCCCAAACTTGGGCATGATTTTAAGAATTATTTTAAAAAAATCTATTATTCCTTTCAAGCCATAAATTCTAACAAATAATTGCAGGACCAATCCTCCACAAAATACGTAATGTTTTAGCTCTGACATAAAAAATGCAACATTTCATCAACTCTTTCAATGTTGATGAAGTTACACAATATATTCTCATACTTTTTTAAAAAGTAATCCAAAATGGTGTGAGTAGAGGAACAATAAATAAGTAAATAATCTGATGTTTCTAAATCCTTCTCACACAAGGCGAAATATCGATGATATCCTCTTCTTTTTAGACTCTCTCTCTTGTAAGGATCTTATTTCGAACTACTAACAAAAGCAATGTTGAGGCCTTAGGGAGGGCCTCTAGTGACCCAACATTCTTTTAAGTGAAATATTTAGGAGTAGGAAATTTTAATTACTATAAATCCTCATATCCCAACTTGACTAAGTATGCCAATGTTATGCATAGCGGTAAATCATCATTAATTCATGAATATTAGGATTTTTAAATTTTAAATTGGTGAATAGGGGGACCCTACATGTCAGCCCATTCGCCCTAAATTTTTGGGAGCTTTTTTTTTTTGGGTTGGCTTGCCTTACATTGAAAATAATTTCACCATTTTAATTTTAAATCTCCAACTTTCCCGCCTAAATTGTGGACCTCTTTCGCCTTCAAATTATAAAATTTTTATTTAACCTACCCAATTCACCTCTTATACCACATGTATAAATACCTAACACAATATTGATAAACATACATCTAAAACACTTGGACTCATCGAAAATAGATTTGAAGCAACAAAAACACTGTAGCAGACCAAAAAAACCAAACATTATTATTTTATATCGATAGAAATCCGATCAATTGTAGAGGATTTTCAATCACAAAATTTATTGATCGGTTGTAGAGAAGTGTGGTATAATATAGATCAGTTATAGGGGACTATCTGTCAACAAAAATTGATTGGTAGTAGAAGACTGTCAATCGATAGATTTGACAATCGATTGCAGTTGCAGGGGACTATCTCTCGATATAAATCGATCTATTATAGAGGGTTGTCAATCGATAGATGTCGATCAGTTGTAAAGGGTTGTATTCAATATGAACTGATAGATTTCATAGGATCGACAATCGATAGTTGTCAATCGATTGCAGAAACCTAACAAGGTGAAAGTTGGTTGCACAATACTACCGATTGACATAAAATGATCGGTTGCAAAATCTTGTCAATCAGTTGTTATCGATTAGTTGTAGAAGCTTGCAAGGTTATAATAGGTTTAAAAAAATATTGAAAGGGTGACGATCGATTGCATAAACTTGTTGCAGAGGTCTAATGATCGGTTGCAGAGTTCTAATGGTTAGTTGCAAAAAATTGTGACAACTGTGACAATAGGTATAGTGAAAGCTTCCAAATATATTAGTATGGTTGTTTTTGTTTTGGATCATCTCTAGCAATAAATTTGACTTTATGCCTACTTGTTGTTGTGCCTTGTTACTTGTTTTGTAACCTTTGTTGGTGTTGTGCTATAGAGTTTCTTTAGAATTTCTATAGAACTATTCTTTTAGTTTGGAAACTATGGTAATCACAATGACATTAGTATTGTTAATAGGTAATTGTTGATCGGTTGCAGGAACCTAACAAGGTGACAATCCACTTGACATAAATTGATCAGTTGAAGAGGATTGTCAATTGACGTTTGCTAATTGATTGCAAAAATCTAACAAGATGAAAGTCGGTTGCACATGACTACCTCTCGATGTAAATCGATCGATGGGAGAGGATTATCACTTGATTATCATTGATCGGTTGTAGAAGCCTGCAAGGTGATAATCACGATCAATTGCACAAACTTGTTCTAGAGACCTAATGATTGGTTGTAGAGTTCTAACGATCGATTGTAGAAAGTTTTGATAACTGTGATAACAGGTTTAGTCAAAGCTTCCAAATATATCAATATGGTTATTTTGTTTTAGATCATCTCTAGCAATAAATTTGAATTTATGCCTACTTGTTATTGTATCCTTGTTACTTGTTTTGTAACCTTTGTTCGTGTTGTACTATAGAGTTTCTTTAGAATTGTTGTAGAACTATTCTTTTAGTGTTGATATATTCCTTTAGTGTTGGGTTTAAAATGTTATATTGGATTGTATTCTTCTGCCACTATTTTGTTGTCCAAAGCTTTTTATTCCTTTTTCATTGTTCTGTTGTCCAAAGTTTTCTTTCCTTCAGTTTCATAGGTAGTGTAGATTCATTACTTGCAATTGTGAGATCCAAGTATCCATGTCATCTTGTAGTGTGTTAGGAGAATATCTTGTTGTCAGAGTGTCCTTGTTTGTTAGAGTATGTTTTCTTAGTGTTGCATTATTTTTTTGTTGTTCCCTAAGCACATAGGTAGAGCTCATTATAGAGGGCAATATAGGTTTGTCTCATACATTCTTTATGGAATTATAGTTTAATTTTGGTTTCTTAAAAATTCAAAATGTAGAAAGTTTATTACTTGCTACTTATTTTGTTTTGTAAAAAAAAATGCATGAGTTAATAAGTTATTTTTGTTTTCTTAAAGTAAGTAATGGATAATGGTAATGGTTCCATAACCCTTGAGAAAATATATAAATTATTATTGAGGGAAGTATGTATAATGTCACCTACTGAAAAATATGGAAATTATTATTGAGGGAAGTATGGTATTTTTCTTCAACTTCATATTCATTTTTTAATATCAATTTTTTTTTTTTTATAAGTACAATGTCACCTACTGGTGATGGAAAGAAGGGAGGCCAATATTCTGGTAAAAAAATAATCCTTAAATATTTTACACATATATCAAAATGTAGTGAGGCATCCACATCTGCACAAGTTGAAGGTACAAACATCTTTTACCAACTAATGAATTAATTTTTCTATTTTGTTTATCTGCCTCTTTTTTAATGCTTGTAAAAATGTAATCTGTTAATTTTTTAAAATAACATCTTTTTACATCCAAAAATAACATAGAACATTAAACATTCAATGCAACAAACACTGTAGACCCTGATATGCCTTCACTTGAAGATATTCTCGGGTATGAGATGGGACCACATGACAATTTTCATAATAATAAAATTCAACAATCACTTGATGAGATACCTCATACATACACACCAACCGAAAAAGAAAATGACCATACATGTAAAATACAGACTTCTAGGGAATTTTGTAAATTTAAACGTAGAAAGTTAACCAGATGGACTATTGGAAGAACATTTAAGCATGAATGGTCATCAACATATCCCTTTATTGATCCAATTCATCCAGAGAATAAAAATGACACACCAACAAATGCTTTTTTTGTAGTTGAAAATGAGGAAAGGATCATAAGATGCAACTTAAGTTAGACACAATAGAAAAATATTATGGGAAAGTTTTGACAGTAAAAGAAAGTGATGAAACAATTACCAAATCAATTAGGTGGAAGTATGCATTGGAATGTGTTCATGTTAGATATGCATTCGAATATGAAAAAATAAAACAACAACAAACTCTTGTTGAGAAGGGTGGAACAATCCAGGCCTAATTTCAAAAAATTCATAAGACCACATTAGCCTCAAAAAGTTTGTAGTTTGTTGTTGTACAATATTCTCAAAAAGGGTAGACCCATGTCTGATTTTGTTGATTATAAGCAACTATTTAAACTAGCTGATGTGCAAAACCTTCTAGTTCCCATTGGTCAAATCGAAGTGGTTGGAAAATGGTAAAATTTCTATCATTTGTTGAGAAGGAGGACCTAAGAGAGAATGTAAAATTTGCCAAATTTATTTCACTTTTAATTGATGAGGTAACTACTGTTGACAACACGTCTTGTATTTGTATACATGTTAACACATTCTAATATCTACAATAATTCATTGTAAATATGGGGTAGTGTTAATGAAAAATCCTATATTTTGTAGTATTATCTAATTGTCCAATAGTCTTCTCTTTGTATGTAAATATCGATTTAAACTCCATGGCCTCGTTAATTGAAGGATGAGAAAAGTATCATAAATAATTTGTAAATGAGATTTGAATCGATTATTTTTGCAACTTGAATACCTTTGATTTTTCCTTCCATTTCACCTTTAAGAAGCTCTCCCTAATGCCTCCAAAAGAATAATAATTAGAAAGAGATAGTGGATCACCTTGGTAGAGTCCATGAAATAACTTAAAGTAACCAACAAGAGAACCATTGATAGATTATTTTGGAGTGCTATAACAACATTTAATCCATTCAAACCAACCTTGATTATAACCAAACTTTTGAGAAAATCATTTAGAAAACTCTAGCAAACGTTATCATATGCTTTATTTTTATCTAATTTCATAAGCATACCTAGTTTTTCATGGAATGAAGAGAATGTATGGTCTCTCGTGCAATGATACCATAAAGAATTTGCTTATCATAAACAAAACCACCTTTGTTCCTCTATGATAACACAATTTAGAATACTTTTCAACCTTTTTGTTGTAATTTTTGAAATAATATTATAAATCATATTACAAAGACTTAATGGAAAAGAATTATTAAAATATTTTGTCTTGTCTTTCTTAAGAACCAATGTAATGAAAGTGGTATCAATCTCACATATTGTAGCCTTTTCTTTTTAGGCCTCTTCAACCACAACCAACATATCACTCTTTAATAAATCCCAAATTTTTTGAAAGAAAATTGTAGGAAATCCATCAAGGCCAGGTGCCTTGTTAGGATGAAAAGAGAAAACTGCTTCATATAGCTCCTCCATAGATATCTTCTTCATCAAGCTTTTATTTTGTCCCTATGTGATAATTAATGAAATATTTTGCAAAAGTTTACTTTGTGCCTCCTTATCTTGCCACTATATGACAAAATATTTTTGAAATAATTAATTGATTTCTTCTTGATATTTTCTTTTTTCTAATTTTTTTTTGTATGTGATAAAAATAAAATTTTGTTCTTGTTAATAGTATGAATTTTTTTTGTATTTATGTCTTCTTCCTTGAGCCATTTTACCCTATATTTTTGAAACCAATATGACTTCTATTTTTTCAATGTATTATAACTATACAAAGTAATTTTTTTCTTACATATAAGAATTTTGGTCCATTCTATTGATTTATACTATCTCTTATAGATTTTCGAGTTTAGATCCAATTTCTTTCTTTTCTTTAAAAGTATTACCAAAATATTTGGTATTCCGAATATTCATTTGCTCCTTTAGATATTTCATCTTTTAAACAAACTTATACATACACGATCCTTCAAAATTTTCTTCATCTCATCATAACATAACCATCTGGAATAAACTAAGGTCTTGGTGCCACATTGATTGGAAGCAAAATGGATTTGGATGACCATTATTGAGTAAATAACAAGTCAAAATAATAGGTTTGTGACTTGATCCTTTTCATAATAAAATATCTAAAGAGATTATATACTTTTTTTGTAACCATGTATTGGATAACATGAATCTATCAATATTTCTACTATATGAGTTTGCCTAATGCGCTTATTATCCTGTGTGTATTGAGAACTTGAAGGAATAACATCCCAAAGGTCGTTTGAATTGAAAAATGCAACGAAATATTACACTGATTTAGACCATCAAAGAGTATTACCCTTCTTATCCAAAAGATATAAAACTATGTTTAAGTCACCCCAAGAATCCGTAGATCACAATTATGAATCATTGTTGTGTTTAACAAATTATGCTAAGGTCCTTCCAATATATTGAACGAGGAGTAACTATAGTTGGAGTGTATACATTTATAACCCCAAATTTGATGTTTTTATCTTTCCCACAAAATAGTACAACAATTCAATTACTTTTTTCTTCCAACAATTGTCCATCCCATTTTTCATTTTTCTCATAGTTTTACAATATCGTCAGAAGCTCCTTATTTCCCATATTCTAAATCTTTTTAAAAGCATCCTTATATTATTCACTAATTAATTTTATTTCTTGTATTAAAATAAACTTAGAACTATAAAAACTATTAATTCCTCAATAATTCTTTTTGTAGGGGTATTATTCATACCGTTAAATTCCACAATACCATTTTCATCATTATTTTTATTTTTATTAGTCAACTTAGTCCTACTTCTTATTAACACATGATATTTTTATTTGGATTCCCAAATCAATATCCCTTTGAGTTTCTTTTTCTCTTTATTCATGCTTTGATAACCTTCCTCTCTTTTTTCCATTCCCACCAACACTTTCATCTTCATCAACCTCTTCTATTTTTTTATATTGTTCATAATGAGACTTATCTTCAAAATATTTATGCCGTCCTAAATAATAATGCAAGGAATAATCTCATTAACACTTTCTTATTTACGTTATCTCAAAAACCCTAAAGTACAAGGATCATCTTCTCTAGTAATTACTTTTTTATGCTACCCTGGAAACCCAAACTTTCCATGCATATTCTCCATATGCATTTCTTTAATGTGCTACTCTTGAAGCCCTAAAGTGCAATGGATACTCTCTAAACTAGTTTCATTTTTATTGCAAGGAGAGGATTGTATACTGCTTGAGGAAAATGAAGATTATTTACCTGGATTAACCTTGATCTCCTCCACCTAATTTCTTTTAAATTTACCTCCTCATATTCCTTCACACATTTAGCTCTTGAATTTGAACTTGCACATTAAAATTCCTCATTCCTTGTGTCATTTTTACTTATAATAGTTGATTTGAGTGAGTTGTAATGGCCTTTATCATTTGATGATGTATAAGGGTTTTTTTTACCACTTTTTTTAATAGTGAAAAATCCTTGATTTGGACTAGCTTATACTATGATATGATCTCCTTGTTTCATATTGAAGTTTATCTCATATCCAAAATTTTCCATCTCTCTCTCCATCATTTTAACCTGATTCATGATCATTGGAGATTTTAATGTCATAACCAAGCTGAATCAAAAATTTAGGGGAATTAGAAAATTGACCCAAAGTATGAAAGATTTATCAACTTTTATTCAAAACAACAATCTATGGGAAGTTGAGTTTGAAAAAGACAACTATACTTAGACCAAAAATAGGAGAGGCCAGAACCTAATAGAAAAAAAATTAGATAGATGCATTCTCTCAGATCATTTTCTAGATGAAGGAACTTGTGCTAAAATTAATACCTTAACAAGATTGGTTCAGATCATTGGCCAATACGAGTTAAAATAATGGCAAGCGAATTCAAAAAATATCATATTTAAAATATGAGCAGATGTGGGAAGACCATCCTCAATTTGTTGATATGATAGCTCAAATATAAAATTATTTAGATAATGGTGGGTTGTATGCTCTTCCAAACCAAATTAAAGCTATGACATCTAGATTAAAATAATGGAACAAGAACACCTTTGGAAATTTTTTGAGAAGAAAGAAGAATTAAAAGATAAAATTTCAAAATTCCAAAAAGGTGATGAAAATAATACAAGCTCAGAGGAAAGGGAGTTTCTTAGTGATTATCATAATATTTTGAGTAAGGAAGAGAAATTTTGGAGATTAAAATCAAGACATACTTGGTTAAAATAAGGACATAAAAATACAAAGTTTTTTCATAGGATGGCTATAGTACAGAGATCTTCTAGAATTAGTAGAATTAAATTAATAGAAGGGGTTTGGATTGAAGATCAGAGTGAAATTAGAAAAGAGGCTAAGTAATTTTATCATAATATTCTAGGTTCAAAGGAGATCGAAGTTCTTAATGATAAACTTCTTCAATTTGTTTCTTCAGTTATTACAAATAAAGACAATAGGAAACTGATGGAGTCTATTACTCTAGAAGTTCATTTAACCCTTTTCTCTTTTAATAAGGATAAATCCCTAGGTCCAAATGGGCTCTCTGCAGGTTTTTACCAACATAATTGGGATATAGTGAAGGATTCTTTATTCATGGCAATGGAACAGTCTAGGGTAAAATAATACATTCCTTATAAAATAAATGCAACTTATCTTACCCTAATTCCAAAAAATAAGGATGTTGAATTGTTTGATTCTTTTAGACCCATAAGCCTATGTAATATGGCTTATAAGATTATTTTCAAAGTGATGGTTAATAGATTAAGGTCATTGTTAAACAAAATCATTTTAGAAGAGCAAGGAGGATTTGTGAAAGGGAGACAAATTTGGATGGGATCATAGAAGCTCATGAAGTTATACATTCAACAACTTTAAGAAAAAAGAAAGCTATGATCTTAAACCTTGATATGAGTAAAGCCTATGATAGGGTTAAATGGGATTTTCTTTTTGTAGTTTTAGATAATTTTGGTTTTGGGAAGAAATGGGTTAGATGGATTAAAGCTTGTGTCTCTATAGTTTCTTATTTAGTGTTGGTCAATGGGTTAGTGACAAATTTTTTTAAATCCAAGAGAGGCCTTAGACAAGGAGATCCTCTATCTTCTTTTTTATTCATTATTATGGTAGAAGTTTTAAGTAGGAACTTAAATAAGGTTTACAAATATGGGCTTATTAGTGGAATTAAGGTTTAGTAATAATATTGATAACATCGCCCATCAACAATTTGCAGATGATACAACCCTTTTTGGACGGGTAAGGATAAATGAGGCCAGATCTTTGAATAACATTTTTAAAAGAGTACCAAAGAGCTTCAAGGTAAAAAATTAATAGGACTAAGTCCAAAATTTACTTCCTTAAAACTCCTGATATTATCAAATCAAGAATTTATAGGTTTCTTCAAATGGAGGAGACAAATTTACCAACAACTTATCTAGGGATGCCTTTATTTGAGGGGAGAATGAGGATAGATTTATGGAATCCAATTATTAGTAAATTTTAAAATAAACTTCCAACTTGGAAAGGTAGATGGTTATCATTAGTAGGAAGAGTGTAGTTAATTAAGTTAGTCTTACAAGCCATTCCAACATATTATGTGTCTTTGTATTCAATGTCAAAATTAGTTGAAAAAAGTTTAATCTTTACTATGCGATCCTTTTTATGGTCAGATTTACATGATAAAAGGAAATTTCCTTTGGTGAAATGGAGCAAGTTGTATGATGACAAAACTACTGAAAGTCTTGGTTTAAGAGCTCTTACAGATGCAAACTTAGCTCTTAGGGGGAAATTTATCTGGAGATTGTACAAAGAGAGTCAAAGACAATGGACAAGAATTCTTTTAAGTATGTATGTTGATCCCAATGAACCAAGCTTAATATTTAATGCATTCTCTCTTCCAAATGGTTCTACTCTTTGGAATGGTTTAAAAAAAATAGTGATCTTATGATTAAAGGTTTAATATGGGTGGTGGAAATTGGATAAAAAATTTCTATTTGGATGGATACTTGGTGTGATAAAAAACCACTCAATTTAGATCCACTTTTGAAACCTTGGATGAGATTGCTTCAAGATAAATATAGTGATAGGGTTTCAAACATTTTGTACAAGGATCGAGAAGGAAGATACAAATGAAAATAAGTATACAAGACATTGATGCTATGAGGCATTTGAGTAGAAAGATAAAAATTGTGATTATTCCAAGGGGTGCTAAGGATGAATTGATTTGGGAGTTGAATAGCTCAAGATATTACACAACAGGAAGTGGATATAATGTTCAACACCAACATAATAATAATGTCACTAGAATACGAAGAGATATTTGGGATAGCCCAAGAAATCCTAAAGTCAAAATGTTTGTTTGGCTAGTAGGTCATAGAATAATTTTATCCTAGGATAACCTTATGAAAAGGGGTTTTCATGGCCCCTCTCAATGTGTTTTCTATAATAATAAGGAGGAGGAGAGTATTGACCATCTCTTGGGACATTGCTCTATAGTATCGAATCTATAGTAATGAATTCTTAATATGTTTGGTAAATGCATGGTGATGAATAGCAAAATTGAAGATTGGTTAAAGCAATGGCAGAGCAATTATAAAAGTGAGGCTTCCAAAACAATATGGGATATATCAAAATATACAATACTTTGGACTATATGGCTAGAAAGGAATAGAAGAATATTTAAAGGAAAGGAAAGTAGTTTAGAGGTAATGAAAAATAAGATATGTTTAGCCATAGAGGAGTCTAAACCAACCCTATCAACTCACCCAATCCCTAATTTGGAAGTAGAGTCTTGATAGATGAAGTCAAGTCATTAAATGGAATTATGATTTTGGGTACAAGAGAAGCAAAAATAAGGTAAAGAATAAAAAGTGGAAACCGCCAGATGTAGAGTGGGTAAAATTGAATTTTGATGGAGCATCTAAAGGAAATCCAGGACCAGTAGGAGGAGGAATAATTAGAAATAATAGAGAAGAGGTTTTGTCCCATTATGCTTTTAATGGTGGATCTAAGACAAATAATGAAGCAAAATCTTGGGCAACTTTAGAAGGATTAAAAATATGTAAACAAATGAAATGGAATAGAGTATGAATGGAAGGTGATTCTCTCATAGTAATAAATGCAATTTTGAGGAAAGCAAAGGATCCATGGAACATACAAGAGATAATTGTGGAAATTCAAGATCTTGCTAAAGATTTTGAAGAGATCGGGTTTACTCATATATTAAGGGAATGAAACAAATGTGTATATAAGCTAGCCAATAGAGGGGTTTTTATTGAGGATTGTGAAGTTAAATTCTTCTTTCCATGGTTAGAGAAGTAGAAAGTTTAGTTGAAGCTGACAAAAAAAGTTGACTGCCTAAATAAATTAATGATTAAGATTTACTTTAATGTTTTTCATTGATAATATATTTTTATTTTATAACAATAATGTGTTTTCATTTAGACTAGTTATTATAATTTGTGTGGTTGCACTTGTGTTTCAGGAAGGAAACTAGCAATACATATTTTGTTAAGCGAACTATGATATTGCGATGTTTTGGAAATATTACTCTACTAATATGCAAGGCATAGATAGTAGAGGTGAAGTGTTGGTATTGTGAAGGTTGCTATAGGAAAATGTCAATAAAGATACTAAATTCTTGAGTAATTATATTCTTACAGAGATATGAAAAGATCCAAAAAATAAAAATCAAGAATTCAGACATTTTATGTCAAATAATATAGGTTTCTAAGTATAACATCCCAATTGAGATGAGAAGAATATCTATTTGTAAACTCTCAAGATCTAAAGAAGAGAGATGTAATTTTTCAAAGGTGGGGGACCCAAGTACAAACCTTTATTATCAAGCAAAAAAATAATTATAATTTATGAATATTAATAAAACATTTATATGTATTAAAAGAGAAAGAAGATAACAACATATCATCTTAAATACTCTCATTCTAATGTTTCTTTTAAATATGCAAAACTGTTAGTACATGTAATGCATGTGTTTCAATCTATCATGTTACAATCACTATAATTAAAGATTATTCATTAATTTTTTATTTGTTTTTTAATTTGGATGATGTGAAGTTTTTTACTACTAATATTTAAGGTTGAGCATTTTCCTCCTATCAATTATTTTTCATAGGTTGAGCTAAGCTTATTGATAGGGAATTAATACAAATGTGCCTATCCCAATCATGATTTTTTTGTAAATTCGAGAACTAAACACCCAGACTAGAATTAATACAAGTATGCCTATCCCAACCATGATTTTTTGTATAACCGAGAACTAAACACCCAATCATTGTTTTTCCTAGGACTTAATTCCTCTATTTGTTATTATACTTGCTTAAAAATATCCTTCTTTTAAATTTATATTTATATTTATTTTAAATCAATAATCATGATTTGCACATTTTTTTAGGCTAAGTGGACGTGACAAAAATGTTTCTATTTAAATATTGTATCATGGTTATTTTTAATTAAAAAATTTGATGTGATCTTTGTTGAGTTGAGGTTATATGGATTTGATTAATTGTCTTCCATGCACAAGGGTTAAGTTCAAGAAAATAAAGATTTTATACATTTGATTGGTATGTTTGATGCAAGTGAATTGTATTAAACTTATTATAAATTATTTTTTAAAATATTATTTAAAGATATTATATTAAATAAGGTAAAATAATTGTTTGATTTGAAATAAAATGAAAGGGATATAAACTCTAGGTGCAGTCAAGCAATGGAACAAGATGATAAATTTGGCTACAATCTTCACGAAAGGGATGCAAACCTTAGGTGTATTCAAGCGTTGAAGGAAGAGAGTCTTTTGTAGATCGTCTCTTTAGCCTATGGGAAAGCCTTTTCAATCCAAAGAAATATCTCTCAAGGATCTTCGGGTTTGCAAGTTGATGAACCTCTACCCTCTATTAGGATTTCAGAGGATGAATTTAGGTTTGGATCTACTTGATCATGAAACCTAAATAATTATCTGCAAAATCAAGGGCAAAACACCAAGCCTGAAGGAGTTCAAAGGATACATTAAAGATTGGTGGACCAATACAAAATTCCAAGTAACTCTCCTACCCAAAAAAATCTATTTTATTTTATTTTCTAATTTAACGGATAGAGATAGGGTAATGGATTATAGATATAATTGGTTTTTCGGACAAAGGGGTGTCTATATAAGACCTTGGACTCCTATTTTCAACCCCTTTACAGAAGAAGTTAATGGCTTCCTAGTTTGGGTGAATCTTTATGCTCTCCATGTGGAGTTTTGGGGAGAGAAGATATTCACCAAAATTGGTAATACCATTGGTGCATTTCAGTATATGGATGCCCAAACAGAGAAAAATTTGTCCAATAAAATTAATATGAGTAAAGTAATATTGACTGTTTGGATGGATGTTTCAGTTTTGAGGCCTTAATCCATTACCATATCCTTGAGCAAAGGGGAATGGATCCAAAATATCAAATATGAAAAATTCTCCTTAAGAAGTTATGGCTATCAGAAATTTGGCCACCTAAATTAGATATGCCTAATCATCCGATCATGCTCTGATTTCTCCTTGGTGGAGGAGAAGGCCCTACATGCAAATGATTCAAAACCTTCAAATGTCCTAGTTCAAAAGAAAGAAGCTCATCCTCCAGATGCACCAATTATCCAATAGGAATCATGTGAGAAACAAAAGACTCAACCCCAAAAGAAGAATTTGAATCGGATCATTGATAAATGCTAAATGGTTATTAAAGACCATCTAGACGATTCCATGGAAGAGATGAGCACCTCATATGGTATTCTTGAAGCTAATTATGAAACAATCGGTGACAATCAATTTTCTAAAAATAAAGATCCTATAAAATGTGTTACAACTAGTTATTACCTCAGGAGCTTAAAGTACAAAAATGCATTAGATCTTGCCACTCTAAAGAAGGAAGAACCTATGCTATAGAAGAAAAATAATTGAACCGATTTCTTCTTTGATGGATAACTGTTATGTTTGTTTTCCTTCTATATGTTGGAGTTATGTGTCATGTTATTGTTGTTAGTTCCTTAAAAAATAGTTGATTATGGAAACTTAGCAGTTTGAGGAAGATAGATAATATCTTTGATAGAAAGGCATTGATGGGTATGCTTTAACTAACTTGTTAGAAATGTAATGAGAGCAATGTAAAGTTTTTGTAATGGGAGTGGCCCCCAATAGAAGCTACACATAGCTTATTAATATATATATATATATATATATATATATATATATATATATATATATATATATATATATATATATATATAATATATATATATATATATATATATATATATAATATATATATATATAAGTTTATTTAAGCAAGCATAAATAGTTAAAATAAATAGTAAGTATTTTACCTCAAAATAAGTTATCATAACTTCGTTATTTTTTTTTATTTGTGGAAAACATCCCAAAAGGGATGCCACTTTCGGGTAAGACCCAAGGAGGCAGGGGTATCCATTCCGTCAAAAATGCCCAAGACTCGGACCTGGCCTACCACCTTTGACATACTCAAGGAGAAAACAAACACACAAAACCAATTTAAAAATAAGTAAATAACAACAAAAATAATAAAATAAAATAAAAAAACATGCTCCTTGAGTGTGTCAAAAACAAAAGCACAACCAAACACGCACAATAAGGTAAAAGAAACCACAACACAAACCACATAGAAAAACACAAGAACCACATAACAAAACACAAACATGACAAAAACAACAGAACACTACAAAGACATAACACAAAAAAACATGAAAAATAAACACAACCAAAACCTAAAAAATAAAAAAAATAAAAATAAAAAACAACCAACAACAGACAATAAACAAAAAAAAAAACATAGAAAACACTCACACATAAAAACACGAAATAACACAAACAAAGAGAAACCCAAGAACAAGAACGAAAAAACACAAGAACAATAACAAAAAACATAAAAAAAAAAACAAAACAACAAAAACACAAGAACAACAAAAACACAAGAACAACAAAAAACAACACAAAGAACACAAAAACAAAACAAAACAAAAGAACCCACCCACCTTAAAAAACTAAACAAAAAAAAACAAAAAAACAAAAAAGAAAAAAAAATGACCTATCTAGACCAGAAGACTATTAAGGCAAGAATCAACAAAGAAAACAAAATAAAGAATAGAAAGAGCTAGGGAAATAAAAAAAACTGAATGAACCAAAGAGAAGCAAAAAAAAACAAGAAGAAACTAGGTACCTTCAGAACTGGAGCCATCCAAAGAAATAATAGAAAGAAGAGCTTCCCTAATTTGAGAAGCCCACCATATAGGAGGGTGGCCATAACAAGTAAGATCACCTTTGTCCAAAGCCCAATTAGCTAAAGCATCAACACTCTTTTTTTGATCTCCAACCACATGATTGTAATCAACTTTCAAAAATCCCATCTGGATTAACTGAATCTTCTCAATAATTCTTTTTATTCTCCAATCCACCTTATGATTCTTAGAAGGAGTCTTCAAGAGATTAATCAAAAGTTGAGAGTCAGACTCAACTAACACCTTTTCCCATCCAACCTTAGGAGCCTCTTGAAGACCTTTGAGGATACCATACCCCTTAGCAAGGTTATTGGAAAGAATACCCAAATTCTCAGCAAAAATAAAAACCAGGGAGCCATCTGAAAATCTACCAATTCCTCCCACATTGGATTTTCTAGGGTTCCCTCTATAGGCTCCATCAGTATTGAATTTTCCAAAATACTTAGGAGGAGTTTGCCAATTTCTAGTCCTATCCATATTACTAATACTCACATTCCCTTTAAGTTGGTTGCCCTTAGAAGGTTTAATCTTCAATCTTTGCATCACTTGATCCCATCTTTGGTGGGAGTTTTGGGGATGATTAAGGAGTTGATGGACTGATTCAACTAAATTGGCTATGGTCTTTTGCCAAATATAGTGAATATCCTTCCTATCTTGATTAAACATTCGGTTGTTCCTTTCATTCCAAATATTCCAAAGAAGAATGGTAGAACCCATCCAAACTAACTGCCTAATAAAATGATCAACACCCTCTTGATTAGGCCAATCCATCCAAAGTTGTTCAAAAGTAAAAAAATTGGACCACTATAAGCCAAGTAAAGTGGCCATTCTCCTCCAATAGCTTAGAGGCTAAAGTACACTCAATAAAAATATGGTTGATATTTTCTACATTCTCTTCACACATTTCACATCTAAAAGGGCCATGAAAACCATGCTTCATAAGATGCTCACCAGTAAGCACCCTACGATGCAATAAAATCCAATTAAAGAACCTCACCTTAGGCCAGAGCTTTTGAGCCCACAATTGAGAAAATATGTCAAAATAATGGTTGGGATTATTATGGCATAAGGTCAAATAACCTTGAGCAATTGAATACTCACCCTTAGTAGTGTTGTTCCATCCAAAACAATATTTTTCATGGGACCAAGAGAGGGATCTCATATGAAGGATGCCTTGGATATCTTGTCTTTGCCTTTTTGGGATTTGAATAGGCCAGTCCTCAATAGGGATCCAATATCTACCAACATTTGAATTATCCATGATGGTACCGACGATAATTAGCCACCTTTATCCAATTAGCTCGGTGAAGCTCCTCCATCCAAGGCCTCCAATTGGGAAACTAAGTTATCAAAGGCTTGTGACCATCCCAAGAATCTGTCCAAAAATTTGCATGTTGACCATTATGAATGATCCAAAATAATTTTTTCTTTATCAAATCCTCACCAGTCTTAAGAACTGCTAAAATGGGAGAACCTTTGGAAGGAAGTTGATAGCGAACAAGGTCTTCAGGACTTTTGTTCTCAACATATTTAGCATGAAGATTATTGGCCCAAAGAGCATTGGGGTTATGCAACATCCTCCAATATAATTTAGCAGCTAAAGCTTTGTTGTTATTAATTGAATACCGAAATCCTAACCCCCCTTCACTCTTAGGAAGACATAAAGTATCCCATTTCACCAAGGCCCATTTTCTCCTTAGTACCACTCCAAAGGAAACGATGACTGATTTGATCCAATTCTCGAAGAAAAACCTTTGGGATATTCAAAATGGAAGAAACATAAATAGGAATAGATTGAAGGACTGATTTTACCAAGGTGATTCTACCCCCAGAAGAAACCCACTTGTTGGTCCACTTTCCATTTTTTTTCTTGACTTTGTCCAACAACCAATTCCAATATTTATTTTTTTGCCTTTGAATATTTATGGGAATACCTAAATAAGTGATTGGAAGAGAGGTCTTCTTATATATTAATTTATCCAAGACCATGGATTCCTGTCTAGCAGAGCGATGAAAGAAAATAACTTTAGATTTGTCTTCATTGATCAACTGCCCGATAGCCTTAGAAAAACAACTAATGATTTGCTTAATATTAGAAGCTTCCTTAACTATAGATTTACCTAAAAGAGTAGAGTCATCCACAAATTGAATATGAGAAATAGGTCTAGCTCCATGAGCAATGGTAACTCCCTCAAGGGTTTTGTTTTCCCTCTTTTTGGTTATAGTCCTACCCAAGCATTCAACAAGAATGATGAATAAATAAGGGGATAGCGGGTCACCTTGCCTAATACCTCTGGAAGCTGGGAAATACTGAGAAGGCCTGCCATTGATAAGAACTAAGTAGGAAACTGAAGAGATACATCCCATAATCCAATCCATCCAATCCTTAGAGAAACCAAATTCCTCAAAACTTTGATAAGGAAGTGCCAATTCATAACTTCGCTATTAACTAAAATTCTACGATAACTTATTAATTTTTTTTTTATAAAACCTTAATTATTTTTTTCATAATTAATAATTAATTTTAATTAATTTAATAATAATAAAAAGAATACTTACCCCCGAGGACTAGGTGGATTGGTAAGTGCTTGTCTGGCCAGGTACTTAACAAGAAGACACCTAGGTTCAAACCTCAGGGGCAGCCTATTTGTAAAGGTAGTAGTCTGATCTGAATCCTTTGAGTGTGTGCTAGACTGATGATGACAACATGAATCCCAAGCAATCAATAGTTTCCTTCACATCGGGTCAACAATAATGAGGCGAAATAGGTTTTGTGGAAGCAACCCCTATGGTTTGAACCCTGTGCTTGTCAGTTACTAAAAATAGTGTGGTTGTGACCAACTCTCCTATGTAACTAAAAAAAATAAGAATAAGAACAATTGCAAGATTATTGTACTGGTAAAGGCTTTGGTCTCTCTTTGAGAGGTTCAAGGTTCAAACCCTACTCAATATGAGGTGACCAGGACCTCTTATAAAAATTTATGTAAACTCATTGAAAAAACAATTTATTAATAATATTTGGCATGCAAGCTACAAGCTTACTGCAATGGTAAGGGCTTTAGCCTCTCTTTGAGAGGTCCAAGGTTCAAACCCCACTGAGTATGAGGGGACTATGACCCCTCATAAAAAGTGTGTAAACTCATTAAGAATCAAGTGGCATTAGCTCAACCTGTTAGATTTCTAAACATTTCAAGGAGGAGATCCAAGTTCAAATCTTGGTAAACAATACATGTATAATATCCATAGTACCACTCTATGGTGATGATGTTATACGATTGGGGCCAATTTTAAGCCCATATAACCCATTGGAATAAAATAATAAGAATTAGAACTTAGTCAGTTGTAAGCTTAATGTAGTGGTAAGAGCTTTGACTTCTCTTTGAGAGGTCCAAGGTTCAAACCCCAATTAGTATGAGGGGACCGAAGTGTAAACTCATTGAAAACAATTGTAAGCTTATTGCACTGGTAAGGGATTTGGCCTATGAGGTCTAATATTCAAACCCCACTTAGTATGAGGGGACTGAAACCCCTCATAAAAAATTGTGTAAACTTATTAAAAAAATTTAGAAAATATTATCAAGTAGCATTAGCTCAATCGGTTAGATTCCAATACATTTAAAGAGAAGACCAAGGTTCAATTATTGCCAAGAGATACATAATAATATCTAATTTTTGTTGTAATACCTTTATGTTGTTAGATTCCTCAACATTTAAGGAGAAGACCAAGGTTTAAATCTTGTCAAGAGATACATAAATAATATCCAAGTTTTGTTGTAACACCACTATGTGGTGATGATGTAATACTGATGATGTAATATGGGTGGGGCCAGATTCAATCTCATATAACCAATTGGAAAAAATAAGAAAAAAAATTTAATTTTTTTAAATGATAATATAATTATTAAAAAACTACAAACACATCAATTTAATTTTTTTATACATTTGTATCTCTTTTTTATTGAAAAAAATTTGTATATAACATATATATATATATATATATATATATATTTATTTATTTGAAGTTGGACAAATATTTAAATAAACACATTATACCATATATTTTATTTAAACTTAAAAAACTTACTTAATATTTTTTAATAATTTAAATTATATATCACTTAAAATATCGATCTTATTTAAGGGTGAGTATGTAGCCGAGTTGGTGTGAGGCAACCAGTTGAGGAACATGATCCATACGATGCGGATCCACGCAACTCGGTTCAAATCACATTGGTTTACCATAAACCCTTTAGTCCCCAAGGGCTAGGTGGATTGGTAAGATGTTAGGCACTTACCAAGAGAAGACCTAGGTTCAAACCTCAAGGGCATGCCTAATATGGGCAAAGGTAGTAGTTTGACATGAGTTCGTTGAGTGTGCGTCAATTTGATGATGTCGATACCAACCCTGTGCCACTAGGGGTCTCCCTCACTTCGGGTCATGTTTACCAAGGTGAGATAGAGATTATAGTGGTAGCACCATGATTTGATGCTACGATTGGAGGTAATGCAACTTGACCCTTTGACCAGTTCAAAAATAAAAAGTAGTTTTCGATTCCTCTATGCATCAAAAAAATATCGATCTCTTTTAAGTACACATAAATCTTTCTTTGTTATCTAAGTTCCAAATACAAACCACTTCATATTTATTTTAATTAATTAATTAATTAAAATTATAACCCTAATATATCAATTTAAAAAAGAAAAAAAATAAAAAAAATAGGGTTTATATAAATGTACTTAGTATTTAGAATTTGAAAAAAAAACCAAGTGTTGTAGGTGAGTTGGAGAGGAGAGGGCAATCCTCCAAGGGAGGTCCCAGGTTCAAATCTCCACTCTACCAAAAAGCTAAATTGGGTATCCAAAATCCAATTGATAATGTTGGTGCGGGCAAGGTCGGGTGCGACTCCCGGGTGACTTTGATGGTGTAGAACCCCCTATTTGTGGTCTCTCAGACCAAGGCGGCCTCGTAAGGGGTTTTTCGCTTAAAAAAAAAAAAATTAAAATTTGAATGTTTTTTTATTAGGACGATGAAGGGGTTTTGAAAGGGACCCCAAACATTTTACAAAATGGATCCAAAAAATATAACTATACAAAGGGGCACACAGGCCACCGAGAGAATGCAGGATCCTAAAAACAACAAACTTCAAACTAAAAACCAAGGGAGTAAAAATAAACCCAGCTACAGTTGCCACTCAAGAAAGCGAAATGCACCAGCAACCCTCGCAGGGGAGAACAACAATCAAACTACCCACTCAGGGAAGGTATATTATCTTCTTCCTCCATTGTCTAATTGATTTAATCCCTTTGGGAAGTTATTTGACCAAATTGATAGGCTATCCTAAGATAAATCCCAAATTAGATAGGAAGTATGCAGACCTGTTACCTTCTGTAAACACATGATTGAATTGGAAAACTTCCATAGTTCGAGTTGTTACCTTCCCTAAACACATGATTAAATTGGAAAAATTCCATAGTTTGAGTAATCCTGTGAACTTCTTCTATCAAATTTAAAATAGTCAAAGTTGGAAGATGATTCCTTTTGACGATATTAATAACATTAAGGGAATCTCCTTCAATAATAATCTTCCTACAATCCAAAGAACTCAACTGCAAAACACCTTGGAAAAGTGCTCTGGCTTCCACCATGTGGCTAGTATGGCTTTCAATATTTTTAATGAAAGCTATAAAAATTTGACCATTGGAGTCCCTAAAAAATCTCCTTGCTCCCATCGGACCTGGATTTCCTTTAGATGCTCCATCAAAGTTCAGTTTAACCTAGTCGGGGGGAGGTTTCCAAATTATATCTACCCTAGAAGACTGGTGAGTCCTAGGATACACTAGCAGAGGAGACTTAAATTCTAAAATCTTTTCAAGCTCTAATTCCTTACTGAGAGAGCCCTTGTCCAAAGAAAAGAGGTCCACATTCTCAACAGTACCAACTATAGCCCTCAGAAACACTGAATCCGTAGTGTAGGAATTGTTCTTGAAGGCCCTGGAGTTTCTTTCTTTCCAGATGCACCACCAAAAATATAACAAAGTAAAGGATCAAAAGGATATAAGGTGAGACGAGAGGAAAGGAGAATTCCACTGATCCATGAAAATGGTCAAATATCTAGGGAAGACCCAATCCAAACTCACATAGCTTAGCAACATGCTTAGCACCTTTCATGCAAAAGTGCACGTGGAGAAGAGGTGTTGAGGAGTTTCTTCCGCCATACCACACAAAAAGCACCTATTAGGGACAAGTAAACCTCTTTTCTAAATATTGTCAAAGGTCAAGCACTTTTCTTGAACTGCTAACCAAAAGAAAATATGAAACTAGGGCTCGTCATGAGCATCTAACAAGGCATAAGCTAATTTAACAGAAAACTAACCATCATTATCAACACCCCAAATCAACTTATCCTGCTTATTATCAAAAGGTAAAACGATCCACTTCAAAAGGTCATGAAGGGCTTTACAAGAAACATCTTCCTATGGCGACAGGCCAGGGAACTCAAGGGGCTTCCAACACTTCTTACCATCCACCACATTAATAAAATTATTGACATTTGACCCAAATACCTATCTCAAAATAGGCTCAGCCTAAATAAAATTTGGATAGCAGTTTAAGGGCCTATCAACCACCCATATATCATTCTAGAAATTAATATTTTGGCCATTTTATAGAATCCAATGTCCCCCAACATGGTATATGTATGATTTTTGACAATGCTTTCCCAAAATGCAGAGCCATGTGATGGATTGGGATCAGATAGGATGAAATCCTCATTGTTTAAATATTTGGCTTTCAAAATTTGAACCCAATTCACATTTTCATTTTGCGCTAATCTCCATCCCTATTTGGCAAGAAGCGTTCAATTCATAATTTTCATTCTTCTCAACCCTAAACCTCCTTGCTCTTTCTTGCTGCAAACTTGGTCCCAAGCGACCAGAGAAAATTTCTTCTTATCTTGTGATCTAGACTAGAGAAATGAACATTGAATTTGCTCAAGTTTCTGAAGAATTTTTCTTGACAACCTAAAGAGGGAAAGGAAATAGACTGGTATGCTCTAAAGAGTGGATTTTACTAACATAGCTTTACTAGATTGACTCAAGAGCGCCCCCTTCCATCCAATGAGTTTCCTTTGAACTCTTTCCACAACTGAATTTCAAAGAGAAGCTTTAAATCCACCCTTAAACATCGACAATCCTAGGTACACAGAAGGGAGGAAATCTATCTCACAACTCAAAATATCAACAATTTTCTTCTACCTTTTAAAAAGATAACTATACATTTATATTTTATGGCAAAGCATTTTTAATAAGATATAAAATGTTTAGTTTAAAACTTGTTATTAGAATTATAAATATTATATATAGATAGATTTAAATTGAAATAGTATAAGTTAAATGTTTATAATGTTGAGTAATAAAATATGGTTACAAGTGATATTAGTTTATCCGGTTATATTTATCGAATTTTAAAAAGCAAATTTTGGTTTCAATATTATCAAGCAACATATGTACAATTGCCAAGTTATTGATATATGATTGTGTATGCAGTCATGATGTAATATCCATGAACTTGTTCCACTCCTATATAACTCATTCAAAGAAATAAATAAATAAATAAATAAATATAAATAAATAAATAAATAAATAGATAAATAAATAAATAAATAAATAAATAAATATATATATATATATATATATATATATATATGAAAGCACGAGATTCCGGAAGATTGAAAGGAAAACTAATGCGATGTATTCAAAACCAAAATTAACGCTTAAGGTCCTATAAAATGAAATGCATGAAATGAAGGAAAAGAGACGAATTTAAATGAGATAAAAAGAAGTACAGAAAGCACAACCCTTTTTATTTATACTCTTCCAATTCGGTTACAAAGACGTCTCCTCCCTTTAAAGGGGTAGGAGCGTTAACATAGTTTCAATTACAATCATGGATTTAGTGTTCCTCCTTCCGCGTGCCCACATGTGAAATGGGCGAGCCAAAGTGTTGCCACCACTGGTATTGATAAGTCTTTAATCCTTGCTGCTCCTCCTGCGTTCAAAGAAACAACAAATCATCAGTAGCACCTGTGTATGATAATGAAACTCGCAAATCGGAAAGAGTACTGTTAATGAATGTAAAAGATGAATATAACGATGATTAAAATGAATCCAAATAGACTAAAAATTTGATAGAAGCGTAATCATGTAACTAGAAAAATACTGCAAAAGAAATAGTCACCAAATTCAATACAGATCCGTATTCGTCCCTGGGTCGGACGAGTAAACCTGCAACAGTTTGGTACTCGTTTCGGGGTGAGACGAGAAAACCTATGACAGTTTGGTACTCGTTTCGGGGTGAGACGAGAAAACCTGCAATAAGGCAGGGGGTGCCCGAAGGCAAACCACCCGTGGGTTGAAACTTTGTTTCGACACCAATCCGCTTGGGATGGGTCCGAAACCTATTGTGATGTGTTGTCGGCAAATTGATAGGCTATTGTGGTCAAAAAATTGGGTTTTTGGTTCTTGATTCGTGCCTTCAAAGTCACCCAATAACCTCCTTTTCGATTAAGAGATTATGGATGTAAAGCACAAATCGTAAGTAAGTAAACTAGTAGCACTTCGTCGCTCAAAATGCTCCTTCTCTGTATATCTTTTGGGTGGTAAAACCCACCAATTTATAGACCTAGGGTCTCTTTGTTTGAATTGCGCATGCGAGGGCGCCTCTTGAGTTAACTGTCCTATTTTCAGAGAAAAGCTAACTCCTTGATAAAAAAGCTTCTTTGCATGAGGTCTCTAAAATAAAGACATGCATGATTGAAGTCTCTCTTCTTGATTTGGAGCCGTTCCTCGCAATTGCATGACCTGTAGCTTCAGTTAACTGGCGGACTTGTCGAGGTTTGAATTTTTGCCAGTCAAACCTGCTATTCGTCCCACCCTAGAGCGATTGCTTAATCGTCCCAGGGTGGGACGAATACCAGTCTGAATTCGTCCCTGGGTGGGACGAGTAGAGAAAAAGGTGCCAAAAAGGTGCAAAATTGACTTTTGACCCTCAAAACTGCTTTTGGGAGTGGTTAGGACCACTTGTTTGACCTCTGGGGGCTGCCCTAGGGGCTGTTTGTGTCAATGCGATCAGCGCTTGTTGTCACATAATCGGATTGGTGTTGTTTTGGTGTCTACAGATGCCCCTTTTTGGGAAGCGCTATGCAAGGCGCAACGTCGAGCAAAAATAGATAACCAAAGCACTAATGATTAGGGTTTCTCAGTAACCTAACCAACTCTTGATGCCCCAAGTATGGAAAGGGCACGCATTCTTGAATCCTTGCTTCTGACGAGCTAAGGAACTAATGTCAAGTGTTAACCTTGTTCAGTGAGGTGTTACTTGAGCTTGGACATTGATCAGTCATGAATAGGCAAAGGGCGCAACCTTTTGTCTATGGGAACCTTGAGTTCATGATTCACGAATGCCAAGTGTTTGATCAGTTTGTGATTGTTGCTTGTTTGCTGCCCCAAGCAAGGGCGTGATTGTCTTTGTCAATGATCCTTTGAATGCGTGTCATTTCCTTAATTGGGTATGTTGTTGTTGATTGGTGACTAAGTGTGACTACCCCCTCAAGCGACGAATCGATGAGGGAATGACCGACATGAGAAAAGCGACGAGTCGCTTGACCCAAGATGACTTAAGTAAGGGTGCCTTTAGTTGTTTTACCATTGAATGCGAAAGCAATTTTCGAACATTCTGACCTATTTTTGGTGGGTTTTAACCCTTTTTGTGACGCATTTTGGAGCTGAAATTGACAAAAATCCGTCCTCCCGTGGAGCGGTCCGGCTATGGTAGCCTTCTTAGGGAGTAGGATAGTGACAATTTGTAACCCCAACATCTATTTTGGATGCCAAGAATGTCAGGCGCAAAAGCGCCTTCGTTCGGCAATGTTATTGCTATTTTTGGATGGGTTTTGACCCGTTTTGGTGATGTCGTTTGGGGATGAAATTCTCAAAAATCCATCTTCCCGTGGAGTGGTCCGGCTATGGTAGCCTTCTTAGGGAATAGGATAGTGAGGATTTGTGACCCCGACATCTATTTTGCATGCCCGAAATGTCAAGTGCAAAAGCACTCTCATCGGACACTTTTATTGCTCTTTTTGGTGCATTTTTGTGCTGTTTTGTTTTTATGTATATGTATTTACATTGATGTATGCAAATGCTTTTATGAATGCGATGTGTCTAATTTGTATGATGTATGCATGTGGAATGAATGAAATGAGTTGTTGATGACTTGTCGATGCACCATAGACTGTACAAGATTTGACTGACTTGTTGTACTAATGGGATGACTTTGTGAAATGACTTTGCATGTGAAAACTTTGTTTTTGTATTTTGCATATATTTTGATGGTGATGTACGAAATGAAATGTACCAGTTGTTTGAAAATGTAGTTAAGCTTTTCTGAGATGCAGATATTTTAACTAACTAGCCAAGACTATACATTTATCTCACAAGACTTTTGAACAAGGTCTAAATCCGACTTGAATTTAACCAAGTTATTTTACATCCCTGTGTGTGCAATTGAGTTCGTTTATGTGGTATTTATCAGGATACCGCCAGTGCCAGATAGGCTATCAACCAAACCTATACTGAGGATCACCTAATTAGCTCCACTAACTCCATTGTTGTATTTAGCAAGATTAATCCATGTGACAATCTAAGGTACCATAAGCTAGCTCATCCACATGCAAATATTGGTCTGCGCACACGCAAAGCTAATGTGATAGACATATCGTCATGCGGGTAGGATACCACCATTGCCAGGTAGGCTATCAACCAAACCCGTAATGAGGATCACCTAGATGGTTTTCGAATGCTGAGAATTCCAGGGATTCAAGTTTAGGTTATTTGTTGGCTGAATGATTTGGGAGACTTGCTCGTCTATATAGTGATGAAAATCATTGTTTATTTTTCTATTTATTTTTCTTTTTGAGCAAGGATTTTGAATAGTGGTGATAACCACTGTTATTTGATTTTGTATTTTGAGCTTTGTAAGTTTGAGCTTGTGAATGGCCTTGATCCTGTTGGCCTTGGGGATGACTACCCATCCTGTGCAGGGACGTGTAGTACGAATCCTTACGACTTTGGGAACCAAGGGGATGATGGAGATTATGAAGTAAGGGCATTGATATTTTAGGCCTTGGGGATGACTACCCATCCTGGTTAGGGGCGTGTAGTACGAATCCTTACAACTTGGAGACCAAAGGTGAGTGGAGATGGTTGTGATGATGGTTTGTTGGAATTGTGTTTTTGAATAGCGTTGATCCTTTTAGGTCTTGGGGATGACTACCCATCCTTGGCAGGGACGTGTAGTACGAATCCTTACAACTTTGGGGACCAACTATGATTGGGATTTGTGGAAGTGGTGAAAACCACTATTTATTATGGGGAATGGATAGGGAAGAGCTCGTCCTTTTGTCAATTCTCAGCATTCGGAACCATTCGCACAGGGGGATGAACAGGCTAATATTTCACCTATGGTACCCTAGACTACTTTGTAGGTTTCTCTTGCGTTCACACAACTTAGGAATTATTTTATGTGTGTTAATTTGTGTTGGGATGCTACGTAACAAGGCGTGATCCAAGTAAAACTTTCCCGGGTAAAATCTGTTTAACTTTGTACAGTTTTTGGCTAGAAATTTAAAGACAGTTGAATAACGAAAACCCTATATACATTAGGAGACAACTGACTTAAAAAATGGTGATGATGCTATTCTGGATGTATGCGTTTGGAAAATGGATTTGATGTGGAAATTGATGGAATTGCCAAGTAATGACAGTCTATGGTGCTTTTGACTTGTATGACCAGCAACTATGCGATGTATGGATGCGATGCCTAATGCAACCTATATTTTTGTATTGTGATTTTTTTTTGTATGAATGAGATTGAAATGCAATTTTTTTGTTATTTTTGATGATTTTATGAGTATGCATAGAATTGAAATGCAAATTTTTTTGTGATTTTTGATGATTTTATTGTTTTTGTTTGTTTTTTGAATATTTGTTTTGACCAAGCGGTTATGGTAACCCTTGGAGCATTTGGTTTGACCAAAGGATTTATGGACACCTTTGGGGCATTTTGGGGTTGACCAAGCGATTGTGATAATCCCTGGAGCTTTTTGGGATGACCAAGCGATTGCGATAATCCTTGGAGCTTTTGGGTGACCAAGGGATTGCGATAATCCTTGGAGATTGTAGGGTGACCAAGTGATTGCGATAATCCTTGGAGCTTTTAGGGTGACCAAGTGATTGCGATAATCCTTGGAGATTGTAGGGTGACCAAGTGATTGCGATAATCCTTGGAGCTTTTAGGGTGACCAAGTGATTGCGATAATCCTTGGAGCTTTTGGGTTGACCAAGTGATTGCGATAATCCTTGGAGCTTTTGGGTTGACCAAAGGGTTTATGGACACCTTTGGAGCGTTTGGTGTAATCCACTTGCTCTTCAGGGAATAGAGGTACCCCCAGCTTGATGATCTTTGTGCATCGGATCTGGCTCTGGAGGGATTGGCACGAATGGATCGGCCCTATGCACGGATAAGAGGACAGGGTCTGCCTTCGGCACTGATGTGGCTATGGGGTCTCCAGGAAGAAGTTGCTCTTGGTCTATCCAAAGTGGCGGACTCAACATTTGATTCCAGTGCATTGGGTTAATGCGCCACTCATGCCCTAGCCTTGTACCTAGTTGTGCCATCAGTTCTTCATGGGTTACAGGGTGATTGTGCCATCGTGCATGATTGAGATATTCCATCTCAGTGTCGGCTTCGTAATCTCTATCAAAAAACCAAAGGCCCTTGTTGGCCCCGACAATTGCCTGCGACATGCTAGGCTCTTCTTGTTCGAGCAGATTGATGTGGTCCTCATGGAGTTGTTCCGCTCGTTGCAGGGGGACCTGATTGCTTTGATGTGGCGCTTGCTCGATTGGCACCTCTAAGGGGAATATTTCCATTAAGCTCTCTGGAAATTCTGAGACATGGAAGACCTCATCCTCGGGTAGCTCTACGGTCAGAGGCTGATCCTCTTCAAGAAGAGCCTCGCATAAGTTGGGCTTTTGGGACCCCGAGATCTTGGGCTCTATCGACTCTAAGTGCTCTAATGCTTTGCATGTATCGGGGGATTTGGGCTCCTCCTCTTTGGTTGGTTCCTATTGAGGAACGTGGGGCCTATGGAGGGGTAGCCGGATAGCACCCCCTACCTTGGTATTGCATTTCAGTCCACTCTTTTTCTTGCTTAGATTCCTCAGAGGCTTCTTGAGGGATTTTTGAGGGTGGCCCATGAACCCGGGTGGGTGCTTGAGGAATCGAGGGAGTAGCCTCCCGCTCCTGTCTAGGAGGCATTGGGGGTAGCGCTTGATAAGGTCACGGTGACCTCTCTCGCATCGAGGGGTTGTGTCCCTCATAATGTTTTGTCTTATGCGTGCGAAGGGTTGGAGTCCTCGCCTGCATAGTGTGTTGGAACAACTCATCCTTCTGGCTCTGAATGCACTCTTTATTTAGAAGATATCATTGCTCTAACTATTGTCGTTCTAGCTCAAGTAGCGTGAGTTGCATCCGACGTGTGATATGCTTGGCAGATTCTAAGATAGTTGGTCCTGCCGTCTCATGTCTAGAAGGCCTAGATGCCTCTCCTAGATATCTATCTCGGTCATGATGATCCGAGATCTCTATAGGCCACCTCCCTCTGTTGGGGGTAGCGGCATTCCCCCGAGGCTTTGGCCTCAGTAGGTGATCCTGATAGCTAGCAGTTGTGGAGGCGTATTGCTCACGCGATGTATATTGCTCTTGAGGAAGGTAAGGGTTTTCCTCGTGCTCTCTTTCGTAAGTGAAAAAGGAACGGGCGGAGTTGGCTCGCCCTGCCTGAGGAGCCTTGTGCTCTGGATTTGTCCTTGTAGTCCTGACAACTAGAGGGGGTGAAGGAGGGATAGTGTAATCATGTGGTTCCTCCCGTCGAACCCTATGTTGACCTAGCGCTTCATCGCACGGTGACCACTCATAGCGAGCATCTAAGGGAGCTCTCCTACGGATGTACCCCTCATGGAAGGGTGTGTGTTGGGTGCTATGCTGAACAGGAGTGCCCCTAGAAGAGGTGCCCCTATAGTCCCTTTTCGTTAAGGTGTGGAGGGGACTGCCTTGTGTGTCAGGTCGCCAAGGTGGTATGACCAAATCCTTGGGACTGTAATGGAGGTGACTCGTGCCTCCTTGGACATTCTCCGCAGCGTCTGCCCGTGAGTGGGCTTGACTGCGGGTGAATACCATGGTAATGACTCTCTACAAGCTACGTAGATTTTTATCTTTTGTTTATGATTTTTTGATTTTTGATTTTTTTTTGTTACACTAAGTAGAAAAGAACATACACACACAAAGCAATGATTATCTCTTTTAAAGATTAATGGTGTGTCCTAGACTGGTTTTAGTGTGTTTTTGATGATTTTTTTTTGTTTTGTTTTGAAGATTTTTGTGAAGAACGTTTAAATGCAACATGAAGGCTCTTATGACTCCCAAAATGGTCGCCCCTTCAATATACCATTGTCGGACCGATATACCAACCTCTCTATATACCCACCCTTACGTGAGGGAGACTATAGGTACGTGAGAGCAGATGATACGTGGAACATAGGCGGTACGAAAGGGGAATCACTCTGTTTATGACACCTACCATAGAAGACTTATCCTCATGCGCTAGGAATCACCCTAGCTACACTTGGTCAGCTTTCGTCAGGATTTACGTCTAGCAACAAGTGCGATCGGGGTAATGGATGCAAATATCTCAAGCCAAGGTGGTGATGGAATCCACCTGTTGGTCTTGCTCAAGGGTTGGGGTTTTACGACCAACTCCTTGGTTTAAATAACCACGTGATGTGTGGGGTTCATTTTAATTTGAAAAAAAATGAAATAGGCAAACAAAAAGGAAACTTTCCCTAAGCCATACAAAAACTAAAAATCAGAAAACAAAAAACAAAAATTTGACAGAGGCTTGTTAAAAACCCCTACCTCTTCTCTTGCCCAAAAGGATGTTTCTGATTTGCTGCTCTGAAAAATGCACAGAACGCTATTCGTCCCGGGGTGAGACGAATATCAGAACCGTATTCGTTCTAGGGTAGGACGAATGCCTATTCGCCCTTGGGTGAGACGAATCCCAATTCTGTAATCGTCATGGACCGAAACAAATAATAGTCTAATGACTGAAAAATAGGTACCTATAATCAAAACAAGCAATTTCAAATCAGAAATCTAACCTAAAAAAAATAGAGGACAGAGGTCCCACCGTGATCGCCATTGAAAGCACGAGATTTCGAAAGATTGAAAGGAAAACTAATGCGATGTATTCAAAACCAAAATTAACGCTTAAGGTCCTATAAAATGAAATGCATGAAATGAAGGAAAAGAGACGAATTTAAATGAGATAAAAAGAAGTACAGAAAGCACAACCCTTTTTATTTATACTCTTCCAATTCGGTTACAAAGACGTCTCCTCCCTTTAAAGGGGTAGGAGCGTTAACATAGTTTCAATTACAATCATGGATTTAGTGTTCCTCCTTCCATGCGCCCACATGTGAAATGGGCGAGCCAAAGTGTTGCCGTCGCTGGTATTGATAAGTCTTTAATCCTTGCTGCTCCTCCTGCGTTCAAAGAAACAACAAATCGTCAGTAGCACCTGTGTATGATAATGAAACTCGCAAATCGGAAAGAGTACTGTTAATGAATGTAAAATATGAATATAACGATGATTAAAATGAATCCAAATAGACTAAAAATTTGACAGAAGCATAATCATGTAACTAGCAAAATACTACAAAAGAAACAGTCACCAAATTCAATACAGATCCGTATTCGTCCCTAGGTCGGACGAGTAAACCTACAACAGTTTGGTACTCGTTCCGGGGTGAGACGAGAAAACCTATGACAGTTTGGTACTCATTTCGGGGTGAGATGAGAAAACCTGCAATAAGGCAGGGGGTGCCCGAAGGCAAACCACCCATGGGTTGAAACTTTGTTTTGACACCAATCCGCTTGGGATGGGTCCGAAACCTGTTGTGATGTGTTGTCGGCAAATTGATAGGCTATTGTGGTCAAAAAAATCAGGTTTTTGGTTCTTGATTCGTGCCTTCAAAGTCACCCAATAACCTCCTTTTCGATTAAGAGATTATGGATGTAAAGCACAAATCGTAAGTAAGTAAACTGGCAGCACTTCGTCGCTCAAAATGCTCCTTCTCTATATATCTTTTGGGTGGTAAAACCCACCAATTTATAGACCTAGGGTCTCTTTGTTTGAATTGCGCATGCGAGGGCGCCTCTTGAGTTAACTGTCCTATTTTTAGAGAAAAGCTAACTCCTTGATAAAAAATCTTCTTTGCATGAGGTCTCTAAAATAAAGACATGCATGATTGAAGTCTTTCTTCTTGATTTGGAGCCATTCCTCGCAATTGCATGACCTGTAGCTTCAGTTAACTGGCGGACTTGTCGAGGTTTGACTTTTTGCCAGTCAAACCTGCTATTCGTCCCACCCTAGAGCGATTGCTTAATCGTCCCAGGGTGGGACGAATACCAGTCTGAATTCGTCCCTGGGTGGGACGAGTAGAGAAAAAGGTGCCAAAAAGGTGCAAAATTGACTTTTGACCCTCAAAACTGCTTTTGGGAGTGGTTAGGACCACTGTTTGACCTCTGGGGGCTGCCCTAGGGGTTGTTTGTGTCAATGCGATCAGCGCTTGTTGTCACATAATCGGATTGGTGTTGTTTTGGTG
Organism: Wollemia nobilis; assembly: GCA_028583015.1. Lineage (NCBI taxonomy): Eukaryota > Viridiplantae > Streptophyta > Pinopsida > Araucariales > Araucariaceae > Wollemia > Wollemia nobilis. Next base: position 2,021,354 of record JAQPPZ010000282.1, read on the forward strand.
TCTACAAAATATATATATATATATATATATATATATATATATATATATATATATATATATATATATATATTTATTTATTTATTTATATTTATATTTACAATATTAGAGTAGTTATAAGCATTAGGTTCACTAAGACCATTTAATCATTTAGAGTTGACCAAGGTATATGAAATAGAAATGGGTTGAACATTTATTACTCATACAAGTTAAATGGAGTTTGACTCTTTAATGTTTATGGTTTAGTTATTCATCAATAAAATTAAGGTATTTAAAATTTGCAAGTTCATATAGACATGAATTAAAATATGTGTTCTTTTTAAGGTTTTGGTTGGGTTTTTAAACCGGTTACAATATTCCTTACATTAAATATCACTAATAAAGCTATATAACATATTTTGGTGTCATTGACATTTGAACCTTGGTGTGGGTTGCATCATCCATATGTCTCAACTATTGCATTATTAAATATGTGATTTTATTATTTATATATATTTTAAAATTTATGATATAAAATTGGTCTTACTTATATTACATCATCAATACATATGCATATATTAGATCATCACTACATATGCATATATTGTTGGGCATGATTCGAACCTAAGTCTTCTCTTACAATGAAATTTTTTTCCACATTAATACCTCCTCTCCTCCCTCTTTTCTTTTCCTTTAAAGGTGAGAGATTTAATGACTTAAGCTCATGACATAATTTCCTTGTTTATATTAATAAATAAGATTGTATGTAATTTATATTAATTTCATTATTTATTTATATATAAAATTGGTCCCATTCATATTGCATCATCACCATATATATATATGTAACCTACTATGATTTAAATCTCAGTATATATATACAGGGTATCAAGTTTAAAGGTGCAAGTCCTTGGTCCCACTCTATGGGATTCCTCACTCCTATTAACATCGATTTTGGGCATGTGTCTGGGGGATTGGTCCTCTTGCTTTCTAACCAGTTAATGTTTAGGATGACATCATCACCATATTTATAGCCTAGTAGGCTATATAATATAAATCTTAGTATATATATGTACGGGGTAGCAGGCTTAAAGGTACAAGTCCTTGGTCCCACTCTATGAGATTCCTTACCCCTATTAACATTGAGTTTGGACATGTGTATGAGGGCTGGCCCTCTTGCTTTCTAACCGGTTAATGTGATGATGCAAGTCTAATAACATATTCCATGATAAAAAAATTATTTCATGTTAATACATGTATATCTATCTCCTCTTTGAGAGTTGAGTAAGAATTAAGCTCGTGACATCTGATAATTTCATTGTTTATACTAATAAATAAGATTGTATGAAATTAAAAAGTTTGATTTATCATTTTTATTTTTGACCTGTATATTTTTTTGTTGTTGATTTTGATTATAATTTTTTTTATAGTGTTACTAAAACTTATCATTAAAAAATTAAGTAGTTGCTATGTAAATCTAAAAAGGAATAATAAATTAAGTCTCAAAATCCAAGTGGAAGTATTTTATGTTTAAACTCTTCAATCCTTAATTTTTTATATGCATATTAAATTATTAATACAAGAAAGCTTATTATGCTTTTAACAATAATCTGGTACAATATTTTTGTCAAACACTATCACCTCACAAAAGTTTATTATTGTAATTTTATATATTTTATTTTATATATTTTTTTCAATGAGTTTACACATACTTTTATAAGAGGTCATGGTTCCTTCATATTGAGTGAGTTTTGAACCTTAGACTTCTTAAAAAGAGGCCAAAACCTTTACCACTACAATAAACTTGCAACTTATTTTAAATTATTTTTTGCTTTACACTATTCTTTTTTATTTTTAATAAATACCTTACACTATCATCTTACAAAAAATTATTATTATTTTATTTTTAATTAATAGATATTTAAGGTTTATTAATTTTTCCTTTTCAAATAGATAAAATAAAGTTGTATCAACATATAGATTGGAAAAAACTTTATGTATGTCAAACTTGACATTCAACTATACATTTCACTAAAAACCATCTAAAGCATAGAGGTTTTCATTGGCACCCAAACTTGAACCACTATGGAGACTTTGTTGAACATCCAAACCACCATATGGACTTCCAAAAGCACCAAAACTAAGACCATCGTGGATACATTTAATTAAGTAACCTTGAACTATGGGATACCTTGTGGGAGCCTAAGAACATAATTAGTTTAACTCATTTTAAGAATAAATATATAAAATTTATTAGTTTGTTTTCTTTGATAAAATTTGTAATTTCACATTAAGTAAATATGAAATTATATTTTTTAAGATACAAAAAAATTTAGTTGTTTGTAAAAAGTATAATATATTTAATATGATATTTTGTTTCTTATATATAAACAAAGATATAATAAAATAAAAATTATCTTGCCTTAACAAATTTATGGTAGCACAATAATATTGGTTATGTTTTTTGATAAGGTATATGAAGGGATTTTGAAAGGGTCCGTGAACCTTTTTTTAGAAGGGGTTTTAAAAGGGTTCCCAAACCTTTTACAAATCAACAAATGCTTCCAAAGAGAAACCAAAGCAAGACATAAAGAGATCTGACTCATCTATGGGGATTAGAAATTGAATTCCAAACAATGTTAGATCCAACAAAAAAATAGGGACCAAGAGATCTAGTAAAATGGGTCTCATTACAGGCAAGGACGATAAAAAAAAATTAAAACATGATCAAGAGCGATAGCAAGCAGAATTTTCGTTCAAACTAAATTGAGAACACTCATATATGATTCAAAATTTAAAAATACTTCTTACCACCCAAATCAAGAGCCCTGGAATTTGGAAACTCTGGCTACCTACATTAGCACGATCTGAAACCAAAGCCAGATCTCGAGGGACCAAAATGAACATTTGCTTGATTCAAAAATAAAAAATTACCACTCAAATAAAAAAATCAAATTTTGAAACCTTTGAGGGTTCTCATCGATACAAAAGATACACCCAAACTACACCAAAGACTCTAGAAGGAAGGTCCTAGAACAATCTTTCACCCATTAACAAAAATTAGGATTGGATCTCTTTCCCCTAGCAAAAGGTTGAGGAGGTTGACAATTTCTAACATCCATCTTCAATAGAGACTGAAAGCCATTGGCAATATTTACCTCTGTCTCCTTTTTTTCTCAGAGCTTTAAACGATGGTCTTCCAACATTCTACTCTACCTCAAAATATACAGATCCCTTTTTATGACTTCTTAATTTAGGGTCAAGAAATCCCTTCTCCAATAAGGGTTTCAAAGAATATTTATGGCTTCTAGTTTTAGGGCCTGGGGACCCTTTCTTCTTCACAATCCTCTTCAAAGGAGTGGATGAGGGGGGATTTATCAAATGTGATGACACATCCAGCCCAGGGAGATTGAGGTAATCAAAGGAGTTTTACAAAAATCAACAAGACCAACAGAGGAGAGGTATTGACTTGTTCAAAGAGTTTCTAAATATCAGATGCAAGAATAGATGGAGGCACATTATGATCTTCAACCAGGAGAGGCATATCACCCTGAAGGAGTGGCATATCACGGTCTTCAACCAGGGGTGGCTTCTCACCCTAAAGGAAAGGGCTTTCAATGACCTCAGAACCCAAATATCAACTTCCTCAACTTGCTGAAACTCAAGGGGCTCAAATTCTTGGCTACCCATCTTGGTTGTATTCTTCAGGGACTCCTTCTAAAACCACTTCTTTTTAGTCATCATTTTTCCCCCTATTTACCCAAATATTTTGGGGGAATTGGTCCAACGAGTGACTATCATTTCCACATCTAAAGAAAACTATCAGTCCATTTTCGTATACAATGGGTTGGACCCAAGTACAAGATAAGCTTGATTAAATAAGGGAGATCCGCCTTTGGATCTGCCATAATACACAACCTTACAAACACCATTCTGAAGCTCTGGTCACCGAATCAATTTGAATGAGACACCATTCTAGATTTTTCTTTGGTCATCGAATAATATTGATTATTATTATTTTTTGATTAGTTGGACGAAAGGAGTTTTGAAAGGACCTCCAAACCTTATAACAAAAAGAATCTAATCTTTAGCCACGAGGAGACTGAGGACACTTCAAACATTAAAGCTAACCAACCCTTGGACACAACTACCTACATCCAGATCAACATATACTAGTCGAACAAACCCAGACACATAAGCCAAACAGAGATAAAAGTTGGGCACGTAGACCTGCATGGATAAATAGAGATAAAAAAATGGGCATGTAGGCCTGACCAAAACATTCAAATAGCAACATCCAATGAGGAGGGTTCCGACCACCCACCCTAAGTATTCTGACTCGAGTTTGACCTTTTTTTGAATTCATTGTCCAACGATCTAAGCCTAAGGCCATATGAGAAATTACCTATCCAAATGTGAAGATCTTGCTATGTAAGACCTTACCTATCCAAATGTGAAGATCTTGCTACGTAAGACCTTGATTAGCCAGGAAGTCCACAACTTTGTTACCTTCCCTAAACCGGTGCTTGAATTAGACTTCTAAATTTTGAATCATTCTCTTGGCTTCAATTATAAAATTTGCAATAATCTAGGAGGGATTTTGGTTACCATTAATCATGTTGATAATATTGAGTGAATCTCCTTCTATGATTAGTTTCCTGCAATTCACCCAGTTCAATTGGGAAACACCTTGAAATAATGTCTATGCTTCAGAAATGGTTGGTTTGGTGACCCAAGTTTTCAACAAAGGCAAGAAGGATTTTGCCCTCTAAGTTTCTAAACAAACCCCCTACACCCTCGGACCCGGGTTCCCTTTAGAAGCTTCGTCAAAGTTGAATTTTAGCCAACCCGATGGAGGGGGTTCCCAAATTGTGCTAGCCCTGTCTTGACTCACCCTGCTCACTATATTCTAAGGCTGAGTTAAAAAACCCAACAATCTCTCCAAACCGATCTCCCATTCACAAGTTATCAAATCCAGTTTTAAAGCTTTCACATTTTCCACTGTATCTACAATGGTCCTCGAGGAGATCGATGACTCAGGATGGCAAATATTTTTAAAGGCACGGGCATTCCTTTCCTTACACACTTGCCCCAAAATATGGGGTAATCCAAATTTCCAAAACTAGTGTAGGTGGGGAGAGGAGAAGGGGGATACCCATTGAACAACCAGGTCCTCTAGCGAGTTGGGAACAACCCAAGCAACACCCAGCTCCAAAAAGAACTGACGAAAGACTTCAAGGATATAGGTACAACAAGAAAATAAGTGGAAAGTTGATTCAAAAGCTATACTGCACAGGAAACACCTATTAGAGAAAATCATTCCCCATTTTTGAAGATTATCAAGAGTAAAGCACTTTCCTTGAATTACCAACCAAAAGAACACATTGACTTTAGGCATCAGGCCTGTAATCCAGACTTGATTCGTTGGGAACTAGGGATACGAATCATAGTCCAAGCAACCATAAGCAAACTTAATTGAAAACTGGTCATCTTTCTCAAGACCCCAAACCAGCCTATCGTGAATAATATTAATTATTTGTTATGTAAACAATTAAAGTTTTCATGAAATAAATAAAAATTAATTTATTATTTTCTTGAAAAAGAAAGAACTAAAGTTTGTTTTTATAATTTGTATTATGAGAAGATTAACTCTTAGTTGAAATACATTGTTATATTAAATATAATATTTAAAGAAGAATAAATAAATTAAGATTAAAAAAAGTTAAACTTACAATTATGGTTTCTACACAATAATGATATTATTTTTATTTTAAAAAATAATCTTTAATCTTCATAACAAACATAATAATTTTTTACAAATTATTTATAAAAATTATGATAAATTTAAATAATGATAACTAAATTAATTTTTTTTTGGATTCCGTAGGAGAGTTGGTACAACTACACTGACAAGCGTATTTTCAGTAATTGACAAGTATTTTCAATAATTGACAAGCGTAGGGTTCAAACTACAGGGATTGCTCTCATCAAACCTATTTTACCTCGTTATTGTTGACTTGTCATGAAGAGGACCATCGGTTGCTTGGGATTCACACCGTAATTATCGGTTGCTCAGAATATTTAGATCAAACTATTACCTTTCCAAACAGGCTACCCCCGAAGTTTGAACCTAGGTGTCTTCTTGGCAAGTCTCTCACTAGACAAGCATTGACCAATCCAGCTAGCCTTGGGGCATAACTAAATTTATTTTTTTGTCATTTAAAACATTTTTGAAGAAGTTCAATACTTTTATTTAGCTTTGGTTTTCATTATATCATTTGAATTAAATTTTTGTATTTATATTTGATCTTCATTTTCATAAATTAAATTTAAAATGTAAAATATTATTTTAAAAAATAATAATTAATTAAAAACTTAGAATCAAATAAAAAATTTAACTCTTAATCACAATAAAAATATTTTATAACACTTTAATAATATTATTTATTATGAGTTTGTTTGGTCTAGTACCTACCAAGAAGATACTTAGGTTCAAACTTTAGGGACAATCTATTTACAAAAGTAGTAGTCTAATCTGAATCCTTTAAGTGCGTGCCAAACTGACAATAATGATACCTGGTTGTAGCACCCTAAAATTGGCACAGTAAAACCTTAAATAATTACAATTACTTTAGTAATAATTCAAATTCAAATTTTAACCCCAAAACCGCTCCTAAACTGCCGTTTAACCCGTTTCCTCATTTTTTGCACCATTTTTAGAGTTTGTTTTGACCGTTTGACGATATCATCGCCGATCAGACGATATCGCCTCAGATCGGACGATTTTGTCTGGACTAGGACGTCCATACGATCTTGTCCCAAAACTAATTTTTCACAATTAGCCTTTGTTCCAACGATGTCTCTAATCCAGACAGAAGCGTGTCTGCACCATTAGAGACCCTCCCCGTTGGAGATCTCCCAAATTGGGATGATATCCAACCTCCTAACCTCCCTCCTAAGCCTATTTAAACTTAGGACTCCCCCTTGGCATCCCCTTGGCTGAAATTTCCTGTAACACAAGTTCTACATGCATTAGACCGTCTTAAATTATTATTTGCCTCCATATTTGTCCAAATTTATTTGCAGGAACCTTAGTATTTTTCAGCCAGAGCAAGCTCAGTTCGTCGTGGACGATCCTGTTCAATTCGAGATGATTTCGCACCAATTCAAGACGATCTCAACTGTAGTCTGCATTGGGGGTAATCAATGCCCAAAGTTTGCATTTTCTCATTATTTTCTGCTGCTTTATTCTGTATTTAGTTAATCTTATGATTATTCTTTATTATTTTGCATCTTGGATTTCACCCATGTAGTTTAATTGCATAATAAGGTCATGATTAGCTATTAAAGTGTTGCAACTTACTTGCATTTCTATTCGAGATTATCTATTAACATCCTTATTGTCATTTTACATCATTATCCTCTATTAGCATTGTTGCATTTTTTGTATTTTGTGTCTATTTCTCTGTTTGCAGGTCTCTGACGAATTCGAATTTGTTAGATCTCATACGATCTTGCAAATCGGAGATGATCCCGTCAAATTCCATATGATCCTGTCTGCTTCAAGAATCAGAACCTCCATCAGACATCCGGATCAGGTATGGCTCTTTAATTTAGCTTTTTCTCTATGTTTCTGCTTAAATCTGTTTTTTGTATTTCATTTAGTCTGCATTTTCATAATAGAACAACTTAGATTCATTTGGCCAAACCTAGGACTCGAATGTTTAAAGATAAAACTGAACACATTAAACACATTCCCAACCTAGGCATGGAAACTGCCATTCAAACATTTCCTGGTGAACCCACCATTCATCGAAAAATCACCATAATACACCTCCCCCGAGAGGCGGGACCTTCGCAAGGCCTCTCAGTTCGAGGTATCGCGCCATCCTTTTCCCATCCTCCTTCCGAGCACGGATCCTATAGCCTAAAGGTAAGGATGCGAAAATTTTGGAGCGATACACTGGTGAATAATAATGAAGTGGAATAAATTTGATAAGAGCAGTTTCTAAAAATAATGTAGTGTAGTTGTGACCAACTCTCCTATGTAACCAAAAAACAAAAATTATATATAATTTATTATAATTATGAAATATAAGTTCTCAATATTCTAAATACTTTGAAAAAGCATTTCATTATTAAAATGTACGTGAGGATAAAGTTAAATACGAGAAAGATGACATTGATGACAATCATTTTGTTAAGTTTTTAACTTTAACAAAATTATTGTTAAAATTAAAAATAATGTATATATGCTCATACAACCATTTTGTTAAGTTTTTTACTTTAACAAAATTATTGTTAAAATTAAAAATAATGTATATATGCTCATACAATTGAGGTGGGTCTACGGAAAACTTTCAAATTGTGAAATTTATTTTTTTGGTTAAGGTAATATGAGAAACTTTTACGATTAATTGATGTTATGTTTAGGGTTGGACATTCAAAGGTTTAAGGTTTTAATTATATGAAGAAATATTATACATTATGCTTTTGATAATCCATAGGGTAGTCTATGTGAGAGATAAGGTTATATACACCATGGTTCCATCCATAACTTGGAGTATGATTGGATAACATTATGCTTTTAAGTATGGTTGAAAAAATATTGGGTAAATGATATATTCCATGGGATAGTCTTTGTGAGAGATAAAGTTATATACATATGGTTCGATAATTTGGAGTATGACTCGAGATAACCATAAATTGAATAAATAATATCTTTTATAAGGGTTGTCTTATATGACATGACTTTGTTAACCTTAAAAATTTACTTTTCCCTTTACCTTTTATTTTTGCTTAAAATTGATCTTACTTTACTTAAAATTTAATAATATTATGTATTTATAAGTTATAATATATATATAAAAATAAAAATATATATATAGGCAGGTTATCTTAAAATTCTGTGTGGATTATTATAATAAAAGTAGGAACAAAACAAAAATTAGAATTTGCACTTGACTTTTATTTATACATTCACATGCATCATGATTGTGTGGACCTTGTTTGTATCTCAGAGTAGGGACTACCAAATAATATAACTCTAAAATAGCTTGATTCGCTTCATTTCTATTGCAAGACTAATCGCTATCCCTCTTGTCTTTATAGAATCTAATTACTTGGACCACAAAGAGTCAAAATTATTTGTACAAATAAATCCTTTTGCTCTTCCTATATGGTCAAAACATTTGTCTTTCTTGGCTACAATGCTTTTCTCTATTCAGACTTGTCACACTCAATCTCAATTCTCTCTTATGCTCTTCACGCACGCCTTGCTAAAATCTAAAGAACTATTATTGTAACAATGAACCTACTCATTTATTTCTAGTTTCCAACCTTCCTAAAATCTAATTTGACTATATTCTCTACATGCTCTCCAGGCAATCATTCACTTAATGATTGTGTCATCTTACAAATTTTTCAAAAATAATATAATAAAAAATATTATCTATTTATTTATTGGTAAAATTTTTAAATTTATCCTTTTCTAAACTTATCCATACCCATATTCAACTTTTATTATAATTAGAGGTCAAGGGGCTATAATCTTCTAAATGAATTTTCCAACTATGTATCATGTGCAATTGACCCTCTTTTATTTAACTATAAAGTCAACATTGTACCAATTAAAATTTCAAAATAAATCCTCAAAAATTCATTCCTCCCAAAATTCTATTGTCAAGCCTATACAAGTTGACTATCAAAGGTAACATCATTGGATAATCCTTACGGTCTCTTAGAAATTTAGTTTTTATTTATTTATTTTATTTTTTTTATAATAATAAAAATAATTAAAATATCTTAAAATATATTTTAGGAAAAAATTAACCATTTAAAAAGAAAAACTAGATTATATTATATGGAACATTACAATATTTTGGTGTTACCACTGGTCCAGTTAAAAAATAAAATGAGGTGGATCATGAGTAAAGCATCCATAACTGAATATACATAAGAATAGAAGCTAATATCAACAAAAAGCCTATAGCTATATCTTGCACACCAGATATCAGCATTCATCTCTGGGAGAGTCTCTTATATGAAAAATTCTCGGCATGTCTTTTAATTTTAGTCTAATCAACTAAAGAGGAGATTGTTAATCCTTATGGTCTTTTGATAATTTAGTTTTTTTATTTTTATAAAATATATATATATATATATATATATATATATAATAAGATATATTTTAAGGATAAAAAAAAAATTAACAATTTTTAATTTTAGTTTAATCAACTAGATAGGAGAATGTTATATGATTTTGGGGTTTGGCCATTGTATAGATGTAAACATTAAATAATAAGGGTATTATACAAAAATTCTAAGTCTTATAATTTAAGGAAGAATAAATGTTTATTTAGGAAGTAAAGGTGTTAGTTTTATCTAAAATCATTTAAATGTATTTTTCAAATAATAGAAAAATATTTGATGATTAATTTTTTTATAGGAGATAGTTCACCTTGGTAGAAGCGATGAGTTTTACAACATGAATCAAAGTCCTAATTTTAGGGTGAACCTTAATATTTAGATCAAATGATATGAGTTTAATTGGTTAAATGCCTCATGAAGAGATTTAGGTGCAAATATTAACAGGCTATATCAACATAATTGCCAGAATATCATTATAATACCATAATGTAGTTTGTTGAAATATCATGCTAACATAGTGACAATATAATTTAGGTGGGCCCATTTAAACCCTAACCTTTATTTTTAACTCTTTTATAAGTAATAGTTTTTGGATTTGTTGAACTAGGGAATTGCCTAACCTCTTATTGTGAAATTTGATGCACCTCAATTCTATTTTTTAACAAGTTTGAATGGAAGGGTTTATAGCCCCTTCCAATCTCTAGATTTAGTTCAATTCCTCATTATCCTTGTTAATTCCTAACGTAATTCAATCTAATTGTATGAAATTAAAATACAAAAAGCAAATGCAAAAATTAAATGTATTAAAAGTAAATCTGTAAAGTTTAATATGCAAGAGTTTTAAAGTAAATATGACCATGATCGTAACAAGGAAAGTGTGTGAACAATCAACACAAAATCTAAATAACAACAATGCTTCCATTTGATTAATTATAAAATTGAATTTGATTAATTATGATTTTGTAGAGCGAATGACAAGATGGGAAAAAGGATTACATCTCAATCATCATATATTTTGTAATCCATGAGGATAGTGCCATTGATGGAGAGCAAAAGAATTATCAATTTCTCATAAATTTCATGAGTTAAAGAACACAATGTGGATTTTATAAAGTGTAGCTCTGAATTATCATGACCAAAATATGTTTGCAATGTAGCCCATAGCTCATCTATAATAGGAGTTTACCTTTGAGTTACCAAGAGTAATAAACTATTACTCATAGTACAAGTAAAAACTTGGAGGTCTCTTTTATGTTTGTAGTGGTTGGTAGTTCTTTGTTGTTGTGCATTTGTTTCTTATGTAAAATATTTGGGTGGGCCTTTCAAAACAAAAAAATTGGAGGTCTCTCTAACAAAATGATTCACCTTCAAATGTTACATGCCCCTAAAAGGCTTGAAATTCTTATAATATGAGTTATGCTATCACTACATTCCAAAATATCACTTTTAAAAAGTTCTCCTTGAGATCCATGCTTGTATTTTTACCTTGCATATGATCAATTTGCTCCAAGAAGTGAGTAAATCACTTGACTTTTCTAGCGATTTGCTAGCAAACTTGTAGTAGTTCATTCCTACAAGCCAATCATGTCACTTTACTAATGAATCACTCTTAAACTAATTGATATTTGTCTTGAACTTAGCCAAAATTTGAGGGGTTTTAGATGGTATTGGTAGACTAATCCCACTCTCTCCTAACCTCTCAAAATTATAATTTTGAAGGTAGTGATGTGTCACTACATTTCTAGAAGCTTCATGGGGTCCCAAGCTTGTTTGGCAAGAGATCCTAGAACTTACCTTTATCCTTGGACACAATGTCTTCAAAATTGGAATCCCTACTATGAAAGTTTTTGAAATTATGTTTTTTCTTTTTTTTACCCCTTATTTCTACAACTCAACAACTATTTTTTATTTTCTAGTACCTAGATGGTAGCCAAGTCCTCTGCTTCTCTTACTAGATCATGGTATGGGTTTTTTGATAACTCAACCTACTTCTCCTTTAGCTCTTGTAGATTGGTATAAAGAGACTCACCTTCTTATATAGTTCAACTAAATCTCTAAAATCAATTTGATCTTTCTCCTCTTCAAACATTGCATAAATAATGCAATCATGAAGAAGCTTTATTTGGAGGTCAAAGGTGATTGGCAATCTAATAGTGAGAATCCTTTCAATTTATTTTATAATCACTTGCACCAATGCTTTTAGATAGGCCAATATATCTTCATAAACCTATAGGTCTCTTTAAACATAAAGGGTTTTCTTGATCCTTGAGCATTTCTTTCAATCTACCTATAGTTGTTGTGCTTATGATGTCGATATTATAGACATAAGCTTAAGTACCTCATGGGACCTATCCCTTACAATCAATTTTTCTTTAACCTATTTGGTGGTTTTTTTAAGTTGTGTTCTACATAGGTTATAAAGTAGAATTATCCTTGGGAATTTGTTACTTATAACTTGATTTTATCTAAGAGAGGCTTCACATATTGGATAACAAAGGACTTTATTGGATCTATAGTTGTTTCTCCTTTCAGTGCTACTAATACCTTCTAGAGCTCCTCAATATTTTGATCTTTTACTTGCTAGGCATCTTGTTACTGCTTTACCTAGATTTCCAATTGGGATTTCCTCTTTTCACTTTATTTTTATCAATTGGTCTCACCCCTATACAAGTTGTGATAAATTCTCCAACTATTGCCTCTTCTTTCTAGCATTGTTAAGCTAGGATTTGAGGTCCTCAACTTGCTTCTTTAGTTGATCCATATTAGTGGTTTATTTATTAAAATATATCATTTTTGATATAGAGTTGATCCTTTTCAACCTTTAGCTATGCCACTTATGTATCAAGCTCATCATTCTTCTTCTTTAGTGTTTCATCCCTCAATACTGGTCAACCAAATTACATAGCCACATCGATTGAGACTTGGTTCATGAGTAATTTTTTTAGTAAGGGTATATTTGGCTTAAATATATCTTAGATACCCTAATAGTGAAGTCAATAAGGATGTATCAGTCTTGGTTAAGTAATTTTCCACTTCCATCATAGTAATGGAGCCTAGGAGATTTTATCCCTCAACTACTTATATTCTTTCTTCAATATTTTATCCTCAATTGTGAGAAAATAAAATACCTTTTGGACATCTATTTTCTTGGGCTTATATATGAAATTTTATACAAAAGGTCTCACTTGGCCTTGTGGTTGAAACAAACTCTAGGGCTACTCTCATAGGCTTAGTTGTTGGTGGAGATAGTATCATTGCCTACAATAAGAGTAACCTATCTTGAGATGGTGGATGACATGATTGAGATGAGATCGTGGGTGGAGAAAATTGAGTGGATATAAGTGTAAATGATGTGGACATGGAATGCACCACCCTTGATATAAGTTATGCTAATAGGGAGACCAATATGAAGGAGTATATTTATATGACACCAATGGATGCATGGTGGAAACTTGGATGGAGGGTGAGGAGAATAGGGTTATGGGTGTACTACAAAGAGTGAAGGTATATATTAGATATAACATGCCTCCAAGAGAACCATAAGATGCATTAGATAATAGTGAGAAAAGTGCAACAGAAGAAGGGGTGTGGAAAGAGTAATAAGTAGGAATAAAAGAAGTGAAATAGAGAAAGAGATGGGAGTGATGGAGAGGAGAAGGTAAGCGGATGTAAATGTAGTTGTTAGGAACCTTTACATAAAAATAAGCATAATCACAATAGTAATGCAGGAATTAAAAAAAAATGCTTATAAAATAAATGACCATGAAAACAAAATAATATAAGTGCTAAATAAAATAACTAGCTAGAAATGCAACAAAATTATATTAATCAATCAGAACAAATATTGTAGGCATCTTCGAGGGGGCAACCTCCTTGGAAGTAGAGCTTCAATACAATTTGAGAAAAATATGAGATACATTCTACTCCAAACCCATGTCCTTATATATAATCTTATTTACCCTAACCCTAATTTTCAAGTTTAGGACCAATAAAAAAGAAAATCAAAATTACTAACTTCCACTTATAATAAAAGTAAATGTTATATCATAATAGTCCCACACACACTAGGCACACAAGGTACAAATATACACCAACACTAGACAAGTACATAAAAATGATTGTGTTAGGATAGTTTCCTAACATACCCTCTCCCTTCAAGAAGATTTGTACTTAAAGTATGAGGTGAGGAAATTGATCTTGCAGTTGATGGAGCAACTCTCATGTGGCATATTATATTTATAGTCCATGCCATTGTACTAGAACATTGGTGAGAGTGTGGTTGCAAAGTGTGCATGTATGATGGTCTAGAATACTCATAGGTTCTAAGATGATTGAGACTTCTTTATCCAACTAGGATAGTGTGGATTGAACCAATAAATAGTTGCCAATGATATTATTTAAAGATAAGATATGTAAAATTGGATGTATTATGGAAGAAGATGGTAATTCTAGCTTGTAGGCCATGGGGCCAACCTATTGAAGTACTTTATATAGTCCATAGAATTTGGTACTATCTTTTGACTGTTATGGAGTTTCAATGATGACTACTTGTAGGGATGTAGGTGTAGGAAAACCATGTCCCTAATGTTATAACTATGCTCAAAATAATTTTGATTTGCTTGCTATCACATATGGTTCTACACCATGGCCATATTATATTTAATATGTTGGAGTAGTTGTGCATACTCCTTGAGAGTGGAATCTATTGCTTGAACCTTAAATATACCTAGAATTTATGGCAAAAGTAACGATGGAGGGTGTCCATAAAATAATTCATATGGTGTCAAGAGTGATAGGAAGTATTATACCACCACTCAACCAAAGGAAGCCATTTAAACCATTGACTTAGTTGTTCATATGCAAAGGAACATAGATAAGTTTCCAAGTACTTGTTGATAATTTTAGTTTACCCATAGATTTAGGTATGGTATGATGAGATCATATTGAGTTGTGTGCCATGTATCTTGAACAATTGCTACTAGAACTAACTAGTGAATATGGAGTCACTATAAGATATGATTAACTAAGGTATGCCGTGAAGGAAAAAAATAGAATCAAGGAATATTTGGATAACAATTACAACCTTTTAAAGGTGGGATAAAGGATATAAATGAACATAGTTAGAGAGATGATCCACCACCATGAGAATTACTATTTTACCTCTATACTTTGGGATCCTTTCAATAAAATATATAGAAATAATTTTCCAAATGGTCTTCAAAATTGGAAGAGGCTAGAGTGTGCTCGATGTGCAAATAATTTCACACTTAATGCATTGAAAAGTATGAAATTTTGTAATAAAGTTCTTGATACTATTTTTCATCCATGCCCCAAAAATATATGTTTAGTCTATTCATACATTTTTAAGAAGCCTAAATTTTCTACAATCAAATAAGCATGCATTTCCTATAGTATGGAATTGCAAAGTGGTAAAGTTTTAGGGATAACAAGGTGGTCCTAGTATCACATATATTGTCCATACCATGTATATCTTGGGTGAAAATTAAGATAAATTTGAATATGCTAATGGAATGATTAAAATGTGGAATCTTGGGTCACTTCTCCTTGAATCTAGTGGGTCCATTAAGGAAGTGGAGTAGAGATTGCACATAACATACCCTGACCCTCATATTGACAAGATAATACATCAATGACTACATTATCATTTCCCTTATTATAAATAATTTTATAGGCATACCTAGGAGATTGGTAACCCTTTTTTCAAGTGTAGATACACATTTCTCAAGAAAATACTTAAGGTTGTGGTGGTCTATTTTGATGGAAAAATGTTTTCCAATAAAATAAGACCTCCATTGGTTGATAGCATGTAGGACCACCATCATCTCCTTCTTATAAGTCAATTTTCCTAGGGTTTTACCTAATAGTGCCTTATTAGTAAAGGCCAATGGCTACCCTTATTACATAAGCACTATACCAATTCCACTTTTGGGGGGGTCGCTTTAAACCACAAATATATTGAAGAAATCAAGCATAACTAGCATGGGAGTAAAGAGCATAACTTGTTTGAGTTGTATAAATGCATGTTTGATGGGTTTTACCATAGAAATGAGTTCTTCCACAAGATAGCCATCAAAGGGCATGCAATATTTCCATAATCATAGATATATTTTTGATAGTAGCCAGTGAGGCATAGGAATTCTCAAAGGATTTTGAGAGTGTGTGGTTAAGGCCATTCTTGTATGGTAGTATAATTTTAAGGAACCACCTTGACCCCTTCCCCTAAAAATATATAGCCTATATATTCCACTTCCTATAGCCCAAAAGGTCACATAATTGATTACCAACTAGGAATTGCAATATCTAATCTAAATATTGCAAATGTTCCACACATGCATGACTATAAACCAAAATATCATTAAAAAAACCAATATAAATTTATCCAAAAATGGTTGAAAGATTGCATTCATGAGACTCTAAAAGGTGGAAGACATATTAGTAAAGACCGGATGACATGATAAGTAATTCATAATAGCCTTTATGACTATGAAATCCTATTAGTAGAATATCTTCTTTCCACAATTTAATATGATGATAACTTGAACAAAGATCTAACTTTGAGAAGAAGCAAGCACCATGGAGTTCATCTAGTAACTCATTAATAATAGGAATGAGAAATTTATCCTTGATGGTAGTTTTATTGAGTTCTCAAAAATACATGCATAACTACCAAGAATCATCTTTCTTATGAAAAAAAAGTACTAGGGAATAATATAAGCCTACACTCAATCAAATGACCCTTGTTGCTAATAACTATTGTTTCATCTTCTCAATTTTAATCTTTTACACATATGGGTACTAATAGGGATAAATGTTAGGTGGTAAGATTTTTGGGACAATCTTGATGGTATGATCATGGGTGCACCATGGTGGTAACCCTTGTGGTTCTACAAATACGATTGTATTTTATCCATAATTTCCTATAATTTAGTTGGCTAAATTGTATCATTGGTATTTGGGGCTTGTAGTCCAAAATAGTTGTGCCACCACCTCTTGAGATAAAATTTTCAAATATTTTTCCATTTTATGTGATATAATGAGTTGGGTAGGACTTGCGATCATGCCATGAAGAGTCTATTACTTCTCATGTGTGGTGAATTACATCCATAGCTCAAAAAATTCCTATACTATCAAGCCTAGGGTATGAAGCCATTAAAATTCCAACATAATGTGACAACCCCAAATAAAAGGTAAACATATCTTCCCTAATATTGTAGCCATCCATCATAACCTTTATATTTTTGTATTTTCTTTTGCATAGTAGAGTACCCCCATTAACAACCATGACTTCAAATGCATTGCAATAGTATATATAATAGACTTATTGTTTAGCTACATGAGGATCAATAAAATTATAGGTAATGCCAAAATCAACGAGGATGATGAGTCACTATCCCTCAAAATGCCCTACCACTTTCATGTTTTGGAGAAGAGAAATCCCAGCTAATGCATGTACTAAAATTTTAGGTGTTTGGTCCTCTATTAGTTTAGACTCTTCAAGTTGATCTTCCTCTATATGGTCCACTCCTTTTTCATGTGGTTCCATAGTGGAAGGTTTTTTCAAATTGAGTAAATATAGTTTCTATTGTATACACTTGTGGACCAAAGAATATTTGTCATCATAGTTGTAACATAGTCCCTGTTCCCTACATGCCTCCATTTTTTCTTTTTGAATTAGGGTGTTTTATTTTCTAAATTTGATGGTGTCCACTAGAAATAAGATCGAGCTTGTAGAGTTTTTTTTGTGTGGAAAACATCCCAGAAGGGATGCCACTTTCGGGTAAGACCCAAGGAGGCATGGATATCTCTTCCGCCAAAATTGCCTAGGGCTCACACCTGGCCTACTACCTTTGACATACTCAAGGAGAAAACCTGAAACAATAAAAACCAAGAACACACAAATATAAACACACAATAAGATTAAAAAAAGAAAAAAAACATGATCCTTGAGTGTGTCGAAAAGATAAAGCACAACTGAACACATACACATTAAAAATAAAAAAAAAGTACAACATGAACCATACAGAAAAAAACACAAGAACAAAATAACAAAACACAAACATAACAAAAACAAAAAAATGCTACAAAGACACAACCAAAAAAAAAATGAAAAACAAAAACAACCAAAACCTACAAAAAAATATTAGCCAACAACAAACAACAAACAACAAACAAAAACAAAAACAAAAACATAGAAAACACTCACACACCAAAACACAAAACACCAATTAACACAAACATATAGAAACAACAACAATAATTAAAAACAACAACACTAACAAACACAAAAACATCCAAAACTAACTAAGCCATTAGAGATATTGAAAAATTCCATGACAATCTCTATCAAGGAAAGTGTTGAAGAATAGCACAAAGATAGAAAGGATCACAATAATTGCATAACCACAATAGAGGTCAATTTAAACATAGCTTCTTGCATTACCATCAAGAGATTGAACAAGGAGAAGATCAATCCTAATTTGTTCTGTCCACCACCTAGGAGGATAACCATAGCACTTAAAATTTCCTTTATCAAGAGCCCAATTTGCCATAGCATCTACCACTTTGTTTTGTTCTCTAGGAACATGATTAAAAATAACCTCTTGAAAGTTGTTTATGATTAACCTAATTTTATCTATAATCTTTTGGATTCTCCAATCAATCTTCTTAGACCTTGAAGTTGAATTTAGGTAATTGATCATAACTTGAGAGTCTGATTCTGCAATCACCCTTCTCCACCCTGCCTTAATATCCTCATACAAACCTCATAGAATACCCTACCATTATGCTAATTTATTGGATAGAATTCCTATTTTTTTTGCAAAAGTAAATATTGGAGTACCATCCTCCAATCTACCTATCCCTCCCATACTAGATCTTCCAGGATTTCCTATGGATGCTCCATATGTATTGATTTTTATGAAGTCCTATGGGGGAGGCTACCATTGCTGAGTTCTATCCATCATTTGGCCGGTCCCTTTCTTCCTTCTATGATGGGATAATCCATTTCTTATATTTAATCGAGCCACTATTTTTTCCCATAGTTGATTTAAATTGTGAGGATGAGTTAATAAATACTTGATAGTCTCTCTCACATTTTCTATGGTCTTTAGCTAGGCATAGTGGATGTCCCTAGTTTCTTGTTGAAATATTCACTTGTTTCGCTCCTTCTAGATGTTCCAGGGAAGAATAGATATCCTTGTTCAAACTATCTTGTTCACATACCAGTATTTTCCTTCTTGTTTGCTCCAATATCTCCATAGTTGTTATATGGATCGTTCATTGGACCATATTAATTTTAGAAGGAAAGCCATTATCTTCCATAATGTTGTAGATATGGGGTATTCTGTGAACAAATGGTTAATAGCTTTATTGTTATCCCAACACATTACACACTGAAAAGGCCCATTAAAAAAATTCTTCATAAGCTACTCCCCTGTGAGAACACTTTTATGGAGCAGTAACCAACTAAAAAATATGACTTTTGGCCATAACTTTTGAGCCCATAAATGCTTGAAAATATCTTGATCCTGATGGGGATTAATAGGGCTTAAGTCTAAGTAGCCTTTAGCAAAATTATACTCACCATACCCTAAACTATTCCAGCCAATGCAGTCCTCAGCTTGTGACCATAAGGCAATCTCATTTGAAGGATTTTGTGAATATTATTTTTTTGAGCTTTAGAAAGTTGGATTGACCTCTCTTCTACTAGGATCCAACACATTCCCACCTCAAAATTTCTTGTCTGATCTGTACAGTATTTGGTAACTTTTATCCAATTCATCCTATGCATTTTCTCCATTATAGGCCTCAATTCTAGATGTTGGATTGACAATGAAAGGTGCCCATACCAAGAGTCTATCCAAAAATTTATATTTTGACTATTTTGAGTAACCCAAAAGAGATTTTATTTATCAACTCCTCTCCAATTTTTAAGATATTTAAAATTAGGGACCCTCTAGAAGGCAGTTGATGATGAATTAAGTTAGATGGATCTTTATTTTCTACATACTTGGCTCTTAGGTTTTTGGTCCATAAGGCATTGGGGTGGCTAATTAATCTCCAATTTAATTTTGTTGTCAAAGCCTTATTATTCTTGACTGTCAATCTGAGACCTAAACCTCCTTCATGAGTAGGAAGACATAGAGTCTCCCACCTTACTAGGGCCCATTTCTTCTCCATTTTTGAACCTCTCCACATAAATTTGTGACTAATTTTATCCAGTTCATTGAGAACTTACTTGGGGATGTTCAACACTGCTGAAAAAACGATTGGGATAGACTGAAGAACTTATTTTTTAAGAGTTATTCGACCTCCTAATGAAATATATTTATTGGTACCACTACCTATTTTGTTCTTCACTTTCTCTAATAAGCATATCCAATGCTATTTATTTTGGCTACCCAAATTAATTGGAACACCCAAGTTTTTAATTGGGAGAGAATTTTTTTGAATCCTAATATGTCCATTATCAACATCTATTTTCTGGGTGAGAAATGAAAAAAAAGAACTTTATATTTATCTTCATTAATAAGTTACCCTGAGGCTCTAGTGAAACAGTGAAGAATTTTATTTATTGAGGTTGCTTCCTTTATAGCCGCATTTCCCAAAATATTGGAATCATCAATAAATTGTAAATGAGTGACAGCTCTGACTTCTTTAGCTATAGTAACTCCTTCTAACCTCTGACAATCTTGATTCTTAGCAAAAGTCATTCCTAAACATTCTGCAAGTATGATAAAACGATATGGAGAAAGAGGGTCTCCTTGTATGATTGCTCTAGAAGCTGAGAACCAAGGAGTAAGGCATCCATTAAGAATAATTGAATAAGAAACTGATGAAATGCAACCTTTGACCCATTTTGTGAATTCTTGAGAGAATCTAATTTTTTCAAGACTTGGATGAGAAAGTGCCAATCCACCCTATCATATGATTTGGACAAATCCAATCAAGTGAACATGTTGGAGGATTTTTGAGCTTCCATAGAATGAATTTCTTCCTGGGATAACACTATCTCATCAACTATTTGTCATCCTTCGACAAATCCTCCTTGTTTTGGAGAAATGATCTTGTGAAGTAAAGGTTTGATTATTTTTGACATAGTCTTGGAAATAATTTTTAGAATAACATTACTTAAAGCAATTGGTCTATATCTAGTAATTTTATCCACTTCTTGAGCTTTAGGAATTAGAGCTATAAAAGTCTTCTTGATATTTTTGAGGATTTATTTAGCCTTTCTAGCCTATTCTACCACCTCAAGAATGTCATATTGCAAAACATCCCAATTTTTTGATAAAATTCAATAGGGAAACCATCTGGACCTTGGGTTTTCTCCTTTTGCATTTTGAAAACCACCTCTTGTAGTTACTTATTAGTTATAGGTGCAGTTAGGGTCATATTCTCTTGATAAAAAATAAGAGTAGCTATAGCCCAAAGAATTTCTTGTTGAGCTTCTGAGTCAAGCAAATGGGTTGTAAAGAGGTTTGAAAAATGATTCAGATCTAATGAAGACATGCCTTCCCATGTGTGGACTATATCTCCTAGATCATTCTTCCATTAGGAGATAAAATTATGAGTTATGTGGGCTAGGAGAGACTTGTGGAAGAAACTTATATTATGGTCTCCATCTTGTAGCCATTGAATCCAAGATTATGGATGTTTTAAATCATGTATTTCTACTACAAATTTATCTTTAGCAATCCTAGCCAATCCTACAACTTTCATTATGTTATGTGGATTAAACATTTTTACTTCAAGATAAATATATTCCTTTAATATACTAATAAAATAACTTTTGAAAATATTGACACTAAAATTTGGAAATTCTAGCTTGCGCATTCTATGAATTGTATCTAGAGGTAAGGTATTTCATGCTCTTCCCTTGGTACTACCATATTGAATCCTTGGTTATTGTCCTAGTATAATAACATATTTTGCATTTAGGATTGTTAAACGACTCTCAAGGTTTATCTAATTTAGATAATGACTAAATGATTTGTGACTGAGTGTTTTCAATTTGTTTCACTTGGTCTCCCAATTGCTCTAGCTCTTAGGTAGCTCTAATACCACTAGCCATTTTTAGTCTCTAGGGTCTCCAAAAATGTTTATAGGAGTTATATGTCAAAATGATTGGCTCAAATAGAGGATAAAAATAGGTTATAATAGAAATGCTAATTTTCAAAAGGTAGGATTTTGAAAATGGGTTTCTAAAATTATGTCCCAAAATACTTAGCTCAAAGAAGGAATCACAATGGGCTATATCACAAAATGAATAATTTTAGTTTTTTTTTTACTACTGACAATTGACTAATCCAATGATAGATTTAATAATTAATTGCTCTAATTGTTATATTGGTCATTCCTTGCACTCTCAAATTGGATATTCTCTATACTATCTGATTGCATATTCTTTGTATTATTATAATATATAGTCTTTGTACTATGACACCACACATTCTCTGTACTATTACACTAGATATTATTTGCACTATCATATTATGACTAGTCTCTTCTATAGTGTGCTCAAATTTGGTTTTGGTTTTGAATAGATAAGAACTTAAAATAAGTCTTCAGTAGGGATAAGTTAAGTCAAAGTGTGTTTTATTTCATGGGCTCTTTGATATACAATCTCATTCGTAGTTAGTGGCTGACCCAATATTTTAGAGGTATAACTATGGAGGGTTCCACCATATCCATATACACATTGTTCATTTTTTAGGGTAATATAAGAGTAACTTCCCAAGGCTAACATTTTATTGGTGAAGCCTTCTCATATTCAAAACTCAAATGAATATATTTTTATGGGTGAAGCCTTCTCATATTCCTAGGGTTCTCCCTATATGCCCAAGGGTACGTGGGATCTTGTAGACGTATACGAGTGCTTCCTAAGCCCTATGTATTGGAGTTTAATAACCCCTTTACTAGATGCTTTATGGGTAAACTAGCTTAGCCAAAAATAATAGATCTTCCATGATATTTTAAAACCCTTGGCATATTGATTCTAATCTAATCCACTAAATCCATATTTTTTTCTTTTTTGGAAAAATAAATTAATATAATGAAAAAATTATAGAATATAATAATGGATGGAAGGACAAGAATGTTGCTACTATTGCTAAACACGACCCTAAAAAGATATACAATACCACTTGTTAGGAGCCTTCATATAAAAATAACCATAACCACTATAACAATGCAAAAATTAATAAAAATGCTTATAAACTAAGTGACCATGAAAATAAAATAATATAAGTACTCAAGAAAATTATTTGAAAATACAACAAATTATATTATTCAAATGGAACTTTGATAAAATGATACAATTTGAAGGAGCAACCTCCTTGGAAGTAGAGCTTTAATATAGTTTGATAAAAATATGAGATGCATATACTCCAAACCCATGCTCTTATAAATATTCTTATTTACCCTAACCCTAATGCTCAAGATTCATACCACATGAAAGAGGAACCCAAGCTACTAATCCCTACTTATAATAAAAGTAAAGGTTATATCATAATGGGCCCATACACACTAGATGCCCATGGTGTAAACATCCACCAACACCATACAAGTACACAATAATAATTTTATTAGGATTGAGTCCTAACAACAGTGTTTCCCACTACTATGGTCATTCCCAAATTGGGAGAAGTTTCTCCTTAGGGAATTTCCCCTCCTCGAATTGACATCTCTACCTTTTTTATTACTACGCTAGCTAACACCTTTTCAAACATCAACCCATAGGTATTCCCTTTTAATTTATACTACCTTTCTATTGCCATTTATTGCAATATACAACTAATGCCTACTAGCATAGTGGGTGCAGTAAATATGATTTTTTTAGATGTAGGGGCACATTATGGGCTTGGAAAATTTTAAGGTCTTTCTAATGCTTCCTCTATTGTTCTCACTATTTTTTCACTCCTAGGATACATCCAATCCTAGATGATAGGGAATTATTCATAAAATGGGTCATCTCAAATCGGTCTTCTTAATATAATAATTTTTTATCTCATATTCTACCAAGCAAGGATTTTGTGATCGGATTACTCTAACTTCACTAAGGATCTCGATTTTTTATGGTTAATTTTCAACTTTGGGTTAAACTCATCCTTAACCTTGGTGTAAAAAGAGTATCATTATAGATTATTATTATGCCAAATGTATACGTTATCTTCATACCCATGTGTACTCCCTAGGGTGTTTAGAGATAGCTCCTTGTCAGGGTTTGTCTCCTTATCTATAAAATATCTCTTCTTGTGTGCAAAGAAGTTATCTAAACCCTTGGCATTCAATTGTTGTCTAAAATATATCACTAGTTTGTAAGACCATTATATTTGGGTTGCTCTAGCCCCATATTCCTCAACTTCTCTTCTAGTATGTGGTGAAACCTTCACAACTTAAGAGTAATCTATTAGGACTCTATCCTAACACAACCATCATTATGTATTTCTTAGTGTTGGTGTATGTTTACATCTTGGGTATCTAGTGTATATGGGTCCACTATGATGTAACCTTAATTTTATTATAAGCAATAATAGTAGTTTGGATCCCATCTTTCATGTGGTCCAACCCTTGAGCATTAAGATTAGGATTAATTAGAGTTTATATAAGGACATAGGTTTGGAGTAGAATGCATCTCATATTTTTCCCAAATTGTATTAGAGATTTGCTTCCAATGAGGTTGCTCCCTTGAAGAGGTCTATGATATATATTATGCTTGATTAATATGTCTATTCTATTTCCAATTAGTTATTTTCTTAAGCACTTATATTATTTCATTTTTTATGGTTATTTAGTTTATAAATATTTCCATTAATTCTTGCATTGCTATGGGAGTTATGCTTAATTTTATTCGAAGGTTCCTAATAAGTGGTATCAGAGTTCTTTTTGGGGTCATGTTCCATAACAACAACAATAGTTCTTATCATTCTGTCCATTTTTATATTCTATAATTTTTTCATTCTACTCATTTTCCATTAAAGTATGTTTCCAAGAAAAACATAATATTTTTTCTAGTTTTAGTGGATTAGGTTAGAAAGCTTGTGCCAAGAGTTTTAAAATATCACTATGGAGATGTCATTTTTGGCTAAGCTATATTCCTCATAAAGAATCTATTAAATTAAGGGGTGCTCAAAGTCCTATACCCAAGACATAGACAACACCCATATATAGATGTGACCTCCCACATACTCGTGGGTATATAGGAAGACATACTAGAGATAGGAGAATATTTAACTGAGAGGAAGATATTAGTCATTTGAGTTTTGTGGTATATTGGCCAACAATTGGCTTTGGGAGGTTACTCTCATAGTACTCTTATAAATTTATAATGCAACTATGGGTATATTGGAACCCTTTATAGTTAGAGCTTTGAAATATTAGGTAGGTCACTAATCATATATGAGATTGTCTATCAAAGAGCCCATGGAATCAAAAACACCTTGAATTAAGCTATCCCTATAAAACCTTGTTTTAAATCCTTTCCTTGTCAAAACCAAAACCAGATTTGAGTGTACTATAGAAGAGACTACTTTGGCATAGTTTGATGGTGTAGAGAATACCTAGTGTGATAGTATAAAATATATAGTTTGATAGTATAGAGAATATACAATTTTATGGTATAGAGAATATACAGTTTGGTAGTCAAATCTATCAATTGTTAGTTTTTAGAGTAGTCAATTGTTGGTTGTTAGTATGATAGTGTAGAGAATAACTAGTTTGATAGATAAATTAGTTGTTAGTAGTTTTCTAGTAGAGTAGTTAGTTGCCAATAGTAAAAAAAGTATAAAAAGTTAAAATTCATCATTTTGTGGCATAGTGCATTCTGATCCTCTCTTCAAGCTGACCATTTTGATATATAAATTTGATAAAATTTTTGGAGACCCTAAAGTGACAAAATGGTTGGTGGAACTAGAGCTACTCAAGAGCTAGAGCAATTGGAAAACTAGGTGAAACAAATTGATAACTACTAATAACAAATCCTTCAAGCATAAATCCAAACTAGATAAATTGGATAAAATGGATGATACAGTGAATCATGTACCGGTAAAGCGTGCATTTGTCACTTCACCTTCAAATGAGAAATCGACACCAACAAACTCAAGAGTTGTTTAGAAAACCTAAATGCAAAATATGATGTTCTGCAAATATAATCACCATGGAGTCTAGATGGTAGTTTCTAGAGTAAAGCACAAGATACCTTACCTCTAAATACAATTTAGAGAATGTCCAAGTTGGAATTTCTACAATTTTATGGAGAGGATCCAACCAATTGGTTGTATTGGGATGAATAATATTTTTCTCTTCATGCCATTCCCCATAATAAAAGGTTCCCAATTGCATCTTTCAACCTAAAATAGGAAGTAGTTTAGTGGTACCAATGGTTAGAGAATATGCATATGTGAATCACTTGGGATAAATTTGAGATAAAATTACTCATTGTTTTGGATCCAGTGAGTATGAAAATTTCACTAGATCCCTCACCAAGTTAATATAGATGACATCTATTTGTGATTACTAAGAAATTTGAAAAATGAACAAGTTGTAATTAGGAATGCTAATTCAATAGGAAGTTATTTATTAAAGCCTTGTTATTAAAGATAAGATAGGAGTGCTATAGTTTATTAGTAGTTTGAAATTATTCTCTTCAAAGTTATAAATCTTTGAGTTAAAGTTTATTTTTAATAAATAGTTTTTTTTTTTTAATTTTAAATTTATAGAATGTTTGAAAATTAATATAATTTGGGAGTCAAAAGGATTTCTACTTCAAATTTAGAAAATTAAATTTACAAAATTCTTACTTTCATAGTTTCTAAATATTAAAGAGACATAAGGAATTCTACTTTATAGGTTTGTAATTTAGAAAATTTAAATTCCTTAAACCTAGGGAGTTACAAGGTTGTCTACTTCAAAAGAATCAATGAATTCAATGGATATGGAGTTCATGATTCAAAAAGAAAAAGTAAATGTCATAAAATTTGAAATCAAGAATTTGATTGAAAAATCTAAAGGAAAGATAGATCTAGTCTCAAAATTGATCTATAGTGAAGCCATAGATGAAAACTTTGAGATATTTGAATACTATTTACATGCAAGGATTGTTGAAGCAATTGATAATGGAAAATATGGTATTACAATTCCTTTAGATATTGGTAGCATAATGTATATGGCATTTCTTACACTCAAGTTTCACAAAGAAGAGAACATGAAATAAAAGGAGTTGATTGAATCTCTTAAGAAGAAAGAAAAATTAGACGAATCAATTTTGGAAAAGTTATTTTATTCTTCATGCAATATTGATATTCCAAGTTCATCTAACTTAGGATCCTATTATGATGCTTTAAGTGAACTTTCAAAAATATATATAGAAAAAGAAAGAGTCATATGATTCTAAGGACAAAGGAAAAGGAAATATTCTTATGCAAGAATTTGAAGTCAATGAGAAAGTACAAGAAATTTGTAATCTTGAAGCTACAAAGACTAGAGAACATGAAGTTGAATCCAAAGACAAGGCCAAGCAAGGAGAATAAGGAGAACCTGATCAATAAGAAGGTTGCATAAATTATAAAGTCAATTGAAGGATTAATAACTGATATTCTCACAATGACACTGAGAGGGGGGGGTGAATCAGTGTAGCTAAAAATCTGATCTGCAATTCTTAAAAACTGAAGCAAATGAAAGCTAGAAAACAGATAAAGCACTAAACACAAAAGAGCACACCACAACACACAATGTAACGAGGTTCACCAATTTGGCTACTCCTCAAAAATGACTGCTTGGACTTCAATCCAAATCCAGCCTTTGCAAAACACCAATTTTACAATCAATTAATCTGCACCTACAGAAAGGAGCACCAACCCCTGATTTACCAACACCAACTGGAAGGAGCACCAACTCCTAATTCCAAGCACCAACTTGGATTGCAATTCTGATTTAATTCAGTGACATAAAAATGCCTTCACTGTTTACATGACCCTGACTGGTCTGCAATTAAATAAATTTGATTAATCTCTGCACACTCTCACGGCTCTGCTTATTTCTCTCTCGGCTCTCTTCTAACCCTCTTTGCACAACAAATTCTCACTTACAGCGACACTTTTCACAATAACAGCAACAACAATATTCTTCACGCAGACCTATTTTTATAGCATGAAAGTCTCTATTTTTAGCTTTCATAAATTCGCATGCAACTCGTAACTATTTCTTTATAAAAGATCTCTTTCGCCACTTGTCAACTGTAACTGCTTTTAATCTTTCTCATGCGCCACTTGTCAGTTGTATCACTTTCTAACTGTAACTGCTTTTGTCTAATTATAGAGTAGGCCTTTTGTCAAACACGTTGCATGTTACGACTCTATTTATGCGACTGTTCGATTTCTCCTTCTACGACTGTTCTTTAAAAAGCTGCATGAATTCTAACTGAAATTACACCTGTAACTATCGCTTTTACTCCAATTGACTCTTCTAAAATTGGTTGCATGTTTTTCTTCTACAATTCCCCTTTAACTATCGTTCTGTTCCAGTTAATTGCCTGTTCAACGTGTGATTGCGACTTGTCACGATATCGCGACACTTCTATCTCTTTCTGCCCTTCTTCGCCTTTTACCCATGAAAACAAGACATGTCACGATATCGCGACATTCTCCGCCTCCTTGTTCACTTCTTCGCTAGAAGCTACAAAAACCAGACATGTCATGAAATCGTGACGCATCTGCCCTCTCGCTACTCTTCTTCGCTTGCACAACGAAAAACTTTTTTCTACATGAAATTTAAACTTACATGTCAAATCTCCTTCGCTACTCTTCTTCCCTCCAAAACACATGTCGCAAATCATGATGCATCCGCCCTCTCGCTACTCTTCTTCGCTTGCAACCACGAAAATGGAACATGTCGCGAAATCGTGACACTTTCGCCATACACTCTACTTCGCAAGTCTCAGCAAAATCGGACCATGTCGCGAAATCGTGACATCTTTTTGCCTTAGCGCTTTTCTTTGCCTTTCGCCGTGAAAATCCAACATGTAGCGAAATCGCTACACTTCTGTTCCTTGGCGCTTTATCTCTAACATGTCGTGAAATTGCGACAGTTTTCTCTTCCTTGGCCCTTTTTCTCCGAACATGTCATGAAATCGTGACAGTTTTCTTCCTTGGCCCTTTTTCTCCGAACATGTCACGAAATCACGACAGTTTTCTTCCTTGGCCCTTTTTCTCCGAACATGTCACGAAATCGTGACAGTTTCTATCCTTGGCGCTTTCTTTCCAAACTTGTCTGAAATCATGACAGTTTTCTTACTTGCCTTCTTTGCTTCCAACATGTCACGAAATCGTGACAGTTTTCCACTTAGCTTCTTTCTGCAACATGTCGCAAAATCATGACAGTTTTGCTTGCGCCTTCTCTCTCCTCGTCCATGTCACGAAATCGTGACAATTTTCTTTGTGCCTTCTCTCTCCTCTGACATGTCGTGAAATCATGACAATTTTCTTTGTGCCTTCTCTCTCCTCCGACATGTCACGAAATCGTGACGTTTTTTCTTTCTGCCTTCTAACTTCTCAACCTGTCGCGATATCGCGACAGAAAACATGTCGTGATATCGTGACAGTTTTCTTACTTGTCTTTTTCTTGGATTTTCTGGATCTGGGTCACTTCTGTTTTCCTAGATTTTCACTGTACATGATCTGACTGATCTCTGAACTCCTGTCCACTGCTTCAACTGCATCAACTGATCCTGCTTCATCTGCATCAACTGATCTATCTATCTGTGTTGACAACAATGACAATACTTTTGCTGCACCTTGCTCAACAATCTCCCCCTTTGGAATTGTTGGCAACACTCATGCACTCTCCTGTACTTCTTCTCCCCCTTTGACAATAATACCAAAGGGTTGCTACAGACTCCCCTTGAGTCTATGCACAACATTCTCAGATACACATTGTTATAGTTAGCAAAAATAATGAATATGAGCAAAACTATAAACATAGGCATAAGTACTCCCCCTGAGAATGTGATCCCAATTAATAGTCAGTTCTTTGGAAATGTGACTACTCCCAACTTACTCCGAAGGTACTCAAAAACTTCCTTGGGCAATGGTTTTGTGAATATATCTCGCTACTTGCTCTGTAGTTGGAACAAAATCCAATTTGACCTCTCCTTCTGCAACTTTATCCTTCAAGAAGTGATACCGGATTGCAATATGTTTGGTTCTAGAATGCATAACCGGATTCTTTGATATGTTAATAGCACTAGTGTTATCACATTTAACTGAAATGGGCTCATTGAAGTGAATGCCAAGATCTTTTAGAGTTTGTCTCATCCATAATATCTGAGTACAACATGTTGTTGCTGCAATGTATTCTGCCTCTGCTGTGGATAGAGAGACTGATTCTTGTTTCTTGTTGTGCCATGCTACTAGCTTGTCTCCAAGATAAAATGCTCCTCCACTGGTACTCTTTCTATCATCAATGCATCCTGCCCAATCTGCATCAGAATATGCAATCAGAGTGAAGTCCTTACCTTTTGGGTACCATAACCCATACTCCATAGTGCCCTTGAGGTACCTAAAAATCCTTTTTACAGCTGTCACATGAGTCTCTTTGGGACTAGCCTGAAATCTTGCTACCATGCATACTGCCTGTAATATATCTGGTCTAGTGGCTGTCAAATACAATAGGCTTCCAATCATAGACCTGTACATGGTTTGATCTACATCTGGAGACTTGTCATCCTTGCTCAACTTGCACCCTGTTGTCATGGGAGTGCTGACAGGTTTACTATCCTCCATTGTGAACTTTTTCAGCATTTCTTTCACATATTTTACTTGAGAGATAAAAAT
The DNA here is from genome assembly GCA_028583015.1 of Wollemia nobilis. NCBI lineage: Eukaryota > Viridiplantae > Streptophyta > Pinopsida > Araucariales > Araucariaceae > Wollemia > Wollemia nobilis. Next base: position 2,052,328 of record JAQPPZ010000282.1, read on the forward strand.
CCCCTTTTTACTTTGATTGACTTGCAGTCCAAGGAAATAAGAAAGTTCACCAATCATTGACATCTCAAATTCTGTCTTCATTTTATTTGCTATGTCTCTACAATATTCATCCATGTTGCTGCCAAATATTATATCATCTACATAAACAACAAGTACAATAAGATGGCCATTATCTATTTTGATATATAAATTGTTGTCCACCATACCTTTCTTGAACCCCTGTTTAATAAGATAGTTATCCAGCCTTGCATACCATGCTCTGGGTGCCTGTTTCAAACCATACAACGCTTTCTTTAACCTATAGACAAAATCGGGATTGTCACCGAGTTGGAAGCCATCTGGCTGTTCAATGTACACCTCTTCTTCCAGTTTTCCATTCAAAAATGCTGATTTTACATCCATTTGGTATACTTTAAAATTTTTATGGACTGCTAAAGCCAGAAACATTCCGATTGCTTCTAGTCTGGCAACCGGTGCAAATGTTTCCTCAAAATCAATGCCTTCAACCTCGAGCATAGCCTTTACAGACCAATCTTGCCTTATTTCCGACAACCTCGTCCGTATTCATTTAATTTATTTCAAAAAATCCATTTAGTGCTGATTATGTTTTTATTTGCTGGCCGTGGTACTAATTCTCGGGTTTTGTTTTTCTCAATCTGATCTAGTTCTTCATTAATTGCCTTCATCCAACTTTCATCTTTGCTTGCTTCAGCAATATTTTTGGGTTCAATGTTGGATAATAAAGAGTAGTTTTGAATTATTGCTCTTCTTGTCTGAATACCAACTGTTGGGTCCTCAATAATTTGTTCTCTGGGATGATTTTTCTCGCCAATTCACTGTTTTGAATTTGTTGTTCTCTTCTTCTTCGAGTCGATTCTTAAATCAGCTGTGTCAATTTTTTGATTTTCTTCTTTTTCTATTTCTTCATCTCCTTCAATGACGTCTTCATAAATAGGGTAGTTTTCTTGATATGTAACTTCTCTTTCTCTACCTTCATCAACTTTAACATCAGCACTTTCAATAATTTTCTTTAGCCGCTTGTTGTAACATGTGTAGGCTTTGCTTTTAGTTGAGTAACCGAGAAAAATACCTTCGTCAACTCTATCTTCGAACTTACCGAGATTATCTTCAGTTCGTTTGATATAACACTTGTTGCCGAACACTTTGAAGTATCTTGTTGTTGCTTTCCTGCCGAACCACAGTTCATACGGTGTTTTGCTTTCATGTGTTCTTAGCATGCACCTGTTTTGAATGTAAACTGTAGTATGTATTGCCTCTTTCCAGAATCTGTCGGCTATTTTGTTCTCAGCCAACATTGTCCATGCCATTTCTTGCATAGTCTTGTTCTTTCTTTCAACAACACCATTCTGCTGAGGTGTCCTTGCTGCTGAAAACTGTCTTCTAATCCCATATTTTTGATAGTATTCTGCAAACTCCTCTGAGATAAACTCTCCTCCTCTGTCTGATCTTAGGCATTTAATTCTTTTTCCAATCTGATTCTCAACCTGCTTTTTAAAAATCTTGAACATTTCAAAGGCATCTGATTTAAGCTTTAAAAATAGTACCCATGTCATTCTGGAGTAGTCATCTATGAACAGCATAAAGTATTTGTCACCATTTATGCTTTGTGTTCTCATGGGTCCACATAAATCAGTATGAATCAGCTCTAACGGTTTGCTGGTGAAATATTCCTTTGCTTTAAATGTGGATCTGGTTTGCTTCCCCTTTTGGCATGAAGCACAGATGCTATTTACCGGTTTGCCAATGGTGGGTATATCTCTTACTGCTCTTTTTGAACTTATTTTTACCAGATTGTCAAAGCTGATATGCCCGAGCCTCTTGTGCCATAGCCAGTTTTCATCTTCCTGTCCAATCAAGCATGATCCTTCTGAAGTTTCTGAGAGAGTGTACAGATTTCCAGAAGTCCTCAATCCAAGTAGCTACCAGACTTCCCACTCGTGTGCTTTTCTTACTTCATAGCCCTATTTTTTAAAGATGACTTCATGACCTCTCGTCACGTATTTGACTTACGCTCAGTAAGTTGTGCTTCAAACCAACTACAAACAGAACTTCTTTGGAATTGATCTTTCCATCACTTATCTTGACTGATCCTTTTCCAACTATTTTGGCTCCATCATTATTTCCAAACTTTACCGAGCCCCCTTCATATTTCTGTAAATTTTCAAATTTTTGTTTATCTCCTGTCATGTGACTGGAGCATCCACTGTCCAATATCCATGGTGCTGATTTGTTCTGTGCTTTGAATGTTGTCTGGACAATCAAGGATTCCTTTTCTTCTTTGAGTTGCTCTTTTTCTTTCCATTCTGATTTGGCTGTAGTTTTGGTCATTTGTTTAGACTTTTCTTTGTCAGTGGCCTGTGCATGTTTATCTGGGAATTTTCTATTTTGCTTTACATTGTTTGGTTGAGTTCTTCTTCCCTGATATTTATTTGCTGCATATGTGCTTCTACAGTTTCTTGCAATATGTCCAAAGTTGTGACAGTTATAGCATTCTACTGCATAATCTATCAAGGGTGAAAATACATTTCTACTGGAGAAATTTCTCTGTCCTATATTATAAATGCAGTCTGAAATCTTATGACCGTAAGTATTGCATTTAAAACAATAACCAGAAAAAGAATGATTGAACCTGGGAGTTGGTCTTTGCCAATTTGTAGAAGGAGCCACAAATTTTCTTCTCCTTTGATGAGTGACTTTTGTGAATCCCTCATTGTCAACAGTCTTCTCGTGTCTGCCATTGTTACTTTCTTTTGCAAGATTCATTTTTCTTTGGTCAACCTTGATTTTATCCTCTTTCTTTACTGGTTCTATAGTTATGGCCTTTGATTCACTTGATGATTCTCCTTCGACAAACCCCAAGCCAAACTTGATGTCTGTAGTTCTCTGACTATTTATAATCTTTTCAAGCTTTGTAGAACTTCCTTCAAGTTTGTGATAGCAGCTCAGTTTTTGATTCTTTTCTTCTAGCCGCATTCTTAAAATGACAATCTCTTCTTCTAATTTGCTGCACTCATCTATTCTCATGGTTAACTGTACTTCAAGTTCTTCAGACATTTTCTTAAATTCTTTTGTCTGTACTTTTAAACTGTTTATTATGTCATTCGCATCTTCAAGCTTTCTTGAGACTTTATTATTCTTTTTCCTTTTTGACTTCAACTCTTTGAGTGCCGCAACCAACTCACCTTCCAGATAAACTTCAGCCTCATCCTTATTTTTTGTATCATCTTCCTGTTTTTCTTCTGTTTTTGCTTCTTCAAATGCCATGAACAGAGCTTCACCTGTTTCTTCTTCAGAATCTTCTCCTGAGCTCTCTTCAGAAGAGCTGACATTTTTGGATATGAAACTTTTCTTTTTGAAATTACTTTTCTTGAAGTTTGGTTTCTTTTTCCAGTCACTTCTTTCTTTGTGTGACCCTTCATTACTATTAGTTTTCTCATTCATGGGACACTTAGCTGCAAAGTGACCGACCCCTCCACAGTTGAAGCACTTAAAAGGTAATTTTCCTCTATATTTTCCTTTTCCCTTTGTGAGCTTTCGAACAAAGTTGGCTTCAATTTCATCCGATGTTTCTTCATCCTTAGATTCTTGTTCAGCTTTTATATTCTTGTGTGCTTTGAAAGCAGCTTCTCTGTCTATGGGCTTAGTTTGTCCTATTCTCATTTCGTATGCAGTTAAAGAACCATGCATCTCATCCATGCTAAAATTATTTAGGTCTTTAGCCTCTTCTATTGCAGAAACTTTAGAATTAAATCTTTTGTGAAGAGTTCTAAGTACCTTTTTCATGACAACCGCATCTTCCATTTCTTCGTCGAGTCCTCTGATTGAATTAATGATTCCATTTACCCTCAGCATATAGGCCTCTATGTTTTCATCGTCAATCATTTGTAATGCTTCGAACTGAGCTCGATGCGTTTGCAGCTTGGCTTCCTTGATCTTGCTGTCTCCTTCATGGATGCTCTTCAGTTTATCCCACATGTCTTTTGCTGATTTACAGCTCATGACCCTTATCAGTTCACTGTCTACAAGCCCACACATTATGGCATTCTTTGCTTTGGAGTTATTCTCAGCCTTTTTCTTCTCAGCAGTATCTGTTGGAGGAGTAGTGGGTGCAGTGTATCCACTTTCTACTGACTCCCAAATGTCGTATCCTAACGCACTCAGATATGTCTGCATCCTGAGTCTCCAGAATGAGTAATTAGTTCCATTGAACAGAGGAGCTTTGTTTGATGAAAATCCTTCACTACCTGCCATTGTGTTCCTTCCAAGATCACCTTAGCTGATTAAGCTTGTTCAAGAACCTTGCTCTGATACCAATTGATATTCTCACAATGACACTAAGAGGGGGGGTGAATCAGTGTAGCTAAAAATCTGATCTGCAATTCTTAAAAACTGAAGCAAATGAAAGCTAGAAAATAGATAAAGCACTAAACACAAAAGAGCACACCACAACACACAATGTAACGAGGTTCACCAATTTGGCTACTCCTCAAAAATGACTGCTTGGACTTCAATCCAAATCCAGCCTTTGCAAAACACCAATTTTACAATCAATTAATCTGCACCTACAGAAAGGAGCACCAACCCCTGATTTACCAGCACCAACTGGAAGGAGCACCAACTCCTAATTCCAAGCACCAACTTGGATTGCAATTCTGATTTAATTCAGTGACATAAAAATGCCTTCGCTGTTTACACGACCCTGACTGGTCTGCAATTAAATAAATCTGATTAAACTCTGCACACTCTCACGGCTCTGCTTATTTCTCTCTCGGCTCTCTTCTAACCCTCTTTGCACAACAAATTCTCACTTACAAGCACTTTTCACAATAACAACAATATTCTTCACGAGACCTATTTTTATAGCATGAAAGTCTCTATTTTTAGCTTTCATAAATTCGCATGCAACTCGTAACTGTTTCTTTATAAAAGATCTCTTTCGCCACTTGTCAACTATAACTGCTTTTAATATTTCTCATGCGCCACTTGTCAGTTGTATCGCTTTCTAACTATAACTGCTTTTGTCTAATTATAGAGTAGGCCTTTTGTCAAACACGTTGCATGTTACGACTCTATTTATGCGACTGTTCGATTTCTCCTTCTACGACTGTTCTTTAAAAAGCTGCATGAATTCTAACTAAAATTACACCTGTAACTATCGCTTTTACTCCAGTTGACTCTTCTAAAATTGGCTGCATGTTTTTCTTCTACAACTGCCCCTTTAATTGTCGTTCTATTCTAGTTAACTGCCTGTTCAACGTGTAGTTGCGACTTGTCACGATATCGTGACACTTCTATCTCTTTCTGCCCTTCTTCGCCTTTTACCCATGAAAACAAGACATGTCACGATATCACGACATTCTCCGCCTCCTTGTTCACTTCTTCGCCTTCTTGCACCCTAAACGAACATGTCCACGAAATCAATCATACCCTCTCGCTATCTCTTCTCTTGCGAACACATGTCGCACGAAATCGTGACGATCCTCTCGCTATTTCTTCGCACATGTAACTTGCTACTCTTCTTCGCTTCTGAAAACGGAACATGTCACGAAATCGTGACACTTTCGCTTTCGTACACTCTACTTCGCAAGTCTCAATGAAATCGGACCATGTCGCGAAATCGTGACATCTTTTTGCCTTAGCGCTTTTCTTTGCCTTTCGCCTGTGAAAATCCAACATGTAGCGAAATCGCTACACTTTTGTTCCTTGGCGCTTTATCTCTAAACATGTCACGAAATCACGACAGTTTTCTTGCTTGGCCCTTTTTCTCCGAACATGTCATGAAATCATGACAGTTTTCTTCCTTGGCCCTTTTTCTCCGAACATGTCACGAAATCGCGACAGTTTTCTTCCTTGGCCCTTTTTCTTTGAACATGTCGCGAAATCGTGACACTTTCTATCCTTGGCGCTTTCTTTCCAAACTTGTCATGAAATCGTGATAGTTTTCTTACTTGCCTTCTTTGCTTCCAACATGTCGCGAAATCGTGACAGTTTTTCCACTTAGCTTCTTTGCCTGCAACATGTCACGAAATCACGACAGTTTTGCTTGCGCCTTCTCTCTCCTCGTCCATGTCATGAAATCGTGACAATTTTCTTTGCGCCTTCTCTCTCCTCATCCATGTCGTGAAATCATGACAATTTTCTTTGCGCCTTCTCTCTCCTCCGACATGTCACGAAATCGCGACGTTTTTTCTTTCTGCCTTCTAACTTCTCAACCTGTCGCGATATCGCGATAGAAAACATGTCGCGATATCGCGACAGTTTTCTTACTTGTCTTTTTCTTGGATTTTCTGGATCTGGGTCACTTCTGTTTTCCTGGATTTTCACCGTACATGATCCGACCGATCTCCGAACTCCTGTCCATTGCTTCAATTGCATCAACTGATCCTGCTTCATCTGCATCAACTGATCTATCTGTCTGTGTTGACAACAATGACAATACTTTTGCTGCAACTTGCTCAACAAGAACTTGATTGAAGACTAAAGTCTTCAATAACCAAATAATGTAATACAGGGGGATGTTGGAGAATATTACATTATTTGGTACATGTTAATGTACCCTCATGGTACATCTTATAAATATTAGATTAGGGTTGTGTCCTATATTAGAGTGTGAGTAAATATTTTATGTAATGTAATAATGTGTAGGAAATGCACAAGTGTCATGTAAATGAGTGTGCAAGTGTTATGTGTGTAGATGTGCACAAGTGTCTCATATGTAAGTGTGCACATGTGTTCTTATATTAGGAAGTGTTATGTGAAGAGTCATGTCCAAGTGTACATACAAGATAGAGTCATGTCCAAGTGAGATTACAAGATAGAGTCATGTGTATGCAAGTGTTAAGTAGAGAAGACAAAAGTCATGAGACTTGGCATAAGGAAAGGAAAAGTCAAGTAACCAAATAGTCATCCTACAATGGCTATATGTATATATTTTGGTAAGTTAACAAAATTGTATTAAAGAGGGCATTTGAAAGGTGCCCTAACACCTTAATACAATAGTAGGATTAAAGGATGCATCATCCACAAAAACTTCATGGCATCCATATAAAGCCTAAGACATTTAGCTAAACTAGAAATAAACCAAAAGGACAAGGACGAAACAGGAAAGAAAACGTCCTGACAAGACAGAGCCCAAAAATAGTAGACAAACTATAGATAATTACGCATTAGTAAGAATCCTTGGTGTCATCCTTTTCGACATCCTTAGGAGTTTCCTTGAACACTTCCTTGGTGATTTCCACCACGTCATCTTCCTTGACACCAACTCTGGCTCCAACGGTGTTCTTTGTTGGGAGATCCTCGATGAAGTTGTCATAGAAAAATAGTAGATTTAGAGCATTCCTGTGCTCTTTCATTTGTGTAATGGCCACCATGCTTGTAGTCACAACACTTTCCATCTGGGCAATGGTAGCTGTGGTGGTCTTTATAATGTATTCCTGAAGTATCTTGACCGTAGGATCCTCGAACTCGTCCTCAGTAGAACCATGCATTTTTCCTTGATTCTGAACAAACTTGTTCTTCAAGTGTTGGGAGCTTCTTGTTAGGGTGGGTCGATCCTCCACCTTATCCTTCTTCCTTATCGATTTCTCGGCATCCAGGTAGCTACTATCCACTTTCCTCTTCTTGGAACCACGAACACTTGAGGAAGGGGTGAAGGACGTATCCTCCTCCATTGTCTGCTTGGAATCTGCTTGTTGTTCCTACGAAACCACATTTCCTTTGGGAAATTTCTCCAACAAATGAACATAGATTACCTTAAATAGCCCCTTATGTGAGGGCCAAGCCTCGTCCTTCTTCGATCGGGTTGCCTTGATGGAATAATCCATAGACAGATACAAAAATTTAGGGATATTGAGAGGTTTCACCTCCCTAAAATGATTCACAAAGGCAATGTGAAAGCTTCTTAGCTGGGAACTTGGGTCATCGACTATAATGTATTCCATCACTGGTTTCATGACCTCCTTCCAAGGGGTGGGTAAATCCTCTCGAACCATACCCGATTTAACTAGCTTGCGTAGGCTTGATTTTGGCTCGAACTCCTTGAGCTCTGTATCCCAATTATGCTTATCTCTTTGGATAGTTCTTCCCACCAGTGGTTGGCCAGTAATTTTAGCAAGGATATGGACGTCGACCTGGAACTCCACTCCATGAATGATAATGATGCCTTTCTCCTAGGTGGATGCAAAGGTAGTATTGATATCCCAGTCCATCCCAAAGAATTTCTTCAGAAAAGGTAGGAACCCATGCATGCTCATGATTGCTTCAGCCATCGGTTCTATCTCAAGTGTCTCAGGCTCAATGAAACCCATGATGACCGAGAAATAGAATTGCTTGAAGAAATATGAAATAGAGTGCCTACGAAGCCTTGGGACATAATCAATGTGGATGAAGAATCTAGCATGGAGGTGTGCTTTAGTAAGATAGGATAGATTTGAGTCCTTCTAGAAGCTTCTATGCCACCACCTCGGGTTGAGACACGTCCTTGAGACAAGCAGAACCACCCTATCCTGGATAACAAAGCAGTAGGCCTTGGAAAACTGGGAATTCCAATAGCTCCTAGCACCTTCAAAAGTAGAAAGGTGTGCCACTCCTAGGAACTTTTGATGAAATGGGTAACAAAAATTTAAGGCAGCATGATTCTCGTGATGAAAAATAGACACTGGAAGCCTTGGGAATCGATGGATAGAGGAAGTGGGTCGAGGCATGGGATGGAGGAGACTAGCAAAAAGTTCCAAGAAAAAGAAAGGTGATAGAAAGGGATGATGAAGCAACACACGAATAGAGGACACGTGGGAGGGATTTGGGAAAAAGTAGTCCAAAATATTTGGTGGAAGGTGGATAACAAGGAAAAGATGATAGATAGGAATACAAACTATGGTAACCTTGGGACCAATAAAAAGAGGATCATTGGTGCTATAAATATTAATGAACATGAGGCTTAGGGAGGTGCACTGTAAGCTCTCAAACATGCTAAGTACACCAATAAATAAATACCTGAAGAAGCTAAAAATCATCACAGGAAAAATAGGGTTGTGAAGAAGTATCCTTACAGAGCAAAATGTATTTATGGTCTTAAGACCTAGGGAAAATGAAATTTTCAAACCTATAATCATGCGAAGAAAAATGAATAGTGGATTGTTAGGCATTTTGAATTTTCTTTGACCTGGAAATTTCTTCGACCTCACTTGGGAGGGTGTCAGTCCACGTCATCATCCTAGGTGCATTAACTTCGATGTTTGCCAACCTGTCCACCACCCCATTTGCTTCCCTAAAGGTATGCTGGATGATGACCTCATGCTGAAAAAGGATTAGGCTTCTAGCTTCTTCAATAAGGTTTTTGACCTTCCAAGTAGGGGTTTTGGAATTTTTTAAATAATTAACCATATTTAAGGAGTCCCCTTCAATGATGACTTTGCCTGGAAATTGCTTGATCAAAAGAAGACCCCTCCACAAGGCTCTGGCTTCAGCTATGTGATTAGATTGTTCTCCCAAACCCTCAACGAAGGCAAAGATAGAATTTCCTTTGTAGTCCCTAAGGATCCCCCTACACCAGCTCGATCGGGATTGCCTTTAGCCACCCCATAAAAATTAAGTTTAACCCATCCTTGAGGTGGAGGAATCCATTTGATATTGCTTCTAGAGATTTGGGAAGATTTGAAGTTGGGATTCTCTAGAGAAATGTGCAAATACTGAAGTAAGGATGCTTCAAACCTAGGGATAGGATGAGGATCATTTGGGATCAAGAGCATATTTTCCTTAGCAAAGAAGATGATTCTATTGGTAATGGAAGCAATATCCTTAGCCGAGCTGGAAAAAACTCTTCTATTCCTTTCGAGCCAAATTTTCCAAAGAAAGTGGTGAAGGCATATTTTCCAAATCACCCAGAGGCAAGGATTGTGGAAAGGATTAGGCCATTGGGAAAACAAATCAACAATAGAAGGAGGCTTGGCCCAACTAATCTGGAACCTTTGAAAAAGGTTGTTAAGAATGGAACAAGAAAAAGGATAGGTTAGGAAAATGTGGCTCATTGATTCCCAATCAACAAGACATAAAAAACACCTATTAGGCAATGGGATTCCACACTTAATGATATTTTCAATAGTAAGGATTCTATTTTGGATTTCCAGCCAAGAAAAAAAGGAAACTTTTGGAATTAGGTGTTTGATCCATACCAAATTGAAAGGAATATGAATTTCCTCAGGAGTAAGTAGGATTTGATAATCTAATTTGACCATGAATTCTCAAATGTTAGAGGGTTCCCAAATAGGGTGATCTTTAGCATTCCTTGAGGGTAAAACATAAGAAGAAAGTAAGGCCTCCAAAGAATTGATCTCTATTGATAAATTGGGGCATTGTATCCTTTTCCATATGCATGAGTTATTGGATACCATCAGAAAGTCAACAACTCTTTGACCAAACAATGGATCAGTGATATCCTTTATAGCTCTAAAAGCAAGAAATGCTATAAGTGGTTGGTTTCCTATCCATTTGTCTTCCCATAAGTTTATCATATTTCCATCTCCAACTTGCCATCTGAGGCCCTTTCTCAGGAGTTGTTTTGTTAGGCTGATGGATTTCCAAAAGGCTGACCCAACAGAAGGTGCCAGATCACATAAAAAATTGGATCTCTATAGATATTTCCTTTTTGCTAGAGTGACCCATTCCACCTATTCTTCTGACACTAATCTCCAAGCTTGTTTTGCAAGCAGAACCATATTTAAATGGTTGATTCTTCTCAAGCCAATTCCTCCCTGGTCTTTCGGTCCACACACTTTGTCCCACGCAACAAGGTGAAATCTATTTTTATTCTCAGCCCCAGTCCATAAGAACTATTTTTGAATTTGCTCAATTTTGTTAAAAACCTTAATTGGAGCCTTAAAGACCGATAAAAAATAGACAGGAATACTCTGTAGACAAGCCATGGTTAGAACCACTTTTCCTACCTAAGATAAAAGGTTACCTTTCCATCCTATGAGTTTTTTTTGGATTCTTTCGATAACATTATTCCACATTTCTTTAGTAACATTTCCAGTAAATAAGGGCAGCCCTAAATAGGTAGCTGGTAAGGTGGAAATTGCACACTCTAGAATATTTGCAATTTTGAGTTATCGCCTATGTGGAGTGTTGAGGAAGTATAATTTGCTCTTCTGGAAATTCACTTTCTATCCTACAACTTCTTCATAGAGGAGGAGGATATGCTTGATGACTTTGGCCTCAATGACAGAAGCATAGGTGGACAGGAGAGTGTCATCAAAAAATTGTTGATGGGTGATAGGATTAGTTTGAGAAGTCACTTTAATCCCAAATATTAGACCTGAGCTTCTAGCTGCATGAATAGATCTTCCCAATGCCTCAGCAGCAATGATGAAGAGAAGGGGGGATAAAGGATCCCCTTGTCTTAGGCCTCTACCACTTGGAAAGTATCCAATAGGTGATCCATTGATTAGGATAGAGAACCAAGCTGAGGAAATGCATCCTTTAATCAGCTTAACCCAATCGTGATGGAATCCAAATTTGATTAGAACTGCAATTAGAAAATCCCAGTTCATCCTATCATATGCTTTATTCATGTCAAGCTTTAGAAGGAAAGCAACCTTCTTAGTTTGAGAAGTAGAATGCAGGGCTTCATGTACAGTAATGATCCCATCCAGAATAGACCTTCCTTGCATCGAGCTCCCTTGGTAGTGGTCAATTATCAGAGGAAGAACATCTCTCATCCTGTTGGCTAAATATTTGGTGAGAATTTTGTACACGACATTGCATAGGCTCACAGGTCTAAAATCATTAAAGGATCTAGCATTTTGGCTTTTAGGGATCAGAGCTATGAATGTGGAATTAAAATTGTGAGGTATGGCCTTGGATGACTGGAATTCTCTTATAGCATCACACACATCAGGACCGACGAAATCCTAGAAAGCCTAGAAAAATCTAGGAGGAAACCCATCAGGACCAGGAGCCTTGTCAGGTTTCATGGAAAAAAGGGCTTGCTTGATTTCATCATCTGAGAGAATTGCAGTTAACTTGGAGTTGATGTCCTCTAAAATGGAATGGGGAATGTGCTGGAGTAAATATTCTTTGGCATAGTCAGAGGCTGAATTTGAGTTTTCAAGCAACTGCATAAAATGAGAGACTGCTTCAGATCTGATTTCCTTGATATCTATAGTTACACTCCCATCATTCCTGAGTAATTCCTTGATTCTATTATTACTCCTATTTCTTAGAGTAGAAATGTGAAATTTTTTTGTATTGGAATCTCCTTCCTTGAGCCAGATTGCTCGAGATTTCTACCTCCAAAAAGTCTCCTCATAGGCAAGAACATTGTGATACTCTGACAAAAGAATATTTTCTTCGGCTCTCAATGCAACATCATCATTTTGTCCATTCAGAATATCATTCTCAATTATTGCCAAACGGTTCTTGATCGCCTGCTTATTCTCAAAAAGGTTCCCAAAAATGTCTCTGTTCCAAATCTTGAGATTTTCTTTAACCAATTTCAATTTTTGCCCCAATATGAATGAGGGTGATCCATGGAAATTTGATTGCCACCACTGAATGATTCTATTTCTGAAGTCTGGATGATGAGTCCACATGGCTTCAAACCTGAAGGGGGTTTTGAAGGTCTGAGGGTTGCTTGTTTCTAGGAGAAGTGGGCTATGGTCTGAACCAATTTTGAGTAATGATTGGAGGTTGGCATCTCCCCACTTCGATGTAGCCTCATGGGAAAAGAGGATTCTATCCAGTTTGACCTGAATTAATTGGCTACCACTCCTCCTGTTGGTCCAAGTGAATTGGTTGCCTTTCAGGTTAACATCCATAAGATCATTAGAGTTGATGAAATCATGGAAATCTTCCATGCTTTTTGAGATTGACCCAGAACCACCTCTTTTATCTGAAGGATAGAGGGGAGTGTTAAAGTCCCCAACTAAGATCCAAGGAAAATTGGTGATTGCTCTTCTAATATTGGTTAAGGTTTCCCATAACCTAGACCTTCCAGGAATTGAATTAGGTGCATATACATTGGTGAGTATCCATGGGAAATTTTTGTCTTTATCAAAAAATAGAATGCTAGCTGACGTGTCATTTGAATGAATCAATCTACCCTCAAGATTCTCTGGATTCCAAATACACATGAGACCCCCTGATGCACCCTTGGCACTACAGGAAATAGCTTCTCCATTTTTCCATAGTTTTTTGCTCAAGGTAGCAGCTGAATTTTCTCCTATTTTGGTTTCTTGTAACAAAAATATTGTAGGATTGACTTCTTTTCTTAATGATCTAGCTAGCCTTTGCTTTGCTAAACCATTAAGTCCTCTCACATTCCAAGAGAGGATTTTCATTTAGATGATTTAGCATTCCTTTTGCCCCCCTTTCCTTGAGGTTGGGGAGGTTTGATGCATTTGAACTCATCTTTGGTCTGACTAATCCCTGTAGAGAACAGGGTCTTTTGGATTCCACTTGCTATTTCCTCAGCTAATCCCTATTTCCATTGATCATTTGCCAAAGTTCTACCCTTCTTCTTATCTCCTCCACAATCAATAGGGGATTTTTTGGAACTTCTAGTTTGTTTTGGGCTAAAATTTTGAGAGTTGATTCTTTGAACCATGGGGCTGGATGATCCAGGGATGGTTTCTGGGATTGCAGGTTCTTCAATTTGAGTCCATTTGCAAGGATCACTTGAGCTATCTAGAAAAGACTCAAGGGGTGGACTTGAGGGTCCTGAGAAGTTAGGGCTTCTTAGGGGTTGAGGAGAAGGGTGGGGAAACCCAATATTATCAATGGGATCAAGAGGACATATTATGGTTTGTTTCAGGCCCCATCTTATCATTGGAGATAGAAGAAATTTTGTGAGTTGGTTCTGGACTATGAGGGACTTTATCATTTTATTTTTCAAATGAGGATGTTTCAGAAAGTATCTGGTACTTTTTTGGGAAAGCAAAGAGAGAGCTTACCTCTTCCTTGTGCATTTTTGGATTTGCAACAGATATATGTTTACCCTTATCAGTAGATTGAGGGGGAGCTTGGGGCTCTTTTGTAGCACCACCCTGTGGACGTTCATTTCTATTGTTGTTTGGGTTCTGATTTTTGACTTGTCTGAAAACCACTCCCTTTGAAGTTGGTTGCTTCCTCCTTTCATTCTTGATGAAAGGGGCACTACTTTTTGGGATCTCAGGTTCGGCCTACACTTTTAGGGAAGGGCATTGAGATCTCAGGTGCCCCTATGTACGACATTCCACACAAAAGGTTGGCTTATTTTCATATTCTAGTGCTTGCTTTTGGTAGTAAGTCCCATATTCCAGCTCAACGAATGTGGGAAGCTCTGAATCTAAATTTGCATTGACACAAATTCTAGCTATCGTCATCCTTGACCTGGCCAATGTGGCATGATCAATGGCCACCAAATCACCAATGATTTTAGCAATACCTTTGAGGATATCCTCATGCCAAAACTACCAGGGAAGGTTTGGTAGATGAACCCAGATAGGAGCATGGTTAATGCTCTAGGTTTTAGGGTCAAAATATTTAGCCCATCTACGTAGGAACAAACTACACCTTCCTAGGAACCAAGGTCCCCCTGTAAGAATCTGGCTAGCATCATCATGATTTCTTAGCCGTATGCCAAAAAAACCTCTGGATAGACCAAAAATTTCCATGCTACCCACAACCTTCCATTTAGCATGTGCCCATATCCTGATGGTTTCAAGATCAGGTCTTCCTCCAATGAGCTTTTCGACCAGTGAGAAAGTTTCCATTGTGAGGTAGTTTGAGATAATGCTTTCATGGACTCTAAGTTTTGTCCCAATGTGCTCAAGAGAAGAAGAGGATTCTCTGGGACTATTCCTCTCTCTACTAAGAACTTTAGCAAATGATAGTTTTTCAGTAGTGGGTCCCTCGACCAAGGGGTCCCAGATTTGATTCCTTTATTGAGAGGTTCATCTCCCTAGAATTGAGCCAGCATTTTAAAGGCCTTACCATCCTAAAAAACCTCTAAAGTATCCTCAACCTTACCGACCCCGTGACCATCCTCCTAACCTCTGGAAATTTGAATTTGCTCCTTTCGGCCTTCCAAAATTTGAATTCATGCACTCCCAGTTGAATAGTGTTTGCATCCGTATATAATCCTGCCAGTTAGCTGAAAATGGCTATATATTACTCCATATTGTACATAGCCTATATCACCTACATAGCCTACATAACCTACATAGTCTACATAGTCTACATAGTCTACATAGTCTACATTATCTACATTGTCTATATTATTGTTATTGAATGAGAGTTTTATGATACATTTGTAAGAGAAGGAGGAGTAATAGATATTAGATAGTTTGAGAAACTAATAGTATAAGTTGTGCTACATGCTTTGTACATGTATTATTAGGCTATTACATTCATATATTTTTTCTTATTAATGAATGCTAGTTGATATATGATAAGCCTTTATTTTACATATTAGTTGGATTATATTATTCTGGTTACATTATTATAATGATCTTACTATATTATGACCATAATATATTTGATCCTATGAGTTTACATTAATATTATGGATTCAAAAGCCATCAGTGGTATCAAAGCTACAACAAGAAGTTTCTTGCATAGGGTGAATTTTTTTAGTTGCATATAAAATTGATTTTTGTCTAGTGTGATAGAATTGGTTAGAGTTTGTCTACTTTAAAGGGAGATAGACCTAGATTCTATTTTAATATCAAAAGAAGCAAAAAATATAGAGTCTTTATACAATTGCAAAATAGCTAGTGAAGACTAGGACTCAGCTAGAGTCTTTCCACTAGGTTGAAGAATAACCAGTGAAGACTAAGACTCATATTTGGGTGAATCAACTTAAATATAGTTGATTATTAATGTAAATAGCCAACCTTGAAATTGATAAATATTCTCAAGGGCATAGATAAATTCTTGATAACTTATTTCTATCAAAACTTAGAAGAAAGTTGAAGGATTTGGTACAATCAAGCTATCTTGGTTAGAGCATGAGAAAAATCTACGTCATCGTGACATAGAAGAAGATTTAGGGTTAACCTAAGATATTTTTGTAGTAGATGTTAGTAATTAGAAGTGTGAGAAGCTTTCTACAACATATAGAGAATAATTTCATCTTCAAGTGCAAGAAGAAGGTAAAAAGCTTTCATTAAGTGGGGATTTACTTAAGTTGAAAAATATCATGGAATTAGGTCTTAAAAATAGATCTTGACAGAGAAGGATTTATGTCTTGAAGGTAGACCTTGATAGAGAAAAAAAATTAGGTCTTAAAGATAGGCCTTGAAAATTGGATTGACATTAAAAACCATATAAAAGTTTTAGTGAATTAGAAATAGAGAAGATTCAGGTCTATATTGACCTTGATGATTGGTCCAAGAGAGAGGCCAATATTAGAGGATTGAGGTCCTTTAGGAAAATATGTCCATAGTGAAGAATTGTGGCCTATAATATATAATATATAAACCCCATATTATAGGAAATAAATGAGGCTTGAATATATGAGATGTAGTTTGAAGAGAAATAGAGAAAGAGGCTAGAAGCTAATATTAAAGAAAGAGATCCTTCATGGAAAATAGGTCAAGTTATAGAGGATAGCATAAAGAACAATAATGTAAGAGAAAGAAGGCTCAAGAAGTAAAGAGCTTGATATATATATTGTATCAAGTAGCATTGAAGTCATATAATCATCTAAGGGAGAAGATAAAATTACAGAGAAGGTAAAATTCTAGAGAAGAAGAAAAAATGCAAAATTCTAGAGAAGAAAATAGAAGATAGAAGGAAGAAGGTTGAATATAAGATAAGAGCCATGAGAAGTGCAACCAAGGGTAAAACTATTCGGTTAGATAAAGTTTGAGTAAAATCTATTAGTGTGCTTAATACAATGGTTTAATCTTACACAAAGCATAAAAGTTAAAGCCTTCATGTTAGACATCACTAATCTAGATGATGTATAGTCTTCTTCAAGGTAGTAATATTAAAAACTTCTGTTAGTCATCACCAAACCGAACAAAGAGATCTAAAAATAAGAAAAGCACATTACAAATCTGAGACAAAAAATATAAAGAAAGAGTTAAAGATAAGAGCAAAAGAACACATCAAAGCTAAATGTAACCTAATTGCACAACATCCAAGGACTATTGAAAGAAGATGAAGAGAAAAATGTACTCTCTCTAAAATTCCAATGCCAAAATCACCAATGCCATTGAAATGTCAATGCTATTAATGCTCACAAAGCATCAAAATTCAAATGCAAAAGTTTTATCATCATCTCCAAAGCACCAATGAATCAACAAAGAAAGGAGTGCAACAACTGAGGTCAATATTATATTCTTGAGTGCAAATGCAACCATTTAAAGGGAAAAGAGTAATGTTCAAACTCATAATTTTATAATATTAGGAGCAGTGTTTGGAAGGAACAAACACTTATTTAACAGTGTAACATTTAAGCACCAAATATAACATCATCCCAAAGCCCAGTGTGCATTCATGGAATGTTAAAGAAAATCTAATATTTTGCCTACCTGAAGTAGAGCTCTACTGTGGGAGTACTTAGGAAATCTGAGTGAAATCTTACATAATGTCCCTTGGATTCTGGCTAGGGATTTTAACACTCCTATTTACCCTTAATAGGTGGAAATGGACCACCTATCAGGAGCATGGATGAGTTCAATGAATTTGTGAAATCCAAAATATTGATGGATGTAAAACTTAGAGGAGTGAATTATACACAGAGCAATCGATGGATAGGGTGTCATCTCATTCAAGAAAGGCTTGATAGGTTTTTTCTATCAAAGGAGGCTATAACTTTGTTTGGTGATTCTACCCTGCAAGCCCTTCATAAAATTACCTCTGATCATAATCCCATTTTTTTGGAGATCCCTAACTCTCTATCCTTCAATAAAACTTTCAGATTTCAATCTATGTGGATCAAACATTCTAGTTTCAGAGATAACTTAAGTCAGTGGTGGTAGCAGCCTGTTAGGGGTAGTGCAACTTTTAAACTTGCTGGAAAATTAAATTTTGTTAAGGAAAAGATTTAAACTTGGAACAAAGAGGTATTTGGGAACCTATTTGAAAATAAAAAATAGGTTGTTGAAATTTTGAATATAATTGATCAGAGGATCCAACATGGTGATGCTGATGAAACTACTAGGCAGGAGGAACGAAAAAAACTAGCAGAGTTTCATAACATTTTGGCCTATGAGGAAATCTATTGGAGGAAAAAATCAAGGGCTCTTTGGTTGAAATATGGAGATTCAAATTTCAAGTTTTTTCACGTCACCACGCTTAGAAACAGAAGCAATAATAAGATAATTTTTTTTTTTAAAAGTAGATGGTTCTATTACTCAAGACTTAATAGTGTAGACACCAAAACAGCACCATTTCGATTAAGTGATTACAAACATTGATCACATTGATATCACAACTTTTAGGGCAGCCCTTAGAGGTCAAATAGTGGTCTTAACCACTCACACAGCAGTTTAAAAGATCAAAAAATGAGCAGAGCAAAGTCGGTCGTTCTAGAGCCTTTAACAAACTTCAAAGCCTTCTTAGCCTTCTTCAAAGCCTTCTTCAAGCCAAGCCTTTTGTCAAAACCAAGCCAAGCCTTTGTCACGGCCAAAGTGTCGCGATATCGCGACACTTTGGGCCCCGACCCAAGCGGGCCCAAAGCGTCGCGATATCGCGACACTTTGGGCCCCGACCCAAAGCCGGGCCCAAAGCGTCGCGATATCGCGACACTTTGGGCCCCGACCCAAGCCCACAAAGTCGCGATATCGCGACACTTTGGGCCCCGACCAAAAGTCGGCCCAAAGCGTCGCGATATCGCGACACTTTGGGCCCCGAGCCAAAGCCGGCCCAAAGCGTCGCGATATCGCGACACTTTGGGCCCCGAGCCAAAGCCGGCCCAAAGCGTCGCGATATCGCGACACTTTGGGCCTCAAGCCGACACCTGGCCACAATCAAAAGCATACATTCGACCATCCAAGGAACGACCGCCACGTGGCACCTCTACGTGTCCCTTCTCGAAGAGACCCCATGGCTCTGTAAAACGGTGGATTTTACAGCGGACATTAATGAGACAAGCGGTGTTAGCAAAATATCCGATCCGAGGCCACGCCTCATAACTACGATCTGTCAGTGCGAGCCAGGTCCCATAATGGCCCGATAAGGATCAAATCTGAGCGGTGCCTGCGGATTTAGGGTTTTGAACATTAATGTTCTCAGAGGCCGAACCCTCTATAAAAAACCGGCTCGATACGTAATAAAGGACTGCGAAGCATTTTGTTAACACAACGAAGTGCTGTTAAACTAAATCGCTGATTCTAACGAGTCATCCGAATCTTCGATACCGATATTGGATCACAGCAGTCCATCAATTCGACGACAACCACGATTCTCCAGATCTTGAGCCCATTCCTAGTGGATTGGCATCGAAACTAAGCTTTAACAGGGTGGCCCGCTTGGGCATCCCTATAAACGTTCCTAGTTAATTTAACTTATGCTATTTCTAAAAACACTTGCATTATAGTATATGCTATTTTCGAATATATGTTAAAATAGTTTATGTTTTTATAATGTATTGTCTGTCTTCGAATGCATTAAATAACAGTTTACGTCTTATATTGTCGAATACATGTTATTTCGAATGCACATTGTTCTCTGTTCTTTATAAAAGTAGCAGGTTCACGAAGAGTTATTTAACTTATGCATTTAATCAAATGTTTGCATACATTATTCATTGTTTCACAAAGACAAACGTTCCGACTTCTTACTACAGGTGCTATTAACGTTTACTATTTCTTTTGCAGCAAGAACAATGACAAGCTAAGACTCATAACATCACAAGCGGCGGCAACACTATAGCCCGCCCATTTTACATGTGGGCATGCGGAAAGAAATTACTGTTCATCTGTTGTAATAACATATAATCGAGAGACATATTGTAACCGAGTTGGAATTAATTAATAAAAAGGGCCGTGCTCCTGCCTTTTAATTTGATTATATTCGTGTTATTACATGCATCAAATTAGTTCTGTTTTTATTGCATCTCAGTGTTTTATTTCCGAAATCTCATGCTTTCAAGTGGCGATCACGGTGGGACCGGTTCCCATATTTTTAAAAATCATAGAAGTTAATTAAACTTGTTGTGTCTTGTGCTTAACAGGTACTTCTTTTTAGCCGGAGGTCAAAACAAGCAATTTCGAGTAGAAAGGAGGTAACGATTCTAGCCGTCCATATCATTTTCTGTTGCGAAGTTTCAGGTTATTTCATTTACTGACATTTTAATTTCTTTTAATTATTACAGTAAGGTAGAAAAGTTTTTCTTAAAAATTTTTCTTGCTTTATTTAATTATGTAGCTATCTGCATAATTATTCATTTAATAATTAAATCTTTTTAATTATTAAAATAAGGTAGAGAAATTTTTCTTAAAGATTTTTCTTGCTTTATTTAATTATGTAGTTATCTGCGTAATTATTCATCTAATAATTAAAAAAAAAAAAATTTAAAGAAAGGTAGAAAATTTCTTTTCAAAATTTTTACTTGCTGTTTTCAGTTAGTATTATCTGTCTGGCATAGGGAAAGATTTCTTTTTCAGTTGCTTGTTTCAAATTTGCAAAGTAAAATGAATCCCACACACCACGTGGTACTTTAAACCAAGGCGTTGGTCGTAAAACCCCAACCCTTGAGCAAGACCAAAGGTGGATTCCATTATCACTTTGGCTTGAGATATTGCATCCATTACCTCGATCGCGATCGTTGCTAGACGTAAATCCCGACGAAAGCCGACCGAGTGTTGTCGGGGTGATTCCCATGCACGCGAGGATAAGTCTTCTATGGTAGGTGTCATAAACAGAGCGATTCCCCTTCCGTACCGCCTATGTTCCACGTACCATCTCGCTCTCACGTACCTATAGTCTCCCTCACGTAAGGGCGGGTATATAGAGAGGTTGGTATATCGGTCCGACAATGGTATATTGAAGGGGCGACCATTTATGGGAGTCATATGAGCCAACATTATGCATTTAAACGTTCTTCCAAAATTGCAAAAACAAAACGAAACACCAAAATGCACTAAACCAGTTTAGGACACACTATCAATCCTTAAAAGAGATAATCACGGTTTTGTGTATGTGTGTGTTCATTTCTGCTTGGTGTGCACAAAAAGACAAATCATCATAAACGAGATAAAATCTGCTTAGATAGTAGCGAAACATCACAATGGTGTACACTCGTAGCCAAGCCCAATCAAGGGCAGACGCTATGGAAGGTACACAAAGAGAGGGCGCTAGTCGCCTTCGCTTTAGCCCTGAGGACCTAGCCATACCATCTTGGCAGTCTGGCCTACAACAAAGTCCACATCAGGCCACTTCAAGAAGGAACTATTGGGAACCTCCTCATTGGAATACACCCATTCAACACACCCCCTTTCGGGAAGATGGTTCACATGCAGATCTCAATATAAGTAGACAACCGCCTCTTGAGGCTAGGTTTGAATGGCCACAGCGCGATGAAGCGCTAGAGAGGCATACTGTCCATTTGGAGGGGCAACGTGGATATGGCGTCCCTTATTTACCTCCCATCAGAACAGAAAAACAACATCCAGAGCGCAGGGCTCTTTACACAGGGCTAGCTAACTCCGCCCGCCCCTCTCACACCCATAAAATGGAGTACGAGGAAGATCATCACATTCCTCGAGAACAACAAACAACGCGGGAACCTTGTGTTTTTGCACCTGCCAGATATCATAATCACACATCGAGGCCATAACCTCAAACAAATGTCGCTTACCCCGACAAAGGGAAGCAACCCATTGAAATTTTTGACCATCAAGATCGAGGCAAACACATGGGCAAAACATTCAAGCCTCCTCAACAAAAGAGGGCAGACCCAGTTGACCCGACAGTCGCCAGACATGCCGCTCGTCAAGCCCAAATCACGCGGCTTAAACAAAGTCATCAGGAAATAGAGTATCGACACCGCTTGGATAGAGAGCGCATGCAACGCGAGGCGGATGAGTTACGCTATGAAATACCCGAGAGGGGGCCAACCCCTCGCACCCAAAGAGCACAACAAGATGAGAGGCACAACCCGTTGGGGTAGGACAAGTCTCCGCGACCTCGTCAAGCTTTGCCTCCGAGACCTTATAGACCCGAAAGGGAGGCCACTCCCCGGAACAATGATGGGTACCCTCAGCGGGGACTCGATCAAGGTCATAGGGCTCGCCCAGAGACTCCTCAAGAGTTTTATGAGGAGTATGAACCAGAAATAGAATGGGTCGACACGCCCCATCAAGGCGGGAGGGCTGCCAATCGGCCACCTCCCCATAGGCCTCCAGTCTCCCTTGACCCACAACGGGAGCAAACCAAAGAAGAAGAAATAAAATCTTTCGATGCATACAAAGCGCTATTAGAGCGTTTGGAGTCTGTGGAGATAAAAGCTTCGGGGCATCAAAAGCCCACACTACGTCAACTCCGCAGTCATCCGGTGCATCCCTCAGTACCCATACCTCTTTACCCTGAACATTTCAAGTTGCCACAATTGGCAGCCTTTAAAGGGGAGGAGGACGCACAAGAACATGTCACGAGGTTCCCGAGTCAATGCTTCGGTATCCAAGACAATGATGCATTATTGCTTAGAACTTTCATAACCACATTCGCGGGCCCTGCCTCGGATTGGTTTACACAATTGCCCAAACACAATATCAACAACTTAGATCAACTAGTGGATGCATTTCTTGAACGCTTTGCTTTCAACACAAGGAAGAAGGCATCACTAAGTGATTTGGCCAGCCTCGAGCAAGTATGAGGAGGAAACAATAGCAGCATACGGGAACCGATGGAGGGCTTTGCTTTCCAGGCTACCCTACCGTCCCCCTATGTCTGATCTCACTCAGATGTTCGCACGGAGTTGCTTAAAATCAATCTCTGGGCTATTGCTGCTACAACAATACGACAACTTAGAAGAAGCCTTGGCGCAAGCCAGAGTCATAGAAGAGATTAAAATAGGCGAAGGCACAATTGCCAAGCCTAAGAAGAAAGAGTGGAATAAAACCACTAAGACTGGGAATACGCAATCACAACCCGCAGCGGTTAATCAAGTTGCAATCAATGTTCCCAAGCCAGTGCAAGACACGCAGCCTCAAAAGGCCAATTACCAGGCAGTGCCTCCTAGTTATGAGAAAGATAACAAGAAACAGGAGCAGAATCAGCAGCGTCGCCCTAAGCGACAATTCACTCCCTACACGGAGTCTAGGGACTCCTTATTTGACCGCTTGTCAACGGCAAATTTAGTAACCCTTCCAGAGATCCCGACTATAGACCCTAACGCTCCTAAACCTAAGGGATATAGAGAGGAACTATACTGTAGATTTCATAGGCGAAGGGGACACGATTTGAATGGATGCTGGAAGTTCAAAGGACTAATCCAAGATTTAATCGAAAATAAAACATTGGTCGTGGACAACCCCATAGCGCCAAACAACCAACAAATGGGGGTATTCAAGGACCCCTTGCCTGCCCACGAGGCACAGGCAAAACCTCTCCAAGTTAATGAGGTGCGCCAAAATCTTCCCATGCAAGGATTTGTGGGAATGATTAGCATAGTGACGAGGAATAAAAAATACTCAGCAGTTGCCCCTGCGACAGCCACAAAGGAAGTTCCGACAACGTCACAGACCTCAACAACACCCTATACAGTCACCTCCGCCTAGACCAGAAATCACGATACGGTCCAAACTCACGCAGAGTTTGCGGACCACATCGGCTAGGCTGTCCATTTACGAGCTTATTCAACAATCAACACCTCATAGAGAAGCTCTTATGGACATTTTAAAAACCATCGAATTACAGCCCCAAGAAGCAAATTCTTTCAACAACTTCGTGGGACACGTAAAACGATGTACTGAGCCGGTCATCACCTTCAAAGAGGATGAAGTCAAAGCAATATCGAATGACGCGGCAGATCCACCCCTGCATGTTGTTGCACGGATCAACGGGATCCCGTATAAGAGAGTGTTGGTAGATACTGGCTCGTCCAGTAATATTATTACCACCGCAGCCCCGAAACATTTGAAGTCGCCAACCTCTCATATCACAGCCTCCACGTACACACTACGAGCTTTCAATGATGCAATATGCTCGACAGTCAACACGGTTGTTCTACCTGTCCAGGTAGGACAAAAGACAACACCAACATTGTGCCATGTGTTGGAAGGCGAGATGGCCTACAATATACTGCTAGGGCGGCCTTGGATTCGGGACATGAAATGTGTCCCTTCCATCGCTCACCAATGCTTAAAGTATGCTTTTGAAGGTGAAATACACGTAGTCCCAATGGACTTGGAACCCTTCAAGTATTGCAATGCGGTACAACTAATGCCTCAATCGACCCTCCCTTCAACGCATTTGGATTTCCAATTAAATCCATCTAAACAGGGTCCAATACCGCAAGCACCACTGATGACCGAATCACCAAAACCCCAGCCAGGTGAGACTTCATCATCTGCTCCTTCATCATCAACGCCACCCGTCATGGCTACACAGAAGGACAAGGGAAAACAAATCATGGAAGAGGCTCAGCCCTTAGAAGAGGGGTTGCCCACAATATCAACGGTATCAACAGAGGAAATATCCAAGACAACGGAAGCTGAGACCCCAAACCTACCAAACATGGAATGGACTCAGGAAGGACTCCTGTTCCCTCCCTCCGAAGCATCAACAATCACTGTTAAAATGGCTAGTACAGGCCTGGGGGAGTACATAGTGCAGAATGTTGTGGCAACGCCCGCATTAGAGTCAGTCCAAGATATGGGAAGACCTCGCCTTCCCATAGGAACAGTTGTTCCCCTAGGTCACCCACCCAACCAGACAAATTTTGTGTATGGGGGCCTTGATCATGGTCTTGAACCATGTAAGCAAAAGGAAGCAGACGAAGAACCTTTTGTTGAAAACATCAATTATATGTCAAACCCACAATTTGCCCTCAAATATCTCGGCCAATGCCATTGGCATGGATACGGGCTAGGCAGATATGAGCAAGGGATGCGTCTCCCTTGCCAACCAAGATATCAGATGCCATATGACAAGTCAGAGTAGGGTTCAACCACCCCCTGCCCTTGGACATCTTGGTTGAAAATATGCAAGACCTAGAAATAGGCAACAAGGGGGGATTGGCACTAGATCTCTATGCCAACCCAAAAACAGAATTTACATTGGGAGATTACCTCCCATGGTCACCAAACACCCTTGGTAACAACAGTAATCCCTCTCCTTTGCTAGAGAGAGGCGAAAGTTCGGATACCCATCCCCAAAGAGAATATCAATGGTGTCCGGACATCTTTTCGAAGCTGTTCCCCTTAGAGATTCCAGTTGAGTCAGCACAATGTCAAGAGAGTCAAGTCCCTCCACCAAAAGTGGAACAACCGCAATGGGACCAGATTAACTTATTGGAGCAAGGAGAGTCCTCAACATCGCAAGCAATAGTCGCTGAAGAGAATGAACATTTTTGGATCTCCGAAAGTGACTCAGAAGATGAGACTGAGATGGACTATCTCAGACATGCGCGACGACATTATCGTGCTTTAACTCATGAAGATCTAATGGGACAGATGGGCATACGATTAGGGCATGAATGGTGGGTCGACCCAGCAGGGTGGGACCTGATCTTGGATCCATGGCTCCACATTCACGATGAGCACCGTCCACCTCGAGACCCTATCATAACAACAGTGCCGAGGGAAGACCCTGTCCTCCATTTGGCACATAGGGCCGATCCGTTCGTGCCCGTTCCCATAGAGCCAGATCCGGAGTATAGGGAATATCTAGAAAAATCAAGTTATCATACCCGCGGTAATGGAGACCAAATTCATTCCATCCACATGATCTCCATTGATTTGACCGCACCCATCCGCAATCCGGCCGATCCAACACGGTCATTGCATCTAGACATAGATGCCATCGATTGGGATCGCGTCAATTCACCCCTATCACCAACAGAGTACTGGCCTTTCGGTGAAATGCCTCATTTTACCCCAAGGACAACTCAGGATATTTTTCAAGTCGAAGAGGAACCTGAGGTTCCAAGCATAGATCTAAATTCAGCTAATGATATCCATTTGATCCCGACTCCACATCGCTTGGAGGACGGATCCCACATGTCAGTCGAGGAGACGACTGACGTAGACATCGGCACAGATCCAATGAATCCACAGATTCTCAAGCTGGGGGTAAGTCTTTCCCCCGAAGAGCAAGCCGACTACATTGCCCTTCTCAAAGAGAAGAAGGAGGTTTTTGCATGGTCGTACAAGGATATGCCAGGACTAGACCCATAGCTAGTCACGCATAATTTAACGCTTGATCCGACAATCAAGCCTGTAAAGCAAAAACTACGTAAGATGCACCCAACAGTGGCCTTGATGGTCAAAGATGAATTACAAAAGCTGTTGGACGCACAATTTGTCATCTGCGTGGATTATCCGCCATGGTTGTCCAACATGGTTCCCGTCAAGAAGCCCGACGGGAGGATTCGCATATGCACCGATTTTCGAGACTTAAACAAAGCGAGTCCTAAGGATGATTTCCCCTTGCCCAGCATCGACGCGTTGGTAGACGCTACAGCAGGTCACGAAATGCTCTCCCTAATGGATGGTTTCTCAGGATACAATCAAATTCGTATCAATCCTGAGGATCAACTCAAAACGGCATTCACAACGCCTTGGGGGACATTTTGTTATAAGGTCATGCCTTTTGGCCTTAAAAATGTTGGTGCCACCTACCAACGTGCCATGACGTATATCTTCCACGATTACATGCACAAAACTTTGGAAGATTACATGGATGATTTATTAGCCAAGTCTCTCTTGCGCTCAAATCATATCGCCGACTTAAGCAAGATCCTCGATCGCCTCATGGAGCATAAAGTCAGACTAAACCCCAAGAAGTGCGTCTTTGGCGTCACATCTGGAAAACTCTTGGGTTTCATAGTCTCAAAACGAGGAATCGAGGTGGACCCAAAGAAAGTCAAGGCAATCCTTGAAATGGTTCCCCCAACCACAATCAAGCAGCTCAGGAGTCTGCAGGGAAAGGTCGCGTCGATTAAACGCTTCATAGCACAATTATCTGACAAGTGCCGACCCATGAACAAATTATTACATAAGGGGGTTACATTTCATTGGGATGACGAGTGCCAGTCAGCCTTTGACGAGATCAAACAATACTTGGCTTCGCCGCCGCATTGGCACCACCTAGGCCAGGAGTGCCATTCTACTTATACATCTCGACCATCGAGGTGGCACCGGGCGCCATGCTAGCCCGTAAGAATGAACTTCACAAGGAACAGGCTACATACTATCTTAGCCGCACTCGGTCGGGCTAATGAACTTAACTATGCATACGTTGAGAAACTTTGCTTGGCAGTGGTGTTTGCTACCAAAAAGCTACGCCACTACATGCTGAGCAACACTACGTATGTTGTGTCTAAGGAGAATCCATTGCGATACATGATGAGTCGTACTTATCATAGTAGTCGCACGGCGAAATGGATCATGTTGTTGACGGAATTTGACATAGAGTTTATTGGACAAAAATCTATCAAAGGACAAGTCATAGCCGATCAACTAGCAGAGGCTCCTCTTGAAGACAATCAGCCTCTGGTCATAGAACTACCCGATGATGGGGTCTTTCATGTCTCAGAATCGCCAGATTCCGATGAGCCTGAGTCACAGGCCGACATAACCCTATTCTTCGATGGTTCTAAGTGTGAGCAAGGTGGTGGTGCGAGAATTGTATTCTTCACACCGCAGGGTGCTCCAATGCCCCTGTCATTTAAATTAAACTTCCCGTGCACCAACAACAACGCAGAGTATGAAGCCTTGCTCCTAGGTCTTCAGACAACAATCGCCATGAACATCAAAAGACCGAACATCTTTGGTGATTCGCTGTTAATAGTCAATCAAGTCAAAGGGGTATATCAATGCAAATGCCCAGTTCTGAAGGCTTATAAAGCCCTTGTGGACAAATTCCTGGTAAAACTTGAGTGGTATGACATCGAGGCACTCCCTCGATCATCAAACCGTTTTGCGGATACAATGGCCTCCTTGGGGTCATTAATTCCGTAGGACCTTTTTGGTGATATGACAACCATTCAAGTCAAAACCTTATCGCAATCCGCGATGGAGCGTGCAAGCTTAGACTTGACGCCAGGAATCCACATGATACAAATTGAACCATCCTCGGATAGGTTCTCTCGAATCCGAGATCGTCTGAAACACGCCAACTGGGGGTCCTTGTTCTCCCCTACTCCCATTAGTAGCAACACAATACTATTCTTGCGTGTTCTATCCCATTCAAGCATTTGCTAGGGATGAACTTCGGGAGGGATTGGCTGTTCATACTATCGAGGTTTCGATCAACAGGATCGGTATTTACCCATTCGAGACTACCTCAAGTTAGGTAGTCTCCCACTTGATTTGACTCATGCCGCAAAACGAGCACTCAAGCGGAAAGCGGCTAAGTATGTCTTGATAGGAGACATCTTGTATCGTCGCAGCCTATGAAGGAATCCTCCTTCGTTGCTTGGACCAACAAGAGTCCACTTGGGCAGCCGCCCAAGCGCACGATGGTACATGTGGTGGCCACTTCAGTGGAATGGCCATCGCAAAGCGCATTCTTCGCATGGGCTATTATTGGCCATCTTTAGAGCGAGATTGTTGCACCTATGTCAAGAAGTGCGTGAAGTGTCAACATCATGCCAATCTAATGCACGTACCTTCTCATGCCTTGCAGTACAGTCACCGCTTGGCCGTTTTCGCAATGGGGCTTTGATCTCATTGGAAAGATCTCCCCGCGTCGTCAGAGCCGTCACACGTTTATCATAACGGCCACGTAGTACTTCACCAAGTGGGTGGAAGCAATTCCGCTTACCTCTACGACAGGACCCCGCATTGTGGAGTTCATTTTGCATAACATCATATGTCATTTTGGTATTCCATCCAAAATAGTCTCGGATAATGGGACACCTTTCAAGAACAAAGACGTGCGTGCTTTGACCACAAAGTACAAGATTCAACACAGCTTTTCAACACCTTATTATCCGCAGGCGAATGGACAAGCAGAGGCGTCAAACAAAACGCTAGTTGCCATCCTTAAAAAGACCGTCGCAGACAGTCATAAGGATTGGCACATTCAAATCCCACTTGCCCTATGGGCCTATCGCACTAGCATTCGGACGCCCACTGGGGCCACTCCGTTTTCGCTCGTGTATGGCTCCGAGGCAGTCATGCCTCTAGAGTTGGAGATTCCTTCCCTGCGCATATCAATGCATGAGTTCATAGATGATGATTCTGCGCGGCAGGCCCGGTTAGACCAGCTTACGTTGCTTGACGAACGACGCGTTAATGCTCTCGAGCATTTACGCATTTATCAAGAGCGACTTAAGAAAGCTTACAACATGAAAGTTCACCTCCGGGACTTTCGCGTTGGTGATTTGGTTTTGAAGGAAAATCAACAAAATTCCAGTTTTGCCATCCCACCTAAGGGACAAGTTTGCGGCAAATTGGTTAGGTCCGTATGTCATTGATAGCAAAATCGGACCCGGACATACCGGCTAGCTTCTCTTGATGGTATCAAGGAAACAGAACCCTTGAATATCAGTCATTTGCGACCATTTCATATCTAAAGAGAGCCATATCCCAAAAGGCTCCAAGGATTCTTAAAATCGCTTGGTCAATCCCAAATGCTCCAAGGATTCTTACAATCGCTTGGTCACCCAAAAGCTCCAAGGATTATCATTTACCCAAAAGCTCCAAGGATTTCAATCGCTTGGTCAAACCAAAATGCTCCAAGGATTATCACAATCGCTTGGTCAATCCCAAAGGCTCCAAGGATTCTTGCAATCGCTTGGTCAAACCAAAATGCTCCAAGGATTATCACAATCGCTTGGTCAATCCCAAAGGCTCCAAGGATTCTTGCAATCGCTTGGTCAATCCCAAAACGCTCCAAGGATTTCCACAATCACTTGGTCAAAAATCATGAAAATTCAAAAACAACAAAAATCACCAAAAACAACAAAAATTTGCATCTCATTTCTAGGCATATTCAAATTCATCAAATAGAGAGTTCTTCTCGCAATTCATCTTCATATTCACCAAAATCAATCCATCAAAAATACAAAAATACATAGCCGCATGCAAGCATTGCATCCATACATTGCATATTCATGGTCGCATAGGTCAAAGGCACCATAGGCTATCATGGTTCTACTAGTCCATCTTGTTCCACACTATTCCATTTTACAAAAACAGCAAAAACACCATGCACTTTACCACACTAGAGTCAGTGGTCTCTTAATGTATCAAGAGTTTTTCGTGATTCAGTCATCATTTTGCTCTTTAGCAATGAAATGTATCAAGTCAAACAGATTTTACGAAGGTAGAGTTACACTTGCAATACACCTTGTTACGTAACATCCCAACACAAATTAAAACACATAAAAATTCCCGAGTTGTGTGAACGAAGGATGAAACCTGCACAGTAATCCAGGTTACCATAAGCGAAACGGTTATCTTGCTCATCCCCCTTGCGAATGACCCCAAGAATGCTCGAGAGTTGGCAAAAGGACAAGCATCCTCCCTACCCAATTCCCTAAGAATCCCAAAGTTGCAAAACGTCAAAAATTTGCAAAATGTCAAAACTTCAAAATTTGACACCCTACAGTGCACATCTCAAAAAGCACAAAGAATAGTGATTATCGTCACTCCATATCCAAATCCCTTGCTCAAGAGAAAAGAAAAATAAATCAAAATAAACAATGATTATTATCACTATAACGAGCAAGTATCCCAATACAATTGAAGAAAAGAAGGGAGTCAACCTTGAATCCCTGGAACTCTCAACATTCTGACAGGTCATGAGGCAAGCCTCAGCACCGGTTTGGTTGATAGCCTATCGGTCACTGGCGGTAAACTTCTCGCATGACGATATATCTATCACATTAACTTGTGTATAGATCAATATTTTCATGTGGATGAGCTAGCTTATGGTATCCCGGATAACACTGCAGATTAATCTAACTACATACAACAAAGGAGTTAGTGGAGCTAATTAGGTGATCCTCAGATACAGGTTCGGTTGAAAGCCCATCTCGGCACTCGGCGGTATCCCGAAAAATACCACATAAATGAACTCAATTGCACACACAGGGATGTGAAATAGCTTGGTTAAAAACAAGTCTGATTCATACCTTGTTCAAAAGTCTTGTAAGATAAAGTACAATCATGGCTAGTGAGTTAAAACCGTCTGAGTCTCAGAAAACCTTAGCTACATTTCTAAACCAATTGCGCTACTTTTCATCCTTGCAATACCATCAGAAAATACAAAAAGAAGAAACACCACATTTGTACATAGCAAAGTAATGGAGTTCTAAACAGTCTATGGTGCCATAACCAAATCTCACCAAGTCCATACATCCATTTCATTTCTGCATATCACATGCATTTGCATTCATCATGCATCCATCAAACTAAATCAACATACAACATTGGTAATTATCATACCATATGCATCCATCCATATCAAGTAGCATGCATCCATCAACATCAATCATTGTGCATAAAATCATGACATATACGTAAAGAAAGAAAATCAAAACAACAAAAACATCACAAAAATGCAACACAAAAAGAAGCAATAAGCATTGCCGGACACGAGTGCTCTTGCACTCAACCTCTTGGCATAGAAAATCGATGTCGGGGCTCAAATTCTCATTCTCCTACTTCCCTAAGAAGGCTATCATAGCTGGACCGCTCCACGGGAAGATGGGTTTTTGATGATTTCACCCCATTATGGCATCACCAAAAGGGTTAACACCCACCAAAAATAGGTCCAAATGTCGAGAAATTGCACGTGCTCAAATGGAAAAACATCTAAAGGCACCCTAACCTAAGTCATCTTGGGTCAAGCGACTCGTGCGCTTTTCTCACGAAGGTCATTCCCTCATCGATTCGTCGCTTGAGGGGGTAGTCACACTTAGTCACCAATCAACAACCACACACCCAATCAAGGCAATGACATGCATTCAAAGAATCATTGACAAAGACAATCACGCTCCTGCTTGGGGCAGTAAACAAGCAATCATTAAATTGATCAAATACTTGGCATTTCGTGAAGCATGAACACAAGGTTCCCCTGTGGATAAAAGGTTACGCCCTTTGCCTAATCATGACTGATCAATGTCCAAGCTCAAGTCACACCTCACCAAAATAGGTTAACACTTGAAATCAAATTCCTTAGCTTGTCAGAAGCAAGGATTCAAGAATGCATGCCCTTTCCATACTTGGGGCATTAAAAGTTGGTTAGGTTACCAAGAAACCCTAATCATTAGTGCTTTGGTCGTATATTTTTGCTCAAGATCGCGTCACCCGCAGCGCTTCCCAAAAAGGGGCATCTGTAGACACCAAAACAGCACCATTTCGATTAAGTGATTACAAACATTGATCACATTGATATCACAGATTTTAGGGCAGCCCTTAGAGGTCAAATAGTGGTCTTAACCACTCACACAGTAGTTTAAAAGATCAAAAAATGAGCAGAGCAAAGTCGGTCGTTCTAGAGCCTTTAACAAACTTCAAAGCCTTCTTAGCCTTCTTCAAAGCCTTCTTCAACCAAGCCTTTATCCGCGCCAAGCCTTTTGTCAAAAACCAAGCCCCAAAGCGGGCCCGAAGTGTCGCGATATCGCGACACTTTGGGCCCCGACACAAAGCGGGCCCAAAGTGTCGCGATATCGCGACACTTTGGGCCCCGACCCAAGCGGCCCAAAGCGTCGCGATATCGCGACACTTTGGGCCCGACCAAGCGGCCCAAAGCGTCGCGATATCGCGACACTTTGGGCCCCGAGCCAAAGCCGGCCCAAAGCGTCGCGATATCGCGACACTTTGGGCCCCGAGCAAAAGCCGGCCCAAAGCGTCGCGATATCGCGACACTTTGGGCCCCGAGCCAACACCTGGCCAAAGTCAAAAGCAGACACCTGGCCACAATCAAAAGCATACATTCGACCATCCAAGGAACGACCGCCACGTGGCACCTCTACGTGTCCCTTCTCGAAGAGACCCCATGGCTCTGTAAAACGGCGGATTTTACAGCGGACATTAATGAGACAAGCGGTGTTAGCAAAATATCCGATCCGAGGCCACGCCTCATAACTACGATCTGTCAGTGCGAGCCAGGTCCCATAATGGCCCGATAAGGATCAAATCTAAGCGGCGCCTGCAAATTTAGGGTTTTGAACATTAATGCTATCAGAGGCCGAACCCTCTATAAAAAACCGGCTCGATACGTAATAAAGGACGGGGAAGCATTTTTTGGAAAAACAACGAAGTGCTGTTAAACTAAACGCCTGATTACAGTCATCTGAATCTTCAGATACGATATTGGACACAAAGTCCATCAATTCGACGACAACCCTGATTCTCCGGATTTTGGGCCCATCCCAGTGGATTGGTGCCGAAGTTAAGCTTTTACGGGGTGGCCCGTTTGGGTATCCCTATATACGTTCCCTAGTTAATTTGACTTATGCTATTTCAAAAACACTTGCTGTAGTATATGCTATTTTCGAATACATGTTAAAACAGTTCATGTTTTTATAATGTATGCTGTCTTCGAATGCGTTAAATAACAGTTTACGTCTTATATTGGCGAATACATGTTGTTTCGAATGCCTGTTGTTCTCTGTTCTTTATAAAAGTAGCAGGTTACGTAGAGTTATTTAACTTATGCATTTAATCAAATGTTTGCATACATTATTCGTTGTTTCACAAAGACAAACGTTTCGACTTCTTACCGCAGGTGCTATTAACAGTTTACTGTTTCTTTTGCAGCAAGAACAGCAGCAAGCAGGGACTCATCATCACAAGCGGCGACAACACTACAGCCCGCCCATTTTACATGTGGGCATGCGAAAGGGGATCACTGTTCATCTGTTGTAACCGAGAACGTGTAACTGAGGAGACATATTGTAACCGAGCGGAATTACATTAATAAAAAGGGTTGTGCTCCTGTTTTTAATTTAATTCTATCCGTGTTATTTTATGCATCAATTTAGTTCTGTTTTTATTGCATCTCAGTGTTTTATTTCCGGAATCTCATGCTTTCAAATAGAAATTAGAAAGGAGGCAGTAACTTATTTCAATTCTATCCTTGGTCAGGAATCACAGTGCAATGAGGAGGCCAAAGATATTCTATTGCAATCCATTCCTAGCATAATAAATGAGGATATAAACCTTAAGCTTCTAGCTCCATTTTTTGATGAGGAAATTAAGGAAGCCTTGTTTAGCATGGATCCAGACAAAGCCCCGGGACTCGACGACTTTCCCCCTCGTTTCTATCAAGATTTTTGGGACATCGTAAGTGAAGATGTAATTTTTTCTGTCAGATAATTCCAAGAAAGAAATCATATCCCAAAAGGTATCAACTCTACTTTTATTTCTCTAATTCCTAAGAAGCAAACCCCTGAATCTATGGCTAACTTTAGGCCAATCAGTTTGTGCAATATTTCTTACAAGATCCTAACTAAAGCCATTGCAAATAGAATGAGAGATATTATGCCCCACATCATAGATCCATGCCAGGGAAGCTCTGTCTAGGGCAAGTCAATCTTGGATGGAGTTATCATAGTTCATGAAGCTCTACACTCTGCTCATAAGACTAACAGGTTTGTTTTTGCCCTCAAGCTTGATATGAACAAAGCATTTGATAGGATAAATTAGGACTTTCTAATTGATGTCCTCCTTAAGTTTGGTTTTCACCACCAATGGGTTAATTTGATCAAAGAATGTATTTCTAAAGCATGGTTCTTGATTCTAGTTGATGGAACAACTGCTAGTTACTTTCAAAGTTGTAGAGGAATTCGGTAGGGGGACCCTATCAGCCCCATGTTATTCATCATTGTGGCAGAAGCTTTAGGCAGAACCATAAAAAATGCTTGTAGTTCAAGGCTAATATCGGGAATCAAGGCAACATCTCTCACTAGGGCTGTTTCTCACCAATAATTCATTGATGATACCCTTATATTGACTAAGGCATTAGTGGTTGAGGCTAAAATAATTAAATACATCTTGCAACTCTATGAGGATGCTGCTGGTCAGAAAGTTAATTTCAATAAAAGCAAGTTATATTTCTTGAAAACCCCCATTCAGAGGTAAGGAAGGGTTGCAAAAATTTTAGGGTGTGATATAGCAAACCTCCCCACTTCGTATCTTAGTCTCCCTCTTTTCATTGGTTCTCCGAGAGAGTCAATGTGGTACAAGGTTATTGAAAGAATTAAAAAAAACCTTGTTGGATGGAAAGGTCATATTCTATCTCAAACAGGAAAGCTGACCCTCACTAAGGCCTCTCTTCAGAGAATTCCAGTCTATTTCCTCTCTGTTTTCAAAGCCCTGTGAAGGTTTTCCAAAAAATTGAGAAACTCCAAAAAGAATTTTTATGGACTGGATCAGAGGAGAAATTAAGGATACACCTTGTAGAATGGACCAAAGTGTGTAGACCCAGGGAAAATGGGGGCTTAGATCTAAGGAGAATTGTTCATATAAATTTAGCTCTACTAGCTAAGCAATCGTGACGTATCATTTTTGGTGAAGAAAATGAATGGACAACTATCATAAAATGAAAGTATCTTCAAAATATGGAATTTCTAAGTGACTCAGTTCCAATCAGAGGTTCTGCTTTTTGGAAAGCAATTCTTAATTGTAAGGAAATCATCAAAAAAGGTTTAATATGGGTTTTAGGCAATGGTGAGAGGACAAATTACTTGAATGATAGGTGGGCTAAGGAAGAACCACTGACACAATATCCTAACTTAGCCCGAATCAGAGATATCATAGAAGACTCATTGGCAAAAAAGTCTTTGATTATATGGTTGAGGACAGAGGTAGAATGAAGTGGAAATAAATAAGAATTCAGGAATTTCAAGCAGAATAAAATGATCTTTGTAACATTCTTAGGAAACAGTTTATCCCCATGAGACCCAAGGAAGATCAAGTGACCTGGGCTCCTACAGAAAATGGGCAGTTCACTATTAAATTAGCTTACAAGTTTCTACTTGATGACAAGGATTTTGTCCTCTAAAAGGACTTAGTTTGGATAAAAAATTTAATTCTAAAAATTGTAGTCTTTTCATGGCTAGTTATACAAGGAAGAATTCTAACCATTGATAATATGATGCGTAAAGGTATTTGCATCACTAATCATTGTTATCTATGCAAGGCTAATTGGGATACCATTTATCACATTTTCCTTGAGTTCTCTTTTTCCTTGACTGTCCTAAGTGGTATTTTTAGGCCTTTAATATTTCATTAGTTAAACCAACCATCATACTTGATTTGTTCGTCCAGTAGCCTTGCCCCTTTTCAAGCCAAAGACTTAGATACATGTGGAAAATTTGTCTCAATCACTATCTTTGGCAAGTGTGGTTAGAAAGGAACCATAGAGTCTTTAATGAGTCTATCCATGATCATCAAACTATCATTGCTAGGATCCTATCCTTTGCCAATGAGAATGTGAACCTTATCCCTTTTGATAGCTATAAACCTCATCTGCAGGAGACCATGATTGCTCAATATTTAAGCTTAACCTTGTTAGATGAGTCTGTGCCTAGGGTAGTCAACCCTAGAGCCAATGTTAAGTGGTCTCCACCTCCTACGGGTTGGTTTAAGCTTAATTTTGATGGAGCTGCTAAGGGCAATCCTGGTAGAGCAAGCACTGGTGGCATTGTGCGAGATCATAATGGGAGTGTGATTCTTATGTTTTCTGAATATTTGGGAACAAGGACAAACAACGAAGCTAAAACTAGAGCTATGTGGAGAGGCCTTCAAATGACTCAAGAATTAGAAGGCAATTTGATCGTAGAAGGAGACTTTATGCATGTTATAAATCTTCTCAATAATTGGAAAAAACCTCCTTGGAGGATTAAAACAATTGTTGAAGATGCTAGGATCCTTTTCCAGGGAAGACAGGATAGAAAAGCCCAACATGTCTTTCGGGAAGCTAACAAAATTGCTGATAAGCTAGCCAATTTGGGTGTCAATGGTGATAGAATTTTCAAATGGGAACACGATGTCCCGAGTGAAGTAGAGGAGCTTATTCAACAAGAATGCCAAGAATGATAGTCAAATTTACCAACAAGGAAGGCACTGTAAGTTTGAAGGCTAGGAGTATTCTCGTATCTTTTTTGAATTGGACTCACAATAAAAATTATCTGAGCTATCAGTCTTCATGGATGCTGCTTGGAAATACCACAAAGACTAATGGGGATAGTCACATATTAGATAACATGGCTCCTAGTCATCTTAGTAATTTGAGGTTGGTTGATAATCACAGGGAAGGAAAGGAACGACAATATAAGACTTTGAACCAAAGCCACGTGGACCACCAGATAGCCATCGCCATAAATCTAGCCAACAGGTTCACTTCTCCAAGGCTGATTGGCCAAGATAGTATGTGGTATCAAATCATGTCATATACGAAAGAAAGCAATTACCAAAGAATTATTAAGAGTAACTTTCAATACAGATCTTGTGGGAGTTTTTTCAGTACTCTGCTATGTGTGTCTACAACTTTTTGTTTCTCCATTGTCTCAAGGAAGAGATATGTGTATGTTTCTTTTTTGTAATTATGATGCATGTGTGTTTTCTCTGGGTATACCCAAAATATTGTATGGGAAGTTTCTTTTTGATAACAAGCTATGTGCCTTACCGGATGTAATGGCTTTGGTGGTATGTAGATTTTACATATATAAGATCCTTAGTAAGGATATGTTCATCAACAACCCTGGGCTGATTTTTGTAAAAGGTTTTGGGTCAACCTATAAAACCCGGTATTAATGTTATAGTATCTTATCTACCCAAAAAAAAAAGTATAATGCTCATTGTGTTCAATCAAGTTAATTAAAGAAAGAGTGTGTGAGTATTTTGCAACAAATTCAAAGTCTTTGTAGTTGCTTGAGTCATGAGTGTGCAAATATTGGTGGAGGTATTATTTATTTTTTCTAAAGTTTTTATAAGATTTAATTAAATTGGGATCTCTAAGGTTTTATAATTTTTTATAAGGTTATATTAAATGGAGAAATAAGGAATGCTAATTCAATAGGAATTTATTTATTAAAGCCTTGTTATTAAATATAAGATAGGAGTGCTAGAGTTGATTAGTAGTTTGAAATTATTCTTTTTGGAGTTATAAGTTTTTGAGTTGAAGTTTATTTTTAATAATAATTTTTTTTTTTTTTTTTTAATTTAAAATTTATAGAATATTTGAAAATTAATCTATTTTGAGAGTCAAAAGGAGTTCTACTTCAAATTTAGAAAATTAAATTTACAAAATTCTTACTTTCATAGTTTCTAAATATTAGGGAGACATAAGGAATTCTACTTTATAGGTTTTATAATTTAGAAACTTTAAATTCCTTAAACCTAGGGAGTTACAAGGTTGTCTACTTCAAAAGAATCAATGAATTCAATGGATATGGAGTTCATGATTCAAAAATAAAAAGTAAATGCCATAAAATTTGAAATAAAAAATTTAATCAAAAAATATAAAGGAAACATAGATAGTCTCAAAATTAATTTATAGTGAAGCCATAGATGAAAACTTTGAGATATTTGAATACTATTTACATGCAAGGATTGTTGAAGCAATTGATAATGGAAAATATGGTATTACAATTCCTTTAGATATTGGTAGCATAATGTATATGGCATTGCTTACACTCAAGTTTCACAAAGAAGAGAACATGAAACAAAAGGAGTTGATTGAATATCTTAAGAAGAAAGCAAAAGTAGATGAAATATTTTTGGAAAAGTTATTTTATTCTTCATGCAATATTGATATTCCAAGTTCATCTAAATAAGGATAATATTATGATGCTTTAAGTGAACGTTCAAAAGTCTATACAAAAAAAGAAAGAGTCACATGATTCTATGGACAAGGGCAAAGGAAAGATTTTTATGTAAGGATTTAAATTCAATGAGAAAGTACAAGAAATTTGTAATCTTGAAGCTACAAAGACTAGAGAACATGAAGTTGAATCCAAATACAAGGCCAAGAAAGGAGAAGAAGGAGAACCTGATCAAGATGAAGGTTGCATACATTGTAAAGTCAATTGAAGGATGAAGACCTTGATTGAAGACTAAAGTATTCAATAACCAAATAATGTAATACAGGGGGATTTTGGAGAATATTACATTATTTGGTACATGTTAATGTACCCTCATGGTACATCTTATAAATATTATATTAAGGTTGTGCCCTAGATTAGAGTATGAGTAAATATTTTATATAATGTAATAATATGTAGGAAATGCACAAGTATTATGTAAATGAGTGTGCAAGTGTTACGTGTGTAGATGTGCACAAGTCTATCATAAGTAAGCGTGCACATGTGTTATTAGATTAGGAAGTGTTATGTGAAGAGTCATGTCCAAGTGTGCATACAAGATAGAGTCATGTGTATGCAAGTGTTAAGTAGAGAAGACAAAATTCATGAGACTTGGCATAAGGAAAGGAAGAGTCAAATAACCAAAGAGTCATCCTACAATGGCTATATATTACTCCATATTGGAAAGAGCCTATATCACCTACATAGACTACATAGCCTACATAGGCTACATTGTCTACATTGTCTATATAGAAAGTATTGTTATTGAATGAGATTTTTATGATACATTTGTAAGAGGAGTAGTAATAAAGATTACATAGTTTGAGCAACTAATAGTATAAGTTGTGCTACATGCTTTGTACATGTATGATTAGGCTATTACATTAATATATTTTTTCTTATTAATGAATGTTAGTTGATATATGATAAGCTTTAGTTTTACATATTAGTTGGATTATATTATTCTGGTTACATTATTATCTTGATCTTACTATATTTCGGCTATAATATATTTGATACTATAAGTTTAAATTAATATTAAGGTATCAAAATTTATCAAGACTATAGAGAAGAAGATCAACTTGAATATTTTGAACTAGTAGAGGACCACCCACCTATAATTTTAGTATATTCATTAGCTAGGATTTCTACTCCCCAAACCATGAAAGTGGTAGGGTATTTCAATGGCCAACGACTTATAATCCTTATTAATTCCAGTAGTACCCAAAATTATCGTTGGAAAACTAAAAAAGTAGCCTATTACATCTACTCATAATTTGTTGGAAATGGAATATATTCAAAGATCAACTCTCCATGCAAGGTTAAATAATTTCACCATTTATCAAGAAAAATCTTAGAAAAAATTCTCTCACAAGATTACAAATAATATTTCATACAAGAATGCAACTCATATATTCATGCCATGACTCAAATGAATAAACACTCTATATTCAAGTGGATAATACAAATCTTCAATGCATTACAATATTGAATGATGTAATGCAATTCAATATATGAAATTTCACTTGTCATCCCTAATATAGCCTTTACATAGAGTCTCTTAACATTTTATCTTCTACTATCTCTCCATATCCTCTCAAACTCACAAGATATATGACTCTTCATATTTATCATAGGAGAAATATTTTATTAACCTTCTAATAATGATAAAATCTTAATGATTACATGAAACCATATATTGACAAGATATTTGTAAGGTATTTACAAAGTAGTTACAAGGTACCAATAATGTAATATTTTCTAACACCCCCTGTATTACATTATTTGGTATAAAGATAAATATTTGGATCTATCTTTGGTTAGATTTTGATGGCTCTGGCTATTACTTTTTCTATTCCAAATTTCTAATTTTGTCTTAGACTTTATCTTTGGATCAATTACTAAACTAACATGTCTTATTTCATGTATGTTCAAATATCATTTCCTCTACAAATAGAACCACTAGAGGTACTTTTTGATACAAAATATTATTTATTGAAGAATCATTTCGTATGCTTAGTAAACATTTTTTTCCTTTTGTAAAAGTACTTTAATATTTCTACTATCCTATTCCATTATGTCACATTTATTCATCCATAATTTGCATCTATTGTGTTATTTTTATTTTCTTCATAGTGATTTTTTTTGGAAGTGATTACTTTCTTTAAAAAAAAGATAATAATGAAGGTCCCACCATTTTTCTAACATACTTCCATTTTTTCCACAATGACTACAATTGGAACTTATCACAGATTTGATTTTTTAATTATTTATCATAAAATTAGTCACTATCGCAAGATTGGTATTAGTATTCCCTATCATAAGCTTACTATCATTTCCTTGTTCTATAAACCCAAAGCCTTTATATTTTGACCTTATTTTTGGTACCAAAGGTTCTTTCAGTCATTTC
The DNA here is from genome assembly GCA_028583015.1 of Wollemia nobilis. Classification (NCBI taxonomy): domain Eukaryota; kingdom Viridiplantae; phylum Streptophyta; class Pinopsida; order Araucariales; family Araucariaceae; genus Wollemia; species Wollemia nobilis. The sequence continues at coordinate 2,093,673 of JAQPPZ010000282.1, forward strand.
TCATATTTTTCCAAATAGGGTTATGCATAAGGGGTCGGCCCTTAAATATATTTATAAAATGAAGGCGAATTATCTTGGAATCTTGGTGAAATATGTAGAAGTATACATGGAGAATTGCAATTATTTTTCTCCAAAAAATTTCAAACCATGGCGAATTTCAAAGTTTTTTCTCCAAAAATTTTCAAATCATGGTGAATTTTTCTATGTTTGGGGCCATGAATATCGGATTACAAACTCTAAAAATGTATGGCAAACTTAAAGGATTTAGGCTAAAAAGAAAGGCTTTTAGCCTTTATGATTTATGATGATCGGTTTGAGATGTAAAATTCAATTGGTTGCAGGCATACCAATCGATTGTAGACACGACGATTGGTTGCAGATATGCCAATCGATTGTAGACATGCTGATCGGTTGCAGAGATGACGATTAGTAGAAGATATACCGATCAATTACAGATATGTAGATTGGTTGTAAACATGTCGATTGAATACAAACATGTTGATCGGATGCAGATAAACCAATTAGCTACAACCATACTGATCGGTTTTAGATAAACCAATTGGTTGCAGATATATCAATCGATTACAGCCATGTCGATCGGTTGCAGAGATGACGATCGGTTGAAGATATGTCGATCGATTGCAGATATGCTAATTGGTTGTAAAAATACTAATTGGTTCCAACCATGATGTTAAATTTAATTGGTTTCAGGCATGTCGAATGATTGTAGATATGACAATCAGTTGTAGACATGTCGATCGGTTGTAGACATGTTGATCAGTTGTAGAGATGACGATCGATTGCAAATATGTCGATCAGTTGTAGATATACCAATTGGTTGCAAATATGCTAATTGACTATAAACATGTCAATTTGATGTAGATAAACCAATCAATTACAACCATGCCAATCGATTGTAGATAAATCGATCGATTGCAGATATACTGATCAGTTTTAGCCATGTCAATCGGTTACAAATAAACAGATTGGGTGCAACCATATCGATCGATTGTAGATGTATCGCCTAAATTTTTTGCACCCTTACCTTCAAGCTAAAGGATCCATGCTCAAAATTGGGATGCAAAAAGGATGGAAAAATACCTCGGACGAAGAGGCCCTTTGAAGGTCGTGCCTCTCGGGGGAGGGGTATAAAGGTGAATTTTTTATGGATGGTGGGGTTCACTAGGAAACTTTGAGTGTCAGTTTCCACACCTAGGTTGAGAATGGGTTTGATTTGTTCATTTTATGTTCAATCATTCAGATTCCTAGGTTGGCCAAAATGAAGCTAACCTATTCTATATGACAATTCTTATTTATATGAAGACAACAAACATACATGAATCCTAATACGATTAAATGTAGAGAATATGTTAAATGGAGAAGAGTACACCTAATTTCTAATTTTTGATGAAGATTATGAATCTTGTAGGAGTCCAAATCATCTCAGATATGACAGGATCATCTGTAATTGTACATAATCATCTCGAATCACAGTCGATCATCTGAGATCACCCAGGATCATCAACGACCTGACGAATTCGTCAGAAACCTGCAATCAAGAAAACAGACACCAAAAACCAAAAATAATATTGCAAGAATGATGCAAAGTGATAGAAATGAGAGTGTAGATGTTTAAATAACAAATTCATATATCAAATTAAATGAGATGCAATATTTTGGTAACTTATTTTGAATTTTATCATGCAATTATGCTAAATGAGGTGAACTCCAAGATGCAAAATACAAGTAAATTAATCTAATGCACCAATAAATAAAGAAACGAGGTAGAAAATACAAACTCGGGAATCTGATTGCACCCAAGCTAAATTGCAGTTAAGATCGTCTGCAATCATACGAGATCGTCGCCGATCTTGACAGGATCGTCTCAAATTATAGTTGAATTGCCTGCGATGATCCGAGCTACCTTCGACTGCAACACAGTGAAATCCTACAACAAAAAATTGAAAACACAAATGTGAATGATGGGAGATTAGGGAGAGCAGGTAGGGAGAGAGTCAAGGGAGGTAGGGGAAAAAGGCAGTCAAGGAATCAGGGCATTGGGGGGATAAACTAGAAAAATCCCAGTTTATATAGGATTAGGGGGAGGTTAGGAGGTTGGGGATCATCCCAATCTGGGAGATCCTCAATGTGGGAATCTCCAACCGCGTAGACACGCTTATGCCCAAGTTGGAGAGGTCATTGAAACAGAAGCTAATTATGAAAATTTGGTTTTGGGACAAAATCGTTTGGATGTTCTGTTCTAGATGAATTCATCCGATTTGGGATGATATCTTTAGATCGATGACGATATCGTCCAATGATCAAAACAACTTCTAAAAATGATGTAAAAAATGAGGTGAGCAGTTAACGGGCAGTTTTGGGATTAAAATTCAAATTTTTACTTTTTAATGATGGTTTAACTGCACCAATTTTAGGGTGCTACATTTTGCCCCCTCTTTAGCGAATTTTCTGAAGAAAATGCGTTAAAGACGAATTCTTTACGCTTTACGAGAAAGCAAAAATTTATTCTATTTTTTAGACGACGATTCTAGGTCAAATCGTACGACTGTTTGCTATGGTGCCCCCTCCAAGTTTTACCCAAATCGAACATTTGAGGTAAAAGCGCGGAAAAGCAAAAATTGAAAAATGTCATTTAAAAAAAAAATAAAAATAAGAAAAATAGGGTAAAACCCTAATTCATTTTACTGTTCACTTTCACTGTTTCAGAGCTCTACAGGAAAAATGGTGGAAACGACGCACAGATTGATAGAGGTCCGGCGCGGGTTGCGGGTAAGGATCTAAACCTAGTGTACTATGTTTTAAACTTGATTTACTTGATTTTTTTATTTGAATTTTAATTGTTTTTGGGCATCGCGATTGTTTTTAGGCCATCGACGACATCGGGATGAAATCGTCCCAATTTCATCGAAATCGTCCCTATATCACCGATTTCGTCTAAGGACGAAATCAAAGAGAGGCGATTTCATCATGTTAAGGATGATTTTGTCTAAATTTGGTACGATATCATCCAATAATGCGTGATATAAACTTTTATGGGATGATTTAATTTTAATTGATTTTTTAATGATTATGTACTAATGATTTTTATTGTTTTATTGTTTATTTTGTAGAGGGGATTACTAAAGAGTTGAGAGTGGAAATACGAAGGTCTAAGAGATGACTTAGCTGTTCTCGATCAGGTCAAGCGAGACAGACTGGCAGAGGTAGGACTGTGGCATGTGGCAGAGATGCCATAACTTCCTACAGACATGGGGCTACTGACAGCCCTAGTAGAGAGATGGTATCTGGAGTCATCCTGCTTCTAGCTATCGATAGGGGATATGACTCCCACTCTAGAGGATGTATGGAGGATCTTGAGGATACCCATATAAGGTCGATTCATGATGCCTTCGACCAATTAGGGCCACACCATGATGATATTATGCAGTGACCCAAGCTTCACCTTGGAGAAGGGCAGAGTGAGCATCGAGGCTTTGAAGCAAATGCCTAGGGCGTATCGGTTGACCCAAGTTTTGGTAGGGGTTGTGGGTGGCCTTCTTCTATGCCACCAGAGTGGATGCAAATTACCGTGACTACTGTCAGATGTGGTCTGTGACATGAGAGACCATGGATACATGTTTGCTTGGGGCAGCTTTGTACTATGCTACTTGTATAGGATCCTTTATAGGGTCGTATACAAGGGGGGTCGATGTCTGGTCCTGACATCACTCCTACAGGTTTGGTGCTGGGAGCACATTATGGTGTGAAGGTCGATAGGGCTTCCACTGATAAGAGTTGACCGAGAGAGACCTTGAGTTTTCTACTAGTGGCTCCAAAGAGGGTCACAACGATAGATAGATCTGTCGATGTCCCGAAGGTTGCTGGATGACCTCACCATAGATCGGATCATCTAGAGACCATGGAGAGAGCATCTAGGGTGGGCAAAGGATGGACAGGATTTGGATCGCATCAAGCGAGTCATATGGTTGAGGACAGAGTGGGGAGAGGTAAAGCTCCATCACTATGACCGAGTTTTGAGGTAGTTTGGACTACAGTAGGGGATCCCTTCTCTTAGGGATTATGAGTACTCTCAAACTATGTGAGATAACACCACATTGAGCGGGGCTCCAAACATGCAATGATTTTGGATTTAGGATGCTGATGATGCCCCCATTCAACCAATGGATGGGGATGATGTGGGGGTAGTAGACGAGTATGATGCTTGGTATGCAGGCATCCACCCTCCTCGGATGATAAGGGCATAAGGTCTGATGCACGCTGTAGTGCAATGGATGGAGAGGTGGTGCTAGGCTACCATCGATGCAGTGAGGGGTCACAAAGGGAGGGATCAGTGATGACCTCCTTAGGAGAGATGTCGGAGAGCACCACAGGCTCTAAAGAGACAATAGTAGTCGAAGAGGAGGAAGGAGAGCAGAGAGGAGAGGAGAGATAGATTTCCTTCTCATCAGAGGGATAGACCACAATCACCCAATAGGGGCAAGGGTTTTGAGGTGGGGGAGAGTAGTGATATGGTAGCTCTCTGGGCGGAGAATGCTCGCCTATGAGCTCAGGTGCAGACTCTGTAGGATGAGGCTACATGGCTTAGGGCTCGGGGTGGAGGGGCGAGCATTATGGAATTGGTGCAGGCGGTTGCTCAGACTACATTCTATCATAGAGTGTACTACCAACTGGTTTTAGAGGGCTAGAGGATATAGTTTCCAGTCAACATTGCGGATCCGATCAGGTTGGGGTCATCGAGGACATCATCACAATCAATGTCGAGGACCCACAACATAGGATGGGATTCTATGGGACCACCTCCTCCACCTCAGGGTGGGAGAGGAGATGAGGCTGAGAGCTCGAGGTCTTCTTGAGGCTAGACACACATTGTACATAGACTATTTATTTTGAGATGATTGAGTATGCCAGGGTATAGATTATGGCATACCAATCCGTTTTGATATGATGTATATACTTCTTGATATATATATATGATGTTCTTTTTGTGATATGACTTGTGCATATGTTTTATGATGCTTTAATATTTTAATTGTTGATTGACTATTCATGTAATTATGTCGTTGAAAATATTATAATTTTATGTCATGCTATAAAATTAAATGAAATAATCTGATGTAAACAAACTGGTTGTTGTGGTGTGTTTTGATGAAAATAAAGTGACTTCTAACAATAATTTCAAAGGACATTGTCACTGTTACATGACCATTTCATGGAGTCACTGCTCGCTAGATCATTAAGCTAATCCCGGTATGAGAGAAATATTGCTAAAAGTAAAAGGGTGCTTAAGAGAATTTCTTAAGATTTTGTGTTGTGATGATGAAAAATGATGATAGTGATGATTTGTTTTCAGATTTCCATGAAAGTATTATGCATGAAATATTAAAAATATGATTTTTGCTAGGCATAAAATTCCTAAGTATGATAGAAATTTGAACAATTCCCTAGGAATTATACCATCGTCGCAAAAAAAATGAATGTTGACATAATGAAATGAAATAGGAAAGTTTTCGTTCTTTTTAAAGCACAATTGTGTAACATAATGATTTAAGCCATATGCTTTTATGGATTAAATAAATGTGAAATAAAATTATAATGATGGTTTGTGCTAGGCATAGAATTTTAGGTATAGACTTATACCATCATCGCGAAATCCAAAGAAGAAATTGATATAATAGTTTTATTGCATAGTTGTTTTTTGATTTTGAGATAAACAGAAAATATACAAATGAGGACTTGCACTAGGCATAAAATTCCAATTTAGGTTTAGGAACTATACCATCGTTGTGAAAGTCAAAAATATATAAATGTGACTTTATTGCTAGATTTTGAACATGTTTTGCAAGAAAATTTTGGATTTTTGAAAAAAATGTATTTAATTGATTTTACGCTAAGTAGATATTCTCAGGTAAGAAAGTCAAATTAGTCCAGAAGATTTGCATAAATATTTTAAATTATCTCAAAGACAAATTTGACATTTATAAGGAACCCCATGTGCATACGTGAGTTCATTGTCGATCTTGATCTATCATAATGATACAAAATCTCTCAAACACAAATGTGTGTGCAATTGTATTGTTCATTTACCGATTTTGAGCAAGATAATTTGATACAAGTAATTTGAATTAACCAAATGAGTGTTTGTTGACCATGATTTATATGCATGTAACCGTACCAAACTACTATGTAAGTCAGGTCATCAAGAGCTAGCTGATCCATAAGCGGACATAGGTCTATACAAAATAAGGTTGCTAATGTGACAGACATGTCACCACGCAAAAAGGAATTACCCAAGGCCAAGCAGGTTGGGCACAAACCACCTGTTATGGGGCTTACCTCACAGTTTTTGAATAATTGAGAATTCCATGGATTCAAGCTCATTCACCCTTCTTTTATTTCAAAGGGTAGGGGAAGGATTTTATTGCTTTTTGTTTTTTCTTTTCTTTTCTTTTTCTATTTTTTTTTGTATTTGCTTGACACTGAGATAATGCTGAAATATTGCTAAGATGGTACAAAATGATACTGGAATAATGCTTCTGAATAATTTCTCTTTTTCTCATGATTTTTCTTGATTTTATTTTTCTTTTTATTTTTCTTCCTATACTAGGGATACTTGCTCGGATTGGCTATAGAGCAAGGTATTTTTATTCTAAGTAGGGGTGAGCTTGTCCTTTTGTCAATTCTCAAATATTGTAGACCATGTGCATGATAGGATAGCAGGGGAAAATTTTCATTCAAGAGATCACTTCTACTATGTAGCATCATTTTGAATTTGCAATGAAATCATTTTAATGTGAAAAGGTGTACTTGGTTCAAGTAAATAACAAGATTAGTTCTCTATGCTCAAAACTTTATTTAATTCAACTGTGGACTTTGATATAAGAGAGATTAATAATCATACCAAAATAAGATCAAGATATTTATCCATGTGAGTGTGAAAGTGAGGGATTCCAAATAAATGCTAATTTCTCCAAAATAACTAAAAATATAAATGCAATAATTCAAGAATTGACAGGTGTAAAATAGAAGATGTTTTTGAGGATTTTTATGATTTTGATTTTTTTATATTTTTATTTTAATTTATGAATTGAGAGAATACATAATATTACTATTTTTATATGAATTACTAATATGAGACAATATGTATAATATATACAGTGATGAAATTACCAGATTTATGCATAATAGCGCTTAAGATGCATAATGTTCATAGGTTATTTAAGATCTTTACCATCTAAGGTAGCTAATATGTATACTCCCTATCCAAATTTAGCAGTGATAATATATGGCCCAAGCCAGTTAGGCTCGAATTTGCCTTTAAGGTCTTTAGTTGCCTTAGTATTTTTTTGATTTTCTTTTAAGACGAGGTCGTCTATCTCAAAGGATCGATTATGAACTTTCTTGAGATATGCTCGTTTGAGCTTGTTCTGATAGGACGAAGATGCTCCAAAGCATTAATGCGCTTCTCATCTAGGATTTCCAGCTGACTAAGTATGACAGCATGATATTCATCTCCTACTTCAGTATCTTGAAGTAGCAGAGCCAAAGAAGGAACTCCTAATTCAAAGGAAAAAACAACTTCAGTGCCATAAACCAAAACAAAATGTGAAGTGCCCGTGGGAGTACGAATGCTAGTTTGATAAGCCCACAAAGCAAGATATAATTGAATGTGCTAATCACGGCCAGATTTATTGACCAGTCTCTTGAGAATTTTAATTAATGTTTTATTAGACGCTTCTGCTTGGCCATTACCCTAAGGATAATAGGGAGTAGACCAACGATGTTGAATTTTATTTTTTTGACATAGTTTCTTTATATATTTGTTTTTAAAACAAGTTCCATTATCCGAGATGAGATTTGCAAAAATTCCGAACCTACAAATAATTTGATTAAGAATAAACTTGGAAACTTGCGTTCTAGTGCAAGAAGCTAAGGGCATAGCTTTGACCCACTTCGTAAAATACTCGATGGCGATTATGATGAATTTGTGTCCATCAGATGACACAGGATTGATTTTTTTCGATGATGTCTAAGCTCCATTTTGAAAAGGGCCAAGGAGATGAATTAGCCTGTAGTTCTTGTGCAGGTGCATGGACAAGGTCAGCATGTTTCTGACACTTGTCGCAATGGCACACGTAATCATGTGCATCATTCTCCATGGTAGGCCAAAAATATCCTATCCTAAGGAGCTTCTTAGCAATGTCACTACCACTAAAGTTTCCCCCACAAGATCCATCGTGGGCTTCACTCAAAGCTGATCTAGACTCTTCTAGATTCAAACATCTTAATATGATACCTTCAAAAGATCTCCTATACAATGTATTGCCAATTACTATGAAGCGACTTGCTCGTCTACGTAATAACCAGTGCTGGTTTCTATTAAAAACTTCAGGGAAGGTCCCATTTTGAAGAAAATTGAAGATGTCAGTGTACCAAAGTTCAAGAATAGTTTCATTGATTAGAAACACGTCCAAATGTTCCAAGCATGATTTAGTTGAAGCGGGTTCCTGGAGTCGATGAATAATGATGGTAGCATATTCGTCATCTAACTCCAAGGGTAAAAGAGATGTAGTTGCGGCCATAGTGTTAGCCGCACGATTGCTTGTTCTAGGAATAGCTTCCAAGGTAACTTGATCAAATAAAGATATTAATTGTAATACATATGCTTTATATGGGCACAATTTATCATCTCTGGTCTGATAAAAATCATTAATTTGATTTATAACAAGTTGAGAATCATCGAAAACTAATAGATTTTTAATTTTCAGTGCTAGGGTAGCTCGTAATCCAAGGATTAGAGCCTCATATTCAGCAGTGTTATTAGTACAAGAAAATGTTAATTTAAAGGATAGAGGTATGAGATGTTTCTGTGGAGATATCAAAATAATACCTGCACCAGCCCCACTCATACATTGGGATCCATAAAAGTATAAGTACCATGGCTCTGAATGATCTACCTCTAGTTTATGACATTCATCAGGAAACTCAATGACGAGGGGATGGGTGGACTCTAAGGGTGCAGTAGCTAATTGATCTGCTATGATTTGACCCTTAACAGACTTCTGTCCTATAAACGTTAGTTCAAAATCGCTTAGAGTAAGAACCCACTTTGCTGTGCGACCCGATAAATAAGGTTGACTCATGAGATAGCGTAAGGGATCGAATTTAGCAATAACGTATATTTTTTGATTGAGCATATAATGGTGTAGTTTTTGTGTAGAAAATATGATTGCTAGACATAACTTCTCTAATGTTGTGTAGCGGGTTTCATAACTAATTAATGTTCTACTAATGTAATAATTAGTATGCTCTCTTTTCTCATCATCAAGTTGAGGTAACATATCTCCTAAAGCAAAATATGAAGCAAAAATATACAAGAGAAATGGACGATCAGGTTTAGGTGGTGAAAGTACAGGTGGGTTAAGAAGATATTGTTTGAGGAGTTCAAATGCTTCCTTACATTCATCATCCCAATGGAAAGAGACGTCCTTATTAAGAAGCTTAAGAAAGGGTCCAGTTTTATCCGCCAGCTTATCGATGAAGCGACGGATAGCTTGAAGCTTACCTTGTAGACTCTATAATTTAGATATATTTGTAGGTGCGGGCATATTAGTGATAGCCATAATCTTGAGAGGGTCAATTTTGATGCCATGTAAAGAAACTATAACCCCCAATAATTTACCTGACTTAACTCCAAATATACATTTGGCTGGATTCAATCGGATAAGATATTCCCTTAACCGATCAAATACTTTTCTCAAGTTATCTAAATGGTCATCTTCTTCAATAGAACGTGCTATAATGTCGTCTACATAATCATGTAGTATATCATGCATCATATCATGAAAGATATAATTCATGGCTTGTTGATAGGTTGCACCTGCATTATTCAAACCGAATGGCATCACTTTCCAACAGAAAGTCCCCTAAGGGTTAATAAAGGCTATTTTAGCCTGATCTTCAGGAGCTATCCTGATCTAATTATAACTAGAAAATCCATCCATTAAGGATATCATTCCACTCCCAGCAGTAAAATCAATGATCTGATCCATATTGGGAATGGGAAAATCGTCTTTAGGACATGCAACATTAATATCTCTAAATTATGTACAAACCCTAATCTTAGTAGCTTCTTTCTTAGTTACTGGAACTACATTCGAGGTCCATTCAGCATAATCAATGGCTTGTATAAAAATAACATTTAGGAGTTTTTCTAACTCCATTTTGACTAGTAAGGCCACTTTAGGATGCATTTTTCTAATCTTCTGCTTAACAGGTTTAGCATCCAGATGCACTACTAGGTGATGCATAGCTACAGAAGGGTCTAAACCTGGCATATCTTCATATGTCCAAGAAAAATCATCTTCATATTATTTAAGGAAAACAATGTATTTATCCTATTTTTCTTGACTCAATTCTGATCCAATGTTGATTATGTGAGGGTTATTGTTGGTTACAATGTTAATTTTTATGAAATTTTATACTTCCATGTGTAGAGATTTCTCAAAATTAGGTGGGGCGGGTGAAACACCCAATTCTTGTAATTCTTCCAAGGTTAGCTTGGGTAATTCATCTTGAGGAGTTGTGGCCTTAAGTTGGGCTATACTAGATATAGAGCCATCAAAATAAAATCCATTATGTAATAATTCCTCAACAAAGACATCGTGAAAGATATCTCCCTCCAACTCATCGTCGGATTCAACGATCATCTCAGGATAAGCTATAGATAGCATATTACATGTGAATGTCTTATTCATTAAACACAAAGCATCATGTTCATATAAATAATCTTGGTAACATATAATATGGTCATAATCCTCAAATGGGAATGGCTGACCCTTACTAGAAAATATTCCCACACCACATTGGGTGGGCCACGCTTCTACCTCAAAAGGTTCTTTCATACCATTCTGGAAAGGTCCCAAACCTTTACCTTTATATCCCAATTTAAGCATTATAGGTTTGTATTTAATATACTCATTAGTAAAATAACATTGAGCATATCCATCATAATGAGTTCTGAGGTTTCTAGGTATTCTACCCCAGTCATATCCCTTATAAATAAAAGCACAACTCCCGACTTGGTAAATACTTCCCATAGGCTTTGGGAGGCCCAAGGTACGAGGAGATGGTGGCAAATTATTTAAAATAAGGGAATGTTGCATAGAAGCATTTGTTTCTTTTGATATAAGGATTTTAGATAGATCGGGTAAGAGCTCGTCAGTAAGAGCATAAGAGGTAGAAGGAACATTCCCTACATCTTCCGATGCAAATCTATTACAGGTATGGAAGTTATAGGAGTAGAACAAGAGACATTGGTTGTGGGATTAGGATATTTCTTAGGTACTAATGTGGTTTTTTTAGAAGATGGTTGAGCTATATGTGAAGGTGCAATTGATGGAGAATAATTAGATGATGTTGCGGGTGTGAGTTTCACATGTTTAGATGGATAATGAGGATTAGGATGTGTGGATGATAGAGCGAGGTAAAATTGAACTCCAATAGGTTCTGCCAAAGCACACATATCAAAGGGTCTTGGATCACCATGAATGGTAACCAATTGATTCTTAAATTTTAACTTAACACGTTGATGTAAAGTTGAGGGAACAGCTCGCATCGTGTTGATACAAGGATGACCCAAGAGTATATTTTACGATGTAGGACAATGTACAATAAACACAGTCGTATCCAAGGTTATCAGACCAAAATGGAATGGTAATAACTCCACATGTTTCTTGTGTTTCATCATTAAATGCTTTTATGATCATATTAGTTCTTTTCATTTCATCACTTCTAAACCCATATATTTGGTAGAAGTCAAAAGTGCAGATATTTAAATATGAACCATTATCAATCAAAACTTGTTTGGCTGCTACATCTCCAATTAAGGTAGTAATATACAAGAGGTTATCTTTATGTAAACTATGTTGCAGTATGTCTCTATCTCATAAGTCAATACAATCAACTTCATGAGTTATTATAGAATTGGCCATGAATTCAGGTTGAATATCTTGTGGTACCATCATCTGACTTAATGTAAGAATTAATTCATCTCTATGTGTAGGAGAAGATCTTAAAAGGTCCAAGAGTGAAATTCTAGCTGTAATATTTGATAATTGTTCATTAATATTATAAGGAGGTTTAGGCTGAACATTAGGTGAATGATTCCCTTTATTAGGAACCTTCAAAACAAATGGAGCTGATCCACCATTCTGAATTTGATCTTGTTGAGAATTTTGAGCCTGTTGTCTAGTAATAGCTTCGATGGTACCCATAATATTATTCTACGGATGATGAATGGGTCTTGGTCTAGCGTTTATAGCTAGCTCATTAGAAAGTAATCGGTGAGACGATGGTCTAGTAGTGACTCTTCTGGAACCATATAACTTGTGATAGGGTGAATAGGATTCGATTCATCTTTAGAACTATTCGATTGATTTGATGTGATTTCCATATCACTCTCAGTCTTGTATTCTGTATCACTAAGATCAGGTATCTAAATATTATATAGAGGCTTGGTTGCAACCACGAATAAAGTTGTGTCAAATATTTCCAGATCATGAACAGGTAAATGCCCGCTAATAGTTCCTACATATCGGGCAGGAGGAGGGACATTATGATGTTCAACTTGATTAGCCACCTCCTTACCATGTTTTGGTAAGGGATGTTGAAAGATGTCCAATGACTGATTGGCATTCTGATTCTAGTTTTGTGGGGTATTATTTTGAACATTATTAGGAGGATTTTTCTTAGGTTGAAAGGCTTGCACCTCCATCTCATTGTTATCAATCAAGTCCTGTATTTTATGTTTTAATATTTTACAAAAGTTCGTAGTGTGTCCAGGTCCTCTATGGAAGTCATAGTGTAAATATGCTCTGTATCCAAGTATAGTTGGATTAGGTTCCCGAATATTTGGTAATTGAATCAAACCTCATTCTAATAATTGTGGTAGAATAGTTGATAAAGGTTGATTTAACCTAGTAAATTCTCGAGGAGGTCTATCAGGAGGTTTCAGTACAATATTTTCCGTTGTCTTCATAACATTAACATTAGCAATATTTCTGCTATCGGTGACTCCATCACCCACAACTTGTTTATTCTTATATTGATTTTTGGATGTCTTCTCATCGTCTCTATTTTTAAGCTGGCCTCTCCTAATGAGAGCATCTTCCACTCTTCGGGCTAAGTCTATAGCCTGATCAAAGGTGGTCAAGGTAGCAGTTGATAATTTGTAAGATAGTTTCTCTTGAAAATTATTAATAAATATGTCCAACATCTCCCTATAAGGTAACACAAAATACAATTTTCCTATCAACTGTCTCCACCTAGCTAGGAAATCAACAAAGCATTCATCTTTGCCCTGTTTTAAGTTATACAAATATTTAATGGTCACATATATTTCGATGTAAGCACTAAATTTATGAACAAAAGACTCGATAGTTTCTTCGAAATTCCTCAAATAATTTGTGGGTAATTGATAATACCACTCTAATGTCATTCCTCCCAAGATTTTCAAGAACATTTTTAGTAATAACAAGTCATTATGTGATATATCATGACATGCTATCCTAAACATATGAAGATGCTCTATGGGATACTCGGTTACTTTATATATGGGAAGAACAGGCATAGGAAAATGTTTAGGATACGACTGTGCTATGACTATAGTATCTAAATGCTAACTACACATCTCTCGATAATTGTACTAGGGATGATAGGGATCTATCTGGTCCATGTGGGAAACTAACTGTTTCACCACGGCTTCCAGATTGCTAGTTTGTCCACCATATTGGTTCAGTGGCACACAGGTATGGGATCTATGAACATATAATGGTGTGACATAAGGATTAGATGTTATATTGCTATTATGCAAAGTGTTGGTAGGAAGAGTATTATGAAGGGGATTTGTAATAGTATTATGTTGTACCTTAGTGGTGTTCGGTTTTGTTTTGGGTTGGTGTTGACTTGAGGTATGTTGGTCAAGATCTTGGCAAAATAGAGTAGTAAATGATGGTTTATTTTGTGCGGGAATGACCCTAGGCTTGTTAACAGGCACTTTAGATGGTTGGGTAACCTACTGTTGTTGCATGTTATGGATCACAACTGCCATATCCAAATTGGATGGTCCAGCTTGATCACTCTCTTGATCAATAAAGGACAAGGGATTAGTGTGTGTTTGAAATACTTCTTCTAGAGTTGCTTGAGTGTCACTAATTCGATCCTTGTCCATATGGGCTGCTTTATTAAAAACACCAATATTAGTATTAATGAACTTCCAGAATTGTTCCATGTTCTCAAAAGTGATAGCTTCTCCCAAATATATTTTAGGGAATGAGGATCCTTCCTATCTAATAGTTTCTTCTTGTTCACTTCCTACAACAAGCTCTTCTTCTTGCTAGTCTAGGATTTCTTTCTCTCGAACTTGATCCTCAGGAGGGACATTTTGGTTAATTAATGTTCTTCCTAACCAATCTTCATCTTCTTCGGTTTGTTTTCCATTCCTAAGTCTAGGAATTATGCTAAACTTAGGTTTTAGCAAATATATATACTTATATATATATGCGATAGGGTTGAGAGGTATATATTTTAACTATATACCTACTATAATACTTTTTTTTTTTAATTTACATGGTGGAATCGGTAGCTGCCATGAATTCGGGCAGGTTGTCCAGCTTTTATGGCCGCCACAGTATTCTATGCTATCTACCCCAGAAGCTGCCACACAGATCTTCGTGCAGTCCGCCCCTATAACCACCATGCCACAATCATTTTAAATATTTTACGCCATTGAAAGCACCAGGAAAGGGACAAGCATTCAGTCCGGTGAGGCCCGAGATTTGAACCTTGGACCTCCACCCCCCTTATGGGGTTTGGATGAACCAATTGGTATACACCTCGGACCTTACTATAATACTTAAAAAGGAAATATATATTTTTTTTTGTTTTTGTGTGATTTAATTATATTATTATTTTGTGAGAATAAAAATAACAAAGAACATGCTAGTTATAAGAAACAATAGTAGAAAGAATTACTTAGTTTTCTATGAATATTTAATGGATATCATTGATAGGGTCAAGTTCATCAGGAGTCATGAAATGCTCCTCTTCAAATTGGAAGTTGTTTTTTAAGAACTTGACAAAGTGTGCTATGGTAATATGATCTATTTCACACTTTGACATGTAAAAATAAAGTTCATGGCAATATTATCGATACAACACAGCTCTAGGAACTCTATTCTATCTCTTTCTATCCATAAGAATAACTTCTTGATCCTCTATACGAGATAGAAATATATGTACTACAACTACATTCTCAAGGTATTCCTCAAAGGTGTATAATTTTGAAGACAAGTGCTCTTTTATCGGCTAACCACCTATGGCAAGCTCTCTAAAGTTCATGGTACAAAGTCACCTGATCAGGATCCAGGATTCTATCTAGGACAAACCACTTAATTTTCCTAAGTTCTATAGATCTAGATTTAATAATACCCAATCTCCTATCAAGTTCATCCCACAAAGGTTGGGCTCTATATGTTTGAGGTACTCTAAGTACAGAAGTAATCTCTATGGCCATTAATTGACTTTCAACATTTATGGAGACTGCTCGTCTTCTATTATAATCTAACATCTAAGTATGATATGTAAATTTAACAATTTTCTAATGATTCTAGATGTTCTTAATAATGTGTTTTTTTTTTTTTTGGATTGTTTTCAAAATGTGTTTTAGTTTCATGTCGGGTTCACCAAAATGTATCACCCAAATTTTTTGCACCCTTACCTTCAGGCTAAAGGATTTGTGCCCAAAAGGGGGATGCAAAAAGGATGGAACAATACCTTGGATGAAGAGGCCCTTTGAAGGTCGCGCCTCTCAGGGGAGGGGTATAAAGATGAATTTTCGACGGATAGTGGGGTTCACTAGGAAAATTTGAGTGGCAGTTTCCACGCCTAGGTTGAGAATGGGTTTGTTTTGTTCATTTTATGTTCAATCATTCAGATTCCTAGGTTGGCCAAAATGAAACTAAGTTATTCTATATAAAAATTCTGATTTATATGAAGACAACAAACATACATGAATCCTAATACAATTAAATGTAAAGAATATGTTAAATGGAGAAGAGTACACCTAATTTCTGATGTCTGATGAAGATTCTGAATCTTATAGGAGTCCATATCATCTCGGATATGACAGGATCATCTGTAATTGTACAGAATCATCCCGAATCACAGTCGATCGTCTGAGATCATCCAGGATCATCAGTGACCTGACAAATTCAATGGACGAATTCGTTAGAAACCTGCAATCAAGAAAAAATACACCAAAAACCAAAAATACTATTGCAAGAATGATGCAAAGTGATAGAAATGAGAGTGTAGATGTTTAAATAACAAATCTAGATATCAAATTAAATGAGATGCAATATTTTGGTAACTTATTTTGAATTTTATCATGCAATTATGCTAAATGAGGTGAACTCCAAGATGCAAAATAGAAGTAAATTAATCTAATGCACCAAAAAATAAATAAACGAGGTAGAAAATGCAAACTCAGGACTCTGATTACCCCTAAGCTGAATTGCAGTCAAGATCATCTGCAATTGTACGAGATCATCGTCGATCTTGACAGGATCGTCTCAAATTGTAGTTGAATCGCCTGTGACGATTCGAGCTACCTCTGGATGCAACACAGTGAAATTCTACAACAAAAACTTGAAAACACAAATGTGAGTGATGGGAGATCAGAGAGAGCAGGCAAGGAGAGAGTCAGGGGAGGTAGGGGAAGAAGGCAGTCAAGGAATCAGGGTATCAGGGGGATAAACTGGAAAAATCCCAGTTTATATAGGATTAGGGGGAGGTTAGGAGGTTGGGGATCATCCCAATTTGGGAGATCCTCAACGTGGGTATCTCCAACCATGCAGACATGCTTCTTCCCAAGTTGGAGAGGTTGTTGGAACATAAGCTAATTATGAAAATTTGGTTTTGGGACGAAATCATCTGGACATTTTGTTCCATATGAATAAGTTTGATTTGGGACGATATCATCAGATCGACGACGATATCGTCCAATGGTCAAAAAATTTTTTAAAAATGGCATGAAAAATGAGGTGAGCAGTTAACGGGCGGTTTCGAGGTTAAAATTCAAATTTTTACTTTTTACTGATGGTTTAACTGCGCCAATTTTAGGGTGCTACATTAGACATACTGATCAATTACATATATACCGATAAGTTACAAGTATGTCGATCAGTTGTAGGCATGTGGATCAGTTGCAAACATGAAGATCGGTTCTATATATGTCGATCGGTTGTAGGCATGTCGATCGGTTGTAGACAATATGATCAATTACATGCATGTCGATCGGTTGTAGATATGACTAATTCTGATCGACACGGTCCTGTAACTGACTCACTTATTATAACTGACACCTCTACAACCAATAGACCAATGCCAATCGACACCTCTACAATTGCCCAACACCTCTGTAACTGATTTACCAATGTCGATCGACACCTCTACAATTGATCATCTTATGTCGACAAACAAGGCTCTACGACTGATCAACTTATTTTGATAGATACTCCTATGCAACCTATCGACACCTCTGCAACCGATTGACGAATATTGATCGACACTTCTACAATCGATCGTATTATGCTTACAGACATGACTCTACAATCGATCGACTTATTTCGATAGACACTCCTCTGTAAGCTTGTCAAGTTTTTCATTGTTTCAGAGCTATTTTTGAGTTAGAGTATTTTTGATGTATATTTATCGGTACCCAGTACAGTATATATACAGGTAGTATATGAGGTGATTTGGGCGGGAAAAATAAAATTATTTATAATTTAAAGGTGATTAGGGCGGGAAATATAAAATCATTTATAATTTGAAGGCGAATTGGGCGGGAAAATAAAAATCATTTGTAATTTGAGGTCAGTGAATTAAAAAAATATTAGGTCCATGATTATTAACGACAGGCGAATTTACCCCAAAAAAAATTCCACCTCGTAAATTACGGGCGAATGAGCCCCAGTGAAAGGATCCAAAATTAACCAATTAAAAATCTTGAAAATCCTAAATAGAGCCAATTTGTGATATTTTGCGCTTATGCATAACCCTGGTGGGAACCTATCCCTTTGTATCATATTTTTATTAACAGTTATGAACCAATCCCTTTTGCGTGTTTTTCAAAAATACCAAATTGATCATCACACTATTTTATAATACCATTTGAATCCCATAAATTATTATAATAATATACATAAGTTATATTAATAGATTTAAAATACCTCAAACCAACATAACTATCAATATCAAAATATTCATCAACATAACTTAGACTATCACTATCCTTGTTATTGTTTGTATACTTTAAACTATCATCAACACATCTAGACCTATCTCTATTTCCATCAATAATTTTGATAGTATCACCATGATTTAAACTATCATAAATATTAACAGTACATGCTTCATTTTTACAAACACTTTATTCATCTTTAATACAAACATCAACACAAATATTTTCTATACAAATATTCTCATGAACAATGCTTAAATCACT
The DNA here is from genome assembly GCA_028583015.1 of Wollemia nobilis. Taxonomy (NCBI): domain Eukaryota; kingdom Viridiplantae; phylum Streptophyta; class Pinopsida; order Araucariales; family Araucariaceae; genus Wollemia; species Wollemia nobilis. Next base: position 2,112,256 of record JAQPPZ010000282.1, read on the forward strand.
AGTGTCACATGCTTTATCTATTTTTTGTACTAGGTCTCTAGTGTCACATTGTACATGTACCATCTTGGGTTTCAAATCACACCCCATATCTGTCCTCTAAAATATTTCATGTGTCACAATTTGTATATTTCATAATGAGTATATTTTTCAATTTATTTATTTCTTATTTCTGAAATTAGTTTTGTAGAGCATTTCCTTCACAATCTCTTTTTGGAGTTGATTAACCACCTTTTGGTGCCATATATTATTGATTCAATTTTTATTTCTTACTTGATTTGAATATTTCTTTTTCCATAAGAACCTTGTGTGCTGATTCATATTCTTCTTCATAATTAAATTATGATTCTTGTGCCTCTTGAACCATATGTCCTTTTTGTGTTTTCCATTTTGGATATAATTTTGTGTTTGTATATATTGTGGTTAATTTGATTATCATTTCCTTTGTTTATTTATTTGGAAAGGTCTACATTCTTGATTCCATAAGTTTAATGAATTAAATCTATAAAATTTGCTAATATGTCCTTTCTGCATACATGACAATATTTTTTTCTCAATTCAAGTTGAATTTGTGATGGGAATGAGATCAAAGGATTTTTTATGTTACTTTATAATTTTTTGCTAATATAAGATAATTTTTTGATAACTCATATATATATATATATTTTGGTAGATAAGATACTATAGCATTAATATCGGGTTTTACAGGTTGACCCAAAACCTTTTACAAAAATCAGCCCAGGGCTATTGATGAACATGTCCTTACTAAAGATCCTATATATGTAAAATCTACATGCCGCCAAAGCCATTACATCCGGTAAGGCACATAGCCTGTTATAAAAAAGAAACTTCCCATACAATATTTTGGGTATGCCTTGAGAAAACACACCTGCATCATAATTACAAAAAAAGAAACAGACATAGATCCCTTCCTTGAAATAGTGGAGAAATAAAAAGCTACAGACACATAGCAGAGTACTAAAAAAACTCCCACAAGCACTATATTGATAGTTAATATTAATAATTATTTGGTAATTACTTTCTTCTGTATATGATATGATTTGGGACCATATCCCGTCTTGGACAATCAGCCTTAGAGAAGTGAATCTGATGGCTAGATTTATGGCGGTGGTTATCTGGTGGTCCACGTGGCTCTAGTTTGAAGTCTTATATTATTGTTTCTTTCTTGCCCTATGATTATCAACCAACCTCAAATTACTAAGATGACTAGGAGCCATGTTATCTGACATGTGACTATCCCCATTAGTCTTTGTGGTATTTCAATGCAACATCCACCAAGACTGCCAACTCGGATAATTTTTATTGTGAGTCCATTTCAAAAAAGAGACGGGAATACTCATAGCCTTCAAACTTACAATGCCTTCCTTGTTGGTAAATTCAACTATCATTCTTGGAATTCTTATTGAATAAGCTCCTCTACTTCACTCGGGACACCGTGTTCCCATTTGAAAAGTCCGTCACCATCGACACCCAAATTGGCCAGCTTATCAGCAACTTTGTTAGCTTCCCGAAAGACATGTTGGGATTTTCTGTCCTGTCTTCCATGGAAAAGGATCCTAGCCTCTTCAAAAATTGTTTTAATCCTCCAAGGAGATGTTTTTCAATTATTTAGGAGATTTATAACATTCATAGATTCTCCTTCTATGATCAAATTGCCTTCTAAGTCTTGAGTCATTTGAAGGCGTCTCCACATAGCTCTAGCTTCAGCTTCCTTGTTTGTCCTTGTTCCCAAATATTCAAAAAATGCAAGCATCATATTCCCATTATGATCTCACACAATGCCGCCAGTGCTTGCTCTGCCAAGATTGTCCTTAGTCGCTCTATCAAAATTAAGCTTAAACCAACCCATAGGAGGTGGGGACCACTTAACATTGGCTCTAGGGTTGACTACTCTAGGCACAAATTCATCTAATAAGGTTAATATTAAGGATTGAGCAATTGTGGTCTCCTGCAGATGAGGTTTATGGCTATCAAAGGGGATAAGGTTCACATTCTCATTGGCAAAGGATAGGATCCTAAAAATGATAGTTTGATAATCATGGATAGACTCATTAAAGACTCTATGGTTCCTTTCTAACCACACCTACCAAAGATAGTGATTGAGACAAATTTTCCACATGTATCTAAGTATTTGGCTTGAAAAGGGGCAAGGCCACTAGATGAAAAAATCAAGTACGATGGTTGGTTTAACCCAAGAAATATTGAAGGCCTGAAAAACCCCACTTAGAACAGTCAAGGAAAAAGGGCACTCAAGGAAAATGTGATAAATGGTCTCCCAATTAGCCCTACACAGATAACATCGATTAGTGATAAAAATACCTTTATGCATCATATTATCAATGGTTAGAATTCTTCCTTGGATAACCAACCATGAAAAGACTGCAATTTTTAGAATTAAATATTTTATCAAAACTAAATCCTTTTGGAGGATAAAATCCTCATCATCAAGCAGAAGCTTGTAAGATGATTTAACAGTGAACTATCCGTTTTTCGTAGGAGCCCAGGTCACTTGATCTTCCCTGGGTATCATGGGGATAAAATTTTCTCTGATAATGTTACAAAGATCATTTGATTCCACTTGAAATACCTGAATCCTTATTTTTTCCACTTCATTTTGCCTCTGTCCTCAACCATATAATCGGAGACTTTTCTACCAATGAGTTCTTCCATGATATAATTGATTCAGGATAAGTTAGGATATTGCATCAGTGGTTCATCCTTAGTGCACCTGTCATTCCAGAAATTTATCCTCTCACCATTGCCTAAAACCCATATTAAAATTTTTTTGATGATTTCCTTACAATTGAGAATTGCTTTCCAAAAAGTAGAACCTCTGATTGGAACTGAGTCACTTAAAAATTCCATATTTTGAAGATACTTTCATTTGATGATAGATTTCCATTCATTTTCTTCACTAGAAATGAGGCACCATGCCATCTTAGCTAGTAAATCTAAATTCATATGAGCAATTATCCTTAGACCTAAGTCTCCCTTTTCCCTGGGTCTGAACACTTTGGTCCATCCTACAAGTTGTATCCTCTTTTTCTCCTCTGATCCATTCCATACAAATTCTTTTTGGAGTTTCTCAATTTTATGGAAAACCTTCATAGGGGCTTTGAAAACGGAAATGAAATATACTGGAATGCTTTGAAGAGAGGCCTTTATGAGGGTCAGCTTTCTTGCTTGAGATAGAACATGACATTTCCATCCAACAAGTTTTTTTTTAATTCTTTCAATAACCCTGTCCAACATTGACTCTCTCGAAGAACCAATAAAAAGAGGGAGAGCAAGATATGAAGTGGGGAGGTTTGCTATATCACACCCTAAAATTTTTGTAATCTTTCATTGCCTCTAAATGGTGGTCAAGAAATATTACTTGCTTTTATTGAAATTAACTTTTTGACCAGTAGCATCCTCGTAGAGTTGCAGGATGTATTTAATTCATTTGGCCTCAACCATCGATGCCTTAGTTAATGGAAGGGTATCATCGATGAATTGTTGGTGAGAAACAACCCTAGTGAGAGATGTTTCCTTGATTCCCGATATTAGCCTTGAACTGCAAGCATTTTTTATGGTTTTGCCTAAAGCTTCTACCACAATGATGAATAACATGGGGCTGATAGGGTCCCCCTATCGAATTCCTCTACGACTTTGAAAGTAACCAGTAGTTGTTCCATTAATAAGAATAAATAACCATGCTTTAGAAATGCATTCTTTGATCAAATTAACCCATTGGTGGTAAAAACCAAACTTAAGGAGGACAATAACCAAAAATTCCCAATTTAGCTTATCAAATGCTTTGTTCATATCAAGCTTGAGGGCAAAAACAAACCTGTTAGTCTTATGAGTAGAGTGCAGAGCTTCATGAACTATGATAACTCCATCCAAGATTGAACTGCCCTAGACAAAGCTTCCCTGGTATAGATCTATGATGTGGGGTATAACATCTCTCATTCTATTTGCAATGGATTTAGTTAGGATCTTGTAAGAAACATTGAATAGACTGATTGGCCTGAAGTCAGCCATAGATTCAAGGGTTTGCTTCTTAGGAATTAGAGAAATAAAAGTAGATTTGAGAAATTTTGGGATATGATTGCTTGCTTGGAATTCTCTGCTAGCAAAAATTACATCCTCACTTATGATGTCCCAAAAAGCATGATAGAAATGAAGGGGAAAGCCATCGAGTCCAGGGGCTTTGTCTAGCTCCATGCTAAACAAGGCTTCCTTAATTTCCTCATTAGAAAAGGGTGTTAGAAGCTTAAGGTTTATATACTCATTTATTATGCTAGGAATGTATTGCAAGAGAATATCTTTGGCCTCCTCATTGCATTGTGATTCTTGACCAAGGATAGAATTGAAATAAGTTACTATCTCATTTTTTATTTCTGTTAAGTCTTGAGTAATAGAACCATCTACTTTTCTTAAAATTTTTATCTTGTTATTGCTTCTGTTTCTAAGCGTGGTGGTGTAGAAAAACTTGGAATTTGAGTCTCCATATTTCAACCAAAGAGCCCTTGATTTTTTCCTCCAATAGATTTCCTCATAGGCCAAAATGTTATGAAACTCTGCTAGTTTTATCCGTTCCTCCTGCCTAGTAGTTTCATCAGCATCACCATGTTGAATCCTATGATAAATTATCTTTAAAATTTTAACAACCTATTTTTTATTTTCAAAGAGGTTCCCAAATACCTCTTTGTTCCAATTTCAAATATTTTCCTTAACAAACTTTAATTTGCCAACAAGTTTAAAAGTTGCACTACCCTTGACAGGATGTTGCCGCCACTAAATTAAGTTATCTCTAAAATTGGAATGTTTTATCCACATAGATTGAAATATGAAAGGTTTCTTGAAGTACATAGATTTAGGGGTCTCCAAAAAAATGGTATTATGATCAGAGGTAATTTTAGGAAGGGCTTGTAGGGTAGAATCATCGAACAGAATTGTAGCCTCCTTTGATATAAAAAACCTGTCAAGCCTTTCTTGAATGAGATGACACCCTATTCGTCGATTGCTCTAGGTATAATTCACTCCTCCAAGTTTTACATCCATCAACATGTTGGAGTTCACAAAGTCATTGAACTCATTCATGCTCCTAATAGGTGGTCCATTTCCACCCATTTTTTTTGAAGGGTAAATAGGAGTGTTAAAATCCCCAGCCAAAATCCAGGGGACATTATGGAAGATTTCACTCAGATTGCATAAGTACTCCCATAGTAGAGATATCCCTTGAATTGAAGTCAGGGCATAAATATTTAAAATGATCCATGACCTATTGCTATTTATTTCCTTAAATAAAATGCTAAGAACCTTATCATATTTCTGAATAATGATGCCTTCTACTATCCGAGGATCCCAAAAAGTCATAAGGCCTCTAGACGCTCCTCTGGCTAATTTGCAAACCATCTCCCCTTGATTCCAGATTTTTTTGCTACTTTTTTTGACTGAATCTCATCAAATTTTTTTTCTTGCAACATGATAATAGTTGGATTCACTTGATTTCTTATTGCACTTACTTCCCTATGTTTGGGCAGGCCATTGAGGCCTCTCACGTTCCATGAGAGGAACTTCATTTAGATTGTTTGAGATTTCTTCCTCTCCCCATCCCTTGAGAGGGTTTTCCTAATTTGTTGTCTTCAAAACTTGGAATAACATGTTGAAACAAGGTTCTCTTTTTTCCATTGGCAATGTCATTATCAATTTTAATTTTTTGATGCTTAGCATTTGATATTATCCCTCTTATTTTTTACAGCCAAAATATATAGGAGACTTCACAGTGCTCCTGGTTTGTTTAGGACTAAACTGGGGGAGGCAATTTGTTGTAGAACCGAACTGCCATATTCCTCAGTCTAAAGAGTTTCACATATCTCCACCCCTACATCCAAATATTCTCCTTTTTTCTTGTATTCCCCTGGTCTGCTGGATGGACCCTCAGTAGGATTCACCTGGCTCCTAGTGATGATGTTAGGGAGATGAGATTTTTTATTTTCCAATGCCTCAACTTTCTTCCTAAGTTCTTTAGCATTAGGGTTTGGCTTTGGGATGCCCACTGGGCTTGAAGTATTTTTAGCATTGGGGTTTAAGGATCCCAACTTGGATGGGGATTCTAGAGATTGGGCATTAGGGTTTGGCTTTGTGATGCCCACAAGGCTTACAATAATTTTAGCATTAGGATTTGAGGATCCTAACTTGGATGGGGATTCTAGAGAGTCATAAAGGTTAGCCTGAAGGTTCTAGGCTTCCATATCTTTCGATAATCCTCCTACTCCCATATTGGATAGAATTGAAAATTTATTTGAAACTAGAGGATTGGAACTTACCTGAGTATTTTGGTTGCCAAAACTTGTTGTTTTCCTTTGTCTTTTTTGGGACCCTGCACCCTCTCTTTTCTTTTTTTGGTAGACATAGTTTGCCTAATTGAAATCACCTCTGCTAGGGAAACTCCTCAAATTTCCTCTGTCTAGCATAACCTGCTTCTAATTTTCTCTATTCATTTCCAAGTTAGGGCACTGATTGCATAGATGTCCTTGATTTTTGCATTCTGCATAGAATTTTGGTCTGTTATCGTATTCTATCGGTTATTTTTTATAGTATTCTCCATTCTCTAGATCCACAAACCTTGGTAATTCATTATCCAAATTAGCATTTACGCATATTCATGCATGAGTCATCCTTGTCCTGGCCAAGGTCACATGGTCAATGGAGATCAGGTCCCCTATAGTTTTGGCTATGCCCTGCAACCAATATTCATTGAAGAACTAGGTAGGTAGACTCGGGAGACGAACCCAAATAGGGGCAATGTTAATATTTTGCTTTTCAGGTTCAAAATATTCACCCCATCGTCTGAGAAAAAGGATCCTTTTGCCAAAAAACCAAGGACCTGATGTTAAAATGTGGTTAGCATCCTCCATATTGTTAAAACAGATAATGAAGAACCCTTGAGTTAGAGCTACCAACTCCAAGCTACCTACTGGAATTGATTTTCTACTTCATTATTATTGGATAATATTAACTAATTCCTCAAATGGCACCTTTTTTTTTGGTACTTGAAGAGATATGACTATTTTAAATGAATCAGGAAGGCTCTTAGTGAAATTGAAATTAAAAGCTTATCTTCAATTTTTTATCCCATGATTTGTAATTTTTATTTCAAGTTTGCTATTCTTCTAAGAAATTATTCTATATTTTCACCATCTTGAACTCTTAGTGTATATAGTTGTGATTGTAGGTGAAGAATAGTGGCTTCATTTCTACCTTTGAATATAATGCAAAGTTTTTTCCAAGCATCTTTAAAAGTTTTGGCCTCACTTATATGTGCTTGTATTTCATTTGATAACCTAAATGTTATTATCATGAGTGATTTTTCATCCCCTTCTTTATTTTCTTGTTTGCTTGTAACATCTTTAGAACATGTTTCTACTCTAGTGATTATATCCCAAAGTTTTTCATCTATAAGTATTTATTTCATTTTATTTTTCCAAGGAGTGAAATTTGGTCCCTTAAGTAACTGAGATTGTGAGAGAAAGATTTTTGTATTTTACATGGATGAGATTTCTTGTATATAAAAACTATTTTCTTCAATTGTTTTCTAGTTTTTCAAATAAATGTGGAATATCTAAATAAAGTGTGGTATTTAAGACATTAATGTCCGCTTCTCCCTTTTCTATCTCAACTCTTCTAATTTTATCTTTTCTTGACTTTTATTTTTAAAAATGTCCACTTTAAAATTTCTTATGGACCCAATAATATTTTCTTTTTTCTCATTTTTCAATCAAATTTTTGAACATTTACCAATTCCTTTTTATCTTATTTTAAATTTTCCTCTTCTCAAATATTTCCTTTGAATAAATCCCTTTAAATATATCTCATAAAGTTTCCATAAAAATGTGACTTCTAACTTTTTCTTTTGAATGTAGACTTTCACTTTAACTTTATGATTTTAAATAAATAATTCTCTTTTTAGAAAATTGGCCACATTTATTTTGATATATTGTAACTCCCTAAAATAAATAACCTATTTTAATTCTCAATTATCTTCACTAGATTTATTTTCCCTTTATCATTATTCAATTAGAAAAGTACATTTTATTCTCTAATGCCTTTATGTTTCTTTACAATAAGTCCCCTTTAATTTTCTCTCTTCATAAAATTAATCTCTAATATGCACATTATGGAAACCATGAACTATTGCAAGCATCCAATAATATTTGAACCTGAAATGTACCCTTTAAATAAATGTATGTAAAATTATAGTACCTAGGAAATAGAAATGGGATATAGCATTTTTCATCATATATTAATGCCCTAAGCTCAACCAATATGCATTGTACTATGTTCACTTTGATTTTTCTTTAATGTGATGTTCTTTGTTTCACATTAAAAAATAGATCTCAACCAATAAGATGTATCCAGATTGATTGTCATACATTATCTTCTTCTTCCACATAATTTACCTTAGTCATCAAATTCTAGCATATATTTACTTTTAATTGCAAAAATCTTAAACTTTCAGCAAATATTCCATTCAAAAATATGTCTCACATTTTTAGTCACCTGGAAGAGATGTTAGGAATTAGTTACTCTGGTTTGAACAATACTCTTGATGTTACATATAAACTAATTTTTCTTTTATTTAGGCAATACCACAAGAGACCACAATCAAAATAATATGTAGGGCACTATTTTATCAAAACACAGGTTGAATATTACATAGGGATCTAGAATATTAAATAAATGCATGCTAGATATGACATTATTTCATAAAAAAATACCTCTACACATTATTTCAATAGATAATAATTCAAACTAAGTTTAGTGGGCACAAAATATTTATATCAGAGGATGTAGAGGGTCAAATAGACCATCAAAATGATAGACTACTCAATATAGGCTCACAAAGTAGTAATATTTCAATAGTACCTTAGGTACTTCAAACACCTTAAACATTCAAGGGCATGCCATAGAATGGTGGCGTTTGTCCCTTTCCTCAAAAAAGCTTCTCCTTAAGAATGCACATGAGAATTTGATACCACATGTTGGAAATGGACTAATATTCAATGATCAATTCTCCATGTAAGGTTAAATAATTTCATCATATATCAAGTAGGAACTTAGATAAAATTATCTCACAAGATTATGAACAATATTTCTTATAAGAATGGAACTCACACATTGGGGAATAACACTAATGATATGATGTATTAGTTAGGCTTAGTTTTGTTTCTTAGGCTTAATTATTTTTATTTTTCTCCTATGTACTACGTGAAACTTCTTATAGATCACGTTATCTTTAGTTTGTTATATTTTTGTTAGCTTCTAGAGTTAACATTGTATGATCTCTATATTGATGGTAGTTAAATCTCTTATCATGTTATCTATATTTAGTTGGCTTCTTGTTATTTTTTATACGTGCTTATTTAAGCACTCCCTATAAAGCAATTTTTAGTTTCATGTTGTTTCCACATCAATGGTATTAGAGCAAGTTATGAAGGCATTGGGTTATTTCCAACTTTTGTTTTACTCGTGAGATGGTTTTGGGTTATTTTTAGCCATCATTCATGCATAGTGCTTGAAGAATCTTTATCAAACTTTACATAAGAAAGTGCTTGATCATTTTAGCCTTGTTTCGAATGAGAAGTTTATGTTTCTCAACTAAGTTCTTCTATCTATTTTAATTCAAAGTTACCAACACAAGTTTAATTCATTAGTTCAACATTCTCAGGTTCAACCAAGTGCTTGACTCAGGTCAAACAATGTTGCACAAGTCAAACAATGCTGCACAAGTCAAACATAATATATTACCTTGTACTTTCTAGCCATATGTATTTTTAAGTTCCTCAATGGAGTTGATATTTCTAGTGGTATTTTAGTTAATTATGAGTGACATTGATTCTCAATGTCAATGTGCATTGACTAAATTCCTAGGTGACAATGAAATACCTTGTTGTTGTTGGTCTATGTTTACTGGTAAATATTGATAATGAAACTTGTCATGAATGGCCATCAACAATTTAAACACAAAAATTAAAGCATTCGATTGGATGCTATTGGATAGCACTTTCCCCTGCTAGTTTGAGCTATGGATGACCTTTAAATAGTAGAAGATAACCTTCTTTATGACTAGTTTATGGTTAAAATTAGAGTTTCCTATTGGTAAACCCATGAAAATCATGGAAAAATTTAAACATATGGAATACAATTTGAAATGGATGTCATACTATAACTTGCATGACGTGGACACTTGGATGTGTTTTCCCTTAGTAGAGTTGCTTGTGCAAGGCTCTCGTTACATTTTTAGTTGTAAATGACAACATTTAGATAGTCATAGATGAAGGTGACAGCATTCAAATAGATAATGTACCATAGTTTGTGTTGATTCATGTGATGGTGATGACAGAGGAGTGTAGACCAACAAAAAAGGTGGTTATTAGATAAGGACCACATTTAGGCTACATTTTTTTTTGTTTTACCTACATTTTATAGTGGCCTTTAAACAAAAATCATAGAGTAGGCACTTACCATGTGATATAGCTTGTTTCTAATGATATTCTATGATGAAGGAGAGACTCAAAAACATTTAGATCATTGATCATATTTTAAACATTACACATTTTTGATGGATATTACAATCAATGGCACTAGACTTCCCAATGACAAAGTACCAATTTTTGGTTTTGAATAGTGATAGTGATGGCTTCGAATAACATGCAATATTGATAGATGGCACTTAATTGCTTAGTGCTATCTAAGGAGCTATTTCATGAAATGACCATTTATTTTTGAATCATTTTGACCATTTATTCTTGGATGGATCAAGTAATCATTTGAAAAAAATTATGTGCATAGTCATTGAGAAATTTGAACACAAAAATTGCACATTGGTCATGTTTAAATTTCTATTGAAGTCATTTTGTCTTTCCCGCAAGGTGAAGGATTAGGAGGTTGGTTTAAAAAATGGTATTAAATTAATTATTTAATTTAATAATTTTCAAACCCTTTATTAATTTATTAAATTAATTGCATTGATTATTTAATTAATTATATTAATTATTTAACTAATTGATATAGAATTTCCTTTTTGAAGCTAAAGCTTACCATTTTGTTGGTATCAAGGCCATTTATTATATTTGCTTGAAAAATCCACCTCTTTTAATTTATTTTTCATCTTAGGCATCAATTATTTAATTCCATCTAGCTATCACCCGTTCCACTATGGCCACCATTTTAGTGGAGCAAATGGTTGAATTAGCCCATGTTGTAAGTACCTTGTCTAATAAGGTCAATGAACAAGCAATCCAAAGTGGCCCTAGTGATGTCAAAATTACAACAATGCCATTTACTCCAAAAAAAAATGTGAGATCAAAATTTATGAGGGATCAAAGGATTTGGAGGTCCTAAATAATTGAATCCTCAATATGGGTACTTGGTTTACATATAGATAAGTTCCTAAATATGATAGAGTTCCATTTGTAAAACTAAAATTGTTTAAAGTAGCTTAAGTTTTGGTAACTGAACACCAACATACTCAAAATGCTATTGGCAATTGGGATAAATTTGTAAAGACATTGAAGGAAACCTTTTACCTTCAAACTATAGTGAATGTCTCATTATCAAGTGGCTTCACCTAAGGAAAGGACACAATATGAAGGTATAAGATTATATTTATCAATTTAACAAGTTGAGAATACTAAATGGCATGTATGATTCATCTAATGGACTGATTATCAAATTTAAGAGTGGTTAGTAGGAACTTGTTGGTCAAAATGACCACATGGAGGGTGATGAGGCCTGGAAATGCCTCAATCATAACATGTTTTGTACACTAAAAATGCCTATAAACTCTTATGTTTTATCTGATATGTTAGTTAAGTTGATTTAATATGCTGTATATTAACCATTTTGCATGATCAATGTATTTGAAATATTATATGCTTGATTTTACGACTTTTTGCATAGTTTTGTGTTCTTTTTGCTATGATTTGCTACAATGGGATATGCTTAGAATAATAGCAGCATTTCACTAATCATATTTTGATTTGTTTCAAGCATTTACTTCACCTAAATCGGCAACAGATGCAAGCAAACTGTTCTTGTGCGACAAAAGCGAGTCTTTCCCATGTAAATTCCAGCCATTTGTCCATAAAAAGCAAGGCATGGAATTCACATGAGGAAAGGGATGAAGACCATTAGAATTTGATCTTAGGAGATAACCCACCTGAGAGATGTAGAAGAAATCAATGGAAAAGCATACATTTGTTCATTCCGAAGTATCTTCGGAATGAACAGATATCTTCGGAATGAAGAAAGAACAGCATCTTCGGAATGAGCGGATCTTCGGAATGAAGAATGCAGCATCTTCGAAATGAGCGGATCTTCAGAATGAAGCATGCAGTATCTTCGAAATGAGCGATCTTCGGAATGAGAATGCAGTATCTTCGGAATGAGCGATCTTCGGAATGAAAATTGCACTGTCTTCGGAATGAAGCCACTTATCTTCGGAATGAAGAACAGAATGTGTTTTTGACCTTTTGACCGATTTTTGAAGTCAGAAAAAGGGAAATAAAGGTTGGAAAAAGTAAAGAGAAATATCTTCCATCTGTCTTTGCCGTCATTGCCGACCAAATCCATCATTAAGGGAAAGATCAGGTTTTAGTCCTCTTCTAGGATAAAACCAGAATTTGTTGCAGCATTGTAGGATTAGATCTTTTGAGATATTCTTTGTTTGTAATCAGATCATAGGATAGCTATAAATATTGCTCCCGTTCAGGTTGAGCTTAGTAGTAAGTAGGAGAAAGTAGAAAATAGAGTAAGGAAGCTAGCAAAAAATACAGAGTATAACTAGAAATTGAGTTGTTACAGTCTTGTAACGATTTTTCAATGAGAATTCTTGTAATCATGTCTTTTGATCAATAAAGTGCACCAGTTCTATTTCAAATTACTTGTAAATGAGTGTGATTAAGATTTAGAAAAAGAGAGAGACTTACACCTTCTTTTGGACAAAGAGGCTGGCCACTTCCAGACCTAGGAGGAGGACTAACAAAGCAGGTTTTTATTCTGATTTTGCTGCAACAGAATGAGTTGTAGAACTTGTTATGTCAAATTGCTTGTAAATAGTTGACAATATTTGCAGTATTAGTTTATTTATGCTAAGTTTAATCTTGTGCTTAAAGCTTTTAGTTGCAATCTTACTTTCAGAAAAGTTTCCACTTTATTTTCAGGTTGTTATTTCTAGAATTTACTATTTTTCAGCAATTTCTTGCATTTTTATGTTTTGCTGTCAAAATCTGAACAGAAGATTGACAACCTTCTGTTATAGAATTTTGATAGTTTTTATTTCCACATTAGATCTAGACTTTCATTACTACAAAAGTAATTAGATTTCCTTCTACGCAATTAGGATCGGACTTTCAATTACGCAATTGTTAATTCTGCAATATAATTAGGTCTCATTCTGCAATTGTAATTAGGACTTCATTTCTGTAGTTAGTGATTAGTTTCCAATTCTGCAACTTAGATTAAGATTTAATTCATGCAATTTAGAGATAGGAATGTTCCAAAACCCCCCACAAAACCGGTTCCACCAATAAGACTTGTTGCCCTAGATTGACCTAAGTTATAGCTGTTTCACTTCTTCTTCTGCAGATAGCCTTGTACACTCGCCCTGGATTGACAGATTCATTGAGAATTAATGATGGTATAACGACTACGCATCATTTTGGCACCGTTGCTAGGGAATAGTGTTGTCAGAAGAAAACAAATAGTCCAATAGCTGTAATCAGACTAAACTGTGAACATTCAGGTTAAAATCTGAATATAACAGCAGAGTAAGATAACAACTATTGACTTAATTTATGTCATTTAGGAGTAAACATGAATGAGTAAGTCTAGGGAGACCCCAAAGGATCCCTGGCTTGTCCCATTAAGGAGATCTTCACGCCTAAGGGGTGAATCACCTGTGTTTGAACTACCTGAAAGATTGAAAGAAAAATCACCAGTCTCACCATCAGTAGAACATTTTGAGAAAGGAAAATCACCAATTGTATCAACAGAATATCTTAAGGAAGATAATTCATCAGACTCATCAATAGAAAAGTTTGAACCTCTTGAGAGAACAATTTGGAAAGCTTTAACTTCTCCTAGGAAACAAGAAACTATGGCAGAAGGAGGCAATGTAGATGGCCAGCATGGCTATGTTCATAATGAAGGGGATGATCAGGATATACTCCAACCGTCCAGAACATTTGAATATCCTATTCATCTGAATCCAACACAAAACTCTCCCATGAAGACCATTTCACCTTCAGTACTTCCCACCTTTCGAGGTGTTGTATCTGAAGATCCTGACCAGTTTTTGTTTGAATTCAAGGTAGTATGTCAGACCTATGATTATATAAATGACAATAAAAAACTTAAGGTTTTTCCCTCAACTCTCAAGGATTCAGCATTACGCTGGTTCATGAGCTTAGAGCCAAATTCCATAAGAACCTGGGATCAAATGGAGACTGTCTTTTTAGACAAATATCAGGAATACTACCGTGTAAGGAATAGAAAAGATGAGTTATTTAGAATCAAGCAGGAAGATGATGAGACCTTGGAAGATTATCTTGATAGGTTCTCCTTTGTTCAAAGGAGATGTGGACTAGTAGAACCAGAATTATGTAAAACCATCTTTTTGAGAGGATTGCAAGATGAATCCGAGAGAAGTCCTGGATTTGATGGGAAAAGGGGATGTAACCACTCTCAGTAATGAGGAAATTATGGATCTCTGTAGGAATTACTCTCGCACTAAGCAGAGAAGAAGAAAAAGCCGCACAAATGGTACTGATGTAAAGGACCTGATAGAGGAACTTGCAAATTTCAAAACTGATATCCTAGTGCATCTAAACACTACTTTAGGGGAAATCTCTGCAAAAGCTAAAAACACAGAACCTTTGGCAATTTATTGCCCAAGATGTAGAAGTAAACATGCTTTGCGGGAATGTCCTTTGAATAAAACATCTATCTCGACCATTTGTAGTATCTGTTCGAAAAGGCATTCAACTGATCAATGCCACCTGCTACCACAACTCAAAACTGTGTTAGAAAACCAGACTGAGGAACTCAACTATATTGGACCAAAACAAGGGGGGAATTTCTCTCAATATCAAAATCCCCCTCGTTTTCCTACAAATTGGGGGCATAATCCTGGTACTATGCCTTGGGGACAATCAGAACCACCCCAACGTCCTTGGAATTATCCTCAATGGACAAATTCCCAAGAATGGCCACAATCAAATTGGAGTAATCCAACCTGGAATCAGAATCAAAACAACCCCTCATGGAATCAAAACAATCCAGCTTGGAATCAAAATCAGACTAATCCACATTGGGTGCAAAACCAACCACAGTGGAATCAGCAATACCAGTCCTATCCAAGGCAGCAAAGGAATCAAGGTCAAACTCAGCATTTGTTACCTGCACCTAATCAAAATTTTCAAGAAAAACAACAACAAACACAGCAAGTGAAGCAACCTCAATTGCCAGCTCAGCCAGTCACTAATCCAAATAGTGTAAGACAGACACCTCCTGTCTATGTGGCTGAAGCTGAAGAAAATATTGAAATTAATGTTCTTGATTGTAGTGACATTCAACTCCGTTCAGGAAAAGTTGTACCTGAACCAGTTTTAATGGAAACCAAAGATAATGAAGAGCAAGAATCATCAGAACCAGAGAGAATCCAACCAACAAAAGAAACAGAAAAATTGGATCCAACAATAGAAAAAGAGACACAAGCAGAACAATTACCAAGGATAGTTCCATATCCTGAAAGACTTAATGCAATACCAAAAAATTTTGAGTCAGAATTGGTCAAAGAACTCAAAAAGTTGACTATCTCATTACCCTTATTGCAAGCCATTAAGGAAATACCAGAAATTAATAGTACTGTCCAAAATTTGTGCATTAAAAGAGCAGGAAGAAAGAAGAAAGCATTCCCCAAGACTGTGCAGGTTGAAGGGAAGATAGCTGATCTCTTATCTGGAAAACTACTACCTCCAAAGTATAGTGATCCAGGAAGCCCATTTATCACAGTCACCATAGGTTCAGTACCAATATCAAATGTTTTAGTGGATCTAGGAGCTGCAATAAATGTCATGACTAAAGATACAATGGAACAATTACAACTCAAACATCTCAGCCCCACATTTACAGTTTTAGAAATGGTTGATAGGTCAGTTGCAAAACCCTGAAGGAATCATTGAAGATGTCCCTATAGAAGTTTCTTCTTGGGAATTCCCTGTAGATTTTCTGGTTTTACGACCAAGAAATTCAGCACATGGATATCCCATTATTTTGGGAAGACCTTGGCTTGCAAGCTGCAATGACCTTCATAGACTGCAGATCTGGAAATATGACTATTTCAAATGGTATTGAGCTGAAACAAATTTCTTTATATCCTCCTGCAAAACCATCTAGCAAATTTTTAGGTCAGTTATGGTTTTCTGACTCAGATGAAGAACCGGAAGAGGTCATTTCTACACTAGCTACCTTAGTAGTAAGAGAACACACAGAAGACCTCAGTGACACAGAAAACTTAGAAAATGAAACAATCTCGATGAATGTTCTGCATGAACAAGGTTTAGAAGGGGAAGCAACAAATATCCAACAATTGATAAGTAATGAGGAGAATCAAAAATCTGAAGATGTATCATCTGTGCTATCACAGGGAAACTCTGTTTCACTACCACATGGATGGCACCATCATCTGATTTTTCCTTCTCACTGTTCCATACAAGATATGCTTCCCTCAAGCAGCAATGAAACAGAAACTGCTTCGTTTCTCCCATCTCAACAATGTCCTCTTAATCCCTTAAACACCAAGTATGAAGGAGTGAATTCAGTCCTTCTAAATACAAAACAAATAGAAGTCCAGCCAGGCAAATTTTTGAACATCTACAACCAGCTTACTAGGGAAGAGGAAGAAAAATTGATAGTTGTTTTGCAGAAGCATGTTCATGCTTTTGCTTGGAACTACAAAGATATGTCAGGAGTTCATCCTGATATATGTACCCATAGAATCTATATTGAAGAAGTCAAGCCGATCGGACAACCTCAAAGAAGATTGAATCCTGCCTTAAGAGATATTGTGAAAGAAGAAATTGAAAAACTCCTGGAAGTAGGATTCATTTACCCAATTTTTGATAGCCAATGGGTTTCTCCATTGGTAATAGTTCCTAAGAAAAATGGAAAAATGAGAGTATGTGTAGACTATAGAGAGTTGAATAAGGTGACATACAAAGACCATTTTCCATTACCTTTCATAGATCAAGTGTTAGATACTCTTGCTTGAAAAAGATACTTTTGTTTTCTTGATGGATTTAGTGGATATAATCAAATTCAGATTGCACTCGAAAATCAAGAAAAGACAACTTTTACATGTCCATGGGGAACATTTGCCTATAGGGTTTTACCTTTTGGTTTGTGTAATGCCCCAACAACTTTTCAATGAGCGAGTCCTAGCAATTTTTGCTGATTTGACCACCAAAAGTGTTGAAATTTACATGGATGATTTCACAAGTATGTGGACAAACTTTTGATTTTACATTGGAAAATCTTGATAAAGTCTTAACATGCTGTGAAACATACCACTTATCCTTAAATCCAGATAAATGCTTCATGATGATGAAGGAAGGGATAGTTCTTGGTCATCACATCTCTCCTGAAGGGATCCAAGTTGATCCAAAGAAAGTTGAAATTATCAAGAATCTCCTTCCTCCTAAAACTCAGACTAATGTCAGAAGTTTCCTAGGACACATTGGTTTTTACCGTAGGTTTATTCCCAACTTTAGTACAATAGCCAGTCCTATGTTTGCCTTATTGACTAAAGATTCTGAATTCTCCTGGACTGCAAAGTGTCAGGAAGCATTTGAAGCTCTGAAAGAAAAATTGATAACTCCACCTGTGCTCAGAGGACCTAATTGGACATTACCATTTCACATTCAGACTGATGCCTCCAATACAGCAATTGGAGCAGCATTAGGACAAATTGATAATGGTGAACATTATACCATCTACAACATTAGCAAGAACTTGACAAGAGCAGAGAAAAATTATACAACAATTGAGAAAGAATTCCTAGAAGTAATTTATGCCATCAACAAATTCAGGCATTATATCACAGGTTATCAAATATTTATTCACACAGATCATACAACCATTAAGTATTTGATGAATAAACCTATGGTAAGTGCAAGAATTATTCGTTGGTTGCTGTTGCTACAAGAATTTGATATCACCATAATCAACAAACCAGGAAAAGCTAATGTTGTGGCAGATTTCTTGTCTAGGTTGCAGAACACGGATGAAGGGGAATTAGTTGATGACACTTTTCCTGATGAAAAACTATTTGCTATATCAGTTCAATCACCTTGGTTTGCGAGATATAGCCAATTATTTGGTCACAGGGAAAGTTCCTCCACATTTTACTTCAAAACAAAAAAAACAATTGATCAAACAGAGTTCTTATTTTGAATGGATTAAGGGTATGCTTTTTAAATGCAATCCTGACCATGTGTTACGTAGGTGCATCCGAAAGGATGAAGTGTATGATATCCTTAGAGCTTGTCATGATGAACCCTCGGGTGGACACTATTCCGTAAAAAGCACGGTTAGAAAAATCTTGGGGATAGGATATTATTGGCCATCTCTTCACAAGGATGTGAAAAAGTACATCAGGCATTGTGATGCATGCCAAAGAATGGGGAAACCCACTCATACAAATGAGATGCCATCTGCAGCCTCAAATGGTTTTAGAACCATTTGAGAGGTGGGGGCTTGATTTTGTAGGACCTATTGATCCACCTTCTCAAGGAAATATGCATATTCTAGTATGCACCGATTACACGACAAAGTGGGTAGAGGTGTGTGCTTTCAAACATGCTCGTGAAGAGAAGGTCGCCGATTTCTTGTATACTCAATTTTTTTAGAGATTTGGAGCTCCACGGTCTATCACCACAGACCAAGGACCCCAATTTGCATCCAAAGTCATAAAAGCATTTACAGAATTGTATGAAATCAAACATAGGAAATCATCACCTTACCACCCACAAGCAAATGGCCGGGTTGAAGTAACAAACAGGGAACTAGAACACATCTTGACAAATACAGTAGCTTTTCATAGGAAAAATTGGCTAGACAAATTACCTGAAGCAGTTTGGGCCTACAATACTACTTGGAAGTCCACTATTGGATTCACACCTTATGAACTAGTCTTTGGTAAAAAGCCTCTCTTACCTATTGAATTTGAGCTACTAACATTGCGCACAAGACTTGGAAATTGGAATTGAATTGTCGCGAGCACGGACAGAAAGGATTCTACAAGTGAATGCATTGGATGAACTTAGATTGGATGCTCTGCACCAAACTGAGGTAATTCAAGAGCAGAGGAAGTTGTGGCATGACAGTCACATTCAGCAGAAGAAACTTCAACAAGGAGATTGGGCTTTACTGTTCGATTCTCAATATGAAGACTTCCCTGGAAAACTGAGAACTAGATGGTTGGGACCTTACTGGATTGAAGAGGTATTTAACAACGGAGCAACTCGTTTATCCCCCATTGATGGGTCACGAAGAAAGTTGGTAGTGAATGGACATCGCCTCAGGGTATACCATACACCTCTGACTAAAGAAGAATTCTTGCAAGCAACTTGATAGTTTGGATACACGACGAGTGGAAGAGATTCCTTCTTCCACTTCAAAACAATCAACATGATCAAGTGGATTTCAAGAAAAAATAGAAAATACAAAAAAATCAGAAAAATAGAAAACAAAAAGATGAATAAATTCTGAGTATGAATTCCTTCATGGGCATGGTTTCAGGGGAAATCATGAAATTCCTTCATGGGCATAGTCAGGATCCAAAAAAAAAAGAGAAAAGGAGAGGTAAAAAAAAAAAGAGGGGAAAATCAAGAAAAAAAAAAAGGAGAGAAAAATGAATAACTCAGCAGTGAAAACCTTTTCTTAAGGCACTACTGAGTTGGTGTGCATGAAAACCAGTTTTCTGGCATGCATAACCTTGAGAAATTTTTGAACCATCATTGTACAAATTCACCTAGTGCACTTGTTTTGAAATGTTGCAGAAAATCTCAACAGAATATCAACAAAAGCAGTCATTCTTCAAAAATTGGCATTAACTATTTTTATCAGGTATATATTTCTTACATTTCTTCATTGTAAAATGATTGGTATATAGTATGTGACAATTAACCATTAGCATAAAAGGTATTCATAAGAGTTGGCATACTTAAAAACATGTTTTGAGAATGAAAATATTGATTTCTGCCTAATCTTCGGAACAAGAATGCCAAAAACAGTGCCTGTTGTATTATCTTCAGAAATAAAATTGTCTTCAGAATGACAGCAAAATGGATGTTGCACTTTGTCTTCAGAAAGAAACTTTATCTTCGGAATGACAATTTGTCTTCAGAAAGAAACTTGGTCTTCAGAATGACGATTTGATGCATCATCTTTGGAATGAAGATCTATCTTCGGAATGAAGATCTGTCTTCGGAATAAGGGTCTGTCTTCGGAATGACGATTTACTTTCACAATACAGCTTTATCTTCGAAATGAGGATTGATCTTCGAAATGAAGATCTATCTTTGAAATGAAAATTTTGCAAAGAGGATTTGTCTTCGGAATGAAGACCTATCTTCGAAATGAGGTCATAATCTTTGGAATGAGGATTTGTCTTCGGAATGAAGACTTGTCTTCAGAATGAGGTCATAATCTTCGAAATGAAATTTTGTTTGCATTTTCAGAAAGAGCATTTCCACGTGGCATCAAGAAAATAAGGTACGACAAAATAAAGATTTTTTCTTAGTTGCATGCGAACAAGGGACACGTGTCAATTAGCACATGGTCTATTTTTGCACTCATTGGAAATACGGAGAACGTGACCAACCATATGCCACAGTTTTAATGTCAATAAACATGCACGTGAGAATCTACAAAACTAATGAGGTGGATCTACGATAAGGACATCCATGCAATTATCAACGAAAGTGTACAGGTAGAAGTAGATAATTTGTGCCATCTTTCTTTTCAAGACGTGTTGTAGTTACAATGTCACGAATACGGATCATTCGAAGAAGACGATAAATAGGGCAACGAAGGTTTCAACTTAGAACTCTACAAATTTGCAACAGAAAACAGCCAGCTATATCCCATGATGAAGATAATTTGGCTCAATTGCTTCTGGGTTTATCAAGAGCAGATGACTCAGTTGAGACAGACATAGAAGTTCATCCTGAAATAACACTCCTTCATTCTGAAGAAGTGCCTGTTCATTCTGAAGCATTGCCTTCTTGTTCTGAAGATGCTTCAAAAATGGTGAGAAATATTGCAGAGGATGTTGAAAATGAGCCACCAACACAGAAACAGTCCCAACAGCAAGAAAATGCTCAAGTAAGTACTCCTACTGAGGTCCCTGCATTTCAACTTGTTACACTTCTAGTAGAAACAACAGATAAGGGGGTACAAGTAGAAATACTATCTGATGACAACCCCATAGAAATAGCAAATAAGGGGGTGCAAGTAGAGTTATTGACAGATGAACAACCGATGGAAGTGGCAAAAAAGGAGTACGAGATAAATCGTTGCCTAGGATCCCCCTGTAGTAAGACCACCTAATATTGTGTCCCTAGAGCAAGTACAATGCAGACATAGCTAGCTGGATGATTAGATATGAACAGCTTGCCAATAAAACTGAAAAATTCAAATTGGAAGCAAAACAGCTAGAAGCCAAGGACACAAAAATTCAGGCATTGAAAGAAAAGGTATCTGACTTGTGCCAAATTGCTGAGTTTTTAGTCCAATTTAGACGGCCAGCTAGATTTTATAGCCTTATTTTGAAGGAAAAATACCTTAGATGGCAGGTCATGAGGATTACTTCAAACCTTCCATATAAATTGGACACTATTGAAGATTTTCTAGAGGCATATTTTGACAGTCCTTTTGAGCAGAAAAATCTCTTGTGTGAACTGTTTTTGCATAGTTTCTTCATTCCTAGAGGAAGTTGACTCTCATCCTCAAATCTACATTGGAGATGTTCAGTTGAGAGCATTTATGTCTACTTTGCAAAATCAGCTTTATTGGGATCATGAGAAAAGGCAGAATAAAGTGATTGAAACAAGGGCTGAGTTGTTAGTCAGAGCAATCCAGCCAAATCACCTAAATATCACTCAACAGCACTTCTCAATGATGAACAGGGATGATATTAAGAGAATGTACTTGAACAATTTGAGGGACTGTGTGACCAGATTTAACAATTTCTGTGATCACAATTTCTTCCCAGCATTGTCAGTATGCAGAGACAGATGGAATGAACTTTCCATGTCTTTGAGGAAAAGAGAACCTATCTCCCCCATCAATCTAGAGTGGTCCAGAAGAAGAGCAGAAGGTGTAGTCCAACTGATCCAGATCATGCAACATAACTGGATAGGTCTCAGGTTCAGGCCTCCAACCATCATTACTCCAGTTCCATTCTACTTTGAGGAAGATGCCCAGCCTGATGAACAATTTGAAGATTGGCTCAGAAACATTCAAGAAAACAGGGGGTATTACATAGGCAAGAAGTTATTCTACAGGTCATGGAATCTAAACATGGACATATGTGATTCCATAGCCCAACAGAATGCATGAGGGCATGCATTAATATAAGTTGGGGGGAAAATGATGAGGCCTGGAAATGCCTCAATCATAACATGTTTTGTACACTAAAAATGCCTATAAACTCTTATGTTTTATCTGATATGTTAGTTAAGTTGATTTAATATGTTGTATATTAACCATTTTGCATGATCAATGTATTTGAAATATTATATGCTGATTTTACAGCTTTTTGCATAGTTTTGTGTTCTTTTTGCTATGATTTGCTACAATGGGATATGCTTAGAATAATAGCAGCATTTCACTAATCATATTTTGATTTGTTTCAAGCATTTACTTCACCTAAATTTGGCAACAGTGCAAGCAAACTGTTGCTGTGCAACAAAAACTGGTCTTTCCCATGTAAATTCCAGCCAGCTGTCCATAAAAAGCAAGGCATGGAATTCACATGAGGAAAGGGATGAAGACCATTAGAATTTGATCTTAGGAGATAACCCACCTGAGAGATGCAGAAGAAATCAATGGAAAAGCATACATTTGTTCATTTCGAAGTATCTTCGGAATGAACAGATATCTTCGGAATGAAGAAACACAGCATCTTCGGAATGAACGGATCTTCGGAATGAAGAATGCAGCGTCTTCGGAATGAGCGGATCTTCGGAATGAAACATGCAGTATCTTCGGAATGAGCGATCTTCGGAATGAGAATGCAGTATCTTCGGAATGAGCGATCTTCGGAATGAAAACTGCATTGTCTTCGGAATGAAGCCACTTATCTTCGAAATGAAGAACAGAATGTGTTTTTGACCTTTTGACCGATTTTTGAAGCCGAAAAAGGGAAATAAAGGTTGGAAAAAGTAAAGAGAAATATCTTCCATCTGGTCTTTGCCGTCATTGCCGACCAAAGCCATCATTAAGGGAAAGATCAGGTTTTAGTCCTCTTCTAGGATAAAACCAGAATTTGTTGCAGCATTGTAGGATTAGATCTTTTGAGATATTCTTTGTTTGTAATCAGATCAGAGGATAGCTATAAATATTGCTCCCATTCAGGTTGAGCTTAGTAGTAAGTAGGAGAAAGTAGAAAATAGAGTAAGGAAGCTAGCAAAAAATACAGAGTATAACTAGAAATTGACTGTTACAGTCCTGTAACAGTTTTTCAGCAGAATTCTTGTAATCATGTCTTTTGATCAATAAAGTGCACCAGTTCTATTTCAAACTACTTGTAAATGAGTGTGATTAAGATTTAGAAAAAGAGAGAGACTTACACCTTCTTCTGGACAAAGAGGCTGGCCACTTCCAGACCTAGGAGGAGGACTAACAAAGCAGGTTTTTATTCTGATTTTGCTGCAGCAGAATGAGTTGTAGAACTTGTTATGTCAAATTGCTTGTAAATAGTTGACAATATTTGCAGTATTAGTTTATTTATGCTAAGTTTAATCTTGTGCTTAAATATTTTAGTTGCAATCTTACTTTCAAAAAAGTTTCCACTTTATTTTCAGGTTGTTATTTCCAGAATTTACTGTTTTTCAGCAATTTCCTGCATTTTTATGTTTTGCTGTCAAAATCTGAACAGAAGATTGACAACCTTCATTACAGAACTTTGATAGTTTTTATTTCCACATTAGATCTAGACTTTCATTACTGCAAAAGTAATTAGATTTCCTTTCTGCAATTAGGATCAGACTTTCAATTCTGTAACTGTTAATTCTGCAATATAATTAGGTCTCATTCTGCAATTGTAATTAGGACTTCATTTCTGCAGTTAGTGATTAGTTTCCAATTCTGCAACTTAGATTAAGATTTAATTCATGCAATTTAGAGATAGGAATGTTCCAAAACCCCCCACAAAACCGGTTCCACCAATAAGACTTGTTGCCCTAGATTGACCTAAGTTATAGTTGTTTCACTTCTTCTCCCCGAGATAGCCTTGTACACTGCCCTGGATTGACAGATTCATTGAGAATTAATGATGGTATAACGACTACGCATCATAGGGGAGTAAGGAGTATTCTTCTTAAAATTTTACTAAGTGTAGGATGCAATCATGACAGCACAACATACTGATCCTACAGACGGAGCTAACGAATAAAGGTCATGACACCGTGACATTTTGAGTCCAAAAAACCAAGTAAGGAATAAAAGTCATGATAACACAAAAATTTGAAGGCCAAGGCGGAAATGAAGACCAAAATTCATGACATCATGAGATTTTGAAGGCTAGAGCAAAAATGAATACCAAAAGTCATGATGGCGCAACATTTTGAAGGCCAAGGGCAAAGCTAAGGCAAATGGTCATGACAACATGACATTTTGAAGGCCAAGGTAGAAATGAAGACCAAAAGTCATGACAACATGATATTTTGAAGGCCAAGGTAGAAATGAAGACCAAAAGTCATGACAACGTGACATTTTGAAGGCCAGGAGCAGAGCTAAGGCAAATAGTCATGATAGCATGATATTTTGAAGGCAAGGGTAGAAATGAAGACCAAAAGTCATGACAACATGACATTTTGAAGGCCAAGGGCAGAGCTAAGGTAAATAGTCATGACAACATAACATTTTGAAGGCCAAGGCAGAAATGAAGGCCAAAAGTCATGATAGCATGACATTTTGAAGGCCAAGGGTAGAAATGAAGACCAAAAGTCATGACAACGTGATATTTTGAAGGCTAGGGTAGAAATGAAGACCAAAAGTCATGATAATGTGACATTTTGAAGTGCAAGGAGCAAAGCTAAGGCAAATGGTCATGATAGCGCGATATTTTGAAGGCCAAGGTAGAAATGAAGGCCAAAAGTCGTGATAGCACAACATTTTGAAGGCCAAGGTGGAGCTAAGACAAATGGTCATGATAATGTGACATTTTGAGTAAAGGATAGCTGGACCATGATGCCTTTGAAGAGATCAAGGAGGATTGTTGTAACAAGAAGATCTTAACCATTTCCAGTTGAAGGCTCCATGCTCTCATAACTGCCTCTTTACTAGAATGAGCCTACGAGCATAATATTGTAACAACTTTCAATTTTTCTATTATGTAAAACTATTATATATAGGATGAGTGACCTAAACAAAAGGTCGGCTCTTAGGTGTTTACAAGGCTATGTATACAGACTTCTAAAAGCTAATAAAAGATCATCCATTCTGGTTTCTGGCTCATTGGTGTTCTAAATCAAGTATGTATGGATTGTTAATTGCTACATAAGGTTAGGTTGAATGTAACTTGCTTTAATTCTTACTCTAAATTCCTGCAACAAAGTTCTGCTAGCTCTAAAATTAACTTTACCAATAAGCTTACGTTTGAATAGATTTACACCAAAAGCTTAGTTTCTCTATTTTGGTGGTTCAAATAAATGCTTCTCTGCAAAAGGTTGTTTAAATAGTTTTGTTGTTATCTAATATGTACCACTTAAATATTCTAGCCATAGCTATATTTCCCTCTCTTTATGCATTTTCCTCTCTCTCCCTTTTCCTAAAATAAGCAAGGAACCAACCTCCTCTAGAGATTGAACCGGGTAAACTCTGTTTTAGCCTGGTCTTTCAATGTTGGCAAAGTCTTGGGTGCAAACGTAACCAAAGGCAGATTTTGCACCAATAATTTTTGGCACGCCCGGTGGGACCCAATCCCATGCAGTATATAGATCAAAGTTCTGGTGAATACCTTTGCCCTATTTATTTTTTATAAATCACCTGGCGACTCCACCCAAGAAAGGAACCCTATGAAAGCCTTTACCCAATTTTTGGTTATATACCATATTTTATGATAACCAGATCTAAAGCAAAAAATTTAGAAGAACCCATCGAGTTCTTCGAACTACACCTTGGTAGCCTTAGAGCTAATCCTATTTTAGTTGCTAGAACAACTTCTTCATATACTGCTAACACAGGATACACAAATCTTCCCCTACAGCCTTCCCTAGTACTGCTGCTAGTGGAACTTTAACTCCAACTACCCATATACCCATAAGATCTAGTAGAACTATAATTACAATGGCCGCAAATCAGCCAATTCTACCCTATCCTTTATGGAACCACATAGGCCCCCTGAACCTAGTAGCTCAACATCCAATTCTAGTAGTGGCCTTAAAAGCATTACCCTAGTATGATGGTACTAGAAAGATGACCTATGAACATTGTCAAGATGTAGCAACGCTCACCCCGATACATAACATCACTAAAGAAGATGTTATGATAATATTACTAGTTATTTCCTTGAAAGGGAAAATGCTCTATTGGTACAGAGCCCTTGACAACCAAACTATATCTACTTGGGCCCAACTTATCGATAAACTAGTGGAAGAATTCAATGAACATGCAGATCCATTCTCCCTACTAAATCAGTTTACTATTATCTAAAAACACCCTCAAGAAGAGATAATCAACTTTAACATCAGATTCAATCAAACTTGGCAAAGAGTACCTGATATACTAATACCGACAAATGAACAATCAATGTATTATTATCTAAGAGCTTTCAACTCAGATATAAGTATGGCTATCAGGCAGTCCCAAGTATTTACCTTCCCAAAAATTTACCAAGAAGCACAGAAAGTAGAAAGATATGATCACTATTGGAAGGTTCCCTACAAAGATGATAATGCCTATTTTCCCAGATCTACCTCAAGCATCGAATTCTCATTCCTCCACTCCTAATGCAAGTCTCCCTAAATGGACTGGGTAGCCTAATATTCTAGTAATACAAGCACCTCTCACTCCTCCAATGCTTCCTACTATTCCTGCACTTCCAATAGCAATAGTTCCATCGACTCCAGATCTTCCACTTGTAGCTCTACAAGACTTACAAGCATCCATGAAAACTTTGACAAATAAGATGACTTCAATGGAAAGAAGAGAAGTAGAAAGGAATTTCTAACCAAGGAGGTTCCCACAAGTAACAAAATATCAAGCCTCCACGAGTGGTAGAAGCTATGATAAATCTAACATGGTTTATGCCAATGAAGAGAGTGAACCCAAGTAACATTTCGACAGAATCAAAATTTTGGTGTTCCACATGTAATGATCCACATGGTGAAACTTCTTGCATGATTCATCAACATCATGTCCAAAGGTAGCTATTGAAAAGGCCAAAAGAACCCTCAAGGGTCAGGTTAATATGATCAGAGAAGAGAATCAAAATTTCATGATGCCTTCTATTGAACAAGTAGTTATCCTAACCAGATCAGGGAAGAAACCCTTATAGGTTGATCCCAAAGAGCTTAACCCCTTGAAGGTGCCTTCACCTATAAGAGACCCTATTGAGAAAAGAACCTCCTATGAGAAAGCTCCCTAGAATTCAAGTCAAAAGGGAGCAGAAGCTCGTAAAGAAGCACCTTAGTAGAAGGAAACAGAGACGCAAGAACAAGCTAGAGATAAACTGAGATACCCCTCACTGACTAAGCATCAAAGAATTGATGCTACTCAAGGGTACAGGAATAAATACGACACAAGTGTAAAAGAGAAAAGTGTCAACCCTCTCCCATTCAACATAGTTGAGGAAATGAAGAAAACACCTTCCAAAGCAACTATGTATGAAGCTTTGCAACTTCTAGGGTAGATCGACTTGTTGCAAGAATCTTTGAGATCTATGAAGAATAAGAATAAAACCCCAATCTAGTTAGACTCTGCACAAGCTAGCCTAACATCCACTTCAAGAAAAAATAGACCTCCTCCTTTCTATCTATCTCTTCAGATGGAAGGATGGGTAGTTCACAACTATATGATAGATTCTGGAGCTGCAACCACTGTGATGCCCAAGGTAGTATGTGACATCATGGGAATGGAATATACAAGGAGCAGCCCTAGTGTCTTGCAATTAGATGGAACCCCTATAAAAATGGTAGGGGTAATTAAAGATATTCTGATACTTCTCCATAGACTACCTCAGCTCACAGTTATACAAGAGGTAGTAGTAGTGGATTTAGAGCCCTATTTTGGTATGTGTCTCTCCAGGGAGTTCACTACAAAGATAGGAGGATATTTATCATTAGATTTCTCACATCTAGAAATCCCATTCAAGGGCAAAAGAGTGAAAATATTTAATGAGAAACCTTCAAATTTTCATATTGAAAAACTTGAAGAGGAAGGTAAATATCCACCACTATGAACATGATGATAGAGGAACTAGGAGATTTGAACTTGATGGAAGAAGCTCTAAATGTATTACAAGAGGAAGACCAGTTCTCTCTCCAAGACTTCAATGCCATGATCAAGACTGACATAGGGAGCTACACAATTTTAAAACCTAAGAAAAATAGCCCCATTCCTCTTCCTCAAGTTGACCAACCCAACAATCAATTATGGAAACTTTTCTTTGATGGTGCTAGATGTAAAAATGGAGTTAGAGTAGGTATTGTTCTAATATCTCCAATAGGTGAAGAGAAATTTTTCTCTTACCGATTAACCTAGAGTTGTACTAATAATGCAATAGAGTATGAAGCACTTTGCTTAGGCCTCAAGAAGGCTAAAAATATGGGTATCAAGCAACTACAGATATTTGGGGACTCCAAACTGATAGTGAACCAGGTAACTGAGAAATGTGTAAGCAAGCAACATTACCTTAAGGCTTACAGGAATAAGGTTTGGGACTTGCTAGAATCCTTTGAATATTTGAATCTCAAAGCAATCCCAAGGGAAAAGAACACTCATGCAGATTTGTTAGCTTTGATAGGGGTAAATTTTTGCCCTATCAACAATGTCATTCAGAAGTCCAAAATAGTTAGGCTAATCTATAGGCCCTCTATGCCAGATAAAGATACCTTTTGGAAAGTATTCAAGAATGACAAATAGATAGTGGACTTCCTCATTCATGAGATGAACTGCTCAAGCAATAGAATGACTGAAGATGAAGAAGATACAGGCATGATCCAGTTAAAGAACAATCACATCCCAAAAGGGTTGATCACCCTTGAAAGCTTATTTGATAACAATGATAGGTCAACTGGCCATAAAATGAAAGTTGACAAGCATAGATATAGAGAAGCTCAAATGGGACCTGATAAATCAATCAAGGTGGGAGTAAACACCATAGAAGAAGAACTAGACCAAATCAGGGAATTATGCAAAGAATACCCAGACATCATAGCCTGGACTTATGGTGATCTCAAAGTCTACTCCAAAGAAACAATCCAGCATACGATCGAACTTGAAGAAGGTGCAAAGCCATTTTGATAGAAGCAACGATCGGTGAACCCGAAGATCGAAGCCTTGATGAAGCAAGAGCTACTAAAATTGCTTGAAGCCAAGATTGTTTACCCGATCAAGCATTCAACTTGGGTAGCCAACCTAGTCCCGGTTAGAAAAAAGAATGGAGATATCCGGTTGTGCATCGACTTTCACAACTTGAATAAGGCTTCATTGAAAGACCATTACCCTCTCCCATAGATAGACCAGATCCTACACATAGTAGTAGGAGCAGAAAGGTTCTCACTCCTGGATGACTTCTC
Source organism: Wollemia nobilis (assembly GCA_028583015.1). Classification (NCBI taxonomy): domain Eukaryota; kingdom Viridiplantae; phylum Streptophyta; class Pinopsida; order Araucariales; family Araucariaceae; genus Wollemia; species Wollemia nobilis. The sequence continues at coordinate 2,142,351 of JAQPPZ010000282.1, forward strand.
TAGGTATAATCAGGTGTGGGTTAAATATGAAGATCAATTCAAGACTACATTCACAACCAAGTGGGGGACATTTACCTATCAAAGGATGCCCTTCGGATTATCCAACGTTGGAGCAACCTTTCAAAGAGCGATGGATGTAGCTTTCAGAGAACTTGTCAACAAGATAATAGTGATATATCTAGATGATATGACAGTGTTCTCCCATCAAAAGGAGGATCACATCGGACATCTTAGGAGCATGTTTGAAAAATATAGAGAGTTTGGCATCTCTCTAAATCCTAAGAAATCCATCTTCATTGTAGAAGAAGGACTCTTACTAGGCCATGTCATTTCTAAGAATGGGCTAGCTATAGACCCTAATAGGGTGAAAGCACTGTTAGAACTCCCTCTACCCCCTAACAAAAAGGGCTTACAATCCTTCTTCAACCAAATCAACTTCATGTGCAAATTCATAGTAGATTTTGCACAAATTATCAAACCCATGACCGAGTTGTTGAAGAAATATGTTGAGTTCAAGTGGATAGACACAAGGAAATAGGCTTTCTAGTAGATCAAGGAGCAAATAGCTCAAGCCCCCATCTTGGTAAACCTAGACTACTCTAGGGGTTTCATCTTATACGTTGTAGGCGAACAAGAGAGCTACGCCATAGTGCTCACACAGAAAGGGTCTGACAATGAAGAAAGGCCCATAGATTTTCTAAGTTAGACTATGCAAGAACATGAAGAGAAGTATAACTTCATTGAGAAATAGATCTATGCAATAATGAAGTCTTTGAAAAAATTTAGGCATTTCCTTTCACAAAGCAGGACTATAGTTTATGTAGTTCACCCCGACATCAAAACTTCATCATACAAGGGGAACTCGATGATAAAAGAGTTGGTTGGGTGACGAAGATACAAGAATATGATATGGAAATACATCCAACCAAGCTGGTAAGAGGTAGAGCACTTTGCCAAGAGCTCGCCAAGCTAGCTTCACCAGAATACATAGCTTGCCAAACTCAAGAAGCAGCCTCAGATGATGATCAACCTTCAGAGCAGCTTGATTGGGCTGATGAATTAATCAGGTACTTCCAAACTAGAAAGTGCCCTATAAGTTTGAATGCTTCATAAAGAAGAAGGTACAGGATCTAGGCTTTGAAGTACACTCTGCTACCTGAGGGGTTGTACAAAAAAATTTGGATGGAGTGTTACTTTGATGCATAAAGGAAGATCAAAAATAGAAGATCTTGGAGGAATTCCATGGAGGCTCATCAAGAGGTCACTACTCAGGAAGGACCACTACCTTAAATATCATCAGGACTAGATGTTACTAGCCAACTATCTTCGTAGACACTTTCAGAGTAACAAGAAACTATGAGGAATACCTAGAGATACATTGGGAGAAACATAAATGCTTCAATGCCTCTAAAATCCATTCAGGTTGAAGAACCTTTTCAACAATGGGGATTGGATTTCATTGGAATAATAGAGCCCAACTCATCCATTGGGCATAAATACATCCTGATAGCTACTGACTATTTTACTAAGTGGGTAGAAGCAATACCCACTAAAAAAGTAGACCAAGAGGTTGTGATGGAATTCATGGAAAGTTTAATCATGAGATTTGGCATCCCAGATGCATTGGTCATGGAAAATGACTCATATTTCATAGGTGCTAAGATGATTGAATTTACATGTAAATATGGGATTTACTTGAAAACATCCTCAAACTATTATCCATAGGGAAATGGATTAGCTGAATCAATGAACAAAAACTTGCTCAAGATCTTGAAGTGGACTCTGAAGGACAATAAGAGAAGTTGGCACTCTCTGATAAACCAAGCACTATGGGCTGATAGAATAACCATCAAGAAGTCTATCAACACATCTCCCTACTCTCTGGTCTATGAAAAAGAAGCAGTTCTTCCAATACACATAGAGATGCCAACTTTAAAACTACTCAATCAAACTGGCACAGAAGAGGCAGAACCAATGGAGAATAGGTTGATCCAACTCCTATAGTTAGAAGAATAAAAGGAGCAAGCCTATGACCACTATCAAAAATATATGGTCACCACAAAAAAATGGTTCGACAAAAAGGCCACTCTGAGAAATTTCAAGGTGGGAGACTTGGTCCTAAGATGGAATGAAAAGAAGGTGAAACCCGAAAATCATGACAAATTTGATGTATTCTAGGAAGGCCCCTTCGAAGTAATAGAAGAAAAACAACAAAACTCTTTCCAACTGAGAAGAAAATAGGGTCAAGTTCAACCCATTCCCATCAATGGCTTCCATCTGAAGTTGTACTATAAGTAAAGGTTTCCCTCTACCTTGTATGTATTTTATGTAAATATCTATCTTCTTTCAAAATCTTCAATGAAATTTGTCATGATGGCATGACATTTTGGCACCCAAAGGCCTCCTCAATAAAAATTGTCATGATTTCATGACATTTCGATGATCGATGGCCACTCCAAGAAAATTTCATGATGGCATGACATTCACATCCAAAGGCCTCCTCAATGAAAATTGTCATGATTTCATGACATCTCGATGACCGATGGCCACTCAAAGGTAAAATATCATGATGGCACAACATTTTGGTGCCCAAAGGACTCCTCAATAAAAATTATCATATCCAACATTTTACCCAAAGGCCTCCTCAATGAAAATTATCATGATTTCATGACATCTCGATGACCGATGGCCACTCCAAGGTAAAATATCATGATGGCACGACATTTCGGTGCCCAAAGGCCTCCTCAATAAAAATTGTCATGATTTCATGACATCTCAACATGGCCACCTCAGAGCGACCATGCCTTTTGGTGAGAAAAATAGTTTTCTCAAAATTTTAAAAACCTCACTTTTTAAGGTACCATCGTACCATTCATTGGCCTAGAGTAGAGGTGATACCAATTTATTGGCCCAAGACAATAGCGAAGTGACATCATTGGCCCTAGAAAAATGGTAATGCATGGTAGTTGGTTTCTTGAAGGTGGCACACGAACCGAAGCATCCGAAAACATTCAAAATTAGTAGTGGGGTGTGTGCCACCAACCATTTATTGCATGTCACCTTGGCACACGCATGCACATCCATTTAACATCTGCAGATTTTTTTTATCTTTTTTTATCCTCTACATTCTTTTCCTTTTGCTCGTTGCACTCTCTACTTTCTCAAAAAATCCTACAAAACTCTGCTAAGCTCATTCTAAGCATATTTTATGTCCAAATCATAGTAGGCAACCATGATGACTTCAACACCAACTACTACTAAAGGGAAATACAAGTCGACCAAGAGTGGAAGTGGTTTTATTGATCCAGACATCCACATCACTGATACCAGGGTGACATGGAAAGATCCAAAGAGAATTCGAAAGGACATAGCGGCTAGGGTCACCAAAAATATCACTCCATCATGCCCAAGCATATTTTCCTACCATGCCCTACTTTATTGGTACATCTACCCCCAGGTCCATCCCTACCCTAAACTAATCAGAGCTATGGTAGAATTCTATGATGTCAAGCACAGAATTGTGAAGGACTCCAAGGGGGAGTCATTTTTACGCTTGACATCGATGCAATTAGGGCTACCTTCAACTATGGTAGAAAGCCTACAGTAAACCCCATCCCTTTTAACCCCATTAATTTAGAAAAATTTTATACCAACACCCCAAACATCAGATTATTCCTACAAGAACATTTGGTAGACCCTCTCCCTGAAGGAACCATACCAAAATCCCCAATTCCCCTATCCAAATTCAAGGACAAGGAGCTCTTTTCCATGTTAGCCATGGTGGTAGGGCTAGAAATAGATACACAAGTCTATGGATGGTAGGTTGTAGTAGCACAATGCATATCCAACCCCAAGTTTTATGATGCATCACGCGTGGACCCAAACAGAGTGCCACTCTTCTTTGACTAGCCTACATACCTAGTGCAACAACTACATGCAGGCCTCTTCAAGCTCTAAAGAGATGACCCTGATACCTTCAGGTTTTCTTCCTACCTAGTATGGATTTTATTTTTCTTCCAAGCAAAGAATTTAAGTTTCATCTCTACCACGACAAAAGACCAGAATGGAAACCTCCTACCTGTGTGTGAGTGGATGCCTCTCCTTTCAAAGGTAGAATCATATTACCATTTTAATATGGAATTCTTGGGCCCTACATTGAAGCTCATGTATGGTGCCATGCCAAGAATTCCCCAAAAGATGTGGGATACTTTGCAGCACATCCATGCAGAGGAAGGGGATTGGTTTATTTTGACACAAGGAGTAGTCATTAGACTATATGGCTTCATAGAGAAGCCTTTTTTGCTACCTTATTACATCACTAAGTGATTGTTCACTCTAGAATACGTAAGGTAAACTGAGTTCATCAACAACAAATTCAGCATAGGCACTAGTAAAATAGGTACCTACCTCATGCCCTTTCAGTTTGAGGGTGTATCAGTGTCAAAGAAAGGAGACCATGAGCGAATTGCTCAAACTTTGAGAAATCTGAAATTAGTTGAGTTACCACAAAAATGGAAGTACGATCCTATAGATAAATTCACTCAAAAGCAAGCTACCCTTAATAAAACCCCCTTCAAGAAATTTCATTCATCAGATAGGCAAATTGATAAACAGGGTAGGAACAATGAGGAGGACCAACCATTAGAATGGCACATTGAAAAGATGCAACCACTACCTCCGTGGCATGATTTCTATGAACACTTGGCAGATTGGAGCCCTGATGTGAACCCAACCCACAAGATGGATAACAAGATCATCAAAAGGATGAAGAAAAAAGGGAATATTGGGATCATACTAAAATATTAGCATGGTGGCAAATGAGATGTCACATACAAACATTTTCTAGGTATGGGACAAATATTGACAAAGAGTTCTCTGAAAGGTACGATGAGAACCATGATGAATGGTCCAAAACTCTTGTAGATAAAGTCCCTCTGGGCATCAATGGCATCCCCATAAAACCAATTGAAGGTAAAGTAGATACCAACAAAGGCAAATAGAAGTCCCTAAAAAGAAACCTCAAAGTTTCATTCCCCCTTTTGGATCAGACATAGAGTCTGATGATGATACTCTCCTCGTCCATAGGAAATGGAAAGTAGAATCAAGAAAGTGGAAGGCTAAATCAATGAAGGAAAAGGGATGAAAGAAAAGAAAACAAGTAGAGTCACACTCTAAAGAAATAGAAGACTCTCAATAAGAGATAGAATAATGGGAGGAAATAGGGGATCAACAAGAGGTAGAAGAATAGGAAGAGATGGGGGAAGCTTCTAAGTAGACTTCTGAACACCAAGAAATAGATAGCCAAGAGTTGGCTGATACGACCAAGAAAACCCCCCTTGTAGAAGAAGCCCCTAGAAAAGGAGAAGCCCCAAAAAAAGTTACAACTAAGGCTGGTGACTCGAGCTTGAAGAAAATTGTAGAAATTTATATAGAAGCTCCCAAGAATACACCAAAAAATGAAGACAATGACCCACCAAAAAGACCAGGTATATCTCCTATCAATATCGATACTCCTTCTTCTCCTCACTCCCAAAGGAATTCCCCCTCCCATTCTATAGGTCAAGGCAATACCTCTCCACCTTCCACTCATCATACCTCTCCACCTTCCACTCACCAGCCTCCACCATCACCACCACCAGCCCAAAATGATCCAAGAGCATCCTCGATTACCCTCACGAACCCCCTCACTGAGCAATCAAATGTGGATGCCTCTCTAGCCACTATTCCATTTCCTTATACAACCCATCTCCAGAGCTTCCAAACCATTCCTACCTCTTCTTTCGAAAGCAACCCTACCATTTCCAAGTTGAAAAAATTAAAAAAGGCAACCTTGAATGCTGCTACCTAGTTGAAATCATGTAGCACTCAAAGCTCTACAGCTATAGCCCACACCAAAGAAGGGATAGTCCTCGACCCAATCAACATGCAACGTTCCACCCTAAAAATGATGTCGCTCATCCAAAATCCCGAAGGAGAGATGACCCTAGAGGACTACCAAGCTGAGATAACTACAGAAGATATCACTCAACTACCAATGGAGGATGAGTGGGGAAAGGCTCAAGCCCACATGGGAACCATATACCTAAATGTTGAATACTACAAAGAGAAGTACCTCAGAGTTGAGCAAGCAAGAAAGCATTTAGAAGAGGCCTTGAACCAACAAAAAACAATCGAAAAGGCCTTGAAAAATGAAGCAAAAAATGGGAGCTAATGTTCAATGAAGCAACCCCCTATAAGGAGAAAGATGCGAAGGTCGAAGAACAAATACAACTATTAAACCAACAGGTTGAAGACCTCAAGAAGTAACTTTCAGATAACACTGACAAGACCAGTGGGCTATCTAAAGAAAAGGCCAAAGCAGTAAGAAGAGAAATGATTGGAGGCATCCAAAAAATGAGCATGAAGGCAAGGCCCACCTTGTCATACCTGGTCAAGATTAAAGAAATGTTGGGTGATAAATCTATAAATCTCTTTAAAACAAGGTTATCAGCAACTACAAAGATTCAAGTCTTGGTGGAAAGTATGCAAGCAATACTTGGATATAGAACACGGGATGAAAAATGGTCCCAAGCCAAGCTTACTACCAGGAACTTTTTCAAGAGGCACAAGTTGGTAACAGAAGCTGCCAAGCTAATGCAGGAACTCAAGGTAGAAGCTAAGGCAATTTTGAAACATGTGAGCATAGCAAAAAACTATGGAATGCCTAGCTTCTAGGACAAAGATTCTAACTTCCTAATAGAAGATGAATTGAAGACTTCCTGGAAAAGTTTTGTAGAAGATGAGTCAAAGATTGATAGCTGGGAAGAGCCGGTTCAAGAGGAACAAATATTCAGTATGGCTCAAGACATCACACAAATGAACTTCTCTTACATGAATTATATATGAAGTCAAAAGTCCTATCATACGACAAGGTTGAGGAATTGGAATATTTATACCTAACTTTTAAGGAGACTTCAGATACAGATGAAGAGACTTGGAGAAGAGCCTGCACCACCTACAATGAAGTCATCCAAGAAAAGGACAAGAGGAAAAAGGCTAAAAAATCCTCAAAAAGTAGTACAGTAGCACCTAGACAGGATGAAATAGAGAAATCTATGAAAGAAGACACTCTAGATGAATGACTACGTAGAGCAAAAAGCATTTTTTTGCTTGGTATCATTCCCCTTTCTCCCCTTATTTTCTTAGTTGTTCTTTTAATCCATTCCCCAATGGATAAAGGCTCTAGATTCTAACATTCTACTGATAGAATTACCCTAGGAGGTACCAATAATGTTGGTCAAAATGACCACATCCAGGGGAGTAAGGAGTAGTCTTCTCAAAATTTCACTAAGTATAGAAAGTAGTTGCGACAACATGACATTGACCCTACAGGTGGAGCTAAAGAATAAAAGTCATGATAATGCAATATTTTGAGGCCAGAAAGCCAAGTAAGGAAAAAAGTCATGATAGCATGACATTTTGAAGGCCAAGGTGGAAATGAAGACCAAAAGTCATGACAACACAACATTTTGAAAGCAGCGCAGAAATGAAGACCAAAAGTCATGAAAGTGCAACATTTTGAAGGCCAGGGAAGAAATGAAGACCAAAAGTCATGAAAGTGCAACATTTTGAAGGCAAGGAGCAAAGCTAAGGCAAATGGTCGTGACAAGGTGAAATTTTGAAGGCCAAGGCAGAAATGAAGGCCAAAAGTCATGATAGCATGACATTTTGAAAGCCAAGGTGGAAATGAAGACCAAAAGTTGTGACAATGCAATATTTTGAAGGCTAGGAGTAAAGCTAAGGCAAATGGTCATGATAGCGCAATATTTTGAAGACCAGTGACGAAATGAAGACCAAAAGTCATGACAACATGACATTTTGAAGGACAAGAGCAAAGCTAAGGCAAATGGTCATGACAACACAATATTTTGAAGTCCAGGGCAGAAATGAAGGTCAAAAGTCATGATAGCATGACATTTTGAAAGCCAAGACAGAAATGAAGACCAAAAGTCATGACAACATGATATTTTGAAGGCCAAGGAAGAAATGAAGATCAAAAGTCATGATAACATGACATTTTGAAGGTCAAGAGTAAAGCTAAGGCAAATGGTCATGATAGCATGACATTTTGAAGGCCAAGGTAAAAATGAAGACCAAAAGTCACGATAACACAACATTTTGAAGGCAAGACAAAGCTAAGAAAAATAGTCATGATAGCATGAAATTTTGAGTAAAATATAGCTGGACCATGATGCCTTTAAAGAGATCAAGGAGGATCATTGCAACAAGAAGATCTTAACCATTTCCAGTTGAAGACTCCATGCTCTCCTAACTGCCTCTTTACCAAAATGAGCCTACGGGCATAATGTTGTAACAAATTTTAGTTTTTCTATTATGTAAAACTATTATATATAGGATGAGCGACCTAAAAAAAGGTCGACTCTTAGGTGTTTACAAGGCTATGTATACAGACTTCTGAAAGCTAATAAAAGATCTCTCATTCTGGTTTCTGGCTCATTGGTGTTCTTAATCAAGTATGTATGGATTGTTAATTGCTACATAAGGTTAGGTTGAATGTAACTTGCTTTAATTCTTACTCTGAATTCCTGCAACAAAGTTCTGCTAACTCTGAAATTAACTTTACCAATAAGCTTGCATTTGAAATAGATTTACACTAGAATCTTAGTTTCTCTATTTTGATGGTTCTAATAGATGCTTCTCTACAAAATGCTATTAATAGTTGCTTTGTTGTTATCTAATATGTACCACTTAACACTTCTAGCAATAGCTATATTTCCCTCTCTTTATGCATTTCTCTCTCTCTCCCTTTTCCTAAAAGAAGCAAGGAACCAGCCTCCTCTGGAGATTGAACTGGGTAAACTCTATTTTAACCCGGTCTTTCAATGTTGGCAAAGTCTTGGGTGCAAACGTAACCAAAGGCAGATTTTGCACCAACATGAACCACTATTTATAAATTTGAAATATACCACCCCAACCACTTTAGATGCAACCTTTAATCAAGCTTATTTTGTGGAAAATAAGCTTGTTACTCATTCAAAAAGACTATAATAGTTTGGGGCTTCTAAGGTTCTAAATCAACAACAATCAGAATAGAATGTGAAAAGGTCTTCATCTACTTCTGTTAGGTTTTGATGGGTATATAATAAAGGAAATTCAACCACAAGATGTAAAGTAAGCAAACTATGATAACTATATGATAATTTCACTATAATATACATGAAAACTATAAGATAAACTTCTGCAATAACTCAAAAATATGCCATTAATGAAAGGTCATGAAATTAGTGCAATGCAATATAATGGAGGACCTCCATAAACTGTTTTGAAGAGCTACATTGTACTCCACTACCAATCTATACTATGCACTCTCTATATTCTCTACTACTACTAACCACTACTCACATGAGGCCTATATATAGGAAGATATGTTCCTTGGCCCTTACTCTACCTATGAATCTTCATCTACCTTTCCTATGACTCATGTACAAGTGGACTCTTTGTACATTTACATCATTGCACATTGACACTTGTGCATTTATTACATTGCTTGAAGTAACTACTTAACTTTACTCTAAAGTAAACTCCTACTCTAGATATGTACCCTAGGTGGTATATTGACATGTAGCCAATAGTGTAATATACTCTAACAACCCCCTGTATTACATTATGTGTATATTGAAGATTTTAGTCTTCAATATGGATCTTCATTATAGATGTGGAGTTTGTATTCTCCTTCTTTGCTATTTGTATCCTATCCAAGCAAGTAGTTAGTATCTTCATAAAATGCTATGTTTGTTGAGAGAGCTTTAACTTCATGTTCATCTAAAGGTTATTCCAATTCTTTAATTTCTTAAATACTTTGAGCTAAGTGTCCTTTATGATTCCATTCTGGATATTCCAATTGAGGATAATTGTATGGATGATGAAACTATTGCTGATGAAGATTATTTTGAGTTTGATATTGCCTTGGTTGGAATACCCTTTTTGTTAGCTTTTGATGGAATGGTAGTACAAGAAATACAACCACAAGATGAAATATAACTAATATGAGATGACTATAAACTAATGGCACAATAATATGCAAGAAAATAATGAGATGAACATCTGCAAATAACTCAGAAATATACCATTAATGAAAGTGATGAAAATAGTACAATGCTATATAATGGAGGACATGAACACTCCATGAACATATATGAAAGGACTACATTGTACCAAACTATACCACACACTCTCTATATTTACTACTACTCTAAAAACACTCACTATGAGGCCTTTATATAGGAAGATAGATTCCTTGGCCCTTACTCTACCTATCTACCTGATGTACAAGTGGACTCCTTGTACATTTACAACTTGCACATTGACACTTGTGCATTTATTACAATACTTGAAGTAACTAACTTTACTCTAAAGTAAACTCCTACTCTAGTTATGTACCAAAGGTGGTACATTTACATGACCCAAATGATGTAATATACTCTAACACCCCCTGTATTACATTATTTGGGTATTGAAGAATTTAGTCTTCAATATGGATATTCTATCTGGTACTGGAGTTTGAGTTCTCCTTCTCTACTATTTGTGTCCTGTTCAAGCAAGTAGTTAGTGTCTTCAAAAAATGCTATCTTTTCTGTGAGAGCTTTGACTTCATGATCATTTGTAGGATCTTCTAGTTCTTCAATTTCTTGAATCCTTTGAGCTAAGTGTCCCTTCTGATTTCCTTCTCGATATTCCAATTGAGGATAATTGTATGGTCGCTGAAACTGTTGTTGACGAGGATTATTTTGAGCTTGATATTGCCTTGGTTGGAATGCCTTGTTTGGTTGGCTTCCATAGTTTGTCTGATTTCCTTGATTCTGGTTTCTAGGATTGAATCTGCAGTAATTAGTGCTATGACCTTTTCTCCTGCATACATGACAATATCTGTTATTCCATGGTCTTCATCCTTTTGAGGATGAGGTAACATTTCCCTATGGAGTATCTTTTGAAACCAATGCATTGTTAGTCATTTCATCCTTCACTGTATTTTCCACCTCATATTCTTGAAGAATGTTAACTAGCTCATCAAATGATATATCTTTACTTAGAACTTGTAAAGATGTAACTAGATGTTTGTAGTTGTCTGGAAGAGCTCTCATGGTTACTTGAACAAGAAATTTATCTTTAACCTCTTCTCCTAAGGTTAATAATTTTCCTTTAATATCTGCTACCTTCCTTAGGAATAGTTCTACACTTTCACCACTGTTCATTTTCAGGGAATGTAATTGAGTTTGAAGATTTAGGATAGTAGCTTTATTTTTCCCTTCAAATATTTTTTCTAGGATTTTCCAAGCTTCTGTAGATGTTCCTGCTGAACTGATGTAAGGTTGTATTTCATCTGTGATGGCAAAAGTTATTATCATTAATGCTTTTGCATCACTCTCTTCAAACTTTTGAATCTCTGTATCACCTAAATTAGGTTTAGTAGTTATTCCTTTGACAATTTCCCAAAGCTTCTCAACTATTAAAATTGCCCTCACTTTGTTTTTCCATGAGGAGTAATTTGGACCTTTAAGTAGTTGAGATTCTATAAGGATGAATTTATTTGTTGTCATGATGATCCTTGTTGGCTACCTTATATCTCCCTAATTTAGTTTGATAAGAAATTTCCAAAACCTAGTTTTTGTAGGACTCCTTATGTCTCCCTAGTGATTGGAATGTGCTATAAGTTTGATAAAGTGCTTAGCAAGTAATAGTTCACATTTTGGGTTGATTTTGTAATGTTTTGTAAATAACAATAATCAACTCCTATTTCACCTTATCTCTCCTAATGAACTATGCACTTATCAATTTGAAGTTCTCTATGGTTGGATTTCTTTTGTCCCTTTAGTATGAGTATGAGACAAGTGTAAGTAAATAATTCCAACTCCTTTAAGTAAATAATGAACTTCCTTTTATAGCCCTTAATATCCAATAGTTTAATATTTCTAAATTCCAATAATCTATGTTTGATGTAGTATACCTTATATCTCCCTAATTTATAATGATATTTGCAATAATAATTTATTTCCAAGTAGAAAACCTTATACCTCCTATGATATTAATTGCAAATATTGTATTTCAGCTAGAGTGATAATATTATTTAAGGATAAGAATATTAACTCCTTGATTTGCTCTCAAATCTATTAAGGTTGATTTTGCAAATAACTTTAAATGCAAAAGATAATGATAATTTCAACCTTATATTATCCCTTATTACTCCTTATGAAAGCAAATTAATCAACCTATATAAAATAATACCTTAGTAAGGTTGATGAGTGCTAAAACTCCTTGAAATGCGTTGTATCCTCTTGCTGGTTTATGATAGGCTAGTGGACGTCCTCTTATGATAGTCTTAAATGCACCTTTGACTCCTTGACTTCAAGCTTTGAATACGCTCTCACTTAATGCAGGCTTAGAATGCACTTCGACTCTCTCCAAGAGCGCTCCTTTTTATGGTGGCTACAGACATGCTATCACCTTCTTGATGGGTGTGCCAAGTGGCATGAGGTATTACCAAGATTCTTTTATCTCCTCCTTGAGTAGCGCTTGTCTTTGAGGAGCATTAGACCACGTGGCGTAGGATGAATTCCTTCTTGTTGAGCATTGAAAATTCTTGGATGTTAGGGCAATGATGGAAGGCGTTACTTAGATGGGCACCTTTCTCTTGAGCGTTGGAGATAGGATGAGAGCGTTACTTGGTTGAGCACTCTTCCTCCTTGAGCACGAGCATTAGGGTTTGAATATTCTCTTACACCTTTGTGCCAAGTGGCACAATATTCCCTCCTTGTCAAGACAAGTGTTTGAGCCTTCTTTGCATGCACTCTTACCTTCAATGTACCAATGTCTTAAGGCTTCTCAACGTATTCTTGCCAACTATTGCAAGCTTTCTTTTGCCTCCTCTGTGACAGCAAATTGTGAGATGGCTCCTCCTTTTCTCCAATGAATATGGATGATGTATTCCAACAAGGTTGGCTCCAACTATGAAGATTCTCAAGCATTGTAATGGTGCTCCCTCTTGGTTGGTGGTTCTTCCACGTTGGAGCTTTGGTAAGACACTCCTTGTTATACGTAGGATGCGTTGTGTTGTCCTTTGTATTGTCCACCTTGCAATGAGCGTTGGTTTCTTAAGCAGGATTGTTGTTATTGCTTGCTATGTAGATGATAAGTTGGTGCGGATATCGAGCTCTCTAGGACCGACTCTATTCTTAAGCACCTTGAGTGTGCTTTCACCTTGCTAGTGGTGGATGTTGAGCCCCTTTGGAATGGCTCTCTACCCTTTTCAAATTTTCTCCTCAAACTTCAGTGATGTGGTCGCTTGGAGACCGTGTCTTGCTGCTATAATAGTGTCTTTAAGACACTCTTTCTTTGTCCTATTTTGCTGTAACTGAAAGGACAAAGCTGGTGCCAATGTAATGCAAAACCCTTTGCAATATTATATTTTACACCGAAGTTATACGTCTCCTATTGAAGCTTCCCTTGCTTCTTAAATATGGTGGCACTCTGCTCTATTCCTTGAGAGCAAGATGTAATGTATTGTTGCCTTCTTTTCTAGACAACACTAACCTCTAACTCTTTACTTGGATAACTTTAGCACCAATGAATCCAAGCTCTTAACCATGCAACTAATTTTAGAGGTTTAACTTTGCACTAATGTTCACTTTAACTAAAAATCCTTAGTGAACTTTGAATAACTAATATAGTGCAATAATAGTTTCTCCTTATTACTCCTATAAATGAACCCTCAAAGTAACTCGAAATATGCACTAATTTTTACTGCAACTTAAAATACTTAGTGCATCTTAAGGAATTCTTAAAACAACTAGTATAGTGCAATATTGATCTCACCTTATCACTCCTTAAATCATGCACTAGTAATCTTTGTAGTCTTCTTTGTTTCAACTAAACAATAGGAAGATGATATTTTTATTTCTATAGAAATATATCCAACTCCTATTTTAATGTGTAGGTAATAAACCTTAAAAGAAACTTCCTTCTGCACTCCCTTGAAGACTATAATATGCAACCTTCTCTTTGCAACTTCTAAACTCTAATAAGGTGCTCAATGAAACTAAATAATGAACCAAATATAAGTGTTCATAAAATGAACCCTTTGCACCTAAGTTGCTTACCTTTAAGATCTTTGAATATGAAGGATTGCTAGGTGATTAGATTCACCTTATTTCTACCTTTAACTTGGCAGCTATTCTTGGCTGTCCTAAACAGCTCCTCAACTCACCAATTCGCAACTTAGTAACTCCTCTATCTTGCTGCTTGAAACTATAGTGTGGTGGTTTCGATTCTCCTTCAGGATGCTCTCTATAAATCTGAAGTTTTGCAACTAGTAATGTTGTCCTAATTGCTGCCTTTTCGCAGTCAATTTCTGCACTGAAATGCTGTCCTTGAAACTCAAAAATTTGGTAGGAAATTCCCCCAAATCGTAGCTGAGTTTTTCTTCAAGAACCCTTCAGTATTCTTCTATAGATTCAGCAAACCCCTATCTCTGAATGAGCCTTCTAGCCATCTAAGGCAATCTTCAAATCTCTTGGATTTGGTAGGCTCCTTTTGTCTCCGTTCTCCTTCAACCTCCTTGTCGAATTCTAACTTCAATCTAGGCCTTCTTCTCAAGAATCTAAAAGTCTTGAGGTCTTCACCAATCTCCTCTAAAATTTGGCAAGCTTCTTGCCAAATATTTCTCCATTTGGGCTTGTTGTCGGATGGTGATAATTATCCCCAAAACTTCCTTTATTAGGAGCTTGATGCAGGAGCATCCGATGGCGAAGCTGCAATCTTGCATCACCCAAAATGTATTTTTTTCTTTAAGTACTAAAACTGTCATGATATCACGACGCTTTTTGAAGAAGGGCGCCAGCGGGCCAAAATGTCGCGATATCGCGACGCTTTTTCATAAAAATGGCCAAGGTGCAAAACTGTCGCGATATCGCGACACTTTTTGAAGAAGAGCGCCAGCGGGCCAAACTATCATGATGCTTTTTGATGAAAAGGGCCAAGGTGCAAATTGTCATGAAATCGCGACATTTTTGAGGCAATGCAGCCGTGACGCGAAATGGTCACGAAATCGTGACATTTTCGGGTCGGAGAGGTCAAGGCACCAAACGGTCATGAAATCGTGACAGTTCCGGAGAAAAGCAATTCGAGCGCCAATTGGTCACGAAATCGTGACAGCTCCAAGGCAAAGTCACTTGAGTGCCAAATGGTCACGAAATCGTGACACATCCAGGAAGCAAGATTTGAAAGCACAGGAACATCTTTGGCAAAAAGTTCTAAGGCACAAGAATTGTCGCGAAATCGTGACACCTTCGAAGACAAGGTTCAAGGACATCACGAAATCGCGACACCTTCGAGGACAAGGCTCAAAGACATCACGAAATCGTGACATATCCGGAGGCAAGGTTCCAAAATGCAAAGTGGTCACGAAATCGTGACGCTTCCGGTGCGAAGACTCAACAACGCAAGGTGGTCGTGAAATCGTGACACTTTCGAGCCAAAGACTTAAGGACGTGAAATGGTCGTGAAATCGTGACATTTCACAGTTTCATGGCCCAAAACGAAGCAGCCAGTACAGAATGCAAAGATGTCACAAAATCACGACATGTCGTGGTTTCACGGCCCAAAGGAGGAAAGCGAGTAAGAAAGGCCTAGATGTCACGATTTCATGACGTGTCATGGAATCGCGGTCCTAAGGATGAGAGAGAAGCCTAACGCCAAAAATTTCGTGATATCATGACCAAAGAGGAGAGAGAAAGTAGTGGAGCAAAAACGTCGCGATATCGTGACCAGAGCGCTCACGACGTTGACTAGTCGGCGATTGCAAAGACCAGTGTAGAGGGACACATGGCATGAAGTTACAAGTGGCCTGAGAGTATGGAGCGGTTACAGGGACTCTGGCAAGGGGACACGTGGCATCAAATTACAAGCGACTTGGCACACTCCTATGAATGATGATATGGCGGATGGATTGACAGGCGGCCGTAGTGCACTCCGCCACCCCAGACCATGATAACACGGGGCTCCTGGCAGCATCTCGCAGGGGCAGAAAAAAAATTGTGTGGGTAGTTAGAGAAGGCCCGCACTTAGTGTAATGATGTAAAAAAGGAGGTGGCAGTTGAAGATAAAAAAAGGTAGCACATACATTGTAAAGGGGACTCTTGGCAAGTTTGGAATAGGATCACTGTGTATTCGAAGAAAGACCTCTATTTAATGAAAATTTGCAGGAATTCGTCTATGTGTTTCTAAGCTTTGCGTTGATCTTTGCTATGTGTTGTTTTAGCTCTATATCAAGTGGTATCAGAGCAGGTTGGTTTTGAGTGTGCAGACCGAACGCCGACAGTGAGGCAGTTTGCACCAGGACTGTGGTTGTGGGTTGCAAAGAAGAAGCAGGATGCCTCCGCGTAGAGATCGTGGTGGTGTGAGGTACAGGTGAGCAAGAAGTGAAGAGGTCGATCTAAGAGCCCTACAGAGGCAAGTTGAGGCCCTGCAAGAGGAAATTAGAAGAGGAGTCGAGCCGAGAAGGGAAGAACCCAACGAAGATGAAGTGTGGGAAGAAGAGGTTCCATCCAATGAGGAAGACGCCTTGGATCCAGCTGAGGCTAGGCTGTATAGGGCCATCTCCCAGATCGGGAAGAAGCCAAAATTTGATGTCTCCACTTATTTTGGGAACCTCAACCCTAAGGAGTTGATAGACTGGATCAACGACATGGAGGAGTATTTTGAATACGAAGAGATATCAGATACAAATCGGATCAGGTTTGCGAAAACCAAGCTAAAGGGACATGCCAGCATATGGTGGAAAGGAGTGCAGTTGGAAAGGAACAGGAGGGGAAAGGAAAGGATCACCAGGTAGGATAGGATGGTAGAGAAACTAAAGAGGCAGTTCATCCCTGCAGATTATGAGTTGGATTTGTTAAAAAAAATGTAGAGTCTTCGACAGGCTAGTAGGACTGTCAAGGAATATACTGAAGAGTTCTACCAAATATCGATCAGAACCGGCCATTCGGAGGCTAATAAGGAGAAGGTCGCACGTTACATCAATGGATTGTGAACCAACATTCAAGAAGAGCTGGGGCTGGTTAGAATGAGAACAGTAGAGGATGCATATCAATTTGCATTAAAAATGGAGGAGAAACTGAATAGGAGGTTTGATGGTAAGCAGATAGGGAAGGACAGGGGTGGAAGAGATGGTGGAAGAGGCAGTGGTGGAAGATACAAAGATTTTGGGAAAACTGGTGAAGCTAGCAATAGCCAGAAACATAAATAAGTGAAAGAGGAGGATGACCAACGCCCACGCAATCAGAGCAACAACTACCCAAGAGGAAGAGGTAGGTCTGGGCGAGGGTTTGGAAGAGGTGTCTTTAGAGGAACCTGCTTAAATTGTGGAGAGGAAGGACACAGGGCATACAACTGCCCGCAGCATCAAGAGAGGCCAAATCGAATACCCGAGGGTCAGGCCCAAGCTATTGTAGCAGACGAAGGTATAGAGTCTGAGTACTCAGAGGAGGCAGAAAGAGGAGAAACAATGGTCATCAGAAGAGCCTTGTTAAATGAATAAGAAAAGATAGACCAAAGGAATAGCCTATTTTGAACAAGATGCAAGTGTGCAGGCAAGGTCTGTAACATCATCATTGATAATGGAAGCACAAACAATTTGGTTTTTGAGGAAATGGTTGCCAAGCTGCAGTTGGAGAGGAGAAAACACCCATGCCCTTATCGAATTGCATGGTTGCAAAAGGACCATCAGGTGTTAGTAAGTGAACAATACCTAGTGAAGTTCAATATTGGAACTTACCGAGATGAGATAAGAGTTTGACCGAAGTGCTTTCCATGATGGTCGAGCCAACACATATTATCTGTCAAAGAATGGAGTTCGCCATAAGTTAAAACCCATGAAGGAGGCGGATGAGAAAGTATGCAGCAGTGCACGAGTCTGTTTAGTTGATGGCAGGAGATTTTTAGAAGGCCTAAAGCCAGATCATATGTGCTATGCCATAATCCCCAGGGTTAGGGAAGAAGGATGCAAGGAAATTCTAGTGGAAGTCATGGGATTGTTAGAGGAATTCCCTGATATCATTTCTGACAATGTTCCTGAAGGTTTACCACCTGTTAAGAAGATCAGTCACCATATAGATTTGGTACCTGGATCGAGCTTCCCAAATAAGGCTGCACATCGAATGATGCCTATGGAAACTGAAGAGTTGAATTGGCAAGTTCAGGATCTATTGAAGAAAGGCCTGATTAGGGAGAGTCTTAGTCCATGTGCAGTACCAGCAGTACTAGCACCCAAGAAGGATGGAGAATGGAGAATGTGCATAGACTCTCGGGCAATCAACAAGATCACCATTAAATACGAGTTCCCACTACCAAGGATGGATGATATCATGGACTGCTTGAGTGGAGCTGAGTACTTCACAAAAATTGACTTGAAAAGTGGGTACCATCAGATCCGCATTAGAGAAGGGGATGAGTGGAAGACAGCCTTTAAAACCAGAGAGGGGCTGTATGAGTGGTTGGTTATGCCATTTTGATTAACCAATGCACCTAGTACCTTTATGAGGTTAATGAATGAAGTTCTGAAGGTAGAACCTTAGAGGAGAACCTGATGCACATCGAGAAGGTTCTTGAGAAACTGTGGGAGGAGCAGTTACTAATCAATCTGAAGAAGTGCAACTTCGTGAAGAAGGAGCTGGTATACCTGGGATTTGTTATATCAGCAAATGGCCTCAAAATGGACCCTAAAAAGGTGAAGGCTATCCTAGAATGGCCTGTCCCAAGAAGTGTGATCGAGGTTAGATCATTTCATGGTCTGGCCAGTTTCTACAGAAAATTTATCAGAAACTTCAGCAGTATTTGTGCATCTCTTACAGAGACAATGAAGGGGAACAAGAAGGAATTCCAGTGGGCAGTTGGAGCAGACAAAAGCTTTGATCTGCTAAAGAAGAAGGTCACTGAGCAACCCATATTAGCACTTCCAGATTTCAATAAGGTGTTTCAGGTGGACTGCGATGCGAGTGGCAATGTGATAGGAGCCGTATTGAGCCAAGAAGGTAGGCATCGTAGCTTATTTCAACGAGAAGCTCAATGATGCCAGGAGAAAGTATTCGGTATATGATCAAGAGTTCTACGCCATAGTTCAAGCACTCAAGAAATGGAGGCACTATCTATTGTCGAAAGAGTTTGTTCTCTATACCGACCATCAAGTGCTGCAGTATATTAACAGCCAAGGAAAATTGAATTAGAGGCACCTAAAATGGGTAGAGTTCCTGCAGAGCTATACCTTTATGCTGAAGAATCAAAGTGGAAGATCCAATAGGGTGGCAAATGCACTGAGTAGGAGGCAATGTCTGATGATAGAAATGAAAGTGGAGGTTGTAGGGTTTGTTGAACTCAAGAACTTATACCCTGCAGACCCCGATTTTGCAGAAGCTTGGAAATCCTGCACTGCGCCTGTTGCGTTGGATAGGACCAAATGGTTGGATTACCTGATTCAAGATGGAATGTTGTTTAGGGGGAACCAATTGTGCATTTTGAGGAGCTCAATGAGAGAGAACCTCATTAAAGAAAAGCACAGTGGGGGTTTAGCTAGACACTTTGGTCGTGACAAGACCATATCACTGGTTAGTGAAAACTACTACTGGCCGCAATTGCAGCAGGATGTGGCAAAGTTTGTGCAGAGTTGTAGGATATGCCAGATGGCAAAAGGTGTGAGGCAACCTACTGGTTTGTATCAACTGCTACCTATACCTGAAAGACCATGGGAAGATATTAGTATGGATTTTGTGCTTGGTTTGCCTAGGACGCAGAGGGGACACGATTCCATATTTGTGGTAGTGGACAGATTTTCAAAAATGGCACACTTTATCCCGTGCCAGAAGACTAGCGATGCGGTCCATGTAGCTGGTTTGTTCTTTAAGGAAGTGGTACGCCTACATGGGTTTCCAAGAAGCATTGTGTCGGACAGGGATACCAAGTTTGTAGGATATTTCTAGAAGACCCTGTGGAAGAAACTGAAGACAGAGTTAAAGTTTAGTTCTGCATACCACCCCCAAACAGATGGACAAATAGAGGTGGTTAATAGGAGTTTGGGCAACCTACTATGATGCTTGGTAGGGGACAAGCCCAAGGGATGGGATCTAGTTCTGCCACAAGAAAAATTCACGTATAATAGCTCGGTCAATCAGAGTACCAATAAGTCACCATTCTAGATCATCTATGGGAGTAGCCCAAGAAATGCCTCAGAGTTGAGAAGGATAGATACGAGGGAGAAATGCAGTGCTGAGGCTGAAGATTTTGCCAAACATCTGAAGGGAGTGCATGAGGAAGTGACAAAGCACATTGCCAAGATGAATGCTCAGTACAAGACAAGGGCGGATCAAAAACGCAGAGCTAAAGAGTTCAAAGTAGGAGATTCTATCATGGTCCATCTGAGGAAGGAGCGGTTTCCTGCCAAGACCTATAACAAGCTGAAAATGAAGAAATTTGGGCCATGCAAGATCGTTGGCAAACAGGATTCAAGTAATGCCTACGAGGTGGAGTTACCAAATGAACTTAACATCTCCCCCGTGTTTAACATCTCAGATATGGTCGAGTATCATGAAGGATAAAACAGTGAGATACCCAGTCCAGATCTGTGGAGCATTCCAGTAGCCATCCCAGTTACGGATGAGATAGAAGAAGTTTTGGATATGCGCGAGGGCCGAAGTACTAGGAACAGGAGTTACTCAAAGTACTTGGTCAAATGGAAGGGCAGACCCATTGAAGACGCGACTTGGTTATCAAAGGCTGAGGTTGATCGCCTGGGTCTACCTCAGAAAGATCAGAAGTGAGGTCACTTCTCAAACTCACCCTGGGTGTCTGATGCAGGAGCATCCGGTGGTGAAGCTGCAATCTTGCATCACCCAAAATGTATTTTTTTCTTTAAGTACTAAAACTGTCACGATATTGCGACGCTTTTTGAAGAAGGGCGCCAGCGGGCCAAACTGTTGTGATATCGCGACGCTTTTTGATAAAAAGGGCCAAGGTGCAAAACTGTCGCGATATCGCGACGCTTTTTGAAGAAGGGCACCAGCGGGCCAAACTGTCGCGATATCGCGACGCTTTTTGATGAAAAGGGCCAAGGTGCAAAACTGTCGTGAAATCGCGACATTTTTGAGGCAACGCAGTCGTGACGCGAAATGGTCGTGAAATCGCGACATTTTCGGGTCGGAGAGGTCAAGGCGCCAAACGGTCGCGAAATCGTGATAGTTCCGGAGAAAAGCAGTTCGAGCGCCAATTGGTCACGAAATCGTGATAGCTCCGAGGCAAAGTCACTTGAGTGCCAAATGGTCACAAAATCGTGACACATTCGAGAAGCAAGATTTGAAAGCACAGGAACATCTTTGGCAAAAAGTTCTAAGGCACAAGAATCGTCGTGAAATCGTGACACCTTCGAAGACAAGGTTCAATGACATCGTGAAATCATGACACCTTCGAGGACAAGGCTCAAAGATGTCGTGAAATCATGACATATCCGCAGGCAAGGTTCCAAAATGCAACGTGGTCGCAAAATCGTGACACTTCTGGTGCGAAGACTCAACAGTGCAAGGTGGTCGCGAAATCGTGACACTTTTGAGCTAAAGACTCAAGGACATGAAATGGTCATGAAATCATGACATGTCATGGTTTCATGGCCCGAAACGAAGCAGCCAGTATGGAATGCAAAGATGTCATGAAATCGCAACATGTCGTGATTTCGTGGCCCAAAGGAGGAAAGCGAGTAAGAAAGGCCTAGACGTCGCGATTTTGTGACGTGTTGTGAAATCGCGGTCCCAAGGAGGAGAGAGAAGCCTAACGTTGAAAACATCACGATATCACGACCAAAGAGGAGAGAGAAATTAGTGGAGCAAAAACATCGCGATATCGCGACCAGAGCGCTCACAATGTTGACCAGTCGGCGATTGTAGAGACCAGTGCAGAGGGACACGTGGCATGAAGTTACAGGTGGCCCGAGAGTATGGAGCGGTTATAGGGACTCTGGCAAGGGGACACGTGGCATCAAATTACAAGTGACTTGGTGCACTCCTATGAATGATGATATGGTGGATGGATTGACAGGCGGCCGCAGCGCACTCCGCCACCCTAGACCATGATAACACGGGGCTCCTAGCAGCATCTCGCAGGGGCAGCAAAAAATTTGTGCGAGTGGTTAGAGAAGGCCCGCACTTAGTGTAATGATGTAAAAAGGAGGTGGCAGCCGAAGATAAAAAGGCAGCACATACATTGTAAAGGGACTCTTGGCCAGTTTGGAATAGGATCGCTGTGTATTCGGAGAAAGACCTCTGTTTAATGAAAATTTGCTGGAATTCGTCTGTGTGTTTCTGAGCTTTGCATTGATCTTTGTTGTGTGTTGTCTTAGCTCTATATCAGAGCTTCTCCTTGGTGGTAAATTTCTCCAATGAGTTCTCCTAGGAACTCCTCCAATGGTCTTCTATGAAATCTATAATAAGGATCTCTAAGAATTCTCCTTATTTCTCCTTAAGACCTCTCCAAGGCCTTCAATATCATAGCTTATATGGTCTTTCAAATGAGACCTTTCCTTTAACCTTCTACTATGGAAGTGTTGGAACTGATATTTTCCTCTCGAATCTCTATATTTTGCTACTTCTAGAATTTGGAATAGGACCTTGCTAGTCCTTCTTCACTATGCAATTTGCAGGACTCAATGGAGATCACCAATATTCTATCTTCTTTTAGAATATTCTCTGGAGTCTCTTGAATCAATAGTAAGGCTATTATAGTCGTTTCTTCTTCTACACTATGCAAGTCAATAATCTCTAGTAATGAGACATTTTATTCAGGCTTCCAAATCTTTGATCTTCTACTTGTTGTTTCTGGTGTTGGATTGATTCCAAGGAAAATATTATTCCTAGCTCTATGTAGGAAGCTTCCCAAATTACTTTGAATCTCCTTTCCCTACAACAAATTATTAGGAATGTAATGGAAGAAATTTTGAATCTAGAGATAATCAATCTTCACTAGTTTATTTGTCAATCTAGTGGAATCCTTGTCGAGTCCTAGTCTTCACAAGATTTTCTACAATCCTATGGAAAGACTCTAGCCAAATGCAATCTTATAAATTGTATAAATGAGATTTTTTGATTTCCCTCAATCTCTCTTGTAGCTATCCCTATCTTATAGCTAATATACTATGGCTTTGATACCACTATTAGATTTTTATGGAATGGTAGTGTAGGAAATACAACCACAAGATGAAAGATAACTAATTTGAGATGATTATAAACAAATGGTACAATAATATTTAGGAAAATAATGAGATGAAAATATGAAAATAACTCAAAAATATGCCATTAATGAAAGTGATAAAAATCGTACAGTGCTATATAGTTGAGGACATGAACACTCCATGAACAGATTTGAAAGAACTACATTATACCAAACTATACCACACACTCTCTATATTTACTACTACAACTTCTTCTACTATGAGACCTTTATATAGGAATATATATTCCTTGGCCCTTACTCTACCTATCTGCCTGATGTACAAGTGGAATCCTTGTACATTTACAATATACATATTGACACATATGCATTAGTACAATACTTGAAGTAACTAACTTTACTCTAAAGTAAACTCCTACTCTAGTTATGGACCAAAGGTGGTATATATACATGACCCAAATAATGTAATATACTCTAACACTATGTGTTTGGCTTCCATAGTTTGTTTCATTTCCTTGATTTTGTTTTATAGGATTGAATCTGCAGTAATTAGTTCTATGTCCTTTCCTCCTGCATACATGAGAATATATGTTATTCCATGGTGTTCATCCTTTTGTGGATGATGCAATATTTCCTTGTGGATAATCTTTTGAAACCAATTCATTGCTAGTAATTTCATATTTAATTATATTTTCCACTTCATACTCTTGAAGAATATTGACTAACTCATTAAAGGAAGTATCTTTACTTAGGATTTGTAAAGATGTAACTAAATGTTTGTAGTTTTCTAGAAGTGCTCTCATAGTTACTTGAAAAAGAAACTTATCTTCAACCTTTTCTCCTAAGGTTAATAATTTTCCATTTATATCCACTACCTTCCTTACAAATAGTTCTATACTTTCACCACTATTCATTATTAGAGAATGTAATTAAGTTTAAAGATTTAATATAGTGGATTTATTATTCCCTTCAAATATTTTGGATAAGGTTTTCCAAGCTTCTTTATATGTTCCTACTGAACTAAAGTAAGGTTGTATTTCATCTATAATAGCAAAAGTTTTTATCAAATGCTTTTGCATCACTTTATTCAAACTATAAATTTTTATATCACCTATAGTAGGTTTAGTTGTTGTTCCTTTGATAATTTTCCAAATATTTTCAACTATCAAAATTGTCCTCACTTTGTTTTTCCATGAGGAGTAATTTGGACCTTTAAGTAGTTGGGATTATGAAAAGAAGAATTTGTTAGTTGTCAGGATGGCCTTGTAGGCTACCTTATAACTCCCTAGTTTAGAGTATGATAAGTGTTTAGCAACTATTAGTTCACCTTTTGAGTTGATTTTGTTATGTTTTTAAAATGATGGTAATATAATAATAAACTCCTATTTCACCTTATTTCTCCTATTGAACTATGCACTTTTTAATTTTAATGAAGTTCTCTATAGTTGGATTTCTTGTGTCCCTTTAATGTGACTATGAGACAAGTATAAGCAATAAATTCTAACTCTTTTAAGAAATCAATATTTTTGCTTCTTTATCCTTAAATTTCAATAGTTCAATTTCCTAAATTCCAAATGACTAAAGTTTGATGTAGCACTCCTTATGTCTCCCTAATTTGGAAATTTAGAAATTAATAATATTTGCAATAATAATAATTTGGTTTTCCAAGTAGTAAGCCTTATATATCCTATGATATTAATTGCAAATATTAAAATACTTGTATTTCAACTAAATGTGTTTTGAATTATTATTTAAGGATATAAATTCCTTTTTATTTATTTTCAAGTTTACTAAGGTTGGTTTTGCTTATAGCTTTAATGCAAATAATAATTTATCTCAACCTTATATAGTATCCTTATAACTACTTAAAGAAATAAAATATTAATCTAAGTGAAACTATACCTTTGTAAGGCTGAATGCATGAAGTAAATGGCACTGTGTTTTTTTTTATTTGTGGAAAAAATCCCAAAAGGGATGCCACTTTCGAGTAAGACCCAAGGAGGCAGGGGTATCCATTCCACCAAAAATGCCCAGGACTCGGACCTGGCCTACCACCTTTGACATACTCAAGGAGCAAACAAACACACAAAACCAATTTAAAAATAAGTAAATAAATAAGAAAATAACAACAAAAATAATAAAATAAAATAAAAAACATGCTCCTTGAGTGTGTCAAAAACAAAAGCACAACCAAACATGCACAATAAGATAAAAGAAACCACAACACGAACCACATAGAAAAACACAAGAACCACATAACAAAACACAAACAAGACAAAAACAACAGAACACTACAAAGACATAACCCAAAAAAAACATGAAAAATAAACACAACCAAAACCTAAAAATTAAAAAATAAAATAAAAATAAAAAACAACCAACAACAGACAATAAACAAAAACAAAAAACATAGAAAACACTCACACATAAAAACACGAATTAACACAAACAAAGAGAAACCCAAGAACAAGAATGAAAAAAAACACAAGAACAATAACAAAAAAACAAAAAAAAACAACAAAAACACAAGAACAACAAAAAACAACACAAAGAACACAAAAACAAAACAAAACAAAATAACCCACCCACCTTAAAAAACTAAACAAAAAAAAAGAAAAAAAATTGAACATAACAATGACCTATCTAGACTAGAAGACTATTAAGGCAAGAATCAACAGAGGAAACAAAATAAAGAATAGAATGAGCTAGGGAACTAAAAAAAACTGAATGAACCAAAGAGAAGCAAAAAAAAAACAAGAAGAAACTAGGTACCTTCAAAAATGGAGCCATCCAAAGAAATGATAGAAATAAGAGCTTCCCTAATTTGAGAAGCCCACCATCTAGGAGGGTGGCCATAACAAGTAATATCACCTTTGTCCAAAGCCCAATTAGCTAAAGCATCAACACTCTTGTTTTGATCTCTGACCACATGATTGTAATCAACTTTCAAAAATCCCATCTGGATTAATTGAATCTTCTCAATAATTCTTTTTATTCTCCAATCCACCTTATGATTCTTAGAAGGAGTCTTCAAGAGATTAATCATAAGTTGAGAGTCAGACTCAACTAACACCTTTTCCCATCCAACCTTAGTAGCCTCCTAAAGGCCTCTAAGGATACCATACCCCTCAGCAAGGTTATTGGAAAGAATACCCAAATTCTCAACAAAAGTAAAAACCAGGGAGCCATCTGAAAGTCTACCAATTCCTCCCACACTGGCTTTTCCAGGGTTCCCTCTAGAGGCTCCATCAGTATTGACTTTTCCAAAATCCTTAGGAGGAGGTTGCCAATTTCTTGTCCTATCCATCTTACTAATACTCACATTCCCTTTAAGTTGGTTGCCCTTAGAAGATTTAATATTCAATATTTGCATCACTTGATCCCATCTTTGGTGGGAGTTTTGGGGGTGATTAAGGAGTTGATGGATTGATTCAACTAAGTTGGCTATGGTATTTTGCCAAATATAGTGAATATCCTTCCTATCTTGATTAAAAATTCAGTTGTTCCTTTCATTCCAAATATTCCAAAGAAGAATGGTAGAACCCATCCAAACTAACTGCCTAATAAAATGATCAACACCCTCTTGATTAGGCCAATCCCTCCAAAGCTGTTCAAAAGTAAAAAAATTGGACCACTGTAAGCCAAGTAAAGTGGCCATTCTCCTCCATAGCTTAGAGGCTAAAGTACACTCAATAAAAATATGGTTGAGAGTTTCTACATTCTCTTCACACATTTCACATCTAAAAGGGCCATGAAAACCATGCTTTATAAGTTGCTCACTAGTAAGCACCCTACGATGCAATAAAATCCAATTAAATAACCTCACCTTAGGCCAGATATTTTGAGCCCATAATCGAGAAAATATGTTAGAAGAATGGTTGGGATTATTATGGCATAAGGTCAAATAACCTTGAGCAACTGAATACTCACCCTTAGTAGTGTTGTTCCATCCAAAACAATATTTTTCATGGGACCAAGAGAGGGATCTCATATGAAGGATGCCTTGGATATCTTGTCTTTGCCTTTCTAGGATTTGAATAGGCCAATCCTCAATAGGGATCCAATATCTACCAACATTTGAATTACCAATATGGTACCAATAGTAATTAGCCACCTTTATCCAATTAGCTCGGTGAAGCTCCTCCATCCAAGGCCTCCAATCAGGAAATCGAGTTATCAAAGGCTTGTGACCATCCCAAGAATCTATCCAAAAATTTACCTATTGACCATTATGAATGATCCAAAATAAATTTTTCTTTATCAAATCCTCACCAATCTTAAGAATTGCTAAAATGGGAGAACCTTTGGTAGGAAGTTGATAGCGAACAAGGTCTTCAAGACTTTTATTCTCAGCATATTTAGCATGGAGATTATTGGCCCAAAGAGCATTGGGGTTATGCAACATCCTCCAATATAATTTAGTAGCTAAATATTTATTGTTATTAATAGAAGAACGGAATCCTAACCCCCCTTCATTCTTAGGAAGATATAAAGTATCCCATTTCACCAAGGCCCATTTTCTTTTCTCCTTAGTACCACTCCAAAGGAAACGATGACTGATTTGATCCAATTATCAAAGAATAGCCTTTGGGATATTCAAAATGGAAGAAACATAAATAGGAATAGCTTGAAGGACTAATTTTACCAAGGTGATTCTACCCCCAGAAGAAAGCCACTTGTTGGTCCACTTTCCAATTTTCTTCTTGACTTTGTCCAACAACCAATTCCAATATTTATTTTTCTACCTTTGAATATTTATGGGAATACCTAAATAAGTGATTGGAAGAGAGGTCTTCTTATATCTTAATTTATCCAAGACCATGGATTCCTTTCTAGTAGAGCAATGAAAGAAAATAACTTTAGATTTGTCTTCATTGATCAACTGCCTAGTAGCCTTAGAAAAATAACTAATGATTTGCTTAATATTAGAAGCTTCCTTAACTGTAGATTTACCTAAAAGAGTAGAGTCATCCATAAATTGAAGATGAGAGATAGGTATAGCTCCATGAGCAATGGTAACTCCCTCAAGGTTTTTGTTTTCCCTCTTTTTGGTTATAGTCCTACCCAAGCATTCAACAAGAATGATGAATAAATAAGGGGATAGCGGGTCACCTTTCCTAATACCTCTGGAAGCTGGGAATGATTGAGAAGGCCTACCATTTATAAGAACTAAGTAGAAAACTAAAGAGATACATTCCATAATCCAATCCATCCCATCATTAGAGAAACCAAATTGCCTCAAAACTTTGATAAGGAAGTGCCAATCCACTCTGTCATAAGCTTTGGATAAGTCTAACCGAATGAACATGGAAGGAGATTTTTGCATATCCATGGAATGGATGGCTTCTTGAGCAAGAACTATCTCATATACTATTTGATGTCCTTCCACATAACCCCCTTGCTCTGGGGAAATAATCTTATACAAAAGAGGCTTCAACCTTTCTATTCAAAATGAAATAAAAACTTCGTAGCAGTACCTTACCACAACAGAAATCAAATAACAAAGAGGAAGTAGAAGCACAAGCAATCAATGAAAAACTGGCACTTCATGACATAAGAATAAGAGATATTGAAATGAAAGGGAAAACTCCAAAAATGCATTTTGCACCTTAAGTGCTCATTAGTTCGGCTGATGGCTAAACATTACAATCCATCTTGTTTATATAGATTTCTCAAGCCAGTGGGTACCCTAGCCGACATGCCACATGGCTATAATTAAGAAAAATTGACCGTTACCTTGGGATATGCCAAAAAAGGTAGTGATTTCCAAGGATAATGATTGAAATTGCCTTAAAAAATTAAAAAATACTCCTCGGGATGTGCACCCATGAATACGAGGCATTGATTGCCAAAAAGAGACGTTACAAATAATTCTAAAATTTAAAACTCATTTTTGAGGTGTCTAGAGACCATGAAAAGGGCCTGTTTCTTGGAAATCCAACAAGTTTTGTCCATCACCATAGAAAATTTTATAAGCTTTCCAATGCTTCAAACGGTTCGAGAATCGGATCCCTATAGCAAAAGTTATGGCTGATTGAAGTTGGGCTGGGTTCTCACAACCCGACTGTGACAGAAATTTCTTCATATTTTTGTTGTTTCTCCAATAGATGATGATGCGACCAATATGGGAGAGCTGAGGGTATTTGCTCCATTTTTCATACAAATTTACAAGCATGTTTTTGTTTATACGAAGATCACGGGAAAACTGGTAGTTGTACAACTTCATCAGAATTGGGGGAGATTTCTTTAGACCTAGTTGTCTTAAAGAGATCTTCTGGAATATTTTTTGGAGTAGTGTAGGCCGATGTCAAAACTCTACCTAGGCAAAGAGTGGAAATAATAAACATGACGAGTAGCCCCGGGCTCTCAACCTATGAAAAATGATGCTTCATATTTTTGAATCCTTCATCTTCCGCCTCTTTGACCAAAAACTTGTTGAGTTCGCTAACTATGAAGGCTATTTTTTGGTGGGGTGAATGGAATGAAAAGAAAGGCATATATTGATACACATTCATTGGTTTATGGTATAGTTTAGTACCCAAACAACTTGGAACAGTCATGGAGGGTGGTTTTACCACCAGAATATCCAGGATGTTAACTTCAAAAGTGGAAATGGCAGTAGTAATGTTGATGCTGGGATAAACATAACCATAAGCATCAAGGAGAGATTGAATACTCTCATTAGTACCATTCCAAACTCCAAAAGAATCATCAATATATTGTTTATACAAGCAAAGATTTTTTGAAATAGATGGAAAAAGACCAAAAACTTGCAATTCCAAGTAACAAAGAAACATAAAGGCATAGACAACTGCAAAATTGCTCCCCATTGTTGTACCTCTTTTTTACCTGTAGATCTTACCATAAAATTCTATATAATATCTGTTCAGGACCAGTTCTGCAAGTTCGAGGATCAACTAGACCAAACCTGGATTGAACCTCCTTGAGATGAAGTGTTCAAGAGTGGCCAATCCTGCTACTATAGGAATGCTTGGGTACAGGCTCTCAACATCAAAGGTGAATAAAACACAACTTGGAGGAAAATATCTTTTATGAAGGATTTTCATTAGGCTCAGAGATTCTTGTAGATGATTTTGCTGCTCCAGGAGAATGGGGAGAAACTGGTGGTGAAGCCATTTGGAAGCAGGCTCTAACATATAACTACAATAGGAGCAGATGGGTCTAACCTTCATAGGTAGTTTGTGAACCTTTGGAATGAGGTAGAAAGTACATACTCAAGCAATGATGGGGTTCTTTTGTAGAAGATAATCCACTAATTTTTGATTGAGGAGAAGACTTCTTTGTGCATTTTTAACAATGGACTCCAAGATAGAAAAAAGAGAGTTCCAAGGAACAAAAATAACCTCTTGGTAAACTTCCAGATCTGAAAGTTGTCTGATCCCTTCTTCCAGGTACCATGCCTTATTGAGAATAGTGAGGCCGAGATTTTTGTTAGCAGGTCTGATGACAATGGAATCATCAGATCTAAGAGAGTGCAAGGCTCTTGCCAGATGCCTGGGTAGGGGAGGTTGGAAGATACTCTCCATGGCAGCAAGTTGTTGTTCAACTCGATGCTTTCTATCATTAAGAAGATCAAGTAGGGGCTGGTATTTCACATCAGGTTCCCATGTAGAATTTGAAATATGAAAGGGAGAGTAGGCAGGTTCTTCCCAGTTGGCGATGTTCCTTCATTTTGGACTGAAAAACCATCAAAGATTAAGAAGCCTAGAAAATAAAACATATTCTGCACAGGCATCATCATGGACCATGGGAGGTGGAATAAGGTTATATTTCAATCCTAGCCTAAGAAGCTCTTTTTCTGCCGCTATGAGAGGTCTATCAGAGAAATTATGAACATTGGCATTTGTGATCATACCATCAATAGCACCTACGTTACTATTGCTGAAGAAGAGTAGGCATCTATCGATAGGGCTGAAGATGTCACTCCAAATATTCAGTAGAGGTTTACGCCACCATCGTGAGGATGGCCTTGGGTCTATTGCAATCTCAGACCTGACTGCCTGGGAACAAATCTTGTAGAGTTCTGATTCGTTTGGGAACTAGATCCTTGGAAAGTTCTACTAGAGCCTCATCATGACTGTTTTTGTATAGGAGGTATGAATTCTTTCTCTGGTTTTTTCCAGCGAACTCTGCTTTGGGATCAGTCTCGCAACCTATTTTTTTACTGATATCGCTGGTTCTATCTATCGGGATGATTTTTTTGCTATTGCTATCGGCCTAACTATTGAGGTTTTTTTTGTTGTTGTTCGCTATGGGAACGACTCCAACTCCTATTCCTTATCCTTTGATTTCAGGGCGAGGGATTGTGAGAGTTGATTCGAGAGGAAACAACAAGATCTGTGACAAGTTTTTTGAGCTCTTGGATCTCAAAAAAGAGTGGAGCGCACTCCTTTTTGATGAGGTAATCCACCAAGGTGTTGGCTTCATCCATGATAGTATCTTGTTGTTGTTTCTCAATAGATTTTTGAGTGTCGGTTGCACCTTGTTGGACCTAACGATCCACACACAGTTCCATTTTGAGAGCGTTGGTCTTCACAGTAAAATATTCCATGATTTGTGATTTCCAATAGGATGCAATATTAAAATCTAAAATGAAAGTGAACTTCAATCTCCACTGTAGGCATTGTATCTTCTTTATTGTGGTGTATGATAGTGAAATCGTTGGTTAATGTATGTCCTTTATGATAGTATTACTCCCTTATTTAATGTGTCTTGAATTCTCTACACTTCACTCTACGTTCTCCTATGTAGAAACTTTAATACTCCTTATATCCTTTATAATTTATACTAAGTGGCATAGATCTTGGATGGGATCATAAGTCACTTGAATGTGGGCATTACAATGTATGACAACATTTATACAGGTGGCACCAACCTTGATAAATGATTCAAAATCTTCCTTTGGAGTGGTACTCCACTTATTGGCACTCTCCCTTCTTAGCTTGGTCATTACGTTGAATGAGTTCCTACTTCTTCAGTGTAAGCGATATGTAACTATGGAAATGTGTTATATCCCTTAGTGTAGGTATTATTTTGATGAGGAAACATTCTATATTCCTTTATGCCAAGTGGAACAAGATGCCTTACATCAATTGGCAAGTGTATATACCTTCCTTTGCATGCAATCTCACTTCCAACATACCTATTTGCTTGCTTCTTTCTTAATGCTTATCTTTGCCAACTATTTCCAAGTTTGCTTGGCTCCTTTGTGATAGTGAAATGTGAGATGTCTTTTCTTCTCCAATGTAGATGGATGGCTCTTCTCCAATGTGGATGGATGGCTCCTTTATGATAGAAATATGTGCAATGGATCTCCTTGTTTCTTGGGTAATGATGATAACTCTTATATATACCTTATCTTTTCCAACTATCAATGATATTTTACTCTATGCCTTGTTTTTTCCAATTGGAATGAGTATTCTTCTAACTTACACTATAGTTTACCTTATTTTCCTTCTTTTACTGCAAGTTTTCCACCTTGATAGATGTTCTCCACTATGAAACTACTCCCATGTGATTGTGGCAACAAAAAATGGTGTCCTTTAACACCTTGATGAAATGGGTATTGAGCCCTTTGGTTGGTTCTACCCCTTAGCACTTTGGCTTGTGCTTTTCCTTGCCAATGGCAAATGCTTGTGGACGTGACAAGGAGCTATGTAGTATATCCTTGAGATACTTGAACCTTTATCTCCCTTGGATGTAACATAGAAGATAAGTATGGTACTTGTAAATAATTATGTGATAACTTATAATAGGTTCCTTAATTGCACCTTAATCTAAGACTCTCCTAGTCTCCTTTTGTAGCTTCTTCTTCTAATTTGAGATGGCAACTTCCTTCTCCACTCCTTGGAGGTATATCACTCTTTTTAGGTGGCTTATCTATGCCACAATAAGCTGTAAGTTTTTTGCACTGAATAGTGTCTTTGGACACTTTGATATTATATTGATTTGTGCACTTTGGTCTTCCACCTTAACTTAACAACCAATGCACTTAATAACCTTTAAGAGTAACTAGTATAATGCACTAGTAATTTCTCCTTATTGCTCCTTGTAAAGAACTCTTAAAAGTAACTTGAATCTAGCACTAAAGTCTATGCTTTAGAATGTAGTCTTCTTTGCTTCTAGTAGATAATAGGAAGATGATATTTTTATTTCTGTCAAAATATATCTAACTCCTATTTTAATGTGCAGGTATTAACCTTAAAAGAAACTATCTTTTGCACTCCCTTGAAGACTTTAATATGAAATCTTCTCCTTGCAACTTTTAAACTCTAATATGGTGCTTAATGAAACTTAATAACAAACTAAGTAACTTAATGTTTAGTAATGAACCTTTTGCACCTAATTTTCTTACCTTTAAGATATCTATAGATGAAGAATTTCAAGGTGATTAGATTCACCTTATTGTTGCATTTTACTGGATGAACTCATAGCTCTTATTTGCTATCCAAAATAGCTCCTCAACTCACCAATTCACAACTTTGTAACTCCTCTATCTTGCTGCTTGAAACTATAGTTTGGTGGATTGAACTCTCCTTCAGGATGTATCCTGGAAATCTAAAAATTAGCAACTATTGATGCTGCCAAAATTTATGCTTTCTTGCTATTCTCAAATATTAAAATTTTAGCTTGCAAAGTAGTCAATCTCTCTACTAAAATTTTGTCCTTGAATCTAAATTTTTTTTTAGGGAACTCGTCCAAATCGTAGCTGAGATTTTCCTTCAAGAACCCTTTAATTTTCTACTATAAATTTAGCAACCTCCTATCTCTGAAATGACCTTCAAGCCTTCAATGGAAATATTCAAACCTCTCAAGTTTGGTAGTTTCTTCAATCTCCTTTCTCCTTCTTCCTCCTCTCAACCTTCCTTAAGACCTCTTCTCTAGGGTATTTAACTTGTAGCTTCTTGAGTCTTCTTGCCAAGACTTTAATGAGATCTTCTCCTGATCTCTTAAATAAGCTACTTCTATAATATAGAACATAATATTTGTTAGTCCTAATCTATCTTTAGTCTTACAAATTTAAAAGTTCTAAAATGGAACATCTTGTAGGTATCTTCAACTTATTGGGTTGTTTTCTCCTTCTACAATCTACATGCTTTCATCTTCAATGGAGTTCACTAACCTCTAATATTATCCTAGACACTTTTCTAGAGTCTCTTCTTCATTAAGTTTGCATTAAGGCTATTTTGACCATTTCCTCTCTTCCGTAATCTATAGTTTTACAACTATTGTAATGGGAAATTTTTCTGAGGCCTTTGAAATATTCAGTCCTCTACTTGTTGCTGCAAGTGCTAGAATGATTCTAATAAATATATTCTTCCTAAGTCTATATAGGAAGCTTCCCAAATTTCTTTGAATCTTCTTTTCCTACAACAAGGTATTAGAAAATATAATAGAAGAATTTATAAATTTAGAGATAATCAATCTTCACTAGTTTATTTATCAATCTAGTGGAATTAATTTTGAGTCCTAGTTTCCACAAGTTTTTTTGGATCTATGGAAAGACTAGCCAATATAATTTTTAGAATTTCTAAAAATAAGATTTATATTCTCCTCTCAATCTCTCTTATGACTCTCTCTCTAGTTCCTATCGATCTACTATGGCTATGATACCACTATTAGCTTTTTATGGGTATATAATAAAGGAAATGCAACCACATGATGTAAAATAAGCAAGCTATGATAACTATATTATAATGACACTATAATATGTAGGAAAACTATAATATAAAATTTTGCAATATATTAGAAATATGCCATTAATGAAAGCTCATGAAAATAGTGCAATGTAGTACAATGGAGGATATGAACACTCCATAAACTATTTTGAAGAGCTACATTGTACTCCACTACCAATCTATACTATGCACTCTCTATATTCTCTACTACTACTCACATGAGGCCTATATATAGGAAGATATGTTCCTTGGCCCTTACTCTACCTATGACTCTTCACCTACCTTTCCTATGACTCATGTATAAGTGGAATCATTATACATTTACATCATTGCATATTGACACTTGTGCATTTATTACATTTCTTAAAGTAACTACTTAACTTTACTCTAAAGT
Organism: Wollemia nobilis; assembly: GCA_028583015.1. Classification (NCBI taxonomy): domain Eukaryota; kingdom Viridiplantae; phylum Streptophyta; class Pinopsida; order Araucariales; family Araucariaceae; genus Wollemia; species Wollemia nobilis. Next base: position 2,177,700 of record JAQPPZ010000282.1, read on the forward strand.
AAAATCCTACTCTAGTTATGTACCCAAGGTGGTACATTTACATGTACCAAATAATGTAATATAATCTAACAAATTCCTCTTCTTATTTATCATCTAAAAATCCTCCTTTCTTGCTGAATGCTTGGGTAGGATTATAACCAAAAATAGGGAAAACAAAACCATTGAGGGAGTTACCATTGCTCATGGAGCTAGACCTATCTCTCATATTCAATTTGTGGATGACTCTACCATTTTAGGTAAATCTATAGTTAAGGAAGCTTCTAATATTAAGCAAATCATTAGTTGTTTTTCTAAGGCTACTGGGCAATTGATCAATGAAGACAAATCTAAAGTTATTTTATTTCACTGCTCTGCTAGACAGGAATCCATGGTCTTGGATAAACTAATATATAAGAATACCTCTCTTCCAATCATTTATTTAGGTATTCCCATAAATATTCAAAGGCAGAAAAATAAAGATTGGAATTGGTTGTTGTACAAAGTCAAGAAGAAAATTAGAAAGTGGACTAGCAAGTGGGTTTCTTCTGGGAGTAGAATCACCTTGGTAAAATTAGTCCTTCAAGCTATTCCTATTTATGTTTCTTCCATTTTGAATATCCCAAAGGTTGTTCTTCGATAATTGGATCAAATCAGTCATCGTTTCCTTTGGAGTGGTACTAAGGAGAAAAGAAAATGGGCCTTGGTGAAATGGGATACTTTATGTCTTCCTAAGAGTGAAGGGGGTTAGGATTCCGGTCTTCAATTAATAACAACAAAGCTTTAGCTGCTAAATTATATTGGAGGATGTTGCATAACCCCAATGTTCTTTGGGCCAATAATCTCTGTGCTAAATATGCCGAGAACAAAAGTCCTGAAGACCTTGTTCGCTATCAACTTCCTACCAAAGGTTCTCCCATTTTAGCAGTTCTTAAGACTGGTGAGGATTTGATAAATAAAAAATTATTTTGGATCATTCATAATGGTCAACATGCAAATTTTTGGACAAATTCTTGGGATGGTCACAAGCATTTGATAACTTAGTTTCCCGATTGGAGGCCTTGGATGGAGGAGCTTCACCGAGCTAATTGGATAAAGGTGGCTAATTACTTGTCGATACCATACTGGTAATTCAAAGGTTGGTAGATATTGGATCCCTATTGAGGACTGACCTATTCAAATCCCAGAAATGCAAAGACAAGATATCCAAGGCATCCTTCATATGAGATCCCTCTCTTGGTCCCATGAAAAAGATTGTTTTGGATGGAACAACACTACTAAGGGTGAGTATTCAGTTGCTCAAGCTTATTTGACCTTATGTCATAATAATCCCAACCATTCTTCGACATATTTTCTCATTTGTGGGCTCAAAAGCTCTGGCCTAAGGTGAGGTTCTTTAATTGGCTTTTATTGCATCGTAGGGTGCTTACTAGTGAGCAACTTATGAAGCGTGGTTTTCATGGCCCTTTTAGATGTGAAATGTGTGTAGAGAATGTAGAGAATATCAACCATATTTTTATTGAGTGTACTTTAGCCTCTGAGCTATGGAGGAGAATGACAACTTTACTTGGCTTACAGTGGTCCAATTTTTTCACTTTTGAACAGTTTTGGAGGGATTGGCCTAATCAAGAGGGTGTTGATCATTTTATTAGGCAGTTAGTTTGGATGGGTTCTACCATTCTTCTTTGGAATATTTGGAATGAAAGGAACAACCATATTTTTAATAAATATAGGAAGGATATTCACTATATTTGGCAAAAGACCATAGCCAACTTAGTTGAATCAGTCCATCAACTCCTTAATCACCCCCAAAACTCCCACCAAAGATGGGATCAAGTGATGCAAAGATTTAACATTAAACCTTCTAAGGGAAACCAACTTAAAGGGAATGTGAGTATTAGTAAGATTGATAGGACAAGAAATTGGCAACCTCCTCCTAAGGATTTTGGAAAAGTCAATACTGATGGAGCCTCTAGAGGGAACCCTAGAAAAGCCAGTGTGGGAGGAATTGGTAGACTTTCAAATGGCTCCCTGGTTTTTACTTTTGTTGAGAATTTGGGTATTCTTTCCAATAACCTTGCTGAGGGGTATGGTATCCTTAAAGGCCTTCAGAGGGCTACTAAGGTTGGATGGTAAAAGGTGTTAGTTGAGTCTGACTCTCAATTTATGATTAATCTCTTGAAGACTCCTAAGAATCATAAGGTGGATTGGAGAATAAAAATAATTATTGAGAAGATTCAGTTAATCCAGATGGGATTTTTGAAATTTGATTACAATCATGTGGTCAGAGATCAAAACAAAAGTGCTGATGCTTTAGCTAATTGGGCTTTGGACAAAGGTGATTCCTCTCTTTGTAATTATTCTTCTATTTCTATTGTTTCAGGAATAACTCTTTTTTTATTCTTTTTAATTTTTTCTTTATATGTATTTTTATTTGCAGCAAACTGTCCTCTAGTCTCACTAGATGATGCTTTATTAGTCCTATTTGGTACAATTCTATTTCTTAGATTTAAGTCATGTGTAGCTTCTAGTTCTTCTACCTCTTGGGTTGTTGGGATTAATTTCCGTTGTTTCGTCCTTTCATACCTACAATCCTGTGGTCTTTGCAAGATTTTAGTATTTTTTGCTACTAGGATTTTAGGATGATGGTTTGAGGTATACAAATCCATGTTTTCTTCAAATAACCTTTCTCTAGATTCATCCTCTTGAGTCCAACATGCATTAATTCTTATATCTTCTTCATATTCATCATCTAAATCTATATTATTATGCATACCTAGATATATTCCACAACCATATGGATTATGGGGTGCATCACAGGCTGAAAATTAATAAGGGAAGTTTTTTTTAATATTAACAAATGGTATGGGATTAGGGATAATATCTTTATCTTTATTAGTTTCTCTCCTCCAATAATTACCATTGTTTTTGTTTCTATTTCCCTCTTTTGAATTATTGTTTTCACAATTTCTATTAAAATTTCTCTTAGAAGGTGGTCTATTATCACCTTGTATTTATGCTTGTGATTGTGAATACTCACCATTGTTTTCCTTATTTATATCTATCCTAGATTACCTATTGTTCATTGTATTAAACATTTCAGTCATTTGATTTGCTAATTTTTCAATAGGATCCTATTTTGTTATTTTTTGCAAATTGAATCCTACTTTCTTAGGCTTTCTATCAGGTTGACTCACCTCTAAAGAGTATGGTTTTATTTTTCCACTATCTAACATGTTTCATTCAATTTCTATTACCTTATCCATACATGAATCTATAGTGGTCACTTGTTCCTACCTTAATTCATAATTAAATTCTCTTGGGAAGGTATTTTTATAAAAATAGATAGATTGTATATCATTTGGCCTTAAAATTGATGGGGATTTTATTTCTTGTTTTAGAAAATCTCCTATTAAAATAACTCATCATATCATTTTCTTTCTTTTTCATGGTTGCCAAGTCTATTAGCAATGACTGTTCATTTTTCCTTTCTCTAAAATTTTTCAGAAAAAAATAGTTTCTATTTTGGAAAAATCACCAATGTCATTATTTGAAAGTGTGTTAAACCATTCTCTAGCATCCTTCTCTAAGGTTTGAAGAAACAATATCAAAAATACATACTTATATTTAACCTCGAGGCTATCCATAGCATACAAGAAATTATTAATATGGTCTTCTCTTGTGATTGCATTATTTCCTTGAAATTTTGGCAAATACTTATGTGCTTTACTAGGGAGATCATGCATAACTAGAGGTAATTGAAAAGGTATATATCTATTGGTTTACCATAATTGAATATTTTTATTATTCAGGGGAGGAGGGTTGGCCATATTGACTATTGGAGTAATTTTAGTGGGTTGTATAGCAATAATAGTGGGTAATGTAGTATTAATTCCACTAGCAATAGTAGGGGGTGTATCAAATATATTTTATATAGTAATAATATCTATATTTTCTACATATGCATCTTCTCTAGAAACTAAACTTCCTGGTGAAGAGCTAGGATTATGAGTTCTAAAGTGTACCTTTGGGTTTGAAAATTCTTGATAAGGTTCTTGAGTAGTTCTCCTTATTTTTGCCAACATGATCTGATCATTATGATTTCTTGATTTTTGGGTGTCAACCAGTCAGAGTCACCAACATAGATTATGCATAAAGAACAAATTTTTGGTCAAGATTGCTTGATCTGTATCACTCTCGATCTCACAGGGTAAACTTCATGGAATGTAACTTTTCAAGAAATGAGAAAAAATTTTAAAATCAAGAAAATCTTATGACCATTGGTTTCTTGAAAATATGGGAAATTATGGACGTACATGGGAAAAGACTCAAAAAGGTATAAAATTAAAAATTGGATGTTTCTTGTTTCCCTACAAGCCAACTGTTTCCAATTAAAGATTAAAAATGTGTCATTGGGAAGAATATTATAGATTCAATATTTCATTCCCCAGAAACGGTGCCATTAAACTATTGGAGATTTTTCTTACATCCTTAGGATTTTCTTGTCATGCTACAAGAAATATCTATTACCAAGTAACAATTATAGACTCTGGTGGACCTATCTCTTTAACCTAGGAATAGAGTTTTTATATAGTTCTAGATAGACCAGGTATGGTAAGGAAACCCTTGAGGTAAACTTACAAAATTTAATAGTTTATGTTCATGCTCTTCCATATTTGTAATGGTGACCATTTATGAAGTTGAGGCCTGGCTATCTTCCTCTATAGTCTATATTTTCCTTAGGTTCTCCCCTCTAGCTATTGGTTGTAGTTATTTATTTCCAACATCACTAACTGGGATATCCTCTTTAATTATTACTAAAGTTATTTTATTTTGAGTTTATTTTGTTGATGAGAGGGTTAGGTTTACCATCTTATTTTATGGAGATGAGGTTGGGATTTCTAGCCTTATTTGGTGGCCCCTGAATATTTCATAAAATATTTCTACTTCTAATAATATTTTTTGTATAACTGAAGATATCTTAATTTCTTTGTTATTGATAATTGGTGCTTTAAGGATTACCTTTGAGGCTAACCTGGGCATAAACATTGCTAAATTTAGCTTAATTTTCATAGGATTGATTACACACATCTGTGATGATCCAACAAGCACTATTTATATTGTAGTAAAGGTTGTAGAATCAAGTTGAGGCAATGTGACTGTTTCCTTTTCTTTTTTAGTATCTACACCCTCTGTTATTGATTGGACTGTGTCAAGAGTAACTTCAATCGCTAGTCGAGCTATGTTGGGAGTATCTAGTACAACTTTAGTGAGGTCTTAAACATTAAATGCAATCTCTACCTACTCTACTCCTTGGTCTATTACCTCAAAAATGAAGTCCTAGAGTTCATTTGGAGTGATTACAGGAATAAGAGGGGCTATTGATTCTACAAAATTTCTCCTCAACATTACTAATGTGGATAGGTAGTCACCTACTCTTTCAATTCTAGTGCTACCTCTTTTGTCATATGGAAATTTTGACCACACATGTTCTATACCTTTACCTACTTGTATGGCTTCCTAAATTTCATATTCAAATTGGTCCTTTCTATGATACACTTAGGAATATTGGTGTGTTTGCATCATTTTTATATAATTTTATTTTGGGTCGTAGGGCCTCCTTATCACTTCTACAAAGCAATAATCATCCATATCCCACAAAGCCTTAAATATTTTTGAATACCCTTGGAATATATAATGCCTAAACCTGGATGGGACTGAAAACCAAGGGAGTTTTCCATGTCTCTTTTCCAAATGTATTTTCTCTTCCTTTATAGTTTATCTGGCTATTTCAAGTGTAGCCACAAACATAGGGAAAACTTTAGCAAGGCCTTTAGGGGAATCTTTTCTTTATATAACCTTATATAATATAATTCTTCAACCAAGAAGTAATCTCCATACTTATTTCTCTTTCAATAAGGATGCAATCCTAGAGCCTAACCTTACCAAGAGTTCACCACATAGCACCTCATGTATGGTTGTCAAAAAATTATCGAAGAACCATTTGTAGTGAGAACACCCTTCGTGTATCAAGGGGAGTCTCTCTTGTATGTCCCAGGTATTTGTCTATCCTAATTTATTCAAGGTTTTATTATCTAGCTACCCTACTATGATGTTTATGATAATTGAGTAATGGAATAAAGGGAGCATTTTTTACACTGTCCTAAGATGGTTGTTTTTTGTTCAATCAGTCGGGTGTGCATTTGGTCACTCAATTCATATTCCCATGCATAAATTGGGGGAGAGAAAACTCTATTACATTGCATAGCTAAATGTATCACCTTTCTTCCTACCACACTCAATTATTTTACTCCTAATACTATGTTTATCATGTCAACATAGTCCATATCCCATGGTTTTAATGCATTCTTCTTGATAGGGAAGGTGTATGAAACACTTTCATATGGCTTGAACAAAGAAGCATAGTAATGAGTAAGAATAACTTTGCGGGATTGATGGTCATTTACCTATTGTGTCAACTTATTTTTGACCTTGTTTAGTTGAAACACTCTTTGTGTGCTTTCTAGTGTGATTTTGAAAATCAGCCAATTGTTGACATATTTGAAGGATTTGGTCAATGCATCATACACCATTGCTAGCCAAGCCAAAAAATCTGAAGAGAAATATACTCTTGAGCATACCAATTCCCCTAAATTATTGATCCATTTATTGCAATGAGGGACTAACTTCCACTATGAATTTTGTGCCCTTTTAAACAAGCCCATTAACAGCCATGAACTACGCTGTAAGTTCTCCTATGTTTCCTTGAAGTAAATTACTGTGGTATTTTTGGCTTCCCATTATTGTGGGGAGGAAAGACATTTTTATAGCCTAGACTTCTTTGTGTACACTACTAAATCCTTTTTGAGGGAAATTGGGTCATCCAATGGCATATACGGGCTCTAGCCTATAATAATTTTAATGGCATCTTCAGTATTATGAGGAGCAGTGAACATGCTTGATGAGGCCATTGTGTCCTTCATTTACTCTTTCTTTTCCTTTGTATCGAATTTTATAGAGCTCTCTTGGAAACCTTTCAAACACTCAATAGTTCTCTTTATGCAAATCTCTGTTTTAATTCTATGTTCTGGAAGTCTTCACATAGGCCATAAATAGCTTTTGGGATTAATTTTTGCATGAGGAGAGTTTATGTCTGTCTGTCGTTTATTTTGAAATTTACCAATTAAAATTTGCCACCTCATAATTATTCAACTATATTACCTAGAGATTTATTTAACTTGAATGTTTTTGATCTTTATGAGGCTTTAATATGTGTGTCCTCGTTTTTCAATCATGTGTGCAATACATCCCTTTCTCTTCATATCTTTTTGTTAGGCATGGCTTTAGAAAGTTTCATGTAACTTAGTTCAAATTGTGCCATTTGGTTAGTTCCATCTATTTTCTTACTATCTATATTTCATTACTAATATGATTGTCCATGTCAGATTTTACCTCTAAAGCATTTCTCTATCTTTATTCATTGCTTAAAGTGCACCATTGGATCTTGGCAAGGATTCAGGCACACCATTAGATGTTTCTCTGAATGAGATAAATATTGTGTAAAACTAGGATAAAATATCTTTGACTAAGATTCATGCATGATATTAGATATCATCGTAGTGTGCAAGTGCTATAAGAAATTTAAGATTTATATGCATGTTAGTGATAAAGGGAGGGAAAATAGAAGTGGGAATTTATGAAGACAAATATGGGCTAAATAATCAAAAACCAATTTCATATTTCCTTGTATAATAACCTAGGTCTGAGGTATATTATAAGGCACACACTACCATTTAAAAGTAAAATTTTGCTAAAGCTCAGCAAGTTCTGGTCGATGTGCACCTTTAGATTCCTCACAATCCATGCATGTTATTCTTTTGATAAAAATATGCTTGATATTTATGAAAGGGAGGGTGTCATACATAGAATGAAATGGGAGGATTATACTTTAGAAAAATTTATGAATATTTGGCCTCCGATTTAGCATCCATGCAACTCAGATACCTTCTTTTAAGTGCATACTGCTTGATCAATCTAATGATGCACACGTACTACTCATTTTCTAAAGCAACTCATTAGTTATGGAAAGAGGGTGTGAGGTAGAAAAGAAAGGGGAGTTCGTACCTTAGAAATTTTTTAATAAATTTGGGCATTTCAACTTAGGGAAAAGGTTTTCAAAAATTTATAACACATGACTGCTTTGACTCTTAAACCTTAGAAAATTCAAACCCTTCCCCATGCACGCGTGTCATTAAATCGAAATAGGGATGCACATGTATCGTCTATATTCATGAAGGTGCATGAAATTTTACATAAAAGAAGGGGGTACATTAGACTTAGCTAAAATGAATTATTACATTTTATTTATGTTGAGTTGTTAACCCTCGGGTAACTTTATGTGTGCACACCCTTGGATGGAGTTGGGAGTGCATGCACACCACTTATTTTCCCACAGATGCTCGATGGTTGTGAAAAAAGGGTGCATGAGACTTAGAATTTTTTAGAAAACCCCTAACTTGATTTTATTTAATGTGCATCCTAGGACCTTAGTCTTTGAATTTATAAAAATTATCTTTTAGCATTAATGTGATTAAACAATCTTTCCAAAGGAGATACGTGCATCGTCAGATATTCTTTTGATCTACATGCACCTCTTGATTTAGCTAAATTACAAGATCTTTAAAAATAGAGAGGAGAATTTTAAGCATAGAAGGTTTTATTAATTGAAAAATTATCATGGGGACATTTTTTTTATTTGGGCAAGTTGGTGCACACATGCCTTTATATTTCATTTTTATTTCATGTGCATCATTCATCTAGAAAAAGTTGCTCTATGTTTAAATGTGAATCTTAGAAAATAAATCTTTAATAAATATTTAGTCTTGTGGTTTTTACTTTTCTCACTAAAGGTCAGGGAGCTTTAATATTCACATATCCTCGGATCAATTGGGTCGTACATGCACGTTATTTATTTTTAAAGAGGTGCATGATATTTACTCAAAAGGGGTGCATTAGAAATAGAATAACTTAGAGCTTAGGCCTTTATGAACTTTGATTATATTTTCTTTATTGACTTAGGTTTAAAGCATTTATGAAATGCAAAAAGGCCCTTCTTTTTTTTAAATGTTGAGCAAGTTGACCTTCCTTTGGATAATGCATGCCATCAAATTATATAAGGGGCATGTGCACTTCATTGAATTTGGGGAAGATGCTTAGTTTATAATGAAGAGGGTACATCTAAATAGGTATAAAGAGGGGGCCATGGGAACCTTAGGGAATACTTTGATGAATTATAGAAAAGAAATATTAAAGGAGGTTTAGACCATGAATTTTAAGAACCAAAGTGTAAATATTAAAGCGCTGGTGGATATGATGCATGCGTGCTCTTGGATCTTAGTCGGATGCATGCACACCATCAGATGTGGAGATGATACAAGGAATTTATCACATAAGGGGATGCATAGACTTAGTTGTATTTTTTTGTGTTCTTTTGATTTGGACTTTAGAATGACTTAGGCTTAGGATTAAAATTAAGCTTGAATTTAAAACCTGCACAAGTTGATCACTTTGTTAATTAATGCGCTCTGTTAAATATTTTGTGATATGCATGCGCAATGAGATATGGGGGAAGATACATGATTTTTATGCTAAATGGGATGCATAGACATAAAATATTTTTGTGGGTTTAGAGAGTGATGAGGGAAATATTTCCTTTGAAATTTTATCGACCATGCTCTATGATTAGGAAGAGGTAGAAATGAAGGGAAAATTCTATACGGAGACCTTACCATTTTTTGGATTTTAATGAATGTTACATTTTAAGGTTACATGGGGGATATCATGAGATGGATTCTTAGAATTAATAACCTTAACCAACCAGGACCATTGGGGAAATTTGTGGTGACAACCAACATCAATGAGCAATTTTTACACCTTTTGTTTTAGCATTATTGCAGTAAAAAATGGAGGCCTTTTTTATTTGACAAAAACAACCTAACCCTAGGATGGGACATGGTATTCCAAAAATTAAAACTTGGGGTACTTTTTATGCTGAATGTTTTTAGGCTCCAACACGCCTACATGAAGGTGGTTTTACAAATAAGCATTAGCCTTGCTAGTCTTGTTGTATCTATTTTCATGGGGAGATGGAGGCTCTCAAGCCTATTTGCTATCTAAAATATTGAAACTTCACCCTTTGGAGTGGCTTGGTGAAGATGTCAACAATACGATCTATTTTTGGATAATAGTGCATTTGTATTGTGCCATCTTGAATAAGTTATCAAATCCTATGGAATTTTGTACTGATGTTTTTGGTTTTTCTATGAAACACAATATTCTTTGCCATGCAGATTATTGATTGATTATCCATATGCAGTCTTGTAGGAACTTTTTGAGTGATATCAAGAGTGTGTCACAACTTTCTCAACCATACTAATTTTTTGCTTGTCTTAGCTGCAACAATATATTCAACTTTTACTAAATAATCTACTATAGTCTATTATTACTTTGATCTCCATGAAATTAGTGCTAAGCCAAGAAATATCAAGTACCCAAATGTAGATCTCCCAGTGTATTTATCTCCTACAAATTTTGATTTTGTGTATGATATGAGTTTGAAATTTGTATTATTTTCATACAAAAAGCCATAATTGTGGGTTGTCTTTAGGTACCTCAACACTCTTGTTGTCATTTTTTAGTGAATCTCCTTTGTCTCGATCATGTACCTTACCATAATCTCCATTGCATATGCAATGTTAGGTCTTTTGTTAGTAGCATAGATGAGACTACCAACCAACCTTCTATACAATGTTACATCTGCCTCTAGTGTGTCATTGTCCATTGGTGAGTTTCAAATTTGATTTCATTGGTGTCGTCACAGGGCATGCATTTTGAGTTAAAACTTATCCAAAAGATAGTTGATGTATTTATCTTGGGTCAAGAGTATTTTTCCATTTTCTAGAGTTAATTCTATGTCCAAATAGAATTTCATCAATCTTAGATCAGATATATCAAAAGTATTTACAAGGTCCTTTTCACTATGTTGATGATGTGTTCACTGTTACCTATTAGAAGCATTTCATCCATAAATACTATGAGGTATGTAAATTTATCTTTGTTGTGCTTGATGAATAGTGTTTCATCAATGTATTGGTAATCACACACTTTAAAATCAAGCTGCTTCATCTAACCTAGTAGCTTGTTGAACCAAGCACAAGGGGCTTGCTTCAATACATATAAATACTTTCTAAGTTTGCATACCTTGTGCTCCTATCCTACAATATCAAAACCTTTTATCTATGCCATGTATATTTCTTCTTCCAATTCACAATTCAAGAAAGTAATCTTTACATCTAAGTGATGAATCTTCCAACCTTTTTGTACAACTAAGGCTACAAGAGTCTTGATTATGGGCCATTTTGTGGTAGGTGCAAATACCTTAGTGTAGTCAATGCCTTGCTTTTGCATGAAGCCTTTAGCCACTAATCTTACCTTATGTTTTTTAAGTGTTCCATCTAATTTATACTTGTTTTTGTACACCCATTTGTTTCAAACTAACTTTCTTCCAAGTGGTAGATCGACTAACTCCCAAGTACTATTTTTTATCAGAGATTCATACTCTTAGTTCATTGTATGTCTCCAAGCTATGTGTTTGATAACTTCTTGGTATGTAATATGTTCATTATTTAGAGTGAGGAGCAATTTTGTAGATTCCAGTTCAACAAGTAATTATTTGTGCACTCTTTCTTTGAGGGCACCTCTTGTGCCCATTTTTTCCCACTTCATCTGGTTTGATATCCTTTAAGAGCTGGAAATATTCACAAATTCTATGAGTGGCTAGTAGTGTGGGTGTATCACCTACCTCAAAGTTTTTATCATGATATTGAAATGGATCATTAGATATGGAGGATGTTGGTGAATATGGATGTGAAACAATACTTTTACCGTAATCAACATTTTTTTATGAAGGGGTAGAAGGTGCAAAAGATACAAATATCTTATTAGTATCACAGTTTGGTTCCTATATACTTGTGCATTGATTTGAAAATACCAAAGTTTTGAGTAACTTTTCAACATCTCCCCCCAAAGGCTAGAATCTAAACATCATATATGTTAGCTTCTTTTGATCTAAGATGAAAATTGTGTCTCCTAGTATACATTGTAGCTAGTTGTTCTTAAGTTTTTGCAAAAATAACATCATGTGTCACAATCTATTTTCGATGTGAAGGAAATAATACCTTGTATCCCTTCTAATCCATAGGGCATCCAACAAACATACCTTTTTCTATGCTTTGGAATAATATGAGCATAACAGACAGAGCCACATTTTTTAAAGTAGCTAACAGTGGGGGTGTCGAGTCCATTTTTCATAAGGTATCGAAACAAGTTTTGATGGACTCACTATATTGAGTACATGCACAACAGTCTAGGTGGATTTAGCCCAAAGATATGAAGGCACATTTTTGTAGACAAGAAGGGCATGAGCCATGTTCATAATTTTCCTATTCATGCACTCAACAATGTTGTTTTGTTGAGGTGTGCCTGGTATTATCAATTGATGTTTGATCCCATGTGAGGACAAGTACTATGTGAATTCATTTTAATTGTACTCACTACCATTTTCACTCCTAAATATCTTGATTCTACAACTTGATTCTTCTTCTACATGAGCCTTGAATGCTTTGAAGAATTCAAAAGCTTTATACTTCTCCAAAAAAATGATCCATAGCTTCTTTGAATAGTCATAAATGAAGAAGATGAAATACCTTTTGCATTTTAATGAGGGAATAAACATTGGCCCATAAATATCTGAGTGAAATAGCTCCAATTTTTGTATGGACTTCCACTAACTCTTTGGAAAATGCTATCAATATTATTTAGCAATAATGCATGGTTTTGGAAGAGAAGTGTGTTAGTCCCTTGATGGTGGATTTCATTGTCTCAATTAGTCAAGTTTAACATGACCCATGCGAGCATGCCATAATGTATCAATAAAACATTTCTTGGGAGGCAATGTGGCACTAAGTCCCAAGTTAGCTTTGATAATGTGAACTTCAAAAGTAGGATGTCCAACAAGTTTGATGAGTTTTTCATCTAATAAATCAGTCATGACCACTATTTTGGAGGGTGGATGAATGACTTGAAGAGTTTTATCTTTGGTAGTGACACTCAAATAAAATCCACAGTAGATGAGTATGGATAGTAACTATATATTTTGCTTTAGATTAGGGATGTAGAGAATATTAAGTAGCTAGAAATTAGGTAATCTAAAAAGTTTCAATCGAATAGTTCCAACTCCTTCAACTGGTTGAGAGGATTTGTCAACCATGTGAACTACACTAAGTACTTTTGAGTTGAATTCTTCAAAGAAGTCATTGGAAGTCATGTGTTGGGTGGCTCTATTATATATGATACACAAACTGCTAGTGGAGGCTACATTATGTGCAACTCCAATGGGTTGCAATGTGGGATGAGAAATATCATTGCCAACATATTCTGAATGTGCCTCAATGAAAATTTTGGGATGGTCAACAAATGGTGATATAGATGCTCGTGTGTTGATCATCTAGGCATGTAAAAATTAAACACTTTGGAAGACATCTAAATTAGTCATCTTCATTTACATTATGTACATTGTGCTATTGAAACCACTTGATCTTGTATGTGGTAGTTCAACAATCAATGGCATAATTCCCTTTTTTGTTACAACATTTTCACACAATATTTGAGTTTCCAGTTCCTTGAGAGGTACTAGGTTTTTTTATTTGTACTTGATTGTGTTGTCCTTAACTAGTTTGATGTTGTGAGTGTTCATGTTGACCATTGTTAGAACCTTGTCCTTGTCCTTTTCCTTTGCCTCAAATACAACCTTAGCCATGACTTCTGTTACCTTGAATGTTTGAAAATTTTGCATCTTCATCCACCTGAAAGGATGATTTGCTAGAGTTAGAACCGATGAAGTTTGTGTCAAATTATCAAGTTCAATAAAATTTTCTACTAAGGCTTCAAATTTGAAAGTTTTTAAGGTTCCACTCACTGATAAACTAGAAAGAAAGTTCTTGTAGTCTAAAATGTGAAGACATAAGTAAATGAGGAAATTCCATGTGATACATTGATTTTTGAAGTCTTTATCAATGACCTATTTAATATGGAAAAGGAGGTTGATGGTGGAATTGGAGTGTTATTTTTGTATCTTTATTTGATTCATATTGAGGACAAGATGAACAAATTCTAGGTCATATTTGGTGTCAATTTTTTTCTTGAAGACTTTGATAACTGACCATGATGTGTCATGATGGGATTCATAAATAAAATTATGAAGGTGACATTCTATGACAAGTAGGATGCCAACTCAAATTTGGTCATCATATATCTACCATTTTCTAGGGTAGCAATATCTATGGGTGGTGTGATATTTGCATCCAAATGGTTGCACCATAGGTTATCATATTTTGTAGCTATCCTAAGTCCTGTGAACCATTGATCCCAATTATCCTTACCTTTGAGGGCACATCCAACATTTTGTTTGAATTTGGAATTCAATGTGACCTGTGACACTACAAAGATCTAAAAGAGGTGTGTCAAGGTGTGAACAAATAACAAATGACTAAGTGAGGTAAAATATACTAGTAAATAATGAGTCAAGTGATGACAATGAATGAATGTGATCCACTAGACCTTGCTCATCGACCAAGTGGAATCTCTTTTACAAATGATCAATTGTACAAGTAAGTGTCTATGAGTCTTGATGCAACAGGATGATGATGTGGCTAAATTTTAAGTACTTAAAAAAATGTGTGTAGCCTAAATTGAAATATTGTAAATGAATGTAAAAGCTAATATCCCCAATAGATGAATATGTAGGCCAATATCTCCAATACTAGATTACACAACTGAATACCAAAGTGTGGGATGTGTAAAATTAGTAACCTCAATCTTATGACTACAAGTAGGTGAGGTGCTAAAAGTTTGAGAGGTATAATAAGCTTATCTCAAATTAAGGCCTTCACATGGATGCCCACATATACATGCTCGATGATGAAATCCAAGCCATGATGGAGCCCAAGTCCTACCAGTCCTCACATAGTTTACTATGGTCAGTGACATAATATATTAAGAGAAGTACGTGCTCTATTCCATAACTATGATGAATATTGGATTGACTTAATTTTAATATTGATTAAGAGTTTTTAGTTTTTTGAACATAGGCAAAAGGATGATCCCTTTCTAAAGGTTTGTGGATATGGCTAACCCCCTTCACTATATATTCTTGTTAATTCTAGTCTAGATTTGACTCACATGACCTTTAATATGGATAGGGCACATAATGAGTCAGTGGATGTATTCCTTTTATAGATGATGCAAATATGTGAATTGATTTACAATGAAAAAATAAAATGAAAACTAACAATAGACTTGGAGTGTATATGGAGTGCTACTACAATGCTAATGTGGTAGTTTTTATGTTAGGTATGATCCACTAGACCTTGCTCACTGTTGAAGTAGAATCGCTTTTATAATTAAGGGCTATAAGTTAGCAAAAAGCAATGTGGAAAATTCTATAGCCACTTATACAAGTACAATGGAGAGGCTAGAAGCTTGTTATGATGTAAAAGAAAACATGGTTAGTTTACACAGAGGTCGATCTGACTATATGGTTATGTAAAAAAAACATGGTTAGTTTACACGAAGGCCTTCAAATTCCATTAGATCCAAATTTTGGATACTGTATGGTTGTGTAAAAAAAATGAACATGGTCAATTTACATAGAGGCTATCAAAATCAATCAAATCTAGATTTTGGATATTGTATGGCTATGTAAAAATAAACATGATCAATTTATACAGAGGCCACCAAAATTATTTTGATTTAAATTTTGGATATTGTATGGTTGTGTAAAAATGAACATTGCTAGTTTACACAAAGGCCATTGAACAGATTTAGATTTTGGATACCTATAAATTGAGATACAAGCTAATATTTGCAATAAAAAAAATCTATGGAGGTTTTATGAAACCTCATGCAAAATCCTCATGCTATCCTTCAACTCAACACATAAATTTGTGGAGGAGGAGAGGAAGGAAATGCAATGCTTCTCTAAGCTTGGTTGTGGGAGGGGTAAGCATCCAAGATCTGATACCACTTGTAGCAAGGACCGATGCTATGTGTCCAAGCTCAACCACATGAAACAAGAAAAAAGAGGAGAATATTTTTGACAATGGAGAGAATTATAAAATCACATCTCTCCCTTTGTGTGATGGAATTATATATTGAGAAAAATAGGATTAGGGTTAGTTTTCCCAAATACATATTATATGAAATTCAAATGAACATGAAATGATATTACACATTAAAATAACCTATTCTAATGAGATCTTATTAAAGCCTCATAACAATTAATTTGAAACCTAACTAATAAAAATGACCTTATAGCATTAACATATCTTCAAATTTCACACTCCTACATGCATACTTGACACTTTCACACTTCTACATGGCCACTCTAATACATGACACTTGTGCACATCTTGCATATAGACACATAAATAAAGGAAAAAATCACACTCCTAAACTATAGACTTAAACCTATTCTAATATTTTCATTGTACCATAGGTACCATGAAGGTACATTAGCATGTACTAAATAATGTAATATTATCTAAAAAATAATATATATCTAATTAAGTGCACTCAATAAAAGACCAATTTGGTATTAAGTTGTAGACAAGCACACAAAGTTGTAAATCAAGCACAAGAATTGGCACTCATTTTCATAAGGCCACAAAATGAAGGAATCCAAGCACCACTTCATAAGTCTTCAAGGCATGCTTCACTAAAAAAAAATTGCAATCATATTCTCATGTGTTTAAGGGACACACCACACTTCCTCTTATTCAAGATATCAATCATAGCATAGAGATTGTTCTTGGTGCTTCCCTTCCTAATGCACCAATGTATAGATAATCAGTGCTTCAAATGGAAGAAGATAAAAAAAAATCTAGGACTTGTTTAAAGGATTTATTAAACCAAGTATCTCTCCTTGTGCTTCCCACTCTTATGATCAAGAATATGGTACTTGTGTATTTATTTTAGGGACTTAAATAAAACCACAAGCAATAACCAATATCCACTTTTCCAAATTGATTGTTTGGATCATCTACAAGGGGCTAAGTCCTTTTATAAGATTAATATCAAGAGTGGGTATCATCAGGTTAGAGCATAGGTAGAAGACACATGGAAAACTTCATTTAAGACTAAGCTAGGATTTTTTGAAAGGTTTTTCATACACTTTGGTCTTACTAATATTCCAACTATATTCACAAGGTTAATAAATGAGGTGTTCAAAGATAGTATATATAGGTTGATGGTCATTTATTTGGATGATATTCTTGTTGGCTATCCTACATAGAAGGCCCATCTAGAGAACCTAGAATAAATTCTTAAAACCCTTTAAGAAAACCAATTGTATTATATCCATCCAAAATATTTTTTACTCAATACCCCATTTTCTATCTTGGCTTCATCATCAATGATTAAGGTATTCAAGTGGATCCTACTAAGGTTGAAGTTCTTATCAATTGGCCAACTCCTTCCACCATCACTGAGTTAAGGATTTTCCTTGGACTTGCAAATTTCTATTACAAGTTCATTCCTAGATATTCCACTATTACATCCCCATTGCATTATTTGACCAAAGCTAAAGTTGTATTTCAATGGAAGAAGGATAATGCTCATACCTATGAAATATTGAAACACATTGTGTACAACACCTGTAGTTGTCCTTCTAGACCTCTCTCAGCATTTTCATATAGAGACAAATACCTCATAGTTTACCCTTAGAGTTGTATTGAATAAAAATGGCCATCCAATGGTCTACTATTCTAAGACATTATACACTCTATGGTGAACATTTTATGAAACATAATACTCTTCATCATTTGCAGTAGCTTTTCTACTAGCCTCACATGCAGTGTGATGTCTTGCAGGTTTTGAGGTAAAGTGTTATTTATTGTTGTTCAAAGCTAGGTGATAGGAATTTGGGCTTTAATGTTCCTTTGTCCCTTGTCCTTGGGATAGTATTTCCATGTACTTATTTAGTGTTTTTTCATGAAATTTCACTAACATGATTATGTTTTTGTGGTTGTGGATTAGTTTAGTAAGATGGCTAAGTTCATTTTTTATCAAAAGACCATTTTTGCACTTGACTTAGCATAGTTTTTCTTTGATACAATATGGTGCTTCTTTGTTCTATCTACTAGCATTGTATCTAATAGAGACTCATGCTTTTTGGGTCACTTTTTGTGCTCTTTATGGAAAATTATAGGATTCTCTCTTAATTTCTCCACTACCTTTCGTCCACAATTAGATGGAAAAACTAAAGTGGTTAATCATACTATTGTACAAATTTTGAGGATCTATCAATACACTTATCCAACTAAGTAGGATTTGAGTCTCAAACATATAGAGCATACCTACAATAGAGTAGTCCACACTTCCACATGACACTCTCCTTTTGAGGTTTATTTTGGTTTTCATCCTTAGACACCATATGAGTTGCCTTTATATTTTCCCTCTCCCACTACCATACACATTTAGAAAGAGTAAGATAAGAAAAAATCCTTCATCCAACATTTGAAGAGTCTTCAGTAAAAGGTGGTCTAGATTTTTTAGAAGACTTCGTAGCAACAAAAGTAAACAATGGATCAAAATTGCATTCCTCATCCTTTTTAGGTCGGAGATAGATTTTGACATTACTTGGATAAATGATATTTTTTTGAGAAGGTACATAGTAATATCAAATCACTCTACTATGGACCTTACAACATTTTTTGAATAGGTATTCATGAATACCTTTCACCTTAATATTTTGAGTCACCTTAGGATCCATTACATCATCAATGTAGATATTTTAAAGCCATATCATTATTCTAATTTGGAGACCAGTCTTGTCATTAGCCATCTTGTAAATGTGGTACCTATTTTTAATTTTTCACTTGACTTTGACCAAGTGTTAAACATAAAGACTTGCAAAAATTGATAGGGTCATCAAGGTCAGCTTCCACAATAAGATCATTAGATATCCCACCATCATATATCTCATGATTTTTCTTATCTCTTATGACCATTGGAGTCCAATACTTATATGGTGTGGATGAATGATGAGGAACACTAATGATATGTCGTACTAGCTAGGTTTAGGATTGTTTATTAGGCTTAATTATTTTTATTTTTCTCCTATGTAATACATGAAGCTTCTTATAGCTCCAATTATATTTAGTTTGTTAGATTTTTGTTAGATTCTAGAGTTATCTTGTTATGGTGTATGCTCTCTAGCTAGCTGGTAGTTAGATCCATTTTATTGTTATATATATCTAGCTAGCTTCTTATTGTTTGTTGTGCATGCTTATTGAATCACTTCCTATAATGGAATTTCTAGTTTCATGTTTTTTCCACTTCACATATTTTTTCCATGAATCAAATATATAAACACTATATTCAAGTGGATAATACAAATATTCAATGCATTACAATACTAAATTACATAATGCAATTCAATACATGGAATCCCTACATATAACCTTTACATAGAGTCTCTTGACATTTCATCTTCTACTATCTCTTCATCTCCTCTCAAACTTATGGGAGATATGACTCTTCATATTTCTCATAGGAGAAATATTTTATTAACCTTCTAATAATTAAAAAATCCTAATGATTACATGAAATCAAATATTGACAAGATATTTACAAGATATTTACAAGGTATTTACAAAGTATTTACAAGGTACCAAATAATGTAATATTTTGTGCTTGATTTGGACAATTGTGGATAATTTATAATTAATTGTAAGCTTTTTTTATAATGTTCTAGGTGAACTAGAACTCCCTAGGCGTATGAGCTAGGAGGTATTACTAAAATTGTGTTACCTTTATAAGGAGTTTTGCATCTATAGTTGTACTTTTGCAAAAGGGTTTGGGCCCTTTCAAAATCCTATTTTTATCCTAATAAAAATAATAATGTAATATTCTATAGCATAATATTCATGATTGGATACTTTTGTGGGTTGAAGGTGGTTTTCTTCTTCCCCTAAATTATATTAGGTCCATGTAATTTAGTTGATATGCAAATTCAAGGTTGAATACATAATTAGGCATAAACAAGAGCAACTCAAAGGGCATATCTAAGAATGCATAGAGATAGATGAAAGAGTGGGTCATCCTTAAGTAGAAATACCCATTATACCATTCTTATTACTTTAACAAATTTCTATTCTTGATAAATTAGGAGATCTCCCCCTCATTTTCTCCATGATAAAATTATACACTACATTATAGAAGCAATATGAAGTTTTATCCACTTATCAACATGGTACATTAGTGCACTCCACCATTGTGAGAGGTTTCCTATTTTCCCAATCTCTCTTTTAGTATAGAATTATCCATAATATATAGGAGGTATATAAAAATTTTATTTCCTCATATTTTCTAATTTAGATATCCAGTTGGTTAGTGATATATCTATCATAATAAATCATCTTAGAGTGTCCTTAGTACATATCCACTACATGTAGGAGATAACAATTTCTTCGTATATTTTATCATTTGACCTATCCCTCAGCATGACTATCTTGATAACACAATTTAAACATTGCCATTGCAAATATCCAACTCCAATGAGATGTTAAAGTTAGTTGCTCTATTCAAGTTTTTGAGGTGGGGAATCAAGAAGTATCTTTAGCAGTTTTAATGGAACCTATAGTAGAAATACTTATGTATTTTTGCATTATTTGTGATTAACGTTTCTAGGTCATTGACTACTTTCAACATCTTCCTAATATATCCCTCCTTGATATAGAATTATTCCTCACTTTATTGAGGTGATATCATATTTTTCATGTGGTATTGTACATATCTACACATACCTCTTCTAGTTATGGACAACTCCAAAATTGGAACACTAGGTACATAGTGAGGCTAAAGGTCCATATCCTATTTGTGCTCCAAGAAATTATTTGAAGACCTAGGTTGTAGCACCTTAGAGATTCCTTTCCTACATTATCAATGGGGTGCTTGAATGTTTTCTACTTGATCCTCCTATAGAGATCATTAAGTAGATTATTATACTTTCAAAGAAGAGGTAAAGGATATCTATTTCTATTTTATATTTTCCATGTAGGATCTTACCTCTTCTACAAGTGCTAATATAGGTGAAGGTGGAGTTGATGTAGGTGGAGAAGTGACTGTGGAAGGTGGAGACACTAAGTTTGTTTTTTACATGGATGGGTTTGTAGAGGTAGATGATATATCCATGGTAATTATCGAGGATAATATAAAATTTTGAACAAGAAATTTTATTTTGCAATGTTGTGGGTTAGGGAGTGACTTGCTTGACCTGGTGAGCAATTTTCTTGTGAAATGAAAATTATAAAGTTTAGAATACTTTAGACGATTCATCAATTTTGGTGAGCAATTTACTTGGAGGGTTGAATGATTTGTATAGATGGGGTACTTTATTTTTTTTTGGTTTTTTAGATGAATTTCTAGGTAATTTGAGTGACTCACTCATTTCTACTAGTTATTTACTAGTGACATTCAAATCAATAAATTTATTTTGAATGAAATCATTGTCTAATTAAAAGGAGCAATTGCAACCTTGGTTTTGCGGTTTAAAATGCCTATAGTGGGGTGAATAGCTTTGAAGGTCAATGTTAGTTGGGAGCCTCAATGGATTTCTACCCTTATAGCTATGATTTTTGAGCAAATCTAGTAGGTATTATATGGTTTGTAAAGGGCATATGCAATAGGGGATGAAATTCACATGAAGATAAGAGGTATAGTTTGCAAAGTATTCTTTGCGTAGAGTGGCTTATGAGATGAATGCATAAAAATTGGGTAGAGATGGAATGGGTTTGGGGTTTATACTCTTTGACCTACCTACACCTTTATTAATGGGCCATACAGGGTAGGGTGGATCGATGGAGGGTAATTTGCTAGCCTAGTTGGATGGCACATGGGTGGCCATTTTGCTTTTTGAAATTTGTGTAATATAATATTATTGGGCCAAGGCCAAAAATGTGGTAGAAGTGTTTAAGAGAACTATTGATATAGCCTATGAGCAATTTTATATGTAAGCCTATAAGTATTCTTCATGTAAGACCTTTAGGCATCATTTATGTAAAGCCTATAAGCATGTTCATGCAAGCCTTAGGGCACCTTTCATATCTCACCCTTAGTAATATTGGTTAATTCATATTTATTGATAAACTTGATTAATGGGTCTGATTTATTATTTTTTTATTAATGTATGTTAACATTAAAGTTAAGTGAACATCAACTTTGGTATTTTTAGTATCATTATAAATACCTGTCAATGAGTGACATTAAAAATCATAAATGTGTGATCCATGAGGGATAATATCATGGTAAATTCTTGGGTTTTCATTCAAGAGACCCAATTTCAAACCCCAAAATTAGGGGCTTGAGATCCCTCATAAACAATTATGTTTTACCCTAAAATTTAGTCCCAAGAGGGATAATATAGTGGTCAATCCTTATGTTTTCATCCAAGATATCCAAGTTCAAACCATGGTACAAGGGGACTAGGACCCCTCATAAAAATCCATGCTTTACCATAACATTTTCCTATGAGGTATATTGTAGTGGTATGGCTTTGGATTTTCACCTAGGAGACATAATTTCAAACCCTGATACAAGAGATTGTGGTTCCTTTCAAAAACTTATGCTTTATCCTAAAATTTTAGTCCTAGGAGGGGTATTATAGTGGTAAGTTCTTGGGTTTTCAGCCAAGAGATCCAAGTTTAAACCCTAGTATGAGGGGATTAGGAACCCTCATAAAAATCCATGCTTTACTCTAACATTTTATCTTGAGATGGATATCGTAGTGGTAAGTTCTTTGGTTTTCATCTAGGAGACCCAAGTTCAAACGTTGTATGAGAGGACTAGGACCCCTCATAAAAACCTGTGCTTTACCATAACATTTTTGTTTTCATCTAGGAGATCCAAGTTCAAATATCAGTATGAGGGGGCTAGGATCCCCCATAAAAACCCATGCTTTACCCTAATATTTAGTCTTGGGAGGGGGCCAAGACATAATTTCAAAACCCTGATATGAGGGGGTCATGATCCCTCATAAAAATCCCATCTTTTATGCTAACATTTTTACTTTAGATGTGATGTACCTAACATCATGATGATGCTAGGGTTTTGAGAGAACAACAACATGCTAGATGTGATGTTTCCATGGAGCTAGGGTTTTGAAAGAGTTAATTTTTAATTTTTGAATTATTGATAACAAAATAATTTTTTAGTTGGCAACATGGTGGATATCATGTCATTGCAGAGCTAGGGTATTGAGAGATTGACAACATGGTGGATACTATGTCACTATAGATATAGAGTTTTGATAGAATGACAACATGGTGGATGTGGCATCACTACATAGATAGGGTTTTAAAAGAGATAGGGTTTAAATTTATGAATTAATTGATAACAAAACAATTTTTTTAGTTGGCAACATGGTGGATGCAATGTCACTACGGATCTAGGGTTTTGAGACAAACAAGTATTAATGTGGAATAAATTCCAATCATAGATTATGCCACTATAATTGCATCATCATATTAATTTATTAGAAAGCAAGAGGGCCAACCTCCACACACATGCCCAAACTAAATGTTAATAAGGGTGAGGAATCCCACATAAGTGGGACCAAGGACTTACACCTTTAAGCCTGATACCCCATTGGTAAAGATTATGGCAAGTGGTTGGGTTCATAAACCACCCAGGTCATAACATAGTTAATGTGGGACTATTCACAAATACATACACACTAAACTAACAAAGATGTCATTGTAGACCTAGGGTTTTGAGAGTCTAAAAACATGGTGAATGCTATATCATTATAGAGATAGGTTTTTGAGATAATGACAACATGGTGGATGTGTCATCACTACAAATCTATGGTTTTAAAAGATATAGGGTTTCAATTTATGAATTAATTGATAACAAAACAATTATTTTAGTTAGCAACATGGTGGATGAGATGTCATTATGGAGCTAGGATTTTGAGAGAATGATAACATGGTGGATGTGGTATAATTGTGAAGCTAGAGTCTTGAGAGAACAATAACATGGTGGATGCAACATCACTATGGATCTAGGGTTTTGATAAAATGACAACATAGTGGATGTATCATTTCAAAGTGAACAACAACATGGTGGATGTGGTATCATTGCAAAGCGAACAACAACATGGTGGATGTAGCATCATTATAGAGCTAGTATTTTGAGAGAATGACAACATGGTGTATGCGGTGTCATTACAAAACTAGGGTTCTTAAATAGGTAGTATTTCAATTTAGGAATTAATTTATAACATTTTTTTTTTGGCAACATGGTGGATATAACATCAATATGAAGCTAGGGTTTTGAGAGATCAATAATATGGTGGATATTGTGTCATTGTGGAGCTAGGATTTTGAGATAGTGACATGGTAGATTTGGAATCACTGTAGAGCTAGGATTTTAAGAGAATGAAAACATGGTGAATGCAATATTTCTATGGAGGTAGGGTTTTGAAAGAGAGGTTTTCAATCTATAAAGTAATTGATAGTAAAACATTTTTTTAGTTGCAAATATGGTGGATGTGATATCGCTATGGAGTTATGGTTTTGAAATAATGACAACATGGTACATGTGGCATTGCTATGGAGCTATAATTTTGAAAGAATAACAATATGGTGGATGCAACATCGATGCTAAGCTAGGGATTTGAGATAATGCAAACATGGTGGATGCATCATAATTTTAGATCGAGGGTTTTGAAAGAAGAAATTTTTCAATTTATGCTTTTGAATGCAATGAGGACTTTAAACCATGCATTAATATATGCATGTAGATCTTTATAATACAACATGAGTTTTTTTTACACATTGATATTGTTAATAATATTGTTGTTTTTTTTCTCATTGAGGTAAAATGTTTAAAGGGTTAGGGTTTGTTTTGCAAAACTCTATGATGAATAGGATCAAGAATTACAATTAGAGGGGTGGATGCTTGGTATTACTAGCACATATATGCTACCCCTATTTAGTGAATAAATTCCCCTTGAATGACCAAAACCATGAGAATGGAAATATGGGGGATGTGACATCATTGCTTCTTGTTTTTGTGCTAAATTATTTGATAAACAAGCTCTATGAAAAGATAAGGAATGTAGCTTTGGATATCGAAGGAGATATAAAAAAATTGACTACTACTAGTGACCATGAAAGGATATGCTTGATGAGCATATGAAAATTAATGAAGAAGAGAAGGTGCTAGCCTAATGGAAGTATGATTTATATAAAAATAATGTATGCATGGGTTGATCAAAATAATGAGTATGAATGTCATCTATAGGAAGTTCACAAATAATTTAATCAAAATTGGAAGGAGCATGAAAAAAAATTGAATAAAGATGTGGGTGTCCATGGTTTCTATTCTACTGTGGATATGAGTTCTGGTTCAGAGGATTGAAAGGGAAGGAAGATCTAGAAGACTACAAATTTTTGGTTTAAATTTTGTCTTTCAATGTTTGTAAGGTTGGGGGTGAACCAAAAACTCTATTTTGTGCTTGATTTGGACATTTGTGGTCAGAATTAGTTGTAAGATTTTTTTTTAATATTCTAGGTGAGCAATAAATCCCTGGACATGTTAGCTAGGAGGTATTATTGGACTTGTCTTACCTTTAGTAAAGATTTTTCTAACTATAGTTGTACTTTTGTAAAAGGGTTTAGGCCCTTTCAAAATCTTGTTTTTACCCTAATAAAAAAATCATAGATGTGAATAAAATGAGAAATATTGGGGTTCGAGTGAAAACCCACCTTCCTTTTCTATCTTCCAAATTGTGTTGTTTCTCTTTCTAATTCATTTATTATTACTATATTTAATTTAATCCCACTTTTTTTGCATATGATTGTGGAAAATGTATGTTTTGGAATGTTTCTAGAAAGTATTATGAATCTGATCATGGTATCAAAGCAAGAATTGGAGCTATATCACTTGCCAATAAAAATAACTCTCAATTTGATTAAAGATATTACTTCTAAATTGAATCAATCTCCAAGATTTAATTTGTAAGTTATGATTATTTTTTAAAAACTTTAGCTTTGAATTAAGCTTGGTGCTATTATGTTTGCTAAGATTCCATATATTCTACATGAAATTCATGCATGTTGTATGTTGACTCGATCATGTGCTACTCCTTGAATATAAGTACCACATAAGAGATCATGAAGGTGAGATTATCCTCGCTTATGTGGAGGTGTTGTGAACTTAAACTAGACATTTCGTAGAGGCTAGGGCCTTGTTGTAAGGGGTCATCTTACTAGATAGGCTAAATGTTATAAGAGTGGTAATTTAAGGAGACTTTCTAAATATTATTAGTCATGCTAATGGGTCATTGGTGGCAAGCTAGAGTATTGAAGATATGATTGTCATAGCTTGAAGGTGTATCTAGAGTCTAGATAGTTCTCAAGTAATCCATGTATTCAAGGAAGGAAACCAAGCATAAAATTTCATGGCTAACTTAGGAGTAAATTTGGAGGAGCTCAAAGTCTGAGAGAGAGACATCCCAAGTGAATTTTTGGAGGTGGTGAATAAGGAGAAATAATACTTAGGAAATGTAGAGGGCAATGTATAATTCAAAGAAAGAATATATTCAACCCTATAGGTCCCAAGTTGGTAGTCATTCTAGGCTTGTTATTATGGTACCCAATCATAGCTTTTCAATACTAATATTAGATCCTCTATAAATTATTTGACTCAAATAATGATTAAACAACCTTAAGTGATGTGGAATTCATCTTGGAAAATCTGGCAGTGGTATCTCCAGCTATGTTGGAATCCATGTCGGTCTAGTCAGCTTGGCTTAATCAGTGACATTAGAATAATGAAGATAGTAGGAGGATAATCATTGTACTAAGCTCCAAAGAGGTGATAGAGAGAGTTGATAGGATGACCAAAGATCATGATTATCCTTCTTCAACATGACTCTCGATTGTTTGTTCTCTTGTTATGATATTTGGTTTGATGTTCTAGCTTGCTTATAGTCATTATTTAAGTTGTATCCTTTGAAGGGTTGCATGTTTATTTTGTAAATAAATCTGAGTATGTCCCTTTGTGTTGGTCCTAGTTGATGGTAAATTGATATATCATTTTAGAAGTAAAAGGGCTAGGACCCTTTCAAAATCCCCTTTACAAACTAATATAGTAATAATGTTTTCTAAGTTTTGATAATAAGATCTTTTAATCTAAAATTATTTATGGAACACCCTTTAGAGTAATTTTTTAAAACTACCATGCAACAACCATAATCTAGCACCATTTGTACACCAGAATAATCTATGCAACAACTGGGTGTTAGAACAACACAGAGCACTAGAATAATAGGACCCAAGAAAAATATTAGAATAATAGGATGGAAAGTTCTTTGAAATAGGTACACATGGAAAGAAAAGATAAACATAGTGGTCAACTAACCCTAGAAGTATTTGATCAAGGTGATGAACCATGTATTTGGAATTAGTGTTGAAAAATAAGCATATGCATAAAATTTGTGTTCATATGCATGAAAGTGGGAGTTGACCTACCACTTAATTAGGAGCTGTTCCTAATATTAAGTGCTTCAATAAAATAGAATGACATGATGATAAAAACCTTGTTGCATAGATCGAAGCTGGGAAATCATGCAAGACATTTTAGATTTATTCTAGTTTTTTTCCAAGTTGGTCAATAGCAAACAAAAATGCAAAATTAGAATGACTTATCCAACTCCACCTACTATTCTAATCTTATTGGTTATATTTAACATGCAAGCTTGTGTATTTTATTAAGAGATAGGTTGCTACCTAAAATAAACCCTATTCATAGGCTGAATAGTTATAAATTCAACTATAAATAATACTATATGCCTATTGGGCAAATTTAGTAGTAATAGTTTGTAGTAAAATTTTGAATAAGAGATGTAGTAATTTTACATATGAGATTTTGACCTTGTAAGGCCTTTTGCATGATGTCTTAAGTCTGAAATATTAACTCTTTTGCATATAAAATTTTAACCTTGTAGACCAGTTTTCTGCTGAATTTTTCTTCCTCCTGTTGAACCACGGAGCAAGGGTCCACTCTCTAGGACAATGAAAGGACCATTAGCATTAGTTTCAGGTTCTATATTTAGTTTCTTTCCTATCATTTATTTCAGCAATCAAGTTATCATAGTTAAAGTTGATAAATCTATTTTTAAATTTAGTTTTGCTTGCATTAATTTTTTTTTCCATCATAGTGCAATTTACTTTGTTTTATTGCAAGTGTGTGTTTTTATTTCCATTTAAATTATGCAATATGATTTCTATTAATGCTAGTTTTATTCTAGCTTGTTATTTCTATTTAATTTCAGTAGTATGATTTCGGATAAATTTAATTTTATTTCAACATTAAATTCTATTTTTTCAGCAATGGATTCTATTTTTTTTTTTTTTTTAATTAGTTTAGTTATTTTCAATTGAAGCATGAATTATTAGTTGATTTAATTATGCATTTAAATAGGATTTTTTTAGTTCAAAGTTTAGGATTATAGTTTTATTTAGATATGCTACAAAAACATTATGATTCTTAATTTCCATAGGCTAATCTAGAAACTTGATATTCGAGATGCAAAAATAAGACCTCTATCACATATAGCCTTAAGACATTGCCCTAGTTTGATAATATAATTAAAATGAGTACATTAATGACACTTGTCACCTTGAATCCTAAAGAGCATGAAGCCTAGACCAACCTTTTAACCATATTTTATGATGTTTTCGTATGGTCCTATGTGGACATGACAAGAATAGATCCCTCCCTTGTGCATCATAATGATTATCACTAAGATGTAAAACTTTTAAAACAAAAACTAAGGAAGATGCACTCAAAAGTAGCATTACTCATTAAATAGAAGCTCCAAAAAATTAATGAGGTCAAGTTCATTAAAGCCATTGATTACTCTATGGTTTGATGGTTTGCATATTTTTTGAGCATTTTTGTAGCTAGTCCATAGAGGACTTTCTCTATTTGTGGTTTCTTGTTGGTTTTTTAGCCCTCCTATTTTTCCATTTTAATCTATCTAATGTAGGAGGGCATATTCCAAGCTTCCTTATGTCTTGGGAGCTTGCTAGAAAAGGTTTCCCTAGGTAGGGAACTCTTTTTAATTTTTTGAATTGTTGGGGTAGTTTCTCCTCCCTGGGATTCTATGTTTCTAGTTCGGTTGTGCAGTTTCTCCTAGATGGATTTTTTTTTCATTTGTATTGGCTCAAATTTGATCTCTTGGTGTCGAAAGATTCCCTATTGAATTAAGGGTATTTTTCTTTTTCCTAAAAGACTTGCCATGAAGTCTCTCTAGTGTGAGAAACTTTATTTTCAATTTAAAATCATATGTTTAATTTGAATTTGGGTGTGCTAGGGAGATCCTCTATTGAGAGCATACCTTCCCTTGATCCCCTCTTTTCAAGAAGTCTCATAAGGGACTAGGAGGGCTCCCTGTTCTTTTTTAAAGGTGCATGGATGGGAAATTTTTTTAATTTTTTGGTTTTGGAAATCTACTTATCGACTGTTGTTTTGGCTATTTCATGTGGCTCAGCTACGTTTCAGGTGGTTCTTTCCTGAGTCAACCTCAAATCTCATTTTGATATGTTTCTTGGGTGGGAAACTTTATTTTCAACTTTAAATTATTGTGCAAGAATCTTTGTTTTAGCCATTCTACAGAGATTCCCTTGAATTCAAATTTTTCATTATTGGGAGCAAGATTTTCTTATTTAGGTGAGAATCCATTTTCAAACTTTCTTTGGTCTCATTTTTAGATGGTCTTGTGGATAATATCTCTCTGATTTAGCTATTCTCTATTTATCTCTAGAAGATAGTCTCCTTTATGATGTTTTTATTGTAAAAGGTTCAAGGATCCTTTCAAAACCCCTTCCTTCAACCTATAAAAAAGCCATTGATTACTCTAACTAGATAGCTAACATAGTACAAGTTGCTAAAAAGGAGGGTATTGCTCATAATTCTACTAAATCTAGGGACATTAGTAAGGCTTTACCAAAAGATAAATTTTCTCTTCTCAATATCAACATGATATTGACTTCTCTACCAAGTATAGGATGTTGTCCCTTATGGATGAATTTTTGGAATATAATTAGATTCAGATAGCTCTTGAGGATCAATAAAACATAACTTTCACCAACCCTTGGGGAACCTTTTATTGGTGAGTTATTCCCTTTGACTTAAAGAATTTTAGGGCAACTTAATAACACACTATGACCTATATATTCCATGATATTATGCATAGCATAGTAGAAGCCTATGTTTATGATCTCCTTGATGGTTACTAAAGATGAGAAAATCATGTTCTCAATTTAAGACAAATATTTGATTACTTAAGATAATATAAAGTCTGTATCAAACCCTCCAATGGAGTTATATTAGGTATATTGTTAGGATTTATTATTTATCATTGAGAAATTAAAGTAGATCTCATTAATATTTTGCTATTACAGGCATGCCTCTACCAAAGACATTGACAAAACTCTATAGCCATCAAGGAAATTTATAGGCCATTTAACAATTCATCTTCCAACTAGAAGATAAATGCCAAACCTTTACCAAATGTCTAAGAAATGGTGTCAAGTTCAAATGGGATGATGGGTATCAAAAGTCTTTTGATGCTATAAAAACATACCTCTTATCACCTCTAGTACTCATCCCATTAGAGCCCATGAAACCTATATTATTGTATATTATTACAATTGTGCATGCCTTAGGGATCATGTTGGCTCAATACAACAATCAACATAAAGAAAGATCCATCTACTATATTAGTAGAAGTCTAGTAAGTTGTGAAGCTCACTACATGCCCTTGAAAAATTATGGCTAGTGATGGTTTTTACCTCCTAAACATTGAGGCATCACATGCTCAATAAAAATATCATCATAGTAGCTTGGGTGGATCCTCTAAGATATCTTATGTCAAAACCATACCTTTTGGACTACACTACCAAGTGTGTAATGGCCCTTAATGATTTTATCCTTGAATTAATTAATGAGAAATCCTTAAAAGGATAAGTCATAACTAACCTTAGAAAACACCTTTTTAGAAGCTCATAAACCAATATAGGTCCCTTTCCCTAATGATAATGTCTCATAAATATCTACCAATGTATGCTTCATCATATGATCAACATCCTTTACAAAGTGCAAAACTCCTCTCCTTAAAGTAGAGCAGTTGTTTGACCATATTTCTTTGTGAAGAGATAAAGCATTATAATGGGTGCCTAGAAGGATGGATAGCTATTTTTTTTCTCTTTCATGATTAGAGAAGGTGCTTCAACAAAATATCTATTTTATCTTAACAAAAGAAAAACTTCTATTCTTAAATTAAAAAATTCATAAAAGTTTCTATCTACAAATCTACTAATCGGAGGTATCTATCACAACATACTATTTATAGTAATGATTTTTTCCTTTTTATTTAGATGACTAATTGCATATTTTCTTGGTTTCCTGATGCATATATAATCAAGGTATTTTATGAGGATGCAATCATGACAACTAGTCAGGATAGTTTACACTTGTATTGCACTTGCACTAGATCCCTAATGCTAGCATATACCCATCCTTAGAACATTAGCTTGCTTGATGCATGATTGCACCCACTAGAATGCAAAAATGGACTATACTAGCATACGTTGTAATGCATAAGGACATCAAATGCTAGCAAAATTCATCTTACATGAGTTATAAGGTCATACATGTCGTGATTCACCTTCCATGAGTTACAAAGTGCATAATATTAAAATATGACACTATGCTATATGTTATTATAATATTATGTGTGACCCATGCCATAATACCCATATACAATATTATTTCCCCATATTCCTATACTTAGGTACCTAACATTCCATCCCCCTTATTTAAATGTTTTGTCCTTGAGACTTAGAAATAAACTGATACATATGATCTTCTAAGTAATGTTGATAACTGATATCAATCTTAATTATCCTTCCATCCAAGAGAAATATTTATTAGTAGTCTATGATCATTTCAAGCCTTGTGCCACTAGTATCATATAAATAGATTTTATTCCTATGGCTCCATGTTTGTCTATTATAGTTCTTATGTTACTCTATGCCCTATTTCCATGATTGTAACCTCTCATGATGGTGGGGATGGAGATATGCTATGACCTTAGACTATTAATATTATTTATTTAATTCTTCCTTCTTGCTTCCCTCTTTTGGTTTATTCCATGCTTTTGCTTCTTCTTGGATCTCTAATACTACTTCTTCCTTAAAATTTGTTTCAAGTTATTTTTCTTCTCTTGCAAAGACTTCTTGTTTTCCCCCTGATCTATGCTCCTTAAGCTAAAAAATATGTTGTATTAATATATTTTTTTTTTGTACCATAACTTCATAAACATATTTTAGACATTAATATTAATTGTATTTAAAGAATGCAACTAAGTATTACTAAGAATAATATCAACATCATCCATCTCAATAGAATACAAATTTGAGTGTAAAACATATATGTCCATGGCTATCTTCAAAACTTAAAAAATTTAAACATTCTTACCCTCAAGCTTTGTGTGTTTGATTTTCCTTGTTTGAACTTGTAACCTCTTAGCTAAAGACATATTGATAAAAATATATTTACAGATAGAGTTAATGGAAACAATAATTTTTTAATTTTTAATGCAACCATGAACCTACAAATTAGAGTTTTGAGATTCACAAATATTTCTAACCACTATTTTGCTTATCTTTTTCTTTTGTCAATTTCTTAAAATTTTCCAACTCCTTTTTAATCCCTTTTGTTCATCCAGGACCCTAGTTTTATTTTCATCATTTCTCTCCAATTCCCATTTGTTAAAAAAATGTAAATTCAAACTCTTCCCTTGTGTTTTTAAACATATTAGTATGATTAAATTTTTGAAACCAAGAAAAAAATTCCTCTTTCAAAGAACACCAAAAATTTAATTTCTACATTAATTTAGAAATATTTAAAGACTTATAATTTTTCCACCATTCCCTATCATCACTATCATCATCTCCAATGAATATTATCAACCCCATGACCTTGAAAACAAAATTTTTCAAAGCTGCAAGGTTTTTCGAATAAATGAAATTATTTTTTTTATCAAATATCTTCTATTCCTTTCTCTCAACAATTCTATAGATTTTCTTTAAAACAAAACAAATGCCAACTGATTTTTTTATCCAAATTGATAAATGTGTATTTTTATTTTGCATGAATTTTTCACATAATCCAAAAACAACATTAAAATCCCAACTTAAAATAGGTGTAACTCCATCAATACTTATAAAAATTTAACAAATGAATAGTTATTTTTTATAATACTCTACACAATGTTATAAAAAGCTTTTAAAAATGACTACTAAAAAAACTGATGTGAATTTTTTTCTTTTGAAAAATTGATATGAATTACCAAAAAACAACATAAATAATCCAACTTCAAACAGTCATAACTTCCTCACTACTTATCAAAATTTTACAAATGAGCAATTTTTTTTGTAGTATTAAAAAATATTTATATGCTAGAGAAAAAATATTCTAAAAAGTATAGTTGAATATATATATATATATATATATATATATATATATATATATATATATATATATATATATATATATATATAAATAGAGAGAGAGAGAGAGAGAGAGAGAGATGGATGGATCCCACAATATGGGATGCTTTTATGGAAAAATATGTCTTAGCTTTGTAAAAACAACCCCACTTTGGCAGAATTGGTGCTCTCATATCAATTGTTATGAACCTCTATTTTAACAATAAATAATTCACAAATATGAAGAAATATCAAACATACATCCACAAATAAATTCCACAATAACAATCTACACAATAAAATATATATAGATAATACCTTTGAGGTAGGGCAACACCAAAAATACTCCTTAATAAAGGACTAATTCCACATGATATCCAACTCTATGAGCAATTAATACTACAAAGAATACTTGATATGAATTACTTTTGCAATTGGGGGTACATCTCTCTTTTATACAAAATGTGATGGTTCACCTTCCATAAGGTAGAAGGTCACCCATGTGGTGATCCACCTTCCATGAGTTACAAAGTGCATAATATTTAAATATGGCACTATGTTTTACATTATTATAACATTTTGTGTGACCCATGCCATAATACCAATAGATAATATTATTTCCCCATATTTCTATAAATACGTGCCTAAAATTCTATCCCCTTTACAAAAATATTTCACTTTGAGATATAGGAAGAAAATAAATAATATGATCTTCTAAGTAATGTTGATAATTGGTACCAATATTGATTTCCATCCAAGTGAAATCTTGATTGGTTGTCTACGATGATGCCAAATGACCCTTGCGCCAATAGTAGCATATCCATAGTTTTTTCTCATGTGGCTCCATGTTTTTCTATTATAGTTCTCAGGCTACCCTATGCCCTACTTCTATTATTGTAGCCTCTCATGATAGTGGGGATGGCAATATGATATAACATTTTCTTGTTGCTCTTATCTATTTAAATATCCCTTCTTGCTTCCCTCTTTTAATTTATTCTATGTGTTTGCTTCTTATTGGGTCTCTATTGTTGCCTCTTCCTTAAACTCTAATTTAGGTTCTTTTGCCTCTCTTGTAATAACTTCATGATTTTCCCCTCATCTATGCTCCTTAAGCTAAGAAGCATATTGTATTATTATCTTTATTTTCTTGTATCATAACTTCATAATTTATTTTACAAATTAATATTAATTGTACCCAAAGAATGCAACCAAAGATAACCAAGAACAATATCAACATTGTCCATCTCAATAGCATAAAATTATGAGTACCAAACATATTTATCTATGGCTATCTTCAAAATTTAAAAATTCTTATGCTCAGGCTTTGCCTTTGATTTTCCATGTTTGAACTTGTAACTTCTTACCTAAATACATATTGATAAAATTATATTTACATTAGAGTTAATGGAAACAATAATTTTTTTCCTTGAAATGCAACCATGAACCTACTAAATACAATTTTAAGATTCAAACAAATATTTTTGACCACTATTTTGCTTATTTTTTCCATATGTAAATTTCTAAAGAATTTACAACTCTTTTTTTATTATTTTTGTTCTTCCAAGAGCCTAGCTATATTTTCATCTTTTTTATCCACTCTCCATTTTATTAAAAATGCAACTTCAAACTCTTCCCTTGTGTTTTTTTAAGAAAATGACATGATTAAAGTTTTGAAACCAAGAAAAAGCTTCCCCTTTCAAAGAACACCAAACCTTATATTTCCACATCAATTAAAAAAAACTTTAAAGACTTGTAAATTTTCCACCATTCTCTAGCATCACTATCATCATCTCTAGTGAATATTGGCAGTTCCATGACCTCAAACCAATGTTTTTCAAATATGCAAGGGTTTCAAATAACAAAAAAAACTTTAAAAAAAATAAATTTTATTCCTTTCCGTCAACAATTACATCTGTAGATTTTTTTAAAACAAAAGTAACGACAATTGATTTGCTTACCTAGATTGAGAAATATGATTTTTTTTCTTTGCATGAATTTTCCATGTAGCCGAACTTCAAGATCAAAATCCTAACTTCAAACAATAGTAACTATTGGTATTAAATTCCTATTTAATCACACATTTGTAATATGGGTCAAAATCTAAGGATGAGGTGTCAATGTATATGTAAGTATGAGGTGTCATATTGCATGCACATGTGAGTTGGAAATTATAGATGTTAGGGTTTACCTTATAGAAGATGCAATGTACTATTTGTTTGAGATTTCTAATGGATAAAAGTGGAATGTATGGACATCCCCCAAGGGGGTTTCTCTTGTTATTCTCTTGTTTTATGTTTGCTTATTTATTTTGCTTCTCATTTTTATGTTTAGATCTCTACATTTAGTATCAATTTCATGTTTAGTTTTAATATTTGGTATCAAATCCTATGGTCTTGAACCTTGTAAGTTTATGATATTGTATGAAGATATGCAAGGTTTTATGGCTTACATTATATCGGGTGAGCTTAGACTATAACATATCTGGTGAATTTTGATAGTGGTAGATCTAGTGAGCTTTGACAGTGGTAAATCTGGTGAGCTTTGACAATGGTATATTTGGTGAGCTTTAACAATAGAATATTTAGTGAGATTTAGTAGTGGCAGATCTGGTGAGCTTCAACAATGATAGATCTAGTGAGCTTTGATAGTGATAAATTTGGATTAAGTAATGTTCATGCTAGGGTTTGATATTTAAATCTTGGTGAACTTTGATAGTGGAAGACCTAGTGAGCCTCAGTGGTGGTAGACCTGGTGATATTTGATAACAATGATTTGATGTTTATTTTTTGAATAGGTGCTAGAGTTTAAGGCTGAAAATATATGTTCTAGTGGTTTTATTGTGCAATTTGCAGAGGTTTCCATGTATGAATTTTTATTTTGTAGCTTGTATTCTTCCTATTTTAGTGTGTTGTATAGATCTAAAACCTTTAATCTATGTTTTTCAAAGTTGTTGAAGAATGTCTAAGATGGTTTATTGGTTGTACCACAAGTTTTGGGTAAGTATTAACTAATGTAATTGGTGTAGCTTGTACCTAAAGAATCTATTGTAACTGGTGTAATTTTATTATTGTCTATTATAGTTGGTGTAATTTTATTATTGTCTACTTTTACTATAACTGGTGTAATTGTACCCAAAAGATATTGGTGGGGATGCTGGTGGTGGTTACATAGTGTAATGTTCTCATAGTTAGCTCTAGTAATATTTGCAATGTTTAAGATTATTTTATTGGATTTTTTTATTACGTTGTACGTATATGGTTGAGGGTAACAGGTGAAGCTAATGTGTTTAGAAGGAAGTATGTAGCTTGTAATGTGGCTAGGTCTTGGAATTATTGGATATAGCTGGTGGAAGTTATAGTCCTAGAGGCTGGTAGTAACTGGGTTAAGGCTACTTATCTTTGGAAGGATTGGTTTTAGCTTGTGCCCATGAAGGGTTGTGTCAAAAATTATTGTTTGTACTATATAATTACAAATATGTCATTAAGGGGGAATGTTGGCATTAAATACCTATGTAATCACACATTTGTAATATGGGTCAAATTCCAAGGATGAGGTGTCAATGTGTATGTAAGGATGAGGTGTCACCTTGCATGCACATGTGAGTTGGCAATGACAGATGCTAGGGTTTGCCTTGTAGAAGATGCAATGTAGTATTTATTTGAGATTTCTAATGGAAAAAATTGGAATGTTTGGACATCCCCCAAGGGGATTTTTCCCTTGTTATTATCTTGTTTTATGTTTGTATCTTTATTTTGTTGCTTCTTGTTATGTTTAGCTCTCTTTATTTAGTATAAATGTGATTCACATTCCATGAGTTACAAAGTGCATAGTATTAAAATATGACACTATGCTATATGGTATTATAATATTATGTGTGGCCCATACCATAATTCCCATATACAATATTATTTTTCCTTATTCCTATACTTATGTAACTAACAACCTACAACAACTTTAATAAAGGTAACAAAACATTATCAATAATTTTTGACTAAAAATATAGAAACAACCTTGGAGCATAGATATAAGTTGATGCAATATAGTTTTATTTATTAGGCTATTAATTGGAAACTAGATCATGGTTCAAATTACAACCCAAATAATCTTAGATTTTGAACAATATAAATCTTATACCAATCTAATATAAGCACTAGCTTCCTCTCTTTAAAGAGATAAAATTTTTGGCAATGTTGCTTCACGATTACAAAGTGCATTGTAAAGGTGCCTAGAAATATTTCCATGTATTTTTGCTCCATATAATGATTGGAAAAGTGTATTATCAAAAAAAATTCATCAAACAATCATCAATTTTTTTTTTAATATCACAAACAAATCATAATATTTCTTATTCCCAAATAGAAGGCCTAGTTAAACCTAGGTGCATCAAAAAATAATGTTTAAAGTTCTTCAGACACACAAGGTCTATGTACACATCATGTTTAAATTTATTTATATCCACAAGTTCTAGACACACATCATGTTTAAGGTCCCTCAGACCCA
Source organism: Wollemia nobilis (assembly GCA_028583015.1). Classification (NCBI taxonomy): domain Eukaryota; kingdom Viridiplantae; phylum Streptophyta; class Pinopsida; order Araucariales; family Araucariaceae; genus Wollemia; species Wollemia nobilis. The sequence continues at coordinate 2,215,853 of JAQPPZ010000282.1, forward strand.
CAAGGTCTAAGTACACATTATATTTAGTTTCCTTCAAACCCACAAGATCTAGGCACGTATCATGTTTAAATTCCTTTAGACCCACAAGGTCTAGGCATGACACATTAATGTTTTAAGTCCTTTGGATCTATAATTATATAAATAAACATCAAATACAAATATTTATTTCCTAAAGGAAATGTTAATTAAGTCCTTTGGGAAACACAAATATTTCTATAAATTAAATCCCTAGCAATCCTAGGCACAATAATCCAAGATCGACAATGGTCAAGTCTTGTAGGTCCAAGAAATTAAAATTCCTAGAAACCCTAGGTATAATATTACATGATAGACAATGGTCAAGTCTTAGAGGCCTAGGCAAATTAGAGAACTAGAAACCCTAGGCACAATTTTACATGACCGATAATTTTCAAAGTCATAGATATCTAGGTAAACTAAAGCCCTAGTAATCGTAGGCACTTGTACATAGTCTTTCAAAATATCATGATTAAATATTGTTAGACCATCTTGGTCTAGGAAAATAAAGGCCTCAAAATTTCTTGACTGCCTTATCTCAAGGAAAAACTATGTGTCATCAAACAACTCACTTATTACACTAGTATGAATCTATTGTACTAAAGCATAATTATTAAAGTAGCTTTCAACTAACATATTATTGCATCATCACACCATAAAGACATCATTAAGACAAAGATAAAGTCACTAAATAATAAGTAGCCTCATATATATAGATAGATCAATGAATCATATGTAAATTACTTAGGTGGTCTAACATAACACAACAACAAAATTAGTATGCTTAGCTATGTATAAAATCATAAGGACTCATGCAGCATAATAAAAAAAATGGATGAACTTTATCTCCAAAAGTGGTTGAAAGGACCTATAAAATTTCATCAAGAGCTAGCTTTGTGAACCTATGTTCTACATTGGTCTCTGCACTGACTGGTTGGAAGCTTGAGTGGTAGACCTTGACATAGAATGAGATATAAAAGGAGCATAATATGGAAAATCCTATCTCTACTCTATGGGAACTATTTGATGATACAATGCTTTATAGTGGGTAACCTTGATCCCCTATATCTTCGAATTATCTCTAGAAACATCTAAGCAATCAAACATTACCAAAGTGTTTGGGTTCTCACAACATGTCTAGAATCATCTCTCTCCTAAGTCATATATGCCACCTGAGCTAGTGCTACATCCCTCTATTCCATCATCACATCCCTTTGAGATGCCAATTGGAATATCCTATAATTCCTTTCTACCTTAGTGGTGTCTTGATCTAAGGCTTAATTTTTCCATCTATACCACAACCACATCCCTCTTTGAAGTGAACTAAGAGACCTATACAATTATTTGATCATGCTTACTTTGAAGATAAGCAATCTTTATGGCCATAATTTCAAGCTTTTGTTCCATAGCATATCTCTCTAATATATCCATGTCCTCTATTGTATTGCTAGTGTCTACCCTTATATCACCTCCCTAAGGTGGTGTACAAATATTAATGGAGAAACATTGAGGACTCTCTAAGCCCTCTCCCTCTATCGCCTCCTCACCTCCATGATATATCTCCTCACAAATGACCCAGGCCCTCATCTAGGTGGGACTGGTGTTAATATCTATGGGTGAACACCTTGGTACCACTACTTGTATAAAATAGAAGCCCCTACATCATATATACTAGGATAAATCACTAGATGATAATTCATATCTTCATCTATAAGTAGAGTAGGATAAGGTCAATCCCCCATATCCCCCTTATCTCTCTCTACCCTACTATACCAATACTCACCCATCTCTAGGAGATATTATATAGTCCAAATTACCTCAAAATCCAATCAAGTTGATACACCTCCCTAGTGTCACTAGGACCAATAATCCATTGGATTTTCCAAACTTGAGCTAGCTCAAACCAATTCTCTATCTAGATTGGATGCCCTATTTAAGGTCTTCACACAATTTTGTCAGACCCCAAATCATATATAGCCCATTGAGCCATCATAAATATACCCATGGAAGGGAAAAAACAAGTTTCAAAGACATGAGCCCACCTATATGTAGCTAGAGCCCATGCATCCTCCACTTGACTAGGTAAACTTGTTAGGAGGGAAACTGATGAGATAATATTATACAAAAATGAGGTTACAATATATAGGCAGAAGGCTTATATAAAAGGATGACAAATTTCAAAATAATATGACAAGTGTCAACAACAAGGCATAGTGCACATTAATATTCTAACATTCCCCCTTAATGTGCACTATCCTAACTAAAGAAAAAACAAGTCAACATTAGGTAACATTCCCCCTTAATGTTGACTTCTCTAAAAGAAACCTATCATCCTCCTTTATTACATGATTTGGTCTAGGCTCATGCTCTTTGTGCTTGGCTCTCCAACTATGAATAATTCTAGATCAATAATGTATACATCTCGGTTTTTTGCCTCAATGTCAGCCACTTCCACAGGCTTGTTGCCATTGGGTGAACCATCTAAGTGCCTCAGGGTCATCATGGGTGCCTCAGGGTCAGCCACTTCTATATTTGTTGCCTCTGTAGGTCATCCTCAGAGGATGTTGCCTCTTTTAGGTCACTGAAAAGATTCATTATGAATATCATCCTCCCTCATGGTGAACTCAATCTAGAAGGTGTTATTCTCTACCGAAAATGCACCTTAATACAAATGAAATACGAGCCATAAAATACAATAAAATTGAGCCATAGAATCCAAATGTGGAGGAGAAGAAGAAAGAATAAGAGAAGAGAATATTCTGAAGTGTCTTCATTTGTAGTCTTCAGAAGTTGATCCAAAAAAGTCTTCGGATAGAGTCTAGGGTGTCAAGATTATGTAGTCCCTAGAGTAAGTGTCCTTATGGTGACCTTATCATCCCATCGATATGCATGGATAACCAACCACTGCATCCGCAAAGTGTTATAGAGAAGATAATTGGATACTAGGATCACTTACAAAGAGTGTCGGGTTCAACCAAAAATGCACTCTAGAATACAATAATATTCGAGTTTAAAAATAGCATAGCAAACAATATCAAAACTGAAAATTAACCCCACCATTAGGTCCGACACAAAAAATCTTTCCAACGACTATATATAAGGCTATAGTCGGATCTGAATAAGTCCTCCTTCCAAGTTAAATACAACAACATGCCTCTCTAGGAAGCAATATAAACCTCAGGAATATCATATTCGTGGCATCACACTTAAGCAGAATAAAAAATTAGACTCTAATTTTCCCTCGCAGGGGAATTACATGGACCAAAAATATTTTATCGATCATTTGCTCATGGGCATTTACAATTCTGTCTCCATACATGTGAAAAATAAAGTGCGCACCTTATAATTATTAAATTGTTCCACCTCCACTACAAATAAAAAATTTCCCCTTCATCTTTTAATTACAATATGAGAAGAAAAAAAAGCATGCTAGCATTTCAAAGAAGTCACAGTGGAATAGTTCTTCTTGCCATGAGTTGGCGGGTGGCAGTAAATCAAATGCAGGTAACAATAAAAAAAAACTTATGTCTACAACAGTGGGCAACTCAGGTCACTTACAAAAAACTTTGAGGTCAGAACCACATGTTTGTCTGATTGTCAAGTTACTCCTTGTATTCCATGGATCCTTGGCTCAGGGTACGCTCCAGGTCTCTCGTAGATCTCGTTCATCATTTTGCCACCAATACCGCTACAATGGAGCATGTTGTTGGGTGCCATACCTGGATGAAGTTTGTGATGTAATGCAACTTTCCACTTCATTGATAGTCACACATGTTGTCATTGCTTGCACACTTTGTCAGTGGCAAAGAAAAAATAAACATAGACTAGTAGTAATTAAATCTTCCACAGCAAGTAAAAAATATAAAAATGCATCCGCAAAGCTGTCTCCTCTAAAAAAATGGTTGCTCGTGCAATCTCCACTGTGCTATAATCTTAACGCCATCAAGCAAAGTGTAGTGCTAGCTCTTTTATGCAATCATCTAGTCACTCATTGGGGGTTGGTTGTAACATAAAAACAATTATAGTGTCAACTGGACTTTTCATTGACAATAACAGACACTTCCATGCTGCAAATGAACACTGATAAATGAACTGGCCAAATGAACATGATAAACATCATAGAAGCCACCAAATGTAAATTATGCTTTATCATTATCTTACAATTATTATATATGGATCTTGTAACTCTGCTTGCTACCTTTGGCTCTCCTCTAGTAGTCGTTTGTACATTTAAAAAATAGTGAGCACCAAAATCGTTCTTGTCGAAGAACTTAATTTTACGCTTGCTCATAATCAACAAAAATAAATCGCACAACATTGCACGTCCATGGGTTCAAACAACTTGACCACTAATTTTATCTCCTTGTAAGACCCACTCGGTCGCTCCATTGCTAGTATAGTTTCTTCTACCATGTTGTGCTAGTGTGATTGTCGATGCCTTGATGAGCACTAACAGAAAAAATGGGTTCTCAACTTTGGGTACTGGATTCACAGATTGTGTACCTCCACTACGTAAAATACAGGTCGAACCTTACTTAAACTTTTGTCGATGGATTCTTGAAGTATTCAGTACTATCAGGTTTCTACTACCATCAAATAAAATCTCCCAACTCTAAAATATCCCCACAGAGAAACCACTTCTTCTAGAGCAACACATAGCAACATCAACATAAGCATTCACAAAGCTCCACTTTTTTTTATTGTAACATAGCAAGACTACAGTAGATTGGAGTTCTTCATTAGGCTAGGCACTAAAAAATTGGAAGAGATGGGATCTATACAGAAGCTATTATGTGAAAAATATTTCCTAGCTTACATGAGTGTAAACATAGGGGTCGATGCCCAGATCGGTCCGCCATCATTTAAGTGAAACAACAATGCGAAAAAAATGTCAAAAAATATTATAGCTGCCTAGGGAACCCCCACGACCACTTCCAAGGCCACGTCTATTGTTGTCATTATTATCATGGTTGAACCTCACACGACCATTGAATTTTATCACCAGTAAGTCGAACAAACTTTTTTTTATATACAGTCCAGGCGACCACCAGTCTAGGCGCAAGATGAAAAAACTTTTTCAAATATTTCTTTAGAGGCATGCAATCTAGCTTATTCATACACAGTAATTGGTTGAGCATCATCTTCATGAATAAAATTTTTAGGAGAAAAATATGGGCCATTTACCAAAACTATTGCTTTCCTCCATACGTGGGTGCTTTCTCAAACTTCCACACATTTACAACTACTTCAAGGTATTGCTCGTCATGAGCTCAAAACGTCTCCTTTGCGAGCTAGAATCACCACCATCTGGAGATCTTTTTCCATCTACACCACCTATTTGAAGGTTTCACTTTGTACTATGAAATGAGAGGCCTTGCTACTCTGCAACAATTTTTTGGCATGAGGGACTGTGTGCCATGCGATCTTCTTTGTTATCAACTATAGAAATAAACATCATGTTGAAATCATGCTCTCCATGATTATGTATGGCCATTAAAAACATGTGTAGTTCAAAACATGTCTTCCACTATTGCACAATGGCTCCCTCAATAGCCTTTCATGTCGATCCCAATGCCATTTCAATCATCAACATTCACAATGAGTCCTTTCAGCTCTAAGGAAAGGGCCACATTGTCATCGTGGCCTCCATAGAATTAGGTACTACATATGGAAAAAAAAGCACATTGGCCTATGCATTTCTGATTTGTAAGGGCCTGTCTATGGGAGTGAGCATTGTAGGAGTAGTCGAGGCTATGCAATTGTGTTGGTGAGCAAAGCAACAACACCACCATGCCTTCACTGATATGTTCACCTCCGATTTGCACACCATGGCATCCTATCAACAAAAAAAACTGAGGGCGGAGGGTTTTGACAGCTACATATTTTCAAATAGAGATCTGCTAAACAAGAACATTAAACCAGAAACTAATCCCCCAAAAAAATTTTGGCTAAAAAATTGGTGAAGTGTATCCCGTTTTTCGTTTCTTTTTCAAGAAACTACTTCTATGGACAAATACCTAGGGGAAAAAATCACTCTAAAAAATTTGGGGGCAGCCATTAATTTTCAAAGATTTGGTTTATGATTCATCCATCAAGGATGAAGAGCATACTCCCTATTTTAAAAACAAATGGAGGGAAAAATGAAAAAATGGGAAAAAAATGGGGGGGGAAATTGAGGGGGGTCCCCCCTCAAGATCACAGGGCAGGGAAAGCCTAGAGCTCTGATACATAATGTTAGGAGGAAAACTGATGAGATAATATTATATAACAATGAGATTACAATATATAGGTAGAAGCCCTATATGAAAGGATGACAAATGTCAAAATAATATGACAAGTGTCAACAACAAGGCATAGTGCACATTAATATTATAACAAAACCAAATAGGAATCAAATAACAATGTACTCCCAACATAAAATCTAGAGAAGAGTAGAATAAACTAGAATCTTCTCCTCCTTATATAATCAAGCTAGAACACACATCATGTTTAAAGTCCTATGGACTCATGTGCACATGGACTATTATGCACATTTACATTACCAAAATACTTTGCACACTTGTGCATTTATTACATTGCATAAAGTAAATACTCACACTCTAATCTAGGACACTCTCCTAATCTAAAGATGTACCCAAGGTGGTACATTAGCATGTACCAAATAATGTAATATATTCCAACACCCCTTATATTACATTATTTGGTTATTGAAGACTTTAGTCTTCAATATGGATCTTCATCTCTGATTTGAATCTTGTGCTCTTCTTCTCTGCTTTCTTCATTATGTTCTTTGTTTGTATCCTGGTCAAGTAAATGATTAGTATCTTCATAAAATACTATATTTGTTGAAAGTGCTTTAACTTCATGTTCTTCTATAGATTCTTCTAGTTCTTGAATTTCCTGAATCTCTTGAGCTAAGTGTCCCTTTTGTTTCCCTTCTCTATATTGTAATTGAGGTTGACTATATTGATTCTGATGCTGAGATAGTTGTTGATGTGGACTATATTGATTATGATATTGTCTTGGTTGAAATGACCTATTTTTTTGACCCCAAAAATTTGTTTGATTCCTTTGATACTGATTATTTGGATTGAATCTACAATAATTTGTACTATGTCCTCTCTTTCTACATACTTGACAATATCTATTATTCCATTTTGATCTACCTCTTGAGAATGAAACAATATTTCCTTGTGGATTATCTTTTGAGACTAAGGCATTGTTAGTCATTTCATCTTTGACTAAATTCTCTACTTCATATTCTTGTAGTATATTGACCAACTCATCAAATGATGTATCTTTACTCAAAATTTGTAAATATGTAACTAGATGCTTGTAGCTTTCAAGAAGTGCTCTTAGAATTACTTGAACAAGAAACTTGTCTTCTACCTTCTCTCCTAAGGTTAATAACTTTCCTTTTATATCTGCCACTTTTCTTAGAAATAATTCTATACTTTCACCACTATTAACTTTTAGAGAATGCAATTGAGTCTGAAGATTCAAGATGGTGGCTTTATTCTTTCCTTCAAATATCTTGGATAGAGTATTCCAAGCTTCTGTAGAAGTTAATGTTGAACTAATATATGGTTGTATATCATCTGTAATTGCAAATGTTATTATCATGAGTGCTTTTGCTTCATCTTCTTCATACTTTTGAATTTCCCTAGCATCTTTAGTAGGTTTAGTTTTTTCTCCTTTAACTATATCCCAAAGCTTTTCTACTATCAATATTGATCTCACTTTGTTTTTCCATGAAGTGTAATTAGGACCTTTAAGTAGTTGAGATTTTGAAAGGAAAAATTTATGTGTTGTCATGATTAATCCTTGTAGACTTCCTTATATCTCCCTAATGTTTGGGTAGTAAGCTAAAGATAATTTTGATAAAATTTTCAAATCTCTAAACCTTTGAGGTTGACTACCTTATGACTCCCTAGTTTTGAATAGAAATCTTAAGATAATTTTGAATGCAATTTTAAAATCTCTACTTTTTTTCCTCCTTAGTTTTGGATGATAGACTAAAAATATTTTTTCTATTTTTAATCTTAAATTTGACAACCTTTTATCTCCCTAATCTCAAAAAATATAATTTCTTTTAATTCTAAATTTCTCAATCCTATGTTGGTGTTGAATTCCTTATAACTCCAAATTTAGAAATTTAGAAATTTCATAAAAAGATATTTGCAAGTTTTATATTCCTAATTTGATGTAGAAAACCTTATTTCTCCAATCTTATCAAATTGTAAATATTTCAAATTGTTTTGTAAACTTAAATAATCAAATTACAAAACTTCAAATAAATTCCTTTAATTCTTCAAATCAAATTTCAAATCTTCATAAACTTTCAAATAGCAATAATCAAGTTTCTAAGGTTTCAAATATTAATTCAAATTCTTATCTCTCCAAAATAAATAGTTTCACTATAACCTTAGAAAATAATAATTTTATGTAACCTTATACCTCCTATCTTGAGCATATAAATAATTTTAAATGGAATGAATTACCTTTAATCTTGAATGCATAAATTCTCTTGGTCAATAGTGTTTGACCATCTCCTAATTGGTGCTCCTCCTTCTATGTTGTACGTATGGAGTTCTTGTTGTACTTTGGCTTACCTTGGAAAGATTACTCTCTCTCTCCTCTTTGATTGGTCAACTAACTTCCAACCTTATAAAGGTGCTCTAATTAATATGTTATCCTTGTTGTTGCAAATGAAATGAAAGTAATGTAAACATATAGTATTTAATTTGAACCTTCCATACTTTTTCTATAAGTATCTTGAATGACTCTCTTGCATGAGCTAAATGGAGTAACTCCTCCTTACTTGCACTCAAACTTCAATCAATGAGCTTCCTTGCACTTGCTCCTATTTTTGGTGTTCTTTGAAATCAACCTTACGCTATGCTATCTTTGGTACTTCAAAATATGCATTAACATTTTCCTCTGTGAATGTTTGAATTGCTTCAATCCTGTTGACCTTCCACTTCTCATGTGCCACATGGCACTCAATCTCTTCTATCACTCCAAATTCACTTACCTTGTTCTCCTCAGGTGCTTATAACGTAACTCTACCTAGTTTGGTGAAATTATGACACTTTGGATGTTACACTTTACAAGTGTCTTACCTCCATCAGAGATTCAAACATCTCCTTTAACCTTGGTGCTATCTTGGTACTTGGAATTTTCCCTAGCTCATCCTTTCCAATGCTTTGTCTTCTCCACACACATCCCTTCAATATATTTTGCATGAAATATTTCCTTCAATATTTGATGCTTGGAGTTTGCCCTAGTTCTTCAATGCTCTATCTCCTTTACGTACATTCCTTCACTATATTTTGTAGAAATATCTTGGTTACATTCGTTTGAGCTCCTTGAGGTGAAGCTATGGTGTTGGACCTTCAGCTTGGTGGCTTTATTTCACTTTTTTGGTGGTGGCTCTTCCTTGAGTAGTGGTGGCTCTTCCTTGAGCAATGGTGGCTCTTCCTTGAGCTATGGTAGCTCTTCCTTGAGTTATGGTGGCTCTTCCTTGAGCTATGGTGGCTCTTCCAACTTGGTGGTGCTTTCACTACTCCAAACCGATGCCTCCTCCTTTTCTTGCATGGTGGTTCCCTTAGTGTCTTTAGACACTCTAATATTTGCTCTACTTGGTCTTCTATTTTCTTAGAAAAATACCCTTATTCGATTTATTTTTACACTAATAAATCTGCACTTTCATGATCTTATAAAAACAACATTTAATACTAATATTATTTCCTCCTTATTTCTCCTTTTCAAGTAAGATTTAACTTAGATATTTGTTGTTTTATTTTTGCATATTTTAGGACTCGAATGCTACCACCTTATTTTTCTTGAAGACTCTCTATTTCAACTTCCTTTTTCAGAATTTAATAAAGCTAATATGGTGCTCTCAAATACTTAATGTAAAACTGATTTTAATGCTCAAATAATAAACTTATGTTGCACCAATATCACATACCTTTTTGGTCTCCTTTTGTAGCTAATTTCCTTGGTGATTTGATTCACCCTTTTGCTATCTCGATCTTGTAAATTTTGCAGCTTCACTTCCTTTCACTTTGCTGCTCTAAACTTATCAATTTTGCAGCTCTAATTGCTGCCCAAATGCCAACTTGCTTGCTGCCCAAAAACTCTCTCAAATCTGCCCTAAAGTTCTCCAAAATGCAGCTCTTTCTTCTCCTTCTAATGCTGTCCATAAATCTGATTTTTGTGGCTTCAAATTTATTCTCTCAAACCCTGAAACTTGCAGCTATTAGTGCTGCCCAAATGCTGTCCAAAATTCTGCAATTTTACAGTCAATTCCTCCTTTGTTTTGCTATCCAAAACTACCTCAAAATTCTCCAAATTGCTGCCTTATTTTGTTGTCAAGTCTTCCTTCAATTTTCTGTTCAAGGGCACTTCAAAATATACCCAAATCTTCTCCAAATCATAGCTCTATACCTTCTTCAATTTGTTGTCCTATGACCCTTCAACTTCTACCTCGAAAATCAGCAACCTTCTTCTTTTCAAATCAGCCTTCAAAATATTTGTGGTTGTCCTTAAACTTCTCAAAATTGTGGCCTCTTCAATATTTCTTTCTCCTTCAATATTCTTGTCAAATTTTAACTTCAAATCTGATATCTTCCACTATCTTCTTCCTCAAGAATCTGAATGTCTTGAGATCTTCAAAAATCTTCTCCAAAATTTGGCAACCTTCTTGCCAAAACCTTCTTCCTTTTGGGCTTGTTGTTGGATGGCGATAATTGTCCCAAATCCTTCTTATCAGAACCTTCTCCTTGCTTGCAATATTCTACCTCTAGCTTTCTTCAAATCTCCTCCAATGGCCACTTCTTCAACTTTGCAATGAGGCTTTCTCTAGCCTTCTTCTTCTTCTACTAATTCTCTTGAGACCTCTTTCCCTTGGGTCTTCTAATTCTGTAGCTCCTCAATTCTTCTTCTCAAAACTTCAATGAGACCTTTCCTTGGTCTCTCTAATCTTCCAACTATGGAAATTCTGCAATGAGATCTCTTTCTTGGATCTCCAAAATCTGCTGCTTCTCAAATATGCAATAGGACCTTTTCTTAGTCCTTCTCTATCTTCAATCTTCAATCTTCTATGGGGACCTCCTACGTGGGTCTCCTCAATCTTCAATGTCAACAGTATTCAATATTCAATGAGACCTCTTTCTTGGACCTCCTTAATCTGCAATGTCTACTCTTTTGCTGCAACTCAAAACTAATCCCTGCACGAGGAAAGCACATAGAATTTTAGGCAATCAAAGGTGAAATTCTTCTCTATCTATTGTAGGAAGCTTCTCAACTTCTGAGAACTAATTTTTTGCAACAAAAAACTTAGACAGTAGCAACCAAATACATTCAAATTTCCAAAATTCTAAAACCAATAAACTTCACTAGTTATTCTCAAAACTAGTGGAAAGAAATCTATGTTGAGTCCTAGTCTTCATGAGTTTTCCTTCAACCCTATGGAAAGACTCTAGCCAAATAGCAATATGGAATCTTCTTCAATCTATCAAAATTTTCAATAGGACCTCCTTCTTGGGTCTCTTAATCTCATCAATGTCAAGGTCTATCTTCAAGACCTATAATTTCCTTCTATTTTGAATTTGCTCTTGGAATAGGTAAATCTTCAAACTTCCTTGGTTTTCTTTTCTAGAGGTAATTTCTTTAACTTCATTGGTTTCTCCTTAACCAGTGGAAATATCCTTTGCAACTTTAAAACTTGTGCAAGTCAAAACCTTGTTGTAGCTCTGATACCATTGTTAGCTTTTGAAGCTAAATACTAAAGATAAAATAACCACAAGATCTAAAATAAAGTTGCAATATGAAATATAAGATAATGGAAATATTCTAAATGTATAAAACTCATAAATAACTTCAACAATAACTCATAGAATTTCCATTAACAAATGCTCACAAAAATTGTATCTCCATTGAATAAAGATCTCAAGTACCCATACTTACAAACACTCTCATACAACAATACATGTATCTTGCACACACACACATAGATACATATATAATGGAATGTGACTCTTCATATGGTGCACCCTTGGCCTTCACTCTTCTAGAGACTCTTCATCTTCCTATTCTATGGACTCATGTGCACATGGACTATTATGCACATTTACATTACCAAAATACTTTGCACACTTTTGCATTTATTACATTGCATAAAGTAAATACTCACACTCTAATCTAGGACACTCTCCTAATCTAAAGATGTACCCAAGGTGGTACATTAGCATGTACCAAATAATTTAATATATTCCAAAACGGCCCTATTGTTGATCGACCTCCATACTTGACTAACAGAGGCATAGGGTACCCCTTGCCCTCTTCCCTCCTTGATGATTACCCTTGACTCAGGCATGTTAGCCAAATGTGATATCATTCATAGAAGACCCATCCGATGCTAAGAACTTCACTAATTCTACAACCTCCATCACAAGATCTACCCAAAAATCACATCCTCATCACTCCTTATAGGCATAAACATATGATCAAATGATGAATGCAACTCATATATAGGAACTAGTTCATAGGTAGTGAATGACAAAATATTAAAATAATTTCTAAGGTTTTAAAACTGACCAATAACATCATATATTCGAACCCTAAACTTCTCCACCAGTTAGCACATTATATGTGGTATATTCAAACTACACAATTAAAATCCCTAGTCTCAATCACTCATGGACATGTGGACATAAGAGGAGCATTCACAATTTTTGTGAGAAAGGGTTTGCATAGTAAAATTTTGATTTTTTCTATTTTTGGGCCTCCTTTTAGTCCCACATTTGTTGTGAGATAGCTTGAAAATGGTTTAAGAGGGATAGAGGATGCCTATTTAATTTACCAAGATAGCTTGAAAATGGTTTAATAGAAATAGAGGATGCCTATTGAATTTACCACCATATGGTGGTTAGGCTAGCCCTGACACCTGCATGGCTAGGTGGCATAACATGTTGGTGGATGGCATATTCATGAACTATCACACAATAATAGACTTTGAGGACTAATGATGCATTGAACTATGCACTATTGACATCCATTGAATCTAACATAACTGACCAACCAACATCATTGACCAAAAACAAATTTTTTTTCCAGCAAAGAGAAATTATTTGTCTCAATTTCAATTTATTTTTTCCTCCACAAATCTAATTTTTGCAAATTAAGAGTCAAAATTTTTTATTTTTAGTGCTAAATTTATCTTTACCACTTCAAATTGAAGGGTAATAATTTTTGTAATTAAACAAATTAATGTAATTTTGTAAGCACTATAGTTACCCTTGTAATTTAAAAGGTAAAATTTTGTACACTAGGAAATTGTGCATAATGAAGCCCTAAAATTTGATCCTAACAGTTGCCTAAATATTATTGATCTAGGTAGAGCACCATTTTGTCTATCTAGGATAACTCTTTTGTAGAGATATCTCAATGACTAAAAACCATCATTGTTAAATACCAGTAGATTTGAGCTGCCACACTGATAAAAGAAATGATAGTAAAAGAACAAGCATCTGCTAGAGAAGAAATTCTTCTTATGGAAGAAATTGATGAAGAAAATTATGAAGCAGCACCTAGAATCAAATTAATATCTATGGGATAAAATACCATTACCTTTCTATTAAATGATGCTTATAATATCAAATAAGAAATGCTAAAAAATTACTAAACAAATTCTTGAAGAAGTACCTAGAATCGAACCAAGATCTATAGGTATGGAACCCATCATCCTTCCTTTGGCCTATATTTATATTAATGATGAAAGTGTACAAAAATTTGAAGACAAACCCATTAATGCAATTGAATATTCTTACTACTGCTATCCTAATAGAATATTGTGAAGAAGACGCAAAACCAATGTTGGAGCTCCTCATTCAATTTGCTCTATCATAACTGGTTGATTTGATGACTTTGAACCCTAGCTTTGCAGTCATCTAATTTGTAGGATATTCTTTATGCCTTCATATCTTCTAAGGCTAGATCACTATCTTTCCTGATCATCACAAAAATTCCATGTTTTCCATGTGTAAATAGGGTGTATCGATGATCAATAAGGCCAATGGCCTAGGAAGACCACATCCTTAGCTACCACTATTACCCTCACTACTCATTAAATTTCTTCTCCTTCTCAAGATTCTACTTTGGAGATTAAGCCTATCATTAGCCACCTAGAAAATATGGTACTTTAATTCCATCTTTCACTTGCTACAAATAGAGTTTTTAACATGAAGACTCATCACACATAGTACGGTTATTCCACCTCATACCTTGTCATCCACTTTGATCAAGTTCTACAGATGGCTCATGACTATCTAAATTTTTTGAGAGCATTGGGGTACAATACTTATATGATTAGGTGAAGTGATGAGGATATCATTGTACTATGACGAGCAACAAGGTACAATAGTATTACTACTTAGGTGCTTATTTTGGGTCATTACCAACTAGAGCACATATTTTGCGGTTAGGTGTTATGTTAGATTAGTTTGGGAAAAATCATAGCAATATTTTTTGAATCTCAAGAGGTTCTATAGGGTTATCAATTACCCCTACACTAGGTACCCCTAAAAGGATCGTTAGATGGTATCCTAGGTCCTATGGTATTGTGGAAGAAAATTTTGAAGAATAGGCTTTGTCATTCAAGAAAACAACCCCTATTTTGTAATAATCTCATAGTCAATTTAATCTCATATGAGGACTCAATTGCATAATATATTGGCCAATTTGAGGCCCTAAGAAATGCCTGAAACTCCTTCTCAAGAAAGGACCTAGCCAATCGAAGGGTGCACAGGGTCTATATGATGGAAATAATTGGATAATTAGTCTATTGTCTCTAATTCAATATTTCTTGAAGGTTTAATAGGATCTCCCTTGCAGGCATCAACTTCCCTTACCTTATTGGCTTACCCCCTTCCTTGCTTGATTAGCCTTATTATTGATCGTCCTCCTTGCTCGATCGACCTCTATGCATGATCGACAAAGGAAAAATTTACCCCCCCTACCCTCTTCCCTTCCCCCCACTCTCCCTTACCCTTATTCCCCCAATCCTTTGGCCTCTTATAGGTTCATGATCTATGTTGCCCCTTGGCTCGATGATTACCCCTAACTCAAGCATATAAGCTCAGCACAAAATTATCTATAGAAGACCATTCTATGGTAAGAAATTTACCCAACACTAAAACCTTCACCATGGCATTGCATCCTCCCTAGTCCTAATAGGTAAATTCCTATGATCAGATGATGAACACAACTCACAGATAGAAACTAGTTCATAGGCAATAAATGATGAAATATTAAAATAATTTCTAAGGTTTTAAATCTAACTGATAACAATGCATATTAAAACCCTAAAATCCACCAATAAGCATATGATATATGGCATATTCCAACCACACAGTGATAATCCCCAACCCCAATCACTCATGAACACATGACAACAAGAGGAGCATTCATGGTTTTACAAAGAAAGGGTTTGCATAGAAAAATTTTGATTTTTTTTAATTTTTGTGTCTCCTTTTAGTCCCACATTTTCTATGATATGGCTAAAAAAGGGTTTAAGAGGAGTGGAGTATGCCTATTGAATTGACCACCATCTAGTGGCTAGGTGGCAGAATGTGTCGATGTTTGGCACAATCATGTGTTATCACATGATAGTGGACTTGGTAGACTTATGATGTGTTGACTTCAATCGTTGACCCATGCATTGTTGACCTCCATTAAATCTGGAACAGTTGATCAACCAACACCATTGACCAAAAATAATTTTCTTTTTGTAGCAAGGAGAAATTATTCTTGCCTCAATTTCAATTTACTTTTGCCTCCATAAATCCAATTTTTGCAGATTAAGGGTCAATTTTTTACATTTTTAGTGCTTGATTTTTATTTACCACTTCAAATTGAAGGGTAAAAGTTGTAATTACACAAATTGATGTAATTTTCTAAGCACTATAGTTACCCTTTTTGTAATTTGGAAGGTAAAATTTTGTACTCTAGGAAATTGTGCATTAAGAAACCCTCAAATTTGTTCCTAATAGCTACCTAGATATTATTGATCTAGGTAGGGCACCATGTTATCTATCTAGGATAAAACTTTTGAAGATATATCTCAATGGATAAAAATTATCATTATTAAACTCCAATAGATTTGAGCTTCCACACTGGTAGAAGAAATGATAATAAAATAACAAGCATCTATCGAAGAAGAAATTTTTCTTGTAGAATAATTTTATGAAGAAAATTTTGAAGCAACACCTAGAATCGAACCAAGATATATGGGAAAAATCCCATTATTTTTCCATTAGATAATGTTGCTAATATCAAAGAAGAAATTTCTAAAGAAATTCCTTAAGCAATTTTGGAATCAAACTAGGATCTATAAGCATGGAGCCCATTGTCCTTCCTTTGGATTGTATTGCTATTAATGATGAAAGTGCATACATATTTGAAGACATTCCCATTAATGTAGTTGAAGATAGTTAAATTCCCATGGAGGAGTAGAGGAGCAGCAGCGGTGGGCCAGGAGGTGAGTAGAGGCGAACTAGTGGAGGGTTAGGTGGGGCAGGTAGAAGTAAGGAGCAAGGGGCAGGTGAGGATCCAGAGGATGGAACCGAGGCAGAGGACGGTCAAGATCCAAATACTGAGATAAGAGGATCTAACCTGCCCAATAAAGAACCTGACAAAGAGACCCAGTAAGGATATGCGGGACCCAAAAAGGCTTGGTCCTTTATTAAAACCCTAAAAGGGTCTAGGGAGGTTTTTGTAAAAATCCCCCTCCATTGATTCCTAAAAAAAATAGGATCATCGCTCCTGCAAACATTATGGATGGGTTTTTGATGATGGAAAAGCATTCACTGTTTGGAAAGTTCCTCAGTGGTAGGTCTGACATAGAGACCATAAGGGCATGGGCTTGGAACAAATGTAAAATGGCAGGTAACATGGAGATAGTGGCCCTTGCAAGAGGGTTCTTCATTATAAGGTTCAACAACAAGGAATATGTGGAGCGAATTTTAACAGGTGGGCCATGGTTTCTAGATAGGGGCAGCCTATTCCTAAGGCACTGGGGAGAATATTTCAACCCAGAGACACAAAATATTAACACAACCCCCATTTGGGTTTGTTTTCCAAGTTTACCTGCCCAGTTCGTGAACGAATACTAGCTTCAAGGAATAGCAAAAACTATAGGGAAACTGGTTGCTATCGACCATTCCACTCTAGCAAGAACAAGAATGACCCAGGCAAGGATTTGTGTTAAAAAAAATTTAGAATGTGAACTACCAACCTTTGTTGAGTTGGGTTTTGGAAAATATCTAAGGAAACAAATGGTAGAATATGAAAATAAACCTGCCTTTTGCACGAAATGCAAAAACCAAGGTCACCTTCCAATTCAATGCCCAACCGTGGCCACCAATATTCAAGGCCCGAAGAATCCAAACCCTTTAGATTTCAATGGAAGAAGGAATTCTAGAAACCAAGGACCTCGGGTCCCATAAGGGAGAGGAGTTTTCAAGAAAGCTAGAGCAGACCCTACTACCAATGAAAGTCAAGCCAAAGCCAGGGAGAAAGGAAAGCAACAAGTTGAAGAGGGTGATAAGGTAAGCCCTAAAACCCTAAGTTTAAATAGATTTGAAGCTCTAACTGAAAAGGATTCTAATGAAGAAAATGAGGAGAATGAGGAGCCTTAGATCGTGTGGCTCAAAATACTTGAATCCCCTTCAAAAGCAATGCTGCTTCTAGATATATTCGTTGACCTGCTCAATCCTCAAGGGTTGGTCCAAAACCCAAATGAATACAGGCTAAATATGGAGGGTGCAGAAACAAGTATCGATATTACTAATACAAGAAGTAACAATGAGGGATCAAGCCCCATTTTGCAACAAATCATTCCTCCTAAGTTTAGCCCAAAGCAGATAAGAATTTCAACGAAATCCTTGATTGACTTTGGAAGTGAAAAAAAGAGGGGAATAATATCTGAGGCAGACCATTATAAACTCAATATTGACAATGAAATAGCAAATGGTAAATAAAGGACTCTACTACAACAAGTTATCTCAAGTTAGGAGGATAACAGAAGCAACAAATCTCCCCCAACCCAAGGAAAGGGGAGAGGGAAAAATAATAAGTCATCTAAATGGAGATCCTCTCATGGAATGTGAGAGGCCTTAATGGCCCAGTGAAACAAAGGATGGCCAAGTCATTAAGTAAAACAATGAATATGACTATATTATTACTTCAAGAGACCAAAATTGATGAGGGATAGGAAATTATTACAGCCAACAAATTATGGAAGCATGGGGAAATGGTTTTCATGAAAGTGAGAGGAGCCTCAGGAGGGTTGTTAATGATGTGGGATCCTCAAAAAGTGGAAGGAAATTTTATCTATGCAGAGGAGAGGATTCTTAGTATTATTTTTCATGACCTAGACTACAATAAGTCTTGGATCACCTCTAATGTGTATGCTCCTAACATCATTCAAGAAAGAGCCTTGATGTGGGAATACCTGACCCATCTGAGTGAAGCCTTTAAGGACATCCCTTGGGCTATAGGTGGAGACTTTAATACACCCCTATACCCATCCGATAAAAAATGAGGATCTAGCCTACCTTTCAGAAGCATGGAGGACTTTAATATGTTCGTCAATTCAAATGAGCTTATGGATGTAAAGCTAAAAGGAGCTAATTTTACTTGGAGCAATCGAAAGGTAGGGAACAACCACATCCATGAGAGGTTGGATAGATTCTTCCTATCTAAGGAGGCTTTTATGGACTTTGGGGAGTCTTCCCTGCAGTATCTTCCCAAGATTGTGTCATATCACAGCCCTATTCTACTTGAGGTTCCCCAACAGTCCTCCCTAAAGAAGCCTTTTAGGTTTGAGGCAATGTGGACCAAGCATAAGGACCTTAAAGATAAAATGAATCAATGGTGGAGGATTAGTTGCCAGGGTAGCCCATCCTTCAAACTATCCCAGAAGTTAAGAATGGTAAGAGATAACCTCATAAAGTGGAATAAGGAATTTTTAGGGAACTTGTTTGAAAATAAAAAAAAAAAGCAAGTGAAAGACTAAGTGTCATTGAAAGGAGCACTGAAAATGGCCAGTATGATGAAGCTACCAAAGCCAAAGAAAAAACTCTCTTGGTTGAATTCCACAACATTCTGGCTTGCAAAGAAATATATTGGAGGCAGAAGTCGAGAGCTCTTTGTCTTAAGGACGAGGATTCTAATTCCAAATTTTTCCATGTGACCACCCTTATAAATAGAAGCAACAATAGAATAAAAAATATAATTAAGGGAGATGTATCTAGTGCTATTGATGTTCAAGAAATAAAAAATGAAGCTGTGACTTACTTCAACAACCTTTTGGGAGAAGAAGTGCAATGTCAAGCCAATGCTAAAGACATTCTCTTGAGGGTCATTCCTTGAGCTTTTGACAACGATATGAATAGGAATCTCATCGATCCTTTCTTAGATGAAGAAATCAGAGAGGCATTGTTCTCCATGGATCCTGATAAAGCCCCAGGACCCGATGACTTCTCTCCTCAATTTTTTTAAACCTGCTGGGATATAGTCGAGGCTGATGTATGTGTGGCAATCAAGGAGTTATAGACTTCCAAACACATTCCTAGAAGCTATAACTCCATGTTTATTGCCTTGATATCTAAAGGGGTAGATCCAAAAATAATGGCAGATTATAGACCTGTGAGCCTTTGTAATGTATCCTACAAGATCCTCACCAAATTGATCATAATTATAATGAAGAGCATCCTGCCATTTATCATCGAAAAATGCCAGGGAGTTCGGTCCAAGGGAGATCTATTCTTGATGGGGTCACCACGGTTCATGAAGCTCTCCATTCGGCCAACAAAACCAAGAAATATTTCTTTGCCCTAAAACTCAACATGAACAAATCTTTTGATAGCATCAATTGGGAATTTATAGAGGCAGTATTGGTCAAATTTGGCTTTCATCATCAGTGGGTTAAACTTATTCAAGGTTGCATTCAGAAACCCTGGTTCTCTATTCTGGTGAATGGGTCCCCGACCAATTTTTTTCAAATCCATAGGGGTTTGAGGCAAGGGGATCCTATCAGTCCTATGCTCTTCATCCTTGTGGCTGAAGCATTGGGTAGGACTATCAAAGCTGACTGCTCTGCAGGCCTGATATCGGGTATCAATGCCACATCTCAAATGACCCCTATCTCTCATCAGCAATTTGTTTATGACACTCTGATGCTTTCCTTAGCTTCAGTGGAAGAGGCTAAAAGGATCAAATTAATTATAAACCTATATGAGGAGGTGGTTGGTCAAAAGGTTAATTTCAACAAAAGAAAAATCTTCTTCCTTAACACCCCTATCCCTAGGAAAAACACGATTGTAGGGATTTTGGGGTGTGCTATCACATCTTTGCCTACGTCCTATCTAGGCCTACCTCTCTTCACTAGGGCTCCTTTGAGAGTTATGTGGAAAAATGTGGTCGAAAGAATCCAAAAAAGGCTTACTGGTTGGAAAGGGCATTTCTTATCTCAAGCAGGGAAAGCTACCCTGATTATGGCCTTGCTACAAAGTATTTCGGTCTACTTCCTATCAGCTTTCAAGGCCCCGACTCGAGTGTTCCAAAAAATTGAGCAGTTGAAAAAAAACTTTTTATGGTCAGGCTATAAAGGCAGGAACAGGATCCATATATTTGAGTGTATCAAATTTTTTTGACCTAAAGATCGAGGAGGCCTGGGTCTTAGGAGAATTTCCCACCTAAACATAGCCCTGTTAGCGAAACAAGCATGGTGGGTCCTCACAAATGAAGAGAATGAGTGGATAGCTATTATGAAAATGAAATATCTTTAGGGATCCAATTTTCTTAACATTCCCATTCCTAGGAGAGGTTTTTCTATCTAGAAAGTTATTCTAGCTAGCAGAGACATTGTGAAAAAAGGTATAAGATGGATTGTCGAGAGGGGCTCAAAGATCAGATTTTGGGAGGACAGATGGGCTACGAAAGAGGCTTTACTTTTAGATCCCAGGATAGCAAGACTCAAAAATTATACTGATAATAATTTTAGACCTTGGGTGTCTGATTTCCTAAGTCAAGAGGGAGGTAATTTGAGATGGAAACCTATTAGGGCTTAGGGACTTCAGGGCGAATCAATGGAATTAGAAGCTATCTTTTCTCAACAATTCATTTCTAAAAGAGTAGAGGATGATCACCTAAGGTGGGACACGACTGAGAGTGGTGAATACTCAGTCAAATTTGCCTATAGAATGATTATTGACCATGATGATCCTTCATTTGAAACCAATCTGGTTTGGATCCACAAGCTGATACCCAAAATAGCTCATTTCACATGGATGCTAATTCAAGGAAAAATCCTCACCATCGACAACATGATAAGAAGAGGTATGTTTTTGCCTAATAGGTGTTATTTGTGTAGGAACAGTTGGGAATCCATTCATCACATTTTTTTAGAGTGCCCCTGGTCTGTAGCCATCCTTAATGGATTATTCCAAACCTTTAATATCTCTTGGGTCCAGCCTACCACTATTCTGGAGATTTTCTATCAATGGCCTTCTCCCTTCAAAAGCCTTCAGCTCAAATTCCTCTGGAATATTTGCCTCCACCATTACCTTTGGCAGATCTAGTTAAAAAGGAACCATAGAGCCTTTTCTGATTCTAACCTCGACCCGCTATTGGTTCTCAACAAAATCCTAGTTTTCGCCAAAGAGAACCTAAGAATCCTCCCTCCAACTACCCAAACCATTCCCTTGTAGGAAATAATCCTTGCCCAATATCTTGATATATCCTTAGAGGAGTCTTCAGGTGTGATTAATCCCCATCCGAGGACAGAGGCTAGGTGGACCGCCCCCCAGGTGGGATGGATTAAATTCAATTTTGATGGGGTGGCCAAGGACAATCTTGGAAAAGTTGGAGTTGGAGGGGTGGTGAGATATCATCACAGTAAAGTTGTTTTTGCCTTTTCTAAAAATATCAGGATCAAGACTAATAACAAGGCTAAGGCATGGGCATTGTGGCATGGTATGCAAATGCTCCAAGAGGCCCAGAGTAAATTTTATGTGGAAGGGGATTCCTTGAATATTATCAACCTCCTTAACAATAAAATAAAACCTCCTTGGAGGATCGAGGCTGTAATAAATGAAGTTAGGATCCTTGTTGATGGGGTGGAAGAGAAGAAGTCCCAACACGTGTTTCGTGAAGCCAACAAGGCAGTGGACAAGCTGGCAAACATCAAGGTGGAGGCTGACAGATTGATCACATGGACGAATGAGGTCCCAGGTGACGTGGAAGAAATCATCCTTTTTTAATCTTGATAAGGTGGATTTCAAGCCAACAGATCATGTGCAGTAGGCAGAGGGCCCAAATTAGAAGGTGTTTCCCAGTGGTCACATCGATATTGGAGAGAGCATTTAGTAAGACCAAGACTAGCATGGAAAATTAGTTAACAAGGTGGCGTAACTCCAAGGTGGTGGACCTTGTTCCTAAATATGACATTTATGCCATAAGGACCTACCATGGGATCAGGAGCAAGTTTCCATATTTCTTGATATACATGAGTGTTGTTTCCAAGAGAAGGTGGCGTATCATGAGGTTTCTCCCATCCATCGTTATCATTATTGTTCAGATAATGAATCTTAAGAGATATGACAAGGGATACGGTGGCACTATCCCTATGCTGAAGTGGCTTACTTTCCAAGATAACAGTGCTCAAAGGCATGCTTCCAAAACTAGCATGAGCTTTAAGGAACTAGCTTTGAACGACAGAGGATTGCCAATGTGCCACCCTCATATTAGTACCTACTACAAAAGGGTTATGTCTGAAACTATGATTTCAGAGCTCCATGATACTCTTGAGAGGAATCTGATGGTAACCCTTCCAAACATGATTTACATTGAGCCTAGCATGGTGGTCATGGAGCCTACTACTCAGGCTATTCTGACTAATAGGTGTTTTACCAAATTTTTTGACCTATTCTCGGGTGTGGAGGCCAAAATCATGCTAGTTGTGATGGAGACTTGGGAATATGACATAGTGGAGATCTGAGGGCATGAATTCGTCATTGACACCAATTTGTTTGTGACTATTGCTGGACAGTCGATTAAGGGAAGGTAGATTCTTCGATAGAAGCACTACTGGGAGCTAGAGTTGAAATAATTCAAGAAAAATCCAAAAAATTACAAAGAGGCGAATAACAATATCACAAGGATAGACCTATCGACACCATGGAACACGGTAATGAATAATGTCCTTGAATTTATAATGGTAGAAGACCCTGGTAAAGTGCTGCTGAGATTTCATTACACCTTTGTAAATTTCTTCAGGGATGTAAACCCCATTAGCATCCCGTAACTCCTGGTCAACTCCCTCAATCACACCATTACCTCATCACACAACAAGAAAGGCTTCTCAATGCCCATGCACCAAGGCCTACTTAAGGTTATCTATAAATTCATCCTTAACAATGTTCCCCAACCTGAGCTCCCTCCCCCACCCCCTGAGGATCCCCCGTGGGTTCGTGTTGAGAGTTCGAGGGGGAGAGATAGCCCCGGGTTACCCAAACCTTCCCCTACCAAGAGGAGAGAGGGTGAGTCAAGTGCCAAGGGAGGGTCGGCTAGGAAGCATCTCAGGATCGATGACCTGCCCCCCAGGTCCTCTTTGAGACTAAAGAATAAAAAATTTTAGGGTAGTAGTAAAATCTTGGACATTACCTTCGAGGATGAGGGTCCTGACCCATCTATTATGGAGCTGAAAAAGGTTTGTCCTGAACACTACAGCCAACATCAACCATTAGATGCAGGAGTTATAGGAGGTCATGATCAAGGTTTTCTTTAACGAGGGCTACCATAACAACAAGTCGATGGTTTACAACCTAGATACAGATGACAATGAAGAGGACAAAGAGGAGGATCAAGAGGAGGATGTCGAAGAGGAGGACTAGGGTCCTCTCTAGTGTTTTGCTGCCCTAGGTTGTCTGTTTTTGCTGAATCTGTTGTTGGTCTTCAAGTTTAAATTTTTACGTTCTTGTCAGGGCAGAGGGTTGCATGCTACTCTCTTTTTTTTTTAATAGATTTTGTGTCTAGGTTCAGGTGCAATGCCTAGGATGGGTCAGGATGGGCAAAGGCCTTGTGTGTCATTTTGTGTTATGCTCTATTTGGGGTGGGACACTCAGGATGTGGGATCCCAGGTAAGGATGAATGGTTGGGATAGAGGATAGAGGATCCTCTGTTTGTCTCTATTTATGTTCCTCAGCCGCAAGCTATTTTTGTAAAAATATTTTGGGTCAACTTGAAAAACCCGAGTTAATGATAAATCTTTAATTACCAAAAAAAAATGTAGTTGAAGATAAATAAATTCTTACTATTGTCACCCTAATAGAAGATTTTAAAGAAGAAGATGCATAACCTACATTGGAGCTTCCCATTCAATTTGCTTTGCCATAACTAGTTGATCTAAAGACTTTGCACCCTATATTTGTAGTCATTTAATTCATACGAATTTATTTATACCCTTAGATATTCTTAGGCTATATCACGTTCTTCCCTGTTCATCACAAAAATACCATATTTTCATGCTTGGATGGGGTGTATCAATAATTAATAAGGTCGATGGCCTAGGGAGGCTTCCTCCTTGGCTACCATTACTGCCCTCATTATTTTTTGAGTTCCTTCTCCTTCTTAGGATTCTACTTTAGAGACTGAGCTTATCATTAGCCACCCAATAAATGCGGTATCTAACTTATAGCTTTCACTTTATACAAATTTTTTGACATGAAGACACATCACACATGACAAAGGTCTTCCACCTCATACCTTATCACCCATCATGGTTAACTTCCATAGATGGATCATGACTTTCTAGATTTGTTGAGAGCATTGGGGTTTAATGCTTCTATGGCTGGGAGGAGTGATGAGGATATCATTGTACACCTTAGGCTTATCCTTAAGTCTAAAATATTTCTTTCTTTGTATTCACATGAGGTATAGTATGCCCATGTTAGGATTTGGCTTGTTAGTAGTTGTTGGTCATCAAATCCACACAGGAAAGGACTTTCGATGGGTTTGCGCGCCTTGGACCTGTGAACAACATTGAAGTGCCGAGGAGAAGAGATGCCCCTCGTGCCAATCTCTAGAGAAATGTCGGCTCCTATACTAATCTACTTTTGGGGTTTGAGACAAGAGTGCATGAAAGAAATAAACAGAGTAAGGGTTAGGAAAAGAAATAAAAAGGGGTAAGGGTTAGAGAAAGAAATAAAAAGGGGTAAGGGTTAGAGAAAGAAATAAAAAGAGTAAGGGTTAGAAGATGATGATTTAAGGTGGGAGAGAATAGGAAGCATGATTACTCGCTAACAACTCAAATAGCAGCAAGAAATACCAAGAATAACATGAAAGAAATGAAATGTTGAACTTCCTATGTATCCTCTGGACGGGTTCGTAGGGTTCTCCTTTCTCTCTCGCTGGAATTCAACATTCAGAGTAACAGCGATTGAGATAAGGGAATAACAGAAACCTCAATCCACAAGGTAGCATAAAGGAAAGCGACAAGGCATTTTTCCTCTCCTATGTATCCTTCAGGGTGAATTTTAGGGATTCAGTCCCCGATCACACACCGAATTCAGGATTAAGAGTCTCAGTACGTGAATTATAAAAGACAAAATAATTAAGCACATAAGGCAGCATAAAAGAGAGAAATAGAGAACAAAAGGTCTTTAGTATTAAGCACAGGACATCAAGTTACAACAGATTTCTAGCAAAAAGTTCCCTCCACTTTTCCATTACAATGCCTAGGTTTTTATAGAGGACCCGGGCCTCTGAGTCATTATTACACAGAATGGTGAAGTATTCTTGAGATCTGAGAAGTCGGCTTCTCGTGGCCCTCGAGACTGAGCTTTCTAATCCATTACCAGAATGGGCAACTATGACCAGGTCAACCGCAGAAATATGCATTGATGAACCGCCTGAGTATCCCTGGTGCAATGCTCGAGTGGCCGCCATGCTCGCCGAACTTCTCCTTCAGGGACTGACACTTCGCTTCCAATTGCCAAAAAAGAACAATGAGCTTATTGGGCAAGAAATAATGCATTTACGAGGCACTTGATTGTCTCAAGAAAATACTCGGCTTGAAGCGCATGCCCATCGTGAAAAAGCAACATGTCGTGATATCGCGACATTTCTATGCCTTTGTCTTCTTTTGTTGCTTTGAGTCACAAAAATGCGACGTGTCACGATATCGTGACACTTTTCATCCTTTGCCATTTCTTCTTGCTTCGGCCATGATTTTGCAACATGTTGCGATATCGCGACACCTTTTTCTTTTGGCTCTGCCTCCTTGCTGTCGACCTCAATTTTGCGACATGTCACGATATCACGACACTTTCTCGTTCAGGCACTTTTCCTTGCTATGAGCCACGAAAACGCGACATGTCACGATATTGTGACAACTTTTCTTTCTTTTGGTGGAGCTATTTTCTTTGGCCTGCTTGGCAGTGAAGCTTTTTCTTCTTCATTCTGTATACAAGGGAGTGGCATGGAAAGCCAAAATTGCTGCAACACTTACAAATGCTTTCGAAGCAACAAAAAGAAACACTTTACAAAAGGAAATTTTTTGATTTTTTTCTACCCCTTGTGTAATGTGACAAAATTGTCAACAATAGTTAGGATGAATTGGTTATGCTATTGAGGTTTTTCTTGTCTCTAGAATGACTATTTTATTTGCATCCATGTTGTTTCAAGTGATTGTCCTTGTATAACATGTTGTAGTTGGTTGTAATACCTATAACTCCTTTAACTCTCTATTTTATACTATATAAGCATTATATATAATGAATAATATAGGTTCATTTTGATTTCCATATCACTGGTATCAGAGCTATAGGAGAGTTAGCAAGAAGTTGTAATCAGATTGCCAACTTTATTTGCTACTTAGGTTCTTAGTTTAGATCATTGCCAACTAGAGCACATGTTTTGTAGCTAGGTGTTGCATTGGATTGGTTTGGACAAATTCATAGAAACCTTTTTGTGAAGATCAAGAGGTGCTATAGGGTTCTCAATTACCCTTATACTAGGTACCCCTAAAAGGATCATCCAAACGGTATACTAGGTCCCATGATATTGTAGAGAACCAAAATTACCCTAAGAAAGGTAAGAAAATTTTGAAGAATAAATTTTATCATTCAAGAAAAGAGTCCCTATTTTTAGAGGATCTCATAGCTAATTTAAGCTGACAGAAGGAATCAATTGCATAAGATATTGTCCAATTTGAGGTTGTGAGAAATGCTTGACACTTCTTTTTGAGAACTTACCCAAAAAATTGAAGGGTGGATAGGGTCTTGGTAATGGAAATATTTTGACAATCAATTTATTATCTTGATTCAAATTTTTTTGGAGGTTTTAGAGGATCCCCTTTGCCTGATTGGCTTCCCCTCCCCTGCTTACCTATTTGACCTCCTTTCCCAGTCAACCTCCATGCTCAATATATGAAGGTGCAGGTTATCCCCCCACCCTCTTCCATCCCCCTACCCTCCCTTTCACTTATTCCTCTCCAACCCTATAGCCCCTTATAGGATCATGATCAATTTTACCCCTTGGCTTAAGGATTACCCTTAACTCAAGTGGATCAACCCAACATAATATTATCCATAGAAGACCAACTAGTGCTAAGAACTTCACCCGATACTACAACTATAGAAACTTGAAATATGTCATATTGAGGAGACTATATAAATGGAATATTTTAAACCATGTAACCCATATTGGGTAGCCTTAGGGCTAAAATAATGGTTTTCATAAGTTAAATGGACTTTATCCTTTGCAACAAGGGTCATCTCACCCCAAGATGACCTCCAGATCAGGGTCATCTCACCTCGATATGGTTGCACCAAAAGCCAAATTTAAAAATAAAATAGGATAACTGGTAACAAAAACTACTAGTTAACCTCATCCATGATCCTACACCATGATTTAGTGCCTTGCATGAGCCAAAATAGAAAAATCATATGCAATTATGAATCACATGAGATTTCAAATATAAGCATTCACTTTTCTTAATGCGAACTACCTCTTCACTTTTTCATGCAAGGTGCTTTGCTATTTTGAGGCTTCCATCTGAGAAGTCTATAAAATAACACTCACCCCTCAATTTTAATCTCTCCTCAACTCATGATTTTGTGCAATGAAGTGCTACCAAAATCCATACCAACCTTGAGAAATGAAGTGCTACCATTCTCAATTCCCAAAAGCTCTCTCATATCTTAAATTCATGCTACTGGATTCCTACAAGGATTCAAGGTCATGATTCCACATTCCATGCAAATTGAAAAATTCTACTTTAGTGATTGACCTGACCCACTAAGACACTCTCACAATGCATCAATCTATTAATAAAACCCCAAATCAAACCCACAATTTTCCCTAACTCAACCATAAGAAATGTAATCCTAGTAAAGCGACTATATCAAATTGATATGGCCCATAGGTAAGGCCATATTGCCTCAATATAGCCTATGTTAGGGATCTATTTTTTCTATTTTTCTTATTAAAATATCTTCAAGTTTGCTTTTTCATTTTTTCTACAGTAGTTTATATTTTTGCATGCATTTGATTTAGTTCTATTTCAGCATTCACTTTATTTACGATCCCAATCTCATTGGGCTCTTCATATGCTACTGATATCTTTCAGTATATTTTGTGTGTAGATTACAAGTTCATGAAGACTATAAAGAAACTTCTCAAAGTAGTGATCACGTAAAACCCACCTTTACACCGCATTAGCAAGGAAGTTCTTGCAAAGTGCACCCAAATTTCTATGTTGTAATTCATTGTATTGAATTGGTAGCAAACCCCCCTAGAGAATATTTCATTGTAATCTCTTTGGAAAGAACAAATATCATTAATAAAAGGGCACCAAATTTATATACTATTTTTATCATTATTGTTGTAGTTGTTATCTTTCACTTATTTTCATTGCATGGGTGTATGGTTTTCTTGCTATCAGATGACAATCATGGTGGAACTTCTAGGTCCCATGTTTAGCTTTTTAATGGTTTTCTAACAATTTTTTCATTGTACAGGTACTCTTGCACCACCATCTCAGGGTGAGATGACCTTTGTTCTACATCCTTCTCAAGGTAGGATGACCTCTAGTCATAAAACAAAAACAATAGCAAACTAGATCTACATTAGATTTAGGCTATCAAAGTAAGTGCATTTGTCCTTATTTTTCTATTTTCATAAATAAAAGTAAAGAATTTTTTCAAATTATAGAAAATAATACAAAAAAAATTAAGTTTTAGGTCTTTTTTTGTGGTCATCTTAGGTCCAGGTGACCCCAATCTATGATCATCTTAGGTCCAAATGACCTTAATCTGCAACCATATTAGGTCTACATTACCTATGTTTGTAGTCATCTCTGTGCAAGATGGCCCCTTGTCTGATACTATTTTGTTTACCTGTTTTTTGCCTATCCAAATGCTCTACATCATATAGGGTTATGTATTACAAAATTTAATTTTCTGCATTAGTAAAAGGAAGAAGAATCATTGTATGCTCTTTGGTTTAATTTTGTAAATTTAAAATTAATCCTCATACACATACACAATAAGTTAACAATTGTTAGTTTGATTTCATCACCAATTACCAGCAAAAATCATGTGACATGGGTATTCATATCCCATCATGGATTGGCCCCATAGCAATAATAGTAGTCCCAAATGAGTGGCTTTTCAGATTTCATCATTGAAAATTCCTCTAATTTTGGGTGCATCCAAAGTAGGAAGGATTAACAAGCCCCTTAACCATAGGGATTTTAGTAATTTGTGGAATGTATCTTTTATTCTTGTCCATGCCCATATGAGGATTGATCAAAACATGGATATGTAGGTAGCAGGACATTAGACAATACGACCCCTTCAGGGGTTCTTTATTTCCATAGGTTTACCTTGATCCATATCTAGTGTAGGAAGCTAATTTTTCCATTTGGTTTGCATTCCTTAACAGAAAGTGGGCTTAAAATACATGTAGTAGATTTTTATTTTGTTAATTCTTAGTTGTCATACGAATATGGGTTTAAAACATCAAAACATTGAAAATAGTAGAAATAATCAACAATCAAATCAAATTTTAAAAGAGATAAACACATTTGTTTCTTTAATATTTGAATAATTTAGATTATGGTAATAACACACAACCAAGCTTGATCAAGGTTTAGTACTACTAAAAAAATACATGAAGACATGAAATATCTCTAAATCTATCTAGAGGATATGGTGGCATCCTAGTTTTTATAGGGAATTTGACCTTCAAGAGGTCCCTATTTAGGATGAATCTATAAATCCTCAATATGATTAGAGTGATGAGCTTCATGGTCAAGACACTCTTTGAGATTTCTTTAGACAAAATCCCCAACACATGGAGGGTACTAGTAGGTATATGCCATGTATTCACATCCTGGCAAGCACGTTGTGCCTCTGTGCTACCCAAGTACACAAAGCTTACCTTTAATTCTGAATATCATGTCAATGCAACCTCCCTTTATTGTGGGAAGCAAGTGGCCAACCCTTCTATGGTTGAGAAGCAAGTTAATCCCATTCATGTTAATACAAGGGCCAATAATCCCCATACAACTGATTAGATAAATCTAGCACCTAAGCCAAATGTTGGTAGATAAGAGTAGTTGAACTAGTTATGACTAGATAAACAATGCTTATATTAGTGACACCAATTGAATCAACATAGGTTGCACTAGTATAAGCTGCATCAGTAGTGGTTACATCAAGAACAATTTCAAAAATTATTGCATGAGATGGTTCCTATCCCTAGTACCCATAGGTTACAAGTCCATCAAAGGTGCCTCGTGCAGTACCAAAACCATCCTCCTTAGACATCCTTTCAACACCATAGGTTTAAACAACATCAACCATACAACCATAAATAAGAGTATGAGATCTATGAGAATCTTCAGTTATATTACCAAGAACATGGGCATACTGAGTTACCTTATGAGGACATGGTTGATGATCACATTCAACTACCTCACCCCAATCGAAATATCTCACCTCCCATTCCTTAAGGGTGAAGGTGGTTCAATGAGATCATTTCATTAGATGCTTACCAATTTCTAACTTATCACATTAATTCTCTAGAGAAACAAACTTTAGGCATAGGTTATCAAAAACCTACTTTGCATCAGTTGTGCAACCAACCATTGCATCCATTAGTTCCATCCCTACCATATCCTAAGCATTTTGAGATGCTAAAATTGGACAATTTTAAAGGAGATGAAGATGCCCAAGAGCATGTCACAAGCTTCATGAATATGTGCTTTCATCTTTAGGATGACAATGCCCTTATGCTTAGGACATTTCTCATAACCCTTATTGGGCAAACCTTAGAGTGGTATAATCATTTACCATGACACAACATACACTCCTTTGAAAAATTAGCAAATGCATTCTTGGAACGCTTCTCATTTAGCATCAAGAAGAAAGCAACATTGACTAACCTGTACAACCTTAAACAATTTGAAGAAGAGTCAATCATGGATTATGGCAAGTGGTGGAGATCAACTATTATAAAATTATCATTTACCTTGCCTATTATAGAGCTAACTCAACTATTTACTAGTTGTTTAAAATAGATTTCACTCTTACTGCAACTCCAACAGTATAGAATATTTGAGGAAGCCTTAGCTTAGGCAAATATTATTGAGGATATCAAGGTCCAATAGGGAGAAATCAAGCTTCAAAAAAGTATTGGACTAAAAATACTAAAGATAACTACACACAAAAAAAACCAACTTTGGTAAATCAAGTCATTTTAAGTGTACCAAGGCCTTCACAACAAGCTACCTCTTAACCACCTAATTATTAGGTGTAACCCTTGCCTATGTATTATAATGTTAAACCTTAGAAAAATTAATGGATGAATCAACAATGACATCCTCCTCGTTATTTTACACCATTGTTGAAGCATTGACTTCTTTTTTTCATCTACTGTGCAAGGAAAAGACCATTACTCTACTTGAAGATAAACAACCTGATCCGAATAAGCCAAAAACTAAGAATTATAGAGAGGATTTACATTGCATCTATCATTAAAAAATGGTCATGACATTCAAACTTGCTATGCATTCAAGAATCTTGTGCAAAATATGATAGAGCACAATGAGCTTCAAATAGATAATCCTCTCACTATAAACAACCAAAATATTGGCATATTCTAGTATTTTTTACGTATACATGGGGGCTAGGTAGAACAATCTAGGCAAGTGAATGATATACATACAACCCCACATCAGGGTTATGTTGGAATAATTAACATAGTGAAAAGGAAGTAGAGATGCCCAAACCAACCTACACAACCTATAGTTCCAACCCATGTTCTTTCAATGTCACAACCATTACCACAACCAACTCCAATCCAAGCTATTCCACCTCACCCAATGCTTATGATAAGGAATCAACTCACTCAGAGTCTAAATATGGCATCAGAGAAACTTTCCATATATGAGTTAATCCAACAGTCAACTCCACATTAGGAGGTTCCAATAGAAATTCTAAAGTTAATTGATCTGCAACCACAAGACCCTAACTCTTTTAATAATTTTGTGGGGCATGTTCAAACTACAAGGAACCTATTATAATGTTCCACAATCATGAAATAAAGCCGATACCTACTGACATAGTCGATCCCCCATTGCATATCATTGCTAGTGTGAATTGGATCCCTTATAAATGGGTCTTGATAGATATTGGTTCCTCCATTAATATTATTACCACTATTACACTTCAACATCTTATTCTTCCATTGTTGCACATTGCATCATATACATTCACCCTTCAAGCTTTTAACTATGCTCTATGCTCCACCATTGGCACAATAGTCCTTCCTATTCAAGTTGGGATAAATACAATCCCTACATCGTGCCACATCTTAGAGGGTATAATGCAGCACAACATACTACTTGGAAGACCTTGGATCCATGATATGAAGTGAATCCCTTCCATATTGCACTAATGCATCAAGTACATCCATGAATGGTAGGTTCATGTAGTTCTTATAGACTTATAGCCCTTCAAGTTTTGCAATATGGTCAACCATCCACAATAATGTACCTTAACTGGAGCTTGCACCCAAAAGTTTTTGCAATTCATATTTAATCATTAGATCTATCACTAGATGCAATTTTTGAAGTTTCTATTGTGAGGCTTGATCACTGGATTGAGCATCAAATTATGGACCACTAAGTTTGAGTCTAGACTTGGCATGTCTTTGTATGACCAAGTAAAAACTTGTTTATACTCTATTAGAAGAGTGGTGAATGTAGCACATTTTGTATATGAAAAACCTTTTCCTAATTTAAGAATATAAGGATGTTCAAGATCAGTGTTGATGTCAATATCAATGATCTCTTCTATTAATATGTGAGATTCTATATCCAATTGATGGGAAGTGGGGATCAAGTGAATATCATTAGCTGGATTAAAAAAGTTAGATGTGTCATTCAATTCTATCTTAGCTTGAAGAACAACTAAGGATAGTTGTGATGAAAAATGATAAAATTGTAGCATGTTCTTATAAGGAGAAAACTTGAAAGGTGATGATAGAAGAGCAACATAGTCAAAATCAATAGCCTCAAGATCAAGGGTTAAATATTATGAAGGGTTTCTTGGATAGAAAAATGGAGTGGTGAGATCAATGGACATCATGTTGATGGATGGTGGATGACCTTAATTATTAGGTGGAAGGAGATGATTAATGCTATGGGGGAAAAAATGCATATGAGGTGGTTGAGGTGTAATTGGGATGATAGGGTGTGATCAAGGTGGAACAAGGATGATAGGATCCTCTAGTGGAATAATTTTTCACCAAATAGGGAGCTTCATAGGGAAGATATGAAGATAAAAATAATCTACATTCATGATAGGGATAATGGGGGAGGAGTCATCCTCCAAGCTAAATGAGGTAATGGATAGCACATTGAAATTATTTTCATACTCCTTCAGATGAGTTAGAATTATCCATTGATAATATGGTGATTTGAATATGATCGCTAAGCGAGTATGGCTAGGATTAGTATACTCATTACCATCTATGTCCTCCTTAAGGCATAGGTTAAGGTACTAAAGGAAATCTACAAGAAGTTCATCAGGCATATGTATGAAGTATCCTAATCCTAACTTATCTATCGATAATTGATAATGTGGTTCTAAAGAGGTTAAAGGATCCTACTCATAGTGACCTAGGTCATTTTCATGTCAATTGAAGTGATAAAAGTATTGTATAGCAAAGGATAGGATTGATAGATAGTCAATTTTTGTGAGAAATAGTTCTTCCTCTTTTGGTATAAGAGATGTGTTAGTAGAGGCATCGATACCTCCATAGATAAAATTTATTTGATTTGGAAAAAATCGAAGAGGTATGATGGTACCCATGGGTAGCGGTACGTTGTGAGGTCGACCAAAGTATATAATTGACTCAATGAGAGGGGTGAATTTCATATATTGTACTAAATATTTTCCAAGTCTCAAATTAGTCATATGGACTATGACTTGCAGAGGAGGGGTAGATGAAAATGGAATTGTGGACTATGAGGGGGTGTGTATGGCAGAGGGTAGTTCCTCAAGAATGAGAAAAGTGTAGGTGGATGTTGTGAATATGGTTGATATTAAAGGTGCAAGAGATGAAATGGATGAGTGATATGTGGATGCAGTAGGTGGCAAGGGTTCAAGTGATGGGGATGGCATTGGTGCTTTTGATGGGTTCCTCATGGGAGGATTTGATGGATCAAAAAGGATTCCCATGGAATTTGATGATTACGACTATGAGGGGGGTTGTGATGATGAAGGAATAGAGGTTTTTGGTGAAGGATTGGAGTTTTTTATGGGGTGGTTATATCCAAATGAGTGGATGGTAAGGTGGAATCATGTGGATGTGAAACCATATGGTAAAATTTGAATGGTTCTAAATTTGTGGGGATGCAATGGACTTGACCTTCATGCACATACTTGATGCTTTGGTTAAATATGGAAGGCACACACTTCATATAGCATATTAAGGGTTGACCAAGCAATAAATTTTATTGCATGGAACCTTCCAAGATATGACATAGTGTGTGAATGATTTTTAGTCCAACCTGAATAGGAAGGCCCATTGTCTTGATAGTGGAACACAAGGTATAATTAAAGGTACGAAGGATGAAGGTGGGTGATGCAATGTGTGATGGTGGAATATTGAGATGTTTGGGGGTGGAGGTGGTGATGATATTGGTGGAATATCCTATATCTATCAAGACATGTTTATAAGTTATCCCATCCACACTTGCCATGATATGTAGTGTGGATCAGGTATTTCAATAGGTATTATCTTGATTTTATGATCATGAAATGTTATGATAGCTCCTTGTAATTTTGAATGTGTCCTAAAAAGTTGGTGAAAGCATTGGAATCTTGTGGTTGGAATTCAATATATTTTATAATCTCCATTATATATTCACAATATGGAGTCAATTGTTGTATTAGCTTGTAAATGGAGATTTTTGCTGATGCTATTTTGAGACTTTGAGTAAGTCTCTTTCTCAACATAAGTATCATGTGAGGTAGAGAAGGTGTGATTGGATTTGACCATGGAGGTGCCTATGATGTTGAAGGGATATTTTATGGATCCACCAATTGGGTGAGTTGATTTGGTTAACTTTGGTTCCTTGTCATAATGTTTATCATTCCAACAAAACCAAGGTTATGTGGAGCTATGTGTACCAGATTGACCTACTTGGGTTGTTCCATTGTAATGGTAAGTACTGTGGTTTATCCACATTGAGGTAATGGGTCTTGGTATATGCCAATGTTTTTGTTGAAAGAGGCAAGAGGGTTATCAATTTGAATTTCCTATCATTCGATCATGTCCTGCACTAAGTTATTGAATGTGTAACATGATTGGATATCATGACCCCTTTGTCTATGATAGATTCAATAGTGCTATTCCCTATAATATTTTGATTTCAATTAGTTTGGATCTAGTGGGTGAATATTTGGGAGAGATATCACTTGTGGCTCACACAATTGATTAAATATTATCACTAAGGGTTTTGACATTGGCATGTAATAGCGAGGTGGATGACGTTGTTGAGTTGGAGGTTGATTTTTAATGGTTTATGACTTGGTTGTGGATGATATTGGGGAGGTGGATGTGAATCCTAATAGTTAGGTGACTGTGGTGGAGTTTGATTTGAGGGTCTAGGGGTAGTTAAATGACTTGGTTCATAGGAGATGCTTTTTATTGGGCTATGTTTCCCCTAGAATTCTTGTTATGCCATTCCTTATTTTAGAGCTTGATGTCTCCATATTAGATTTTTATATCCTCAACAACTTTTGCTTGGGCAAGGGCATCCTCAAAACTTCAATATTATTGAAGTTGCAAGAAGAGTGAGATTTGTTTTTAGAAACTTCTAGTGAACATGCAAGTGATCTCCATAATGGGTAAGGTGAAAGGAAATTTTGTGATAACTACTCTCCATCTATTACCATAATCCATGACTAGCTCATTTTCATATTGGTGAAGGTTGTACAAGTTGGTAAAAGTAGCCTTCTTATTAATGTTAAAGAAGAATCATTTTAAAAAAGTATTTGCTAGTTGTTCAAATGTGTAAATTCTATGATGTAGCAAATGATTATCCACTAGAAATCACCCCCAAAAAGTTTTATAATAAATAATCTAAGTATTGGGATCACTATCTTGAATACAGAAGCAAACATTTATAAATCTACGTACATGTTCTTGTGTATCTTCTTCACCTTTGAACTTGTCTAGTTTGGGCATCTTAAAATGAGGTGGATATGGAGGTGAGGGAACAAATGGATGAATGGGTTGATTTTTGAGCTATTATAAGGTGGGTTTCTGAGAACCCATGCCAAAGGCTTATTTTTCCAATAAATTGATTTGATTGGTCAACAATTGATAGGCTTCTAGTGATATTATGTTGGTTTCTCACCTTTGATTTTAACAAAGTGAAGGTGGTAGATTTTGGTGTTGATGCGATGGTGGATGTGTGTTATTAGTAAGAATTTCACTATAAGGTATGTCAAGACATGTACCGATTTGATCTTGATATTATGGTTGAAATTCCTAATCATTTTTGTATTCCTACTAATAGGGGTGTAATTTATGTTGTTCAAGGTGAAGTGGTTCTTGATAATGAATGGGTGGTGGTCTATGGTGTTGGGAATGAAGTGGATCTAGATGCGTACAGGGTGGAAGATTTTAATTTGAGCATGGTGAAAGGTTGTGCTATTGCATTGGGCACTCTTGATGATGTTGGGATTGTTGAGTCTAATGCAAAGGTATGGATAGGAATTGGCAGATTATTCATTGTAACTATTATTGATGACCAAGATTTGGTTTGGTTTTTTGATGAAAGTAATTTTATAGGTTAGCTATATGATGGTGATTTATGTGTATCTTGATAATGCGAATAGATGTATGTTGTACCCCAACCCTAGAAGAGTCAACAATCTATTTTCTAGGAACATGTGAGGCCGCATTAACCTGACGTTAAGGGTAAATTATTTGCTCTGTGTAGGTAGGTAGCACCAAAGTGCAACAAACTTGGGTAGACATGGAATATTTTTCATGATTTTTTCTAGTGTAAGCATCTAGAAAATTATACTCATGGTCATATAGGGGTGCTTAGTTATAGTAAATTGAACATCCCTATCCTGGTGTGGAGTATACATTTGTTCTTGATCTAATGGATTTGTAGTATGAGTTGGAATGTAGATATGTGGTAAAAACTTCTTGGGTGCCTTAGTACAAAAATATATGTCCTTGTAGAGGACATGTAGGATGGCATGGTCTGGATAGTCAATATCATGATAAACATCAAGGCCTATAGGTAGATTTTGAATGGTGATGCCTGGAATGTTGGAGTGAGTGGAATGATAGGTGGTATGTGAGTCATATTGGACATGTTGTTCCTTACATGGATCAAGATCTTGATAATATAATGCATTAGGTCAATCATCTTGTTGGTCTTGTTGAAAATGATCCATGACTCTATTTGATGGATTGGAAGTGTTTGCTCATGAATGAGCCTAACTATGTGTCATGACCATAATCTAGGAAAATGGAGTACACTTTATGATCTACACAAACAAAGCAAGTAAATAAAATAAGCAATATGTTATTATCTTTAATGTCATTGTTATTTGTGGAATATTTTCTTTTGTTTCTATTTTTTATTTTTATTTTTTGTTTTTTATGTGTTGTTTGAAATCCTATTCCTAAAATGGCTAAGGTGAGTGGAATGAATGCCATAAAAAGGTATTTTGTGCACAACTTATATCAAGGAATATAAAAAAAACAGTAAAAAATAGCTTCCTATAATGATAAATGGGTTATAGGTGTCATTATAGGAATAAAATACCTCCCTCCAAATAAGGGGTTGCACTGTCTAAATCCTGCTACTTTCCTAGCTAGGATTTTGCTTCACCCTCGAGCAGACTTGGATAAAAATGATAGTTGTGTTCCATTTATTATTTATCCCTATGGTTAAATGGCATATAAAACCTAACCCTCTCTAGGATGTACCCAAGAGTAGGGGGCTTCTCAGTGATGAAATCCAAAAAACCACTCATAGGGGATACTATGGATTTTAAGGGGCCAATCAAAGGTGGGAGATGAAGGCCCATGTCACATGACTGCTATCAACAATTGGTGATGAAATCCAACTAGCTAATGTTTAAATGCAACATGAATGTGTGAGTTCCTTTTATTGCAAAAGTAAATCATAGAGCATACAATGATCTTAATGATGCAGGAATGTAAAACTAAATGTAATATTTTCCTTATATGATCCTCTATTTTATAATAGGCAACCATGTAGAGAAAATAAAAATATATATAAAGATCATATCTGATTGAGACAATTGCAAATAAGAGATAGTATCAACCTAAGACAGTTGCAAATAGGAGACTATCTCGACTTGAGATGGCCATAGTCTGAAAATTTTAAAAGAAACTAAAATAAATGCATGCAACTATATTTTTGTTTTTATCTATTTTTATTCTATTTTATCTTCAAAAACATGTAAAATAGAAATAAAAGTGTAAGAATCCCAACCTTGATAGCCTACACAAAGTTTTGTGTTGAAATGTAGTAGTAAAACTATTTTAGGCCTCTGTTCAAGGATTGTCTCAAGGTGAGATGGTTTCAAAATGGGGACTCTCTATTGGAGACGGTTAGCCCTGAAACTTGCAATCACTAGAATAAAAAAATTAGATATTTTGCATCTATGATAAAATAACAACATGATGAAAAAGAGGTACCCATAGGTCCCATCATGATCACCATTTGAAGGATACAAATTTGTACCATAAAATATAGTGAAACACAATGTTGAATCAATAAAAACAAATTATATATATTTGTATTGATATTTTAATGTGTTACAAGGGAATCCCCTTTGAGAAGATTTCACCAAGGATACAATATTACAATAGGGGTATGCTTTCTATTTTTCTCAACAAATGGGTGTAATATTAACATTTACATGCCAACACATCACTTGGAGAGTGGGTTTTCTATGATAACTGCGTAAGATGAGATTTGGAACCTTTTTGCTATTCTCAAATCCTGTAACTTGCACACAAATAAAATGATGGCAAATTATTAGCATATGTAGGGTCCACAAAAATTGGGATCCATATCAAATCAAGTTACACTTAATAAAAATAAATAAGAAAAATGATGCATGAAATGTGAAGATCAATATAGAATACCACAAACATGCAAGATCTAGGCTTAAGTGTGATTAAAACTTGAAAACCTATCACCTTATTGTGACCATCTTAGGTCAAGATGGTTTTGTCTATGGATCATCTTGGGGAGATATGGTCATTGTCATAGGTTTGCATTTCTGTACAACTATGTCTTGAATGCATTTGGGGTAATGCATTATATTTTCAATGGTGGGTTTACAAGCATGAATATGAGTGAGGGGGTGTAATATATCAACAAAGCAACATGAGAAATCATGCAATGGAGAAGAGTGTAGCTTCAAATCCTAATTGGTGATCCAACAACATCAGTTTTATAGAAATAGGGTCTGGTCAATTAATTTGGTAGTACTTCATGGTGACTAAATTTGAATTTTGTGGATCTCAATAGCAGAGGAGAGAGTGCCATTTTATAGACCTCCCAAGTAGAGGTAAATGAGGAAGGTGGAAATCAAGGATAGCCTGATTAAATACCAGTAGGTGATTGTAGGTGGTAGGTAAAATTACTTCCTACAGGTTGATTGACACCAATGTGAATTCAAATGTGGTGCTAAAAAGCAATTCATTGCCTATTATTTTTATTTTCAGTTTTGCATAACCATCTCGGGTCAATACAATGGTGAATATGAGACTATCTCAAGTTGAGATGATTATGCCTCTCATGAAGAAAGTTGTTTGTTGTTATAAAAATCCATGGAATTAGCCTCAAAGTCGCCCAAAGTGGATAGTACGAGTTATAAAGGAGGATTTTTAGGAGTATCCTTGAGATAATGAATTTTAGGTGTCTATAAATAATACTAAGAAGTACAAAGAAGAAGACACAAAATAAATAATGTAGAGGCATAGTGAAAGTTTAAGTTCTGGTTATTAATCAGAATGATAAGGATGATTGGAATACTATAGTTACTATAGTATTAGATTTATATTAGTTCTTATAAAGAAATACTCTTGAAGAACTAGTTATACATAAGAATGGTAGAATATATAAAGTGCAAAAACTTTTCCCTATAGAGAGAATCATATAGAAGTCACCATATAGAAGCTCCATGAGAAGGAAAATAACTATAAGCTTGGATACTTGATAGCTATCTAAGAGTCATATGTGAGAACTATAATCTATGTTATCTAAGTGCTATGAGTGTAGCTACGTGAGAATTTATAAGGGCCATTATACCATAGCTACTTGATATAATGTAATCAACAAGTTTCAAGCACTAGTAGGGTGCTAGCATACAGAGGAAATAAAAAAGACACGTGTGAATATAGTTATAGGATTCAAAGGAACTTAATAATCTACCAACCAAAGAATATCAATGTGCTACCAAATCACTACCAACCAAAGGAGATCAAAGTGATACCAAAGCACTACCAACCAAAGAAGATAGAAGCAACCAACATTGCTATAGCACTATCATTCGAAGGAGATAAAAATATTAAGAGTGCTACCATATCACTACCAGTAAAAGGAGTAAATAGAACTAAGAGCACTAGTAGAGTGCTACTATTCAGAGGCATTTGGATGTGAGATAATAGTCAAATTCTATTTAGATATGTCTTCATTAGAGACATTGCCACTATGGAATATTGACACCTAAAATATCTTTTCCTGAGATGTTGCACCAGAGATATTACCATAAAAAATATTGGCATTTGAGTATCATTATCAAAGGATAGAATTACCACCATTCAAGCAAGTGAACAATAGCCAAAGAAAAATATCACCACCATTTAAGTGAGTGAACAATAGCTAAGGAGAGCATCTCCACCATTCAAATTAGTGAGCAACGAGCAGAGCAAAATAATTTCCAAAGAGAATTCCAAGTGTTTATGCCTTGGAAAGCTAAAATTTTTCCTATCATGAAGTTTGAAATAGATAATTAGCATGTTTTCCAACAATAAAATTGTAGTGTTAGCTGAATTGATCAGGTAATATTTTAACATTACTTTCTCATGTGTCATTTAATTTTTGGATGGAAATCAATCTTTCACTTGGTTTGAAATTTGTTAAATGGATTTATAAGGTTTCTTATTTGAAAATTATGAACTTTAGTTGTTTCAAGTTTGAATTTGTTTAAGGTATAGGGTGAAAAGGATTTCAACTAGGATTTAAATATTTGTGAACTTGAATTTATTTTTGAAGATTGAAATTTTTTGGTTTGAAACTATTTCAAGTTTTAGAAAATTTAAAAATTTTGAAATTTGAAATTTGAACTTTGAAATTTTGCAAATAGATATTTAAAAGGTTCTACTTCAAAGGTTTAGAAATTTTAAAATTTGCAAATTTATTATTTAAGTAATTTTTTAAAAATTTGAAGATATAAGGATGTCAACTTCAAAATAACTTACCATGGACTATTGGTATATTGATTCCAAAGCAAGTAGGCATATGATAAGAAATAAACAATGGTTTAACATTTTTCAAGAGAAATATGAAAAACCAATTGTCATAGAAAATAGTATGACT
Organism: Wollemia nobilis; assembly: GCA_028583015.1. Taxonomy (NCBI): domain Eukaryota; kingdom Viridiplantae; phylum Streptophyta; class Pinopsida; order Araucariales; family Araucariaceae; genus Wollemia; species Wollemia nobilis. The sequence goes on from JAQPPZ010000282.1 coordinate 2,258,118, forward strand.
TATGGAGTCAAAGGAGTAGATGTTCTAATTGATCTATAAAATGAAAAAAGAATATTCCCCAATAATATCACCAAGATAAAAATAAGATTCCCCTCCATAATATCCCTAATTGTAATACACCAATAGGTCTAATATGAACACTTCCTCCTCTCATCATGTTAAGCAAAAATTTGCATATATAGGAAATATGATCATTTTGCTAGTGATGACCTCTAGTATTCACTTATAAACACATACACACATGAAATAGGATAGAAAGAAGCAAATACTCATGGCCTAAAGCATATATATTAATATAAAAATTTACAAGTGATGCCATCATTGGGGTTCAAAATCCTACCCACAAGACCACTTAGGAATCCAAGTAGTACTATAAAGAAGAAAATGAAGTGAAAGTTATACAACTCATTGATACTTTACAATGCTAAACTAATTAATATTTATATATACATTTAGGGGATTTCCCCTCCAAAACTATGCAATATATCTCTAAAAATATCATCTACCTTCCCTTAAAATATTAAAAATTTGAATGAGACACCTTCTGTAATTAGAATTTTTCAAGCTCTAGATTCTTGTGATTAGAGGCTATGCCTCTATATTCAATGATTCACCCACTCTTTATTGGATTTTTGAGCTAAACTAACATTAGTAGGTAATCCTTACCTTCCCTTAAAAGTGAAACATTATTTTAGCTCATCTACCCCTTCTATGAGCTTGTGACTCATTATTAATGCCTTGCAATTTGATCTAAATCCTTCTCTAAGTCAATTGATTTTGACCTTATATTTTAGTTCTTGAAGTGCTTCTAGTCCCTTTAGATAGGAATGTGGGTTGTTGGTTGCTTGTCAAAAAATTTCTTTGTCCTTCCTCATTGGAAATTTGAAAACTTCTAAAATCATATTCAACTCTTTGTCAAAAATACTTCATGAAAGTATTTTATTTTGTCCTCCCATCAAACCTTTTAGCATATTACCTTTTGACAATTTTTATCTCACATGGTTTTTCTTTTGAAACTTTTCTATTCTCTTCTTCTTCATAACTTTAAAAACTTTTGATCATCGAAGATCTCTTTTCTCTCTTACATCCATTAGTTCATTTTTACCTTTTTCCTTTTTAAAAATATAGGACACACAAGTGTTTGAGACTTTTTCTTTGTTCCCTTACTTGGAAATTTTATAGAGTAGTGTCTACTCACATCTACCTGATGTCCCTTTCCTTATCTTCCATAATTTTTCCTTTCTTCCTGTTGGTCACGAATCTGCCACAGGAAAGGATTTTATGCTAAATTCACCCTAGACCCGGCCAACATTGAAAGGCTGGGAGAAAGAAATGTCTCCCAGACCAATCTCCAGAGAGGGCTGGTTCCCACACTAAACTAAACTGGTTTTAAGACTAGAGTTGCAGGAAAGAAACAGGAAATATGCGGAAAGAAATGGGAAATTACGAAAAGAGACGAGAAATATGGTCGAAGCCGATCGTTAATGGGAGAACAACCTTGAACAGCAATAACTTCAACTAGATCCTAAAGCTCAGTAGCAACGGACTCTTAGAATACATATACAGAAATTAGATTATGCATTAGTCATGAGTTTGCTTTAGAATAAACTTCAAACATTTAAATGCTAATACAGCCAAATTCAACACAGCAGAATTCAACTGATATTACACTAAACTACACAGAAGTAAATCACATCGAAATCCAAACATACACAACAAATTAGATCACCAATTCTAGAAGACCCTAAGAATGGAAGCAATTGCATCTAGGATTTTGATTTCAATTTTTGCAACAAGATCCTCCTCCCTTTGCTTGAGTTTTACATTGGTATTTATAGAGGTTCGTCCTCTTCCTTTCATATTACAGCATTTAATAAATGAAACAGATCTCGAAGAAACAACCCCCTTAATCTGCCTTGGAGAGATGACAGTCCCTACTTTTAATGAATTACAACTGAGAATGAAACAAAAACGAGGGCCCATATCTCTTTGTTAAATGACCGTTATCAAGGGAAGTTGAAAGCTGTAAGATATCGCGAACAGGCGCTTTAAATATTGGAGGCGTCTTTAATTCTGGCGGCATCAAAAACTATAGGCCTGAGCACGTTCTTCTATCTTGCTCGCATTGGAAAGTAGCAAAACATTTAATTTTGGGGTGCCTTTAATTGTTGGAAATTGCAAAACTTCATCAGGCCATTTGAACTGCTTTCTGGCACGAAACTATAACAGATCGTGAAAACGCGACATGTCACAAAATCGTGACGTATCTCTGCTTCGTACACTTTTGCCACTTTTGGATCACAAAAATAAACCATGTCGTGAAATCACTATAGGTTCGGCTCCTTTGTCTCCTTCGCCACCTTAGCTCGTGAAAATGCGATGCATCACAAAATCGTGACGTTCTGTACCATTATGCTCTTTCTCCGCTCTGTTTCCACAAAAATGTGACAAGGCACGATTTCACTACACCTTTCTCTCTTTTGGATTTGTCTCACTTATATGTCACGAAAACAAGACAAGTCACGAAATCGCTACACTATCTCATTGCTGCTCAATCTTCTCTTCTAAGTCACGAAAATCCGACATGTCACGATTTCGCAATAATTTCCATCCACTCTGTACGGCCCAGATTCTAACCTGCAAAAACATGACACTCTTGCCTCAAGTGGTTCTTCAATCTCCATCATGTCATGAAATCGCGACAGGTTCTATCTCCTTGAACTTTGCTGCTTTTGAACCACAAAAATTTGTCATGTCACGAAATCGTGATGTTCAGTACAATCTGGCTACCTCCTCGCTTTCTCTTCATGAAAATGCGACGCATCACGAAATCATGACAATTTTCTACACTTTGTCTTTCTTGCCCAATGTGTCATGAAATCGTGACGTTTCCCTGTGTTCTCTACTGTTACCACTTCCTGTCATGATTTTGCGACGTCTTCTTCGTGCTTGGTCTCATTTTCAAAAGTGTCACGAAATCGCGATGTCGTTCGTGCCTTAAACTTTTTTGTCCACCTTGACCGCGAAAACGTGACGCGTCGCGATATCGCGACGGTTTTACATTGTCATTACCTTGGGCTCAATTATGTCACGATTTTGCGACAATTTCTAACATTATGCTCCCTGGTCATCGCAAGTCGCGAAAACGTGACATGTCGCGATTTCGTGACAATTTTGCTACGTTGCCCTCGTTGACCACTTTGATCATGAAAATCCAACACGTAGCGATATCGTGATGGTTTTACCCCCTTGCTGTCGTTGACTACATTGACCACAATTTTGGGACATGTCACGAAATCGTGACATTTTCTGACTTTGCTTCTCTCTCCTCAACAGACCCGCGATAACGCGACATGTCACGATATCGCGACGGTTTTCAAACTGTGCCTTCCATGCTGCTTTTTGTTGTGATTTCGTGATAGTCTTCAGAATTAGCCTTTTTTTTGCATCAAAACCTGTAAAGGAGTGAGAACTTCAACATCTCATGCATGAATAATCAACAATCAAAATAATGTGGCAAAAATGCCAACATTCTTGGTGGCTCACAGGGTATACAGTTCTACTGTATGCACAAATCTCAGGCCTTTATCCATTGGGCAACAGAGTCAAGAAAATTTGGTGAAACAAAAAGCTGGCTGATGGGGTACATCTCGGTGAACTGCTGCAACAACTCTTGCTAGCTTACTGAAAACTCAAGGAATCTATATTTGGCTTAGCTGACCAGGTGCTATAAAAGAATCTCCATGAAAGCACCAGGGGTTGCAAAATAGAAATGAATGAAATAAGTGGAGTGAGGACTATGAAATGATGGAATGATGGAATGGAGGGAGTGATGCGGTAGATACAGTAACAGAGTGCTTTTGTGCTACCAGCTGCTATGAAATGGAAATGGAAGTGAATGGAATAATGAAATGGAAGGTAGGAATGAAAGGAGTGAAGTGGTGGAATGGAACCGATAAATGCTAAAACAACAATGAAATTAGAAGAAAAGGAAAAGAAGAAACAGGAATAGTAGGAATGGAAGAAGAAACAACAGCAGTGACTTGATTACTTGTAGAATAAAAAGGAGTAAGAGAAGAAGGGAATAAAGAGGGGAAGGGAAGAAATAAAGAGGAAGCCACTAACTGCTAGGAAGGAAGAAGAAAAAAGAAATAAAGAAACGTACCTACAGGCTCGCATGCAAAAAGAGCCGAAGTAAAAACACAATTTTTTTTTTGTCTTTTTTTTTATCCTTTTGTTTTTTCTGCTATGTACAATATTTACAAAATTTTGTGACATGATTGGCATGCCGCCACCACAAACCCAGCTTCTGGTGTCTATCCGATGAACCTGCAATGTCCAGACCAGATCTGATCATACTTTAGTTGATCTTTGAAGTTTGGCTAGCCTCTTCTCGAAGTTCTCCATGTTGCAAACAGAGTGCGATATGGCAGGTTATCATTCTTACTAGTACCCGTGCTATTGATGAGTAATGTGGCAAAGAGGTTTGCCACATGGGGGCTTTCTTTAGGTATCGGATGTAGTGGCTGGAACCAATACCACCACTTTGCAGACTCCACTGGCTATGGGCTGAGTACAGGCTCCTCCAACCCCTTGATGTGATCACAGGGCTCTTCCAGTGAGAAATCTACTTCTGGGATCTCCTCAGGTTCAACCTTTTGGTGAGGCATGTTTAACGGGTTCTGGCTGAATACTTGCATGCTATGCAAAATTGTGCCCTCTTTGTGCTCAGGTTCTGGAACTTGAACTTGTTCTTCTACTTGGCCCATCTCCTGATGAAAACTGCAAGCAACCATATTGTTCATTGCTGGGAAAGTGCTTGCATATGCCCATCGTTGGCCTTGGACGAAACCTGCCTCTTGAGTTCCACACAACTGCATTTTAGGCCTCTACACAGTATGTGGGATTTGCCATGATGAATATTGCATAGGGTAGATGGGAGTGGTGACTATCGTATAAGGTAATGGAGCTTCTCCCCATGGTAATTTTCTTGATAAGAGCAAAAGCTGCTCTGCTTGTAATGCTTCCTCAAAGATTTGAGGGAATCTACGTTCACCTGATTGTAGCAAGAGAAGGCTAATATCCGGATGGAAAGCTTGAACATAGAAGAGGTGGGCTTGGGCGGGTGATGGTTGGATCTCCCCTAGAATTCTCTTCCAAGTTCTACAAAATTGGACATTGAAATCTGTGATGCTCTCCTGAGGTATTCTCGTGATGGTGGAGAGATGCATCAAAAGCTGGTAGGGATCCTGAGAGCCATCAAATGTTGTAATGAGCGCTCCCGCTAAATCATCCCATGAGCAGATACTTTTACACCCGAGCAATCTGTACCACTGCAACGCCTTTCCTTCCAAAGACTAAACCAGAAGTCTGATCATAACATCCTCATGGATTATGTCATGGAGGGTCGCTAAAGCAGCAACATCGTCAATATGCTCTCGGGCCATTCCCTCGGTGCCATTGTATTTTGTTAGAGCTTTCAGGGCACTTTTGGGAATCTCGTGCCAAATTTGGAGATTCAGAGGGCCAGGATCATCCCATCTAGGACATACCCTTACCATTATAGTAGCGGTCTATGAGATCATGGTTGTCACCAAGTTAGAGTCGCCAAGTGAACATTCTTTCCTTCGCTTGTAAGGTCAAGGCTGCTCACCAAACCTTGATTCCTCCGGGGTATCTTCTTTCAGATTGAAAATGCAGGCATCCACGATCAAGAAATTTGGATTTTTAGCTCAACAGAATCGCCAGATGAACTTACAAATCTTCGCTATGAGGTCAAGACAGCTCATCAAAATCTTGATACCTCCGGGTGTTAAACAATGAAACAATCAGTCTCACCGATTATGGATCTTTTGAGACAGAAGAAGTCTATCCCACCGAGCATGCCAAAAACTATTGGTCATGAATCTACCACAGGAAAGGATTTTATGCTAAATGCACCCTAGACCCAACCAACATTGAAATGCTAGGAGAAAGAAATGTCTCCCAGACCAATCTCCAGAGAGGGTTGGTTCCCACACTAAACTAAACTGGTTTTAAGACTAAAGTTGCAGGAAAGAAATGGGAAATATGCAGAAAGAAATGGGAAATTATGGAAAGAGACGAGAAATATGGCCGAAGTTGATCGTTAATGGGAGAACAACCTTGAACAACAATAACTTCAACTAGATCCTAAAGCTCAGCAGCAACGGACTCTTAGAATACGTATACAGAAATTAGATTATGCATTAGTCATGAGTTCGCTTCCGAATAAACTTCAAACATTTAAATGCTAATACAACCAAATTCAACACAACAGAATTCAACTGATATTACACTAAACTACACAGAAGTAAATCACATAGAAATCCAAACATACACAACAAATTAGATCACCAATTCTAGAAGACCCTAAGAATGGAAGCAATTGCATCTAGGATTTTGATTTCAATTTCTGCAACAAGATCCTCCTCCCTTTGCTTGAGTTTTACATTGGTATTTATAGAGGTTCGTCCTCTTCCTTTCATATTACAGCATTTAATAAATGAAGTAGATCTCGAAGAAACAACCCCCTTAATCTGCCTTGGAGAGATGACAATCCCTGCTTTTAATGAATTACAACTGAGAATGAAACAGAAACGAGGGCCCATATCTCTTTGTTAAATGACCATTATCAAGGGAAATTGAAAGCTATAAGATATCACGAACAGGCGCTTTTAAATATTGGAGGCATCTTTAATTTTGGCGACATTGAAAACTACAGGCCTGAGCACATTCTTCTATCTTACTCGCATTGGAAAGCAACAAAACATTTAATTTTGGGGTGCCTTTAATCGTTGGAAATCGCAAAACTTCATCGGGCCATTTGAACTACTTTCTAGCGTGAAACTGTAACAGGTCATGAAAATGCGACATGTCACGAAATCGTGACATATCTCTGCTTCATACACTTTTACCACTTTTGGATCGTGAAAATCAACCATGTCACGAAATCGCTACAGGTTCATCTCCTTTGTCTCCTTCGCCACCTTAGCTCACACAAATGCAACGTGTCATGAAATTGCGACGTTCTCTACCATTATGCTCTTTCTCCGCTCTATTTCTGCAAAAATGTGACAAGGTTTGATTTTGCTACACCTTTCTCTCTTTTGGCTTTGTCTCACTTATATGTCACGAAAACAAGACAAGTCACAAAATCGCTACACTATCTCACTGCTGCTCAATCTTCTCTTCTAAGTCGCAAAAATCTGACATGTCACGATTTCACGACAATTTCTATCCACTCTGTACGATCCAGCTTCTAACCCGTGAAAACATGACACTCTTGCCTCAAGTGGTTCTTCAATCTCCATCATGTCGTGAAATTGCGACAGGTTCTATCTCCTTGGACTTTACTGCTTTTGAACCACGAAAATTTTTCATGTCGCAAAATCGTGACGTTCCGTACAATCTGGCTACCTCCTCGCTTCCTCTTCGCGAAAATGCGACGCATCACGAAATCATGACAATTTTTTGCACTTTGTCTTTCTTGCCCAATGTGTCATGAAATCGTGACGTTTCCCTGCGTTCTCTACTGTTACCACTTCCTATCGTGATTTTGTGACATCTTCTTCGTTGGTCTCATTTTCAAAAGCGTTACGAATTCGCGACGCCGTTCGTGCCTTAAACTTTTCTATCCACCTTGACCGCAAAAACGTGACGTGTCAAGATATTGTGATGGTTTTACATTGTCATTACCTTGGGCTCAATTATGTTGCGATTTTGCAAAAATTTCTAACATTATGCTCCCTGGTCATCGCAAGTCGTGAAAACGCGACATGTCGCGATTTCGTGACAATTTTGTTGTGCTACCCTCGTTGACCACTTTGATCGCAAAAATCCAACATGTCGCGATATCGTGACGGTTTTACCCCCTTGCTGTCGTTGACTACATTGACCGCAATTTTGGGACACGTCATTAAATTGTGACATTTTCTGACTTTGCTTCTCTCTCCTCAACGGATCTGCGATAATGCGACATGTCGCGATATCGCGACGGTTTTCAAACTATTCCTTCCATGCTGCTTTTTGTCATGATTTCACGACAGTATTCGGACTTAGCCTTTTTTTTACATCAAAACATGTAAAGGAGTGAGAACTTCAACATCTCATGCATGAATAATCAACAATCAAAATAATGTGGCAAAAATGCCAACACTTCCATTCTTCTTTTAAAACCTACCTAAAGAAAGAAACTTTTGTGTAGTGAAGAAATCACTATAGTTCTAGAAAATCACAAGGGCCTTCATGTTTACTTGAAGGAGGATTTAGAATTATTGCCTTTATTCTTGGGCATGGTGTCAAAGTTGAAGGGATCTACAAAAGAAAACATAAAAGGAAAGAAAAAAAAAAGGTTCAAAAGTTGGAAACTTGTCCAATGCTTGCTTGATTTCTTCCCACTCATCTTATGGGATTGGATCATTCTATAAGGTTTTCTTCTAGCTCAAAATGGTTATTGGGGAATATATTCCTTGTGTTATGGATAGTCATGTGCACTTGAGTTCTTAGTGCTACCACATGTTCAATAACCCTAGCAATGTCCTTCGCTTTAGGAGGATCTGGCAAGTCCTTAAAAAGGAGGTTATATTATTTGCAGTGACTTATCATTTGTATATATTCATGCTCCAATATGATTAATTAATTTGTATTCTAATGGAATGAGAGTCCCTTTTGCACCAACATATCAATTTTTATTCTAAGATTAGAATTAGTGGTACTTAAGGCAATCACTTGGGTCTTACGTTGATGTGTAAACCACTCTTTTTAGATTAAATACATTATATTTCACACTATCACCTCCTTATCATGAAATAAAATAGTCATTAGGTTAGAGTCTAATGTAGAGGTAAGATCTGCTTGATAAGCCTTAGCTTCCACCATTTTTGCAATTTTTTTGTAAGATTTGACTTAATCTCTTAACTCACCTAGGCACTTTGTCTAGTGGCTACTTCAATGAATCTAATAATTTTGAAAAGTGTGGAAGTCATGTTGGTAATATTATTCCAATATGCATCACTAATCTCTTTTACTAGACCCTTGATTACTTTGTGATGCCCTATTTTACTTTTCTACTTTAATTCCTCTAGTTATTTTTTAATATTTTCCATCTATTGGTTGAATTTAGCTTCTTGTATAGTAAGTTTATTTGCAATATTTGTATTTTTTCTTACTTATATTTCATAATAGACTCCATAGAATGTTCATTTGTATGCTCAATTAGTGCATTTATTTGGTTTTGGAGGGGTTTTGGCATGGGGGGGTCACTCTGAGGAAATGGTAAATACCACATGAGTGCATACAGGGGGTATTTTTAATTTTGAGTTGAACCTTCAATAAATTGGTAAGTATATTATAGGGGAGGGGTATTTAAAATTCATGCATACCTACATATAGATTCTATCGATAAAAAAGGAGGCTGGAGAAGAGGGGGTGGGGGTTATATTTGATTTGGATACAAAATATTTATAAAGATGTTAGGACACTTCTTACAAGGACTAAAATAAAAATAATTACATGCATTTAAAGTGACTTTATAACCATAGATTATATAAAAATTATAACCATAATTAAAGTGAGTATCTTTTTTTTTTTTGTAAAATATCTATAAATTAAATATTAAAGTTAGTTTTGGAAGGTTATTTTTATAAGTATAGATTTGTGGTATCAAATGGCATTAGTTCACTTGGTTAGATTCCTCATCTTTCAAGAAAGAGACCAAGGTTCAAATCTTACCGATTGATACATGTGTAATTACCAATCTGTTGTAATAATACTACTATGCAGTCATGATGTAATATGGGTGGGGCCATTGAACAATGATTGAAATGGAGAGAGCTTTGGAAGAGAAAAATAGGGCATCAGTTGGGTGGCCAAATATATTTTTGGTTACTGTGGATTTGAAGACAAGATTTCCGCCCTAAGAGGGCCCAATGGGGACACCTTCGGATCCTCTTCTAGAGAGACATAGTTCTTTTGCAGATTTGTTAAAGGATAAATCTACATTAGAGACTGAAGAAACACAAAAAACTACATTAAAATGCTCTTTATAGCTACTGGAAATAGATCAACATCTCAATGAGTTAATGGATGCTTGCCACAGTCAAAATCAAGGCCAAATATTGTCATTAAGAAAAGTATGGTCAAAGAAACAATTTTATATAGAGCCAATCAAGATTTGATCTGTAAATTCATGGGTATTCGCCCTACCCTAAATTTTTTTATTCCTGGATCCGAAAAAACTGGGTGCCTCTTGGTGAGTATTCTTTGTGGTTTATTAGCAATGGATATTTTATTGTTATTTTTTCTTCACTTACAAATAGAAATAGGGCTTTCGAATCAGAAAAGAGGAATCATGGTCCGATAGGATTATTTATTCAACCCTAGAGAGTGGGATTTGATCCTCAAATTGAACCCACTATTGTCCTAGTTTGGATCCATTTGTATGCACTTCCAATGGAGTTTTAGAGTGATCAGGTATTGTAAATTATTAGCAATTCCCTTGGAAGAAATTTGGGTGTTTCCAAAGACAAACTGGAAGGAAACATAGTTGTTTATGCAAGATTATGTGTGGAAATGGATCTTAGACAACCTTTGTTGATAGAGGTGGAACTTGAACTTGCAGGACTATCTTGGATTCAACAACTAGATTATGAGGCATTGCCATTTAGATGCAGAGTTTACCACAAATATGGGTATTTGGTCTGATCTTGCCCAAATAATATGAATATAAAAATTGAGGCTCCTATGGGAATGTCAAATCTTCCTAAGGAGGGTAAGTCAACAATCAATAAAGAAACAACCAATATTTCTCAGACTCAGAGTAAATAAGCACAGGGATATGGTTTTGAACAACCCAAAAGAAGGAGAAAGAAAAAGAAAAATATGGTAAAGAGCAAACCCACTTCAAGCCCTCCAATAGGTATGATATATTTAAGACACTAATGGACCAAGAAGAAGAAAAAATCATGGAAGGATTGGATGGGAATAATAAAAATAATAACAGCCATGTTCAAGCCCCTCTTTCATCTCCTCCCATCATAGAGCAGGTAATTGAGTGCAGTGAGTTACCACAATAAAAGAGTGTAGGGGCATTAATAGTGCATAACCAAGAGAAACTAATAATTAAAGATATCATCATGGGTATATTAGAAAAGAATAGATAAAGGCCAACTCTAGGGATAACTCAGGTGGAAAAGAGATCAACAATTAGTAGCTCGCAAGGAGTGGGTAGAAAATAAAATAAGAAATTGATAGCAGTTCAAGGAGACAAACTGATCACTGAAGGATTAGTGAGACCAATAGATTTTTACTGCTCTCAAGGTAACCAATGATTATACAATCATGGAATTTTAGGGTTTTAAATAGTAGAACCTATAAATCTGATGTTCGAAGACTCTTAGAAAAATGTAAAATAGATTTTTTTCTTATCCAAGAGACAAAAATGTCATTGGATCTTATGTGTAAAATAGTAAATAGACTTTGGATGGGTGCTGGTCATATGGAAGTGGTTGCCCAAGGGGCCTCAAGGGGATAGTTACTCTTTGGAACTCTCTTGAATGGACTGCAATAGAACATATAGCTTGGAGGGGTGTTCTCACATCATATTTTAGAAACAATATCATAGTTGAACATGTTTTAATCACAAATTTTTATGGGACTCAAAACCTAGATGGTCAGATGCATCAATGGAAAGTTGCGCATAACATGAGAGTCTCAAGGGAAGAGTTATACTGGATCATTTCTAGGGATTTTAATGCTAAATTATCCTCTAGAGATCAGGAAGGGGGAACCCCAATTTTAGACCCAAGGGATCAACTTATGATTGCCCAAGTATAGGCATTACACTTGGTGGATATTAAATTCCCTAGAACCAGCTATACTTGGACTAATAAGAGGAGGGAGCCACATAGCAGGAAGGTGAAGTTAGACCATTTTTTAGTTTTAGAGGAGGCATTTGTAAAATGGAATATAAAATTTTAGATTTTGGAGGGTCCAGTTTCATATCACTTTCCCATTTTGTTGGAAGGGGGGTCAAGATAATGCAACATCACAAACCATATAAATTTGAAAAAAAATGGTTACAAAAAAATAAAATTCGAAATAAAATTCCACAGTGGTGGGAAGAAGGCCACCCAGCATATAGGAAAATAATGTTTAGATTCCACAAAAAACTTCATTATGTCAAATATCAACTAAAATAATGGAGACAAGCTAACAATACAAACATCCACATCCAAAGAGCTCCATTGGTGGCCAAATTGGATTAGGTTCAAAAACACTTTAGGTAAGGAACAATTATAGAGCAACTCAAATAAGAGGATGATGCATTACATAAAACGGTTGAGGACATTGACAATCAAGAGGAGACCTACTGGAAATAGACAACAAGAATCACTTGGTTATTATAAGATGATAAAAATACCAAATTTTTCCATCTCACTGCCTGTGCTAGGAGACATATTAACAATATGGAAGCTCTTCAAGATGAGAATGGACACTCTGATACAATTCTAGGTATGCATTTCCATTCAATGGATTATTTTTCTAAACTATTTAAGGAAATTATGGTGCAAGATGAAGAGGCTCAAAAAGAAGTTCTTGTTGTCATACCCTCTATTATCTTTGAAGAAGAAAATTAGGCCCTACTTAAACCCATTGATAGAGAGGAACTAAAGAATGTAGTCTTTGGAATGAGCACCAAAAAAACACTAGGTCCATATGGCTTTCCAATTGAGTTTTTTCAGACCTTCTAGGACAACTTGGAGGAGGATGTAATGGTTTTATAGAGGATTCCAAAGGTAGTAAAAGAATGCTTAAAGCATTAAATCATTACTTCCATTGCTATAATTCCAAAATAGGAGGAGGGGGTACATATTTTAGATTATAGACCTATTGCCTTATGCAATGTCATATATAAAATAATCACAAAGGTAATGGTTTAGCAGCTAAAAACTCTTCTACATAGCATTGTCTCCTTAGAGCAAGGGGTTTTTGTAGAGGGTAGGTAGATCTTGGATGGTGTGGTTCTAGCTCAAGGGGCAATCCATTCAATGCAAACATTTGGTAATAGAGGAATGTTCATAAAATTAGATATGTCAAAGGCTTATGATAGGGTTGAGTGGAACTTCTTTTCAAATATGATGGCAGCCTTTGGTTTCTCTCAGGATTGGATAGAATGGGTCATGAGTTGTGTTTCTACTCCGAAATACTCAATGTTAATCAAGGGTATTCCCTTGCAACTGTTTGGAGCTACTTGAGGCCTTCATCAAGGAGATCCTTGTTCACCCTATATTTTTCTCATATTGGTTGAAGGCTTGGGTAGACTCATCTTGAGAAGAATACAACAAGGTTTGCTAATAGATATCAAGGTGGGTGAGGAAGTTTTTACTCACCTACAGTTTGTGGATGACACAAGATTGGTGGAAGTGGCCAGCTTCAAGGAAGCAATAATGATTAGAGATACACTTAATGTCTACCTTAGGGCTACAAACCAAGTCATCAATGATAAAAAATCCAAAGTGGTCTTTTTCAATCTTTATCAAAGGCTTTAGGATAGAATTTTAGATATCTTGGGATTCACAAGGACTTCTCTCCCATTGGTATACTTGGGGGTCCCTTTGCATTTTAAAAAATTAAAAATAGATATCTAGAGGAATATTTTGGAATGTATCAAGGAAATAATTAATAATTGGTCTCACAAATGGTTAAGCTATAGGGGTATATTAACATTTTTATAGTCAATCATTTAGGCCATGCCAATTTATAAATTTTCTATCCTTGCTGCCCCACATACCATATATAAAGAGTTGGACAAGATGGCTAGAAAATTTTTATGGGAAGGAGTAAAAGGAGAGAGGAAATGGACCTTAGTAGGTTGGAAAAAAGTAAGACAAACCAAGGTAAAAGGAGGTTTGGGACTGAGAATATCAAAGTTAAATAATAAATATTTGGTTGGAAAGCTTTACTGGAGGTGGATTTCCCAATCAACTTATTTATTCAGTAGAATATTAACTAGTAAATATTTGGGATAGGTAAACCCAAATGAGGTGGGTCATTTCTCTTTGGATGGTAATGGATCCTTAGTGTGGTAGGATCTCAAGTTAGGATATTAGGTAGTAAAATATGGATTGTTTTGGAAAGTGGGAAGAGGGAAGAAGGCTTAATTTTGGACAGATTCATGGGATCAATATCCACCTATCATTGTTGAATTTTCTAAATTGCAACCAATAAAAATAGCCATGGAAACAAAGGTTTGGATCCAAATTTAAAGTTATTTCAACACTAGTCAGCTAGGGGGTTATAAGTTTAAGCATTTAAAGAAGTTGGATGAGTGGCCAATTTCAATCCCTCTGGATTTGACACCCATCATGAATAAAATATTGGTAGAAATATTTCTCACAGGTAGAGATGAGGAATATGAATTAGCTTGGGGATATGGGAGCCTTGGTGTCTACACATTGAAGGATGGATATGATAAGATCCTTCTAGAGCCTCCTCCTCATACATATCAGGCTGAGGATTGGAGAAAGATTAGCAGTCCAAGGGTTGATTGAAAGTAAACTTTTTTACCTGGCAATTCATGCATAATGGAATTCTTACTTTTGATAATATCAGATGTAGGGGAATCATTGGTCCATCTCAATATTTTTTATGCTACAAGAGTGAGGAAACAACTGATCACTTGATGTTTGAGTGCCCATTCACGCACCAGATCTAGGAGAGATTTTTATATTATAAAATTCAAGTTAATGGTGATTTGGATTGGATTAATATTTGGAAAATATGGAAGAGGGGTAGATTTAAATTTAAAACTCTTTGTATTGGTTGGGAGCTTGGATTAAACATAATTTGGTGGTAAGTGTGATTGGAAATAAATGCCAAAATTTTTAGAGAAACCTTTTCTTCTTTAGATGGATTTTGGCATGTCATTTGGAGCAAAGTCACAAAAATTGCGATAGTCTATGCTAAATAGGAAACTCAGGTTGTTATTGGGACAATGTATAAGGAATTTGAAGTGCAATAGGGGTAGGTCAAAGCTAGTTAGAAACCACCCCCATAAGGTTGGATTAAAATTAATACTAATGGAGCTGCAAAAGGTAATCCGGGTAGAGCTAGAATTGGAGTGTTTTGTCATAATCATGTTGGAACAATGCTCTATTGGGAACTGCAAGGCTTGGGAAGAGACATAAACAATGAAGTAGAAGCCTTAGCTATCAAATCTACTTATATTTGGGTAGTAAAACAAGGTTACAAGAGGATAATCCTAGAATCAGATTATCAAATAATTGTTGGAGCTCTAGATTGCATGAGGAACTTTGCTTTGAAGACATGGAGGTTGAGGATTCTTATCACTCAAATTAAGGAATTATGGAGGGAATTAGATGATGTGATTCCAATTTATGTGAGTAGAGATCTAAATAAAGTGGTAGACTTCCTAGCTAATATGGACACTGAGAAGGAGGTAGGGGTTCAGTGGCACAGTGACATGGCTATTGAGGATGATATGATTAGGCAAGTTGGTGAGTAAATCCAGTGCTTAGCTAATTTGGATAACCATTCTAGAAATATAGTTTAGGATATTTGTGCTCTAATGTAGATATTCTTTTATAGTTGTAAACAGGTGAACAACTATTGTAGAAATATTATTTTAAGAGATTTGGCTCCAATGCAAATCTTCTTTTACTATTGTAAACATGTGTTCTCTTTGGCTAAGGCTAGGAGAAGTCTCATCTCAGCTTGTAAATGATATTTGTTTTAATAAAAGTTTTTTCAAACTATTTTTCAAAAAAATATGGGCAGGGTCATTTCAATTCCATATAACCCATTAAAAAATAATAATAATAATTTGAAAAGAAAGTATAGATTTGTGGTGGAATTGATAGGGGGCGAAGCTGTTTCAATTCCATATAACCCATTAAAAAATAATAATAATTTTAAAATATATATAGATTTGTGGTGGCATTAATAATTTTTTTCTTATGAATACTATTATATAATTTTTAAATAACTTTTTAACTTTTGTTAACCAATAAATAAAATAAAATCTATTTAAATAATAAAATATCACATTTATGATCTAAAACCTATATAAAAGAAAGATAGTAATGTAAAATAAAATTTTATAATAACTCTTATCAATAAAAAAAACTTGCATTAAAAACATCACAACAAATCAACTACCTTCATAATAAACCAAAAACAAATACAAATGACTATAAAAAACATCACAATAAGACCTTCCCGACTATCATATCTTACATGTGTCACAACTATAAAAAACAAATACACCCCTGAAGAGCTCCTGCATGGTACAAACATGCCATCGCACCATGGAGAGGTGCATGTCCTGTGGACATTCCCTAAGTAGACCAAAGAAGGAGAAACTTGACTCTAAATCCTATCGAGCAAATGACATAACAGGTACAATGCAAAAGATTGGATCACTTTGGAATTAAGTGAGTAAAAATTATGAAACTTTAAAAATAAATTAATGGAATAGGATTTTATATTTTATTGGGAGTTGCAAGTACGAAAATATCAATGCTTCACCAAACCAAGCTATAGATATTTAAAAACTTATAAATTGTGCCCCTTAGGCAAACTAGATGATAACAGACGCATGCATTGAAGCCATGGTTTCTTGTTGCACATAAAACTGGACAATAATTATAAACTTTTTCTAGTGATTTATCAACTTACAACATTATTTGGCTTGATAAAATATTTTTTCTTGAAGGTGGCTCTGTGACTACAGCCTTGGTAAGACCTAGAAAACCCTGATTTTTTGGGGATTTATGAAAAGACAAGGAGGATATATGTAAAAATAAATAAAAATGGAGGATCACTTTTTGGAAGGGATTCTCAAGAGAGGGGCATACCAGGGAAGCACAACCAAAAAGTGGGAGAATAAACTAGAAGCACAGCCATAAAGTGGGAGAATAAACCAGAAGCACAACCAAAAAGCATACAGGTATGACCCTCTAAAATTGATGGTAAAAAACTGGACCATACTGATTTCTTGTAAAATTGGAACATAATTATAAAATTTTTCTAGTGATTTGTCAACTTACAACATTATTTGGCTTAATAATATATTATCTATTCTTAAAGGTGGCTATGTGACTATCCACCTTGGTAGGACCTAGAAAACCCTAATACTAACTATAACAAACAAGGACAATGTTATGGAA
This sequence comes from Wollemia nobilis, assembly GCA_028583015.1. Taxonomy (NCBI): domain Eukaryota; kingdom Viridiplantae; phylum Streptophyta; class Pinopsida; order Araucariales; family Araucariaceae; genus Wollemia; species Wollemia nobilis. The sequence goes on from JAQPPZ010000282.1 coordinate 2,275,325, forward strand.
CTTTTTCTTATCCTATGGAAATATTAGATAGTTGGACCCATCTCACTTTTGTGTACAATTTAGTCCACTATAAATATTTGTATGTAAGATGTTTGTGGGGTTTAGCTAGTTTTTTTTGTCACTATGGGCACTTACTCAATGTGAGCTAGTAATCCAACATGCACCGTGAAAAGAGCTAAAGTGGTAAATGCTTATATATAGATTGAACTATTGGAGGTCAGTTTTTGGTAGAAGAATTTTTTTATGCATGGTTTGAAGCTATGTTTTGGCCAAGGTAGTGACTGCATTGTTTTTGGATTTGGGGTTGAGTTGGTGCTCATATCCTTACAAGAAAGTTTATTTTAGCTACTTATGTATTTTGTCAATTATTTTTTATAATGATACTGTCATGTTCTCTTTCCATATTATTTAAAAAAACTTAAGTGTTCAAAATCCTCAAGGATATCATGTAAGTTATTTTTGCAACTTTAATATTATGCTTCAGTAGTTTCTAGGAGTTTCTAATTCTAGCATGGCTAAATGGCTGGATTTTTAGGATTTTTAGCTTTATAATTAAAAAAGGAGGAACATCTTAGATATTTCATATTTTAGAATTGAATTTGCCAATTCCAATTTTCAAAACAACTTGCCTAGTTTATGATTTGAAAAAAATTTAGGTTGTTCATAACCACCTAATTTAGCTTTTAAGTTTCCCGATCTAGATTGCAACAATGCTACCATAACCCATTATTCGAGCAAATTTTTCTAAGTTGTAGTTTCAAATTTCATGTTATATTTGGAACATGACATATAAGATCACTTTAGGACCCTGAAGACCTCTTATTTCCATAATATGTTGAGCTTTATAAAGCAAATCAAAAGAAAAGTGGTTATTGGAACTTAACAAAGTGACAAATAATGCAAATAGTTTAGTCCAAGAAGGTGTGGGTGACTTTGCAAAGGGGTTTAATCAAGCATATAAAAGATATGACAACATTGGACTTGATATTGCTATCTTGTAGGGTTTCCTTGGTTCTTAAAGTCTACAATGGATTAATATGGAAGGAAACTCCTTATGAATTTTAGATCTATGAAAGTCTTAAAAAGGGCATGTCCATTGGGTTTCCTCTTGTGTGTCTCTCAAGGAAGCTCTGAGTTATTGGTTAAGTAATATATACTAGTAATTTACTGATTCCTCTAACCATTTTATGTGTTGCATTAGTCTTCAGCAAATGCCACCTTTGCATTGTTGTCTTATTGATGACTTAGCCGGCAAATTGTTTCTTAGTTTTGAAGAGTTTTTTACACCAACAGATATCCTTGGATATTAGAATTGAATTTATCACAAACAATGAGAATTTTGCATCATAATTTGTAGCCTTTGGTTTAGTGGTTGGTTAGGTTCTTGGTATTTTAGTTGCTGACAAGACTACATCTCAAATATTGCAGGTTGAGTATGATAAATTGCTAGTAGACATTCTTCAAGTTGAGAGTTCTCACACTAATACCCAAAAACTCCTTCAAAGGTACAATATTGATGATTTTGCAGATAAATATTGGGGCATACCACATGGTCTAGCATATGATATATGCAAGAAGAAATCATGATTCAACACTACAATTGCTTTGGGGAGAAAGCAATTCAAAGAGGGGAAACTGTTATGAATATTTTCTTATTAAATGAAAATATTAGATAGGTGGGACAAACCCACCTTCTCTATACTAAATTTCATATGTATATTTTTCATCTAAGTGGTTTGTGTGGCCTAGTTAGGTCACTAATTTTCCATGTAACCTAATAATCTTGTATGTTCCCCACAAAAGCAGATAATGTAGGAAATGCTTAAATAGAATGATACTTTTAGAGGACATCACTTTGTCAAAAGAAATTTTTTGTGCACAAGTTGAATATGTTTTTTGTCCTAGGCAACATCCACTCTTTTCTTGGATTTGTGCCTAATTTTTCATCCATATCTTATGAAAAGAGTTTTTGTTATGTTATGTATTGTTTTGAGTTATTTGGTAGAAATGATATAGTTATTTTTTAACTTATTGCTAAGTTTTTCAAAGATAATTTTAGATGGTTTCTTGCTTCATATTAGATTTCAATATTCAATCTATTTCAAAGTTTCATATTTCAGTTAAAATAGTAGTTTTTGAGAATTGGATAATGATTACTAGGTTAGAGCTCACAAGTAAAGTTTTAGCTTAGAAAAATCACATTTCCGTTTCAAAAAATTATAATTAAGAATTATATTAGGAAGCAATTAATTATTTCAAAGATATTTTGTCATATGTTGGGCAAGATAAAGAGACTCAAGGTAAGCTTTTGAAAAATATTCCATCAACTATCACATAGGAACAAAATGAAAGCTTGATGAAGATATCTATATAGGAGCTAAATGAGGTCCTGATGGATTTCTTGTAATTTTCTTTCAAAAATTTTGGGATATATTAAATAGTGATATGTTGGTTTTGTAAGGTTTATTTAATATAGTAGAATCTGAAAGCATGTTATAGAAGAATTTTTACACAAGTAGTTTATTGTTTTATTATCGGGTTAATTAAGATTAATTTGTTGGAATCTATGATAATTTATGTGTTATTATTAGTTGCTCCATTTGATGCACATACAATATTAGATTGGTAGTATTGTAGGTTATACAAATAGTCTTCTATTTATTTGTGATAGATCAGAGAAATAATGATTCCATCAAGGGGATAACTGGGCTCTAGAGAGTTAAATTGCTACACTGCAATAAATTTTTATTTTTTGGATAGTTTGTGGCTTTGTTATGGCATATGTGGTTGGTTTGAGACTGGTTGATGCATGTTGATCATGATTATGAATTATTACCAATATGGTTAGTGGATTTGTAATGGTATGTGTGATAGGTCCAAGAATGATTGATGCATATAATCATGATCTTGAATGGTTGTCAATTGCTCCTTAATTGTATTTCTATTTAGGATTAAGGATCTTGTATTATATCATATAATTATGTAACCCTATTATTTTAAAAATCCATAGAACTAATTGATTGTGGGTGGTTTTAACAAAGGCAAAGGCCATGTTCAAAGTCACTAAATGCAAATGCCATTTTCAAATCTATAGCCATGACAACATATCTCTTGTATGTATGAGACATCCCCTCTAACCAGGACTATGATAAATCATAAATATCGCCAATCCTTTTAAACCAGATTTATAGTGTGGTTTATGAGTATGTAATAATGTATATGTTGAAATTCTGACCAGTGATATTGGTAACATAGTCATATAATGCCATTAAAACTCTTTTATTAAGTGAAAATTAAGAGAACATGTTTAAGTGGCAATAAGACACCAACATGAGACATATAACCTATCTAGAAAAAATGGTTATCAACATATTAGATTTTTTTTTTGGTAATGAATTCAGTTGAATTTACTCTTTTTTATAGAATGCTTATTGTTGTTGGCCACTACAGTGGTAGTCTCTTGCTTTTTGCTTGTTCCCAAAGTCATGCAATTATTTTTGAAAATCATTATATGATGACGGTCGATTTTTGAAAGGCTATAAAGTATGTCAACATAGTCGCATCTGATCTACTTAATGCAGAAGATATGAGATTTTCTTTGTTTAAAATTCTAGTATACATTCTTCATACAATTATTTTATATTTTACTTTTATCAGGAACATAAATAGGTCTTACCTTTTTCTTCCTTCTATATTTTACAAGGATATATTTTGCATATATTGATAAATTTTATTGAGAAACAAGTTCTATATATGTGATAGTAAACCAAGACTTAGATTGGTCACAGTCTCAATGCAAAGCATAGAACATATCTTAAAGAAACTCAAGTCTATTATAGGTTTCAGTGTACATCCATTCTCCTTAATTTTCCCAAAGAGGTATGAAAAGAATTGGTGATAATGAAAACTTTAACATATTTATCTTAAAAAATGTTTATGAATGATTTGAACAAACAAGTCATACAAACCAAGAGGGATTATTATCATGGAATTCCAATTTAAAAGTTGATTTTTTACTTACTATAAAATTCTATAATTTCATGTTGTCTACATTTTTTATAGGTGTGGTCCTTTGCTTTCTCATTTAAGATGAGAATTTTGAAATCGGAGATGTCTAATTGCAGTAACAATGGTAGGGTGTAGAGGACGTGTTGGAATTCTTGAGATTGTTGAGCTAATTCTTACTTTGATTTTTGTGTTCCTTTGGCATAGAATGCAACCATAGTTGCAATGATCATTTCAAATATACTTGAATAATCAATAAGAGTAAAAAATACTATGTATGGTACATTAGGCTAGAGCCATAAAAAACTATTAGGCTTTTTACCTTCTTTTTTTTTTGTCGGTTGTATATATATATGTTCTATTATGGATGTGTGTAATACATGGTAACACATAGACATTATGGTCTAATAATATTTAGTTGATGCATATATATTGTTGGCATTGTTTTATGATGCCTCAAATGCACTGCTAATTACAAAGAATAATGTGTTATTTTATTTTAAATATTGTTATTCCTTAGCCATTAGATAGTTTCATTAGCTCCTTTAAGGTTTCATAGATCTCCAAGACACTCAATAAAAGACCTCTAGGAATTAATAGCCATCTGAAACCAAATATAATATCTTTAATATATCCATTGAAGTACCCAGTTAACATTGTTTTTCAATGAACTCTTATGCTAGTATACTGGATGGGCAAGGGGTGTACTATGGCCCCTTGAGTCTATGGTATTTGATTTACATCACTAATGAAATACAACACCTTTGTGTCAAAATAGGGTAAGCAAGTGAGCAAACTCCTTTTCCATCTAGTAGATTGTGGCCACATGTAAATATAGTTGCACACACTATTGACTAGAAAATATGCTATCATGCAAAATTCAACCTCAAATCAACGATGTAACAATATGAAAAAATTGAATGCTAAATATTTCTATATTCATGGTTTTCTTAGTGGAAATTCTTGGATTCTTCAATTGTAATATCAATCCCTTTGAAGTTGTATTTAATGCTCTCTAACAACTACATGAAATTTATTTTTGTGTTTATTGATTGCACATTTGTTGTTTCTTGTCCCATCAATCTTGTGGTTTTCTAGCTTGATGATTAGGATCCAACTTATTTGTTTTCTTTAATAAAAATTAGCCAGGTGCACAATTTGCAAGGCATATGTCAAATCAACTATGAAGCTAGTCAAATATAAGCAACCATAAGTCTATCAATTTTGATCTAAAATGTCACCTTATATATCTTTAAAAATATTTTGTAACAACCTTTCCAACGGGTTGGGTTTCAAGTAGTTAAGTGCCTATGGAAATAGATATGCCTTTTTTAAGACAATTTATTATTTTTCTTTCAAGGTTTTTGGCCCAATAATCTATGGCTTAGCTCCACTTATGAATTCTATGTTAATGAAAAATACTTAAAGTGAACGTGCTCAAAATCTATGAATGGACATCTTATTTATATCGTTCTTTTGTGTAAATATGTTAATTTTTTTAAAGTTATACCTGTTGGAAATAAAGTAGATATGGTTTTTACCATAAGGTAATTTCATCACTGTGAGACTCTTCCCATATTAACCAACTAAAAATAATATATCTTAACTGCAAACCGCCTCATGCCATGATTTGGGGCTTAATATATTATGATGAAGATTATCTTGGAGTTAGTTTGTTGAAGTTAGTAGTGTCTTTACATTCTTAAATGGTCACTATTGTTTAAAGAAATCTTGTAGAGATTTGTTCTAAATTTTTGACTTGCATGTTGTCATTCTATGGTCAATTTACTTTTTATACTTGATCTTGAGAAAAAAATCGATGTGTTTAATTATAGGTATGATATAGAAAATGTAAACAACTGGTTGAGACTTCTAGCAATCTTGTTTGTTTTTCCAAGCTTTTAATTTTAATGAAAAAAAAAAAAATTAAGTCAAATTTGACAATACTTAAAGGAGCATATATAAACTTCAAAAAGGCCAAGGCAAGTTTTGATCTAACAAGTAAGCTTTTCAGTAAAGTAAAAATAAAGAGCCATGTTATAGGACCCTTCTTGCAAAACCCTCATATCCCTAGGATGAATTTTGGAGTGGTGGTTTGGTCAAGTTGTTCCTAACCTACACCCAATTATGGGTTTTGATGTGGACCCATTTTCCTTGACAAAATATGCTTTTCATACCCTTTTCCAGAAATTGAGGCCTTTCTTGATCTAGTAAGTTAATGTTCCTAGCAATAGGTGAGGAAGTTATTTTATCTTAGAGGAAGCATGGACACCTATGATAAGTAAACATAATCAATATCAAGAAAGTTTTTGAAAATATATGAATCAAGCCTATTCCTCAAATAGTCTATGTCAATGAGTGAATGCTCATTTCCTAAGACAATTCATTTGTCAACCAAACAACAAAATGTGTCCCAAAATTTTATTGGTTGCTTTACGGTTTATCATTTTCTTGCAATTTTCCAACACAATATGGGCTTGGTAGAGAACTTTCACTTTGGTAATAAGCATCAAATAATAACCAACAACATTTAGATTGAGTTGTTTAGTTTTTGGTTTATCTAAGAATTACTAGTTTAATAAGGACTTTGAGAGAGTTAGTAGACAATGGATTCGATCATGTAATTTATGCAAAAAAATTATGATTTACAGAATCCATGGGGGAATCTTAATACAATTGTACAATGATGAAATCACAAACTAGTATACTCTTTCATGTTTCAAGTGAGTTATGGTCTATTGCATTGAGGCATTTAGTGAGAAGATTAGTATTCAAGTTAAAATTTAGTAAGATTAGAGTTGGAAAATGTTATTCAGTGCATAAAAATATTTTTGAGTTTGACATCAAGTTTGAGATATTGCATAAATATATTGATATTTAATGTATATAAAGAAATTTATGTTTTTCTTATTTTCACTGTCTAAAAACATTGTTTAATGTCTCATTTCCAAATGCAAGAAGCCTAGAGAGACCTAAAATTTAAAAGATACATAAATACATCCTTTATTTTCAAGAACAATAAAGCATGGGGCCCTCTCAAAGACCAAAAAATTCCATCAGGAAATACTTTGTATTTCCAACTCCCAAGCCAAGTCATCTGAAAGCCAACCACCACCAAAGGCTGCCATGGAAAGAATTTTTAGGTGAATCCAATCAAACCACTACAGTCACATCAAACATAGGATGACACATCCTAATAAGCATAGGAGGATCCATGGAGGTCTTGGAAATACAATAGGAGATCCTAGGAAGATCTATCCAACTAAAGATCAGTAAGACAAGAGCAGGGAGAAGTAAGGAATTTTAAACAGGGTCCTCCCTCATAAAATGAGAGACCTAGAATATAATCAAAACTTGCTCTTGTATATTACTGGTTAAAAGACTAAGAATACACATATTTTTACTTCAAGTCAGAGCCCAAACCACTAATTTTTGTTATGCTCATAAAAGACTTGATAGTTTGATGGAGTCAAACATGCTCAATAGATATACATTGATAAAATGGTAAACCTACCAAGGGATATTAAAAATGATTCAAATATTGTTGGTAAAATGGTAAGTTTTGAAAAGGGGTTATTATTTATTAGATAGGGGTTTAATAAATTAGAAGGGGAGGTGGTAAATTTTAAAAATAGGGGATTTTGTAATAATCCCATGAATGCACGTCTTCTGAAGGCTTTCAATTAAGTGACCCCCATGCTCTACCTATTCCTATATGATCTACCATAGCTCTAATACCATTGTTAGATTTTAATAATGTATGATATGGGGGAAAGCAATCACAAGATGTAAAATATGTAGAAAAGTAAGATAATGGAATTTTACAATAAGACTAAAATATGCTATTAATGGAAAGTTATGAAAATAGTACAATGCAATGTAATGGAGGAAATGAACACTCCATAACTCTAATGGAAACTACATTTTACCTACTCACTACTCTATAGTAATTGCACTTCTGCTTCACACTTTCTTCTATTCACTATGGGGCCTATATATAAGAAGATAAGTTACTTGACCCTTACTCTTCCTAACTACATTTCCTATGACTCATGTACAAGTGGACTCCTTGTACATTTACATTATTGCACATTGACACTTGTGCATTTATTACTTCTTCCTCAAGTAACCTAAGATAAACTCCTAATCTAACAATGTACCCAAGGTGGTACATTGACATGTATCTAAATAATGTAATATAATCCAACAATTCATAGTCTTAAAGACCCATCCTTCATTACAAACAACACTGGAACACCCCAAGGTGGCATACTAGGTTTAATAAAAACTTTTTTCAATATTTCTTGGAGTTGCATCTTTAACTCCTACATCTCAATAGTGGTCATTCTATAGGGTGTCCTAGCAATAGGTTTAGCTCTAGGTATTAATTTAATAGTGAAATCAAATTCATGTTGAGTTTCCTCTTCTGCTCTACCTCTCTGATATGCCTATTGAGGACACTTTTTCACATAGTGGGGACCACCACAAACAAAACAATTTGTCTTAGGTGCATGAGACTTATCTTGCTTTCTATTCCTTGTATCATCCTTCTTTGTTGAATAATTTTATTTCTAAGGATGGGGCTTTTGGTTATCCTTTCTCTAAAAAAAATTATTGCTACTATCCTTGTTTTCATTGTTCTTATTCTCGAACCTTTGTCCCTCTTTTGGATTTATTTTATTTTTCTTATTTTGTTAATTAGACCATCTTGCAAATCCAAGGCTTTTCCTCTTCCTATTTTTTTTGCCATTCTTCTTCTTTCAACTCTCCATAATTTTAGGTCTTTTTAGTGTTTCAATTCATCTCCTATAAATCCAAATCATATGTTTTCTATAGTGTTTTGGGTTTAAGAAATTTGATCACCATTTGGATTTTAGTATCTACTCCCAAGATACAATTTTGCACTTTCAAACATACCTTAGTTTTATATTAAAGGATGTATTTCAATAGATTGATAAATTTATGATAGTAAGCCTCCATATTCAAGGTAACTTTTTGAAGCGTAGAAAATTCCTTGAAATTTTCTACATATAATTGTTCAGTTAGGAATATTTTCTTGAATACCCTTAAAAATTATTTTCATTTCATATCCACCACTTGGATTCCTCTACCCACCTTAAATTTATTCCACTATTTCAAAGTAACATCTTGTAAATGGAGGGTGGCCTAAATAGTTTGAGTTTCAAGTGAGTAGTTCTTCATGGAAAAGTAGGTCTCTAATTCATTCAACCATGATTCAGTTGCATCACCCCTTTCTTTTCCATTAAATTTAGGTACCCTTACATTCTTCAATTCCTTGGCAAGCTTAACCTCAATTCGAGATTTACCTACTTGAAATTTTCTAGATAGATTTTCTTCTTTTCTACCTTCTAAATTTTGATTATTAGATACTTTATTGAGGAGTTTTTTTAGCATTTGTTGTTGTTGATCCATATTTGCTTGTAGAAACTTAACCATTGATGTAAGATTTTCCATCCTTTTATTGGATTTCCTTGAACTTCCAATTTTTTTTTCCTTTTTGAAATGAGATGCAACTTATTTTTGCATAGCAAGCCCTAATTTCTTAGATCCCCTTCTCAAAATATGTGTCATTTCCTAGACACAAAAAGGAGACAGGTTAGGTTATCAAATGTAATGATTCCCAATAAGAAGCTATAATTTCAAATATTTTTACTCCTTGGTCTGACCATTCAAGTTAGTGTGCAATACTTGCTTCTCTTGTATCACTTTAAGGTCCCTAGAAAAGTTTAGTCTTATTAATAGTAGTACAACAAGGAAAATACCAACCTAGTTCTTTTTAGGAAAGCATTGAGTCATATGATCTAGGCTTTGATACTGACTATAATGACTCTCATTATCAACCCTAGGGAGAGATCAATTTTAATCTTCTTTTTCTACAAATATTAACTAAGAAGAACCAATAAATTCATTAATGTTAAGGCATAACCATCCTGAGTTCATTTTTGTTGTACTTAAAATTCAAGTGGATAGGAGTGGCCAAATCTCAAATTTCCTAGAATTCACTCTTCCAACCTCTCCATTATAAAATATTTCATAAGTGGTTCCCCCATTTCCCTACACTACCCTCTGTATGGAACAACTTGACCATGGCATAGGGTTACCCTCTAAGGCCCATATCACTTAAATGTGATGCATATCCCTTAACCCTACATATATCTTAAGGTGATGCCTATCACCTTAATACCCATATCACTTAAGGTGACACACCTATATAGGATTAATATGATGTGATACCAAAGTGATTAGTTAGTTCCATATACCCATGAAACTAACTAAGATCATTACCACTCACCTGATAATGAGCATGGCCACATTTACCTACTCACAAGATACCACCACTATACTAATTTGGTTAGTTTAAATGACCATCCTAAGCCTCATTTCTAGGGTTTATCAAACACATTCACCAAAATCACCTAGTTGATTTGTCTACCTACAAACTCAACTAGGATTGGGTGCAACTCAACTCTAGGGTTAACTACTATGGCACTTGGTTATTCGTGCCCTTAATAAACCCTCACTTAACCTAAAGGTCCTATTCAAAATATTTTTCTATTTTACTAAAATAAAGTTCTATAATAAATTATATCCAAAATTCAATACTAAAATCAACATAACATATTGATAAAGACTACATAAATTAGGTATTTCATTCCTACATGACACTAGAAATTAGGTATTTTCTTTATCTACAAGAAAGGAAATAAAATAATATATAGAGATCATAATGAAATCTCAATAATTACTTTCTCCTATTAATCCATCATCATTTTCAATAAGTACCCTAATCTATCTTGCTATCTACAAATCATTTCAAAGAAGCTTAACATAGAAGGAAAGCAATAATTCATCTTTCACTTTTTGAACAGTATTAGTAAAATTCATGATAATACATCAAGAATGTTTACAAGGATATACATTCACACATCATAATAACTACATAGCATAACTTCTACATAAGACACCTTATATTTTTTCTCATCTCCAAATGCAAATATTACATTTCAATACATTAATACATAATAGTAACTAAGTATAATATTTTTTTCAATATCTTCTACTTGATAGGTCTTTTATCCATCATGTTTTTATCATAATTATAGGGATAAGGAAAGATATTTGAATGTATATAAAAGTATAACATGCATCATGCAAATAAAATCATTCAAAAAAATTGTAAGATCTCAAATCCATGATAGAATTCAAAACATTATTTCAAAGCTTATTAGCCATAAACGATAGTAGCCCATACTTCTCTCACTCAAATATGGTTCTTTTGCTACACAAACCACATATATACCCATGGATTAATTTACTAATATTTCCTCAATAGTAAACAATAATTCCACATTTCCTAGAATATAGAATTATTTCCAGTACAATATTTCCATTAATAATTCTTATAATGTTCTTATAACATGGGTTTATTTCTCTTCAAATAGATCCAACTATAATCCTTATACTTTTTGCATAATTAAAAATTCATATTATTATTAAATAAACACATTATTTAATCAATATTAAACAAGACAAAAGTCTTCTATCTTATATTAATACTAATTACTAGTTTCAACCCTATTAATTAATAATGACTTAATGAAACTTTTAATTCCAATTACATAATTAATAGACTTGATTTTAGTAATACATTGCTTGGTTTTTAGGGCTAAGGCCAATGGATTCCAGGAGCCCGAATGCCATAGTAATAAAATATTAGATTTACATGTAAGGAGGTACCATTTAAATCCTATGTTCTTTGAGTCTAATCTTTGGTTTCAATTGGAATATGGATAGTTGTAAAGGCCATTAATTTATCTTGGGAGAGGCCATACCTATACACTTAACATTTTTTAGCTTCCATTACAACCATCAAACACTGGATAAACGAATAGTCAAAATACAAAGATTTGCATGGTGCAGGTGATGATAGCATAGCTATTGGTGTTGGGTCTTTGAATATCACTTCTAAAAGTCTCTAAGATGTTTTAGGTTATGTATTAAGGTAACTCTTGCTAAAAAAATAGAACAAGCTTTGGTTTTCATCTAAAACTATATTTTGAGTTTACTTAATTGAAATCCAATGCATATGATTATGAATAATATTGCATTGTAGTGTGGGAAGCCTGGGCATGGATAACTCCTGACAGAGGCATCTCATGTAACAATAGACATAAAATTATACATCTACCAATAGTAGATGATACATTTACAAAATATATTCAAAAATTAATTAAATAACATTTTGATTTGTATTCTCTTTTCTCCTCAAAAGTAACCCATTAACTGTTATTGTGATTGCTATGACAAAACAAGGTGGTTCAAGCATGACACAAGATATAATATTTTAGAATATATGCATGGATGATGCTAAGAACCCTATAATAATCACTTTGTACTATTATGGCTCAATAATTCATTGCATTGATGAAGTACATTCAAATTTTTGTTCTTATATCTCATGCAACTAATGAGTGTAGTCCTCTACTCTTAGATTTTGGAACCCAATAGGGATCCAATAAAAATTAAAATTTTGGAAATCAAATGGCAAAATAAGAAAAACAAGCATATAAGCATTTACACTCACTCAAAGGATAAAATAGAAATAAATTACCTCCACAATAGCAAAACCAAATTCTTCCACATTCTCCCTAATCCTTTACACCCTACAATTTCCTCCCAGCTAGCCATCCTCCCAAACCTCAGCAACAAGAAGAATGAAATAGTATTTGGAGGGAAGAGGAAGATAAAGAAGATGGGAAGATGAATTTGAAGATTTGGGTAACTCTCTCTTGGTTTTTATTGCTATGTTTCAAAAATGATCAATTTCCCATAACTTTCCAAAGTTCCTCACAATATTTTAAAAATGAACTTTATAAATTTATTTATTAAATATGCCATTTTTATAAAGTGTTAACTTAATAAGGTTAATATTAATTTACTAATACCATTTTAGCAAAGGTATTAGTAATTAATTTTTTTACTAATTTCATAGTGTTAAATTAATTAATACTATTACTATTTTTTTGTCGGTAAAGAAAATTTGCATTAATGTAAGGGTTTTGGAAGGGACCCCAAAACCTTAGTACATAAAAAATTAAAACTTGATTACATCAAGCTTACCAACCAGCACAGAAAAATCTATCAAAAATGATGATAAAACCAAAGTACAAAAACCAAAGGATCTACGAAATAGAAGGGATGATCCCATCCCAGGGGTTAATCCCATCCTGAGATGGGACATCACATTCAAGGTAGCACCATTAGTTACCGTCGATGGTGGTGAGGACCTCCTATGTATCCTTGAAGATAATATTGAGTTGCACGTGGGCAGCACCAAGGTCATTCGTAACCTACTAGAGGATGGTCCCCTGGGACTTGACAATTTTGATAACCTGTTGGAGGACGGTCCCCTAGGACTTAATATTTTTGATAACTATAGAGAGGGTGGTCGTAGAGCTGGCCAGATTATTGAGAACCACATTACAAAGAGCACTCTTATCATCGGTAACATTAAATAGTCCCGAAGTGCCAATATTATTGATATTTTTCTCCACTCGAGTAGAGGTTTTAACCATATCAATTGATTTAGCTAGAGAAGAATCAAAAAAAAATTTTGACTTGCTAGTTTTGGAAAGGGAAGCTAAATCAGTTTTGAGGTTTTTAATATGTGGGGAGGCACGCATGCAGGGAGGGCTAGGATTTTGAAGAAATTTTTATGATGAGCGATTCACTGCTCTTGACTTATGTTCAAGAACTTTTGGGGCATCAGTTTTTATTAAAGAAGCAACAAGGGAGGGGAAGTCAGTGTTCGATTCATCACTAAGAACCTATTGTATGTTGTTTTTGGTACTAGAGCTTTTGAAAAACTTCAACATAGCTTCAATTTAACACTCCATCCATCACGCATGTCGAAAATACCATGAGTTATGGTGCTATGGATAGATACGAGGTGCGAAGGGTGGTAATTCATGGGATTTGTGCCTGTCAGCATCGCTTGAGTGCTACATAGGGGAGGAATTATGGTGAAGTGGTGATAATAATTGGCATAATGGATAATCATGGAATAGAGAGTTGAAGTGTCAGGTTGATTTTTTTGTAGTGATTTTTGAAGGTGGTGCAAATATGGATGTGCCTGGAATCACACTCGATATTGGGAAAGCACATGTGATAAAACCTTATTTTAAATTTTACAAATTTGGTGATTGGACAAGCCCCAAGGATTAAGATCATGAGGATGAAATCACATGACCATGGGTATGGAACCCAAGATGAGGTAGACATTGGGACTCGGTACAAGCAACATAAAATGCTAATGATGGATGGTTAATGGTGATCGATGGGGGTAGGGGTATGGGTGGATATGATACACATGGATTGGTAGGGGGGAGAGGACTAAGAGTGGACTAAGGTTGAACTAGTATGGGTGACACATTGGCAAAGAAGGTGCTGACATGTGGGTGGTGACATCGACCAAAGGGCCAGCCACCTGGGAAGAGGGATGGGAATCAAGGATGACCAAGGTAGTCCTAAGATATAATTTCAAGAAGATATATAGGTAAATAATTATACCGGACCAAATTAGCCAATGAGTCCATATCTCCATTAGCTTCTCTAAACACGTGTTGCACAACAGTATCAAGATGATTGAGGAGAAGTTGTTTGAATTTATAGATGATGTTACTTACCATCCATCTAGGGTTATTACTAGTTTTATAATAGTTGATAATGTTTAGCGAGTCTCCTTTGACCACTAACTTGCATTGAAGATAGTTTATGATTAATAATCCTCAGTAAAGGGCTTTCGCTTTCACATCATGATTAGTAAGAGTGCCAAGATTCTCAACATAGGCAAGGATTATGTTTTCTACATTATTTCTGATGATTCTACCTCCACCATCTAGCCCAGGGTTACCTCTATAGGAGTCATAAAAATTTAGCTTAAGCCAACCTACCAAGGGAGGGTTCCATTTTGAGTTAGCTCTATATTTGGGGTGTGGGGGCGAGATGATGGGGTCCATGGAAAGGTGGAGAACAATGGAGGCTTCAATCCCAAGGCTTGGGGTCTAGAGCATGGGTACAAGGAATAATTTTAATATTGAAGCTAAGGATCCTATTGGTAATCATAGAGGGATCCCTAGGGAATTTGAGAAAGCACGGTTGTTATGCTCTAGCCAGATTTTCCACAAAAAATGATGGAGGCACGTTGACCACAAGGATTTGACTTTGGGGTTATTGAAGAGATTTGGCCATTGGTTAAAAAGTTCAATCAGAGTGTAGGGGCAAGTCTAGGTAATGTTGAATATGGTAATTATTGATCTCATTACTGAGTCAACAAAGGAAGACTCAAGAAAGAGGTGACTTAGTGATTCCCACTTGGAAATACAGATATAGCATCGGTTGGGGGGCTGGAGTCCACATTGTATGAGATTATCCAAAGTTAGGATTTTATTTTGGGTACCTAACTAAGAAAAGAATCTAATTTTAGGGATGAGGTTTTTGATCCAGATGGCCTTAATAGGGATGATGCAATTTATGAGTTGATCAATCAGAAGGTGGGTAAATTTAATCATGAATTTGCCACCATCGCATTCTTTCCAAATAGGAGTATCAGGGGTAACACCAGGTATGGGAATGATGAAGGGATGGAGAATTGGGGTTAGGGTAGAAGTATAATTGTGTAGGTTTGGAGTTAGGGATGGATTTCCAAGTGGATCTTCTAGAAAAGAAAGCTATGAAGTTGGCAACCTTGCACCTGAAGAGGGTGTCAGTGAAAGGTTTAAGGGGTGCAAGGGTGGGGTCAATAATGAGGGATTAGTTGAGGATCCAGGGGTCAATCCAAAAGTGAATGGTCTACCCATTGGATAAATACCATCTGGTGCCTTTATATATAATGCCTTTATTTTTTGTGATTGAGTTCCAGAAGGTGGAGTCGATGGGGGGGTCATCCTTCATGAGATTAAAATATTACATGTATTTTTTTTGACAATGGAGAACCACTCCAAGTCTGCGTTGGTCACAATTTTCCACACCTATTTGGCAATGAGGGCAAGGTTCATCTTGATAATTCTTCTCAAGCTAAGACCCCTTGAGATTTAGGCCTACATACTCTATCCAAATCAATAAGGTGATATCTTTTTTTATTTTCTAGTCCTGTCCAAAGAAATATTTTTTGAATTTGCTCAATCTTGGAGTAAATTGATGATGGGACTTTGAATATGGATAGGAAGTAGACTGGTATTCTTTGGAGACATGCATTGACTAGTGTGGCTTTAGCAGCTTTTCTAAGGAGGGCTCCTTTCCATACTACAATATTTTTAATGAGCTTTTCAACCACATTTTTCCACATGTTATCAGAAGGATTATCGGCAAAGAGAGGAAGGCCAAGGTAATAAGTGGGTAGATTACCAATGGGACATTGGAGGACTAGAGCAATCCTACATTTTCAAGTGAGGGGCATGTTAATGAATAATATTTTGCTTTTTATGTAATTAACCTATTGGCCCACTACATCCTCATAAAGGTTGAGAATAAATTTAATGATTTTAGCCTCTACCACCAAAGCCAAGGTAGCTAAAATTATGTCATAAACAAATTTTGGTGGGTGATTGGTTCAATATGTTAGGCAAGTTTGATTTCAACGATGGCCCCATTAGCATGAGAAAATTTAAGATTTATTCCCAAGGCATCAGCTAAAATTATGAAGAGGCATGGAGATAGGGGGTCTCCTTATCTTATCCCTTTGCTGCTTCTGAAGTATCCTATTACAGATCCATTGATGATGATTGAAAACCAGGCTAAGGATATGCATGCTCTAATTAGATCAATCCATTGTGGATGGAACCCAAAATTGAGTAGAACTGCAAGGAGAAAGTCCCATGAGACATGGTCAAAGGTCTTATTCATATCGATATTGAGGAGGAAACCTACTTTCTTGCTCTTGTATATGGAATGAATCACCTCATTAATTATGATGACCTCATATGGGACATTCCTCCCTTGGATAGTGCATCCTTGGCAAGGATTAATGATGAGGGGGAGGACTTCTCACATTCTAGTATACATATCTTTCATTAAAATTTTAAAAAGTACATTACATAAGTTGATAGATCAAAACTTGAAAAGGGATCTGCAATGCACTTGTTTGGGGATAAGAGCTAGGATGGTTGAATTGACGTCCTTGGGGATGTTCCTAGAATTTTGGATGAAGTGGATGGTGGATCATATGTCATGCCCAATAATTTTCCATAAGGTTTGGAAAAATCAAGGGAGAAACCCATCAAGAACCAGGGCTTTATCAGGCGACATGGAGGGCAGAGCTGATTTGATTTTATAATTCGTTAAAGGATGTAAGAGGCGCTAGTTGAACTCATGGGAAATACGATTGGGGATGTGGCAGAGGAGAGTTTGGTGAGCATGTTCAGAGCTAGGAGGAGGATATTCAAGGAAGGATTAAATATGGTTGGTAACATCAAGCCTAATTTCATGGATGTTGGTAGTGGTGGAACCATCCCCTTTGAGCAATTCCCTAATCCTATTGGAACTACGATGCTTGAGCATGGATGCATGGAAAAACTTTATATTGGAGTCACCTTCCTTCAACCACTAAACTTGATATTTTTATCTCCTAAAGGTTTATTCTCTTACTAAGATGTTATTATATTCTGACAATAGTCTCTTTTCTTCATCCCTACTATTGGTGTCAATGTTCCCCTGCAGAATTTGGTTCTTGATCAATTGGAGTCTTTCTTTGATGGCCTATTTGTTTTTAAATATGTTTTTAAATATCTCTTTATTCCATATTTTTATATTGGATTTGATGGCTCTGATTTTATTGGTGACTTGATAAATTTGGTTTCCCTGGTGTGGGAGGCACCACCATTCTGAGATGCGGTCCCTCAAGTAAGGATGTTGAATCCACATAGCCTCGAATCGAAAGGGGCTCTTTAAAGAAGATTGGCAGGCAGCTTCAAAGACTAGGGGATTATGGTCTGACACTATTTTGGGTAGGGTATTGAGGGTCGCATCTCAAAACATGGGGATAACTTCATAATAAATGAGGAATTGGTCAAGCCTTAATTGAATATGCATATTCCCAATCCTTTTGTTGCTCCACGTGTATCTAGATCCTTTGAGTTGGATATCCATTAACTCATTGGAGTCAAAAAAATTATTGAAGTCTTCATAAATTCTAGGAGATATGGTCATACCCCATATTTTATTATAAGGATAGAGGGGGAAGTTGAAATCCCCAACCAGAATCCAAGGTTGGTTGGAAAATATCTCATTTGACTAAGAGTGTTCTAAATGTTGGTTCTCTCAATGGGGGAATTGGGAGCATGAATATTCAAGAGAACCCAACTTGATCTGGTATCTTTACAATAAAATATGATGTTTGCAACTCTGTCAGATGTGGATAAGAGTATTCCTTCAACCTGTAAGGGGTTCCATAGGCAGAGGAGACCTTCATAAGCTCCATGGGATGGGATGGCAATAAAATCTACATTCTTCCAAATGATGTTTGCTACTCGTTTGGATTTATTGTCATCCAGTTTAGTCATTGTCATCCAGTTTAGTTTCTTGTATGATTAATATGGTGGGTCTAATATCCTTTTGCATACTAGCAACAAATATTTTCTTGGCTAAGCCATTAAGCCCTCTCATGTTCCATGAGAGGATCTTCATTTGGAACTCTTGGGATTGGTTCTTTTCCCACCTCTACCTTGGTGTGAGGTGGGTTTGGTTTTCCTACTTTCATCCTTGAATTGATCTAGTAGAGGTTGGAATAGAGTAGTTTGGATACCTTTGGCAATCTCATCGTCAGCCTCTTTTCTTCTTCGGTCATTAGAGGATGGGTTTCCTTTTTTATTTTCATTGCCCACATTAGTGATGGTATTTTTAGAGCTACGAGTATGAATGATGTTTAGAGCTTCCTGGGAGTGAGGAAGGGGAGGTCTACGAAGGGTCATGGATTTCATCAAGCTACCTAAATCAGAAGGGGAAGGTTTTAGAGTGATCGAATAGGAAGAAGGGAAGCGGATGGTCTTAAGGGAACTATTGAGAAGAGATGCCAAGAGTGTGTTAGGGGTGAGAATAGAGGATTTAGGAGAGTGTGAATGGGTTTTGAGGGGGGAGTAAGAATGGGTTTTAAGGGGGGAGTGAGGGGAGGAGGTATGAAAGGATTTTTAGGGTGATGAGATGGGGGGGAAGGGTGGGGGAGGAGAGGAAGGCCTAGAATTTGAGGAGGAGGGGGGAAGGTGACACGATGAGGGAGTGGGATATCAAACCTTACTTTGAGGTCGTGATCAAAGGGCTCAAGGTCAGCTTCTAGTGACTCAAAAAGAATAGCAAAGTGGTTAGGAAAGGCAAAGAGGGAACATACCTATTCCTTAGAAGATATATTGGTTTACGATACCACCTTTTTACCTTTATCCTGAGTTGGGGATTCTACAGGATGATTAGGAGCAATGACCACTCTCTAGGGGCTTTTAGAGGTTTTTATATTGTATTTGGAGAAGTTGTAGGTAGAAATGGATATCTGAGAAGTTCTGGTAGCTTGTTGTTTGCATCTATCGCTAATAAATTTTCCTTGGTGGGTGGTCAGTTGAGTATTAGGATTGAGTTTCTCCTTGGCTGGGATCTCCTTCTAAGTTTTTAGGGTGGGAAACTGAGCTTTTAGATGGCCTTGGGTGTGGCATTCTATGCAGTATACCTATTTATTATCATATTCCATAGTTTGATGCTTGTTAAATGAGCCATAAATAAGGTTAACATGGGTAGGTATCTTAGAATCCAAGTTGGTATTTACACAAATACAAGCATAGATGAAGTAGCTTCTAAATTTTGTGGTGGGATCAATAGCAACTAGTTCACCGATGGTTCTTGCAATACCATGGAAAATTTCTTCATGCCTAAAATTGGCTAGGTAGTCCTAGGAACCAAACACAAATGGGAGTAAAGTTGATGCTCTAGGTGTTTAGGTCAAAATTTTTAGACCATTTCATCAGAAATAGACTTCTTCTGCCAAAGAACCATGGCCCACCTATTAAAATTCTATCGATATCCTCCATATTGTTAATATGGATTTGGAAAAAGCCTCTAGAATAGGAAATGAGTTCCAGGCTTCCATGTGGGCACCATTTGGCATTTTCCCATATCCTAATGAATTCCATGTTAGGACATACCTCGAAGAAATTCCCAATGAGGAAGAAAGATTCACTGGAAATAAAGCTAGCCATGAGGCTTTCGAGAATAATGACATTATTTCCATTAGGAATGAGCTCTTCACCCAGGGGGATCACGAGCTTCAAGCTACATAAAAATTTATTAGCAAAGGAAGTGTGGAGTCCCATCAAGCCATCCTGGTTCCCATTAATAGACAATGGTTAACTTTTTGAATAGTTATTGCAGGGGGCATGGGTCCCTTTGGGGGTAGCAACATCAAAGGTGGTGTTGGGATTCATAATGGGGTTTTACCTAGAACAAGCAAGTACATCAGGCCCACCATCACTAACAAGGTTGAAATCCATAGGGGTCCTAACCACCAGAGATTCAAGCTCTGTTCCTCCTCCAGGATCATCTGTAGCTGGGTTCCTACCTTTCAAAGATTCAAAATTGGCACTACCTAAATTTCTCTTGTTGAATGTTCTGCTCATCTTCACTCCTCCCAAAACTCTAATTTATACTATTACTAATTTTTTTTAATGCTAATATTAACTATTAACATTAGTATTTAATATTTTTAAGTATTCATAATGCAAAATTAATAATTAATACCTTACTTGATAAATATTTAACCAATTAAGTTTAATATTTCAAAACACAAGTATTAATGCATCTTAATGATAAATTAAGAGCCTAATAAACACAAGGGCTCTTGCCAAAGGTTGTCCTTGCCTAAACTAAGATGCATCCAATAATAAGAAAGAAGATAGATAATGCACAAACATTACTATTCCCTAAGCAGGAGGCATCATGATAACTACAAGGTTATCAACCACCTAAGCATAGGGGTAAGGTCTCTTTTGCCTTTATAGCAACCTCATTGCTCGGTAATGCATTTAATCACACATACATATGTAAATGTTACTATATGATTTTTTTACTCCTAAGGGATGTCAAACTAAAAGTACATCATTTACCATTTCATACTTCTCTCAAGGCTGGTGGTTGTCCCATACCAATCCACCTGTGAGAGTACTTGGTCCTACAATTCACAAAATTCATCAGTAGTACCATGTTCTACAAAATAACACAATCCAACTCAAGTAAGCAAAAAGTACAACTATCAAATAATCTTGATAGAACAAAATAGAATCATACATTAATTATCAACACACTAGTACATTAATCAAATAATAATGGAAGGCCCTACCAAGATGGGCCATTACTCCAGGTGAATCTCCTTATGCTTTGCTTCAAAAAAATAACTATGAGCTCCATTAGGATCATAGTTAATGGTCTTACCTCATATTTATGGAACAAATGTAAATCTTATCCACTGGGTATACCAATTAAATTATTATCGTCTCTAGATGTACTAGCCTATCAAGGTGGAAACCTAATGCACCTAGGACACCTACACCTTGCATAAAGCAACATATAGGGAATAATTATATGAAAAGTTATCATACATAGGGAAACCTCAAATATTTTATCTAAGGCTATCTCCTCATTATATTAATCTTTCATGCAGTTAAGATCATCATGAATTTAGGCCTAGTTTTCTTGGGGGTTTGCAAAAAAAGGAATTGCACCAATAAACTATGGGGGTGATGCACCAATATTAAATCTTCCCTCCTAATCATATAAACAAGATGTAAATTAATATGTTCACCATATTCTAATAGTTATAAATTTAACACACTACAATATACATAACCCAAAATTGGAAACACACTTAAGGGAGTAGGATAGATCAAAATTAGTCATAGTTTCCATTCAGGTGTCATAATTATTACAAGGTATGTGGCCTAAATAAGCTTGATTCTCCTTAGAAAAATCTCAAGGTTCGATCCTTGCTCATACAACTGAGAAGTATTGAAAGGAAGAGCTCTCAAGAACAGATATAAGGCACAAATAGACAACTCTCAATGCCTTTATAATGCAAATTTAAGCCTATTTATAATCTTGGAGGGTCATTTCCCTCTAAAATTTTGTGTAGAAGGTCTATCAATTCTCCTCTACTTTGTAGCTAAAATATTTCTACAACCAAAACTGGTAACTTTGAGGTCTTTTGATCTAGGTCCATCAATATTGGGGGCTTCTAAGACATTGGATGACCAATCATAACTAACATGTCTCATTGTTGTTGTGTTGGAGTGGTTGCATAATTAATATTTTACTAGATTTCCTCTAGAATATCCCACTTTCTGACATAGTGAGCATGTTTCCTAACTAGTTTGGAATGGTAGGGTAGGCTTACCCATGTGACGGGTAATCATTGCACTAACAAATGGATGTTTTGATAGGCTAGACTACAAAAGTTAATTTTGATGACCAATAGCTAATGTTTCCTTAGATTCCCTTTATAATTTCTTGTATGTGCATATGGCTACCACGTATTTGTCTTAGAAAGGATCTATTTTGGCCTATGGTGGGTCTTCTTTGACTATGCCTTGGAGTTTATCTTATTTTGCTTTTGACTAGTTGCCATGTTTCTGCCCCATGGTAAGGCAAGCCTTATTTTTTCTTTTACGTTTTTCTTATTAGATGGTTTAAATTAATTTTTGGGTGGGAAAATTAATGACCCATAGGCCTTGACACCTTTGAGTTGCTAGCTTTAGCAAAAAAACTGGGTGCTAACCATTGAAGAAAGATCTAATGATCAAGGTGGCTTTGGGGCTCATCTACATTTATAAATGCTTGCTCTTCTAACTTAAGGTGGTATGTGCCTTTAAAACACCTTCTTTATCCTATCCTATTTTGACTAAAAACTTTTAAGTGAATTAGGACTATAGGTAAAAATTCCTTACACCAAACATAGTCAATTTGATGTCTACTTTAGGTTCTAACCCTTGGCACCCATTGATGTAGCTCTCCTTGTGCAACACATGGAGTTCTTGCCTCATGGACAAGAAGAATAAAAAATGGTAGCATAGTTTATAAAATATATTTAGCACATCCAACAATAGATCCATGACCTCTTGGAAAAGATAAATTAAAAATGAAAGCAACACCATGACCAACATTGGCTTCAACATCAATTAAAGGTTGGAAATAAGATATGATTACATCTTTAGAAAGATATACTTGTAGGACCCCATAGGAATATTAGACCTCTTTTCTATGGACCATAAATAATCACCAAGAAGGTGGGATAAAATACCTTTGAATTGAATCTTCCATCTTATCTTGGTTTGCATCCAATATTCAATGTTGAAATTCTTAGGCCCTATCATCCACCTCCATTGGACACTTCCATATTAGACATTGAAGAACTCAATCTAAATATCTTAGCACTATTGGAGGAGAATAAAATTATTAACACATGGACCAAGATCACTAGAAGGCAATCCACTTAGATGTACAAAGTGGTCAATGTAGGACAACTTGATCACCAAGGGGAATGACTCACAAAAAATTAGATAAAGAAATTATTTTTGCACCTGATGTCCAAATTCGATGTAATAGGGACCATTTATTTTCAAGGGAAGAATAAAATAGGAATGCAACATTTTTGTAGCATGTCTTTATTCTAAAAATGCTCAAAAATATATTTTTTATTTTAATTGCACTAATAGGGATTAACGTTTTTCTTGGGACTCTATTTTGATCCATTCAAGAAGCATTTGAAATATTAGAGAGGGAAAAACAATATTCATCAGTAATTATCATACACAAGTTGTCAACACATTTGTAAAAAATTTCTCTAGAGGTTCTAAAAATTCAAAACAAAATACTTACTAAAAATAGTAGTTTTCTATTTTTAGATGTTCCTAGCCGAAATGTATCTCTAGCTATGTTGAAACATTACCAGAAGAAAAATACAAAAGATAATTTTTTATATATGTAATATTTATTTAGTGTGCACTTTTTAACTCATGGAAGGTGAATCACCACATTTCCATATGGGTGACCTTCTAAATCATAGAAGGTGAACCACCACATTTCCATATGGATGACCTTATATATTCAATACGATAGATTTACAATACATCAATTCTTGTATAAAGAGAGATGCACCCTTGACTATAAAAATCAAAGTGATGGAAGTAATTTTATAGCCTCACATATTTTTTTTAGAAACAAAATTATTCTATTATTTTTTTAATTTGGTGGAAGAAGGGGTTTTGAAAGGCTCCCCAAACCTTTTACAAAAATAACCCAACTAACCTCCTCAAAGAATCTACAAAGGTGTAACAACCCAAAATCTAACTAAGGGGGGTTTGCTAAAGAGTTTTTTTAACAAAATACATACAAAACTTAATGCTATAAATGCAACACCAAACACTAACACAAGCAACAACAAGGATATATTCAATTGTCTATCATTCTCCTCATCACCAACCTTTTGTCTAACATCTAATTAGGATACATCCATCTCCATAACATGCATAAATCCATCTGTGTAGGTATACTACATGTATTGTGACAACTATAAACCACATCTCAATTAGGATTAGCTTATCTCCTTTGACCAGTCGAAGGATACGTTCATCTCTATACCCTACACAAATGTATTTTTGCATATATATGATATGTACAGAAAATAGGGCACTCATATTATTATTATGATGGGGTAGTCCAATCCTTTCATAGATAGTTTATCTCATTTGGACTTGCTAGGTTGTATAGTCAAACCAATTTACTTCTATTTTTACTAAGTTTACTAATAATGGCCCTAAGGGATCCAATAAATCCCCTAGGTTCTTCTATTTCTATACCATAAATTAACACTCTAGCCCTCTATTTATCTAAATAAATTACTTATCAACTCTAAGAATAATAAAACCATCAACATAGGAACACCACTTTTAGATCTAACAATTAAATCAAACATGGAGCATAATAAATAAATAAGGGAAAAATAAGGAGTTGTTGTATGAACTAAATTCAACTAATTTAAGCACGAATACATACTAACATAATTAATCAATGATGAATCATAAATTACAACTAGGAGATACATGTTCATATGCTAATAAATAATTACATAGTTTGAGTATGGTAAAAGAATCCATACTTGTAAAAGGATAGAACATTACATAATTAGCTAAACAATCATGCTTTAATAATGTTTCATTCATAACTTAAATCAGAATCTATATCGGATCTTTGATGATCTCTTGGGTCCTTTCATTATCCATTGTTCATTGATGGTAGTAAGGGATCAGGATAGCTCATGAAACTATGAATCATGCATCTACTAGATGATCATTTAATCTAGTGCAACTAAATACCAAATTGTAACTATAAAATCACCAATACATATTTAGAAATCATTCACTCAATATCTAGGAAGGTCCTATTTCATTTCATCGTAATATCCCTCAATAAATCAAGGATCATAATCAAACATAAAAGTCCTCCCTTAGATTTTATTAAACTTTCTTATTTCCTTAACTAATCAAGGCCCCATAAACATTAACCAATTAAGTACTTAATTTTCCCCTTTCTCTAACTAATTAAGGCCCCATAAACCTTAATTGATTAGATACTTAATCTACCAAATCACAAATGATTAATCATTTAATAAACAACAATATAAATCCTCATTTCATTACTGCCTATTTCCTTTTTTTAAATAAACAATGAAAACATTCACTTCAAATATTATCCATTTCTTTCATTACATAAGCATACACAATATTTCATTTCAAATACTTTCTATTTTTTTTTTTAAATAAACAATAAAAACATTCACTTCAAATATTTTCTATATATTCATTACATAAACATACACAATATTTCATTTTAAATATTGTCTATTTCTTTTCATTTAATAAACAATATAATATTTTATTTTTCATTATTGTCTATTTCTAAATATAATCATTCATTACAAATATTGTCTACTTTATTTCTTTCTTTTTCAATATAAGCAATGATTGATTTTTCCATTTCAAATAATAATATTAAAATTTCCAAAAGCAAAGGAAGGGTTCTCCATTCATGCCAAACCAACGGCCGAATAATAAAGATGATAGATGGCAATATTTAGTGTAAAACAGGATCAAGTTACAAGCAAACATGCACCCCAACACACCAGAAGCACAATATGAACCAAAGTTAAGTTAAGGGAGCTTAAGGGACAAAACAGGACCTATCCAAGTGCTTAGGCACTTGGCCACTTCCCTCTAGGTGTTAAGCACCTATTAACTTGCTTATGTCCCGCCATATAACACATGTGGGACAATGACTTAAGGTTTAGAACAAACCCCTCATCGCTTGAGCTCATCCAATGTAGCATAGGCACCACAATGGCTTAGGGGTAGGCGTAAATCCATAATAATCCCCCTCAACTCACTTAAATAGGGTTTACTTACAACATTGGCAATAGAATTAATACCTAAGGCTATCGAATCCTACACCAAATAGCTACAGGCAAAAATCTTACAAGAGTGCTACCTGATGATTAAAATCATTCCAAACACATTGGAAACATATTCTGTTAAAAACTAAAATAGCACAATAATTTAGGTACTCAAAGATAAGAGGTTAAGACCTTGATAGAGGTAGAAACCACATCTAAATATCACCACAAAGTTACTGTGAAAACAACCAACAATGAAGGTAACAAGGCAAGAAAAAGACTTTAACAATGATGTCTTATAGAGACTGCTACCATAAGCAAAATAAATATTAATCTTCAAGAAACCAAGGGCATCGTAAAAACTTATCCCCACTAGTTCCAATGTCGACAAACAAGCAATGCTAAAAAAAATCTTGCAACATCTACGCTAAAAGAAAGAGATCACAGGTCCGACGTTGTTTAATCAATTGAGTACAAATCAAGGAACATGACCTAAAAATGTTTTAAAAGGGAAGAGGTGTTCATCGATATAGTCTACTCTAGAATTTCATTATTCAAATATCTATCTAAGAGACGTTGAGTCTCCAAATGAGGGCATAAAAGGTCAAACCAACCCCAAAGAATACAAATTTACCAAGCATAATAGTAATAAAACCAAGCTTTAAATAAGAGGAACTCCAACTTGATAGAGTGCTTTTATTGAATCCTTCTAGTCTTTCCCTGGTCTCCTTCTTGCTTCACAATCCTTCTTCTTTTCCAAATTTAAAACTCAACCCTTTCTCTTGACACCTCTTCATCTTCTTAACCTAGTGGATCCATCTACCCACCGCCTAGGGTCTATTCCAAAATCAATGTCATCAACCAAATTGAATGTGTTCATATCCACCCATGGATTTCAATGATGGTTGGTGTTTTTTATATTAACATCCCCTTAAATATCAAGTCTCCAAGATATTTTATTTATTAAATAATAATATTTCTAAGGAGGTGCAAGGAACGAACATTCCTCTTCATTTTGGATTCACAAAACTTAAATATCCTTATTTTTATAAATTATAATAAGAAAATTCTTTTATTAACTTAAACATTTAAATAAAACCTTTTATCATTTAAATCAAAATATTTCTTTAAATAAAAGTCTTTTATTATAAATCAAAATATTTCTTTAAATAAATATATATATATATATATATATATATATATATATATATATATATATATATTTCTTTAAATAAAATCCTTTTATTATTTAAATCAAAACATTTAAATAAAAACCTTTTATTATTTAAATCAAATGCCTATGCTAATATTAAACATTAGCATGGTGATTTGAATGGATTTCGGATAATGGATCCTCTATATCCATTAATCCTTTTTTCGACGGAGTTCCTTAACCAATTATTTTTACACAACAAGAACAAAACAAACAATTAAGTGCATCAAACAAGGCGGGAGTTTTTCCATCAACCCAGTCACCCGTCTTAGCCAAAGAATTTATGATAGCTTCTAGGCTACCAAATTCAGGTTTGATGATTATCCCTAAAGCAATAATGCATACCTATATGAGGGTAGTCATCCATGTTACCCTAAGCTATCTTAATCATCACTTCCCTTTTCAAGTACCCCATCCTTGGTGGTTGATTCTACCTCTTCCACCCATGGATGTACCTAGTGTTGCACATTGACAACACATTAGCAATATCGAATTATTCAAGATAAATCATTATAGCTAATGCAACAATCATTTAAGCATTTAAACTAAGCATCCATTAATCATTCATAAATACATAGTCTATCAACCAAAAATATCCTTCTAAGGTGGGGTATGACATACTACCCCCCTTGGATTAAACCCAGTCCCATGGGTTTTCTATCATAAAAAGTTATTACAAATTCTCAAACAAAAAGTTATTACAAGTTTTCAAACAACAAGTTATTACAAATTTTCAAACAAAAAAGGAAAATGTCTCTTCATTTCATCCACTTTCTCCCAAGTGGCACTTCTTTCTGAATAACGGTCCCATTAGACCTTACATTGCTCTAGAATCTATTTCCTCAAGGATTTGGAATGGAATTCTAGAATCTTCATCAGCATCACTTCAATAGCCTCTGGGTTTTCCATCTATAGTTTAGAAACATCCCACACATGATCAACATCAACAACATATTTCCTAAGCAGGGATATGTGGAAGGTATCATGGATCTTTGATAGGTTAGGTGGTAAGGCAAGTTGGTATGCAACCAAACTGATCTTCTCAATGATCTCAAAGGGTCCCACAAATTAAGGATCTAACTTCATGGATTTAATTACACTTTTCATTGGCTTGACCCTTAAAAACACCCTTTTCCCATAGAGTATTCCCTTGGAGTCCTCTTTAGATCAACATAACTTTTTTGATGGTCAATAGCTTCCTGAAGCCTTTGTTTGATCATTTTAAGTTGATTCTCCATTTCTTTGACCATGTCTAGTCTGATCACCACTCGATCCTCTAAATTATCCCATGACAATGGTGTCCTACACCACTTTCCATACAAGGCATCGAATGGGGCCATACCCAAAGAAGAGTGATGCCCATTGTTGTAGGTGAACTCTACAAGATGTAGATAGTCTTCCCATTTAGACTTTTGATCCATGTAGTACATGCGAAGCATATCTTCTAGTACTTGATTTACCCTTTTAGTTTGACCATTAGTCTTAGGATGATAAGCGAAGCTTATATTCAATTTGGTGCCTACAACACGATGTAGGGCCTTCCAAAATTTAGAAGTGAATCTAGAATCTCTATCTAAAATTATCATTTCAAGAAACCCATGGAGTCAGAATATCTCCTTGGAGAATCTGTTAGCCACTACCTAAGCATCATCCATGATGTTCCTTGGTATGAAATGTGCAACCTTAGTCAATCTATCGACTATTACAAGGATCACATCATGTTGGTACCTAGTCTTGGGTAAACCTACTATGAAGTCCATGGATATAACTTACCACTTTTGAGTGGGTATATCATGTGGATATAATTGCCCTATAGGATGTCTACGTTCGACCTTCACCTTCTAGCATTCCAAGCATCGAGCAACAAAATCGGTGATGTCCTTCTTCATTCCTATCCAGAAGAAGATATTTTTCATATTTTCTCTCATTTTATCTCCTCTTGGATGGGCAGAATAAGGGGTTCTGTGTGCTTCTTGCATGATTAGTTTCCTCAAGTCACCCATTTTTGGTATGATGACCCTATCTTTATAGCACAATAGACCATCTTTGATGCAAAAATCCTTACTTTTCTCTAGGTTTTTATTCATTTTGACTTGAATTTCATTGCAATACTCATCTTGAGATTGCTTTTCCCTGATTTGATCAAGTAAACTTATGTGACTTTGGGTTAGGGTTGTTATGTACCTTCTTCTACTTAAGGTATCAACCACTTTATTCTCCTTTCCCTTGATGTATTCAATCTCAAAGTCATACTCTGCTAAGAACTCGACCCACCTCCTTTGTCTTGCATTGAGCATAGGTTGGGTAAATATGTATTTCAAGCTCTGATGGTCGGTTCTTAGTTCAAAATATTTCCCTACCAAGTAATGATGCCAACTCTTTAGAGCATGGACAACTATTGCCAGCTCTAAATCATGTGTGGCATAGTTGACTTCATGCTTCTTTAATTTCCTTGATGTATATGCTATGACAACATCATCCTACAATAACACTCCTCCTAGCCCTTCTAGCGATGCATCTATACATACTAAGAAATTTCCTTGCATATCTAGAATCTTGAGTATTGGCATTATGGTGAGATTTTGCTTGAGTATTGCAAAAGTAGCCTCACACTTCTCAGTCCACTTAAACTCCTTTCCCTTCTTTTGAAGGTTAGTTATTGTAGTGGCTATCTTGGAATAATCCTTTACATACCGTCTATAGTAGCCTGCCATACCCATGAAGCTTCTTACTTCAATCACATTGGTAGGTGGTGGCCAATCCAAAATGACCTTTATATTTTCTAGATCTACTATGATTCCCTTAGCAGATATGATATGTCCTAGATATTTTACTTTTGGAACATAGAAATCACTTTTTGCTAGGTTTCCATAGAGTTGATTCTCCTTTAGCAATTCTAGTACAATTTTGAGGTGCTTGTCATGTTCTTCCTTATTCTTGGAGTAGATTAAGATGTCATCTAAGAATATGAGGACAAATTGGTCTAGATACCTCTTGAATATGTTGTTCATTAGATTCATGAATATTGCTAGGGGCATTAGTCAGCTTAAAGGGCAAGATTATAAACTCATAGTGCCTATACCTAGTTTTAAATGCAGTTTTGTGAGTGTCCTCCTCACGTATTCTTAGTTGATGGTATCCTAACTTTAAGTCAATATTTGTGAATATTGTAGCATCTCTCAACTGATCAAATAGATCCTCTATTCTAGGTAAAGGGTACCTATTTTTGATGGTCGCTTTGTTGAGCATCCTATAATCAATACATAGTCATAGTGAACCATCCTTCTTCTTAACAAAGAGCACTGGTGCACCCCAAGGTGACACACTAGGCTTTATCAACCCCTTTTCCAATAGCCCTTGAAGTTGTACCTTTAATTCTTGCATTTCTATAGGGTTCATCCTATAAGGAGCTTTGTGGATAGGCTCTGATCCTAGCATTAAATCAATTGTGAAGTCAAACTCATGCATAGGAGGAAGTTCGGGTAGGTCTTCAAGAAATACCTCTTTGAATTCTTGTAGGATTGGGTGTTTCTCAAACACCTCCCTTTTCTATTCCTCCTTGACTTCATTGATTTTTACTACAAAAACTATTCCTCCTTTTTTGAGGGTCTTCTTCAGTTGCATAGCGGATAGTAGTTGAGGTTTGAATGATCCTTGCCCACTATGGATCCTTATTCTTCCTTTGCCCTTTTTAGAAAACTCTATCCACCT
This sequence comes from Wollemia nobilis, assembly GCA_028583015.1. Taxonomy (NCBI): domain Eukaryota; kingdom Viridiplantae; phylum Streptophyta; class Pinopsida; order Araucariales; family Araucariaceae; genus Wollemia; species Wollemia nobilis. The sequence goes on from JAQPPZ010000282.1 coordinate 2,306,746, forward strand.
ATCCTGGAAGTTGATTAAGGCTTTATGAGCCTACAACCAATCCATCCCTAAGATGACATCGAAGGCATGTAGTGGTGCTACATACAAGCATCCTTCAGTTGAATCTTTTTCTAAGGTGATTTCCACCATAGGGAAACATTGATCCATAGAGTAGGTCTACCCAGAACCATACTCAACCTTCCACCCTTGTGCCAAATATCCTGGTCTTTCTAGCATATCCCTAGCTAGTCTAGAAGAAATAAGAAAATAAATCTAATTTAAAGCTAAAGCTACTTTATTTTTAGAGGAGAGAAAGAGAATTTACACTCCTAGATCAATGGCATGGGTGCTCTATTCTAGTCCTATCTTCCTATTGTTACCTGTATCCCAGGGTTTATCACCTTTGCCTGAATACCTAGTTCTACTTTACTTGGGTAATTGACCATATAATGTGGTCCTCCACACTAGTAGCAACCTCCCTTGGGGTGTTGTGGTTGTTTTTCCCCAATTGCCTTATTTGAGGTGGTTTTAATATTCTTCATTCCTTGAGGTTGAGTGAGTTTTGGGGGTTGGCCCATCTATCCAATTACTCAATTTTGTCTTACTTGGGCATTTGAATGCATAATGTGGCCCTCCACATATGTGGCAACCTTCTTTGGGGCCTTCATGGATTTTCTGAATCTTCTTTTCAATTTGTTCTACTTGGGGTGCTTTTAGTTGTTTTTGACTTCCCTTATAACCCGATTTAGCTATACTTTTCTTTAGTTGAGTGGGCTTCCATTTTCCTTGTTCATCACCCTTCCTCTTCTTTAAGTAGGTATTATTAGCTGGTTTGAGTTGGCTTACTCATTATTTCTATTGACCTTTCCATTCTAGATAGCCAACACTTTCTCTTCCCTTTTGGGACTATCGATTTTTCTTTGTCAATTCTACAAAATAGGAATCATTCAACTACTTATGTTGTTTTATTTGTTCTCTTTGTTGGTCTATTAGCTCCCCTTGTTGTTCTATTTGTTCTTGTAACACTGTGGCAATGATGATGAGATTTCCCACCTCTTTGCTTAAGTCCCTTGAACCTTTGTCTTGGGTCCTCTCTTTCCTTGGTGCCATTTATCCTAATATCATCCAAAAGAGAAGATTAGGTTACAGCTTCACCTTTCTACACTACTAAACACAGAGTTTTATTGCTAAACCACTTTTATTCTACAAGAGGTAGCACTCTAAGTCTATTGAGTAACTCTATGCCAAAAGCCACACTTACTAATCGTAAGGTGTTTGTAGCTTAACAACTACTTCTAGGGATTAATTTCCCTCTCTTATTTATCCCCTAGCACAACAAGAAGCTCTAGTCCCTCATGCCTAGAGCTCTGATACCAAATGTAACAACCCAAAATATAACTAAGGGGTTGCTAATATTTTTTTAAAAAATAACAATACAACACTTAACACTAGCAATGCAATGCCAAACACTAACACAAGCAACTACAAAGATATCTAAGTTAACCCTAAGTTCAAGTTGTCTATCATTCTCCTCATCACCAACCTTCTATCTAGCATCTAATTAAGATACGCCCATCTCCATACCATGCACAAATCCATCTGTGTAGGTATACTATGCATATTATGATAGCTATTAACCACATCTCAGTTAGGGTTAGCTTATCTCCTTCGATCAATCGAAGGGTATGTTCATATCTATACCCTACATAAGTCTATATGTGTGGGTATATGACATGTACAACAAATAGGACACTCATCTTATCATTATGATGGGGTAGCCCAATCCTTTCATAGATAGTTTATCTCATTTAAACTTACTAGGTTGTAAGTCAAACCAGTTTAGTCACTTAAACTAAGTTTACCCAATTGGCCCTAAAGGATCCCATAATCCCCTAGGTTCTCCTACTCTATCCAACACATTAGCACTCTAATTTATCTAAATAAATTACTTAACTACTCCAAGCATATTAAAACCATCATCATAGGAGAAACACTAAATCTAACAATTAAATCAAGCATGGAACATAATAAATAAGAGAAAAATAAGGAGTTGTATGAACTAAATATAAATAATTTAAGTATGAATAAATACTAACATAATTAATCAATAAGATGAATCATAAATTACAATTAGGAGATACATTTCCATCTGTTAATAAATCATTACATAGCTTGAGTATGGTAAAAGAATCCATACTTTTAAAAGAATAGAACATTACATAATTAGCTAAACAAAGGTTGCTCTAATAATATTTCATTCATAACATAAGTAAATATCTATCTTGGATCTTTGATGTTCTCCTTGGTCCTTTAGCTACCCATTGTTCATTGATGGTAGTAAGGGATCAGGATAGCTCATGAAACTATGAATCATGCATCTACTAGATGATCATTTAATCTAGTGCATCTAAATGCCAAATTGCAACTATACAATCACCAATACATCTTTACAAATCATTCACTCAACATCTAGGAAGGTCATCTTTCATTTCATCATATTATCCTTTAATCAATCAAGGGTTCATGTTTAAACATAAAAGTCCTCCCTTAGATTTTATTAAACTTATTTATTTCTTTAATTAATCAAGGCCCCATAAACCTTAATCAATTAAATACTTAATTTACCTCTTTCTCTAACCAATTAAGGCCCCATAAACCTTAATTGATTAGATATTTAATCTAAAAAACCACAAACGATTAATAATTAAATAAACAACAATATAAATCCTCTTTTCATTACTGCCTATTTTATTTTTTAAAAATAAACAATAAAACAAATCACTTCAAATATTATCCATTTCTTTTATTACATAAACATACACAATCTTTCATTTCAAATACTGTTTATTTTTATTTTTAAATAAACAATAAAAACATTCACTTCAAATATTATCCATTTCTTTCATTACATAAACATACACAATATTTCATTTCAAATACTATCTATTTCTTTTTATTAAATAAACAATATAATCCTTTATTTTTCATTATTGTCTATTTCTAAATATAATCATTCATTACAAATATTGTCTACTTTATTTATTTCTTTTTCAAGAGAACGAATGATTGATTTATCCATTTCAAATAACAAGGTTAAACTTTTCAACAACAAAGGAAGGGTTCTCCATTTATGCCAAACCAGTGGTCGAACAAGAAATATTATAAGTGGTGATATTGAGTGCAAACCAGGGTCAAGTTACAAGTAAACATGCACTCCAACACACCAGAAGCACAACACAAACCAGAGTCAAGTTAAGGGAGCTTAAGGGGCCAAATGGGGCCTATCCAAGTGCTTAGGCACTTGGCCACTTCCCTTTAGGTGCTAAGCACCTATTAACTTACATGTGTCCCACCACATAATACATGTGGGACAATGGCTTAAGGTTTAGAACAGACCCCTCACCACTTGAGCTCATTTTATCCAACACAGGTACCACAGTGTCTCAAGGGTGAGCATAAAGCCACAATCCTTCCTCTAAACTCACCTAAGGAGCTTTTACTTATAAAATAGGCAATATAACTAATACCTAAGTCTATCAAACCCTACACCAATCAGTTGCAGGTATAAATCTTACAAGAGTGCTACCCGACAATTGAAATCATTCCAAATACATTGGAAACACAAACTGCTAAAAATTGAAATAGTGTAATAATTTGGGTACTCAAAGATAAGATATTAAGACCTTGATAGATGTAGAAACCATGTCTAAATCTCACACAAAATGACCATAAAATAAACCAACAACAAATGTAATAAGGTGGAAGAAAGACTTTGATAACGATGTCTCATAGAGACTACTACCACAGGCAAAAGGAATCTTAATCTTTGAGCAATCAAGGGTATCATAAACACTTATCCCCATTGGTTTCCAAGGTCGAAAAATAATAAATGCTAAAAAAAATATTCCAATAGCATCTATGCTAGAAGGAAAATGTCATAGGTTTGACATTGTTTAATCAGTTGATCACAGACCAAGGAACATGGCCTACAAAGGTTTTAAAAGGGAAGAGGTCCTCAGTGGTCTGGTCTACTCTAGAATGTCACTATTTAGATGTCTATCCAAGAGATTTTGAGTCTCCAAATGAGGGCATAGAAGTTTGAATCAATCCCAAAGAATACAAATTTATGAAGAATAACAATAATAAAACCAAGCTTTAAATAAGAGGAACTCCAACATGATAGAGTGCTTCTATTGAATCCTTCTAGTCTTTCCATGGTCTCCTTGGTTTGTAGTCCTTTTTTTCCATATTAAAAACTCAACCCTTTATCTACATGCCTCCTCATCTTCTTAACCTGGTAGATTCATCTGCCCATCACCAAGGATCTATTCCAAAATCAATTCTATCAACCAAATTGAATATTTTCCTATCTGTCCATGACAGTTAGTGATGGTTGGGATTTTTATATTAACATCCCCTTAAATATCAAGTCTCCAATACATTTTTATTTATAATAATATTTCTAAGGAGGTGCAAGGAATGAATGTTCCACTTCATTTTGGATTCACAAAATTTAAATATCCTTATTTTTATAAATTATAATAAGAAAATTATTTTATTAACTTAAACATTTAAATAAAATATTTTATCATTTAAATCAAAATATTTCTTTAAATAAAAGCATTTTATTATTTAAATAAAAACCTTTTATCATTTAAATAAAAATATTTCTTTAAATAAAAGCCTTTTATTATTTAAATTAAAACATTTAAATAAATAACTTTTATCATTTTAATCAAATGCTTATGCTAATATTAAATATTAGCATGGTGATTTGAATAGATTTTGGATAATGGATCCTCTATATCCATTAATTATTTTTTTGAAAAAGTCCCTTAACCAATTATTTTTACACAACAAAAAAAAAAACAAACAAAACAAACAATTAAGTGCATCAAACAAGGCAAGAGATTTTCCGTCAACCCAGTCACCTATCTTAGCCAGAAAAAATATGATAGCTTCTAGGCTACCAACTTTAGCTCTAGGTGGTTGGCTAGTTGATGATTATCCCTAAAGCAATAATGCATGCCTATATGAGGGTAGTCATCCATGTTACCCTGAGTTGTCTTAGTCATCACTTTCCTTTTCAAGTACCCCATCCTTGGTGGTTGATTCTACCTCTTCCACCCACGGATGTACCTAGTGCTGCATATTGACAACACATTAGTAGGATTGAATTCTTCAAGATAAATCATTATAGCTAATGCAACAATAATTAAGAATTTAAACTAAGCATCTATTAATCATTCATAAATACATAGTCTATCAACCAAAAATATCCTTCCAGAGTGGGGTATGACAAAAGGTAGAAGCAAATTAGCATAATCTAGAAAAACTACCATCAGGGAACCTAGCAATCCTAAGGATGGCACAAGAAACAACAATCTAAAAATTAATTACTAAAAAAATAAACAAGCAACCAAAAAGAGGCTAGCCTCCCATGCAAGGGAGGTTCATCCAACAAGATAGACTGACATCCAATGGGAAACACAGGCAGAGACCCCAAATATCAATATTTCAACCCACTGGACCTAGCTTCATTTTTATCTACATTTTTCTTGGTTATCTCCCACTGCTCCCAGCCCATTAAAACCATAATTTCTTTAGTGCACAAAATGGTTAGTTTCATGGAGTCAATGAGGCACTTTTGAAGTTTCAATAGCATTTTTTTAAAGGATTTGGGTGTTGTACAGGTATCCTAGGATTAAAAATTAAACTTTTTTTGTACAGGTTGACCCAAGAAGCAATGTGGGCTTCTTTGAAGGTTGAGAAATGTCATCCAAGTCTGACTCCTTGACACATAGGGGATCTTTACCAAACATTGTAAGCTTTTCCACCATGTGCTTGGAGTTTTTAGCTATTTATTTACAATCACCAACCCCCTTCAAGGAAGAATCTACCACCTTATCCTCAAAACCCAAAGCAAGGGTTGCATTGAAGACTTTCCAACTAAGATATTCACTCTGGTCCAAATTAGAGGACTCTAGATAGTCAAAAATAGGAGGTGGAACCCTAGCAAGGAAACTTAGGATCTCCTCCGTTGATAATCCTCTAACTTTGACTATGTGGTCAAAAATCAACTTCACCAACTCCTGGTGGATTGGGTTAGATGTTGCTCCTTTTTTACCCTACTCATTGACCTTGACATAAACTAAAATAAAAATGAGAGAATGTTCATCAATATCTTATGTCATAGGTGATTCAAAAATACAAAGTGAAAGCTCTTGAGAATATCTAGATTCTTGTCCAAAGTGAAGTATTGGATTATTACTAATGCAACTCTATCCCAAGGCATTTTAAAGATCTCTTGAAACCATTATGTATTTTCACCAGCTCCTCTTTTGATATGGAAATATGAAATATGAAGCTAAATATTCCATTATGTGTACTAAATATATAATACATACAAGGAATAATATAGGTTACAGTGGTTGTAACAATTTTCCATGCAAGGCCAACCACTTGTAACTAAAAGGTATGCAGGTATAACCACCTACCAAACATGGAAGCCAACAAACAACTAACTACTAGAAGATAGAAGATAGAAGATATCTCTAACAACCTAACCATGCATCCTAAAAACTAACAAACACATATCCAACATGGGCATACTATGCCTCACTTATTACAATGTAAGAAATAAGAAATAATAATAACGTAGGCTTATAATTAAGACTAAGATATAATAATAATATCCTCAAAACTCCTCTAAACCATAGAAGCATTGGAACCCATACTCTCAACAAATGTGGAAAGTCACGAGCCATATGATGGTGAGGGATTCAGAGAGCCATATATGGAAAGTGATTGTGGCATATGATAAGGTAATAAGTGGAAGAACCCTATCGAGTGTGATGAGTCTTCATGTCAAAAAATCTATCTATAATGAGTGGAAGCTGAGGTTCAAGTGACACTATTATTGGAGAGTTGATGATAGGTTCATGTGCCAAATGAGGGTCCTAATATGGCATCTCTAGAAAGCATCACCTATCTAAGGGAAGCCAAACTCTGTCTTCAACCTAAAATGGATGAGGACTACGATGCTTGCCCATCACTCTCTCCTACTCTTGTTGATTCTTCTGCAAGTTCTATGTTATCTTTCCCTGAAGGATCTATCAATTTTGTATGAAGGAAGTTACCTTATCCTACTTCTTCTTCATATGTGTAATGGTGTAAGAGGGCAATGCTAAAGGAAACTTCTATGGATCAAGTGGTTGTGTGTTCATGGGTGCATCCAAAATGATGCCAATGAAGTGATTAGTATATTTCTCATGAGTGAGAGTGATGGGTTACTTAACCATGATCTCTTGTGATTATACAAATTTTGGAAGTGAAGCTTCTTTATCATGAGTCTTTGGAGGTGCTTTTTCTTGATCCTATGTGGTACTTATGCAAGTAGGAGCCAATACATGTGCTTGACTTAATGGCTTACGAGCTTACCTATAACTTAGCTTAAAATTTTATGTGGGTGTAGTTCTTTGTATCAAATATGTTTTATCATGCAAGTCCAAGGTGTATGTATTCTTTTTAGAATGATAAACCATATTCCTATAAAATTTATAGGGCTTACCAAGCAATAGTCCATAATAATCCATGTTAGTGACATCACATCTCACTTCATCCACAAACTTATCACCAAAATTGAAATATAAGGTGCAAGTGTGTATGATGTTGGATGTAGACTCTACATCCTTCCACCCAAGTTCATAGGATTGAGGATGTGGCTTTGTGGGAAGCTTCAACTTATTGACAACGATCCTCATAATGAGATTCTTCTATGAGCCATTATCTATTATACAATCGACATAAAAATCATGAATAAGGTGGGCTTGAGTGATAAATAAATGGTCATGACCCTCTTGTGTAAATATAGTTGACATGAGGGTAACTTTGTTTAGTTTACCCTTCAAATCTTGATATTCTTCTTTTGTATTTGTAGTCACAATGGGACCATCTTGTGGTTCCTCATTTGTAGGTTGTACAAGTAGGTACTTCTTCTTCTTCATTCTTTCAAATATAAAACATCTAGATTCTGTATAACAATTTTGTTTATAAAAATCACAATACAATGTTGAAGAAGAATTTTTTTTTAAGTGAGAAGAAGAAGAATGTGCTTTAGGTGAAGTAGGAGGAGAATAATAATGGGAAGAGTTCTTCACCTTTTTTTTATTATGATTTGCACCTTTAGAAGTGCTTTCCTATGAAGGTCGAGATCTGTGAGAGGCACAAACGTTTTCCTCCACTAGAATGGAATGTTTGAATCCCACATCCAAAGTGAGGAAATCATTGAATTTGATTTCCCTAAAAATATGATCTTGCAATCCATGAGTGAACTTATTAATCAAATCCTCTTCTGAATATTTTACACCAAGAAGAACCCTTAGCCTATTGAATTGGAAAATGTAGTCTGCAACTAGCATACTATAGGCTTACCTCAACCTAAACCACTTTTTTGTGAGGTCACTTTGATAGTTTGGTGGGAAAAAGGTGTTCTTCAAAATTTGGATCAGTTCTTTCCAAGTTATGGAAGAATTTTAGCTTTGTATTTCTACAATCAAAACTTTTTCTAAACCTGTGAGTTTGACTATGGCAAAAGCAACTTGTTCATCCGAAGGGACTTTTGCATAGGAGAACCAAGTCTCTAAATCTAGAATCCAAGTAGATAAGACATTTGGATCCCTTGTACGTCATATAATTTGACCTCACATTTTGCCTTGTTGACAAATTTTTTTTTGTATATTTTGACATTATAAGGAGATAATTTCACAGTAATATCATTTAGTTTATTTTCCAAAAAATCTACTATAGTGGTATTTGCCATATTTGTTTGGAGGTTAGAATCCATTTGATGATGTGTATATTCCAGACTAGGAGGATTATTTTGCCATATTTGTTTGGAGGTTAGAATCCATTTGATGATGTGTATATGCCAGACTAGGAGGATTCTAATGTGGTTGCAAGAACTATCTAGGCAATTGCTTAGGACAATTTGTGAAACTCCTAATGCAAAAATTGACCTAGATTTACAAAATTGCCTTCCAATTACAAAAGGGATAAATCTAGTGCTTTTAAAAATTACATCAATTTGCAATTACAAAAATTACTTTTCAATTTGAAGTGGTAAAAATAAAATTATCACTAAAAAATGTAAAAATGAGCCCTTAAATTTGCAAAATTTCAGCTATTTGGAGGTAAATTTGTTAATTTTTGCAAAAATAATGTATAAAATTTGCAAAAATCAGAAAAAAAAATATTTCACTTGTCCTTGGTGCCAAAAATTTTGAATTTGAATGCTTAAAATGGTGGAAAAATTTTATTTTATTTTCAACGGCTAGTTTCCAACTGTCAACTATTGAGGTCAACAACACAACGGTCAAATTTCCCAAGTATATCATATTTTCCACCAAGTGGTGCCACAAGAAGGGTGTTTCTCCACATGTGAGTGTGAGTGATGGGGTGACCAGCTTGTCAGTCTACCTAGTGTGTGCTCACGCTAATAAAATCTAAATTGGCCTTGGTGGGGCCAATGTGGGATAAATCCTGTAGTAACAACAATTTCTCTTGGCAAAAATATTTTTAAGCTACCACGAGTTGGAATGTCAACTATCAAATAGTCCACCATATATCAACCATCAAATCTGTGTACTCGATCAACACCACCAGGGATAGTGCCAAGTGTCCACATGGTCGAAGTCAACAAAGGCTCAGTCTTGCCTCGGTGGCTACGTGTGATGTGGCTTGTGTGAGTGTGACCACCATAAGGTGGTCACCATATTTTGTGCATGATTGCCCTTTTAAAATCCATTTGGTTTATCACACAGGAGATGTGGGATTAAAAATCCCATGTATTTTTTTTAAAGCTTCATCGAGAAATTGACCTACCAAAAACCTACGAATGGGTGTCAAAAATCGTAAAACAAATTTGGGAATGACTAAAAACTACTAGAGAAATTCAAATTACTATCAAAATCTAAGAATGACCATTGAGAATCATAAAATGGCATCGAAGACTCAAATTCTCACCTAAAAATGGCCAAGGGTCCTGTTGTAGCCATGTGGCACAAGGTGATAGGACTCCAAAGATTCTTGCAGGGTGGGATTTCACTGCCATGTATTATGCATCGATATGGTAGGTTTTAGGTTTTTCGAATTTACTATTCACATCTTGATTGGGCAACTACCTTAGGTTTTAATTTAAATATTTCTCCTACCTGCAATGTATTTTATCTGACGATAGTGAATTTTTTTTTGCAAATTTCTTTAGTCTGCAATTTTTAGCCTGCAAGAGTCTTCATCGATGCACGATACTATGGAGTAGAACAATAGCTTAGGTGCTACAATTTGTGACAAGGGTATGCCATCCTCCTATCAATACCCATCTATATCAAGTTTTGAATCTTGTTCTCTTCTTGTGAATCATTGTTCGCATAGATTGATCTCCCTTAAAAAAATTGTTTATGAATCACCTCCAAACATCCATGGGTTCCTCTGCATTGTAGATGTGTTAAGGCAGGAAACTCCTCTTGGGTAGGGTAACACCAAATCAACATATTGGTAGTTTTGTACTTTGCCACATTGGGATTTTTGTTTTATTTTGATGGAGCAATTTTGATTGTAATGCGGCAGTATTTATCTTGAAATATTATTGTGGATCGATTTCATATGTTACTTTTCTGTTTGCATATGTATTCTTTTAGCATCGAAGTGATGAATGTTTAAAAGGAAAAATAAATTTAGAACTTCATTTGGGATTCAAGTTTGCTACATTCAAAAGGCACTGTGAATTGGAGACGCCTTCGGTTCTGTACATTCTGCAAAAAGAAGAAAGGAAAGGCGAAGGATTGAAAGATTCGAAAGCGCCCAAAATATGGAATGTGAAAGGTGCATTCACCCCAAAGATGGGGTGAAAGCTCCATTTTCGCCCACCTTGGGGTGAACGTGATGTGGAAATATGATGAAAGAGAGGCATATGCAATAAAAGGTGTTTAATAAAATGACAATCGTGTTCGCCCTGGTCAAGGGGCGAACATCCTGTTCGCCTCTCCCATGGGTGATGCGCCTCAAAAAACAAAATGAAATCATGATCGCCCTAGTCGAGGGGCGAACATCCTGTTCGCCTCTCCCATGGGCGACGCACCCAAAAACCAAATGAAATCGTGATCGCCCTGGTCGAGGGGTGAACATCCCATTTGCCTCTCCCATGGGCGAACGCGTTCCCAAAATGACATCGCGCACGAACGTGCCAAGTAAAATAAAATTGGGCGAACGCGCCTACGATGGGGTCATGTTGACAAGTTGATATCATAGTCACCTTAATGGGAAGGCGACTGTCTTTGTCGCCTATTTTAAGGGTGAACGTGATTATTAAAGAGATAGGGTGAACGTGATCAGAATGTTCAAATATTAACGATTTTTACCTTAAACAAGAAGGATGGTTTCATCATGGTCAACAGGGGATGTAATTAATCAAAGGTGTATTCTTCGATGATGGTCAAATTTCAAAGGCACCCAGAGCAGGTTGTGACAAACATTAAATAATGGTGGCAATGAGTAACTCAAATGATGAATCCCAAGTGAAGAAGAAAGTCATGTTAAAAGCACAGGAATATTTTCATGATTTCCAAAGTGGGAGTGCATTTTCAAGGTATTGAACGTCTCTTAATTTTTTGTGCATCGATGCCTAAAATGTTGATTTCCTAGGAATGTTTCCTTGAAAGATGGATCGTTGTTCCAAAAGGATGAATTTTCAATGTTTTCGAGGAGGAATTTCCTCACTCTGGTTCCTGATCTACGATCATTTTGTCTTCATGTACATTTAATGAAAGAGGTGAAATCCTCTATAAATACTAATCAAATTTCCATTGTAAAGGAGGTTAGACACTTTACGAGAAAACTCTCCAAGTTCTCTGCATCAATAGAAGACACCAGGCTTCTGAATTTGCAAGTGATTTTGTGTGCAATTTCCTTCTTTATTCATGCACTTCTATTTTACATTCATGTTCCTTATTTGTTGTGAAGTTTAAAATTCTGAATTTGAATTTAAATATTGCTAGTGAGGGAGTGAGTGTTGGAGTGCTATTTTGAAGGTTGTTTCTACAAATTTACAAGTAAATTCTATTACTTTTCTTTTATTATATGTTATTTCATGCTTGGGTGATTTCCTACTGTTAGTCTACCCCAAATCCTATGCATTCGGCCTGTGGCCATATTTCCCATTTCTTTCCATATTTTCTAATTTCTTTCCTGCAACTCTAGTCTTCAACCAGTGTAGGATTTAGTTTGGGAGCCAACCCTCTCTGGAGATTGACATGGAGGACATTCCTTTCCTCTGATCATTCAATGTTGGCCATATCTAGGGTGCACAAATATAGTTTTTTTGATTAGGTAGATATTTGACCAACAATTTTTGGCATGCCTGGTGGGACTTCAAAAGTTCCACTTCCAACAGTATCAAGGTTTGATGTTCACCTTCATGTTGTATAGTTAGAACATCTGGCGACTCGATTATATCCAAAAATATCTGAATGTGAGAACAGCGAAAGTTGTGTCTCATGAATACAAGATCGAAGGCCAAAAATCTAGATCATCGAATTGAGTTCTACGAACTTGATATTCAAAGGCTAGGGGAACATCCTCAATTAGCCACTTTGCATCGTACATCTTCATTACCTCATACATCCCATATATCATCTGCCACATCATCACGACTAGTCGATGTATTTTCTGCTCCCACAAGTCCAGTTAGCACTGCCACTAGTATTCCTCAAGCTCCACCTCACACACCAGCCCACATGGCTCAAAACCCACCACCACAACAGCCACAACCACCAAGGCAGTTCCCAACATGGAATAGCTCAAGGGCCTTGAATTTACAAGCACAGAATCTGGTGCCCCAAGCAGCTTTGAAGGCTTTGCCGACCTATGATGGTACTGGTAAAATAACCTATGAGCATATTCAAGATGTAGCTTCTTTGGCTACGATCCATGGAATAACAGATGAAGATGTGATGGTAAAGTTATTGGTATTGTCACTGAGAGGAAAGTTGTTGTATTGGTACCGATCATTGCAACCTGGTACTATTACCTCATGGGATCAATTAGTAGAATTGTTGATAAAGAATTTTCATGAACAAGCTGACCCATACTCCTTGTTGCACTAGTTCACAATGATTCAAAGACATCCATAGGAGGAGATAGTTGATTTCAACGTCAAGTTCGCTCAAAGCTGGCAAAGAGTTCCTGATGGTTTATGGCCCATGCATGAACAAGCTACTTTTTATTACCTCAGGGTGTTTAGCACTAAAATTGGTATGGTCGTGTGACAAGCCAACGTAACTACATTCCTAGACCTGTACACACAGGCACAAAAGGTCGAATCTGACTTGATTATCATAGGTAGGCTTCCCCAAAAATGACTATGCCCATTCTTCCTGATCTCCCATAGTATTTGTATTCTAGTGCATTTTTGTAGCCCATGCCTTCCATGTACCTAGTTCCCTCATGGAGTTCAAGCCCACCTCAAATCACTCCTATCCCTGTACCGCAACACCCTACTCCAAGCTTTCCATAGTTACCCACTCAATCAGTACCCCAACTACCTTCATCTATTCCTTTTCTAGCACTACCAATGCCACCGGTCCCATTACCATTACATGCACCACTAACACCTCTACCTCTACCAGTGCCCTCCACACCTTCTAATCCTGATCCTTTCACGACATTGTTACAAGAAGTGAAATCTAATAACTCAGCCTTAAGGACGATATCGAATGAGCTTACAGTGGTGAGGAAGAAGCAAGCCGAGGCTGAATTTAGGTCGAGGAGATTTCAAACTCCACCAATTACTCGAGAGCAAGCATCTACCAGTAGAGGCCCTGAAAAGAGCGCGATGGTGCTAGCAAATGAAGAGACCAGCACAACTGAAAAGGCATACTGGTGTTCAACATGCAACGATCCTCACGGAGAAGAAACCTGCATGGTGCATATGAACTATGTGCAGACGCTTGCGAAAAGCTCATCTGGTGGGCAAGTCAATATGATCAGGGAAGTTGATCATAATTTTATGATGTCATCTTTGGAGCAAATTTTGGTTCTTACGAGATATGAGAAAAAGCTAGTAACTGTAGATCCAGTTGAGCTTGAACCTTTGAAGGTGCCTATAGAACCAAAGGTGCTAGATGAAAAAGGGTAACCTCCAGTGAAGGTGCCTAGTGCAAGGGCTAGGGAGCAAGATTCTATCAAGCTAAAATATTTATTGCCTAAGAAAACTCAAGAAAAGGTACAAACGAAAGCATCATCTTCACAACCTGCAGCAGCTGCCCAAACATAGAATGAAATGAAAGAACAGGCCAAAGAGTACCTCAAGTACCCATCATTGACCAAGCGACAAAGGGTAGAAGCTACCCAATAGTACCGAGACAAGTATGAGTGGGTCATGGAAGAAAAGGCTCCGACCATTTCAAATTATAATATTATGGAGGAAATGAAGAAGGTACCTATGAAAGTGAGCTTGTATGATGCACTACAGTTGCCTGGACAAGTTGACCTACTGCAAGAGTCTTTGAAGACTACTAAGGAACAAAAGAAAAAACCTTCCCAAATAGTGTTGGCACAAGCGCTACCAACCTCGGCCACTAGAAAGAATAGGCCGCCCCCATTTTATTTGTCCCTCAAAATGGAAGGGTGGATTGTACACAATTGTATGATTGATTCTGGTGCTGCGACTACTATCATGCCAAAGGTAGTATGTGAGGTGATGGGGATGGAATATACAAGAAGTAGTCCAGGAGTGTTGCAGCTGGATGGGACTCTGGTCAAGATAGTGGGAGTAATCAAAGACATTCCCATTGTCCTTCATAGTATGCCACAAATCACTGTCATCCAGGAAGTAGTAGTGGTTGATCTGGAGCCATACTTTAGTATGTGTCTTTCAAGGGAGTTCACAGTGAAACTAGGAGGATACCTTTCCTTGGATTACTCGCATTTGGAGATCCCATTTAAAGGAAAGAGAATTCACATATATAATGAAAAGCCATCAACTTTTCATATTGAAAAGTTGGAGGAGGAAGAAGAATCTCCAGGTGTAGTTAACATGATGACTGAAGAGTTAGAAGAGGTTGATTTGATGGAAGAAGCACTTGGTGAACTTCACCTTGAAGATGAATTCTCGCTTACGGATTTTAATGCAATGATTGGAATGGACATTGGTTGTTATACAATAACCAAACCGGAGCAAATTGAAGAAAAAGTCCCTGATTCCCTGGACCCTATCACAGATCAATTATGGAAGCTTTATTTTGATGGTGCCCGATGTAAGAATGGTGTAGGGGCTGGTATCATTTTGATCTCTCCCATGGGGTTGTAGAAGACTTATTCTTACAGACTGACTTGGAGTTGCACAAATAATGTAGCCGAATATGAAGCATTGTGCCTTGGATTGAAGAAGGCTAAAAAGTTGGGCATCAAGCAGTTGCAAATTTTTGGTGACTCCGAACTCATTGTCAACCAAACCACTAATAAATGTGTGTCTAAGCAGCATTACCTAAAATCTTACCACAATAGAGTGTGGGATTTGTTTGAATATTTTACTGCCTTGAACATTCAGGCGATCTCCCACGAGCATAACAGACACGCGGACATTTTAGCTTCTCTTGGCGCAAATTATTCTCCCACTGAGCAAATAGTCAGAAAGCCCAAGACTATCAGGGTGATCTATAGACCTTCAATCCCTGATAAGAATATTTATTGGCAAGTATTCGACAATGATGAAAAAATAGTCAATTTTTTGCTTAGAGAAGCTGCTAGCATAGATGATAGAGTGCTTGCTGAAGAAGAGAGAGAAGGAATGATCCAATTGAAGAACAATCATATTCCCAGGGGATTGATTTTACTGGAGAGTTTGTTTGACCAGAATGATAGGTTTGAGAAGCATAGGATCAAGGTGGATGCGAAGGAGTATAAGGAATTACAGCTAGAGCCTGAAAAGATCATTAAAATCGGAATTGATTGCATGCCAAAAGAATTGGAAGACATTAAGAACTTGTGCTATGAGTACCCCGACATCATTGCATGGAGCTATCAATATTTGAAAGGATATGACAAGAAAGTGATCCAACATACCATTGAGCTGCAGGAGGGGGTAAAACCCTTTCAGCAAAAGCAGCACCCTATCAACCCTAAAATCGAAGTGCTTATGAAGGCGAAACTGTTGAAGATGCTAGAAGCGAAGATAATTTATCCAATTAAGCACTCGACATGGGTGGCAAACCTGGTGCCAATATGGAAGAAGAATGGTGACATTTGATTATGTGTAGATTTTTAGAACTTGAACCAGGCATCACTAAAATATCATTACCCTCTATCGTAGATTGATCAAATCCTTCATGTGGTAGCCGATGCACAGAGATTCTCATTGCTAGATGGTTTCTCTAGTTATAATCAGATATGGGTGAAGGATGAGGATCAACATAAAATAACATTCACCACCAAGTGGGGCACATTTGCCTACCAGAGGATGCCATTTGGACTCTCAAATGCTGGCGCCACTTTCCAGAGGGCTATGGACATCACTTTCGGTGAGTTATTGAATAGAATTATTGTAATCTATCTTGATGACATGACTATGTTTTCACATCGCAGAGAGGACCACGTTTCCCATTTGAGGTAGGTGTTTGAGAAGTGTCATGAGTTTGGGATTTCTATTAATCCAAAGAAGTCAATATTTGCTATTAAATAAGGGAAATTGTTGGGTCATGTGATCTCACAAGAAGGATTGGTGATTGATCCTGCAAGGGCTGAAGCACTTTTGAAGTTACCATTGCCTACTAACAAAAAGGACCTACAATATTTCTTTGGCCAAATAAATTTCATCCGCAAGTTTATTGCTGACTTTGCTCAGGTTGTGAAGCCCATGACTGAGCTCCTAAAGAAGAATACCGAGTTTAAGTGGATGGAATCCAGAAGATGAGATTTTCAGGAAATCAAAGAAAGAATCACACAGGCTCCAGTGTTGATTAATCCTGATTATTCAAAGGACTTCATTCTCTATGTAGTGGGTGAGCAAGAGAGCTATGCTACAGTTTTAATGTAGAAACAAGAAGATGGAGATGAGAAGCCAATTACTTTATTGAGCCAAGTTATTGTACCCCATCAGGAGAAGTATAATTTCATTGAGAAACAAGTGTACGTGGTAATGAAATCATTGAAGAAGTTTCGACACTTTGTTTCCTAGAGCAAAACTATTGTTTATGTTATACATCCTGATGTTCGAAACTTCATACTCCAAGGAGAGCTAGGTGACAAAAGGGTAGGTTGGGTCTCAAATATTCAAGAATATGATGTGGAGATCCGACCAACGAAGCTAGTTCATGGGTGAGCTTTATGCTAAGAGTTAGCTAAAAGTGTCGCATCTGAATCATTCAAAATGATGCAAGAAGAAGAGGTTGGCGAAAGCATTTGTGTAAATCATATTTCAAGTAATCATGATTGGATAGAAGAGCTTATTGATTACTTTACTATTGGGAAGTGTCCATCATACCTTGATGCTTCGCAACGTTGGAGGTTCAGGTTGCAAGCGCTCAAGTATGTTATGTTACCTAATGGGCTATTTCACAAAAATATTGATGGAGTTCTTCTTAGATGCATGAAGGAATCTGAGAAAGAAAGAATACTAGAAGAATTTCATTCTAGGCTATCTGGTGGTCACTATGCAGGAAGGCCCATGGCCTTAAAAATTATTCGAGTGGGCTATTTTTGGCCTACTCTGTTCGTAGATGCTCATAAAGTTGGTCAGCATTGTGATAGTTGCCAGTGATACGTTGGAAGGATCAGAAAAGGAGCACTGCCTCTACGCCCAATTCAAGTCGAAGCGCCATTCCAATAGTGGGGTCTTGATTTTATCAGAGTCATCGAGCCACATTCTTCCATAGATCATAAATATATCTTAACGACAACTGACTATTTCACTAGATGGGCGGAGGCTATTCCTACCAAGAAGGTTGATCAAGCGACCATCATTTCTTTTTTAGAAGGAATCATTACTCGATTCGGCATCCCTAATTCAATTATGACTGATAATGGAACTCCATTCATTGGAGCCAAAATCATAGAGTTCGCTAGCAAATATGACATTTATCTCAAGACATCATCCAATTATTACCCGTAAGGGAATGGTTTGGCTGAATCTACCAATAAAAATTTGCTATAAATTTTAAAAAGGATGTTGGGTAGTAATAAAAGAAGTTGGCACTTGTTGTTGAATTAGGTGCTTTGGGCAGATCGCATCTCTGTGAAAAAATCTATTAAAACATCTTTGTATTCCTTGGTGTATGGGAAAGAAGCCATTCTCCCCACTCACATTGAGCTTCCAGTACTCCAAACATTGCAGTTATTTCAAGATGAAGATGAAGAGTATGATCCTATGAGTGCAAGGTTGGCACAATTATTGTAGTTAGAGGAGGATAGAGAGCAATCCTATCAAGCATTTTTGAGCACATAAAAGAAATGCAGAAGTGGTTCGGGAAGAAAACAACTGAACGCAATTTTTAGGTGGGAGATTTAGTTCTAAAATGGAACGAGAAGAAGGCTAAGCCAGGAAAACACCATAAGTTTGATGCTATCTAGGAAGGCCCTTTTCAAATTTCTGTAGTTAATTCAGCAAATGCTTATCATCTTCGTGACATGGAGGGTTGGGATCTTCCTATTCTAGTTAATGGTCTTCATTTGAAGGCCTATATTCAATGAAGAGATTCTGATGAGGTACCATCTTGTACATATGTAAATATTCTTTTTAGTGTTTTATTTGCTTTAAATTACTGATGGTATTTATAAAAAATAAAAAAATAGCGATTATTAGGCACAAAAGAGCAAAGTTTCACCCCCTCTCGAAGTGTTGCAACAGAATTAAAAAAAAAGGGGCGCTTTCAGATGCTTTCACCCAAGGAGAGAATGCAAGCCTCAGGCGCCCCTTTGGAGGTGAATGAATATAAAAAGCAGAGTATATATATTCGAAGTCGTGTTCGCCCCAAAGGGGGTGACACAACTGATCACCCTTGGTTGGGGTGAACTCGTTGATGGCTTTGATATCCTCTTCGGGCGAAGACGAATACAAAATCGACATCGCATTCACCCCAGATGATGGGTGAAATGGTCGTTCACCCTTAGTTTGGGAACACGTCATTTAAGAGTGATAGAACGATAAGGATTTATTTTTAATTTAAAAATAAAAATAAAAATAAAAATAAAAAAGGAGTTCATGCATTTTGGTTTTTAAGAGGCTTTTAACCCCTTTTTAGTAAAAAAAAAGAGAAAGAAGAAAAAGAAAGAAAATTTACTTTAAAAGCGATTTTGTTTTTTTAGAAAATCAGATTTTCTAAATATGGGAAAAAGGGGGTGAAAGAAAGAAGCTTTAAAGGGAAGTTGTTCGCCATACAATAACCAGGCATATTGAAGGCACCCCAAAATGATTCGCTCTTATGATTTTTGAAGCGATGAGAATATCGACAGCCCATAAAGTGATTTCCCGAAGAGAAGGGAGTGTGCATTTCCTTTTAGAAGCACATTGCAAAGACAATCATGCCCTCAAATACGTGGCAGCTATCAGAGAGCATGAATGCAGGTAAAGAGGTGTTTTGAAGGTATTTAATTTAAACATGCACCTTGCAGAATATTTGTGTTCCCGAGGAAGAGAATACCTATCATTGGTTGTCAAGTGACAGATTTATTTTCCCAAGCAAGCTTTAGCAACCAGGGCACGGTTTACAATAAACTTACATGGCAAGGAGGGCACTCTTCCCTAAGATGATTTGGTAGTGAATCAAAGGTGGTACCATTAGGACATTGGGAATGGTGCCAGGTGAGCGAACCAATGCTTATGATCTCCCAAAAGTGCCCAGATTAATTCGACATTTATTGTGGTAGATGAAAGAGTGCTCTATATAAGGGACCAGGTAAAAGCTCACAGTTTAATTATTTTTAAATTTTTACCATCGTTGTATTTTGAACTATCATTGTAGGAGTTTTTAGAGAATATTCAGAGTATTCGTCAGGAGGAAGATACAATGGGGAAGTGAAGCAAAGAGCCTAAGGATGTTACAGAGGCTGCAGAGCCCAAAAAGTCAAGATCTAGAGCTAAGAAGGCTCGAAAGAATGACTATGTCGACTTGGACCCGTATGATGACACCATGGCAGAGATTGGTGACTGTATCATTACTCACAAAGGTGTAGAAATATTACGGTAGGATGTTGAATTAGTGGTGAACCAGGGAGTGACATCACATAGTTGGCTGACAGTGCCCTATCATTCATAGTTGTTTTGGTACCTATGCCCGCCAGTTCATCCATACCCAGAACTAGTGTGGCTCATCGCTCAATTTTATGACCCATTCACCAGAGTAGTGAGAAATTCCAGGAGGGAAATTCTCTTTACTATCACCCCAGATGAAGTACGAGAGGCATTCTCTTGTGGTCTAAAGCCTCCTTCCTAGGGGTCCATAAAAAACTGCATACTGATGAACAGGAAGATAGATATGTCTCCACAGTAACAATGCACCAATTTATGGAGACCCAACTGATTAAGGAGCCACCGATGGGGCAACTTCCCAATTTACCAAAGTCGCTCTCAGAATTCAAAAGTTTAGATATTTATTCGATGTTGGCATGGGTCATCGGTTTACCTTTAGATGATACTGTGCATAAGTGGCAGGTGGCCTTAGCACAATGTATTTTTTGGGTGGAGTTCTATTCTCCTACAGCTATGAGGTAAGGCACCAACCCGATATTTTTTGATTGGGCTGATTTTATTTCCCGAAGGTTGAATTTTCAGTTGGAGAAGTTGCAGATTGGAGAGGAAAAGTCATTCAGGCACTCTTCATTTTTTATATGGTTTTTCTTTTTCCAGCTTCAATGGCGCTTTCCTTTTATTGCAGTGACACAGATGGGTGAGAATAATGAACCTTTATCAATTTATATGTGGACTTCCATTTTGACAAAAAAGGAGTATTTTATTTTAAGTGGTTTTTGGAGAGTTGGGGGGGGGGGGGGGGGGGGGGGGGAGAGGGGGGGGGGAAAAAAGAGGGGTTTTTTCGGGGGGGGGGGTGGTTTTTTTTGGGTTTTTGCTACTAAGCATGTTTTTGCTATGGAAGTAGTGTGCCAGTTAGATTACGTGAATGATGTGTATGGGGTTGGACATGGGAAGAAAACTACATGCAATATGTCATTTAAATTTGGTAGTATAGAGGTGAGCCAAGTAGGACAGAATCGGCTCCTTACAGTTGTGCTGCAAGATTTGGGACTCATAGAGCTACCACAACATTGGAGGTATGACCCATTGGGCAAATTTTTAGCTATAATAAAATGTAAATCATTCCATTGTTGCCCTCGATCGGATATTCAGAAGAACCAAAATAATTTTGATGGGCCGGATATGAATTGGCATATTGAAAATATGACATCACTTCCACCTTGGCACGACTATTATGAGCAAGAGGTGGAGTATAATCTGGCTAGGTATAAATCCCAAATCCCTCCGCCAGGTTTATTTAGCCAAGTTAAAGAAAGTGAGCCCGAATGGACTGAGGAAAAAATTATGAATTGGTGGATAATGCGGGTTCATCGAGGGAAGCCGACAACTCCTTATGGGCTGAAGTTAGATGAAGCATTTTTAGAGCATTATGATGAGTATGTTGATTCATATCAACCCATCACCTTCACCAATATTCTATCATAAAGTTTTCAACATTCTAATAGTGGTGAAGGTGACACAGAGGGAAAGCATCCATTGGTTGAGGAAGAGACTCCAGAGGAAGAAGAGCAACAATATGTGTCTAAACAGAGATCGTAGTGGATGAAACAAAAAGTTGAAGTGGTACCTACATCAAAAAAGCAAAATGTGCCAAAAGTACCACCACTTCCCAAAGTGGTGAAGAGACCAAGAATGGGTGCCATTACTACTTCTACTATGGAAGTTTTAGTTGTGGTGGTTCCTATAGTTCCTATTGTTTTAGCAGTAGTTATTAATCCCTCAATGGAAACAGAGGTCCCGACTATGGTTGCACAACTATTTTTGATGGCTCAGCAGCAGGTGGAAGATCACCAGTCGAAGAGCTCCCAAGTAGAGGTCATAGATGATGAAGATAATGTAAATATTGAGGAGAGGGTGGAAGCACAACAAGAAGAAGTGATTTCATAGCCACCCCCATCACCATGTCACATGATGCCCACGCCCGAAGGTACATCTTCTTTTCCCTCTTCTTCTTCTCTAGAGCATGTGGTGACTTCAGTTTTACTTCCATCATCTTCTATTTCTATTTCTCTACCCTTTGGTATGCCCTCCATATCTCTTTCACTTCCTTCATCTTCCCTTTCTAAAGTCACTATTGTTCCTACTTCTATTCCCATTTCTTTGGCCTCCATTTCTTTTAGTTCATATGCATCAGGGCTGAATCCCTTTTTGTGCCCCTCCCCTTCTATCATCGCCACCACTACCATTGAGGTTGTAAGCATGCAAGCTCCTCCTAGAGTAAGTGTAACAATAGCCAAACCTGGTTCTTCCATTCAAACCACCATTTTAGTTCCCCCTCTTCTAACCATCTCATCCGCTTCTATTGAGCCTAGCCGTTCAGAAGCTATAATTCCCTTCACCCCATTTTTGGAGATACAAGCATTGCCCAATGTGCAGGTAGCGCAAAAATAACCTGACGTTGAGAAGATTAATCGAGCGCACCTGAGTTCTTCGTAGTGGTTGAAGAGCAAGAGGTGAAAGGAGGCCTTGGCTCTAGCTCGACCAATTAAGAAAGTTGCTTTCGATCCAGTCGCCATGGAGGCTCACACGACTAAAATCACTCCCTTGGTTCAAAATCCGCAAGGAGAAATGTTGTCGAGTGATTACGTCTGTGAGACTATAACTGAAGACCTCACCAAGATAGATCCGACTAAAAATATGGGTAATATACAGGTTGATATGAGCTCGGTGTACTTGCATGGTGAGCATTATAAGGAGAAGTATTTTGAAAATGAAAATAAAATTATTGAGCTCAAAAATGCCTTGGCAAAAAGTAGAGCACAAGAGGAGAAGACCGCAACTAAAAATGAACACTTGCATCGACAGGTTGGAGTGCACCTAAAAGAGAGAGATGCTGCCCGAATAGAGATGCATAAGCTCCAACAGTAGCTTGAAGACATGAAATATCAGCTAGCAGAGAAGGTTACGCAGGCTACTAGTTTTTCACCAAAAAGCGTCAAGGAGGCCCATCTTCGCTCAACCCAAAACTATGAGAAGTTGGCCACACAGGCAGTCCAAGTGTTGCATTATTTGTGGGAAGCACAAATATAGATCCAGTTGGGGTAGTAGTTGATTGATAACATGGAGGAAAGGCTAGAGCCATATATGGAGATGGTAGTAAAAATTTAGGCCCTAGCCAATGCCAACCTACGTATTCACCCTCTAAGAGAAATGGATCATGCCTAGTCAACTGCCAAGGTCACGTTGTATAGTTATTTTCAAAGGATGGACCTGGTAAGAGAAGGTCGAACAATCCTCAACACCATCGAGCGAGAGCATACCATTTCCATGACTCACTTTAATACTCTTGTCGAGTTGGGATTTCTGGACTTTATAGATGAGTGGGGTGAACCCTTGCCACTGGAGCAATTGGAGGTGATCTGGAGGAAGTTCATGGAAGATACCTCCAAGATCGATGCATGGGAGGAGCCTCTCATGGAAGCACAGGTATTGCCCCTGATGCAAAAATACACACGCCTAGAGCTATCGTTGTATGAGTTGGCTCAACGAGCGAAGCGCCTCAGCATGGATGATATTCAAAATCTTTACTTTGTTTATGAGTCACTAAGTGTCCCATGCCTATTCACTACTCATGCTTGGAAGGAGGTAGTCACAGCCTATGAAGTAATTTTTGAGAGCCTCAAAGAATAGGAGGAGAAGGCAGCAATAGAGCATGCAACGGCAGAGAAAGCAATAGAAGAAGTGGAGCGAGCCGAAGTGCTCAAAGTGGTGGCCGAAGTTGAAGAAAAGGAGAAAGCTGAAGAGGAGGCACGTCGAAAGGCATCTACAAAAAAGGTGCCAGCCAAGGTGGTTGGTAAGAAGACTCCATGATAGCCCAATGGATAAAGGCCTAGGATCGCTTGCATCCATGCGAGCTGGATACCCCGTGAGTCACCAAAAATGTTGGTAGTTTTGTACTTTGCCACATTGGGATTTTTGTTTTATTTTGATGGAGCAATTTTGATTGTAATGCGGTAGTATTTATCTTGAAATATTATTGTGGATCGATTTCATATGTTACTTTTCTGTTTGCATATGTATTCTTTTAGCATCGAAGTGATGAATGTTTAAAAGGAGAAATAAATTTAGAACTTCATTTGGGATTCAAGTTTGCTACATTCAAAAGGCACTATGAATTGGAGACGCCTTCGGTTCTGTACACTCTACAAAAATAAGAAAGGAAAGGCGAAGGATTGAAAGATTCAAAAGTGCCCAAAATATGGAACGTGAAAGGTGCGTTCACCCCAAAAGGGGGTGAAAGCTCCATTTGCCCCGCCTTGGGGTGAACGTGATGTGAAAAGGTGATGAAAGGGAGGCATAGCAATAAAAGGCGTGCAACAAAATGAAATCGTGTTCACCCTGGTCGAGGGGTGAACATCTTGTTCACCTCTCCCATGGGTGATGCACCCCAAAAAACCAAATGAAATCATGATCACCCTGGTCGAGGGGCGAACATCCCGTTCACCTCTCCCATGGGTGAACGCGTTCCCAAAATGACATCGCATGAGCGTGCCAAGTAAAATGAAATTGGGTGAACACGCCTACAATGGGGTCATGTTGACAAGTTGATATCATAGTCGCCTTAATGGGAAGGTGACTGTCTTTGTCGCCTATTTTAAGGGTGAACGTGATTATTAAAAAGACAGGGTGAACTGTTGGACATTTTGAGTCCATGGAGTTGTCATTGATGTCAAGGCATGAAGTTTTCATTGATGCCAAGAAGTAAACCACTGGTGATGTCAAAAGGTCAAAATAAGAAATGTCAGAGGTTGATGAAAAAGGGCTTCATAATATTCTTTTTAATATTATGTGAAGCAAAACATAAAGGGTTTTATTAAAACCATGGTGGACAAAATAAAGGTTTTTATTAAAAACCATAATGGGAAAAAATAAAATGTTTTGATTAAAACCTAAGAAGGCTTTTTATAAAGCTAAGATATTTAAATATTAATTTATAAAATTTAAATTCTAAAGAATTTAAATTATTTATAAATTAAAATATTTAAATGCAAAAACCTTAGTTCCAACCTCCATAAACTCACCTCCGTCGACATGCATGGAATGATGGCACAAGGTATTTATACCTTAGCCAAAGCATTGGAAAAATCATTTGAAAATATCCTCCGCAATATTTGGTGCAAGACTCATGTGAATTCTGTATGGAGAAGCACCTTTGAAGCACTACGTGGAGCAAGGAGATGTGGTGGAGAAAGGAGCCAAAAGACTCTAAAGGGAAGTGAAGGCATAAGGCGTATATTGCACCTTAGTGGAGCAAGGTGAGCGCTTGGCTCACACGGCATGGAAGCCATGGCCAAGGCACTGCAATAGCAGTGGTGCAAGTTTGAATCCCATAATTTGTAGAGAGGGCAAAAAAAGCTTTTTATAATTTTATTTTTAAATTATTGCTTTTGCCAAAGTTGTGTGGAGGGATAAGGTGTAAATAAATTGTTTTATTTAGCTAAATGGTAAATAGTGAATTTTGCGAGGGTAACATTGTTTGTACCTTAGAAAAGAGAAATTGATTTATTGCATTTAGTAATAAAATGAATTATTTAATTTAAATGCAATATTGAGAAAGGAGTTATAAGTAGAAGTTGTGTTATATTTTAAAGGGAATTTTTGATGAAATTTATGATGTTGAAATTTATTGTTGATATGGAGCAATAAGGTGTATTTGGATTTTAATTTATCTTTGTGATTAAGGTAAATTGTGAAAAGTGTTAGGGTGATAATTCTTGTCATCTAACCCCTTGTACTTGGCAAAGAAAGTTGTGATATTTGATCTAGGATTTTGAAGTTCATTCTACATCAAAGAATAAGGTATGGGCATATTCTTCCTTGGTTGAGTTGATTGATTGATTTTCTAAAAAAAAACTTTGGAGTGAAAAGGACTTTATTAGATTTTCTTATTGAGTTGTTGAGCTATATGTGAAGATTTTTTTATAAGCATTGTTGAGTGTGTTTTGATTTAATGCTTCAAGGTTTTCTGGAATAAAAAGAGTTGTTGATAAAACCTTGTTTTATAAGCATTTTTGTTGAAGTGATTAAATTGAGTGAAGAACTTGAACTAGGGTTTGGAAAGAACATGAGTATCATTGTTATGTGAGATTGATTTATAAGCATTTTTGGATACATTTGAGTGAGTGTTCATGTGATTAGACTAGGTTTTGTGAGCAAGGATTATTTCATTGAGTGATTGGTTGAGTAGAGTTGGTTGAGCCTAGTCAAGTGAATGTGTTGAAGTGACTGTTAAAGTTCTGTGAAACAAATTATTCTATATTCTGAATTGAGTTGAGAAAGTGATTGATATTCTTGTGAGTGTGAAGCATATTGAGTCTCTAACAATTCTCTATATATTTCTAAGAGAGTGATTGAAAGTAATTGAGTATTGAGGTGAATGTGAAGCATATTGAGTCTCTAACAATTCTCTATATGTTTCTAAGAGAGTGATTGAAATTAATTGAGTATTGAGGTAAATGTGAAGCATATTGAGTCTCTAACAGTTCTCTGTATGTTTCTAAGAGAGTGATTTAAAGTGATTGGGCATTGTGATGAATGTAGAGCATATTGAGTCTCTAACAATTCTCTTTATGTTTCTATGAGATTGGAAAAGTTCTAGTAAGGACTTGTTGAGCAGATTTGAGGTAAGTATTTTGAGAAGACTTGTGGATATATTTGTGTGAGCTTTTGTGAAATCTTACAATATAGATTGAGAGTAGATTTGGATAAGTTCTAGTGAGGACTTATTGAGCAGATTGGACAAGTTCTAGAGAGGACTTATGGACAAATTGGTGTGATATTTTGTGGAAGCTTACAAGGCATATTTGAGACAAATCTTTGAGAAGACTTGAGATTAGAGTTGATTGATTTATTTTTTCAAACCTTAGGTTAAGCTTTGGCACAAATCTAGCATAGTTGATTTGATATTGATTCAAGCTTTGTGTTAAGTCTTGAGGACAGAGATTGAGGATATATTTGTGCTAGACCGAAGGACTGTGTTTAGTGTAGATCAAAGGACAGAGATTGAGGACATATTTGTGCTAGATCGAAGGACTATGTTTAGTGTAGATCAGAGGATAGATATTGAGGACAGATTTATGCTAGATCGAAGGACTATGTTTAGTGTAGATCAGAGGAAAGATATTGAGGATAGATTTGTGCTAGATCGAAGGACTATGTTTAGTGCATATTTGAGATGGAGCTTTGAAGGTGATCGAGTATAGAGAATGACAATCTCTAGTGGATAGAGATCCATTAGCCATGGCAGTGAGCATAGGAGTCTTCAATGGATAGAGATCCATTAGCCAGAGCAGTGGGGGTAGTAGTTCTTCTAGAAGATCACCAGTCAGAGCTAAGGAGAAAGGAGTTATCCTATGGATAGAGATCCATGAACTTGATTAGGGGATTGGTGTCTCCTTTGGATAGATATCCATAAATATTGTAATAGGGAAAGGATTCCCAAGAGATTGATTAAGAAAATTTTAGTGAAATATTTTCTTTATGGAGTAGCCCTCTTTGGGTGAACCACATAAATTTGGTGTCTCTATTGTGTGTGATGATTTGTGCATTGCTTTGATTACTTATGTTAATATTGCTATCTATACATTGCATAATATTGATTGGGAAAGAAAAGTAAAAAGTGGTCTTACACTGTTCACCCCCCTCTCAGTATAAGCTTGTGTTATTCATGAACGTGATCAGAATGTTCAAATATTAACAATTTTCACCTTAAACAAAAATTATTTTTTTTTCACGATCAACAAGATATGTAATTAATCAAAGGCGTATTCTCTGGCAATGTTCAAGTTTCAAAGGCACCCAAATTAGGTTGTGATAAGCATTAAATAATGGTGGCAATGAGTAACTCAAATGATGAATCCCAAGCAAAGAAGAATGTCATGTTAAAAGCACAGGAATATTTTCATGATTTCTAAAGTGGGAGTGCATTTTCAAGTTATTCAACATCTCTTAATTTTCTATGCATCAACGCCTAAAATGCTGATTTCCTAGGAATGTTTCCTTGAAAGATGGATCGTTTTTCCAAAAGGATAAATTTTCAATATTTTCGAGGAGGAATTTTCTCACTCTGGTTACTGATCTGCAATAATTTTTTTCTTCATGTACATTTAATGAAAGAGGTGAAACCCTCTATAAATATTAATCAAATTTCCATTGTAAATGAGGTTAGACATTTTGTGAGAAAACTCTCCAAGTTCTATACATCAATAGAAGACACCAGGCTTTTGAATTTGCAAGTGATTTTGTGTGCAATATCCTTCTTTACTCATGCATTTCTATTTCACATTCATGTTCCTTATTTTCTGTGAAGTTTAAAATTCTGAATTTGAATTTAAATATTGCTAGTGAAGGAGTGAGTGTTGGAGTGTTATTTTGAAGGTTCCACAAATTTACAAGTAAATTATGCTACTTTTCTTTTATTATATGCTATTTCATGCTTGGGTATTATATGATATTTCATGCTTGGGTGATTTCCTGCTATTAGTCTGCCCCAAATCCTACGCATTTGGCCTGTGGCCATATTTCCCATTTCTTTCCATATTTTCCAATTCCTTTCCTGCAACTCTAGTCTTTAACCAGTGTAGGATTTAGTTTGGGAGCCAACCCTCTCTAGAGATTAACATGGAGGATATTCCTTTCCTCTAATCATTCAATTTTGGCCATGTCTAGGGTGCACAAACATAGTTTTTGTTGATTAGGCAGATATTTGACCAGCAGTACTGCAGTTGACTAATATATGGTCTAACGACCATCGAAAAGGGGGTGGGGAGGATTCGAGGGAAATAAATGGAGAGATAAGGGAGTACAGGTATGTTGGAAAGAGGATGGAATATGGGGGAATGTTAGAGGTTGACCAAAACCCTACCAATCGATAGGAAGGTTGGTCAGTGGGGTGGTCGATCAACAAAAATGGTTGATCAATTTAGAGAAGGTGAGGGGATAAAACAAAGAATGATATTAGGAGAACAATCTCTCCAAAACCACCTTATGAAATCCTTTGGAACCTCCACCTGTGCACCTTTTGGAAAGGAATACCAAAGCCTCCTTTTGGCTATAAATTGACCTTAAAATTATGCAACTAGTCTTCCAATAGCAGTAATTTTTCCTCTATTCTTCTATTATTCAATCTCCAAATAAGATAGATTTTTCTTGCCTTCCTCAAGGTAATTCTAATTACCCTCTGACTTGTGAGGGGTATTTGATGCAAGGGTAATTTTTACCTTGTACCACCTCAAGAGCTTCACAAAAATTGATGCTACATGCTATCCCAAGCTAATTCCTCACAACAACTAGCCTAGGATCTGGTGCACTAGCAGCAAAACAATACTAGTCACCTAGCAATGAAGTTGGCACTTTGCCTCCCTTCTTGCAAAAACTATCATGTGGCTCTGATTACCAATGATATGGAAATATGAAACATGAAGCTAATTATTCCATTATGTGCACTGAATATATAATACATGCAAGGAATCACATAGGTTACAGTGGTTGTAACAATTTTTCATGCAAGGCCAACCACTTGTAACTAAAAGATATGTAGGGAAAACCACCTACCAAACATGGATGCCAACAAACAACTAACTGCTAGAATATATAAGATGTCTCTAACAACCTAACCATGCATCCTAACAACTCGCAAACACATATCCAATATGGGTATACTATACCTCACATATTACAATGCAAGAAATAAGAAATAATAATAACTTAGGCTTATAATTAAGACTAAGTTACAATAATAATATCCTCAACATCTTCATCTCTCAATAATTATTGGGACTCTCTGGATAGAGAGATAAATAATTCTATTATTTTACTAATCTATTTGTGTTTTTATTTTTTATACTCTGCTATTTTTAAATTTCACTCTTTCATGATATTTCTCAACTTACAAAATTATAAGTTTCAAGTAATATCATGAAATAATGCAATTCAAAAATAGTAGACTATAACAAATCAAAACACATATATAATCCAAATAATAAAATGATTTTATTACTCAAAAAATAGAATACAATGCAAGCAATCTCTAAGAAAATATTTGAGGCTATAAAATTGCATCTATTACTCATGCTTTTTATAGTAATGGGTGCATCTCTCTTTATACAATAATTTGTGTATTAGAAATCCATCGTATTGAATATGGAAGGTCACCCATATGGAAATTTGGTAGTTCACCTTTTGTGAGTTAGAAGGTCATCCATATAGAAATATGGTGCTTCACCTTCCATGAGTTTCAACATGCATATTATATGAAAATTACATAAATGTGACTTCCTTTTGTATTTTATCTTTTACTTATGTGTCAACATAGCTAGAGATGCATTTTGGCTATGAAAATCTAAAAATATAAAATTACTATTTTTATTAAGTATTTTGTTTTGTATTTTTTTAGCACCTCTAAAGCATTTTTCACAAATATATCAGCAACTTGTTTATGATATATTTTCCTACAAAATTTGTTGTTCTCTCTCTAATCTTTCCAACACTTCTTGAATGGATCAAAATGAAGTCCCAAGCAAAAAGTTGTGCCCCTAATAGTGTGATTAGAATCAAAAAATTAAATTTTGAGCATTTTTTAGAATAAAGCCATGCTGCAAAAAGATCGCATGCCTGAAACTTTTAGAATCTATCAAAATATGGTGGATAAATAGTCAAGTTGAAATATGAGGAATTAGAGCAATTAAAATCTTCTACACTAAATGATTTCTCTTGGAAGAAATTTTGGTCACTAGAGTCACTCCCTAAGGCATCAACATTTATTTGGTTAGCATTCCAAATCAATATTCTTATAGCAAAGAGTCTAAAAATAAGAGGATTTCATGGTCCTTTCAATTGTACCTTGTGTGAGAAGTATCAAGAAACATCATACCATTTACTTCTTCATTGTCCCTTTGCTTACACCATTTGGGGCTACTTTTTCAAAACTATGAGAATATATTGGACATCTCCATAAACAATGAAAGAGTTGATGAAATATTGGATTAACTATTTCAAAGGTAAAACAATATGTATTCTATGGAGTATTGGTCCTACCATTATTTATTGGAATTTATGGGTTAAAAGAAATAATAGAATTTTTAAACATAAAACTCAAAAGCATTCCCAAGTTTGGAATCATATTATTGCATCTCTTACATAATGTTTACAAACATTGTGCTTATCGTAGAAATTCTCAAGTGTAGAATAAAAGGTTCTAGCCTCTTGGTTACATGATTTTAATATACATGGATGGGTCATCTATGACAATGGAGATAACACAAAGAATTTGCTTAATCTATGGTAAAATAAAAATATCTAGAAGTTGGGTTTACCAAAGTTTATTTTGATGATTCTTATAAAGAAAATCTAGGCTAAGCCAGTGGAGGTGGTGTTTTTAATTAATGAGGGTAAAATTATCCTCACTAACTTAGAATCAATGGTAAATTTAACTAAAAATTATGTAGAATTTAGGACACTTCTTACAAGGATTAAAATTGTGAAAAAGAATAAAATTTTATTTAAATTGAGGGGGATTCATAAATTATCATTACTACTATCAACAACAATGTATGATAGAATTGAACAAATAGCATTATTGCTAATGTTCATCATTTATTATTGAGGGCAATATCTTAGAAATGTGAGCATATCTATAAAGAAGGAAGTTGAGTAGCAGATAATTTAGCCAATCATATTGTTGATCTTTGTCTTAGTCAAATTCAAATTTTAGAAGGCAACTAAACAAGTGATAATTTATCTCTTAATATAAATTTTGTCAAAGATGATTACAAAAACATAGTAGTTTAAGGAATATGAAGAATATATTTGATAGAAAAGTGAAGAATATCTTTGTTAAAAGGACAATATGGATATGATTTAATTGACTCGATAATAATGTAATATTTTGGTATTTTGATAGGAATGACCCCCAATAGAAACCACATATAACTTATGAAAAAATAATAATAAATATTATAATTATTATATTACTATTATTAATTATAACACTAGTAAAAGTAAATAAATAGCTAAAATAAAAATAAAATAAGAATAAATTATGAAATCACTATTAATAGTAATACAATAATAACATTAAAATTATGAAATGGTGTTACATCAATTGGTTAAATTCCTCAACTTTCAAGGATGATACCCAAGTTTGAATCTTACCAATCAATACATGCATAATTTCTAAGTTGTAATACCACTATGTGACCATGAGGTAATATGGGTGGGAATTTAAATGGCTAATTATGGTCTTGAATTATATGTGGTATTGAATTATATTATAATAATATATTACAATTAACATCATAATAATATAATAATAATAATTTTTTATTGATTGGTGGAAGGGGTTTTGAAAGGATCCCTAAATATTTTACAACAAAGGACCATCAAAAGATATGGTCCTTCAAAGAAGAGTTGAAGGAAAAAGTCTCCTTATCAAGAAAACAACAAGAAACAAAAACCAGCACAAAAATTCATGCTTGAACATCCAATTTAAAATAGAGAATCCAGCTCTCAAGATTCACCAAAATAAAGAATTAAATTTGAAAATAAAAATCCTGCCTAAGAAAACTAAAACTAGATCTAAAACAAAGATTTAAAATGAAAACAAAGATTCCTACCCATAGGTATCACAATGAATAAGCTTATAGAAGAAAAATAAAGGTCCCACGGACCACCAGGAATAGAAGGGACACTTGAAATATGATCTTCCAAACTAGAGCCCAAAATAAAAAATCCCAAAAAAACTAAACTCAAATCGAACCAAGAACCACCAACCATGTCAAAAAGGAGCTGCAACCAAAAGCAACTACCAAGAACTCCCTGAAGCACCTCTAAGGATTAGAGACTTTGAGGACAAATGGCTAGGAAACTAGAGAAAGGAAAAGGGTCCCTCAAACCAACAGACAAATATAATAAAAAAATAATGTAGATAAACAGGGCATAGTCAAACTCTTCATCGCACCCACAAAGGATTAAAAAAAAAGGGCTCAACACAAGGGCCTCTATAACTTGCACAGACCATCATAACCCCACCAACAAGCCTACAAACAAGGCCAATTAGGCCCATAGAAAGTAGGTGCTACTAAGACCTCTCTATAGAGGTTATATTGGAATATCATGGCCCCCAAAGGTAAAACAAACCCATAAAAAATATCCTAAGCAGGAAATATCCACCACACCATCATCATGGACCCTGTTGGTCCCCATCTAAAGTATAATTGAGCCCATAGAAATCTATTGGATAAAAATACACCTCTAGAACTCTACCATTGAGGCCATCGTGGAAAACATTAGCCCCCCCAAAGGATAAATGACACCACAGATGCCAGAGCAAGAAGAAACTTTGAAAACCCCTTCCTTGTCAAACAAACCCTCACCCAAGGTCAAAAAACCCATATAAAATAGGTTCCACTAGGATCCCTCCATAGAGGCCATCTCAAAATATCTCACCCCCCTAAAAGCCAAGCAAACCCCCAAAGAACAACCTGAGAAGAAATATCCATAACACCACCACCATGGACCCACATAGCCCCTACCCAAAGGCCAACCCAACCCAAAGAAAGCTACCTAATAGATATACCTCAAAAACCTTTCCACTGTGGCCATCATGAATGATATTTCCCCCCAAAGGCCAAACGACACCACAAATTCCAAAATAGGAAAGAGACTTTGAAAACCCCATCCAAGCTAGACAAACATTCTATCACCCAGTCCAACCTCAAGGTCCTTTAGGTTTGTAGAAATCCTGGAACACATCCATGAGCCCAGCTAGCAAAAGGAAAAGGAAGCTTCACCTAACAAAACCCCGATAATGATACAAACCTCCAAAGAAAGAATGGTACTAGCCCAAAAAATACCTAAAATTAGATCACATAATAAACCCTCCTAAAGCAAAAGCCTATGAGATCAGAAGCAAAAATAAGAACCATCCAAAATGTAAACCAAAAGGCCTTACAAACCTTGCAAGGATATGAAAATCACCTAGAATAAAATGGGAAATATGACCTCCTTCTCCCATACCCAGAGTAGGAGGCCTCCATATTCATAGAACTATATGGTCCATCTAATAATACTAATTCTAATGTTATTATATTATTATTATTATTATTATTATTATTATTATGAGGTAACATCATAATAACATTAAAATTAGTATTATTATATTATTAATAATAACACAAGCTTATTATAATTATCAACATCATCATTATGATGATGATGATGATGTTTTTATGTGAATATATACAATTGGATTTTTAACACCAAGTTATAAATACAAAAAGATAAATAAATATATAATGATTAATTAGGGTTTTACTACCAACTTACATAACATACACAACACAAAAATATATATGGTTATAAAGAAATACGATGTGCTTACTCAAGTACAATATTATGCTAAGAACTTCAAAATAGTGGAGGCTAAGGCTTAGTAGCCCAAGGGCAAGTATAAGTATTTGAAAAAAGTGGGAACCCTATTGGATACTATGAATGAGAAGGATACCCTACAATTAATTATTTAGTGAGACTATGAATATTAATGTAGACTTTCAAAAGACAAGAGGTAATCTTCCAAATAATGAGGGAAATTCATATTGTTCTTATGATTATCTGAGCAAGTTGGCCTATTAGAACATCTATTATGTGTAAGAAGATATTATCATCAATAATGTCTTCTCTTTTTGGCCTCTCAATTAAAATTATAAGGGCAGAGGATGTTGAATGTTGTCTAATTTGAGTTGTTGGCCAAGACTGACATTGAATTATGTAATCATATGTATGCCTATAGATAATCATTAAATAATAAGTTTTACTATTATTTAATGTAATTATACCTATGGACCCATGGTTCAACCTTATTAAATTTAAGCTTCACTAACCATTATGTCTAATGTGATGTTACCAAGGGTTTAGTAACTAGTAATTATATCATTGAGGTTTTCATATTTAGTATAAGTATCCCTCAACCACCTAATGCATTGGACTAGTGTTATCTTATCTTGATTATTTGTATGGGTGGTCATAGGCACACTTTCATTTTTCGTATCAATTGCTTTTCCTTTTTGCTCCATGGTGTCTTGCTATATGATTTAACTTGATATACTACTTACATTCATTTTGGTAAATTATTATAAAACCCAACATAAGTAAGTAAAAAGTACATGAAAATTAATATTGATATTGGTGACTAAGAATTGATTTAAGGCACTCTAAACCATTATTTATTTTATGTATTAATAGAACATAAATATCTAAATATGAGGGTTCCATAAAAATTGCTAAATATCTTTCTTGTGATAACTATATAAAGTTTGTTAATCACCAAACATTGTTTTACAACCATCATCAATGTTAATATTTATGAGATAGTGTAAAATCATCCTCCAACTCTATATTTAAGCTTTCATACATACCAAATTTATTTTTTTCCATACATTCAAATCAGATTTGTCTTTGATCTTCATGACCTTGAAATCCTTCCAAAAATATGAATTGTCTAAATAACTAAAACTTTGTGAGCATATATCTTCTTGTATCTAGAATAAATCATGTACTTCCCAATGATCTTGTTGTAATTTTTAAGTTATTATCATTAACTAGAGAAATTAGAAGCTTTGATCATCAATATGTTATAAGAGACAAAAAAAATATGAATGATACACAATATTGCACCCATATATTCTCATCAACACTTAAATTGGAAAATCAAATACATAAGATGAGGAAAAGTGAATTGGTGAATGGTATGAGGAACAACTAACCCTTAATTACACACACATATTTATAATCATGCAAGCATGTCTTTATTTGATGATGGATTTATCTTATTTTTAGTTTAACCCTACTTAATTAAATAATAATACAAAAAGTATAACATGCTAAGCATATTGAATTCCTCCAACCATCAATTATACAAGTAAACCTAACCGCATATCATCAAAATTTAGCATATATATAAGCACTAATGTATATTTATCATAGTAATATTTCTTATATACCATACATATAATTACATCGAGCTCCCATAAAATCCATAAATATGGAAACCTTGTGTAACAACCCAGTCTAACTCACCTAGTTGTCCATCCCAAACTGTAACAACCCAGGTCTAACTCTTGTCCAACCCAATCTTACTCACTAGATTCACAAAGTGAAATTTTTTGTTGGATTTAGTTCTAGGTAATACATAAGATAATAATTTTGATGTATTTAATTTTAAGATCACCCAATGTTTTATTATTACAAGGTATAGCAAACCTACTTTTGAGAATATCAATCACTGTAAATGATATTCCAAGTGGACGAGATTAGCCAGATCCCATAGAAAGGTGTCTTTTTGTGAACCTATCTTCCCAAGCTTGGAGCATAGGTTCATGGCTTGGGTTATCCTCTAGGGCCTGTAACACCTAGAGGGTGGATGCATACTCTCCCCATACCTTAGCATGAAGGACTTAGGTTTCTTTTGACCTAATTTTTATCCTATATTTTAAACATGCAAGGGGTTAGTATATTATGCCTTGTGCCTAGTTGAGAGTCCTACTTCTCTAGAGTCAACTAGGGTCCACCATTACCTTGGCTCAAGACCTAGTATCACTTTTCATAGCATGATTAACGATGAGTTATCCCATACCAACCCATCATCGAGTATATATATATCCTAACCATACCATGAGCAAGGGACCCATCACCTTACTACTCGTACAATGACCTAGAGTGACATCCCATACCGCCCCTTGTCACTTGTTCTTGGAAAAAAGGATCTCTTGTTATGACCTATTTTTCTATAAAGTGGTCATTCTTGAATCATAATGATCATCCTTCCTGCAATCACCGATATTGTATGTACAAATCATAGTGAATACCCTTCCCACAACCATCGATATTGAGTGTTAATTCATTCTTCATGATGGATTAAATATAATGTTGTATTTGTTCATCCTTCATGATGAAATGAATAATATGGTTTTGATAATTCATCCTCCTCGATGAATTTAGATACTAATCATCCTCCTCGATGAAACCCGTTAAGGACCTCACAAGATAGGTTTCCTATGCATTCATTTTTATTTGTTCTTAATTATTCAGTTTTAACAACAATATACAATATCGAAAACATAACTTTAATAATGCTCTTTATCATTTAATATTTCCTAGAACTATTTCCAAATGAAAGCTTTAATCAATATTTTATATAATGAACATGAGTCAAATTTTTCTAAAAATAAACTTTAATAAAGACAATCCCTCTAATATGATATTTTAGCCAAGCAAATTTAAATATTCAAACTTTTAAATTGATTTCATTGATCAAATTCATAAAGGGGATTTCAAAACTATCTTTTAAAACATTATCTAAAAGATAATTTACTTTAATATCAACAATATAGAAATAATCAACTTTATTTCTTAAATGAAACTCAAAATTTCATCTACATGTTTATTTCTTTAAAATAATTAAACTTCCATATGGTTCAATTAAATTAAACAACTAGATTACTATAAATCTCAAAATGGGTCTACTCTCTAATAATAGGCATCATATCTGCTTGTTGTGGTGCAGTGGTAAATACCCTGGGTCCTGGTAGAGGCCGACCCAGGTTCCATTCCCCTTGTCTCCATCCTGCAGATATATGGTATAGTTAGGAATGCCCTATGTGCTGGTAGAGGTCGACAAGGCTCCATTCCTCCTATGCCCAACCTGTTGAAAGTGGCACCTCGAAAGGGGTGTTTTCCACTATAAATTAGTTAACCCAGGTGTTGTAGGTGAGTTGGAGAGGAGAGGGCCATCCTCCAAGGGAGGTCCTAGGTTCGAATCTCCACCCTACCAAAAAGCTGAATTGGGTAGCCAAAATCTAATTGATAATGTTGGTGCGGGCAGGTCGGGTGCGACTCTTGGGTGACTTTGACGGTATAGAACCCCCTGTTTGTGGTCTCTCATACCAAGGCGGCCCTGCAAGGGTTTTTCGCTTAAAAAAAAAATAATAATAATAGGCATCATTATAATAATACAACCTAATATTTACTTTTTCCAGGTTCACAATTATCAAAAGATAGTTGATTTGTTATATTAACAATGTTTGGAGGTCAACATAACTATAATATCTAATGAACACGTGTATATATATATATATATTTATTTATTTATTTATTTTTATTTATTTATTTATTTAAATGAAATAAACTATAATACTTATAAAATAAGATTTACAAATGTTACTTATCAATTTGTACGTTCCAAATGATAATAAATTTTTAAAAGTGAGGAGTTCTTTTAAATGTAAGCATACTTCAACTATTATCATGAGCTCTAGCAAATAATTTGGATTCAATTTAAAATATTAAGTCTACTCCTAACATCTTATTCAGGTATGGTATTAAATACCAAAACCCATATTTTATAAATCAAACATTTTTAATCTCTTACTATAGTAAAATGACTTATTTCACAAGGCAATGAATAACATACATCAAGAATCAAATGCTTATGAAAGAATAATAATGCCTTTATATGCAGTTCATTTTACTTTGAGGAACTAAATTATAGGTTTTATACATCATTAATTGACTAGAATATCATTAAACTTATCACATACGTGCATGATAATGCACCTGAGAGTCTGCATTTAACTACAACTCAAGTTTGGATCAACATTCCTTTACCCCAGTAGATCTCTAGTTGGCTAGGTTTAAACAAGATGAATATAGCAATGTCAAAACGTGGGTAAGCACTTTAATTAATCGAATGCCAAGGTTAAACTCGTCTAAAAAATTCAAAATTGAAAAACCTTTAATCATTTACCAAAATTTTCAAAGTTTCAAATAAAACTCATTAAATGACCAGGAAGGCAACTCATATAATAGGAATTATTTTAGTTTTATATTGTGTGTGGAACAAAGTATACAATAAAATTGAAAACCTCAAGGTTTGGCTTTATCTAAGAACACATAAAGTGATATTTATACGTAAAATCAACACAGTTTTCAAGGAAAAACTCCAACTTGGATTAAACATCCATTCGGGTCTAATCTCAAGTTTGCTACACCTCCAAGCCAACGTTGAATCATAAAATAGAATATTAAAAGGGTGTTTGCTCTGCTGGAGGAATTTCTCTATATCGTTTAGGAAAATATATTTGCTAACTATCTCCTCACATCCAGTGACCAAGAGAGGAATATGGAGTAGGATCAGATGACCCCAATGAACGCAAATATGCCTAGCATTATATTCTATATGTGTTTTTTTATGCATTTAAGCCATTTATTAAATGTAAATATAATTGTCATTTTTACCTATATGTACTATTTTGAGCATACAAACCAAACAGTATGCAGAGCTACCAAAACATGTTGCAAAAATCATAACAAAACCTAATTTAAATCACTCACTAACAGTAAGCTGAGGGTAACACCTTCCACAGTAACATGAATACTAATACATTGTCCACTACCAAGGATAGAATCTCTCTTAATTTAACCAACAATAAAATTTGGAAAACCCTTCCAACACAAGGTTCAAATATTGAATTTAGTTGGATTCTTGCTAAGATAGCATATAGTAAATAACATGATAGGGAAGGCTCATTTAACTCATAAAAACAATCAAGAAATCGTATTTAGTATAAATCTCAGAGAGTATCTTGTATCTAAAACACATAGGATAATAAATAGATACGCGTACATTCCTTTTTTCATTATCAAATAAAATACAATGCTTCATTCAATCATATCTTAATATTCAACAGCATTCAACATAAGTAAACAACAGACAACCAAAAAAATAGAATTCAACCTAAATTCAAAATATTTCCAATTTCCAATAGCTTCAGATTCCTTTTTCCAATTCAACCATGCAGAATGAGCAACTACTCAAGTTTTTCTTCATACATACATTTATAGAAATTCAAAGGAAATTTATGTAAACAAGTGAAACTTCCATGCATTTTTCTATCTCTAACATGTGCCAAGTGGTAACTAGGCTCCAAGGCAAGCATTATATGCAAACATATTTATTTATAATTTTAAACTAATGTGCATTCTCAAAAACATATATTATTATATAGATATTTATTATTTTTATATTTATATTTTATTATATTATAAATTATTTTTCAAATTATAAAGCAAAACATCAAACAATTATTTAAGCTACCACTTGAGCTTATTCCTTTGATTCCTCTTCCCTAGATATAATATTTTCTTAATTCAAAGACACACAATCTAGCAATAAGGTATACTTATAATTTAAAGCAATTATTTAAAATGTAGCTACATGAATGCAATCTCTTGTGAGCTTCCATGTACTCATGGGTCATGGTGTTTTTCACACCTCACATCATATTTCTCTTTACCTCTCATGGTCACCTTTCATTTACCTACTTGAAGGAGGGGTACCTAGTCTTCTTGATCTTACTTTTCTTGTCTAAAGGTAGATACTTGATCCTGCAACCACAAATCCATTAGCAATACCACAACCTAGGAGTAGAAAGTAAGTAAAAATTATTGTTTAAATAATAGTTGTTCTAGTAGGGTTGTTACACCTTGTGAGTCTATAAATTACCATTAAATACACATAGGAACTAGATCAAGCAATTAAACATAAATGTTTTGATACTAAATAATATTATATTTTCCTTTTTAATCTTTCAACCCTTGGTTCTTATATTTATTACTTATAATATTTAAACTTCCTTTGTTTAGTGATATAATGAAGATCCAACATTAAAAGGTTGATTGAAGGAAAAAAATAGTAAAAATGCAAGCTCTAGATACAATCTATGCATTTTTAGACATGCTTCAAAGACAAACAAGTTACATAATATTCTAGTGTGTTAATCCAAAGACTTCTCAATATCAATATAAATGAAAAGAGTTCTCAATATCAACATAATTGGTGGCTACATTGGAGTTGTGTAAGTAAAGTATTATTCAAAAAGTACATTTGCTCTAATAATTACAGTAAAATAGTAGGAATAAAATTAAATTTATGAAATTTGTCTCTTGATATTTTCATTTTCCAAGAGAATTTCCATTCTATTGGTTGCCTAGAGTATAAATATTTTTCCAAGGTTTATTAATAATTCAAATAGAAGGCTTT
Organism: Wollemia nobilis; assembly: GCA_028583015.1. Classification (NCBI taxonomy): domain Eukaryota; kingdom Viridiplantae; phylum Streptophyta; class Pinopsida; order Araucariales; family Araucariaceae; genus Wollemia; species Wollemia nobilis. Next base: position 2,348,115 of record JAQPPZ010000282.1, read on the forward strand.
GGTCCATCCTAAAGGTTGCTTTTTGCAGATTTAGTGGATATATTTTCCATGCATATGAAGGCCTTAGTCAACTAAATTCGTGTGATCCTTGTTGCGTGTGGAAGCATCATTGGTACCACTACATTTTCAGAGGTGTATCTCATGTTATAAAGTCTTGTTCCACTACCATTACCCATATGGAATGTGTTGTGAACTCATTGAAGGACCACAAAAACACTTTGTATCTGTTATTCTACTATGACAACTTTCTTGGTGAAGATCCTGAGGTGATAACTGGGGAGATTCGTGAAATTGTCTAGCAAGCGGTCAAGAAGGTAGATGAACAAAAAGAGGCCATGGGTAGCTCTACTCAGTAACCCTTTTGTTGGTTTGAGTTTTGATGTTTATTGTGGTTTGTGCCTTGAGGGCTTCCCTATTCCTTGGTGTATTCCCTGCTTCTTGGTGTCTCTGCTTCTTTTCTTTCTGCGATGGGTTATAGTTCCATTAAGCACTGGTGGTTGTGCTTCGTTCCTTTTTGTAGTATCTACTATTGTAGTAATAGGTGATGGTTTACCTATAGTTTGGAGGGTTTGGCTCTTTTCCTCTGAATTTATGGCTATTGCCTACTATTCCATAGTTTACTATTGATGTAATAGGCCTTTGGGAGCCTTCAAATTTCTCGGCTTAACATAATACCTATTAACTTACCAAAAAATAATAATAAATTAAATTGGGTAAGTAAAAATTAATTCGATCATAATGTTCCAATGAAAAAATGACTTATCAAGCATAAATAGTTTCCTAATCAATTGAGGATTAATGTTTTGGAACATGTAAACTTACTATTTGGACCTTTTTCATAATTTTAATATCCCTATAGTTGTACATGTTATTGGCATATTTAATTATTATCTTTTTGTAATATATGGTTGAGATCGATACTTTATACCTCACAACCTTAGTCCTAAATAATGGCATCTCATGTGGTCAAGTTCATCATGTTATTATTGAGTTATTTAATACGTATCTTGAAAATCCTTGAGTTTTTATTTCTTATCCAAATATTATATAATAATCCCTTATTAGTTTTTATTAGAATATTCTCTAACATGGTATAAGAGCTTAAAATAATGATTTGAATTTATTTGTTGAAAACTTGGAAAGTGATACAAGAGTTTACTAGATTGAAGTGATGGAGTTTAAAGTTTCATAGATACATTTAATGTATTTTAGCTATCGATTGATAACATTGTCAATTCCTATGGTTAAAAAATTTATTTAGTTTGCTTCTTACCTAAGGAGAACTTATAATTTTTTATTTTTGGTGAAATGAATATAAATGGAGATCTAGAGTAAATATTCTAGAATTATTTTAGATATAAAATAATGGCTTAAAGCATTAAGGGTTTTTTCACATAATAATTTATAATAATCTTACATTTTAAATTTATATAGTAATTACTTTTTGTATATGAATTTATCATAGAATCCATGCTGAATTTTGAAATTTTATTTATATATTCAAAATAGTTTAAAAAATAAATGTTAGTAGTTTTGTACTTTTGATGGATTGATTGTCTTATCCTAAAAAAATCATTGTCAAAATATGGTCAACTTAAGTGCCTAATTAGGGGATAAATTACACTTCTTCTTCCAAATCTCATAATTTTATCATACAAAGGAATTTTTACCTTTTCTACTATAAATTCTAAACTTTGGTTTAAACATCATAAATTACATTATTTTTAGATATTTGAAATTAAGAGGTAGTCAAGTAATCTATAATCAAAAGTTACAGCATTAGATGAGGAAAATTATCAAATATGGAAATATCAATTTCATGACTTATTTAATATCTTATTTGGATTGCATATTATTATAGATGACCCATTTTACAAGTATGCTCTTTAGAAAAAAAGAAATGAAAAAGATATCAAAAGTATACTCTACAAAATTAAGGATGATCATATGTCTTTGGTCTCTTATTCAAAGGATACAAGGAAGATTTAAAATATATTGTACAAGAAATTGATCTCATTAATGATAAGCACAATATTATTTCAACATATGAGTGTTTTGTGTAATTCAAAGAGGAGGAGAATAATGGCCCTTTTAAAAGAGAAATTAAACCTAAGAATAGGTTACTAGAAATTGAGGAAGAAATTATGAGTTTAATATTTAAAATTAAGTTTCTCCAAAATTTAAAAATAAATTTAAAAATATCTCAAAATCTATTAATCATATACATATATAATAACTTGATGATTTAAGAAAACATCAAAACATGCATAAGATCACATTAACATTAATGGTTTAGTTGATGATAATGATATTATTGAGGATAAAAAAAATCATATTTTTTCAATGATAGTACTTCTTCTATTGATTTTGCTTCTAATGTAGTTGGTGCTTGTGATAGTGATATACCTCATGTTGGTCATTATAAGGTCATTTCTCCCTCTTGATATTGACAATTTTCATGATAGATATAAGGATAAATATGGGTCTTTAAATGATTCTATTAATGATGCTTCTAATACTTATTATATTGGTGATATTCAAGGTAATAATAAGTTATCCAAGAGTTGAAATTTTAATATCATAAAAGAAGATTTTATCAGTAATTTATTAAGATAATTATTTATTTTTCATCATTTATTTTGAGACATGAAATAAAAAACTACATTTGATATTATGTCTTCACCCTCGTATTTTAATAAGTTTAGTTATTTAATAAGATTTTATTCTTACGAGTGATTTATCTATTTGATATGGTTTGTTTCTTCAAAGAGATTATGTTCTTCAAAAATGTTTTATTCTTCATAGAGGGTTAGTTCTTTGATGAGGTTTGGTTCTCTTTAAAATAAGGACCTTTACGGAGGATTGGTTCTTCAATATGGTATATTTTTTTCAATAATATTATGGATATATGAGGAATAAATAACCTTTGATGAGTTATGGATAACATTCTTAAACAATAATCAAGATTGAGTGTGATTGGATCGATCTTGAAACGTGAAAATATTTGTGTACTTAAATGAAAATATCATATAGGTGTGTTAGCCCACATTCTAATTTCTTTTAATTATTTTCATATCCATCATTTTCTATTAGTTATCATTTGTATGTTTAGGATATTTTTTAAGTTACCATCATTGAGATTAGTTTATCTATGATTGGTGGTTGTATATATCAAATTATGCACTTCAAGTAGGTAATGTGTAGTATTTTTGTGTATGAATAGTATTTTAATCTCATATTTCTGCATGGCATGGTTATTGGAAATTTCATTATATCCAATTAATTTTTATTATGCCTAGCATTAAAGATCCTTTACACCATAGGAAAATTTGGGGTGTGTTTTTGCTTCATTAGAGTCATTCATAGTTCAATACTCATTTTATTGATAGAGTAATATGTGGGATATAAACACCTATGCGTTCCTATAACAATGGGAAGACTATCCTTAGATTGTTTATTTGTGTGAAGGATGTCCTTTTTTGAGTTTTGAGAAATAATCCCCCAATTACTAGTCCTGCTCTAGATAATGATAATTGTAGACACCTAATTTTGACATCCCTGGTCAACTACATCATCCAACAAAGCACCAAATAGCATATCATCAGTCAAATACCTTAATCCAACCTAATTAAACATAAATTTGGACACTTTTTTAGACATTCCAATTACTATAAAAGTGCTCCCAATGCTTTTTCTTAACTTTAGTGCTTTTGCAAAACATACTTGTTTCGATATTTTGACCAGTCAACATGACCCTTGGACAAAAGTGCTACTTGGCTACAAAATCACTACTCCAACACTTCTATAGATTCAAATGATTTTACAAACATAATTGGAATATTTGTGACACAATACAAAATCATGTGGATTCCTTCCTCTCACTCCTTGGTTTGATCATGCATGCTTTATCCTCTCCTGAGGGTTATAAAATTTGAATTTCTTACCTTATGAAAATTGTATCTTTAACTCTCTTTCTCTGCAAGGATAATCCCTCCCAATATATTTAAATAGATCTTATAGGATGGTAATTCAACAAGGAATTCCAAGGTAGCTACACTCTACCAAAATTTATTCTCATTATCTCTCACTCCCATTCTCTCATCCTTCTATTTGGGCATTTTAGGCAAGCATTTAGAGCAAGTTAAGCAATTCAAATGGGGAATTAGAGAAAGGATACCATGTTTATGCAAGTATTATGTCCTAATAGGCTATAAACTTCCTAACTCCCTTCCCTTATATCTCCTTGTTATTTTTATGCATTTCCCTCTTATTTAAGACTTGCTAAGACTTTGTTTCTCTTATTATAGCTGCTAATATCTGTGCTTATTTTTTTTAGCATTTTAATTTATATTTACAACTCTATAAAAAATTTCTTGTGTATATTTTATCTCATTTACAACTACTTCCATTTATTTTGAGTTTCTAATCAATTTATGCAGGCTTATTTATCTTATTTGCTTACTAATTTAAGTTATCTCTTTCATTTATGCATTTATAGCCTCCAATAGTTATTGTCATTTAAATTTGCAGCCATACACATTCATTTTATGAATTATAATTTCATTCTAAGCTTATTTTTCATTAAAATCACTTCTAACATTTGTTAGTATATCATTTGCAAGTATACATACTCTATTTACAATCTACCTCTCTTATTTTCATGCTCTTTAGTTGATAGTTTCTATCCTAAGATCATATTGTCTTCATTTGTAGACTAAAATACATGTTTTTATACTTACATTAATTTTTATTATAGGCATATTAGTCTCCAAATCCATAATTTTCTTCTATCACATTTGTTTGCATTATATTTATTTATTTGTAGCTCACCTCTTGCCCCCAAATACTTTTTAAATAATTATTGTGAGTTCCATTTGGAAATTGTAGTAGTATACTATTTAATTTAGCGTAAATTCATTTCCATATCACTTTAAATTTATTTAATATTAGTTTTGATCAAGATTTATAGGTTTCTCACTCCATTTGAAGCCATTTTTGTGTAATTGCATCATTATTTAGGTAGTCGTAGACTCTTATTTAAACCAATTTATGAAACCAATAGTAATTTCTCATTATACCCTACAAAATCTCACTAATCCCAAAACTTTTAGGAAATTTAGATTTGGTTTAGCAAGGTTTTTTAAATCCCCAAGTTCTTAGGCATTAGGAATTTGGGTTTTCACCCCTTTGTCAATTTTGGTCACATTTGGACCCAATTAGTTCTAAATTTCCTCCCATAACTCATATACTACCAATTTTAGGGACAAAAGTGTTGTTTTTACTTCTATGTTTCTATTTTACATAGCAAAAGTGCCACTGGAAAAAGTGTTGGTAGAGCTTCTAATTATAGAGTTTTTGCATGAATCAATTTTCCTTCCAAACCTAGGGTACATTCCAAATTTATTTTACAAAAAATGGGATCCAACTAGTCTAACTAGATAGCCTAATATCTTCCTTTTATCAAAAATACCCCTAAATCAGACTACATCTATTTTTTTCCTCAATTTTGCAAGTTTAGCAAAAGTGCCAAAGTGGAGCAAAAGCATTAAAGTGAAGAAAAAGTACTAGCGACACTTCTACAACCTTCAGTGCTTATATTAAAGATTTAGAAAATAGATATTTTAGCCTTTCGTATCTTCTTTATATCTCTATTTTTATGTTATTTGTCTTCATACTCTTTGCTTGTTAAAAATTAGAATTAAAACACATTTATTTTGGTACAAAGCAAGGAACCCTTTAGGTTAGTTTAAATATTTTATTTCAACATATCTAGAAAAGGAATAAAAAGGGCATAAAGTTGTGATTAAGGGTAATATTGTTTGTTTGCATCCCTATTTTTTTCCCTTGAAATAAAAATCTCCTTTTATATTATCACAAATCATTAAAAAACAAAAAGCATACTAGTTTAGGAACCTTGTTTGTTGCATCTTGTATTATTGCATCTATATTTCAAACTTGATAGAGATATTCCTTAGGTTTGTACTTATATTTCAAGTTTTTAATTAGACTTAGAGACAAAACCCTTAGGTTTTTTCCAATTAGCTCATAAAATACCACATGAACATAAACATATACATATAACATATACATGTACATGGAGGTAGGTCAACTTGTACGAAAGTATTTAGGTCTCCTTTGGAAAGAGACTTAGAGTATTGCCCCATATGATAATCTATGACTATATTTTGGTGAACCCAATGTGAACACACATTTCCTTGAAAAATAGAAATTAATTCAAATTTAAGTAAGATTATTTAAATTTTTTTGCTTAGTTAGATATCATTAATCAATATTAACAATTGGTTGCTCTAACCAGTATGAAAGTATCAATATTAAGTCATATATCTAGGTTTTATTGATACTCATACCATTCCTAGTTTAGTACCTCAAGGTTTTCCCTCATATACGGCCATGTATATTGGGGGAACCTAGTCACTTCTAGTATCGATAGGTATATCAAAATGGCAGGTATATCAAATAGGTTCAAGTATATCAAGATATTCCACTAAGGCATATCGACCATTTAATTGATATTCATACCATTTTCTATATATCTTAATCAAGACTTAATAAAATTAATCTCTCATCTTATATCCCAAAACATATAAACCTATGGTTGAGCGTTGATATAAGACTCATATCAAAGTCCTAGAATCAAAAACATATGTTCCTTTCTCACATGCTCAAGAAGAATAGGAGGAACATCCATGGGTGAAGCCTAACTATAGAGAAGTGGAACATGTGGTAAAAAAAATAAATTTTGATTTTGTGGATCACATAAGAGAATATTTAAGGAAGAATAAAATTATTTTCCTAGATTTACTTAGAGAAGAACTTGAAGAATTAATTAGAGGACAACCTTATAATTCTATTCCAAGGAATGAAAATATTACAAATTCTAATTGTCAATCTATTCTAGGACCACTAAATTAAAATTAGGTTAATTATTCTAGTCTTAACATGGTTATGGCTAACCATGTAGATTCCACTACTTCCCCAACCATATATATAGGCACACATATTTCAATACCATCTTCTATTGTTGCTACAACTATTCCCATTTCAAACGTTGTCTCAACTAATCCCTTTGTATTAAATAACTAAGTGATATTTATATTCATGTACCTATTGTACCAAATCAAGTCACATGACCTTTAGATATATTAACTCTATTACCTCAACCATATCCTCAACTTTTGCTAGTATTACCTTCACCTCCAATTCAATCGACTATAGAATTCCAAAACATAAATACTAAATTATAACATCTTGAGAAGAGGGATTTTAAGCTCAAAGAGTTAGAATACCAAATAGCCTCTCTTCAGTGGACAATGTAAGAAAAAAAATATTCTTTTGATGAATTTTATAGTCATCCTTTAGATCCCATGATCTCTAACCATCCTTTCCCACAAAATTTTGAAACATCTGAGTTTCAAATGTATAATGTTAAGCAAAATCCCATTCATATTTTAATATTATTTCAAATTACTTGTAGTGATCTAACCCATGATGAAAGGTTACTCCTTAGGCTCTTCCCTAAAAGCCTTAGTGGTTTAGCTTTAGAATGGTATTTCCAAATACCTTGCCATTCCATTAAGAATCTTAAAGAACTCATGGAATCATATGTTAAGGAATTTTTAGTTTATATCAAAGAAAATATCACCATAGATGATTTATATCAACTTAAAAAATCTAAAAATAAACAATTTATAGACTTCTTAGCAAAATGGAGATTCTTAGTAGGAATAATTCAATACATTCCCCCACAAAAGGAGCTTTTGCACATCTTCATATGAAACCTTCATGACAATTATCTTACCCATTAGAGACAAGTAACATCACCTCCAAATGTGATCCACAAAATAGATAATTTTATTCTTCCTTACATATTTTAATATGAGGATAACTTAATTAAAATAAATATTAAGATAAACCTTCCCATAGTAATAAATGACAATATAATAATAAGCATGTTGTAGGGGATGGTGTAACTAATTCTTGTCAAATGAGTAATGTAAATACAATTCAAACTACTTCTCAAAAACTTGTGTTATGAAAACAAGACAAACCTAGACATCAATTCATAGATACTAACCAAACTCAAACTACAATCCTAAATATCCTTCTTGATTTAAAAATGATTAATCTTCCACCCATCAAACCTTTAGACACTTCCACAGAATTACCCAATTGGTATTGGTAAGAAGAACAATGTGATTATTATCTAGTAGATGGACATAAAACTTATAGGTGTAATACTTTTAGAAATGTCGTCCAAGATCTTATAGATGCAGATAAAATTATCTTTAATCAACAATCTACTCCTAATAAAAATTTATAAATATTCCAGAATTCTTTTCCAATACATAATTAGAGGTGTTAATTTTTAGGAGCCATCTACCTAACTAATCCATCCTATGCAATAACCTAACAACATGCTAGAAATCAATTTGTAGAACAACCACCATTAGTTCTTCCTCAAAATACTAGGGTGAATACATCTAATAAAGCACATTTAGTCCTTAAATATCTTGAGGATAGTGAAAATTACTTTAACCTTCGATAACAATTAGAAACCATCCTCGTCATGATTTCCTTCCTAGAATTGCTAAGAACTGCACCTACTCATAGATACATATTACTTAAACCCTTGAGTAAACAATAAGAGTCTCAATATTTACCCCTACTTGATATCACCAACATAGTAGGTTTTACTAGAGTAAATAGTGTTTTCCTAGCATTTCATGAAATAGACATACCTTTAAATGCAATGTTAGGATATCTACTCCTCTATTTAATAACTCATATTGGAGATAAGATTATTAAGAGGGGTCTTGGTAGAAAATGGATCAAATATTAATATTTTTAATGTAAAATTCCTCCAACATGAATCTAACCTCATCATTAGAGCCTTCAACATTGAATAATGAGAAGTCATTGACACCATAACTTTACCCCTCAAGGTAGGACCCAAAATTCTTAATACACTTTTTTTATGTTATTTCATGTGATGTAACTTACAATATTCTGCTTGTACAACATTGTATCCATGCTATGAAGGTACATCCTTTCATATTACATCAATTTCTAAAGTATGAGTAAAGGAATAATTGTTAATATCCCTATGGATATAGAACTCTTTGCTTATTGTCAAATAATAGATACAAAATAATTAGGACTCAACCTTTGTCCTTCCCTTCAATCCATTTTGCCTTCACAGTCAAATAAATATGATAAGACATATAAATAATCCCTTATCAATTTGAATGACCATAAATCTTCAATAAAAGGACAAATTGATTTAATTAATAAAAATGAGTATCCTTTCATATATGTATATAGATTTTTTCTTTCCTTTTGTGTTATAGGCTTGCCTAACAGAAAAGGGTTAAAAGTTAAAATAGGAAGTTGTTATTTTACTTATGTTGGTACTACTCATGATGAAGATATTCATGGTGGTAACTCCTTTACAAATGAATGGGCATCTGTTACATGTTATATGTATCCTACATATCCATTTCTAAACAGATGTTAGCTAATATAGGATATCAATAAAAGGGTTTAGGTCGATTTGCACAAGGTATTAAAGAACCAATATAAACTAAAGCTTGGCCAGGATGTTTTGGAATAGGATACACCCTTAACAAGAATAAACCTTTACATTTTCTAGAAGAAGATGATGAATCTAGTTACACAAAATCTTTGCATGGCTCATAATGGGGTGATTAATATGTGAAATAATTATTGTCTCTTCTTAGCATGGAACCACACAAAACCTTGAATTTTACTAGTGTTAACTATTTAACTATAGTTCATCCTAAACTGATAACAAGTGCCAATAAATATAAGGAAGAATAAACTACAATGGTTTTTTTTTACCAAGATAATACTTGTGTTAGGATATCCCTCACTTTAATATTTAATATTATTTCCTCACAGTTACCTAATCCTAAGTCAGCATCATTAGATCCTAAAGAATTTCAAGATCTAGGAGTACCTGACCCCCCTCAATTTGAATATGAGTATAAATCTTAATTGAAGAAACCATAGATATCAACATTGGTACTAACCATAATCCTCAAATATTAAAACTAGGAAAAATAATGATAGATAGTTAACAAATAGAATACACCAATATTTTAAAAGAATTTAATGACATTTTTCCTTAGAACTATATAGATATGCATGGGCTTGATCCATCTCTAGTTGTACATCACCTTGTTGTACAACCTGATGTCAAGCTATTCAAACAAAAGTTAATAAAAATCCACCCTAAAGTCACCCTTCTAGTTAAATATGAACTCTAGAATCTTCTAGACATTGGTTTCATTAAGGAAATAGATTATTTAGATTGGATCTCCAATAAAGTGACTATCACAAATAAAGAAGGATCTATTCAAAATTGCATTGATTTTAGGGATATAAACAAAGCATGCCCTAAATATGATTTTCCATTAACAAATATAGATATTATAGTAGACTTCACTACAAGTTCTAAATTATTATCCCTAATGGATGGATTTTCATGGTACAACCAAATAAAAATCACTTCTAAGGACCAGTCCAAACTATATTTCACTACACTTTGGGGCACATTTTGTTACCAAGTCATGCTTTTTGGATTGATGAATGCTAGAGCAATGTATCAAAGGGAAATGACTTATATTTTCCATGACCTCATGCATGATATTGTAGAATATTTATAGATGATATCCTAGGACATTCCTTGAAATATGAGGATCACACCCAAGGCCTACGATGTATTTTTGAGATATTTCAAGAATACAAAATTCATTTTAAACCTCAAAAGTGTATCTTTAGAATTAAATGAGGAAAACTGTTAGGATTCATTATTTCCTATCATGGAATTGATGTGGATCCCACTAAAATTTTACTAATCATAAATATGCCACCTCCCACGAATCTTACCAAATTTTATAGCCTTAAGGAAAATTGCAATCCATTCAAATATTCATCTTACAACTTGATAATAAATTTCATTCTTTTTTTAAGTTGTTAAATAAAGACACCAAGTTTAATTGGGATGATGAGTATCAAAAGGATTTTGAATATTTGAAGATATATCTTTTGACACCACCCATCCTCATATCACCTAATCCAACCAAACCATTGTTGTTATATGTATCTACCACTAACCATATATTTTGAGCTATGCTAGATCAATATGATGATCAACATCAACAAAGGGATTCTACTATATTAGTAGAACCTTGGTTAGCTATTAAACTTGTTATACACCACTAGAAAAATTGTACTTAGAAGTAGTATTTTCTTCACAAAAATTGATACACTATATGCTTAGTCAAAATACTTATGTTATAGCAAGAGTAGATCCACTATGATATATAATGTTAAAGCCCTATCTCTTAGGGTGAACTTATAAATGGGTCATTGCCCTTAGTGAATTTGATATTGAATTTATCAGTTAAAAATTGCTAAAAGGACAAGTAATTATGGATCAATAATTTGTAGCACCTTTAGAATCCAAACATCCATTAACCATAAAATTTCTCAATGAGGTCAATCTCACCATAGAAACACAAGAACCTAAGTCATGGATTCTTTATTTTGATGGATCTCAATGACAACTTATAACTTTATCATTTAAACTTCATTTGGCATACACTAACAATATGGTAGAGTACAAAGCACTTGTTTTAGGACTTTGAGTGGCACTGAGCCTAAATATCAATATTAGTCATCTTTGATGATTCCTAATTAGTGGTTAACTATATTAATGATTTTTATCAAACCAAAGATGATAAATTAAAACCATACAAGGACATTGTAGATAAACTAATTTCTTCCTTCAAAAATATTATAGTAGAAGCCATCTTGTGATATAACAATTATCATGTAGATTCCATGGCTACAACCACATCTCTTAAAACTTTTAAAAATAGAGGATGAACAAGATGCCATCATCATATGACTAATAAAAGAACCAACAACTCTAAAATCAATCCAACATCCCCTAGATGTTTATAGCATTAAAACATCTCTGTCTTTAGAGCCATGGTATCAATATGACTTCAAATTTTTGAAAGATGAAATATTTCCTAAAGTATTAAACCATTATGAATGTAAGAACTTCAAGCAACAGGCGTATAAGTATGTCATAATAGGAGCTATATTATATTGGTGCTCCTTTGAAGGCATATTCCTCAAATATATTGGCTTAGATGAAGCACAAAAAATCATTAAAGAATCCCATGATGGGTCATGTGGTAGATATTTTAGTGGTTTATCTATAGACAAAAAATTCTTTAGGATGGGTTACTAGTCTCCCTATATGGAAAAATATGCTTGAAATTATGTTAAGAATTGTGAAAAATACCAATTATATTATAACCTTGTCCATGCACCATCTCAATAATTACAACCAATTACATAACCTTGGCCTTTCTCTATTTGGGGCTTGAACATAATATGAAAGAGTAATCCACAATCATCATATGGACATAAATTAATTATTGCATCTATTAAGTATTTTACTAAGTGGGTCAAAGCCATGCCATTATCATTTGCCATTGAAATCCAAGTTTTAAAATTTATAACTAATCAAATCCTTTGTTGCTATAGTATACCCTTTGTTCTAATCTCGTACACCCTATAAAAATAAAAAATTACAAAAAGTTTGTGCTAAACACAAAATTGAAAAAAATGGTCATACACCATATTATCCTCATGGCAATGGACAAACATAATTTTCCAATAAAACATCAATTAAAATTCTTAAAAAATTGATTAATAAAAATGGTTGAGATTGACACTTACAATTATCCTGCCTTGTAGGAATATTGTACTAGTGTTCAAGCTCCTACAAGCACAACACCATATGCCTTAGTTTATGGTACTAAGGTAGTTTTTCATTTTGAGCTTGAAATCCCTTCTTAAATAATCTTGTTCCGAGATTCTTTAGTAGGAGATAAGTATCATTTTGATCACCTTCATCAATTAGATCTTTTAGATGAAAAACATCAATACCCTAGATCACCTATGAATTTATCATGATATAATTTTGTGTGCCTATCATAAAAAGGTACATCCTATATCTTTTGAATTCAAATACTTGGTTCTCAAAGAGAATTAAAAAAATACTTATGCTAATTGCAAGCTAAAGGGTAAATTTGAACCAAACTGGTTAGGTCCCTTCATCATTACTGCCAAATTTGGATCTACTTCCTATCACCTAGCCATGCTAGATGGAATATAACATAAATATCCAATCAATATAATGCATCTTAAAAGTATTATGCTTGATATTGTATAGTTTAAATCATACCTTCATCATTTCTTGTATATGTACTTGCTTGAAATCATACCTTTTCAAAATCATGTGCTTGATTGCATGATTTCTTGGGTTTGCTTTTCAATAACATTGATTCAAGAGATCCATGATGAGGCAATTATGATCCTAGATAGAAAAAAATAATATTGTTATTGCATTTGCACTATGTACCTGATGTTAGCGGTCCTCCTTGTCCCCTCCTCCAAATTGTTTGCTTTGATTTCTTCTACTACATCTTCCTCCCTTCCATAAATATTTTTCTCTTCTCTTCCCTTGATAGGGTTAAGTGATGTATGATGTGATTATCCACAACCCTGATGACCGTACCATTCCCATTTATTTTATCCCATCAACATCATAACAAATCTCCTTTAAAATATAAATAATAAATCCTTTTTCATCTACACAATAACTTTTATTATCAACATTGAAGTCATATTTTTGGCTTTATTTTGGATTATTCAATCAAAACATAAAATTATCTAGTCTATAATAAAACCTATATTTCATCATTAAACTAGGGTTGAGGTCTTAATGGTTGTTAGAGAATTAGGTTAACAATATCTTGACAATTTACCAATAATTTAATGTTATCGTAACCATTAAGACTCTCACCTATACCTTTATCTTGTCATAGTATCTTCTCTTAATAACAATCAAACATATTCATTAATTATTGCACCATTCAAGGTTTTTTAATAGACCACTTTGGTGGTCTAGCCTTATTAATCCACTATCTTGTAGATGTGAAATTATTTGCAAGCCTATTAGGTAATGGATTAATAGGGGTAGTCTTTTTATCTTGGTCTATTAAACAAGCATAGAACCAATATAAACCCATTAATCCAATCAATCTATAAATCTAGCATTTGTATCTACAATATGCTATGTTTCATAGTATATCAACCAAGCAGGGAGGACTCTTGTACATATCTCATAGCCATGTAATTTCTTACAAAGTGTGCTAGTTAGTGGATACTAGATTTGTTTTTCCATGGTTGGTACCCTTGGTAATACACCTTTCAAAAAATATTAATCCTTTTATATAAATCATTTAATTAGTTTATGAGGCCTAATGTGCCACCTAGGTGGGTAGGTACCTTCTAACTAGTTTCTTTCATATACATAACTCCTTATGAGTGTGCTAGTTAATGGATAGAGGGATCCTACCACCATTATTAGAAAATTTGGCAACACTCTCTTCATGAAAGTCTTAATAACCTTATATATTGATGATGGCATCATATCCCCTCATCCACTATCTTGCATGTTTGTAAATCTTTGCATATGCACTAGGTAACAGACGATGGACCCCAATCCCACTCATCGATATACTAGGCAATTTAGTACATTATTGTTAGGACCCTCCTAACATACCCTAATACTTATATTATTTATTAATTATATTTTAGGGTCACAACCCTTCACTCTTACAACTATTAGACTAGGTATTTAAATGCAATCCAAATATGATAATAAGGCATCATCGAACAAATATATTAATTAAGTCTATTGTGGGTTTTTCTACCTTACAATAAAAAAGTGATTCAATATAAAAATGATTCCTCCTTCCGCACTATTTAGTTTCATACCATCTAGATCAGAGCTAGATCAAGGAGCAAATTCACCATTAAAAAAAATTTCCATCGCACATTTCAGCCAGTCCACATTCGCGAGGACGCAAACAACATTCACGCTTCATAGATCCATGTCATAATCCTCACAAAAAATTAAACCTTCTCCTAAGGTACAAATTAAGTTATCTCACACCCAAATTGCTTGACCTTTCGTGTGGTGATCGGTGGCTATTTTGAAAAAGATAAAATCTTCAACGCAGCATCAAGGTTTTTGACATCCGAAACGCAAAGGAAAAAATTAAAAAAAAATTAAGGACTAAAGTCCCACATTCACGGTGCTACGTCTTTGTAGTGCTTTATAAGCACCAAAAGGCACAAGGAAGAATGTGACTTTGGTCATGCCTCCCCCGTACCTCGTGTGAAACAACCGCTACCCAATCCTTCCTCAAAATTCGCACCACCCACCAACTCCTCGTGTTCCCAGCTACCACCCCTATGCCTCAGTCGCCTACTGTCGCCCTGCCAGTCTGCCTTCCCGCCTACCACCCTGTCAGTTAGCCTTTCGCCTACCGCCTTGTCGACCACCGTGCGCTCTCGACCCTAACGCCTCTACAAGCTACCTATTAAATAACAGAGAGCACAAAATTCAAAATTTTGATGGGGCATTGCCCACCAAATTTTTTATTTTTTTTATTTTTTTTTCTCACCTGTACCAAGTCATATTGATCGTTACCTACACCAAATGCAATGGTTGAAGGATGATGATCACTGGATTCCATTCATGAGAAACACGAAAGGCTCGCTGAAGAAGTTCAACAGGAAAGAGAGGAGAATACCTATAACACAAGAGAACTCTTCGAGAAAATATTTGCAATGGATGTTAAACTTGATGCCATCAATCAAAATCAGGCAACACCACATGCAAATTCAACCAACAATGGGTCATCAAACTGAGCAATGTTAGGAGGTCCACAAACTTCCATTCTACCATGGACGACCAAATTAGACTTCCCAAAATTTGAAGGAGGAGATCCTACAAACTGGATCTACCGAGCAGAGCAATATTTCTCACTAAATCAAATTCTAGAAATGCAAAAAGTGCATATCGCCTCCTTCCACTTGGAAAACGATGTCATCCAATGGTACCAATGGTTCGAGAAAACTAACGGAACTCCGACATGGTCAACCTTTACACATAATTTATTAGTGCGATTCGGCCCTAGCAAGTTTCAAAGTTTTACAGGGGCCCTCACTAAATTATGCCAAACCACTTTGGTAAGCGAATACCAAGCAAAATTTGAAAGGCTAGCTAATCGAACATCCGGATTAGACATTGCCTTCTTTCAAGAATGTTTTGTCAATGGATTAAAAGAAGAAATTCGAATAGAGGTGCAAATGTATAACCCTACAAACATGTTAGATACCATCGGCTTGGTGAAATTAGCGGAGGATAAAATCAAGGCACAGAATCAGTTCACAAAACCAACTTGGGGGAAACCATCAAACACTTATACCAACCCCAAACCAATGCAAAATGGATGAACCTAAAACTCCTACACATCCCCCAAAATTAACCCCACTCTACCAATTAAGCGTCTGAGTTTCAAGGAAATGAAGTAAAGACAAGCTAAGGGTCTTTGCTACCATTGTGATGAGAAATTTGACAAAAATCATAAATGTGCCTCATGGAAATTATATATTCTAGATGCCACAGAGGAAGGGAATTCTACTAAAGAGGAACCTAAACTCGAAGTAGAGGTATTATCCAACACACTTGAAAGTGATGAAGAAAATGCACCAAAGGTTTCCTTCAACGCCCTTGCCAGATTTTCTGCCCCTCAAACAATGCGAGTTAAAGGGTATTTTAAGAAACAAAATCTTATCGTGCTCCTATATTCTAGTGGCATGCACAATTTTATCGATCCAAAGGTGGCTAAACAAGCAAATTGTTTTATATACCCTTGCAATAACTTCGAAGTGATGATTGGAAACGACGGAAAAATTGCATGCAAAGGAAAATGCAGAAATATAAAACTATGGGGGTTTATAACATGAAAGGCGACATGTACGTCCTACCCCTAGGTGGGTGCAACATTGTACTATGCGTACAATGGTTACAAACCTTGGGCGTAGTCCAATGGGAATTTTATGAACTATGGATGAAATTCATAGCAAAGAACCAAACCTATATTATCCAAGGCCTAAAATCAGGACCTTCCCAAATCGTCAACTCGCATAGAATGGAGAAAATTATCCGAAAAGGAAACAAAGGAATGGTCGCCCAATTATTTTCAATTCAACCTAGTCACAAGAAGATGAGACACCAGAGTTACAAAATATTTTAGACCACCATAAGGCGGTATTCAATGAACCAAAAGGACTACCTCCACAACGAAGTCACGATCACACTATTCCACTATTTCCAAGGCATCAACCTCCTAATATTAGACCTTATCGTTATCCATACCTCCAAAATATTGAAATAGAGAAATTAGTACAAGAGCTTCTTAAGGCAGGAATCATTAGACCTAGCAAAAGCCCTTACTCCTCTCCAGTTATTTTAGTTAGAAAAAAGGATGGCTCATGGCGTTTATGTGTCGATTTTTGAGCGCTTAATAAAATGACCATCAAAGATAAATTTCCTATTCCAGTCATAGACAAGCTATTATATGAACTCCACGGGGTAGCTTATTTTTCCAAGTTAGACTTACGGTCAGGCTACCACAAAATACAAGTCAATGAAAAGGATATTCCTAAGACAACCTTTCGCACTCACGAAGGAACTATGAATTCTTGGTGATGCCATTTTGCCTAACCAACGCTCCTTCTACCTTTCAAAGTCTAATGAATAAGGTATTTCACCCTTTTCTTTGTAAATTTATATTAGTTTTCTTTGATGACATTTTTATTTATAGCAAAACATGGGAAGAACATTTGGACCATGTTAGACAAGCGTTCCAAATCTTGAAGGAAAATCAACTTTATGCAAAAATATCAAAGTGTTCCTTTGGAAAACAAGAAATTGAATACTTAGGGCATATTTTTTGAAAGGAAGGAGTTATGGTAGATCCTTCCAAAATTGATGAGGTGAAAAATTGGCCTATTCCAAAAACCTTAAAAGCTCTACGTGGGTTTCTTGAACTAACGGGATATTATAGAAATTTTTTCCAAAATTATGGTAAAATCGTTGCTCCTCTAACCACATTACTTAATAAAAATGCTTTCAAATGGTCGTTTAAAGTGGATGAGGCCTTTATCACCTTGAAAACTGTAATGTGTACCACCCTTGTTCTAGCCATGCCCAACTTTTCTAAACCGCTCATCATTGAAAGTGACGCTTCAGGAATAGGAATGGGAGTTGTACTCATGCAGGATGGAAGGCCTCTAGCTTTTATAAGCAAAGCATTTTATCCTAAGAATTTAGCTCGCTCTACGTATAAAAAAGAGATGTTGGTGATTTTCCATGCTATTCAACATTGGAGGCCTTACATTATTGGCCAACATTTCATTATACGCACTGACCATCATAGCTTGAAGTATTTTTTGGAACAAAGGACTAATACCTCGGAATAACAAAAATGGGTTACTAAACTTCTTGGCTATGATTATGAAATTACATATAAAAATGGAAAGGACAACATGGCAGCCGATGCACTTTCTAGAAAATTTGAAGATATGCCTCAATTCCATGCTCTTTCCTCCCTTATTCCTAAATGGGTAGATGAGGTGCATGAATAATGACAAATGATCCTACTATCCATGCCTTAATTCAACAACTTCAACATAATCCTAGTAGCAAACCTCCATACACTTGGAAGGACAATATATTAAGATACAAAGGGAGGATGGTCCTCACCCCCAATTCAACTTATCATGAAAAACTTCTTCATGAGTTACATACCTCACCCACTGCAGGCCACTCAGGGTTCTTAAAAACCTATAAAAGAGCCACTACCTCCTTCTATTGGGTAGGAATGAAAAATTACATCAAAAACTTTGTAAAAGAATGTGAAGTTTGCCAAAGACAAAAGGGGGAGACCCTCGCTATTCCAAGATTACTTCAACCTCTTCCTATACCCACCAAAACATGGGTAGATATTTCTATGGACTTTATTGAAGGATTATCAAAATCAGGAGGAAAAACAACCATTTTCGTAGTCATTGATCGTTTATCTAAATATACCCATTTTTGTTCCGTGGCTCATCCTTATACCGCTAGCACTATAGCCCACCTCTTCCTAGATAACATCTTTAAATTACATGGTATGCCCTCCACAATTGTTAGTGACTGCAACCCAAATTTCACTAGCACCATTTGGAAGGAATTGTTCAAATTACAAGGTACTCAACTTCGTATGAGCTCTGCTTACCATCCTCAAACCGATGGCCAAATAGAAGTTGTAAATAAATGCTTAGAAACATACCTTCGATGTTTTGTTTCCACTCAACCACTCCATTGGGTAAAGTGGCTTTCACTAGCGGAATGGTGGTATAACACTTCATACCATACGTCCATCAAAATGACTCCTTATGAAACACTATATGGTCAAACACCACCATCCCTCACTTCCTATATTCCAGGGACTACAAAATTCCATGCGGTGGAAATGAAACTTGCTAATAGAGATGAGATACTACGGATCCTAAAAGAGAACCTACACATCGCCCAAAATCGCATGAAGCAGCAAGTCGATCAACATAGAAGCGAACGTAGTTTCCACGAGGGTGATATGGTTTTCTTATGTCTCCAACCTTACCGTCAATCCTCTCTTAAATAAAAAGGTTCTCAGAAGTTAGCACCCAAATTTTACGGGTCGTATAAAGTTCTCCAACATATTGGGACCATTGCTTACAAACTAGAGCTTCCTCCCTCTTCCAAAATTCACCCTGTATTTCATGTATCTTGTCTTAAGCTCGCAGTTGGAGCCCATATCACGACACAAACCACTCTCTCTGAACTCTCTAATGATGGAGTACTTCTAGTCGAGCCAGAAGCTATCTTGTATCACCGCTTTCATCACCTTCATACTCATGATATCATGGAATTTTTAATCCATTGGAAAGGTCTACCTTTAGAAGACGCAATGTGGGAAAATTTTCAAGATATCCAGAGCAATTTCCAAATTTTTAGCTTTGAGGACAAATCTCCTTTAAGGGGGGTGACATGTTAGGACCCTCCTAACATACTCTAATACTTATATTATTTATTAATTAAATTTTAGGGTCACAACCCTTCACTCTTACAACTATTAGACTAGGTATTTAAATGCAATCCAAATATGATAATAAGGCATCATCGAACAAATATATTAATTAAGTCTATTGTGGGTTTTTCTACCTTACAATCAAAAAGCGATTCAATATAAAAATGATTCCTCCTTCCGCACTATTTAGTTTCACACCAAGTATCCTCTCTATTTCAAAATAAGTACAATCCATTGTCCTTATTCCATTTATTTGTAATAAATATCCAAAATATTTCATCTATATATTATGGATTAGCTTGTGAGACCCAACATATCATCTTGGAAAATTAGCATCTCTCATCCAATATCTTGCATTATGAGCATGTTATTTTAATGAATGTGAGCTTCTAGTCACTATGGTTAGCACCTTTAGCAACACTCTCTTTACATAATCCTAGTTGTATTATATATCAATGAGGGAATTAGGTCCCTATGTCCAATATCTTGTGTATATGTAAATATCTTTTCATATATTTTAGGTAATAGACACTAGGCCCTGAATCCACTTATTGATAAACTAGAATCTAGGACATCTCCACTATTTTCTCAAAATCCAACAACAATCACATTTTAATTTCATCATAATGTATACCATGAGAGAGTGGATACTAGATTACCTCTCCTCATTGGTTTAATGACCAAGAAAAATATTTTGAATTCATTAGATATCATCTAGATCTTTTCTTTGCCTATTTAATTACCTCTTACATTGTTGAGAGAATCAGACCTTATAATCAGTTACAAGATCTACAAGGCACTAGTTCATATGGCCTAATACTTCCAAGTAACTATTAGGCAATAAAATTTCTAGCATCAATATTTCATCGTAACCATATCATGCAAATTTACCTCACCTATTTATAGACCCACAAACATAGCAAGACTAAATGATTAGCACTTTGCATACTTATAATAGCTTATGAGTGCACAAAGAAATAGATTATATAATACCACCACTCCTTGGGCTATAAATTTGCTAGGGGAAATTTTTTATATCTTATCAACATCATGTTGACAACTAACATTGGTCATCGTGCCTCACTAGCACATAGAACCTCCAATAAAAAATGATATTTCTTCCCAATATCCTATGCATATGCAATTTCTTATACATACACTGAGAAAGAGTGAGGGACATCATCTTTCCTTGAAATTTCATGCAATAGTGAGATGTGACCTCCAATACTTGATGTCACATTCAATAAATGCATCTAAAAATATATATTTACATATGTTTTGGGATAGCCAAATTTCTCCAAGCTTTTATTAGATAGATCAAATCATTTAGACACTTCTCAATCATTTTGCATCTTCTCCTAACCTACGAAGGGATAAAATACTTATAGTAAATATAAAATACAATTACCTAGATCTCTATACTTCATTTTTTATTTATATTATATCATTATACATCATCCATAAACATTATCTCAACCATCTCACATTATCTTGCATTCAAGCATTCAATCCAATCAAGACATTTTGCAAGATACTTTACACTATATCATTTTATACATCTTTATATGCCCGTTGTGGCATAAATTATTTGACATCTTTGTATGCCCCTTGTGGTAGATATAATCTCAAAAATATTTGCATGCCCCTTGTGGCATATATTATTTCAAACATATTTGCATGTCCCTTGTGGCATAGATCATTTCAAGAATCTTTGCATACCCCTTGTGGCATAGATCATTTTAGAAATATTTGCATACCCTTTATGGCATATGTAATCTTAGAAATCTTAAAAATTATCACATATCCTTTGTGGTATAGATGATTAAAGTCCTTCGAGCACATTAATTATGGCATATACATTAAAGTCCTTTGATAATACCCCTTGTGGTGTAGAAAGTCCTTTGGGTACATCCCTTGTAGCATAGATCATTAAATTCCTTCAGGCATGTCCCTTGTGGCATAGATCATTAAAGTCATTTAGGCATTTTCCTTGTGGCATAGATCATTAAAGTCCTTTGGGCATGTCCCTTCTAACATAGACACCAAAATTCCTTCAAGCATGTCCCTTGTAACATAGATCATTAAAGTCCTTGGGGCACATATTTTGTGGTATGGATCATTAAATTCCTTTGGGCACATCCCTTGTATCGTAGACACCAAAAGTCCTTTAGGCACATCCCTTGTAGCATATATTATTAAATTCATTTGGGCACATCCCTTATGGCATAGACACCAAAATCCCTTCAGGCATGCCCCTATAGTGTATATCACTACTAACAAAATTCTCCCTTGATCATTTACTAATAGAATTTCCCCTTGGGTATTTCTAGCACTTACCAACCATAATAGTATATCTCTTTGTACATACTACAAGTACTTTTACCATCATGTTCTAAGTGCTTGTCCTTTATATGGCTCTTCAGACCACCGCTTAGACATGATGTTTTCATTTTATCCTCTAAATTTTTTTTCCTTTATATTATCTTTTAGGCCATCACTTAAGTATGGAATCATGATCATCGTATCGTTTAGGTACTTGTACACTATCATGGCTCTTAGGCCATTGCTTAAACATGTGATCAATAGATCTTGTACATATCTTTAGACATATTTACCTATCTATGAGTGCTTTTCCTTATCATGGCACATAGGCCACCACTCAAGAATGAGAGTATTCTTTTGAGTGCTTATCCACTATCAAAATTTTATATCACCACTCAATAACAAAATAAATCATGTTACCCATAAAATTTTATTTTTTCCATTATCTAGTTCTAGACCACCACTTTGTTAAAAATTTTCCAATTCCTACTTTGTCTTATGGTTTCTTTGTTTTTGCTTTATCTTTGTTTTCTACATTTCTCTTTATGCATTTATTGATTTTGTCTTTTAATCATCTAATGGCAGAGTTAATAATCTTTACGAATAATTTTGTCCATAGCTCATCCTGTTGAATGCATATATAAATCATTTAAACATTTGTATTTTCCTTCCCTTCAAAAATTAATTTCACTTAATTCAATATTTTATTTTATCACTAATAAATTCATCTTCAAATAATTCTAAATACAAGTAAATTTGTTAAAAATAACTCCACTTACCAAATTCACTCAACAAAGGGTCCATTGCATTCTCTAATCATAGTAATCCTCGTGCAGATACATTTCATCACATTGATAGGAAGAAAAGTATTTTATAATAATTTTCTTATTTCCAAAAATATTTTATCCTAAAATTTACATTGATTTACAAAATCCTATCAATCCCCCCACAAAAAATATATTGAATCATTTTTTAATGGTCATAGTACATCTTTAATTCTATACATAAGCCCACTTTTTTAAAGCATTATTTGTTCCTCAATTTCTCCATTTTATCCTACTTTTACCCCTTTTGACCCATGTTATTTCTATTAATATTTTTTATATGGATTAAATCCACTAAAAAAATTAACCACTTTTAATTCATATAAAGCATCTCATACCCATTCTCTGAATTATATATAATCCATAAAATATGCCAAATTTGACATTCCACAAAAATATAAATTTATTCCTAATTTATTTCAAATACGATTTTTCAAGATATCAAGATATCATAAAATCAATACATCACATCAAAGACACATACATAACTCAATCACAATATCATTATACATAAATACCTCAAAATAATACATGGTCACAAGTCCAATATACTATAATACCAAAATTGGTACACTCAAACCTACTCTTGAGAGGCAATGCACCACAAGCATCAAAATTTGTGCACTCAATGTCATAATCCTAGCCCTACCTACATGGAGATCTTATATCTCCACCCTTGTAGTAGTGAAGGAGACCAAACACTAATTGATCACTGTGATTACCTTGTAATAGAGTTTGATCTGGTGTGACTCCTTGAGCGAGTCACAATGGGTCCCTCTAATAATGTCTATCTTGGTTAGCACTATTGCATGATAGAGTAGCTGGTAATTTCTATCTTGGTTCCTCTCCTCCTCAACCTCTAGCTTAGCCTCACTTGCCTCCGTCCACATAATTTCAACCTCTCCCTCTAGCTGAGTCACTCATTTCTACATAAGGATCAACATCACTTGCATCACCTCTACATTACGGCCTCTAGTTATTTCTCGAGAGTTGGCTTCATCTCTTTCTCAAATTATCTACTTATTATATCCTTGTATCTGATCAATTTAGACCTATATATGAGCAATAGCCTCATATCACTCCTACTCCACTCTATCTAGCTCCTCATGATCCATAGTTGCCTTTATGCTTGTTAGCTGCACTCCCAGCTCATGGAAACTCTACATTAGAGCCTCCATATTGGCCCATAATGTATCCTATATAGACCTACTAGATACACCCCCTCTAGATTTCATCAACACCAAGGGCTTGATTTCCAAAAGATCCACATCTAAAGGAACTTGTGCACTTGACCTAGGAGTGCCCTTTGACCTAGTTGATTCCTCTCCCTCACCCCTAACATTCTGGTATGTTGGTGCATCTCACCTCAAGCTATGGAAGATACCCCTCAATATCTCCACTATCTTCTCTACTACCTCATCCTACTTTGGATTTGATGCCATTAGATTCATTTACCTCAGCTTAAACTCTACATACCACCTCATGTACCCCTCAACAACACCTAGGTCATATTTCTCTGACTTATGGAATAAAGCATCATTTGCATCCTCCTCTACAAAGGACAAAATATTAGGAGGTCCTCCAAAATCCCTCTCTCAAGTGGTTCATCAAAACCATATATTTCCTATTGACCTCTCCATGGTTGTCACATTACCTAAGATACACTAAGATCATCTATAGCCTACTAGGCAAGAGCCAATGTCCATCTGCTAGATATGTATCTCCCTATCCATATGTATGATGCAAGACTCCTAGAGTCACACCTATACCTCCTATAAACCTATGGCCATATAATAGTTATATTTTCCTAGGCCCAAACCTAGAGCATTGTGCAATAAACTAGACTCTTTCCACCCCAATAAACTACTTTATGAAGAGTCTTGAACAATATTTCTAGGATGGTCAATCCCTAAGAAAAAATAGTTTGTTGGTCTTGTAGCCTCACTATCACCTCTCTTCATCCCTAATTCAATGGTCATAAACTGGTCTTTGAACATCAAATTCCTTGATACTATAGCACATAGTAAAGTTATGAGGCAATCCAAATGGCCACCCTAGAGTATGCATCATTGACACATATATTTGATTTTACTCTAGGATACCCCTTATTTGAAGAACACAAGCTTATACTGAGAGGGGGGTGAACAGTATAAGAGCACTTTTTACTTTTCTTTCCAAATCAATATTATACGTAGTGTATAGATAGAAGTATCAATAGCAGTAATCAAAGCAATGCACAAAACACCATACACAATAGAGACACCAATTTAACGTGGTTCACCCAAAGATGGCTACTTCCACGGAGAAAATATTTCACTAAATTTTCTCAATCAATCTCTTGGGAATCCTTCCCAATTACAATGTTTATGGACCTCTGTCCAAAGGAGATGTTGATCCCCTAAATCTAGTTTGTGGATCTCTATCCACAGGAGAACTCCTTCCTCTACTCTGGCTGGTGATCCTCTAGAAGACTACTGCCTCCACTGCATTGGCTTGTGGATCTCTCTCCACTGAAGACTCTTGTCCCCACTCAGAAGACCTATCCTCACTACCCTGGCTGATGGATCTCTATCCACTAGAGACTACTGTCCTCTCTGCTCTGTCACCTCCAAAGCTCTGTCTCAATTCTATACTAAACACAGTCCAGTCAGTCTAGCACAACTCTACTCAACTCTTGTACTAAACACAGTCCAGTCGGTCTAGCACAAGTCTACTCAACAAGCTCACTCAAATTTGTACTAAACATAGTTCATTCGGTCTAGCACAAATCTGCTCAACTCTTGTACTAAACACAATCAATCGGTCTAGCACAAGTCCACTCAAATATACACTAAACATAGTCCAGTTGATCTAGCACAAATATTCTCAATAGGTCCACTCAAAACTTACTCAAATATTCTCAACAGGTCCACTCAGAACCTACTCAAATATGCTCAATAGGTCCACTCAGAACCTGCTCAAATATGCTCAATAGGTCCACTCAGAACCTGCTCAAATCTGCTCAATAAGTCCACTCAGAACCTGCTCAAATCTGCTCAACAAGTCCACTCAGAACCTGCTCAAATATACTCAATAAGTCCACTCAAAGACTTACCTCAAATCTGCTTAACAAGTTCACACAGAACTTGTCCAATCTCATAGAAACATAAAGAGAATTGTTAGAGACTCAATATGTTCTACACTCAAAGCTCAATCACTTTCTCAACTCAAATCAATCTCATAGAAGCATAAAGAGAATTTTTAGAGACTCAATATGTTCTATACTCAAAACTCAATCACTTTCTCAACTCAATCTCATAGAAGCATAAAGAGAATTGTTAGAGACTCAATATGTTCTATTCTCACAACTCAATCTCTTTCACAACTCAAATCAGAATATAGAATAGTTTGTTTTATGGAACTTGAACAATCACTTCATACATCCACTTGACTAGGCTTAATCAACTTACTCAACCAATCACTCAAGAAACAACTCTTGCTCACAAACCCTAGTCCAAGCATGTATCATCCAACTCAAAATGTTTCCAACAATGCTCAACAACAAATCTCACATAACAATGATACTCATGATCTTTTCAAACCCTAGTTCAAGTTCTTTGCATTACAACTCACTTCAAAAACCATGCTTATAAAACATTCTTCACATAACAATGATACTCATGATATTTTCAAACCCTAACTCAAGTTCTTCACACAACCAATGGTTTCAACAACAATGCTTATAAAACAAGGTTTTAATCACAACTCTTAATTTTAGAAAACCTTGAAGCATTAACTCAAACACTTTTGAAAAGGAAACCCTAATCAAATCCTTTTCACTCCAAACTTTATTTTCTAGTAAGCCATTCAATCAACTCAACCAAAGAAGAATTTGCCCATACCTTTTTGCTTGACAAGTAGTTGATCTCACAAATCTGCCACACTCACAATTACTTCTTTGCCAATCTCAATAAGGGTTAGAGGATAATTTTCTCAATAAAACATAACACAAAAATAATATCAAATTTACACCTTATCACTCCAACTTGATTAATAATCAACACCCTCACAATAATCACAAAAACCCTTAATTCAAAATAACACAATACCCACAAAGTCTTAATCCTCCAATATACCACTATAGCAATTTAAGACTTTATTAAAAGTTAAAAATAAAAATCTCCTTATAACTCCTAATGATAATTCTCAACTACCACAACTTTATTACAAAGCAACCTTTCCAAACACAAACCACTAAACAA
Source organism: Wollemia nobilis (assembly GCA_028583015.1). NCBI lineage: Eukaryota > Viridiplantae > Streptophyta > Pinopsida > Araucariales > Araucariaceae > Wollemia > Wollemia nobilis. Next base: position 2,375,595 of record JAQPPZ010000282.1, read on the forward strand.
CCTTATACCTCCAACTTAGGCATTTAATTAAAATTAAAACAAAAAATATTACCTCATCTTCGGAGGGAATCGAACCCTCAACGTTGCCCCCAATGTGCGCCTTAGCCACGGCCAAAGTCACCGCATGAGCCAAGCGCTCATTTGAGATTAACGAAGCACCACATGCTTCTTAATCTCCTCACACCTTCCACCTTGGGCAAAAGAACGTGCATCGTAGGTGCCTTAACCAACACAACTCATGATGCACCCATCGAGATTCGAACGCAAACCCTCTTGCAAGCCAACGCTTTTACGCTTCCCAAAATACCACTAGGCCATGTTGTCCTATGCAACTTCGAGGATTAAAGCTTCCTCCCTTAAACGCTTCTCTATCATGACTTTCACAAAAACTCACGAGCTCTTTTCTTCGCATGCAATATTTTTAATTTTTGAGCAAGGATAATTAATTGAACTTTGGGCGTTGTATTTATATGCTTCCTCCATTGTTTTAAATACGTCGACGCTCTCCATGTTATCTTCCATGACGTCGTTAGAGATTATAAAGGCTTCGAATGCCTTTTGTCTTAAACCCAACCTTTGGGTTTATAAAATATATTTAGACTTTATAAAACCCACTTTTGCATTATAAAATATTACAATAAGAATTACAAATATTTTATTTGGGTTTTCACCATATCACCTTTAATATTATAATAACCATTATTATAATATTATACCTTTGATAAAATATCTCCTTTTGAACTCTTAACTTCTGCATTGATTCACTTGATCTTAATGATGACTTCATCCGGTGACATCAATGACAACTTTGACTTAGGGACTCAAAATGTCCAACAATCTCCCCCTTTGTCATTGATGGCAACCCATACTCTTCTTACCAAAACCTGACCTTACTTTTTATTCTACTCCCCCTAGGACATTGCTCCCCCTGGCTCAATGCTCTCTCAAATATCAAATCTCTCCCCATTACACAAATCTCTCCCCCTTTGACATCAATGGCAAAGGGTCACCTTTGGGGCTCGGGGCTAAGAATGAGCCTCTTAGCTTAGCCCCTCCCCACCTCCTTTTGAGGTGGTTAATTCTAGGGTGGGAGTATTTCTACTCCCAAAAGGCATTGTTCTTTACCTTTATCCTCTTCCCTTATTTTCTAAGTTTTTGATTCCTCTGATTGTTTCTATCCGTGTCATCATCCCTGTTCTTGTTCCTATTCCTATTCACATCCATGTTCCTATTCATGTTCCTATTCTTGTTCATGTTCATGTTCTTGTTCATGTTCCTATTCCTGTTCATACCTATTTCTAGAATGTCTGCTCTACACCATTTTGTTGTGTGACCATCATTATTGCACTTATAACACTTAATGTTATTATTCCTTGGAGGTGCAAATGTCTTAGGATTTCTCCTAGTGAAGCCATATCCTCTTCTATCATGAACCCTACAATTCATTGCCTTGTGACCAAACTGATTACATGAGTAGCAATACCCATGGAAAAGTTATCTATTCCCATATTCCTGTCTTTCATGTGTCCTGCACTGTGAAGCCATGTGCCCAAACCTGTGACATGAAAAACATCTTCCATTGAAGCTTCCTTGTCTTGACCTCATTGGTCTCCTATTTTGATTGTTGTTCCATCTGTATCTTCTCTGTGCATTGTTCCTATCTTTGTTGAACCCTTTATTGTCCAACTCATCCTCTGATGTCTCACTCCCTCTTACACTATCTTCTTCTGATGTATCTTCATCTGAAGTTTCTTCTTCTTCAAGGCTTGAAGTTGACTCCTCTTCCCATTTCTTTTGAACCTATTTAGAACCAAGACCTATTTTGTTTGTTGCTCCTCTTTGTATCTTGATTATTTTATCCACACTCTTTGCACTGTTTACATACTTGTATAGCTTATTCTTGGAATCTTCTAAATCTTCCTTTAGTAGTGCCACTTCTTGTGCTAACTTCTCACATTCCAAAATCTTTGCTTCTAACTTGTCTTTGAACTTCCTTGCTTTAGCCTTTGATTTTTCTAAATCCTCTATGAGCAATCTTCTTTCTTCATCACATTCTTGAAACTGAATTTCAAGTTTAGAGTGTTGCTTCCTTACCTTCTTTACCATGTCAAGGGCATAGATAAGTTCTCCCTTGAGATCATAACCATTCTCTGCTGAATAATCTTCTATTTTTTTACCTTTGTCCACATCATTACTTTCTTTTGGCTTATCTTCTATAGGATCACTCACTTCTTCTTCTAATGCCATTAGAAGATTTTCATCTGGTCTTTCAAGTGCATCTTCATATTCATCATCACTAAAACTATAACCATCCCTTGTGCAATCATCTTCAAGATGTCCAAAGTTACCACATCTAAAACACTTGAGAATAACTAGAGTCTTTTTCTTAACTGGTTCTTTTTCTTCAATCATAAATAGGACTTCATCTCTATCATTGTCTGAAAAACTAGCATCACTATCATTTGAGTACTTACTTGCATTATCCGCATAGTAGCTCCTCTTTTGTCTTTGGAAGAACTTATTTCCTTGTCTGCTTTGTCCATCCTTGCTTTTCTTTTGATGCCTATATCTTTTTGATTCCCTGTACCTGTGATCCTATTTTTCTTCACCATTGTTGTTCTTTGGTTCTTTACAATCTGTTGCAAAATGTCCATACTTTCCACAATTGAAACACTTAACAGATCTTAGATCTATGGGTCTTCTAGAACCTTTATCTCTTCTACCATAATTGGCTTCTTCATCACTAGAAGACTCATTGCTTGATTCTGACTTCTTACCCTTTGTTTCCTTGATTGCTTTGAATGTTGCTTCCTTTTTGGAAGTAGGATCTTTTGTTCTTATCTCAAAAGTTGTTAGCATACCAAGCAACTTATCTCTTGTCAAAGTATCACCATCCAATGATATTTCTATAGCAGAAACCTGTTCACTGAATCTATTTGGAAGAGATCTTAAGACTTTATCACAAACATCTGATTCATCAATCTTCATTCCAAGTCCTTGCATATCATTAACAACCTCATCAATTTAAATTAGATAAGCACTGATATTTTCATCATCATTCATTCTCAATGCTTCAAATTGTCCTTTGAGATTTTGTATCTTTGCTTTCTTGACACTTTTATCTCCCTCATATATACATTGCAATTTATCCCACATTTCTTTTGTAGTTTTACAATGCATAACCTTCATAGATTCTGATCTACGCAAACCTCTCACAAGTGCATTCATTGCTTTTGAATTATAGTGTTGTAGTAGCTTACCTTCCTTATCTGTAGGAGGATTGACTGTTGGATCATATCCAAATTCCACTTGCATCCCAAACTTCATTGCCAAGTGCCATCAAGTAGAACCTCATCATCATACTCCAATACATGTAGTCACTTCCATCAAATATTGGTGTTGAATTACTTGAGGATGCATCCTTAGGATCCATTGTGTTCTTGTTAGCTTTTCCTTCAAGTTGTTAAACTCTTTCGAAGGAACCCGCTCTGATACCAATTGAAGAACACAAGCTTATACTGAGAGGGGGGTGAACAATATAAGAGCACTTTTTACTTTTCTTTCCAAATCAATATTATGCAGTGTATAGATAGCAGTATCAATAGTAGTAATCAAAGTAATGCACAAAACACCATACACAATAGAGACACCAATTTAACGTGGTTCACCCAAAGATGGCTACTTCCATGGAGAAAATATTTCACTAAATTTTCTCAATCAATATCTTGGGAATCCTTCCCAATTACAATGTTTATGGACCTCTATCCAAAGGAGATGTTGATCCCCTAAATCTAGTTTGTGGATCTCTATCCATAGGAGAACTCCTTCTCCTCTGCTCTAGCTGGTGATCCTCTAGAAGACTACTACCTCCACTACACTGGCTTGTGGATCTCTCTCCACTGAAGACTCTTGTCCCCACTCAGAAGACCTATCCTCACTACCCTGGCTGATGGATCTCTATCCACTAGAGACTACTATCCTCTCTACTCTATCACCTCCAAAGCTCTATCTCAATTTTATACTAAACATAGTCCAGTCGGTCTAGCACAACTCTGCTCAACTCTTGTACTAAACATAGTCCAATCGGTCTAGCACAAGTCTACTCAACAAGCTCACTCAAATTTACACTAAACATAGTTCATTCAGTCTAGCACAAATCTGCTCAACTCTTGTACTAAACATAGTCCAATCAGTCTAGCACAAGTCCACTCAAATATACACTAAACATAGTCTAATCGGTCTAGCACAAATCTGCTCAATAGGTCCACTCAGAACCTACTCAAATATACTCAACAGGTCCACTCAAAACCTGCTCAAATCTGCTCAATAGGTCCACTCAGAACCTACTCAAATATGCTCAATAGGTCCACTTAGAACCTGCTCAAATCTGCTCAATAGGTCCACTCAGAACCTGCTCAAATCTGCTCAATAAGTCCACTCTAGGACTTAACCAAATATGTATTGCAAGCTTCCACAAAAGCTCACACAAAATCACTCAACAAGTCTTCTCAAAGACTTACCTCAAATCTGCTTAACAAGTCCACACAGAACTTGTCCAATCTCATAGAAACATAAAGAGAATTGTTAGAGACTCAATATGTTCTACACTCAAAGCTCAATCACTTTCTCAACTCAAATCAATCTCATAGAAGCATAAAGAGAATTTTTAGAGACTCAATATGTTCTATACTCAAAACTCAATCACTTTCTCAACTCAATCTCATAGAAGCATAAAGAGAATTGTTAGAGACTCAATATGTTCTATTCTCACAACTCAAATCAGAATATAGAATAGTTTGTTTTATGGAACTTGAACAATCACTTCATACATCCACTTGACTAGGCTTAATCAACTTACTCAACCAATCACTCAAGAAACAACTCTTGCTCACAAACCCTAGTCCAAGCATGTATCATCCAACTCAAAATATTTCCAACAATGCTCAACAACAAATCTCACATAACAATGATACTCATGATCTTTTCAAACCCTAGTTCAAGTTCTTTGCATTACAACTCACTTCAACAACCATGCTTATAAAACATTCTTCACATAACAATGATACTCATGATATTTTCAAACCCTAACTCAAGTTCTTCACACAACCAATGGTTTCAACAACAATGCTTATAAAACAAGGTTTTAATCACAACTCTTAATTTCAGAAAACCTTGAAGCATTAACTCAAACACTTTCGAAAAGGAAACCCTAATCAAATCCTTTTCACTCCAAACTTTATTTTCTAGTAAGCCATTCAATCAACTCAACCAAAGAAGAATTTGCCCATACCTTTTTGCTTGACAAGTAGTTGATCTCACAAATCTGCCACACTCACAATTACTTCTTTGCCAATCTCAATAAGGGTTAGAGGATAATTTTCTCAACAAAACATAACACAAAAATAATATCAAATTTACACCTTATCACTCCAACTTGATTAATAATCAACACCCTCACAATAATAACAAAAACCCTTAATTCAAAATAACACAATACCCACAAAGTCTTAATCCTCCAATATACTACTATAGCAATTTAAGACTTTATTAAAAGTTAAGAACATAAATCTCCTTATAAATCCTAATGATAATTCTCAACTACCACAACTTTACTACAAAGCAACCTTTCCAAACACAAACCACTAAACAACCTTATACCTCCAACTTAGGCATTTAATTAAAATTAAAATTAAAAAATATTACCTTGTCTTCAAAGGGAATCGAACCCTAAACATTGCCCCTAATGTGTGCCTTAGCCACGGCCAAAGTTGCCACACAAGCCAAGTGCTCATATAATATTAATGAAGCACCACATAATTCTTAATCTCCTCACACCTTCCACTTTGGGTAAAGGAAAGTGCGTCGTAGGCGCCTTAACCAACACAACTCATGATGCACCTATCAAAATTCGAACGCAAACCCTCTTGCAAGCCAACACTTTTGCACTTACCAAAATACCACTAGGCCACTATGTCCTATGCAACTTCAAGGATTAAAGCTTCCTCCCTTAAACGCTTCTCTATCATGACTTTCAAAAAAACTCATGAGCTCTTTTCTTCGCATGCAATATTTTTAATTTCTGAGCAAGGATAATTAATTGAACTTTGGGCATTGTATTTATATGCTTTCTCCATTGTTTTAAAAATGTCGGTGCTCTCCATGTTGTATTCCATGATGTCGAAGGAGATTATAAAGGCTTAGAATACCTTTTGTCTTAAACCCAACCTTTGGGTTTATAAAATATATTTAGACTTTATAAAACCCACTTTTGCATTATAAAATATTACAATAAGAATTACAAATATTTTATTTGGGTTTTCACCATATCACCTTTAATATTATAATAACCATTATTATAATATTATACCTTTGATAAAATATCTCCTTCTGAACTCTTAACTTCTGCACTGATTCACTTGATCTTAATGATGACTTCATCCGGTGACATCAATGACAACTTTGACTTAGGGACTCAAAATGTCCAACATTATTTCTTTTCAATAGCTCCATGTATACCCTCTCATCACTCCTTAGATGAATAAGATCTCAAATTAGAACTTAGAGGATCTACCAAAAATCCTCTAGTGTAACGGTCATCGCCCTAACGATAATTAAAATGTACTCATATCTAAGTACCATATCTCTACCAATGTTATCAATAATGGCCAATCAAAATCTACCTTAGGCATAATAGCCACATGGTATGAATAGATCACCACCAATACTCCAATATTTATGTCATACACCAGATCTAGTGTTACCCCCAGGACCCTAGGATGTTGCTCTCGATAATCTAGCACTCCTAAACCTTACAAACCATGACAAGAGATCAAATTTGCATAATTTTTCATATTTTCCAATCCTTTATCCTATAAAAATCAAGTGTTGTTTTTTGCAAAAGTGCTACTTGCAAAAATATTGCTTGTATAAAAAATGCTACTTGCAAAAGTGTTTCCTATAGCAAGGAAACTACTAGTAGAAGTGCTATGACACACAAAAGCACTGCTTTTTTAGAAAATATCCTAAAATGATAAATTTTAAAATAATATTTTGAATCATACTTGTAATACCTTTTTCAATGCTCGAACTAACTCTCAAATCAGATTTGCATGATGTATCTATCTCCTAAAATCCTCCATCATTTTTTATGAGTAATCTAATCTCTCTCTCAACAAGAAATATCAATTGATAAAAATGAGTCCATTTTAACCCCTCTCTCCTTTTACCCACATTCCCACCCTATATACCTTCTTTCTATTTTCCTATTCTATTTTTTTGGTCATTCCTATGCCCATATTATCAATTTTTTACTCAAAATCATCATTTTGAGACAAATCTTGAGGGGGCATCAATTACGAGACAACGATGGAGCATCAATTATGAGGAATAAATAAAATTATGATACTGATCAATCATCAAGTTTTCCAAATCAATTTCTTTTGCAAATATTTCTTCAACATAGCACATTTCAATATCAACAAACATGTTGGTGTTAAAATTTGAGTCCTTTGACATAATTTTGATGCATTTATTATACAATAAACACATCAAAATTGGATAAAATGTAGACACCCAATTTTGACATGCCTAGTCAACTACATCTTCCAAAAAAGCACCAAACAACATACCATCAATAAAAGACCTTAATTTGGCTTAATCAAACATAAAATTGGACACTTTTATAGAAGTACCACTTATTTCAAAATCATGGCTAGTGCTTTTGCTCAACTTTAGCGCTTTTACAAAATAGACTTGTTTTAGCATTTTGACCAGTCAACATGATCGTTGAACAAAAGCACTACTTGGCTTCAAAAGTGCTACACTCGCACTTCTGTAAATTCCAATTATTTTACAAACATGAGTGGAATCTCTATAACATGAGCCAAAAGCATGCATATTTCTTCCTCTCATTCCCTAGTCCAATCACACATGCTTTGTCCTTTACTTAGGCCTATAAATTTTGAATATATTACCTTATCCAAATGGAATATTTGAACCTCTTTCCTTACAATGATAAACCCTCCAAATATCTTTAAATAAAGCTCATAGGAGGTGCATTCAACAAGGAATTCTAAGGTAGCTACACTGCCAAACTTTGCTCTCATGCTTGTATTTGGAAATTTGAATCAGGCATTTGAGGTAAGTTAAGCAAGGAAAATGAGGTATTGGATCAATGAGACCATATTTATGCAAGGAGGAGGCCCTTCTGGTCTACAAAATTCCTATCTCCCTTTTCTTCTAACTCCTTGTTATTTTTATGCATTTCCCTCTTATTTAAGCCTTGTTAATACCTCGTTTATCTTATTACAGTTGCTAATCTTCGTGCTTATTTGTTTTTAGCATTTCAATCCATATTTGTATCTCTCTAATAATTTTTTGTGTCTATTATATCTCAATTATATCCACTTCCATTTATTTTTAGTTTCTAATCACTTTATGCAGGGTTGTTTACTGTATTTGCTAGCAAAATTAAGTTATCTCTTTTATTTATGCATTCATAGCCTCTAATTTTTGTTATAATTTAAATTTATAGACATATACATTAAATTTTTGCATTCTTATTTTATTCTAAGCCTATTTTGCATTTGCAATCACTTCTAACATTTTTTAGTGTCTCATTTGCAAGTATGCATACTCTATTTACAAATTAGCTCTCTTATTTTCATGCTCTTTACTTGTTAATTTCTATCCTAAGCTCATATTGTCTTCAATTAAAGACTTATATACATGCTTTTATGCTCATATTTATTATTATTACAAGCATCTTAATCTTCCAATCCGTCACTTTCTCCTATCACATTTGTTAGCATCATATTTGTTTATTTCTAGCTAACCTCTTGATCCCAAATCCTCTTCAAATCACTATTGTGAGTTCTATTTGGAAATTGTAGTAGTATACTACTTAATTTAGCATGTATTCATTATCATATAACTTTTAATTTGTTTAATATTTTCTTTGATCAAGTTTGGTAGGCTTCTCACTCCATTTGAAGCCATTTTAGTACAATTTCCTCACTATTTAGGTATCCACAAACTCTTGTTTCAAAAAATTTGGGAAAACAATAGTTATTTATCCTTCTATCCTTCCATATTTTACTAATCCAAAAAAAAATTAGGAAATTTAGGTTTGGCTTATCAATGTTTTGTAAATCCCCAAGTTCCCAAGCATTAGAAATTAGGATTTTCACCCCTTTGTCGATTTTGGTCACATTTTTTACCCAATTAACTCTACATTTTATCCCAAAACTCCTAAAAAACCTATTTAAAGGAAAAAAATATTGTTGTTTTCAAAACAAATATCATTTTTACCTCTCTTTTTTACATAGAGAAAAAGTATTGGCAATGCTTCTTATTGTAGCACTTTTGCATAAATTAATTTTCCTTCTATCTTGGGTACATTCCAAATTATTTTTTAAAAAAGGAGGTTTGATCAATCTAACAAAACAGCCTACTATCTTCCCTTGATTAGATAAACCCCCTAAATCAGATTACATATAATTTTTTCCTCAGTTTTGTAAGTTTAGCAAAAGCTCCAAGGTGGATCAAAAGTGTTGGCAACGCTTTTGCAATCTTCAACACTTTTGTTCAAGCTTTAGAAAATATGTATTTCAGCCTCTAGGATATTTCTTTTGTCTCTGTTTTAATGTTACTTTTCTTCATACTCTCTCTTTGTTTTAAATTAGATCTAAAATACATCTATTTTTGGATAAATCAATGAACCATTTAGGTTAGTTTAAATAATTTATTTCAATCAATCTAGGTAAGAAATCAAAAGGGCATATAGTTGCATTTTAGGAAAATCTTGTTTGTTTACATCCCTCTTGTTTTTTCTTGAAAATAAAATCTCATTTTACATTAACGTAATTCATTAAAAAATAAAAAGCATACTGGTTTAGGAACCTTGTTTTTTGGATCTTGTATTATTGCATCTATCTTTCAAACTTGGTAGTGATCTTGCTTAGGTTTGTACTTATCTTTCAAGTTGTTGCTTAGACTTAGAGATAAAACTCTTGGGTTATTGCTAATTAATTCATCAAACACCACGTGATCATAAACATATACATGTGTATAGAGGTGGGCCAACCCATATGAAAGTATTCAGGTCTCCTTTGAAAAGAGATGGGTTATCATCCCATGTTGCAATCTACAACTACAAAAATAAACTTGTTTGTTAGTAATATACTATTCTAGTTGCAAATAGTTTTGTGAAACATGCCATTCAATGGGAATCCATTTTATTCTTCCAATTTCTTGAAAATATTCATTGAAAACATGGGAATGGATTCAAAGAGACATTCTAAATTTACAAGAAACTATCAATAAGGATGTGATTTGGTTTAATGCCACCTTCCTTGGTCCTCTTAAATCATATTTGAGGGGATATTGAAAATGTAAATCTAATTTTTAGGCCTTTTGACATACTTTTATAATAAAATCATATTTTACCATTTAGATATTATCTATCATTGTGTATTATTTGGTTAAAGCTCATTATTGTATCATATAACCAATTTAACTTATATAAAGACATGTCTTTTGACCATTGTAATATGATTCAGGGCCAAGGCCAACATTGTATGATGTGATATTGGATAAGCCTAAGGACATTCATTATACAATATATTGAATTTATTGTAATATTTTATTATGTAAGCCCTATGGGCCGTAATTAACCTTGTTATGGCTAAACCCTTTATAAACTTTTAATTAGCCTTAAAGCCTTTCTTGTTATGTCAGTTTAAGATTAATTTTATTTATGTATTTGGGAATTTGGGATTAATATAAATGCCCCCACCACTCCTCATTTTATCATCTACGTGTTGTGAATCTTATCTATGGATAATACATTGATTATTTATGGTGTCTTGTTGGTCACGAATCCGCCTAGTCATATAAAATGCGCCCTAGACCCGACCAACATTGAAAGGCCGAGAGAAAGAGAAGTCTCCCGGGCCAATCTCCAGAGAGGGCTGGCTCCCAAACTAATCTAAAACTGATTTCAAGGTAAGGGTTAGAAATAATAGAAAGAGATGGAAATATGGCTGAAGCCGATAGTTGATAGGGAGAACAACCTCAGATAGCAAATAACCTCAAACTAAATCCCGAAGATAAGCAGCAACTGATTCTTAGAATGCACATACAGAAATTGGATCAAACATTGACCATAAGTTTGCCTTCAATTATACTTCAAATGTTCAAATGAAAACATAGCCAAATTCAGAACAGCAGAATTCAACTTATATTTTAACACTGGACTAAGCAGAAGTGAATCACACAGAAAGCATCACATGAACATCAGTTTGGATCACCAACTCAAAAGACTCTAAGAATAGAGCAAAATGCACTTAGGATTTTTGCTTCAATTTTTGCAAAAAGGTCCTCCCTTTTTCTTGAGATGTACATTAGTATTTATAGAGGCCTTCCCTCTCCCTTTCGCATCACAACATTTAAAACATAAAATAGATTTTGAAGAGGAGATCCACAAAATATGCACTTGAAAAGAGAAACAATCCCCCTAAATCTGCCTCGGAGAAATCACATTCCCTATTGGTGGATCAAATTTGAAAATCGAACAGAAACAAGGGACCATATTTCTTCATTAAATGACTATTCTCGGGGCATGCTTGAAGTGTTAGGAGATCACGAACAAGAGCTTTTAATACCGGAGGCATCTTTAATTTTGGTGGCATCGAAAACTGCATGATTTAACACGTTCTCCCATCTTGCGCACATAGGTAAACAACAAAACATTTAATCTTGGAGCCTCTTTGACCTCGATCTCAAAATCAGTTGGAGAGCTTTTAAAACATTACTTTGTTCGATCCTCATCTTCTCCTTACGTTCTCCTATGCAATATGAAGAAAAATGCGGACAGAACTTTATTGGGCCTTTGTTGTCGCTTCTGTCATGAAAATGTGACATGTCACGAAATCGTGACATTTTTCCCTTACTGCTTTCTCCTATTGCTACCAGTCACAAAAATGTGACATGTCATGAAATCATGACATATTCTCTTGCTTTGCTCTTCGTCACCTTTAGTCGTGAAAACGTGACATGTCACGAAATCGTGACATTCTCCTCTTGCTTGGCTCTTCTCTTCTTGCACTTCCACGAAAATGTGACATGTCACGAAATCGTGACATCTTCCTTCGTTTGGCTTTGTCTCCACGACATGTCACGAAATCATGACATCTTCCTCCATTTGTCTTCTTCACTACTCCTTGTCATGAAAATGTGACATCAAATCATGACATTTCCATCCATCTCTTCCTATCCTTTCGCTTTCTCTCAAAAATTGACATGTCACGAAATCATGACAATTTTCTCCTTTACTTTCTCTTCCATGAAAATGTGACATGTCACGAAATCATGACAATTTTCTCACCTTTCCTTTGTCTCCAAACATGACATGTCATGAAATCATGACAATTTTCTTCACCTTGTACTTTCTCCCAAGTCGAAAATGTGACATGTCGCGAAATCGTGACAATTTTCTGTCTTCTCCTTCGTTGCCACTTTCATGAAAATTCGACATGTCACGATATCACGACATTTCATATCATCTTGCTCCTTGGCGCTTTCCTACCAAAAACGTGACATGTCACGATATCGTGACATTTTTCCTTGGCGCTCCCCTTTGCTGTTGTATGTCGCGAAATCGTGACATTTTCCTATCACTTTGCTTTCTTGCCACTGTCTGCCACGAAAATGTGACATGTCGCGATATCGCGACAACTTTGCCTTTACTGCTTCCTTTGCTGCTTTCTAGCACGAAAATGTGATAGGTCACGAAAATGCGACATGTCGCGATATCATGACATTTTCTATGCTTAGCTTTTTTCTGCATCGGACGCCGCAAAACCGTAATAGGTCACGAAAATGCGACATGTCGCGATATCGCGACATTTTTCACTTACTTTGCTTTGGCACAAAACTTGTAGAGATTTTTGTTTTTTACTTATTATCCCTTTTGAGGTGCTTGGAGGGACAAACAGAGGAGTGAGTATCTCTACAATTTGTGCATTCTTTTGCATGAATAGCAACAACAAAAACAATGTGGCAAAAATGCCAACATTCTTGGCGGCTCTCGGGGTATACAGTTCTGCTGTATGCATGAACCCCAGGCCTTTATTCATTGGGCAACAGAGTCAAGAAGCTGGAGGAGTAGAAGAAGTGAGTGTTGGTTGATGTTGGACATTCTATGGGCTACTGCAACAAGCTCTTGCTGGCGCTCGACACTTAAAATAGGACTTTCAACAGAAATTTGTGGAATAGCAGAACTTCCCTTATTCCTTTAACTACTGCATTTTGCCTAGCTCGGTTGAGTTGGGTAATCACCGGGTGCTGTGAAAGGGTCTCCATGGCAGTGGTGAGAAGCACCTGGGTTGCAAAAATGGGAATGAATGGGGTGATGACCGGCAGATGTGCAGGCCGTGGAATGGGAATGGTGAATGATGGAATGGTGGAAGATGGAGGAGTAGAAGCGGTAGATACAACAACTGAAGAGGGCGCTACTGTGCTACCAGCTGCTGGGATTCCATGAAAATAGATAATGAAATGGAAGTAGATGGGATGGAGAAAGTGGTGGGAACTATGGAGAAGTGCTCAAAAGACAAAGGATTGGAAGAAAGGGGAAGTGAAGAAACGGGAACATCAGAGAGGGAAGTAGAAACAACAGTAGTGGCTTGATTATGTACAGTGGAAGAAGGAGTGGGAGAGGAAGGGAATGAAAATAAGGAAGTGGAAGAAAGAAGTAGATGGAAGCCACTACCTACTGGGAAGGAAAAAGAAAAAGAGAGAGAAATAGACATACCTACGGGCTCGTGTGCAAAAGGAGCCGAAGTTGACGAAATTTTTTTTTTTTTCTTTTTTTTTCTTTTTTCTTTTTTTTTTGTATGTACAAGGTAACACTGTGTTTTCACATCATGAAATGTAGGCTTTCAAATGAAAGTCATTCACTGAGATAGGAAGTGAATTACCTTCCAAGTCCTCAAGATAAAATGAATTTGTTGCACCTGTACTGGCAATCTGGAATGGACCCTCCCATAGAGCATCAAATTTCTTGTGCATCCCTGGCTTGGCCTTCTTTTCGTTCCACTTTAAGACTAAATCACCCACTTTGAATGTGCGGTCAGTAGAACCTTTGTGAAACCATTTTGAAACCGCCTGTGAATGCTTAGCAAACTCATCATAGGCCAAAGAACGTTGCTCTTCCAACTGCAACAACTGAGCCAATCGTATGTTCATAGGATCCATATTTTCTTCATCGTCCGAGAATTCCTTCAATTGCTGCAAGGCAAGCAGTTCTAAATGAATAGGCAATCTTGCCTCTTTCCCGTATACCAGGGCGTATGGTGAAGTCTTGATAGACTTCTTGATCGAAATTCTATCTGCCCATAAGGCCTGATTCAACAAAAGGTGCCAAGATCTCTTATTATCCCCCAAGGATCTCTTTAAAATCTGCAACAAGTTCTTGTTTGTAGATTCCGCCAAGCCATTCCCCTGAGGGTAATAATTAGAGGATGTCTTCAGAAAAATACCGTACTTGTTTGCAAATTCTCCTAGCTTGGCTCCAATGAATGGAGTTCCATTGTCTGTGATAATGGCGTCAGGAATGCCAAAATGCGTGATCAGTCCTTCAATGAAAGTGATTACCACATCCTGATTTGCAGCCTTGGTTGGAATGGCCTCAGACCATCTTGTAAAATAATCAGTAGCCGTCAAGATGTACTTGTGTCCGACTGAAGAGTTTGGATCAATGATCCCAATAAAGTCTAGCCCCCACTGCTGAAAAGGTGCTTCTACTTGAATTGGATGTAGGGGCAATGGTGCATTTCTGATCCGTCCCGTATACCTTTGGCATTTGTCGCAAGCTTGAGCAATCTTGAAAGTATCTGCGAACAAAGTTGGCCAATAGTAACCAGCCCGAATAATCTTTAAGGCCATAGGCCTACCAGCGTAATGTCCTCTCGACATGCCAGAATGAAACTCCTCCAGGAGTCTAGCTTTCTCGGGTTCCTTAACGCACCTTAGGAGAACTCCATCAATGTTTTTGAAGAACAATCCCTCGGGCAACAATACATACCTAAGAGCTTGTAGGCGAAACCTTCTCTGTTGCGAAGCATTTAATTGTGGGGGACATCTACCCATTGAAAAATACTCAACAAGGTCATCTGCCCAATCTTGGCCTTGTGCAAAGATGTTCACTAGATTCCTTTCTTCAGCAGGGTCATTCACTTGATGATCAACTATCTCAGAGGCCGTAGTTTTTGCTAATTGTTGGCATAAGGCCTTACCCCGCACCAACTTGGTTGGATGGATCTCAACATCGAACTCTTGAATTTTGGTGACCCAACCGGCACGCTTATCGCCCATCTCACCCTGAATGATGAAGTTCCTTACATCGGGGTGGATGACGTAGACGATCGTCTTGCTCTGAGATACGAAGTGCTTGAAATTTTTGAGAGACTTCATGATAGCATAGACCTGCTTCTCAATGAAATTGTATCTCTCCTCATGGGGTAAGATAACCTGGCTAAGGAAAGCAATGGGTCTTTCATCCCCATCGTCTCCTTTCTGTGTAAGCACTGCAACATAGCTTTCGTCCTCTCCAACTACGTACAGAATGAAGTCCTTAGAATAATCTGGATTGATCAACACAGGGGCTTGTGCAATTCTATCTTTAATCTCCTGAAATGCGTCCTTCCTCTGAGTTGTCCACTTGAACTCCGCATCTTTCTTTAATAGCTTTGTCATGGGCTTGACTACTCGGGCAAAGTCAAAAATAAATTTTTTGACAAAATTGATTTTCCCGAAGAAAGATTACAACTCTTTCTTATTGGAAGGGAGCGATAGTTTCTTCAAAGCTTCAGCTCTCGATGGATCAATTGCCAAACCGTTCTATGAGATGACATGTCCCAAGAGCTTACCTTCCTTTACTGTGAAAATGGACTTCTTTGGGTTGATGGAAATGCCAAACTCCCGACATTTCTCAAATATCTGCCTCAAATGAGAACAGTGTTCTTCTCGTTTGTGCAAAAATACAGTCATATCATCGAGATAGATGACAATGATCTTATTTAAAAGCTCCCCAAATGCGATGTCCATGGCCCTTTGAAACGTAGCCCCGACATTGGACAATCCGAAGGGCATGCGCTGATAGGCAAAGGTACCCCACTTGGTTGTGAACGCGGTTTTGTGTTGATCCTCATCCATGACCCAAATTTGATTGTATCCGAGAGAATCCATCTAGCAATGAAAAGCGTTGAGCCCCGACAACAACGTGAAGGATCTGATCAATGCGAGGCAATGGGTAGTGATCCTTCAAGGATGCTCGGTTCAAGTTTCAAAAATCCACACATAGCCGTATATCTCCATTTTTCTTATGGACCAAAACCAAATTAGCAACCCAAGTCGAGTGCTTAATCGGATATATAATCTTGGCTTGCAACATCTTTGCAAGTTCGGCCTTCATGAGGGCTTCAATATTTGGGTTCACCGGTCTCTGCTTCTGCCTGAAGGGTTTGACTCCTTCTTCTAGCTCGATAGTGTGTTGAATGATCTCTTTATCATATCCCCTCAGATCCTCGTAGCTCCAGGCCACGATGTCAGAAAACTCTTGACACAATTGTCTGATCTCTTGCAATTCAGCGGGAGTAGAATCAGTCCCAATTTTGATGACCTTATCAGCCTCCAACTGAAGCTCCATGTATTCTTTCTCGTCGACCTCGATCCGATGCTTCTTGGACCGATCATTCTGATCAAACAAGCTTTCTAGAGTAATGAGGCCTTTAGGAATGTGGTTATTCCGCAACTGAATCAGGCCTTCAGTTTCTTCATGCTCCAAGGTCCTTCCCTTGATGGTGGCAACTTCTTGAACCAAAAAGTTAACAATTTGCTCATCGCTATCGAAGACTTGCCAAAAGGTGTCCTTGTCCGGGACAGAGGGCCTATACACCATTCTCACTATTTTTGGCCTTCTCACCACCTGCTCGATTGGTGAAAAATTTGCTCCCAAGGAAGCCAGCGAGTCAGCATGTCTATTTTGTTCTCGTGGAACGAAACGCATGTTGAGAGCAGAGAACGATTCGAAGAGGTCCCAGACCTTGTTGCGATAGTTCTTGAGATAGTGGTGCTTGGACACACACTTATTGGTCACCTGATTGATAATCAGCTCGGAGTCACCAAATATTTGCAACTGTCGTGCTCCAAGTTTCTCAGCCTTCTTGAGGCCTAGGCATAAAGCCTCATATTCTGCTGCATTATTTGTGCAGCTCCAGGTCAAACGATATGAATAGGATCATTGAATCCCAGAAGGTAATACTAGAACAATCCCAGCTCCAGCGCCATTTCTACATCGTGCTCCATCGAAATAGAGCTTCCAGAGCTGGTCTTGACTTTCATCATTCTTTTCTTGAGCCTTTTCGGGCTTAAAAATGGAGTAACACCCCAAGTCAGTTTCCATCATGGCATTGAAATTGGCCATGGAAAATTCATTTTCTGGGCGGAGCTCTTCCAAAGCTTCTTCCATTAAGTCAAGCTCGCCAAATTCTTCAGACATCATGTGCACCGAATTTGCTAACCTGTCCATTTCATCTATTCTCTCCACATGAAATGTGGAAGGCTTCTCATTGAAAATTTTCACCTTTTTACCTTTATGGATCACCTCCAAATGAGTAAAATCCAAAGAAAGGTAACCCCCGAGTTTAGCCGTGAACTCTCGGGAGAGACACATACCAAAACATGGCTCTAGGTCCACTACTATGATCTCCTGGATCACAGTAATCTGAGGCATGGCGTGCGGGGAGATAGGAACATCCTTAATTACGCCCACCGTCTTTACTGAGGTACCATCTAGCTGCAAAACTCCCATGCTAGTCCTTGTATATTCCATGCCTATGACATCACATACTGCCTTAGGCATGACAGTAGTAGTTGCTCCTGAGTCAATGAGGCAATTATGCACCACATGTCCCTCCATTCTCAATGAAAGATAAAAAGGTGGTGGTCTATTTTTTTCGATGATTGAAGAGGTCAGAGTTTGAGCCATAACTACCTAGGCTGGAGCCTTCCCCTTACTTTGTGTGGTCTTCAAGGATTCCTGTAAGAGATTCACCTATCCAGGCAGCTGCAAGGTGTCATACAGACTTACCTTGGCTGGTATCCTTTTGAGTTCTTCGACGATGTTGTACTCCATCGAAATCGGCTCTCTCCCTCCACTAGCAGATTCAAATCTGCTTCTATATTGTTGGGTGGCCTCCACTCGCTGTCGTTTAGTCAACGATGGATACCGCAACGTCTCTCTAGCTTGTTCCTTTGTTTTCGCTTGCGGTTGGGAGGTAGAAGCCTTAGCTTGCAACCTCTCTTTTGCTTGTGGTGGAAGCAAATCCTTTGACAAAACAGGTGGGTCTTGTTGCGGGGCTGGAGGATCATGAGTCTTTGCAGGTATTTGTTGCTTTGTTGCTTGTGTAGGAGGCACTTTCAATGGCTCCATCTTAGCTGGATCTACCACCATTGGTTTCTTGCCGTTGCGTGTCAAGACTGCCATGTATTCCTCAGGAGACATCGCGGAATTATGATCCACCTCTCGAATCATGTTTACACGGCTCCCCGTAAGAACTTGTAAATAATTTTGGTGGACCATGCAAGTGGACTCATCATGTGGGTCATTGCATGAAGAACACCAATAAGATGGCTCATGTGAAACTTCAGAGGGGCCGGCCTCTTCACTTACCAGGATCGCTGAGTTCCTCTCGGGTACTTTCTCTATAACCTTGCTAGGAGCAACTTGCTCTCTAGTTACCGCCAGAATAAATCTTCGTGGCTGATAGTTCCTTTCCGCCTCTCTCCGCTCCATAGATGTCATCTTGTTAGTGAGGGATCTCATGGCCGACTGAATTTCTTGCAAAATAGCCAATTGAGGATCTGGGCTTGAGGACACAGGCGGTGCCGGTAGAGGTAATGGAACTGGTGGAGAAGGTAATGCGGGAGTTGGAGCTGGAGAGGTTAACTATGGAATGGGAATCATAGGTACCAAAGTTGTGGGAGGATTCCATGAAGATGAAGGGTACATGGATGGAGCGGTGTAAGATGTGGAGGCTGCACCTGTATGCTGGTATTGCGGAAGCTCGAGAAAAATGGGCATAGTCATTTTCGGAGGCAATTTCCCAATGGCAATCAGATCGGCCTCAGCCTTCTATGCCTAGGAATATAGTGCAGGAAAGGTTTGAACATTGGACATCCTAATGTTCATACTAATATCTGAGTGGAAAGCCCTAAGATAGTAAAATGTCGCTTGGTCATTAGTAGGGCGGAGACCATCAGGAACTCTCTGCCAAGTTCGGGCAAACCTAACATTGAAATCCACTATCTCCTCTTGAGGATGCCTCTTGATATTAGTAAATTGATGCAACAAAGAAAATGGGTCCGCTTGCTCATTGAACCCTTGGATTAGCATCTCTGCTAATTGATCCCATGAATTTATGGAGTTGGGAGACAAGGATCTATACCAGCACAATAACTTACCTCGGAGTGACAGCACGAGCAATTTTATCATGACATCTTCGTCTGTGATATTATGAATTGTAGCCAAGGATGCCACATCTGACACATGCTCATACATGGTCTTTCCAGTCCCATCGTATGTAGGCAAAGCCTTTAATGTTGTAGTAGGAACTAGATTTTGAAAAGGCAGGTCCAACGCTCCCGAATGGTTCCAAGCAGGAAATTGACGTGGAGGAGGTTGTTGACCAGCCATTTGCACTGTTGGATTTGGATGTACTAGCAAGCTCGTAGCAGTACTGGGAGGAGTCAGAGATGGCACAAACTGACCTATCGCCTATGAAGAGATAGCAAATGATGGGTTCACAGGACTTACCAATCTTGAGTGCTCCCTCCAGTTTTGAACATCGATCTCGAAGAATTTGACTGGGTCTTCTGATTCTTTGGCACTTGATCTCGTGATCATGAAGCAAATATTTTCACCGACTTCACGATTGGAGATTTCTAGGTACTATACAGTCACCCTCAACAGAGTCACCAGATGAACTTACAATCTCCGCTGTGAGGTCAAGACAGTTCATCAAAATCTTGATTCCTTCGGGTGTCAAAATATGGGACTAGTGAGTCCCACCAATTATGGATCTTACTGAGACAAAAATAGTCTGTCCCATCGAGCATGCCAAAAAATGTTGGTCATGAATCTGCCTAGTCATATAAAATGCGCCCTAGACCCGACCAACATTGAAAGGCCGAGAGAAAGAGAAGTCTCCCGGGCCAATCTCCAGAGAGGGTTGGCTCCCAAACTAATCTAAAACTGATTTCAAGGTAAGGGTTAGAAATAACAGAAAGAGATGGAAATATGGCTGAAGCCGATAGTTGATAGGGAGAACAACCTCAGATAGCAAATAACCTCAAACTAAATCCCGAAGATAAGTAGCAACTGATTCTTAGAATGCACATACAAAAATTGGATCAAACATTGACCATAAGTTTGCCTTCAATTATACTTCAAATGTTCAAATGAAAACATAGCCAAATTCAGAACAATAGAATTCAACTTATATTTTAACACTGGACTAAGCAGAAGTGAATCACACAAAAAGCATCACATGAACAACAGTTTGGATCACCAACTCAAAAGACTCTAAGAACAGAGCAAAATGCATTTAGGATTTTTGCTTCAATTTTTGCAAAAAGGTCCTCCCTTTTTCTTGAGATGTACATTAGTATTTATAGAGGCCTTCCCTCTCCCTTTCGCATCATAGCATTTAAAACATAAAATAGATTTTGAAGAGGAGATCCACAAAATATGCACTTGAAAAGAGAAACAATCCCCCTAAATCTGCCTTGGAGAAATCACATTCCCTGCTTTTATGGATCAAATTTGAAAATCGAACGGAAACAAGGGACCATATTTCTTCATTAAATGACTATTCTCGGGGCATGCTTGAAGTGTTAGGAGATCACGAACAAGAGCTTTTAATACCGGAGGCATCTTTAATTTTGGTGGCGTCGAAAACTGCATGATTTAACATGTTCTCCCATCTTGCGCACATAGGTAAACAACAAAACATTTAATCTTGGAGCCTCTTTGACCTCGATCTCAAAATCAGTTGGAGAGCTTTTAAAACATTACTTTGTTCGATCCTCATCTTCTCCTTACGTTCTCCTATGCAATATGAAGAAAAATGCGGACAGAACTTTATTGGGCCTTTGTTGTCGCTTCTGTCGCGAAAATGTGACATGTCACGAAATCGTGACATTTTTCCCTTACTACTTTCTCTTGTTGCTACCAGTCATGAAAATGCGACATGTCACGAAATCATGACATTTTCTCTTGCTTTGCTCTTGCGTCGCCTTTAGCCACAAAAATATAATGTGTCACGAAATCATGACATTCTCCTCTCGCTTGGCTCTTCTCTTCATGCACTTTCGTGAAAATGCGACAAGTCACGAAATCGTGACATCTTCCTCCATTTGGCTTTGTCTCCATGACATGTCACGAAATCGCCTCCGTTTGTCTTCTTCACTGCTCCTTGTCGCGAAAATGTGATAAGTCACGAAATCGTGACATGTCGCAAAATCGTGACAATCCGTACTTGGCGCTATCCTTTTTGCTTTCTCCCCGAAAATGTAACATGTCACGAAATCATGACATTTTTCTCCCGCCTTGTACTTTTCTGCTTTCTCCTCGCGAAAACATGACATGTCATGAAATCGTGACAATTTTCTCCCTCGTTTTCTCCTAAATGACATGTCACGAAATCGTGACAATTTTCTCCGCCTTTCTTTGCTTTCTACCAAGTCTGAAAATTGACATATCATGAAATCGTGACATTTTTTGTCTTCTCCTTCATTGCCGCTTTCTGTCGTGAAAATGTGACATGTCGCGATATCGTGACATTCTTTACCATCTTGCTCCTTCTTGCTTTCCTGTCGCGAAAATGCGACATGTCGCGATGTCGCGACAACTTTGTCTTTACTGCTTCCTTTGCTACTTTCTAGCACGAAAATGTGACAGGTCACGAAAATGCGACATGTCACGATATCGTGACATTTTCTATGCTTTGCTTTTTTCTGCATCGGACGCCGTGAAAACGTGACAGGTCGCGAAAATGCGACATGTCGCGATATCGCGACATTTTTCACTTACTTTGCTTTGGCACAAAACTTGTAGAGATTTTTTTTTTTACTTATTATCCCTTTTGAGGTGCTTGGAGGGACAAACAGAGGAGTGAGTATCTCTACAATTTGTGCATTATTTTGCATGAACAGCAACAACAAAAACAATGTGGCAAAAATGCCAACATGTCTATTATTACCCCCAAATATCTACCTCTTTTTTTGTCTTTCATATTTTTATGCTTTTTGTATAAAATTTGAGTGGATGGATTTCTTATATTCGTTTCTAGAAAATATTGTGAATTTTGACATGGTATTAGAGTAGGTCTATAATGGCATTGCTTGGTCACACAAAAAATATTATTCGGAACCTCAAATTCTTCTTTTAAATTTTAAATAAGAATTTTTCTCAATGTATCATAATCATATTTTGCATAAAAAGCATAATGAATATTCCACTTCCCTTATATTCATTTATTTTTTATTTTTTTTTAAGTTTCTTGCCTACTCCAAGTTTCACTTTCTTATCATCCAAATTTTTTGACCTCTCTAATACAAATTTCATTTCAGATTAGTCTCATTTTCTTTTACCTCCATAAGCAAGCCATGGAAAATTGTTTTGACAGAAGCATTTTGGCACCAAATTTTTAAATTCAAAATTACTTCTATATGCACTATTTTTTGTGAAGGTTTTGTATTTATTTAGAAAAAACATGACATCTATTTATATGAAAGAAATGTCCCTTGAATTCCATCCAAAATAAATGTCAAGTTGAAAAGGTGAATGTGGTACAGTGTCATGTGTGCCTTGCATAACAGGTTCAAATTAGCATCAATTATTTTTTTAGTGTTTGCAAAATTTTACAAAGGATAAGAAATGTATTGTTTTAATCCCTTACATATTGGAGGTATGGCATGTTGGTCAAAAGATAAATGACTTAGATGCCACTTAGATAAGGTCTTGTGTTTTAATCAAATGAAGACTTCTTTTTTATAGGCACTCTTAATGATAAAATCAAAAGGCATCACTTATGGGGGTGTCAATGGTTGAGTCATCTTGGTTGGCTCTAGATTATTTTCCAAGCTTACAAATGTATTTGTAGATGAATTGTCTTGGTACAAATATCTTGGTCTAGCAATCCTTTTGCAAAATGTTTTTCTATGTAAAAAATATTTTCCTTTGTATCCAATGATCGAATGAAGCATCTCAATAGATTCACTATTATCTTGGTTAGTAGAAGGAGCTTAGGCCACATGAGATTTAGGTTCAAATCCTGCCCAATGCAATTTTAGGGCTTTTGGATGAAACAAATGACTACTTGGCCAATGTAGAACTTCTATGCATCATGCAAAATATTTTTTCTTATACTTATATTGACCCATCCAGTCATAAGCAATTAAATATCAAAGTTGCATGGGGCTAGACATGTTGAAGTGATAAAAAAAAGTGGAAGACACCAACAAATAATGGATTGCCAAGTGGTAGTAGGAAATTAGAATTTGCTCTTCTAATGTTTGGTCTTTTAAATTTTTATTTTTGGGGTCCATTAGGGTAAATCTTTTGGAGTCTATAACTTTTGCATACATAAGTATTTTGAGCCCATTTTTTTCAAATTGTACAATTCTTTGGAGCTCTCCACACTAGTGATGTTAGTTCATAGATCTTTAAGTGTTAGGAATTAAATTGTGTAAGATAGATCACAAAGCCCTAGTTACTTGTCTCAACGAGAAAAATAATAGTATTGGTCAACCCAAATTATTGGTGTGTTATATAATAGGAACTTATGGTGTATCCTTTAAGGAGATAAATTAGTATCCCTTGATGAAGAAGCCTACCTCCAAAGAGAAGAAGAGGCTCTTGGCCTATTTTCTTTGTTGATTGAACTAGTGTTATTTTTCCACATCAAAGAGGGGAGTGAACCTATCAAAGTATTAATATTACTAAAGCAAACCACTTGGAATTAGATATTTTCTCTCTTAAATTGGCTGAGTTTGATGACATTGAGAACTATATTGAGATATCCAAGGCATTGAGAGAATATATTGCATATTTTAGAGGCAAAAAGAAAGATGATGCATAATGCATAAATATTGTCCTTGCTAATCTCTCCCCTTCTTTTCGGATGTTGAACCTTGTGGTTTATAAAATTACTTTATTTTTAAAATATCAAAAGACTCTTACTCTTAATCAAATCTTTTCTCTCCTAGTTCATTTTTATGTGGAAATGAGGAACTATGGTGGTACTTCACAAATACAATTTCATGCAAAGGAACTCAAATCTAA